>CM028135.1:794982142-796310000 GCA_016271365.2 Neoceratodus forsteri
CGGGGGATTTACCACGACTGGTGAGGATTTACCCACGAGGCGCACTCCAGCCATGGTAAATCCCCCGATAACCCACACCCCCTTGTGGCTTATTGCTTAACTAGGTGGGTTGACTTAGGTGTAGCAGGAGAAGAGATTTATCAGGGGCGCTGGTGGCTGACTCGGTAATGGAGGTGGTGGCAGCCAGAGATGACTTTGTCAGGAGAAAGGAAAGCTGACAGGACAGCAATGAGCCAGGTGGGGATCTAGGTGCAAGCTTGGGAGGGGGCCATCTGTGTGGTATGTGGTTAAAGAACCCACTCGTGAAGGGGCGCTACTGGACATGGTATTGTCCAACAGGGACAGTGGCGCTGATGCCACAGTGGGAAGTCACCTGGGGACCAGTGATCATCATACGGTGTAGTTCAACATAAGGACACGGTCAGAACCAAGCCACACTAAAATAAGGATCCAGGACTTCAGAGGGTAGATTTCAAGAAAATGGGACAGTGCCTCAGGGAAGCCCTTGCAGGAATAGGGAATAAGGGTGGGGTAGAGGAAAAGTGGGTAAGAATAAAGCAGGCCATTGAGAAGCAACAAACCTCTGTGTCAAGCAGGTTACTAGGAGCAAGAGAAGAAAGAGACCGCTATGGTTCTCCAAGGAAGTAGCATAGAGGGTAAAGGAAAAGAAGCAGGCATTCAAAAGGTACAAGATGACACAGAAGGAAGAGATAGAGAGTTATAAAGAGAAACAAAGGGAGGCAGGGAAGGCAGTTAGGAGCTTTAAAGCACAAATGGAGGAAAACATTGCCAAATCAGCAAAGAAGGGGCATCAAACTTTCTTCAGGTACATAAGCAAAAAGAAGAAAAGCAAAGCAGGGATAGTAAGACTAAAAGGTAAGGGGGGAGGGGGGCGCAGTGGAAGAGGACCAGAAGAAAGCTGACATACTGAATAAGTATTTACGTTCAGTATTCACAAAAGCAGGTGTAGGTGATGGGCACAGATGGTGGACAAGGGCATTAAAGGAAAGGGAAGTGGACACTTGTCCTTTTATGGAGGAGAAAGTCCTCAGGGAACTAGCAAAACTAAAAGCTGACGAGGCTATGGTGCCGACAGGGTTCACCCTAGGATACTGAAGGAATTAAAGGATTAACTGTCTGCGCCTCTGAGGGCCCTGTTCAATCTATAACTGGATACGGGGGAATTTCCGGATGTGGTCCCACTACACAAAAGATGGAATAGGGAGGAAGCAGGATACTACTGACCTGTAAGCCAGACTTTGGTGGTGGGCAAGATTATGGAAAGTCTACTTAAAGAAAGGACTGGGGAATTCCTTAGCACCAGTGGACTGCAGGATCTGAGGCAGTATGGGTTCACAGGGGATAGATCTTGCCAAACAAACCTGAGTTTTATGACTGGGTTATAAGGGAGTTGGATCAGGAAGGAGCGGTGGATGTGGCCTACCTGGATTTCAGTAAGGCCTTCGACACCGTTCCACGCAAAAGACTGGTAAACATGCTAGGCGGCATGGGAGTGGGTCCAAAGGTATTAAAATGGGTACAAAGTTGGCTAAGTAACAGAACTCAGAGGGTGGTGGTAAATGGAGTTCACTCAGAGGAAGGTAAGGTAACCAGTGAGGTGCACAGGGGTCAATACTGGAACCGGCCCTCTTGGACACGGGGGGGGGAGATGAAGGAAACAGAAACTGATGGCAGATAAGGCCCACTAGGCCCACTCAGTCTGCCCATTTTCTCCACCTGCTGCAAAAACTTCAGACCCTACTTAATCCCCGGCTTTGTTCAATTTCTTATTGCTAGGGTTCTCCGATGCCTATCCCATGCATTTTTGAATTCTACCAAATTTGCCCCCACCACCTCTGCTGGGAGGCTGTTCCATGCATCCACCACCCTTTCTGTGAAGAAATACTACCTCACATTACCTCTTAGTCTATCACCTTCCAGCCTCATGTCATGACCCCTCCTTTTTCTAGAGCATCTTTTTCTGAAAGATGCTACCCTCCTGTACCGTATTTATGCCCTTGAGATATCAGAAGGTCTCTACCATACCCGCCCCCCCCAGGATATACATACTGAAGTCCTCCAGTTTCTCCTCGTTATGACTTTTGGTGCAGGCCCTGCACCATTTTTGTTGGCCTTCTCTGAACTGCCTCCACCCTGTCTATGTCCTTACGGAAATGCGGCCTCCAGAACTAGACACAGTACTCCAGATGAGACCTCACTAATGATTTGTACAGAGGCATCACCAACTCCTTTCTTCTGCTGGTGACACCTCTCCCTATGCACCCCAGTACCCCACTAGCTCTCCCCACAGCCTTGGCACATTGTTTGGCCACCTTTAGGTCATCTGATATGATTACTCCCAGATCCCTTTCCTGTTTAATGGCTATCAGTATCTCCTTCCCCAACATGTAAAGCCTCCCTTGGGTTCCTGTGCCCCAAATCCATGATTTTGCACTTCTTTGCATTGAATATTGGCTGCCACACTCTTGACCATTACTCTAGTTTACCCAGGTCTCTCCTCATTCTTTCCACCCCTCCTGGAGTGTCTACCCTGTTGCAGATCTTAGTGTTATCTGCAAAGAGGTATACCTTTTCTTTCAGCCCCTCCGCAATGTCACTTATGAAGACACTGAATAGGAGTGGCCCCAGAACTGATCCCTGTGGGACCCAGCTGTTTACCCTCCTTTCCTCAGATTGAACTCCATTCACCACCACCACCACCACCACTCTCTGTGTTCTATCCCTCAACCAATTTCTAACCCAGTTTACCACCTTGTGACCCAGTCCCAGGCTGCATAGCTTGTTTACAAGCCTCTTATATGGAGCAGTGTCAAAGGACTTGCTGAAATCCAGGTAGGCCACATCCTCCGCTCCCCCCGATCCACTTCTTGGTCACCCAGTCAAAGATAATCGATCAGATTTGTTTGACATGACCTTCCTGCTGTGAATCCATGCTGCCTCGGATCCTGTGCTCTGCTGGATTCAAGATGTTCTACAATCCTTCCTTTTAGCAGTGATTCCATTATTTTCCCCAACACCGAGGTCAGGCTGACGTCTATAGTTCCTAGCCTCCTCCCTGCTCTCACTTTTGAGTACATGGACCACATCTGCTCTCCTCCAGTCCTCTGGAACCACTCCTGTTTCCATCGATTCATCGAACAGGGCTGCCATCATCTCACTAAGCTCCTTTAATACTCTAGGTCCTGTTGCCTTGTCCACTTTTAGTTTTGCGAGTTCCTTTAGAACTCTCTCCTCTGTAAATGGACTGGTGTCCACCTCCCTCCCTATACTGATACTGCCATTTAATTGTGGTCCCTTACCTTCCCTTTCTTCTTCGAATACTAAACAAAAATGTTTGTTCAGGATTGCTGCCTTTTCCACGTCCCCTTCCGCACACTCCCTTTCTTCCCCCTTAAAGTCTTACAATCCCACCGTTATCTTCCTCTGTTCACTAACGTACCTATAAAAAGTCTTGTCCCCATTCTCTACTGCATGGGCTATTTTTTCTTCCGTTTGTACCTTTGCGCTCCTGACTGCTTTCCCTGCCTCCCTCTGCTTATCCAGACACTAATCTGTCCTCCTTCTCCTGTGTTTGTTTGTACTTCCTTAAAGCCAATTTTTTTGCTCCATCTTACTGGCCACTTCGAGAACCATAGTGGTTTTCTTTTTCTCTTTCCTTTGTTTGTTCACCTAATGCAAAGGTTTGTTGCCTCCACTAAGGCTCCTTTTAGATGGGTCCACTGTTTCTCAACTCCCCTGCCCTGTCCGTCCTCCCTGCCAGGATTTTCCTGAGACATACACCCATTTTGCAAAATCTGCCCTCCTGAAGTGCAGGACTTTGACTTTCGTGTGGTTTGACTCTGCCACTGTCCTCATACTGAGCCACACAGCGCGACGATCACTGAACCCTAGGTGTCCTGCCACCATGACATCTGCAACTCTGTCCCTGCTGGTGAGTACCAGGTCCAAAACTGCACCCTCCTGGGTAGGTTCTAGCAGTAGCTGCCTCAGGAAGGACCCTTGCAGGGAGTCCAGTATGTCCCTGTTCCTGGCTGAGGCTGCGGCTGGAATGCTCCAATCAACATCTGGTAGAATTAAGTCACCAACCATTAGCACTTCCCCTTTAGTCGCCATCTTGTGGATGGCTTCCATTAGAACCTTGTCCAACTCTTCTCCTTGGGCTGGAGGTCTGCAGATCATGCCCGTGTGAATAGCCATGCCACTGCCCATCTCTAGGGTGATCCACGGGGCCTCCACCCCTCCCCCAAAATCCCTGCACCTCAGTTGCTTTTATATCCTCCCTGACGTAAAGAGCTACTCCTCCTCCCTTTTACCATCCCTGTCTTTCCTGAATAGAGTATAACCCGGTATAGCTACATCCCAGTCATGGTTCCCATTGTACCATGTCTTGGTAACAGCAGCAATGTCCAGGTCAGCCTCAGTCACCAAGGCCACCAGACCAGGATTTTATTTCCCAGGCTGGGAGCATTCGCACATATGGCCTTCCACATTTTGCTACTACCCCTCGTGTTATCCTGCCTTATTTATTTATTTGCTTTTGTTAACCAGGTAAGCACACTAGACAACCAAGTGCCTATTTTCAGGTGTGACCAGGGACAGTTACAAAGCATACAGGAAACAAAATACAGAGTCAAAGTTACAAACAGGAGCCGCAGGTTCCAACAGGTGGGAGGTACAGATCATGCTCAAGCATGGTAAGGCAAGCAGTCAAGTAATAGTTTACAAAAACAACGTATGGAGTCAAATATTTCTAATATGACTATAGACTGAACACATCTCAATGGCAATTTGTGATAAACACTGACAGATAAAAATGATTATATAATAAGCGCCTAACAAGGGGGGTAGTAAGTAATATACTGAAGGAGGAGGGTGCAGATAGGCATACACAGAGGGGGATGGTAGGAACTTTGGCCGGTTTCACAGGAGGATTTAGCAGCAGCTGTGTAGACAGTACTGTCTTCCCTCATTACCCTCCCTGCTTTTAATCCCCTTTCACCTTTTCTACCTTTTCATAGTTTAGTAACCATTGGTGATTTCCCAACCATTGGGTCCTCCCTGCTGACCACATTAACCCAAGATCTAAAAAAAACTGGAAGATCTGCCTCGGGTTTGGCAACTGGGCTTCAATGTAAAATTATACACATGGGGCACAGAAACCTCTTCTGTCCCCTCCCTGGTAGATTACGGCATTGTCATCTATGGCACTGCTGACCCCACGGCATTTGACGCATGAAAGTCACCCTAAAAGCGTGCAGACTCGTCACAGGTTGGGACAGATGGACACACTCCTGTGCTCTCTACAAGTCTGCCGAATGGTTGCCATTTGACACCCGTCTTAGGTACCATACTTGCCTCCTGGCCAAGAAAACCCATCTTGGTCAAGCCCCGCTTGGTCTGCATAGCCTCATCCAACCTGCCCCGTAGCTCTACTAGGACTTCCCTACTAGTCCCCTACTGCCAAACTTCCCTTGGTCAAAAAGCCTTTTTCTACAGAGTCCCCCGTTGGCTCAACAGCCTCCCTGCTCTAACTCCCTACAGCCCAGGATCAGTCCCTTCAAGACCAGTCTCAAAGTTCATCTCCTTGAATCTTCAGCATGTGACTGTCCCCAACCCTCTCTTCCTGCTCCCCCTCTTGGTGGGGCTCTGTAGTATAAATCTACCAAATAAGTGTTATGCTATATATGGAAAATAAAATGTGTATTCATGCACTACCTAAACATAGAGCATCTTATGGATAATGCTGAGTCCTCCTCACCCAAAGACTACTGTCCTGTATCCCCGTCTGTGTGGTTCTGTGTACTGTCTTTCCTCCATGATCACTGTATTTATATTACATAATTTTTGTATGCATAACCTCCATTAATTGTTTTCTCTCGTATTTCTTACCTGAACACTGTAAAGCTTAATATTATATGCAAGTCCTTATTGTTGTTTGACATGGAGCCTTTGTAAAGGAGTCTATGACTGAAAGGGTTGTAATTCAATGTTAAATAAAAAAAAAAAAAAAAACCAAAGGCAACATATCATTGGGGATGTTAACGAACAAACAGGACAGGGATCTGAGGTTATCATATCTGATGACCTGAAGGTAGCAAAGCAGTGTGATAAGGCAGTAAGAAAAGGCCAGTAGGATGCTGGGGTGGGTAGAGAGGGGTATCACCAGCAGAAAACAGGGAGGAAGTGTTACCCCATATAGATCAATGGTGAGGCCACACCTGGAGTACTGTGTCCAGTTCTGAGGGCTCCATCTCAGGAAGGACATAGACAGGGTGGAGGCAGTACGGAGAAGGACAACCAAAATGGTGCATGGCTGTGTCAGAAGTTCTACAAAGAAAGACTCAGGCAATTAAATATGTACTCACTGGGGGGAAAGGAGCTAAGGGGAGACATGATAGAAACATTCAAATATCTCAAGGGTATCAATAAGGTACAGGAGGGTGTCATATTGCACAGAAAGAGATGCTCAAGGACCAGGGGGCATGATATGAAGCTGGAAGGGGGGAGACACAGGGGATGCGAGGAAACATTTTTTCATGGAAAGGGCGCTGGACACTTGGAACAGCCCCCCAGCAGAGGCGGTGGGTACCAAAACAATAAAAGATTTCAAACATGCATGGGATAGACATGGGGACCTTAGTAACAGGGCGGGGAGGCCAGAGATCAATTAGGGTCTACGGTAGCACAGTAGGTAGGGACTTTAGGGCAGACTAGGTGGACCAAGAGGTCCTTTTCTGCCGACAGCTTCTATGTTTCTATGAGGCAGAGGAAGTGGCCGCGAAACAGTTGAGGTCAGCGTTGGGGGAGTGGGGAGAGGCCATGAAAGTGCTGATCCAGTGCCGGTCAACATCGAAAGGACTAAATGATGGCCCATGGAAAACAAGGGCCGAAACAGTAGGGTCTGAAAAGTTGGCGAGACACCTGCGCTCGAAAAACTGACGCCCATCAAGGTGAGATTGGCGGTATAAGTTGCCAACGGTAGCCTTGTGGGGGAGAGGGCATGCGAGGCTGAGGGGGATGCTCCCAAAGAGGAGGACAGCCCCACTGCGGCCGACATGCAAAGTGGTGACCAAGAGCGAGTCAAGGAGGACCAGGGCTTGGTGCGGTTCTTATCCCGGTGTTTGTGCTTCCTGCTTGATTTTTCCCAGGCCTTGGAGGAGGCTGAGCCCAAGGACAGGGCAGGGAAGTGGAGGAACCCCTGACCTGTAGCTACTTCTCCATGTGAGCGACCTGCTGCTTGAGTAAAACGTTTTCCAGGGCCTTCTGGCAGTGCCGCCTGGTAGCCTGGTTTAAATCACAGCAAATCTAGCAGGCTTGGATGTTGTGGCATAGGGTGGGCACAACTGTAGTGGCTGTCCTTCTCAAGAATCTTCTCACTGCAGGCACACTTCCTGAAGTGCTTTTCGGAGATGGACTCTGGCATAAATAAAAGAAAAAAATCAGTTTAAAGTAAAGTGTTGCTACACTAGAGAGAGACAAGGCAAAGAAAATCGATGAAATGATGGTTGACTGAAGCTGGTGGAACCTCCAAGAGGGCAGACGTGTGATGGTCTACAGCGAGAAAAGAACTGCGGAGGGCATGGGGGCTGCCCATTCTTATAGGACAGGGTGACGTCAGCGTATGACGCAGTGGGCGGCCCCCTGGTAGACTGCTAGCTAGAAAAGTTTTCATGTGGCCCTGGTGGCTATAGTTCCATAGGTGTGGCCTGCTGCAAGAGATACCCTTGAAGTAAGATTTTTTTTTTTTAATTAAACTGAGACAGAAGCAATAAAGTAAGTATATGAAGTGTAAACTGATGAGAACTTAACAGAAACAGTAATGTCAAGTAGAGTGAAGTTCTGGTCCTGATGAACGTGAGGAAAACACTGCGCTTCGACAGTGGTAAAAAGGAGGTGAGGCAGTTAGGTGCTGGTGGCACTGTATATCGCAGGAGGCAGTATAACACAGTGGTTTAAGGCTCTGAGCTACAAACCTGGAGACCTGGGTTTGAATCTCACAGCCCCCACTTGCATACTGTGTGACCCTGAGCACCTGTAAACAAGCTTTCAGCTTAGTGTGTTTCTCCTGGTTAAAAAAAAATATATCAGTGGGCACATGCTGGTGATGCGCATGTGAGAGCATACTTGTGTTACCAGACCCCAGAAATGTTCTGGGTCCTCTGGGGTCCTAGTGCCTCTAGCTAGACCTACAAGTTGGAGTCTGTGGAGAAGAGTAATTCTTGGAAGATGTAATTAGTTTGCGCAGCCCCAGGCTATACATTTGTGAAAGAGTAAGGTGCTTCTGGGAGTCCCAGGTATTCAGTTGCTATTGGTAGTGCAGGTGGTAGCACAGCAGAAAGGTATTTTTAGCTGTCTGGGTTCAAATCCCAGCTAAGGCATTTATTTTGCTTTTCTGTCTTTTAATACATTTCTGTCTCTCAGAATCAGTATCCCACCAAATTACAAAGCATTGCTGCATAAAGCCCAGCATAGGCAAGCTGCAACTTTACCTACACATACGCAGCTTAAGCTCTTCTCTTACCTTTGGAAGCTCTTCTTTCAGGTACTGTAGTACATAGTACATGGAGCTCTTGCTGTTCTCTCGGGGGTTCACACACACAACAACCTCTCCATGGACTGACAGTAATGCCGAGGCTTTACCCTCAGTTTGGACATGCAAATGGAATAGCGCACCGTTTCAGCATTAACCTGAAACGGAATCAGCAAGAGTGAAAGATGTTCAGATAGACTGAGGAAAATGCCCCGCTCATGCAAGCAACACAAAAAAAAAATAAATAAATTGGTTAAAACCGTTAACTCCTTGGCCACACATAAAATTGAGTCTCTTGTTATAATATTGTGTGTTTTGTTATGACCGCATTTCTTATTTGCACTTTGTACAGTAATGTTGCCGTCTCTTATCTGGTTTGAGCTGGCCAATGCACAATGCCTAGTTTCTGAAGTCCCCCGCCCAAATCACCATTCACATGGGTGGCACCAGAAAAAGAGCCCTGGCATACTGTTCCTTTCCTGGCCATCAGTTTGTAAATAAATGAAATACATAACGTTCCAGCAGAGCACTCTTAGCAGAAGACCTAAAATTACGTACATAAGAAGCTGTTCGTTCATTGCTTTATACTGCACTTTGGCTTTGTGCAAGTGTGTTCCACAGTGAAAAGGACTGGACAAAAATTTTCTTTGCAGACAGTTTACACAAAAATCACCATTCTGCATTTATGCGATCGGTAAGAGGAACCAAAAACTTTACTTTTCAACGAGCAACATTTGCAGTATTTTATTTCCTCAACAGATTGTCTAAACTGTGTAACAGAATGCCACAAAATAGAGGTTACTTGCTTTTATAAAATGGGTCTGGAGTTTTGTGTGTCCTGATTGGCCGAGAGGTACCCTGTGGTTGTGTCCTTATCAGGGCATATTGTGCAAACCAGCACCTCTTCAGTCAGTCAGAACTCACCACAAGAAAGATATCAGTGTGCCAATATCGTGGCAATGCCAACCTCAACCTCTGTGCTGTAATGTCCACCCCCCCCCCAAGCTCTGTAACAGAACCATTAAATTACCCGATCTGGTGAAGTAAAGTAAGAATATTTATTACAAAAACTCTGACCTCTGCTACCTGAAACAGCCGTCAGCAATGTTTCTTTCACAAACACCCACCTGCAATCCACCAAGCACTGTTGTGCGTGCTGGCAAGAAACAGCTTCAGTATCAAAGCCAACACCCGCAACTCCATCAGCCTTGCTGCCACTACTATAACAATTATTATACAATGGCAAGAAAGAATCCCGGATTCTGATTGGTCCGTGTGTGCCTGAAACAGTGATACTACAGTACAACATCGCTGTCACTGATTAGCATTAGCTTTGCTTGCCATTACCATAGGTCACCTTTACCTTTTTTTTCCTCTTCTCTTAAGAAACTCGCTAAAAATCTACTCAAAACATTTAAAACATTTTTTTTTTGTATCACAATGAGCCATTGTATAATAGCAATAAGGCACTCCAGGTGTGTGTTATTGTGTAATAATGTCACTCCTGGGGTAGTGGAAGCACTCGGCTTCACTTTGTGCTTCACCCCCCCCCCAGGAGTGACGTTATTACACAACAACACACACCCTGTCGTGCCTTATTGCTTAATTGAATACTATTAAAAGTACCACCATTAGCACAGACAGAAAACACAGTTCGGGATGAGCGCAACCGCAGACTGTCACAGAAAATCTCGCCGTTCTACTGCCATACAGTGAAGGGCTACAAACAAGTAGCTACAGTGGCTGGTAAGGGACATACTCAATCCCAGCTCCTAAGGAAACACTGAAACTAGTCCCTCTCTCCATTGGTAGAGGCCCGTCAGTCATGAAAAAGAAAAAATCCAAATCTTGCCAAAGGAGTTTGTGTGTTTGGGGTGGGGGCACAGACAGACAACTGTAGCAACCGATAATCGGACACGCTTGCTCCCCCTCTAACAAACTGAGTGGGCAGTCGGTCACTCAGTGAAATAGACAAAGTATGAAATGTGAAGGAAAATAAAACAGTCATACTGTACAGGGATCGACAAATTTTAAAATCTCATGCTCGTCCAGGACGAGTGGCATTGACAAAAATGGTAGTCCGAGTTCTGAGTGGTAGTCCAGTACATTTCAATTGAAATATTCAACCGACTTAACAGAAATAAGTTAAATGGTGTGGCTGTGTGGCAGGGCTTATATATTGTATTCAGGGTGCGAAATTCCTATACCTTAGGTGCCCCAGGGCAGGCATTTTTGTCTCAGGACACCTAATGCAGTTTAGTACCTGCCCAGTGGGGCACCTAAGGTATTTAACCAAGTCCCAGTTTCTTTTCTCATGGCTGAGCAGCTTTGTTTACCCCCACGTCGCTTACGTCCGTTTTTTAACTCACGCTCATTTCCTGTGGGGAGGGGCTACTGAGGAGCGCAAGCGCCATTTTCCTTTGGCGGGTGGCCGTTTGAGGAGTGCTGAGCAGCCTGAGTTGATGCCACTGCCAAGTCACAAGATGAGCCCTTCAGAGACCAGCTGACATGCTGAGAACAACGGGCTGACATTTGACTGGCACAGCTATCAACCAGCTGTACATACGAGGGGTTGGAACATTGTTGGTGAAGGCGGGCTGCAGGAGGCTGACACCAATCGGAAGAGTCAGTCTGCACAGTTCGCCCGCCCCTTCACACAGTGTGTCTTGCCGTCTGTATAAAGCGCTCCACTTGATCTTTTATTGGGAAAGCAAGACATGGTAAGTAGCGTGCTTTCAGCTTGCCCATTACATCCATTTGGTTGCGATCGCGATCGGCAATCAAATAGTTAATAGAAAAGCTCTTTTAAGAGCTGTTGTCCATCAACTCCAACATGAAATGCTGAATTACTACTTTTTTAAAATATTGCAGTGGAAAGTGCTTGCAAGTGATAAGGGGAAGGGGGAGATCATGAAGGGATAGACTCGGTCACAACTTGGGAGAAAATTAAAAAAATATATAAATAAAAGCTCTTATAAGAGCTATTCTTAAGTTAAAGCAGTGCCTAATTAGATCTGCCTGCAATCTGCAAAAGTGATAGTTGGGGAGACTACAGTGAGACCAAAGTAAAGAACTCTAGTCAGTCACTCGCATCCAAAATTACAGCCTGACAAGATTCAACTTCTGTTTGCGGTGGAAAAAAAAAGAACTGGAGCATTGTACAGCATAACTAAATTTGGTGGTGAGGTGACTGAGAGACTTGTAGAAGCTCTACCTTAGGACTCGGCTGCCTGATGTAATTAGACTTGGAGGGTAAACCCAGTTGCCACAGAGTGAATTAAAACTGCTTACAAGGGGCCATTCTCAGAGTCTAAACTCTAGGATGCAACAGGCTTTTTTTGTGGAAGCTCTACCTATAGTTAGGGGACTCAGCTGCCTGAGTTTATATAAATATCAAGTGTAAACCCAGTTGCCACATAGTGAACTAATTAAATAATAGCAGACTTACTAGTCATAGTTGCTGCTTGGAACAGAAAATAAAAAGTGAAAAAAAAAAAAGTCTTTGCATTCAGTGTAATAAAAAGCTGTCTGATTTACTTAAGTGGGGTTTAACTAACTAAACTAAGCCCTCAAACATCTAAATTGAGAATTACAGGGATCTGCACAGCTGAGGATGTCAGTTTGAGTAAATAAAAAAGGATTGGGAAGAGAATTGACCTATATTGTGATCTAATTTAAAGCACCAGATTAAAAGCCTTTGTGACTGCTGGGATTGCAGCCTGCCTGGTGCCTACTGATTTGTCCTCTTGAGGACTGATTGGGAGGGAGCCCCAGAGGGTAGTCAGTGGCTAGTGGCAAGGCAGGAGAAAATAAAAATAAATGTAAAAGTCCTGTCCTTTTGTGTGTTGAATTTGTGGGGTGACTGAGTGATTGTCATCTCCTCTTAAAAATAAATTACTTCGTCACTCTTTGTATGTTTGGGTCTGTCCTCTCTTCTTAAGGATTTGTGAGGCCTGAGGGCACTAGCCAGGGAGTGTCTAGACAGAAGGGAAAACAAATACTGTAAATGAAAGTCCTTTCTTTTAGACTGCTGTACTAGTCCACACTACACTGCATTTTGATTTGTCCTCTTAAAATAAAAAACCTTGTTGATTTGCAATCAGTGCTTGTTGGGGCATGCACAGGTAGTGTTACTGAAATAAATCACACGGAGCCAGTTTAATTTCTTTATATTTCTGTTTATTATTTACAAGCTGACAAACCAGGACGATGAAACCAGAATTATGTGGAAAAAAATAGGTGGCATGTAAAACGTTTCCTGGGCATGTACTTGTACTGCTTACATGCCCCAGTGGGCATGTACTTTTTTTTACGAATTTCATGCCCTGATTGTACTATTATTTCATAGGATGGATGGAGAGATGTAGAAGAACTTCATAAATCAGGAAAAACAATATTTTCATATATTTTTTTGTTAATACAGGCCAGGGTAGTACAGGCCGGACACTAAGGCACCTGACCCCAGGCAGAAGTCTGTATTAGAAGAGATTGGAGAAATGTTACAGAATTAGTTAAGGACAAGCCAAAACCAGCTAGGCCGTTGGTTGAGAAGAACATAAAATGGTGATTAAGGGCTAGGCCAGGAAGAAGATGATGGGGCACTGGGAGCAGGAGTACTAGCATCAAGAAGATCAGCAGCAGCAGAAGCAGCTAAACCAGAAGATGATGTATCAGCAGCAACAGCATGCCCACGAGCATGTCGAGTGCCCGGACCAGAGAGCAGCCAGTGGTTAACTGCTGGATCCGGATCAAAGTCATGCAGTTCAGGACCTTCTACTGCTATCTGCAGGAGAGACTGTAGTGAATCATCAGCCAGCCTTGTCCTGATTTTTGTTTTGATTAGGTTCTGAACAGAAAAAACTCTCTCACATTTTGCAGTCGATACACTCATTGCCACGAGTATTTCAACTAGGTCAAGAAAGTGTATAATCTGGGGTGGTTTTTCTTTTAGTAATCTGGTATATACCTGCAAATAGGGTTTTTCAATGGCAGATTTCAATATTGTTTTAAATGCAGCATACTCTGACTTTATATGTTCCTGCTGCTCCTCCGTGAAAAAGTGAAAATATTCTGCCAGGTTTGCAAGTTCAGAGGTCCCAAACACCGCTAGTTGGTCTCTTGGCAGATCAAACTCCTTAAAATCTAAGCAGCTGAACCATATGAGAGGCACCTCTGAGAAATTTTTAAATCTGTTGTCAATATACATCATTGCTGCATCTATTAAAGTCTGCAGTTGTCCATCTGTCACAAAATTGATTTCTGGGCAGTTGCCTCTGAATGGGAAATGAACAGTCTTCTCCTCCCCTCCCCTCTTTGTCACAACATATTCCATACATTTCTGTTCTGGTTTGTAATGGCTGAGGAAAGCTGCCATGCATTGTCCTGGCATGGTTTTCAGTTCCATAAGCTGGAGTAGGCAGGTCTCGACAAGCTGTGGAACTTCCAGTATTACTATGTCATCTCGCTGAAACTGCAGTGACAGGTTTTTTAGTATTGGCAGGAAATCTTGCAGTATATGGATAGCTTTTACAAACTGCACACTCTGTTTCTTTTAAGAGGCCCTTTGTTTTTGAACTTTCATCACCACCAGCAGTCAAAGATGCATGTAGGTGTCGTACAACAGTAAGTAGGTTAACCTGAACTGCATGTACCGAACGTGACCTACTGGCAAGCCATCTCACTTGTTTAATTGCAGTAAAGTGCGCCAGATCAGTATCCATCACGTTAGCAATTTCTTGGAGCTCTCTCATTTTTTTGGGACTATAGTGATAAAATGTAAATATTCCCTTGAGAGCACTTTCCAGCTTTGATACAAATGAATTTTTTTTTAACACATCAAGAACCACCAGCTCTAGCTTATGGGCAACGCAGTGCATCGCAATTATTTGAGGACGGCAGTGTTCCTACAACTTTGCTATGGTTCCTCCTCTTTCGCTCATCATGACACTGGCCTCATCAAAATTTGCTGAAATATGAAGCGGTCCTGGATTGTTAACATTTTGTAGGTTACTGAGAGGAAGATTTACTGACTCGAATGCAGTTGATATTGCATGGAATACACCTTCTGCATGTGCATGTTCCAGTGGCACAGCTTGGATAAGCAATGTATGCACCTGTTTTGAATTAGGTTCAACAAACCTTAAGAAAACATTTTCCCACTCAGTAATACTGTAATCAGTACTGCCGTCAGCAAGAACTGTCACATACTTAACATTAGCAAGAGTCTGCATCTCGGTTCTGGATATAACTGCTGAAATAGCACTGTAAAAGTCCCTGGCTCCTTATCGTTAGTATAATTAGAACCTAGCTTAATGCCATTTTTCCTGTAATTCACGAGCCACTCCATGTCTGAGAAAAGGCGGAAGATTTTGGCTATGGAATACGCTGTGTTAAACAGGCGCCTCATCTTTGCTTTTGTGCCCTCTTCCAACTGTGCAAAGGCTTGGTAAAATGGTGACTCACTAATCTCACAACATACTGCCGCTGGCCACTTTCCAGAATATGTTGGTTCTGGCATAGCACATGTGGATTGGATTTTCATGTGCACGTAGTGACTCAATCGAAGTTGTTAGGAGCCTGTGGCAAAGACATTTGTTTTTTTGAAAATGCTGGAGTTGCAATAGTGGGATACTTTTCACATAGTGTGCAGTACATAAGCCCCTTTTTATCATCGTATCTCAACCATTTATAAGTGGACAACCAATGACACTGAAATAGTCTGGCCTATTTTTCTCAGTCATATTTCTTGTCTTTACTACTACCAACTGCCACCTCATTATCAAGCAGTAAACTACGTTTCTTAGCAAGTGACACAGGGGCTTTTGGAGATAAGGCTACGGCTTCTCTGTTTACATCAAGTACCTGGTCAGCAGTTATATCCAGAACCACAGATGCAGATTCAGTTTCATGACTTTCATCTGTGGAAGTAGTACTTGTACTAGTACCAGACTGTGTTTGTCTCGTAAAAGATGGTGCTGCTGCTGACCAGAGAGACAAGAGACTTTGTTGTTTGGCTTTCTTCGTCTGCATATTGTCCATATGAATTTGGTGGTCACTTTTTTTTTTTTTAAAGACTAATGAACCAATAATAATAAACTTATTTTAAACACTGGTGTCTGTGTGTCCTTTTTTCACTGGTGGTTAGTGTGAGCTCATCATGGGCTGGGTCACCAGGGGACAGATATATGCTTTTTTTCTATACACTGGAAGTTGTCTTGTCCTGTAACAAGTCAGGCAGCTGGCTGCAGAACACTCTCCACACAGTCACTCACTCTCCTCTCTCCCAGCACAGCCCAAGCCCACCCCTGCAATTAGGCTCCCTTATTTTATTTTACTGTTATTTACACTTTATATATATATATTTTTTACTATCTTTCTCTTTTTGTTTCTTGGGTACTTCAAGCCAAAAGCCAACCAACCGGCTGCAGGACACTGGGTCCTTCACTCCTTTTCACAAAATCTCTCCCAACAGCCCAACTAAGCCCATAGCATAGCCCCACACCACACACAGTTTGAGTTATAGGCTTATTTCTTCTAAGTTCTTACTATACTATCTTTTTTTTTTTTTTTTTACTTACTTTCTCAAGTCAGTCCTTCGCCCCGCCTCTCTCCAAGCTACTCCTTCACTCCTTTACACACTATATTTACGCTCTCCTCTTCCAACAGCCCACCAGCCTCTTCTCTTATTTTCTTTCTTTTTTTTTTTTTAGCTTTCTTTTATTATTTTATTTTTTCTTTGTTTATGCAGCTAGTAGTCAAATAAACTGCTGTATTACTGGTGGGCAACACAAAGCTCCCTGCCCTTGCTCTCTTCCTTTTTATTTTCTGTATTCAGTGACACTTTACGCTGCTGCTAGTTCTCAGTTGTCAGGGGACCAGGGTTCCCCAACTTCCCTCCCTTCTTCCACCCTACTACACAGACAGCAGACAGTCCCCCCCTCCCAAATTTCTGTTTTGTTTCCTTTTCTCCTTGTTTGAATTATTTTTTTTTTATTTAGTTTTATTTAGTTGTTTAACCAGGTATAGCACACTAAGCTGAAAGTTTTTTTTACAGGAGTGACCTGGGAGCACAAGGAGGTTAAGTGACTTGCTCAGGCAGTATGTAAGTGAATGCTGTGGGATTCAAACCCAGGTCTGGTCTGCTGGATGTCACCAGATTTGCAGCCTTAGACCACTGCACTTAGCACTATACTGCCTACTTAATTTATTTTATATGCTCCTTAGTTTACTTTCACCCTGTTATGCCCAGTTCTGTTACAAGCCCAACCTAACCCTTCTCAATAGTTTATTTACCCTGCCTGCCTACACTGAACACTCCTTATTTACTCAGATTACTTATTTTACTTACTTAGATTTACTTACTGATTACTCTCGTCTTCATTAATTTTGCACTTTTGGCAAAACTGGCACGGCACACGGCAGGTAAATCTGCTTATCTGCACTAATGCACTTGTGTGCAGTTATCAGTGCTCACTGCTCAGCCACGTTGCCCCCGCTCCTTAGTCCTCCTCCCCGCTCTTCACTCTCATCAACCCTCCCTCCTTAATTCAGTTTAAATATTTGTTTTCCCGAGTAGTCCTGACTCCACACACACACACAAAGTAAGGAAGCACTGGTCGCACTCGCACTCCCCACTCCCCGATATCCACAACAACAGACTGTTTAATTTGTGTTTATCCTCTAGTCTCCACCAACAGACAGTGAATGAGAGGCTCTAATGCAATGCACGTCTTTACTCTTGTCTCCACTACGTGCTAAATCACCGCCGCGGCCAATGGGCATTCTGGTATCACTTACAGTTCAAGATTGTACTTCCTCATTTGGCCCCTCGCCTGCCAGTCTGACAGCTTGCTCCTCCTCAGTTTCCTGCTCGCGCTTGATGCCACTTCCTTAGGCTTCCCTAGGCTGAGACAAGCTCACGCACTCACCGCTCGTTCCCGACCAGTAGGTGCACTGCTTGGTAGATCAGATGACCACCGGGACAGCTGAAGCAGTGAGCACCCTACTGGTGGAAGGTAGAACTGCAGTAGCAAAGATTTTTAAATCAGTGCTAGCCCGTGGACAAGTGGCACAACAGAAAGTGCTTGTCCCTGCACTGTAACTGGTAGCCCGGGACATCGGGCAATAGGATTTGTCGAACCCTGATACTGTACAATATTTTGAGTGTTGGTGTGTGTGGTATACAGACAGACACAAATGCCCTGTAGTGACTTTTAATTAAAGAGCTCCATTCAGACACAATGACAAGGACTTTTTTTTCCTACTAATATGATTTTTTCTTTTTTTTTCTTACTTTTTTATGTACACTTTTTCTGCAAATTTTTTAATTAATGTCTTTACTGGGGGACCCATTTTATAAGCGGAATAAGACACTCCAAGGTGCAGTTTATGGTCTGATAGCAGCACTTCCCACGTGCTAAAGGCAGTCCGCGCAAGCGTCTCGTGCCTCATTACACACCTGAGGCATGCTCTTATCAGGCCATAAACCACACCTTGCCGTGTCTTATTCCTTAGGTAATCATAGTTCTACCACTAGTATTTAGTTCACATCCAGACTCTGGCAGTCTTCCACTAAGCATGCTCAGTCACTGGCGCACACTGCAAGCCTGATTCCTACCACCCAACCATGTGGTTCTCCAGCTCCTCCCCAATAAACCGAGATCTGCACACAGACAGGAATCTGTAGGCAAGCCTTGCCAGGTGAGGTCATGTGGATGTCAACTGAATACTAATAGTAAAAACACGATTACAAGTAAGAGAAAATTACTCACCATTGTAATGCTGTTTCTTCTAAGGTGTCCTTTAGTATCAGTAACAGTAAAAGTAAGCTGGCTAGGTTGAGCTGTCTCAGAGGTGGAGATTATGGTAATGAATGAATTAGCCAATCAGAAGAGAGTCAGAGGGTGTGCTGAGTGGAGCTTGCACAGAGGGCACCAGAATCTTTTCAAAGCTATGCTGGGAAAATGCTCACAAAAGTCTGCCCTAACAGGCTTTAAAAATCACATAATAATATGAAAACAGTATCCAGAAACACTAAAGAGAAACTTTGCTTAAAGTAGACTCCCCAAAACATGAAAATAAATTTTGCACAAACCAGAGAAGGCAGAGTCCTCTTCAGGTAGGTTACTAGGGGAGGATGGGTGGGAGGTTACTGATGCTAAAGGACACCTTGGAAGAAACATTACTACAGTGAGTATTTTTTTCTTCTCACCCCAGGGGTCCTTTAGCATCAGTAACAGTAGCAGACTACAAAGCAGTGCAGTTGGGAGGTGGGTACAGAAATCTACTTGAGGAAGAGGCTCTGCAGAACTGCCATGCCAAATTTGGCATCAGATCTGGACTGCACATATAGACAGTAATGCATTGTGAATGTGTGTACAGTTTTCCAAGTGGCTGCTTTGCATACATCAAGAAGAGGAATGTCTCTTGAGGCTGCCACTGTAGCAGAAGTGCCCCCTAGTGGAGTAGGCCCTGAGGAGGCAGTTTACCAGCCTTGTCATAACAAAACTGCATGCAGAAAATTATCCAATGAGAGATAGTTGTCTTAGTGGCTGTTTTTCTTCTACCCACCTCACCATAGGTGAGGAAAAGCTGGGTAGTAGAGCCCCTGAACTGCTTAGTGTGCTCCAGATAGGAGGATAGGGCTCTTAACATCTAAACTATGCAGCCTACATTCTCCTGGAGTGGATTTGTCAGTGAAAAAGACAGTAATGGTAATGGACAGATAAAGGTGAAATTTAGAAACCAACTTGGGAAGGAATTTTCTGTTTGTTCTGAGCTCTACCTTATCCTTGTGTGGGACTGATGTATTTTGGTTCAGTACAAAGGGCCTGAAGTTCTGAGATCCTTCTAGCAGAAGTGATGGCTACTAGTAAAACTGTTTTCCAGGTGACATATTTTAAGTGGGCCATTGCCATGGGCTCGAAAGGAGGCTCCATGAGCTTGGCAATGCACAGGTTGAGGCCCAAGGAGAAACAGGTTCTCGAACTGGGGGTTAAAGGTGAAGCAGGCCTTTGTAAAACTTTTTGAAAATAGGCAGTGAAATGATAGACTTGTCTTTCCTTATGGAAAGATATGCTGAAATTGCAGCCAAATGCACCTTCAAGGACGAGGCCTGCAAGCATACCAAGTAATCCAGAAGGTTGGAAACTGTAGCCCTGAGAGGGTTTGTTTCCCTTTGCATGAAAGAGAAAACCACTTCCTCTTAGCTGTGTAAGTTTTCCTAGTACTTGTTTTTTTAGCCATATGAAAGATCCTCAGCAACTTGTTCTGAATACTGAGTGTCTGGGAATTCTAACTCCTCAAGAACCAGGCACTGAGAGGAAGAAATTTCAGATCTGGGTAAGGAACCCCTGTCTGAGGTAGAGTCAGGAGAGTGTGGCTCAGAGAAAGTCGAATAGGCTTCTGGTGAGACAGAACTAGTAGAAAGGGGTACCACAGTTGCCTTGGCCAATCTGGGGCTACCAAGATCATGGTGGCTGAGTGGGCTCAGTTTCAGGAGCACTCCATGAATCAGAGGGAAGGGAGAAAAAGCATAGAGGAACTTCTCTGCCCAATCTAGAGTTAAAGCATCTGCTGGGAGGGTGCCCAGTGGTGGGGGGCTGCAGCAGTATACAGGAAGTTGTAAGCTGGAAGCTGAGGTGGGATGCAAACAGATCCATTTCTGGAGTGCCCCACCTCCTGAACACTGTGGCCAGGACCTGCTTGTTCAGGGTCCATTTGTTGTGCCCTTGCCGGATGCGACTCAAGGCATCTGCCAGAGTGTTGTCCCTACCTGGGAGATTAATCACAGGGGCACTGACATTCAGGGAGTAGGCCAAAGACCAACTTTTCTTGGCTTCTGTGCAAAGCACAGCAGACTTTGTGCCACCCTGCTTGTTTATGTAAAACATGGCAGTTGTGTTGTCTGTTCTGATCTGTACAGAGGGTCCCTTGACTTGTGGGGCAAAGGCATTTAAGGCCAAGTACACAGCCTTGAGCTCCAGTAGGCTGATGTGGCTTACAGATTTCTTGGGAGTCCAAATGCCACTTATGGAACAGCTGTCCAGATAAGCTCCCCAACCCAGAAGGGAAGCATCTGTAGTAATGATTTTTGAGCAGATAAAAGCTGGAAGGAAACTCCCATTGAAAGATTGTGTCCTCCCACCAATTTAGAGCTTGTGGCAGTAATCTGGTCACTGGTACCAGCTTGGACAGAGAACTGCTTTTTGGCACTAATGTGCCCTCAGATGGTACTGAATGTCCCACATCTGAAGCCTGATGCCTGGCACCACGGCTGTCGTGGAGGCCATATGCCCCAGGAGCTTGAGAAAATGTCTGGCAGGCCTGGGCTGACCTAGGGCAAAAGAATTTACCACTGATAGAAAAGTGTAGATCCCGTTTGCTGGAAAAAAGGCTTTGCCCTGCTCGGTGTCCAACTGTGCTCCTATGAATTAGGAGCTATGCAGGTTCTAACTGGGATTTCTTTTCATTGATGAGGAAACCCAGAGTGTGTAGGAATTGTTTTGTATACTGAGAGCCTGTCTCACTTGAAGAGGGGACGTGCCCACTAGGAGACAGTTGTCCAGGTATGGGTAGACTGAGATGCCCTACTTCCTTAGATGAGCTGCCACTATAGCTAGGCACTTGGTGAATACTCTTGAGGCCAATGTTAGGCCAAATGGCATGGCTGCAAACTGGTAGTGCCCTGAGGGCAGTTTGAATCTCAGGAACTTTCTGTGGGACCGCCTTATTGGTATATGAAAATAGGCATCCTTTAGATCCTGGGAGACTAGCCAGTCTCCTTGTTGCAGGGAGTGAATCACTGTTGAGAGATACAGCATTCTGAATTTTGGTTTTAGTAAATGCTTGTTTAGGTACCTGATGTAGAGAAAGGTCGCCACTACCCGGTTTTCTTGGTTGTTAGAAAGTATCTGGAGTAGAGGCCTTTTCCCCACTGCGAAAAGTGAACTCTCTCCACTACCTTTGCTGACAGCAATGTCTTGAGCTCCAGCTCCAGCAGTCATTTTTCTGTTGGCGTTAGGGGCATTGACATCAGTGGACCCCGAAAGGGCAGGGAAGGTCCTGAATTGCAAGGATAGGTCCCTGTCCACTACCCACCTGTCTGTGGTGATGTGGGTCCAATGTTGACGGTAATGGTAGAGCCTGCCCCTACTTGGAGAGGGGAGGCATCCTGGACACAGAGCCAGGGCTTGGACTGTGTAGCAGGGGGCAGGAGTGGAATCAGCTCTTCTCTGTCCCCTCCTGCCGCTTCCTCTGTAGTAGCCTCTCATTTGGGAATAATCCAAAGGCATATGGAAAAATGCCCTTGGATAGCATCTTCTGCCCCGTTCCGAAACTTCTGGGAAGTAGAGGGCTTGTCTTTGGCAGCATTATTTTGACATATGGTCTTATATTCCTCCACCTTCTTCATGAATGCTTCAGGCCTGTCACCAAAGAGGGAGTTATTTTCACATGGAAAATCAATTGGTTTGGATTGTGTGTCCTGAGAAAGGTTTGTGGTTCTTAACCATGAAAACGTCTTAAACCAATTGCCCTGGAAGCATCATTATTGTCCAGAGCCATGTGAAACTGGTATTTGGTTGCATCAAGGGCAGTTTTCACCGTTTTAGTTACAGCCTGTACCATTTTGTCTGGGTTCTGAAGTAAAATGACCAAGACAGAGTTCCACAAGGCTTTTTGATATTTGGCAACATATGCCATGTAAGTGGACAGGCAGAGGAGCAAGGAAGCTGTTGCATAGGACTTATTAGCCATGGAGTCCAGTTTTCTGGGCTCCTTTTCAGGAGGCTGAGAGGAGAGTGGGACTTTGGCTTTATCTCACGCCGCAGCCTGCGTAACTCCTTCATGACTAGGATGTACAAACAGGAATTCAGCATCATTTCTGGCTAGCTGGTATTTCCTGTTTATCTTTTTGTCTACTCCAGGGACAGAAGTAGGGGTCTGGAGTAGCTTCATTGTTCCTTTCTTGAGAGGTTGATAAATATCAGATCTTTTCCGGGGGAGGAAGACCCATCATCTAGCTCTAGTCTTCATCCTCCTCTTCTTCCTCTTCGGTGGTCTCGTGGGTAGGAAGGTCCAGGGTGTCCACCATATGTTGTAAAAAAGTAAACAGTGAGGAAAAACCCTCCTGACCATTGAGGGAAGTACCAAACTCTGGATCAGGGGATACATCTGGTTCTAGAAGTTGGCTCTCTGCCTCATCATCATCTTTATTCCCCTCACCATAGTAACAGTCTGGTCTATAAAAGGGAGATGGACTGTGAGGAGTAGAAGGAGCATTATATATATTGCCCATGCTTTGAACAAACCTTAGTCATTTCTTCAGCAGAGGCCAAGTCTTTTTCAGTATTTATTTGTTTTTCTTTATTAGCCACTGGCATCTCCCTTTGCCTCAATGCAGGAGGGGCAGTGCTATGTTTTTCTTTAAATTTCTTTTTTGTAGGCACTGAATCAGTGACCTGGTCTCCATGTCTCTTTTTTGGCTGGTCACCATTATTATTAGAACTGTTATCAGACTTATTTTCTGTGGGGTCCCTAGGGATTTGGATTGAGAAGAGGACCCCTCTTTAACAGGCTTTGCAGAAGGGGAAGCAGACTGAGGCGCCATTTTTCCGAAAACTTTGGCTCTCTTTTGTACAGTTTTGGAACAAAATTTTGAACAAAGTTCACAATAGTGATCTGGACCTAAACACTGCAAACAAAAATCGTGGCCGTCTGCTTTAGCCACTATTTTAAAGCACTTTAAACACATTTTTAAAACCTGTAGGTCCAGTCCTTTTCTTTGGTTTCTCTCATATGCCAATTAGTCAGGAAACCTAAAAATGGGGTTCCCAAAAAGGAAAAAGAAGTACTTACCGGACAGTTCCCTTGCGGTAAGAACTGCAAATAAAAAGAGCAGAAAAACTACTTAAAAGTAACCAAATACGTGGTTCCTAGTAACAAACGGGAACTGCGAAGGTTTTAAACTATAAAGAATTAAAGAACCGTCATAGATGCAATAAAAATCTACCTTCGAAAATAAAGGGGGGACTGCAGTAAAACAGGAGAATCGCGGTTCCCTGGAACTGAAGGGAACAGCGATAAAACTAAAGAAAATACTAAATAATTACAAAATATTCACTAACTCAGCACAAAAGTATGGAAGAGACAGAAAATATTTTGTTAGAAATTCTCTTCAGGCAAGAGTAAGAGAGCACCTCAGAGGCAGTGTTTCTCAGTCAGGAAGAGAAAATTCTTGTGCCCTCTAAGCAAGCTCCATTCAGCACACCCTCTCTCTTCTGATTGGCTAATTCATTATACTCATTACCATAATCTCCACCTCCGAGGCAGCTCAACCTAGCCAGCTTACAGTTACTGATGCTAAACGATTCCTGGGGTGAGTAAAAACAGGTTACTCACCTGTAACAGTAGTTCTAGGAGTGGTATACTGTATGTTGTTCATCCACACTCTTAAGCATGTTCCTTCCCCTTTAAGGTTCACCGGAAGTCTTCAAGGTGGCTCCTCCCGCCCACCCGGGTGGTACATACCTCGGCTCCGCCCCAAGACACCAGATCTTAGCCAGCTGGAAGCCAGGTATTATGCGTCCGCAGACGGGGAAGTCAGGTGGGTCCAAGTGGATGAACAACATATACCACTCCTAGAACTACTGTTACAGGTGAGTAACCTGTTTTTCTAGGATCGTGGATACGTTGTTCATCCACACTCTTTGGCAGACTCCTAGCAGTTTTGGAGGAGGGAGGCAAGACGCACACCCCCTACTTAGGGAACAGAGACTGGAAAACTGAGGCCCAAAAAACCAGCATGACTCACGGTCAATGTGGTAGTAGGCGATGAACGTGTTTGCTGACTTGCAGGTAGCAGCCTGACAGATTTCCTGGATAGGGATGCCCCTGAAAGCAGCCACTGATGCAGCAGTGTGGTGGGTAGAAGGTGCTCTCATCCCTCTGGGAGGTTCCTTGCCCGCCAACTAATAGCACAGACCTATGCATGATGCAATCCATCTTGCAATAGTCCGCTTTGCTGCAGGTCTGCCAGAAGCGGCTTCAGCGTAGGTGACAAACAGTTGGCAAACCTCTCCACGAATTTCCACCATCCTCTCCTTATAACAGGAGAGAGCACATCTCAGGTCCAGAATATGGAGCCTGTACTCGGTCTCCAAGGTGTAATTAGAGTAGCATACCGGCAGAGTCAACGCCTGGTTAAGGTGAAACTCTGACACCACCGTCGGAATGAATTTCGGGTGGGGGCGCAGGACAACCTTGTCCCTGTGGAAGACCAGATATGGGGAGTCCAACGAAAGTGCCTGGAGCTCCCCTGTCCTTCTGGCAGACGTGATAGTCACCAGGAAGGCAGTCTTCCACGACAAGTGTGACAGCTCACACTTGTGCATGGGTTCAAATGGCTTGCCCACGAGCTTCACCAATACCAGCAGTAGATCCCACGGAGGTGGAGGTTCATGCACCGGAAGGGATATGTGACCCAGGCCTTTGAAAAAGCGCCCGACCAATGTTGGCTGACCGGCCCGTGCCCAGTAAGCAGAGATGGCTGCCAGGTGCACCCTAAGGGTTGATGACCGCAGACCTCCTTTGGACAGAGACCAAAGGTAGTCGAGAATGTCAGCCACTGAGCAGGATAAAGGGTCCAGGCCCTTACCCTGACACCAAATGGAAAACCTTTTCAATTTGAAGGCTTAACATTTCCTGGTCGATTCCTTTCTAGATGCCTCCACCACGGTGTAGACATCTTCAGAAAGACCCAAAGCCTGGAACTCTAGCTGCTCAGGTACCAGGCTGTGAGGTGTAGAGATTGCAGGTCCAGATGGAATACCTTCCCCTGACTTAGACAGATCAGGTCCGGGAGTCTACAAAGCCGCTCTGGGGGCCTGCAGCTGAGGCTGAGGAGATATGGATACCAGAACTGGCACGACCAGTCTGGGGCTACCAGAATCACCTTCGTCTTGTCCCTCCTCACCTTGAGTAACACCTTGTGGATCGAGGGAAGGTGTAGAGGACGTCTGGGGTCCACGGCCTCTAGAAGGCATCCCCCTGCAGCGGGCCATGCTGAGGGGGGCAGGCATGAAACAGCCTCAGCTTGGTGTTTTCCCTGGAGGCAAACAGGTCCACCATCGATCTGCCCCAATGGGAGAACAGGCTGTAAGCTACCTTTGGATGGAGAGACCACTCGTGGGATGTCTGGCCTATGCAGCTGAGAGCATCCGCCAGATGGTTGGAGGCTCCTGCCACATGGATGGCTAGGAGATCCGCCTCCAACCAGCTCACGAGGGTCCAGATGCGAAGCACCTCCTTGCAAAGCAGACGGGAGTGCATGCCGCCCTGTCTGTTGAGGTAGTACATGATCGTGGTATTGTCTGTTTGGACTTGAACCACTTGACCCCGGAGCTGAGGAGTGAAAGCTGGCAGTGCCAGTCTGACTGCTCTGAGCTCCAACAGGTTGATGTGACATCGGGACTCCTCGTCGGTCCAGAGCCCATGGGTCCCTTTTGTTCCCTTAGTGGGCTCCCCAGTCCATGAGAGGCGCATCAGTCATGAGGACGACCGTTGGCTCGGGGTGGACAAACGGGATCCCTTCCTGCAACCGCTCTGGGGCGGTCCACCACTGGAGAGCATCCCACATCTTCTGGGTTACAGTGACCAGCTGGTCAAAATGACCATGGCACTGAGTTCACTGGGCAGCCAGCTCCCACTGAAGGGGGCGCATTTGCCACCGGGCCCAATGGACCACTGAGTTGCATGGCGCCATGTAACTCAGAAGGTGCAGAAAGTCCCAGGCAGGGTGCGGTACCCAACCAGAAATGATTGGGCAAAGGAGGAGAGAACCTCCACCCTGTCTGCCGGGAGCCAAGCTCTGGCTTGAAAAGAGTCGAGCTCTGCCCCGATTAAGCCCATCACCTGGAAAGGCACGAGTTTCAACTTGGCCTCGCTGATCAGGAGGCCGAGTTGAGAGCAGGTTTGGAGGGCCAGATCCCTGGACCTCTCCACCTCCTGTTGGTTGGAGCCCGCAAGGAACCAATCGTCGAGGTAGGGGTAGATTCTGACCCCCCTCATGCAGAAGATGGGCCGCCACCACGAATGTATTTAATGAAGACCTGTAGGGAGTAGATGGTCTCGAACTCGTACAGGGTCCCTTCGACCCTGAAGCTGAGGAACCGCTGATGGGACGGACGGATTGGGATGTGGAAGAACGTGTCCTGCAGATCCAGTGAACAGAACCACATGTTTTGCTCCAAGGGTGGTATGATCTAGGACAGAGTGACCATCTGAAAGGTGCGTGACCCAAGATATTGATTCAGGTCATGGAGATCTAGAATGGGGTGCCAGCCACCCCCCCCCCATCTACTTGGAACCAGGAAGTACCTGGAGACAAAGCCTGGGTCTGCTGACGGATCTGCCATGAGAGCCACTGCCTCCTTGAGGAGGAGCTGAGTGATGTCGTCTCAGAAAGCCAACTGGGTATGTGCGGAAATCCGTTCTTCCCGAGGGGTGCGGGCTCGGCTGGGAAGGTACTGCTCGAATTCTAGAGGCAGTCCCTGACTGACCACTTTGAGAACCCAACTGTCCGTGGTGAAAGCGGACCAGACAGAAAGAAAGTGGCAGAGCCGGTCCCTCATGGGAAGACCCAGAGCTGGCATGACAGAAATAGGAGTGGCAACCCCCGACCCCATCACTGTGCAGGCTTGGAGGAGGAGGAAGCTCTGGGACCTGAACCTCTGCGAGCCTGCTGGAGTCCAGGCTTGGGCTGAGGGTGCCAAGCATGAGCCTGCTGCTGATGCTGCTGTCCTCCTTGGAAGGAGGACTGCTGGACTGCAGGGGGAAGAGTGCTGAAAGGGCTTCTTCTTTTCTTCTGCTGGTTCTTGCTCGAAGAACTCTTAGCAGAAGTGGCGTCCAAGGTGGCATTGGACTGCTCCTTACGCTGTAGGTGACTGACCACTCCGGGGCTGAACAAGTCGGTCCCAAGGAAGGGCACATCAGCTACCTTGTGCCGAGTATCCGCCAGGAAGTAGGAGAGCCTCAGCCAAGCACTGTGGCGGGAAGTAACTGTGGCAGCCATCGAGTGGGTACAAGAGTCCCCAATGTCCAGGTCCATCTGGAGCTGCTGTTTGGCAACAGCTCAGCCCTGGTCCCAGACTTGCTTAACCGTAGTCTGCATGTCCGCGGGGGAGATGTGGGAGGACTTTGTCCAATAACCTGAGGAGGGCATGAGAGAAGTGTGCCATGATGATGGCTGAACTTGCCTGACAAAGGCCCAAGGAAGAAGCCGCATAGACCTTCCGTGCCGAGTGGTCCAAATGTTTGGACTCTTTGTTGGGAGGTTGGTCAGTGTTGGCAGAACTGCCAGTACGCCTGAACACAGAGGCGGTCACCAGGCTCTCGGCCGAAGGGTGATCTGTGAACCCCGTAAGGGACCCCATGGGAACCGTGTACTTGCGGGCCATGCAGGCAGGCAGTGCTGGACATGAGGCTGGACGCTGCCACAGCTCAATTGCCAGACCAACAATGACCTCGGCCACAGGAAAGGCCTCCATCAGGGTAACCCCTCTCTTGAGGATGAATGTGAGAGGGTACTCCGCCTTTTTTTGGATGGGTTCCAGGAGCATCCCTGTGGAATCAGAGATGAGGTGAAGGATCCCTTGGAAGGAGGAAAGACCTTCCTCCATCCCTGCGCCAACAGACGACTCCCCATCCCCAGGATGGGAGTGAAGCCCAGCGTCATCTGAGTCCGAAGAGTCGGGGTACAGCGGCCTGCTGCCCAAATCATACTCGACCCGCCGAGGGAGGTCCGGGGTGATCGTGACCGACAGACGGGGAAGTCCGGTATCTGGTTGGTCCTCTTTGGAAGGAGACCCTCCCACAGGCTGCTTAGGCGGCAGCTCCACCACTATCAGTGGAGAGATCGGAATAGGCCAAACAGGCAGTCGCACTGGCCCCGCAGGGAGGGGAACCTAAGGCTTCGGTTCCGAGGGGGTCGACTTCGACCTAGGAGGCGAAAGCCAAGTCATGGCTGTAGCAGGAGTTGAAGTTGGCTTGTGCCTGGTCAAAATCAGCCATTGCCACATGAGGTCCTTGTAGCACCAGAGTTTCTGTCGGAGCCTCTCCTCATCCAAGGACGACCAGTGACGTCGCCTCTTTTTGGAGCGCTTAAGGCTCTTCCTCGGCCTTCCGGACGAGGGGGTTCTAGACTTCGACCGAGACTGGACAGGCCGACTTGGTTGCTCGGGAGACACCGGTGGGACCAGTGAAACCCAGGGGTCCGGAACCGGGTCCTGGAAGGGGACTCCAGCAGGCTGGGTCTCCTCATCAGGGAAGACAAGGACTGCAGTCCTTTCCAAAGAGTCAACGACCAGAGCCGGTGACAGTGGGTCGATAGGATTGAGAACAATCTCAACCTCATCAGCCGCATCCTCAGTCGGCTGGCCCGACAGAAGGTCCATGAAGCCTACGGCAGAGGAAGCGATCTCGACAGAGGTCCAAACAGCATGCTCCTGGGACTGAGACCTCTCTCGGTCCCGAGAGTGCCTTTCCCGAGACGAAGACATGCTCGGTTCCTTATCCCGCTTTCGGGATCAGGAGTGCGAGCCCGCGGGGCACCAGGTGGGGAGAGACTGGCACAACTCCTTGAAGGAGCCAGAGAATGTGGAGCCCAGGTTAAGCTGAAAATACAGTTATGTAAAAACTTACCGTAACAGCATATCTTCGAGAACAGCTCTTGCAGCAGGTTACACCATCAGGACTCAAGCCGGCATGTGCCAGGACCCCACAGAAATTTTCTAGCTAGCAGTATCCAGGTGGGGGACTGCCCCGACGCCTGCCCTGCCCCGGCTGTCAGGCATCATCAAAAGGGGCGGCTCCGAGAACCCCAGTTCTCCGCTGGAGACCTGGCCACACTAGATGACATCTGGAAGGGAGACTGAGGATCCGTTTTCAAAGAAGGTATATAGCAGGAGGTGTTGAAAACACTGATTCCTAGTAATGATAAATGGAACAAACTCTACCTCTAGAGGGGATGGTGGAGGGGAAAATATTTGCTGCTAGAGCTGTTCTCGAAGATCTACTGTTAGCAGTAAGTTCTTACGTAACTGTACTATCTTACTTGAGAAATAGCTCTTGCAACCATTAGGCAGATTCTAAGCACTCCTGGAAACCTCTCAAATGGGAGGAGGCCAGGAGAGATTATGAGTTGAACCTGCTTCAGACAGTAGCCCGTGAAGGACTGCCAGACCAAAACCAGGTCTTCACCGTGAAGCAACATCCAGGCTATAATGCCTGATGAAGGTGTGCATGGTGCTCCAAGCAGCTGCTGCGCAGATGGCTGAAGTGGACACATTCTTTAAAGCAGCAAATGAGGTAGCCACCCCCCTTGTGGAATGTTCCTAACTGAGCCCAGTAAGGACTTGTTCGCTTGGAACAGAACGTGATACAATGGTTGAGCCATCTAGAAAGAGATTGCTTAGAGACTGGAGCACCTAACATCCTGTGGGCTAAGGAGACAAAGAGTTGATCAAATTTACGTGTTGCCTGGTTCTGGCTGGCAGCATCTAGACAACTATGCACATCGAGAGCATGCAGCAGGGCACCTCTCATTAGAGTACTTTGGGAAGTACACTGCAAGTCGACATCCTGGTTAAGCCTGCAGGGCTGAGACCACCTTAGGCAGAAGTTTTGGATTTGTCCTTAGGGACACCCTCGTCCTGGTGAAGAATCAATAAGGTCTTTGCATAAGGGGCGTACGTAGTCTAGAAATCCTTCCGCCGGAAGTAAATAGCACTAAAATAATCTTCCAAGCAAGAAGATGTAGCTCGCAATCCACGGCTGGTTCAAAGGGAGGCAGAGTAAGCTGCTCCAGGATGAAGGGTAGGTCCCAAGGAGGAATGGGATCCTTAATCAGAGGCCTAAGGTGGAGAATGCCTCTCAAAAAGGCACATGCGGATTCCAACTGGGATAAGGACCGTACGCCTATAGGAACATGATAGGCCGAGATGGCACAAAGGTGTACTTTTATCGAGGAGCAGGCCAAGCCTGCCTGAAAAAGGGACAAGAGGTGTCTTACAGTAATCTCAGAACAATCCAGTGGGAAAGTCCTGAGCTTGAGCCCAGAGACAGAAATCCGCGCCTACTCATGGCGATGCGGGCATGAGGCCGGGTTTTCTAGCCGACGCTTATAACATCTGCTACCTATTGTGAGAACTCAGAAGGTGATGATCATGGTGTCCCTAGGAGCCAGGTGCAGGTTCAGAGAGTGAAGGTCTGGATGGACCAAGGAACCTTCCTCCTGGGACAACAAGTGACAGCTGATTGGCAGAGGCACTGGTGGTTCTTGAGAAAGTTGGTACAGCAGAGAGAACCAAATCTGTCTGGGCCAAAAAGGCGCGATTAAGATCAGCATCACCTGCTGTCTGCAAAGTTTCAGAAGAACCCTCTGGATCAGTGGGAAGGGAAGAAATGCATAGAGGAATCTGCCCGCCCAAGAGAAGGACAACGCGTCTCACCAGAAAACACCAGGCCCTGGATCTAGCAAGCAGAAATTGGGCAGTTTTGCATTGGATGGGGACGCAAAAAGGTCTAATTCTGGTGTCCCCATCTGCGAAACCAGTCCTCTATGACCTCTTGGAGTAGGTCCCATTCATGGACTCTGGCCTGAGACCAGCTCGGACTGTGGGATAACGTTGTCCACTCCCGGAACATGTACAGCGATAAGGTTTGCGCCGTGTTGCAGTACCCAATCCCACACCCTCATGGCATCCCTGGACAGAGGGTAGGAATGAGTGCCTCCTTGTTTGCTGAGGTAATACATCACCGTGGTATTGTCGGTTTGCAGCAGAAGAGTACCTTGTGGAATCTCAGATTGAAAAGTCTGCAAGGCGTAAAGGACAGCCCTCATCTCCAAAATGTTTATGTGAAGATGAGCTTCCTGGGACATCCACGAGCCCTGAGACTTGACACAGTTGAGGTGTGCTCCCCAACTGGACCCCGAAGCATCCATGGAGAGTGTCGCAACCGGAGACGGTGCAAAGAAGTGGACTCCCAATGACAGGTGCTCTGGAACGAGTCACCATTGCCAATACCGGATGATAGCGTTCGTGATCCTGATTGGATGCTGCAGTTGGTCTTGCTTCTGGTCCCACTGCACCCGTAACATCCACTGGGTCACCCGCATGTGGAGACGGGCTAAAGGGACTGTTGCAATGGCTGCAGCCATGTGACCGAGCAGGCAAAGAAACAATCTTGCTGGAACAGTCTTCTTTGCCAAGATATCCCTCATGAGGGATCTGATGTGTTCCGCTCTGTCCTGGGGCAAGAAAGCTTTCCACTGGATGGTGTCTAGGACTGCACCTATGAACTGCAGTCTCTGAGGCGGAACCAGGTTCGACTTCTCCCGATTGATGGTGATGCCCAAGGATCCAAAGAGGGAACGAGTACAATGGATCGCAGACATCAGGGCTTCCCGAGAGGGGGCCATGAGGAGCCAGTCATCCAGGTAAGGGAACACGTAGTGGCCTTGTCTCCTGAGAGCTGCCGCTACGACTACCATGCACTTTGTGAATACCCGAGGTTCCGAGGACAGTCAGAAAGGGAGGGCTTGAAACTATTAAAGGTGACCCAGAAACTCGAAGTGCAATAATGTTCTGTGCACCCGAGCTATCAGGATATGCAGGTAAGCATCCTGCATGTCCAGTGACGCTAAGAAGGTGCCCTGCTTGAGCATGGGAATTAGTCCCGGAAGAGTCACCATGCGGAAGCGTTTGTAAAGCACCAAAGCGTTGAGGTCGCTGAGGTCCAGAATCGGACGTAGGTCCCCTGTCTTTTTGGAAACTAGAAAGAAGTGGTAATAATATCCTGTGCCTGTCTGGTTCTGCGGAACATGCTCTATGGCTTCCTTGTCCAGAAGCACTAGCACTTCCTGCTGAATGAACAGAGTGTGCTGTCCCGAGTAACAGGAAAGCAGGGGAGGACTTGAAGGTGGGTGGTCGAGGAATTCGATAGAGTGCCCTCTCTCTACCAATTGTAGGACTCATTGGTCGGCGGTGATCATTTGCCACCCTGAAAGGTGGTGGGAGATGCGACCCTCTATCTTTTCTTCCCGTTGATCCAGAGGAGGGGTGGGGACCGAGAAAGAGTCATGCTGTGGCAGCATTGCCTCCTGTAGGCTGGGTCGGTTTAGTATATCTCTGACCTTGGCCTGGGGAAGACTTAGGCTGGGCCTTATGGTAGAAGCTGCCCCTTTGCTGCTGGCCGGAACGTGGCTGTTCCCTTGTTGGCCACAAACACGGTTCTGGTTCCTATGAAAGGAACCAGTTTTGGGCCAGTGCATAGCCTGTACAGTCCTCACCACTTCCCCAGTGTCCTGTAACTTGGTTATTACCTTTCCGGAACCTTCACCAAACAGGACCTCGCCGATAGTAGGGACGCCCAGGATATTTCTGGACGCCTGGGGTAAATCCAGTGACGCCGGGCTGTGAGTGTCTCTGATGACAGACGCCAGAGGCTGCTCCCCTGGCTGCAGAGTTTGCCGAATCATAGGCGGCTCTTAAAACTTGGGTCCCCCTGTCTGACCCACTGTGAAGGAGGTTCAAAAGCTCCTCCTCCTGCTCACCATCCGGAAAGACTTTGACTAGGTCTTGACCCAGTTCCCATAGGGCATTCTGAAACTGAACCATATGTGTCAGTTCAGTGACCTGATGGAGCATGTCGCAGCGGCGTACATGTGCCTACCCAGTGAATCCAATTGCTTGGATTCCTGGTCCAGAGGTTGGGTGCTCAAATGTTGTGGTCTTTGAGACCTGTCATGAGAAGCCGTGATGACCAGTGAATCAGCCAGGGGTTGGTGCGCCAAATACGGGTCCTCTACAGGGGCCCTGTACCGGCGGTCAGCCTTCTTTTGCACAGCGGGGGTGGAGTGCGGACACTTCCATGTGGCCTTGGTGACGTCCGCGAAGGTGTCCACCAAGGGTGGCACCACCACAGGCTTAGGATCTTTCTGCTGAAGGTATCAAGCTAGGTGTTGTCGTCCGGGGGGTCTAGATCTTCGGTTTCCCATCCCATGTTCTCCTGGATGTGCCTCGTGATTTCAGCAAAGGAGGGATCATCTGGAGATGACCTGGGGAGGTCTCGTGTGTCTGGTGATGGTACACTTATGGGAGAAGGAGACCTGGAGGGATCTGAAGTGTCCAGAGTCATCCCCCTGCGGAGTGGGCCTTCTTCCTCTGGGTCGCTTAGGGCTGGGGGACCCTAAGGGAGATCGTGAAGGGGGCCTTCTCCTTTCTCTAGATCTGCCCCTAAGAGGTGGTGTGGGCTCCTAGGGGTTAGGGGATCTTCCTGCTGGACCCTGGGGAGGAGAAGGAGGAGTAGGTTTGACTGGGACCACGTCCTTTTTAATCCTCAACAGGTCTTGAGGCAGAACTGTCATATTCTTAATAACCGAACACAATTCATAAAAGGTAAGTACACACCAACAAAAAAAAATTTTTATATATATTACATATTGTATATTATAAGGGAGAGGGACATGTGAGGAGTGGCGCAATGCACTGGCTGTGGGGCAGCAGTTTTCCGGGAGACATTCTGGAAACTGCGCTGCTGTCCTATTTGCAGGCAACTGTCAGCTCTGAGGGAGGAGACTGCCCACCTCCAGGCTGAACTGGCAAGGACTAAGGAGGCCTCCCCCACCCAAAGAGCACCACTGCCTCAGAGGTTGCCAAGTATGAAGAGCAGTTGGACCACAGTGGGTTCTGGGAGGGTGCGGGTGGTGGAACAGAGGTGAAGCCCCCTAGTTGTACCTCTACACAAATCATACGCCAGGCTGGCAGAGCAAGGTTCCTCTATGATGGCACCCTCAGTGGAGACCAAGAAGAATGCTGAGGACATCCACAAGGGAGCACCACAAAAGGGTGGCAAGGGACACCACAGGGGAAGGACACCACAGGGGAAGGAAACAGCTTCTGATAGGGGACTCAATTGTTAGGGGGGTAGAACTGGGGAAGGGAGATGAGAGGGAAGTAAGGTGCCTGCCTGGTGCCATGGCTTGGAGGGACAAGAAGCGAATCCTCACAATTGCAGATGCAGCATCACAGGAGAGGGAACTAGATATCATTGTCCACCTTGGGACAAATGACCTAGCTAGGCATGGAATCAGTGCAGTGCAGGATGAATCTGTGGAGTTGGGGAGGGGCCTCAGACAGCTAGCAACGCACGCATCTTCTCAGAGGTGCTGCAGTCCATGGCAGGTGTGAGGCTAGGGTACTGCACACCATGCAGTTTAATGGAATGGTTGCAAAACTGGTGCAGAGCACAGGGCTTTGGCTTCATTGGGACTAGGGGTACACCTGAGAGATGAAGGTCTATACTGGCACGATGGTTTACATCTGTCCACGAAGGGAACCAAGCTCCTAAGTGACAAGTTTAAATGCTTCCTTGGCAAGCTTTTAAACTAGCCAAGGGGGAGGTGCTGATAAAAGGCAGGAAATTTCAAGCCTCCCCCCACAAAACATGGCAGGTAGTAGGGTAAACACTGAGGTACAGAGCTCAACAGAAGGCAGGACAGGAGTAAATGGAAAAATAGACAAGGTCAATAAGAGCAGGGACGGGGGATAAAAGGATAAAGCCAACATTAAATTGAGGGCAATGAGTACCAATGCCCGTAGTCTGGGAAACAAGCTTCCTGAGCTAGTAGCCCTGATGGAAGATGAAAAATTGGATATTGTGGCAGTCACGGAAACATGGTACACGGAGAACCATAACTGGGATGTCAACATACCGGGGTACACAGTCTACAGAAGGGACAGGGAGGGTAAAAAGAGGAGGTGCAGTAGCTCTATACGTAAGGGGAGGGATCAAAGCTACAAAACTAAAAAGTAAAGGGGGAGGACAAGAGGCACTCTGGGTCACCTTGGAGACAGGAAATGGCATCACAATCCGCACAGAGGTTGTATACAGACCCCGGTCTCAAGGGGAGGAAACGGACAAGAAAATGATGGAGGACATTCTCAAAATGGCTGTAAAGGGGGACATACTGTTGATGAGGGATCTGAATATGCCAGATGTTAACTGGATGACGTACTGCAGCCACATCCAAGAGCAGGATCATTCTCGATGTCCTGCAAGGGGCAGGCCTTAGACAGCTAGTGTTGGAACCCACTTGGGAGGGAGCAATTCTAGACCTGGTACTCTCAAATGGAGAGAAGATCACAAATTTAGAAGTCAGTAGACATCTGGGAACAAGTGACCACTGCACAGTGTGCTTCACAATAAGCACAACCATGGAGACAAGCCACACAAAAACAAGTATACTAGACTTTAGAAGGGCCGATTTTGGCAAAATGGGTGAATACCTGAGGGATGCACTAGCAAATGGCCAAAAAGGAGGGGTGGAAGAACAATGCAGAAAAATCAAAACTGATATCATACAGGCAACAAGCCTTTGTGTGAAACAAAGAAAGAAAACAAAGCGGAGTAAAAAAAACACTATGGTTCTCAAAAGAGGTGGCAGGGAAGGTTAAGGAGAAAAAGGCTGCATTCAAAAAGTATAAGGAATCACAGAAGGAGCATGACAGGAAACTGTATCAATTAAAGCAGAAAGAAGTGGGGAAGGCAGTCAGAATAGCAAAGGCCCAAGCTGAGGAAAAAATAGCCAACTCAGTTAAGAAGGGGGATAATACCTTCTATAGGTACATTAGGGAGCACAGAAAGGTTAAGGGAGGAATAGTGAAGATTAATAAAGGAGAGGGGAGCTGGGCAGAGGGAGACAGTGAAAAGGCAGAGATACTGAATGAATACTTTTTCTCAGTATTCACAAAAGAAGATGAGGAGGAGTTACCTAAACCAGACAATAGAAGCACTCTGGGTAGGGGGGGTTGACACCAGTCCATTTACAGAAGAAAGAGTCCTGAAACTGAACTCCTAAAACTCAAGGTGGACAAAGCAATTGGGCCTGACAGGATTCACCCCAGAATCCTAAAAGAACTAAGGGAGGACCTAGTGACACCACTGACCACACTTTAACAAATCATGGAAGGATGGGGTGGTACCTGAGGACTGGAGGAGGACAGATGTGATTCCCCTTCACAAAAGTGGGAGCAAAGCAGAAGCAGGAAACTACAGACCTGTAAGTTTGACCTCAGTTGTAGGGAAAATGATGGAATCACTTCTGAAATAAAGAATTGTAGAGTACCTAGAGGCCAACGGGGCACAGGACCCAAAGCAGCATGGATTTACAGCAGGAAGGTCATGTCAGACGAATCTAATTGACTTCTTTGACTGGGTGACCAAAGTAATAGACCAGGGAGGGGCTGTGGATATGGCCTACCTAGACTTTAGCTAGGCATTTGACACAGTCCCGCACAAAAGACTAATAATCAAGTTTGCCAGCCTGGGAGTGGGTTCCAGGGTGGTAGCCTGGGTAGCAAACTGGCTGCACAAGAGGACACAGAAGGTAACAGTGAATGGAACACACTCCGATGAAAAGGGGGTTACTAGTGGAGTACCTCAGGACTCAGTACTAGGTCCAGTCCTCTTTAACATCTTTATAGGTGACACTGCAGAGGGTCTGGAGGGAAAGGTATGCCCCTTTGCAGATGACACAAAGATCTGTAACAGAGTTGATACACAAGGTGGGGTACAAAGGATGAGAAGGGACTTGGCAAGGTTGGAGGAATGGTCAGACATATGGCAACTTAGATTCAATGCAAAGAAGTGCAAAGTAATGCACCTGGGAAACAAAAACCCAGGGGAAGAGTACACAATAGCAGGGGTGGTACTAACAACAACAAAAATGGAGAGGGACTTGGAGGTAGTCATATCAGATGACCTAAAGGTGGGTAAGCAATGTGAGAAGTCAGTAAGGAGAGCCAGGGGGGTACTGGGATGCATAGGACGGGGCAACACAAGTAGAAAAAGGGAAGGGGTTATCCCGCTGTACAGACAGTTGGTGAGACCCCATCTGGAATATTTTGTGCGGTTTTAGAGACCCCATCTACGCAAGGACATAGACAGGATGGAAGCAGTCAAGAGGAGGGCAACTAAAATGGTGCAGGGTCTGCAGCGGAAACCATATGAAGAGAGACTGAGAGAGCTTAATATGAATACCCTGATGAAAGGAGGGACAGGGGGGACATAATAGAAACTTTTAAGTACCTCAAGGGAATCAACAAAGTCCAGGAGGGTAGCATCTTTCAGAAAAAGAGATGTGTAAGAACAAGGGGGCACAATTTAAAGATAGAGGGGGGACGGCTCAGGGGTAATGTGAGGACATTTTGTTTTTCACGGAGAGAGTGGTGGATGCATGGAACCGCCTTCCTGGGGAGGTCGTTGGGTCTAAAACAGTGGGGGAATTCAAACATGCATGGGACAGACATAAGACAATTGTAGTGGGGGGTTGCAGGAAGTAGGCTGTTGATTAACTAGAATCTGCAGCTTATCCAATAGGAAGGGAAATGGGCAGACTGGGTGGGCCAAGTGGTCCTTATCTGCTGTCAAAGTCCATGTTTCTATGTTTCTATCGTGTCCCACCAAAAGGTGAAGAGGTCTTTTACTTCTTGAATGTTCATACCGGACAATGGTCCTGGCGTCGGGTCTGTTTTGTCACCAGTATCGGGCGTAGGGTCCAAGGGTGTCGCTGGTTTAGGTGAAGGCTCCCGTGGAAGCCCGGCATCCTCATTGTCGCCTGCGTGGTCATCAGGCAACGTCAGATCCTCCTCAGAAGAACCCCAGCGACCGGTATCAACCGGTGAAGGGAGGGCAGTCGAGGCTCCTTAGGTTGCTTGACAACGGGTGCTGCACCTATGTCTGGTCCCGACGGGCGCTATTGGGAAGGATCGCAGCCCGCTTAGGTCCATTATTCGCTTGAGGGACGTCAGGTCCTTAGTCTTCCTGGAAGGGGGATCAGGTCCCCTGGGGGGCCGATCTGGCGTCAGGGTTCCCGGCGTCTGTCCGAGGAAGCAGAAGCAGACTTGGAAGAGGACTTGGACCGATGATGGTCAGCAGACTTTGCTGAAGCCCGGGAGGGTGCTGGAGAAGGGTCCGAAGTCCTGGAAGTCTTGAGAGGATGGAGAGAAGCCAAAGAACTGCCCGAAGTCCTAACTTTAATGGGAGGAGGCTGCAAGTGAGCCCTGGAGGTGAAGTGGTCTGAGCGCGTGGAGTCTGAGCTGGTGCGTGAGTCCGAGGCCCGGTTCGGGGATCTGGACCTGGCCTTCTCCCGGTGTTTATGGGCCTTAGAGGTAGACTCACCTCTGGAGGCAGGGTCTCTATCCATAGTTTTTAATCTTTCTTCTAAAAGGAACCCCTGAAATGCTTTCTGATGGCGGATCCTGGTGCGGCTGATACACTGCTGACAAAAGGAGTATGCCTTGGTGTCGTGCTCCGGGCCTAGGCACCGCAGACAGGCCAAATGAAGATCCTTGAAAAGGATCTGTTTGCTGAAGGCACACTTGGAGGGGTGTCCTTCTGTGGAAGGAGTAGGAGATGTCGACATTTAGTTAAATAAATGCTGGAAGTTCAAGTCGTTGTTCGCTGAAACAGGCATCTGTGAGGCCAATGCTGGCGAGTCGACAGTGGGAAAAGAACTGGAGATTCTGGGGGACCGCCCCCTTTTGTATGATACCTGACGTCGGGGGCGGTCCCCACTGGATACGGTTAGCTAGAAATTTCCGTAGTCCTGGCGCCGGCCGGGCTTCAGTCCTAATGGTGTAACCTGCTGCAAGAGCTGTTTCTCGAAGTAAGGTCAGGTCCGCTCATTTTTGTGTCTACAGAAGGACTGTCCTTCCACCTGAACACTGGACTGCCCATGGTCGAACCCCCCCCCCCGGAGAGGGAGGGAGGTGGATCGGATACAGCCCCACTGCCAGAGCAGCCTTCCAACGAGGCATCCCTACTGTCACTGATACTGGCCATGTACAACTCCGTCAATGGGCAGGGCTGAGAGAAAAACAGCTTCTTTTCTTTTATATATATATTGCTTTTAAATAAAGAATGATAATACTAAAAACGAACTGAATAACTAAAGCTGCTGTTGTATAGATGTGAAGTTTTGACTCCCGGTGGGCGAGCGTCATCACGAAGCATACTCTATGGCAGGAAAAAAGGAACTGAGGTGGTTGGAGGGTCAATGCTGAGGTAGCCTACACAGATGCAAGCTAATCATGTGGTGCCATGCATTTGCGGTCCTACCACGGCACCATCCCTCCTGAAGATTTTTGGCTCCCCCAGGGTCCTAGCACCTCTGGCTTGAACCCATAAGTATGAATAAACAGTGAAGACTTTAACTCCAGTAAGACAGAGTTGGTCAAGTGTAACTGTAGTTCTAGAAGTGGTATAAGGTTCACATCCACACTTCTGACAGTTTTTCTTTAAGAGGCTGATTCAGCTTCTCTTCCTCCCACTTAGAAGCCTGCATTACAGACCACCAGGAGGCAGTCAGGCAGAAAGGAGCTCCAGCCCTCTCTATACGGACTAAGAGATCATCTCCAGGGATGTCCCTGCCTCTCACCAGTAGCACAACTGATGTCCAGAGATTCATGGGTCAGACTACAGCCCAGAAATCTCTGAAAACAAGCACAGTTAAATGAAATATGTTTAAAAGGTTCCAGCAGCCATAAAACAGCACCAGAAAAACTGAAACCCCACTGCTACCTAATTCCTTTCCAGCTCTCTAGATCTGAACTAGATTGTAATGCATTCTCCTTCCTGGGAGAGTTCTTTCTCCAAATCAGATGGACATCAGCGCAGGCAACTTTCATTTTGCATACCTCTATGTAGTAGGCTTATGGGAGGAGAATGTTTTCTATAATGGGGGAACAGACTGGGGGGGAGGTTTCAGGAGGAGTAGAGGAGGATGGAAGTATAAGGAACCTGGGGTGGGGTTCACAAAGGGGATCAGGGATAAGGGGTGGGGGTTGGTGTTAGTAAATGCCAGGAGCTTGGGAAACAAGTTGCCAGAGTTCCAGGCCATGCTGTTCGAGGTGGATGGGTGCAGCGTCACGGAGACGGGCCAACAAAACTATGACTGGGACCTAAACGGTGGGGGGGTACAATTATGCTTAGGAAGGACAGAAAGGAGGGCAAAGGGGGTGGAGTGGCTATGTTCATTAGAGATGACATAGAAATTGCTAGGGTAGAAGAGGCAGAGGGAAATGTGGAGGCCTTATGGGTCATCTTACGATCCCCAGCAGGAGATAAGGTCAAGCTGGGTGTAATATATAAGCCCCCTGGGATGGGTGATGTTCTGGAGGATGCTTTGCTGGACAACATCATTGCCCAGTGTGGACCAAAAGGGGAAGGAGTGGTGTTGACGGGGAACCTTAATATGCCAGGTACAAACTGGGGAACCATGTCCTCTAAGGTGGCCAAGGAGCAGCGGCTGCTGAACGGCTTCCAGGATGTGTACTTAACACAGCATATGATGGAGCCTACAAGGGAGGGGCATGTTCTGGATGTGGTTCTGGCAGATGGGGATCTGGTAAGGGACCTGGTTGTAGAGGATCCCCTGACTGGGAGTGACCACAATACTGTCTGGTTTCAAATAAGCATTGGGGGGGGGAGATCTAGGACACTGGCAGTGGACTTCGGGGGGCAGACTTTGTGGGCATGGGAAATATTTTCAAGGATCACTTGAAGGGGATTACATCAATAACAGATGTGGAAAGGAGATAGGAGGTCATAAAACGGGGACTTCATGAGGCAGTCAGGACCTGCTCTAAGGTGAAACGTTAAAGCAAGGTCACATAAACCATGCTGGTGCTCCAATGAGGTTCAGGTAGCGGCAGAGAAAAGAAGGCGGCCTACAAAAAATATAAAACAACAAGAGGGATAGGATAAGGAAATGTACCATCTTGCATCTAGAAAAGTCACCCGATGGTGAGGGGGAAGTCCATAAAGAGCAGCGGCTGGGTACAGGGATATGGAGGGAAAAGGGTTCTTCCGTACACGGGGTGCGGAGAAAACTAAGGGCCATCTCAGCAGATTGAGATCAGAAGGAGGGTGGGTGGAAGAGGAGGGACCAGGCAGAGGTATTTAACGAGTACTTTGCCTCTGTGTTCACTAGGGAGGGGGATGGGATATCTACAAAGCAAGGCATGATGGGAATAGAAGCAACAGTGAGTGGGATCAGGAGAGCAACAGAAATGGAGCAAGAGGGAGGGAGAGGTACCCCAGGGGTGTCACATCAGGATAAGGATAAAAAGGCCAGTAAGGTGGAGGGGACGGATGATGCTATCTCCGCCAAAAGGGTGTGGTTAGCCCTCAAGGCCCTAAAGAAAGACAAATCTCCTGGGCCGGATGGCATTCATCCGAGAGTACTATGGAATTGGCGGACATACTGGCTGCACCCCTGGTGGAGGTCTTCAACAGGTCACTTGAGACAGGGAGGGTACCTAGGGATTGGCGAGAGGCACATGTGGTGCCAATCCATAAAGGGGGGTCGAGGGAAGTACCAGGTAACTATAGACCCATCAGTTTGACCTCGGTGGTGGGAAAATTAACGGAGAGTATACTGAAGGAATGATAGGGGGTGTGCTTGGAGGAGGTGGGAGGTCTGGATAGTCGGCAACATGAGTTTGTGCCAGGTAGATCATGTCAAACCAATCTTGTGGAGTTCTACGAATGGGTAACATCAGAACTGGACAGGGAAAGCCTGTGGATGTATTATTCTTGGACTTCAGCAACATGCTTGACTCTGTCCCCACAATGGTCTGGTAGAGAAACTGATGGGGTTGGGAGTAGGCCCTTGATGGACAGATGGATTGAAAACTGGCTAGCTGGACGCACCCAGAGAGTAGTGGTCTGTGGGAGCTCTCAACCCTAGAGAGGTTGGTAGTGGGGTACCGCAGGGCTTGGTCCTGGGTCCAATCCTGTTAAATGCTTACATATCGGACATCAGGGAGGGTATAGGGTGAAATGAGTCTCTTCACTGATGACTCCAAGATGGGAGCAGTAGTTAAGGAGAAGAGGAAGTGGTCCTGCAAGGACCTGGACACCCTGGAAAGCTGGGCTCACACATGGAAATTAAATTTCAACATCACCAAGTGCAAGGTGTTACATCTTGGGTGGGAAACCCTAAACACAGGTACACCCTGGGAGGGAGGCTGGAGGCCTCAATAGAGGAAAAAGACCTCAGGGGTCATGGTGGATGCATGTATGAATAACTCTGAGCAGTGCAGGAGAGTGGCTAGCAAGGCAAACAGGATGTTGGGATGCATCGTAAGGGGGATCACCTCTAGGAGCAAGGAAGTGATTCTGCCGCTGTACAACGGACTGGTTAGACCACACCTTGAGTACTGTGTACAGTACTGGAGACCACACTTGAAGAGGGACATACAGCTCCTGGAGAGGGTACAGAGGAGGGCAACTAAGATGATATGAGGACTAGGGGATTTGACGTATGAGGACAGACTTGAGGAGCTCTGCCTGTTTTCATTGGAGGAGAGAGAGACGGGGGACATGATTGAGGTCTCTGGCACCTCAAGGAATAAATAGGGTAAACATGGAGGGGATCTTTAGACTAAAGCAGGGAGGTATCACCAGAGGGCATGGTTTGAAGTTGGAAGGGTGAGGGGGGAAAAGAGGAGGAGGTTTTTCACTGAGAGGGTGGTGGACCCTTGGAATGCACTGCCTGGCGAGCTGGTTTAGAGATCCACAGTGGAGGGCTTCAAGAGAGGGTGGGACAGACACAGAAAGTGGATGCATCAGATGATGGCCTGTTCCAGGGGGGTGGGGATGGATGATAGGGGTTTCTGGAACACAAGGAGGGGAAGGGCCTCGGCACCCAACTAGGGATCTGAGGTTCGAGCAGACTCGATAGACCGTAAGGCCTAATCTGCTGGCAAATAGTATGTTAGTATGTTAGTATAATGCAGATGCCAACTCATTTTTGGAGAACAACATACTATGGAGGTGCTATACTGATGCTTGCATTAGGCCCACTCAAGAGACAGTGACTCCAATAGTAGGCGGTCCGAGAACAGTTCTGGACTAGACTTCAGGCCTTGAGAAGAGTAGATAAATGGATACCATCATAACCCTCCCCTTCCCCCATGTGAAATCCCTCACACCAGCCCATCTATTGGAGGATGTGTACAGCAACACTCCTGTGGGAGTGGCTGATGTGTTTGTTAACACCATAAAGGAGGCATTTTTTTCCCCTTAATTTTCTATTCTTTATCCTCTCCCACTTCTCAGCCAAATCCAATCACCAGCATCACCCCCAGTCCTGTAACCTGCTGTCTCTAGGGTGAACTACTCATCCCTGCAGTGTCTGTGGTGGAGTCTCTTGGGGTCTCAACCGTGAGAGAATTGCTCGGCTGATGTGACGGGTAGTCCAGTAGGTGCTGCAGGGCAAGCTGGGGAATGCTACCTCACGCTGCTCAGCCAAGCAGCATTTTTCCTTATTTTCTTTTCCTCCCTAGGTGCCTTGTGGGTGGGGACCGAGTGGACACAGAGCATGCTGCACGTCCCAGTCAGTGAGGTGCCACCCCTTCCCCCCCAACTGTGACTCCAGCCTGCACCACAACCTGTGGTCACCTTGGTGGCAGCAGCATGACACAGTGCACAGACCTCCTTGTCCAGAAGAGGTAAGCCTCCTCTGAGACACTCAGCCCTCCTTTCCCAGGCCAGCCAATGATCTGGACGCATTCTGTCACCTGGGTCGCTGGTGTCACAAGCCGCACCACTACTGCTATGCTAACTGGATGACCCCTTTTTTTTTCTTTAATGTACATATAACGTATGGGAGAGGCTTATTATTAACTAAATTCACATACTTTATAACGTTGTTATACCATCGACATGACATCAGATTGTTGTTATACCCTCTTCACTATGTCATAACAATGGTACAACAAAATAGAATGTTCACTCTGTGTAACATTCTATGCTGTAAATTCAACACAAACAGGTGCCCATACACTATAAAAGCTAATGAATGTTCTTCAGGTAACAACCACACTGCAATCACTTCTCGAGGTTGCCATGACAACTGTAAAGCTCGAGAGGTTTACAATGTCATGACAACCTCTCAAAGTGATTATAGCATGATTATTACCCGAAGACCATTCACTATCCTCTATAGAAACATAGAAACATAGAAGTTGACGGCAGATAAGGACCGCAAGGCCCATCCAGTCTGCCCATTTCTTTTTCTACCTTATAAATGTGCCATCGGCCTTTGCTCTGTCAGTGACCTATCTATTCATAGTCATTTGTATTGCTCCCTTATGCCTATCCCATGCCTGTTTGAAGCCCTGCACTGTATTCTAGCCACCACTTCTTGTGGTAAGCCATTCCATGCATCTACCACCCTTTCTGTGAAAAAGAATTTCCTCACATTCCCCTTAATCGGCCTCCTCTAATCTCATGCTGTGTCCTCTTGTCCTGCTATTTTTCTTATATTTAAACATGTTAGACTCTTTCACCTTGTTTATGCCCTTAAGGTGTTTAAATGTCTCGATCATATCACCTCTCCCTCCTTTGCTCAAGGGTATACATATTGAGCTCCGTTAATCTGTCCTTATATGTCTTCTGATGCAGTCCCTGCACCATTTTGGTTGCCCTTCTCTGGACTGCCTCAATTTGGTTAATGTCCTTGTGCAGGTGTGGCCTCTATATTATTCATCTTTCCCTTGATATGGTCATCCTGCTCTAAGACCTCCTTGCGGCTGTCATATCCCAACTCCCACATGAGTAGCCAGCTGTTGACATCCCACGCCTCTGCCTTACTTCCTCTCTCAGACTGCCAGCATTGAGGGTCTGGCCAGATGGGCAATTTTGTAGAGAGACTAGATCCAGGCAAGAGAGGGAGATGGGGTAGGTCAAGGGTAAGTACCCCTATTTGAGCATGGGCAGGGGGAGACACTACATAAATGGGGGGCTTTTTACCCAATTTTCTTCCACTCCAGAACACTGGGATGGATGAGGCCACAATGTCATGGAAGGATATGCAGGCCACCTCAGCTTCTATTCTTCCCACGAAGAAGCCTACATCGCACAGACCACCAGGAGGCAGTCAGGCAGAAAGAAGCTACAACCCTTTCTATCTGTAGTAAGAGATCATCTCCAGGGATGTCCCTGCCTCTCATTAGTAGCACAACTGGAGTCCAGAGATTCATGGGTCAGACCACAGTCCAGAAATCTCTGAAAACAAGCAGAAATAAATGAAACGTTTAAAAGGTTCCAGCAACCATAAAAGGCACCAGAAGAACTGAATTGTACTGTATTCTGTAAAAATTATTCTTGCAACCTTTACATTGTGCGTCACACTAAGGGAATTACATAATAATAGGAGCTTTTCTTCTTTACGACTTCTCTACAGCAAAGGTTTATAATCCCATGCTAGTGACATCATGGTCATGTCTGCAGCAAGACTGTGATGTCACAAACAGAGCATTATAACTTCAGCTCCCGATTCCACCTCAGCTGCAAGTAAACTAGAAGTGACATAGATCCTGTTACACATGAAGATGTATTTAATAAAGAAAAATATGGCTGCAAATTCACAAATATGTGGATTTTGTTTTTTTAAATTAAGTTCTGCTGGTACGAAATGTATTTTTTAAACTGGTGACTGAAGCCCCTTTTAAATGCTAGTTTGGCACAGTTTCTGCTTTGAAATGTCTTCTCAAAATGAGGGGCAGTAACAACAGGTTAAAGAGAGAATTTGGATAGGGTGGATTTGTAATCTGGGCAGAGACCATTTACAGGTGTAAACTACATATGAGTTTTTTAATTTTTATCTCGTTATTCCCTCCTCAGCTGGAGGGGTGTTGCCTATGTTTCCCCCTATCCACCCGGACCGGTGGCACTGCACCACTCCCAGTACCTGTGCTCGACCTCCTCCGCCGTTCCTCTCTCACAGCTGCTTCATGGCAGGTACTTACCCCACCATCGCGGAAGCCGGAGGTCAGGATATGGGAGGAGCATCAGAGTCAGAGGGGTGTGGTGCTGACGGTACCGGACATCATTGTGCACGTCAGAGGATTTTTTCCCTGTACTGGTTCCCCCCTACAGCAGGGGTGTGCAATGGCATCAATGACGTTGCCGTGCGCGCTTCCGCACACTGTGCATCTGTCCATGCCGACCCCTCAGCAAGCCGCCGCATGCATCGACCTCCAACCACCACCAGGGGCCAGTGCAGCCACGGCTGTCCCTCCCCACCCTTCCTGGTGAGCAGTCCCTGGGACGCTCAGTCCTCCACCCCCGGCCGACCTTTTGACACCCAAGGTCGCTCCCGACCCAGAGTTGTTGGCGTGGCATAAGGTGCGGCATCCAGCGCCTCAACCCTTCGCACCACTGGGCTGGCACAGCTGTGATTTATAGTAGAAAACCTTTCCTCTCTTTCAGTTCACTGGGTAATAGAAAATCTTAAAGAACTAGTGGCACCAAAAGTAAGAGACAAACATCAGTTTTTAAAAGTAGTTATTTTTTATTTCTGATCTAATTTTCTATTCACATTTGCTCATTAGAAATTTTTCTACGTGATCTTATTAGGTTTGGTGTGAAGATCAGTGCTTTAACTGACAACTAACATGAAGTAGCCATTTATGTTCCTTCTCGTACCTTATCAGCATTGGGGCCTCACTCACTGTGACACTATGAGTAAACAATCTGGCAGCTGCTGAATGGCTCATCCTGAGCAGCTGTGATGTCACAGTTAGGGAGGTCACATGATGGTGAAGTTTTAAGAGGAACAGATGTAGATAATGTATTTCAACCTCCAGGCAAAGTGAAGTTCCAAACATCACAGCTAGTCCTCTCAGGTAGAAAATCTAACTAGTCAAATGGAATAGAAAAACTACCAGAGATATAAAAGGTAATGACTGACTCCTTTTCAAAACTTAACATTAACCCTTAGGCTGCCAACAGAATTTGAAAGTATAGGAAATCTGGATTGATGTATCAGTCCGAGGCACAGCAAGGGTGAATTTCAAACAGTACATTAGCTCTTTAAGAAGAAATTACTCACTTTAGTAATTGTGTTTCTTCTAATGGAGTCTTGCTGTATTCTGACATTATGCAGTTAGCCCCAGCACTTAAACTGCTCCAGAGAGGAAAGAGTTAACTATGTCAGAGGATAGAACGTTGAGCTCGAGCTTGGTTCAAACCTCTGTCTGCTGCACTTTGAAGTGTAACCGTCAGATTCTTACGAGCCAACACTAACTACCCCATTATGTGGAAACTGTAAACTTTACTAGCCAAAAAGGCAACCAAATATTTTGGATCCCCAAAAGACTCAAGTCGAGAAATCCAAAACAAAAACCAGGTAGTGAACAAAATAATTACCAAAACATATAAATAACCCACTCCCCCTGTCTAAAGAGGGGAGAGTACCAAGTACACCCCTGAGGTGCAACACTACACCTACCAGCCCACTTTCCGAAAAACCAGTTTCTGAGAAGGGAAGTAGAGAGGGAGGTCAGAATACAGCAAGACTCCATTAGAAGAAACACAGTTACTAAGATGAGTAATTATTTCTTCAAAAACATGACGTCTTGCTGTATGCTGACATTATGCAGATTACCAAGCAGTACCTCCATGAAGGAGGGTATCGAACCTATTTTGGGAACAGGATCTGCAGTACTGCTGTACCAAACCTACCATCACTCCTAGCCTGGATATCCAGAGAGTAATGCTTGGTAAATGTATGGACTGTTTTCCAGGTGGCTGTTTTGCATATTTCTAATAAGGGTGTATCTCTGGCAGCAGCCAGAGAAGCAGCTGTACCTCTAGTTGAATGAGCCCTCAGGCCTAAGCGGGGTACGTTGCCTAGCTTTTCATAGCACAATTGTATACAAGAGACAATCCACTTAGCAATAGTTATTTTTGTAGCAGGTTTGCCCTTCCCCACTTCACCATAAGTGAGGAACAACTGGAGGGAGTCAAACCTAAGAGCCTTAGTACACTCACTATAGTAGCTAAGAGCCCTTTTAACATCCAAACTGTGTAGTCTCTCTCCTGAAGAAGAATGATCAGTGAAGAATACAGGAAGAGACATGGACTGGTTTAGATTAAAATCTGAAACCACTTTGGGTAAGAACCTCCTGTTGATTCTAAGGACCACCGTATCTCCATGGAATGAGATAAAATCAGGCTCCACTGACAGTTTGCAGTTCACTGATACGCCTGGCAGAGGTAGCAGCTACCAGGAACACAGTTTTCCAAGTCAAGAACTTAAGCTCTGCTGAGGACAAAGGCTCAAAAGGGGGTTGCATAAGCTGAGCAATGCACACATTAAGATCCCAAGCAGGAGTAGGATCCCTAAAGGGGGGATTGGTATGAAGCAATCCTTTGAAGAATTTACAGCAAAACAGGATGAGATGCCAGTGAGGAGGGCTTTCCCACTGACAGAAAAGCAGAAACAACTGACAAGTGTACTTTGAGGGTAGCTGGTCTGAGGCCTAGGCTACTAAGATAAACCATGTAATCCAGAACTGTAGACAAGCCAGCAGTATCTAGGGATATATTCTTCTTAGAACCCCAAATGCTGAATCTTTTCCATTTGGAGTTATAAGTTTTTCTGGTGGCAGGTTTTCGAGATGCTTTGAGAATGTCCAGAATCCCTTGAGACAGATGCAAATTGCATATTCTAGCTCTTCAAGAGCCATGCCTTGAGATTGAGAGACCGAAGGTTGGGGTACCAGATCCTCCCCTGAGAGGAGGTTAACAGGCTGTGATTCCTGAGAAGAGGTAGGGGAAGATGGACTGCTAGGGACAGCAACAGGGGATAACCAAGGCTGTCTGGCCCAGTCTGGAGCAATCAGGATCACTTGGCAAGACTATGACCTTATCTTGACCAGGACTTTGAGCAGTAGAGGAAAAGGAGGGAAGGCATACAGAAATTCCCCTTCCCAATCCAGAATTAGAGCATCCAGAGGGACTGAACCCAAGACTGGGGGTCTGCAACAGAAAAGAGGAAGTTGGTTATTGTCTGGGGCTACAAAGAGATCTATCTCTGGAGTGCCCCACCTTAAAAACATCACTTTTAACACTAGGCGGGGCCAGGGACCACTCGTGACAGCCCTGGAAAATCCTGCTCAATGCATCTGCTAGCACATTGTTCTTCCCTGGAAGGTGGACTGCTACCAGAGAGATCTGTACAGAATAAGCCAGGGACCATAATTTCATGACCTCCGTGCACAAGGCCAAAGACCGAGTGCCTCCCTGCTTGTTGATGTACCACATGGTGGTAGTGGTGTCTGTCCTGACCTGAGCCACCTTGTTCTGTACTGATTCCAAGAAGGCTTGCAGAGCCAGGTACACTGCCCTGAGCTCCAGAAGATTGATGTGGAGAAGAGACTCCTGAGGGGACCACAGTCTCTGAGCTGTGAGAGCTCCCAGGTGAGCTCCCTACCCCAGGAGAGAAGCATCCCTGATTAGAACCACAGAATGAGACTGAGTGATGAATGGGACTCCTTGCCTGAGGTTGTCCTGATCCAACCACCATTGGAGAGCCTGGATCAGGGTCTGAGTCACTGCAATAAGCTAGGTTAGAGGATCTTTTTTCTGAGACCAAAAAGCCCTCAAATGGAACTGGATGTCCCTCATCTGAAATCTGGCCCCTTGGACCACTGCAGTGGAAGCTGCTATGTGGCCCAGGAGTTGAAGGAAATGCCTTGCTGGCCAAGACACCAGAAGATGGAAAGAAGAAACTAGCTCTATAATGGCCTTTACCCTTGCCAGAGGGAGGAAGGCTCTTGCTTTGACAGTATCCAACTCCACCCCTATGAAGGTTAAGAGTTGCACTGGCTCTTGAACCGAATTGGGAAGACTGAGGAGGAATCCTAGAGAAGTGAGCACTTGTTGGGTCACTTGTAAATCTGACTTGACTCGGTCTGGAAACTGACCCACAATGAACCAGTCGTCCAGGTATAGGAATATGGAGATGTTTTGTCTCCTCAGAAAGGCTACTACTACTGCTAGGCATTTTGTAAACACCCTTGGAGCTGATGTTAGGCTGAAGGGCATTGCTTTGAATTGGTAATGGCCTGAAGGCAGTTCGAACCCGAGGTACTTTCTGTGGGAGCACCTGATGGGAATGTGAAAGTAGGCATCCTTTAGGTCCAGGGAGGCTATCCAGTCCCCTGGCCTTAGAGAGGGAAGAATTATTCCCAGAGTCACCATTTTGAATTTTGGCTTTAGTAGGTGCTTGTTTATCTTAAGTCTAGCATGGGCCGCCACTCCTGTTTTTTTCCGGGGTAAGGAAGTATCTGGAATACAGACCTTTGCCCCTATGAAGTGCAGGAACACGCTCTAGGACTGTGAGAGCCAGCAGAGATGAAACCTCTGCCTCTAGGGCAATGCTTTCGGAGCTGTTTGCAGGTGGAAAAGACCTGATCCATAGCTTTGGAAATTTTTGAAGCTGAGGGCCATTCCCTGGCTTACTACCTCCAGGACCCATTTGTCTTGAGGTAACAGACTTCCAGTCCTAGAAGCAGTAAGCCAGCCTGCCTCCTACAGGAATTGGCGAATCGACCCAGGCAGACACATCAGGATGTCTGCTTGGCAGGAGCCTTAGGCCGAGAAAAGGATGCAGCCCTGCTCATCCCCCTTCTGCCTCTCCCTCTGAAGAACCCCCTCTGGCAAAAAGAAGAGGAGGCCTGTGCCTGGTAGAAAGGCCTGTGGAAAGGCCTGCCCCTGCCCCTAGCCTGCTACTTCTGAGGAGTTGCCTGCCTTTCCTTGGCCTGTGCACTCCTGTAGGTGGTCTTGTACTCATCTATCTTTTCCATATAATTCTCTGTCTGCTCCCCAAACCATGAATTTTCGACAACAGGGAAATCCATGGCCTTAGCCTGGGTGTCCTGTGACAGGCTAGTACATCTAAGCCAAGCTAGTCTCCGAAGAGCCACAGATGTAGCCATGACTCTTGATGACACATCACTGGAGTCCACAGCAGCATGAAACTGGATTTTTGATGCCTCAATCCCATCAGCAGCCACCTCCTCCAGCTCTCTGGCCAGCTGGTGGGAAGCCTGTTTAGCCAGTTCCAGAACAGTATCCCATCTGGACTTCTGGTATCTGGCTATGTAGGCCATACAGTTAGCCTGCCTGAGTCCCAAGGAAGATGCCATGTACTGTCTCTCTGCCATGGCATCCAACTTCCTGGAGTCTTTATCTGGGGGGTATGAAGACAAGGGTATGTTAGCCTTATCACAGGCTGCAGCCTGCACAACCCCAACATGGCTGCAATGCTGGTACAAGTACTCCGTACCTGGGCCTGACAACATATACCTCTTGTCCATTCGCCTGTCCACAGGAAGTAAAGAATTTGGAGTCTTAAGTAACTTCTGTGTCTGTTTCCCAAAGGATCTGTGAAGGGGAATAGACAGTCTCTTGGATTCTGTGATGTGCATCATCTCTTATCTTACATTATCTTGGCAGAAGACACCAGGAGAAAGGACTGCTGTGTGACTGGACTTCTCTGCTGGGACTAAAGTAGAAGAACTTTTGTACTTGGACCTTTAATTTAGGGTAAAAAAAACTAACATACAAAACAAAACAAAAAGTGTGTGTGTGTGTGTGTCTGGGTTAACGGAACTGAATGGGTATCTGAACAGTTATAGGTGTAAATATCAGGTGATTGAAAGGACTTAACTGCTGTGAGGTTTAAATTACTGGTAGAAAGATCTAGTAAGTAGGGGGAGTGGCTTAGCTAGAAGGAAGCTACATTTAAAGACTGCCTTAGAAAGATTCTGCTAATATCTTGGCAGAAGACACCAGGAGAAAGGACTGCTGTGTGATGCTGACTTCTGCTGGGTCTATATTGCCTCCTTCCTCCCCTCCACCCCCACCCAAAGCTAGTTCTATTTTTATAGGCACAGGATTTGACTGATAAGAGGAACTTCCTGTTTGGGAGCAGGAAGTGAGTGATCACAGAACACAAAGACCCACCATCCTAGAAGGGCAGGCGAGCTCTCGGCCCCTCTAGTTGCTGGAGGTCTGCCTCTGAGCAAGTAAGTGGTCCACTGAGAAATATAGGATATCTTGTCTCAGAACAGGACAATCAGGAGCTTAAAGGCACACAGGCAGAAAGTAAGGAGAGAGAGAAAAAAAACAGAGGAAAGAGTAAGGATTGAAAACAGTTAAGGGGCCAGAAATAAGACATGATTGAAGTGGTGCAATGCAGTGGCTGTGGAGCAGCAGTCTTCCGGGAGACGCTCTGGAGGATGCGTGTTGTCCCATCTGCAGGCACCTCTGGGCTGAGGGAGGAGGCTGCTCATCTCCAGGCTGAGTTGACCAGGATTTGTGGGACCTCCTCTTCCATCCAGGGACCACCAGTGCCACTGCCGCTGCCTCAGAGGTTGCCAAGAAAGAGGAGCGGTTGGACCACAGTGGGCTCAGGGAGGGTGAGGGTGGTGGAACAGAGGCGCATCCCTCCAGTTGTACCTCTCCACAATTCCTATGCCATTCTGGCACAGTGTGGTTCCTCTATGGAGGCACCCACAGTGGAGACCAAGGAGGATGCTGGGAACCTCCACAAAGGAGACCCACAGGAGGGTGGCAGGGGACCCTGCAGGGGAAGGAAACAACTCCTGGTGGGGGACTCCATTGTTAGGAAGGTAGAACTGGGGGAGGAAGGTAAGGTGCCTGCCTGGTGCCATGGCTTGGAGGGACAGGGAGCGAATCCTCAGGATTGCCGGAGCAGCTGCACAGGGAGGAGCTGGATGTCATTGTCCACCTAGGGACAAATGACCTGGCTAAGAAAGGGATTAGAGAAGTGCAGGAAGAGTTTGTGGAATTGGGGAGGGGCCTTAGTCAAGAGCACGACGGTAACCTTCTCTGAGGTGCTGCCCATCTATGGCACAGGAGAGGCTAGGGGTGTTCCGCACCATGGGATTCAATCAGTGGTTGAAAAACTGGTGTGGAGCTCAGGGATTTGGCTTCATTGGGGACTGGGGGTCCACCTGGAGTGATGCAAGCCTATACTGGCATGATAGGCTGCATCTGTCCAGGAGGGGAACCAGGATCCTAGGTGATAGGTTTAAATGCTTCATTGGCAAGCATTTAAACTAGCCAAGGGGGGAGGCACTGAAAGGAGCAGGAAACTAGCCCCCCAAATAATCACGTAGTAAGTGCAGCAAACACGGTGTCGATAGGGAGAAGGGCAGGATAAATGGAGAAAGTGACAAAGGCAAGAAGGACAGGGATGGGGTAAAAGGGAGTAAGGCCATCAGGAAATGGAGGGTAATGAGTACCAATGCCCATAGTCTGGGCAACAAGCTCCCTGAGCTGGTGGCCTTGATGGAAGAGGGATGCCTGGATATCGCAGCAGTCACAGAAACATGATACACAGAGAACCATGACTGGGATGTTAACATACCAGGGTACATAACCTACAGGAGAGACAGGCAGGGGAGAAAAGGGGGAGGAGTAGCTCTCTATGTAAAGGAAGGGATAAAAGCAACTGAACAAAAGAGTAAACAGGAGGAGAGGAGGCACTGTGGGTCACCTTGAGACTGAAAGGGCACCACAATCCGCACAGGGTTGGTACAGACCCCCATGTCAGGGGAGGGAAGGGACAAGGATATGTTAGAAGGCATTCTTGGAATGGCAGAGAAAGGGGAGATACTATTGATGGGAGACCTGAATATGCCAGATGTTAACTGAAGCACATTTGCTGCAGCCACATCCAAGAGCAGGGCCATTCTTGATGCCCTACAGGTGGCAGGCATTAGACAGCTAGTTTCAGAACCCACTCATGAGGGAGCAATCTTAGACCTCGTACTCTCAAATGGGGACAGTGAGAGGATCTCAGATCTAGAAGTGGGTTGCCAACTGGGGCAAGTGACCATCAAACAGTGTGGTTCACGTTAAACTCAGCTACAGAGTCAAGCCATACAAAAGTGAGGGTACTGGACTTTAGGAGAGCTGACTTTGGCAAGATGGGAGAGTGCCTCAGAAAAGCACTAGCAAATAGGCTAGAAGGAGGTGTGGAGCAACAATGGGGACTTATCAAAACTGACATCACAGAGGCAACAAGCCTTTGTGTGAAGCAAATAAACAAATCAAAATGAAAGAAAAAACCACTATGGTTCTCAAAACAGGTGGCTGTGAAAGTCAGGAAGAAAAAGATAGCATTCCGGAAGTATAAGGAAACACAGAAGGAGCAGGACAGAGAGCTGTACCAGTTAAGGCAGAAGGAAGCAGGGAGGAAGTCAGAACAGCAAAGGCCCAAACTGAGGAAAAGATAGCCAACTCAGTTAAGAAGGAGGATAAAACCTTTATAGGTACATCAGCGAGCGAGAAAAGACAAACGGAGGGATAGTGAGGCTGAATAGAATGAACGGTGGTGGACAGAGGGGACAGTGAAAAGCAGGGATACTGAATGAATATTTCTGCTCAGTATTCACAAAAAGAGGAGGGGAAGTGCCTAATCCAATTAACAGAAGCACTTTGATATGGGGGTTTATCCCAGTCCTTTCACAGAAGAAAGGGTTCTGCAACAACTCCTAAAACTGAAGGTGGAAAAAGCAATGGGTCCTGATGGAATTCACCCCAGAATTCTAAAAGAATTAAGGGAGGAACTAGTGAAACCACTGGCTACTCTTTTTAATAAATCATGGGAAGATGGTGTGGTACCCGAGGACTGGAGGAAGGTGGATGTGATTCCCTTCACAAAAGTGGGACCAAGACAGAGGCAGGGAAACTACAGACCTGTCAGTCTGACTTCTGTGGTAGGGAAAGTGAGGGAGTCACTTCGGAAGGAAAGAATAGTTGAGTACCTAGAGGCCAGTGGAGCACAGGACCCAAGGCAGCACGGATTCACAGCGGGAAGGTCATGTCAAGACAAATCTAATAGATTTCTTTGACTGGGTGACCAAAGTAGTAGACCAGGGAGGGGCTGTGGACTTTGCCTACCTAGACTTTAGCAAGGCATTTGACACAGTCCCACACAAAAGATTAATAGTCAAATTAACCAGCCTTTGAGTGGGTCCCAGGGTGGTAGCCTGGTAAACATTGACGTACAACAGACACAGAAGGTAATTGTAAATGGAGTCCACTCTGAAGAAAGAGAGGTTACTAGGGGGTACCGCAGGGTTCAGTATTGGGTCCAGTCCTTTTTAATGTCTTCATCAGTGACATTGCAGAGGGACTGGAAGGAAAAGTATGCCTTTTTGCAGATGACACAAAGATCTGCAACAGGGTTGACACACAAGGAGGCGTGGAAAGGATGAAAAGGGACTTGGCAAGGTTGGAGGAATGGTCAGAGGTATGGCAGCCAGGATTCAATGCAAAGAAGTGCAAAATAATGCACCTGGGAAACAAGAACCCAAGGGAAGAATACACAATGGGTGGGGAGGTAGTAACAACAACAAAAAAGGAAAGGGACCTGGGGGTAATCATATCAGATGACCTTAAGGTTAGCAAGCAATGTGAGAAGGCAGTAGGGAGGGCCGGGGTATACTGGGATGTATAGGGAGAGGCATAGCAGCAGAAAACAGGAAGTTATCCCTCTGTACAGACAGTTGGTGAGACCCCATCTGGAATACTGTGTCCAGTTCTGGAGACCCCATCTCCGCAAGGACATAGACAGGATAGAGGCAGTCCAGAGGAGGGCAACTAAAATGGTGCAGGGTCTGCAGGAGAAGCCGTATGAGGAGAGACTAAGGGAGCTTAATATGTATACCCTTGAGGTAAGAAGGAAGAGGGGGGACATGATAGAAACTTTTAAGTACCTCAGTGGAATCAACAAAGTCCAAGAGGGTAGCATCTTTCAGAAAAAGAGACTTGCAAGAACAAGGGGACACAATTTAAAGATAGAGGGAGGGCGGTTCAGGGGCAATGTGAGGAAGTATTATTTCACAGAGAGGGTAGTGGATGCATGGAACAGCCTTCCTGAGGAGGTTGTGGGGTCTAAAACTGTGGGAGAATTCAAGAATGCATGGGACAGACATAAGGCAATTCTTGTGGGGGGGAGGAAGAAATAGCTTGTTGGTTAACTAGGATCTACGGCCTATCCTGTAGGTAGGGAAATGGGCAGACTACATGGGCCAAGCGGCCCTTATCTGCCGTCAAAGTCTATGTTTCTATGTTTCTCCACAGTTAGGCTCCTCTTGCTCCTTGAAAGCTTCATCTAGAGGGAGCTGGAGGGTTTCTGCCACTTTTTTGTAGAACATAAAGTGGGAAGGGGACTCAGAAAGTCTAGGAGGGGAAACACCAGAAGGTCTGTTTGGGGAGATGTCCGGTTCTACGGGCTCATTCAGATCTTTCACACCATCATCATAATCTTCATCCCCCTCCAAGTCCGGTTCATAATAGTCTTCAGGGGAATAATCCTGAACCAGAGGAACCGACCGAACCGAATGCCTACCGGGAAGCATCAGATCAGTCGGAACCGAACGGAGCGATCCAACTATACTAATCGCCCTGCCAATTTCTTCAGCGGTTGGACGATGCGGTTCTGGATCCGAACCGGACGATTTCTCTTTCTTTTTGCCGGAACCGACCCCTCAGGATCGGCTCTCCGTTTGCCCGAGGGAGTCTCGCCCAGGTCAGTGGGCACTCCCTCAGGTTCGGTTGGAACCAAACCGGGCTGGCCATCCGGGTCAGCGAACTTCTCTGCCTCCTTTTCTCTAAGCCTGGCCAATCTTTATCCAGGGTGGCTTTACGGAAATTTTAAAAAAATTTGGCAGTCTGACTCCAGGTGGTCAAAACCCAGACAATAAACACAGGTGGTGTGGGGATCGGCCTTAGCAAAGGCCTCCCCACACTCACTGCAGTGTTGAAACCCAGTGGGCCTGGTTTTTCTCTTGGGTTACTCAGACGAAGCCATCCTAAAACTTACTTTTTATGGCAACAGCCAGGCAAGACCCCCTCATCGGTTCCTAACCATGTTACGGGTGTTTGAAAAAACCGATAAAACACTTTTTTTTTTTTAAGAACCGGTACCTCACACTATATTCAGCTAAAGAAAAAATACAGACAAGATACAGATAGCCAGTTCCGCTGAACCGGTTGAAATACAGTTTTTACAATTTCCACAAAAAATTCAGCACTAGTCCACTACCTATGTACTTACTGTACCGCAGACAGGGATCTGAACCAAAGAAAGAAAGAAAATGAATAAAAAAAAAAAAGTAGCGTTATAAACCAACGTTTTTAACCGGACCAAACAGTTAGCGAAGGAGAAATCTTCAGAGCAACTGTTCAGTTAGGCGGAGTAAAGAATCTGACAGTTACAATTAAAAGTACAGCAGACAGAGGTCTGAATCGAGCTCTATGCTCTGGCATAGAGTTAACTCTTTCCTCTCTGGAGCAGTTCAAGAGCTGGGGCTAACTGCATAATGTCAGTATACAGCAAAACTTCATGTTTGAAATGTATAATAGGATCTTCTGTGCAATTGCTGATACTCTTGTTGGGGGTTACTGAACCAATTATTCTTTCCTGGATGGCTCCCATGCACACTACAGCACCCCCCCCGGGGGCCAACAGCTGTGCACAGATAGGAGCCAATTGGTTATCCTTCAGACAGTTGGCATTCCACTGGCATATCTTTCCTGTCGCACCTGGTTCAAAATGTGAAAGCTCAAGGTGCAAGCCAAGGTCCCCCGCTTAATGCTGTGCCATCAAGTCAGCTGTGTTGCATCATTTCAATAACGTGTGTCTTTGGGGAATCGATTCATCTGCAAGACTGAGAATGGCTTAAAAGACTGAAACCTTATGCTCCTTTATCACAACTTGCTGCAAACAATGAGATGCCAATGACCAGTGCTCACCTCCAATCTCAGGAGCCGGATGCGCTCCAAGGAAAGTTTAACAAGAATGAAGCAGTCATCTGGCAAGAACACTTCTTCAATGTACTCGGAAATCTGCAGGCAAAAAAACAAACCAAAAAAGTTAACTTCAGACTACATATCACAGTGCAATGAGAAGATGACAGCAAATCATAAAAATACAGCTTGGGTCCAAGAAGAATACTACACAGGTTGAGAAAGTAAGTGCTAATAAAGCTTTTCAACATGGTTACCAAAAATAATGATCTCATTGGCTTTAATGAAGCACGTCACCTGTGGCAGATAGCTCACAACATGAATTACTAAAGTTTCCTATGGGGCCACATCAAGAACCAATCTACTTGGGTTTGCAGTAGTGTATTATCAGTGTCAGAGATTTCACAACGGTTAATGTTTGCCACAGGACCATATCAAGCACTGAGTGACCTAGCTTCAGGTGGGGGCACTTTACAATGCTGTGTCAGATGTCTCAGTACCACTATACACAAAAAAGAAAAGTTGCGTACTTACTGTAAGTGGAGGTCTTCCTGAATATCTTCTCCAATGAGTCCCACTAATGGGTCTTGGCCAGAGCCACTGGGACCCCACAGCAGCAAATCTTTGGCAAGGGGGCTGACAATGGCTACAGGGCATGGTGCCTGCGCAACCTGATGTGGTTCCACGCACTTACCAATAACCATTTCTGGCTCCCTCACCAACCACTGTTCTATTCACCAGGAGAGAAGCAGAGTGGAGAAACAAAGGTGAGGGCTTGAGAAACTCACTAGCCCAAAGGGATAGGGAAAGAAAATAGGAAAAATAAAGAAAACAAAATAAAAACCAAAAGAAAAGAAAAGAGCACAGATAAGGTACAGTAATTTGGGTATTGAGCCAGAGCCTCAGGATTCACCACTAGGCAGACAGCAACAGTAGGCTGAGGAAGGCAGTGGGGAAAAAGGCAGCAGTCCTGTATGCATGTAGGTTCTGGCTAACAGGGCAAAAGGGAAGCAAGATCAGCCCCTTTGCAAATCAGATGGCACAAGTGTGTCAATCAGAAAAGCTGCAAATGTCTCCTAATAAGTACTTAGCATGCCACCAGTAAAACAAACTTTTTTTTTTTTAGCCAGGCTGTAAGTCCCCCGAGGAAAGGCAGACAAAAACAAGAAATGCATGTATTTATTTATGTATTTTATTTATTTATTTAATTTTGGTAACCAGGTAGCCCCACTGGAACTATTACAGTCCATTTTTCAGGGGTGACCCAGACTTAATTACAATTAACGATACATAGACATTTTACAAGTAATAATACATAAACATTTCACAGAGTATGATAACGGTAACTGTTCGCATAACAACATACAACAGTAGATAACATAGGTTAATCCAAGCAAGACATTTGTGGGTTATCGCAGTGGGGTACCCAATAAGCACAGGCAATCATTAGCGACTACAATTGTAACAGGAATAAGTGGTGGGGGTTGTGACATTGCAGGGCTATCAGGCCTGAAGGAGTGGGGGTATGTCCATCTCTCCAGTTACCCCAAGGTGCTGGACATGAGGGCTAGAGCACGGCCCGAGGATAAGAGCATGTCAACCAAGCAACTACAGAGAAAGACTGCCTGACATTTCTCTATTTGAAAACTGGTGATTGGTAAAAGCACACTGAGCTGAGGTGCAACCAGGGGGAAGGGTACAAGGGATACAAAACACATAGCCAAAACACAGTTTGCAGTTACAATAATGTGCAATCAGAATAACATGAATGGTACAGGTATAAGTGCAGCATGAGTAAGCTAGGCAAAAAACAACAGTTATCGCCTCCCCAGTGCTGGGGTAGGACAGCAACTGCAAGTGAAATGTCAGGTAGAGGACAAACAGGAGCAGCAGGGAGGGAAGGGGTTTCAGCTGATACCTGAGGGTGCTAGGGAAGGCAGCGAAGTGGAGGGATGTGGGGAGCTGGTTCTAAAATGTGGGAAGTTGACAGGAAAAGGCTGACTGCCCCGCAGAGGAACAGGGCTAAGGAATGCAAAGGTGTGAGAATCCCTGGAGTGTAGGGAGTAGGAAACAGAGTGGAAGAGCGAGAGGAAAGGTAAGAGGAATCTGGATACGAAGGAGGTGCAGTGTATCTGGTGACATGAGGGTAGGGGGAGAATGGATAAGGAGGAGTAAAGTGAGCAGTGATAAGTATATTCTGGTGGGGGGATTAGTAGCATAAGGAGTTGGGGAGGATGTCCAGTCTGGCCAGGAAGGTGGAGGAGCAGTGCCACAGACCACATCCACACTGTCAAAGATCAGGAGCACCAGTTTGGTAATAAGCCCTTGGTGGGCCTGCAGAGACAAACATTCTTTATTGAGGTACAAGGCACAGAGTTCAGGGTGGAGCTTAGCAAGGGTGGTGTCAATGTGGGCAGAGAAGTCAAGTTTGCTGTCTAGCCACACACTAAGGTACTTGAAGGACTGAACCACTTCTAGAGGGGAGCCATCTAAGGTGGAGAAAACGGGCAGAATTGGGATTCTAGACAGGTTTTTTTTTTTTTTTTTTTGTGTGTTTGTTAACCTGGAGTTGGCTGGATTGGAACCAGTGTAGGACACTGAAAAGTCATTCTAAAGCTGTAGTAAAGGGACCGGAGGTGTAGATAACTGTCATCTGCATATATGTGATTTGACATAGGCAGATGAGAGGTCCTTAGAAAAATGGAGAAGAGTATGGGACCCAAGATGGAGCCCTGTGAGGCCCTAGCCAGGATGGAAAGTGGTGGTGACAGGGCGCTACCAACCTTATTGACTGTAGGCAGCCAGCCCATGAAGTAGACGCAGAACCAGTAGACAGCAGGAGCTGAGAGGACAGCATAACTCAGCTTATTCAGAAGGAGTGGGTGGGACACCGAATGAAAGACTTTGGCCAGATCGATGAAGATCGAAACTGTAATGTGCTCCTGATCCATCCCTGAGAAGACAGACTCAGTTACACACAGCAAAGAGGAGACCGTGGAATGATTCTTAAGCCAGACTGGGATGGGGAGAGGAAATTGGAGGAGGAGGAGGAGAGGAAATCTGAAAGTATGGTGAAGATAAGTTTCTCTTGCAGCTTAGCAAGAGTGGGAAGGAGGGAGACTGGCTGCATGTTACCAGGGGAGCAAAGGTCTCCCCATTTGTGCAGTGGACGAACTTTGGCCCAACGTCCAAGACTGAGAAACAGTGCTGAGGGAGAAGCTGTTCAGCTGATGAGCCAGAGGAGATGTGGAGGAGTTTAGGATTCAGCCCATTAGGGCTGGACTTGGGACAGGTTGAGGGAGGAAAGGCCAGTCAGAGTTTCCTGGGTAGTAACGGTGGGGGGTAGGGGAGGGAAAGTACAGTTACATAAGAACTTACCATAACAATAGATCTTTGAAAGAGGCTCTTGCAGTAGGCAGTCACCTTGAGGACTAAGTGCCCCCTGGCATCAGGACCACACGGAAACTTTAGCCAGCACTATCTGATGGGGGACCGCCCACTGGATGTCACATGGCTGAGGTCAGCGTGACCCTATAGAGTGGGTGGTCCCCATGCCTGTCTTCCAGTTCTCCTGCTGGAGACCTCTGAGGAGGTGCGACAGGAGAAAGGAAAAGAGGCTTCTGGAGCTCATAATGATCCCATAAAGAAAGAGCAGAATACAGTAGGGGGATGGAGGGTGGGGAAAAATGTTACATTCTGCAAGATCCTCTCTCGAAGATCTACTGTTACGGTATTTGCTTATGTAACTGTACTATCTTACTTCGAGAGGGCTCTTGCAGTAGGTAATCACCTTGAGGACTGAGTCCCAAGCAGTGTGAATCCAAGGAAAAAACTGAAACACGGGAGGCAGGAACTAAAACCTATTAAAGGCACAGGACATTTATGACAGGAGGCCCTGAAGCACAGCTAGGCCAAACATAGAAACATAGAAGTTGACGGCAGATAAGGACCGCAAGGCCCATCCAGTCTGCCCATTCCTTTTTCTACCTTATAAATGTGCCATCGGCCTTTGCTCTGTCAGTGACCTATCTATTCATAGTCATTTGTATTGCTCCCTTATGCCTATCCCATGCCTGTTTGAAGCCCTGCACTGTATTCATAGCCACCACTTCTTGTGGTAAGCCATTCCATGCATCCACCACCTTTCTGTGAAAAAGAATTTCACATTCCCCTTAATCGGCCTCCCTCTAATCTCATGCTGTGTCCTCTTGTCCTGCTATTTTTCTTATATTTAAACATGTTAGACTCTTTCATCTTGTTTATGCCCTTAAGGTGTTTAAATGTCTCGATCATATCACCTCTCTCCCTCCTTTGCTCAAGGGTATACATATTGAGCTCCTTTAATCTGTCCTCATATGTCTTCTGATGCAGTCCCTGCACATTTTGGTTGCCTTCTCTGGACTGCCTCAATTTGATTAATGTCCTTGTGAAGGTGTACTCAATACTGCGCATGATACTCCAGATGGGGCCTAACCAATGTCTTGTACAGAGGGATTATTACCCCTCTCGCACTTGTGATACCCCTACTAATACACCCTTAACACCCCTAGCCTTACCTACTGCTTTAGAGGTCTGCTTGATGATTTTAGGTCATCAGTGATGATGATGCCCAAGTCTCTTTCTTCCTTTGTGACTGCTAGCAACTCCCTCCCAGCTTATAAGTGGCTTCAGGGTTTCTCTTCCCTATGTGCATGATTTTGCACTTCTTTGCATTAAATCCCAGATGCCACTCTTCTGACCATTTTGCTAGTTTATCCAGATCTCTTCTCATTCTGCCCACCCCATCTGGCTCATCTACTCTGTTGCAGATCTTGGTGTCATCTGCAAACAGACAAGCCTTACCCTCTAGTCCATCTGCGAGGTCACTAATGAAGATGTTGAATAACCTACCCTGCGCCTAGAAGCAATGTCCAGACTGTAATGCTTTGAGAAAGTGTGGACTGAACTCCAGGTAGCCGTGGCACAGATGTCAGCGACAGACACGTTCCTGAAATAAGCAGCAGAGAAAGCCATACCCCTAGTGAAATGTCCCTTAACTTCCCCCGGGAGGGTTTCACCACACTTCTGGTAACAAAAAGTAATGCAGTTTGCCAACCATTTGGATAAACATTGTTTGGTAACTGCCACACCTTCTCACTTGGGTACAAAAGAAATGAAAAGCTGAACCGATTTTTGGACAGACTTTGTCCTGTTTGTGTAGTAAGAAACAATTATTCACCTTGGCAATTGTGTTTCTTCTAATGGAGTCTTGCTGTATTCTGACAATCTGCAATTAGCCCCAGCCTTTAAACTGCCCCGGAGAGTAGAGGGTTAATTTTCTATACAGTGCATAGAACGTTGAGCTCGAGCTCAGTTGAGGTCTCTGTCTGCTGCACTTTGAAACCTAACCGTCATTCTTATGAGCAAACACTCACTGACTAACTATGTGGAAATTGTAAAATATTTTAACTAGCCAACTGACAACAAAAAGTTTTGGATTCCCAAAGGAAGACTCAAGTCAGGAAAACCAAAACCAAAAACCTATCCAAAACAAAGACTATAATATAAGCACAGAAGTAAAAAGGAGGGTGTGCAGAAGACACCCCTGGGGTGCAACACTGCACCTGCCCACCCACTTCCCAAAAACAGGTTCTGAGAGGGGAGGAAGGGAGTTCAGAATACAGCAAGACTCCATTAGAAGAAACACAATTACTAAGGTGAGTAATTTTTTCTTCAAACATGAAGTCTTGCTGTACTCTGACAATCTGCAGACTACCAAGCAGTACCTCCATGGAGGAGGGACAGAATCTACTTTGGGAATAGGCTCTGAAGTACTGCTGTGCCAAACCGAGCATCAGCCTAGCCTGGATATCCAGAGAGTAATGCTAGGTAAAGGTATGGACTGTTTTCCAGGTGGCTGCTTGACAAACTTCTAACAGAGGGATATCCCTGGCAGCAGCCAGGGAAGCAGCTGTACCTCTTGTGGAATGAGCCCTCACGCCTGAGGGTGGAATTTTTCCCCGTTTCTTATAGCAGAATTGTATACAAGAAACAATCCACCTGGCAATGGACCTTTTGGTGGCAGGTTTGCCCTTTCCCACTTCCCCATAAGTGAGGAACAACTGAAGGGAATCAAGCCTGTGACCCTTGTTACGCTCTATGTAGTAGCTAAGGGCTCTTTTAACATCTAAACTGTGTAGCCTCCTCTCTCCTGAGGAAGAATGATCAGTGAAAAAAACAGGGAGAGACGTGGACTGATTCAAATGGAAGTCTGAAACCACTTCGGGCAAGAACCTCCTACTGGTTCTGAGGATCACTTTATCTCTATGAAATGAGATAAAATCGGGTTCCGCTGACAGGGCTTGCAAGTCACTGATACGTCTGGCAGAGGTAATGGCTACCAAAAACACAGTTTTCCAAGTCAAGTACTTAAGCTCTGCTGAAGACATAGGCTCAAATGGGGGTTGCATAAGTTGAGCAATGCAAACATTTAAGTCCCAGGCAGGGGCCGAATCCCTAAAGGGAGGATTGGTATGAAGCAATCCCTTGAAAAACTTACAGAATACAGGGTGAGATGACAGTGAGGAAGGCTTTCCCACCGACAGAAAAGCAGAAACAGCTGACAACTGTACCTTGAGAGTACCTGGTCTGAGGCCTAGACCATTAAGATGGACCATATAATCCAGAACTGTAGGCAATTCAGAAGTGTCTGGGGATATATGCTTCTTGGAACACCAAATGCTGACTCTTTTCCATTTGGAGTCATAAGTCTTTCTGGTGGCAGGCTTTTGAGAGGCTTTGAGAATATCCAGAACCCCTTGGGACAGATGCAAATCTGCACACTCTAGCTCTTCAAGTGCCATGCCTTGAGATTGAGGGGCCGAAGACTGGGGTACCAAATCCTCCCCTGAGAGGAGGTTAACAGGTTGTAATTCCTAGGAAGAGACAGGGGAAGATGGACTGCCAGTGACAGTAAGAGGGGGTACCAGGGCTGCCTGACCCAATCTGGAGCAATCAGAATCACTTTGCAGGGTTGTGACCTCACTTTGACCAGAACCTTCAACAGTAGAGGAAAGGGAGGGAAGGCATAGAGAAATTTCCCTTCCCAGTTCAACATCAGAGCATCCAGAGGGACTGAGCCCAAGACCGGGGGTCTGCAACAAAACAAGAGAAGTTGGTGATTGTCTGGGGCTGCAAAGAGATCCATCTCTGGAGTGTCCCACCTTGAGAAAAGATCACTTTTAACACCAGAGGGTCCAGGGCCCATTCGTGATGGCCCTGGGAGATCCTGCTCAGTGCATCTGCTAGCACATTGTCCTTCCCTGGAAGGTGGACTGCTATCCGAGAGGTCTGCAGAGAGCAAGACAGGGACCACAGTTTCATGGCTTCCGTGCACAAGGCCGTGGACTGAGTGTCTCCCTGCTTGTTGATGTACCACATGGTGGTGATGTCTGTTCTGACCTGAACCACCTTGTTCTGCACGGACTGAGAGAAAGCCTGCAGGGCCAGAAAAACTGCCCTGAGTTCCAGGAGGTTGATATGAAGAAGGGATTCCTGAGGGGACCACAGTCCCTGGGCTGTGAGAGCCCCAGATAGGCTTCCCACCCCAAAGGGAAGCATCTGTGGTAAGGACCACCAAATGAGACTGAGTAACAAAAGGGACCCCTTGCCTTAAATTGTCCTGATCCTGCCACCACTGAAGAGCTTGGATCACTGTCCGAGTCACTGGAATCAGTTTGGTAAGAGGATCCTTCCTTTGGGACCAAAAGGCCCTCGGGTGGAACAGAATGTCTCTCATCTGGAATCTTGCCCCTTGGACCACTGCTGTAGAAGCTGCCATGTGGCCCAAGAGTTGAACGAAATGCCTTGCTGGTCGGGACCACTGAAGGCTGAAGGAAGAAGCCAGTTCTGTAAGAACCCTTGCCCTTTCCAGGAAAGAAAGGCTCTTGCTTTGACAGTATCTAGCACTGCCCCTATAAAGGTAAGAAGCTGCACCGGTTCGAGAACCGACTTGGGGAGGTTGAGAAGAAATCCTAGGGAAGTGAGCACTTGTTGGGTCACTTGCAGGTCTGACTTCACTTGGTCTGGAGACTGGCCCACTAGGAGCTAGTCATCCACATATGGAAAATGGAAATCTTTTACCTTCTTAAAATGGCAACTACTACTACCAGGCACTTTGTGAAAACCCTTGGAGCTGATGTTAGACCAAAGGGCATTGCTTTGAACTGATAATGGCCTGAGGGCAACTTGAACTTGAGGTAGTTTCTGTAGGAGCACCTGATAGGGATGTGAAAGTAGGCATCTTTGAGGTACAGGGAGGCTAGCCAGTCCCCTGGCCTTAGAGAGGGAAGAATTATTCCCAGAGTCACCATCTTGAAACTTGGTTTTAAAAGATGTTTGTTCAGGCATCTTAGAGCTAGGATGGGTCGCCACTCCCCTGTCTTTTTTGGGGTAAGGAAGTACCTGGAGTACAGACCTTTGCCCCGGTGTAGGGTAGGAACTCTTTCTATGGCTCTTAAGGCCAGAAAAGATTAAACCTCTGCCTGTAGGGCAAGGATTTCAGAGAGACCTGCAGGTGGAAAAGATCTGGCTCTTATCTTTGGAAATTTTTTGAAGCTGAGAACCAGTCCCTGGCTTACTACTTCCAGGACCCACTTGTCTGAAGTAACAGACATCCAGTCCTGGATGAAGTAAGCCAGCCTGCCCCATACAGGGATAGGAGAGTTGACCCAGGCAGACCCATCAGGGTGTCTGCTTGGCAAGGGCCTTAGGCTGATGAGTGGATGTAGCCCTGCTCATCCCCCTCTCCCTCTGAAGAACCCCCTCTGTGAAAAGGAAGAGGAGGCCTGTGCTTGGTAGAAAGGCCTGCCCCTGCCCCTAGACTGCTGCCTTTGAGGAGCTGTCTGCCTCTCCTTGGCCTGAGCACTCCTATAAGTGGTCCTGTACTCATCCATTTTCTTCATGTAATTCTCTGTCTGCTCCCCAAACAGAGAATTACCCACCACAGGAAAATCCATGGCCTTAGCCTGGGTGTCCTGTGAGAGGCTAGTAGGTCTGAGCCAAGCCATCCTCTGAAGAGCCACAGATGTAGCCATGACTCTTGATGACACATTACTGGAGTCCACAGCAGCATGAAACTGTACCTTTGATGCCTCAATCCCATCAGCAGCCACCTCCTGCAGCTCCTTGGCTAGCTGGGGGGAGGCCTGTTTAGCCAGTGCCAGTAGTGTCCCACCTGGACTTCTGGTACCTGGCTGTATAGGCCATACAGTTAGCCTGCCTGAGTCCCAAGGAGGATGCCATGTACTGTTTCTTAGCCATGGCATCCATCTTCCTGGAGTCTTTGTCTGGGGGGTGTGAAGCCAAGGGAATATTTGCCTTGTCACAGGCTGCAGCCTGCACTACCCCAACATGGCTGCATTGCTGGTATACAAACTCTGTATCTGAGCCTGATAAGGTATACCTCTTATCCATCCCTTCTGACAACAGGAGGTACAGAATTAGGAGACTTTAGGATTTTTTGTGTCTGTTTCCCAAAGGACTTATGAAGGGGAATAGACAGTCTCCTGGACTCTGGGATGTCCATCATTTCAACAAAATCAGGCTCCTCCTGATCCTCCACAGCCTCCTCCACAGGAAGCTGGAGGGTTTCAGCCACTTTTCTGTAAAACAGATAGTGGAGAGGGGACTCAGAGAGCCTAGGAGGGGAAACACCAGAAGGTCTGTCTGGGAGATGTCCGGTTCCACAGGCACATCCAGACTTTCACCATCATCACCATCATCTTCAAAATCCCCCTCCTCCTCAAACTCCGGTTCATAAAATTCTTCAGGGGTATAATCTTGAACCGGGGGAACCGACCGAACCGAACCCCTGCCAAAAGGCACCAGATCAGCCGGAACCGGGCGAAGCGATTCAACAATCCGAATCACTCTATTTCCTCGGCGGTCGGAACATGAACTTCTGGATCCAAACTGGTCAACTTCTCTTTGCGTTTTCTTTTTGTAGGAACCGATCCCTCAGGATCGGCTCTCCTCTTGCCTGAAGAAGTATCGCCCTGGTCAGAGGGCACTCCTTCTGGTTCGGTCGGAACCAAACCGGGCTGGCCATCCGGGTCAGCGGACTTCTCGGCTTCCTTTTCCCTAAGTCTACCTAATCTTTTTTCCAGGATAGACTTAGGAAAGTTTTTATATATTTGGCAGTCTATACTGAGATGGTCAAACCCCAGACAATAAACACAGGTGGTGTGGGGATCGGCCTTAGCAAAGACCTCCCCACACTCATTGCAGTGTTGAAACTCAGTGGGCCCGGTTTTTTTCTTGGGTTTCTCAGGCATGGCCAACCTAACCAAACTAACCCTTTTTTCGGCAACCGCCAGGCAAGACTCCCTTATCAGTTTCTAACGGGTATTAGAAAAAAACGTTGAAACACATTTTTTTTTAAACCGATAAGGACCAGTAACCACACACTAAGAAAGAACACAAAAATTCAATATAAAGGATCGGTTCAGCCGAACCGATCGAAATACCAGTTTACAATTTCCACAATAATCAGAGAAACTATCTAAGTACTCACGGTACCGCAGACAGAGCCTGAACCGACAATGAGGGATAAAATTCGGAATGAAACCGACAATTTTAACCAACTTTGAACCGAGCAGAAGGAAAATCTCCGGAGCGACTGTTCAGTGAGGCGAAGTAAAGAATTTGACAGTTGGATTTCAAAGTGCTGCAGACAGAGACCTCAATCGAGATCGAGCTCAACGTTCTATGCACTGCATAGAAAATTAACCCTCTACTCTCCGGGGCAGTTTAAAGACTGGGGCTAACTGCAGATTGTCAGAATACAGCAAGACTTCATGTTGTTTGAATGCAAGATTCTGTGAACTTCTAACGTGTGAAGAAGCGCTTCTCCCCAATTAGAATACTCAGGGCAGTACACTGGTAGTTCAATTGACTGGTTCAACGTAAACTCAGAAACCACTTTAGGTAAGAACTTAGGGTTGGTACGGAGATCCACCCGGTCTCTGTGAAAAATTAAATAAGGCTCCTTACAAATCAGGGCCTGAAGCTCTGAAATCCTTCGAGCTGAAGTGACTGCCAGCAAGAAAAGCGCTTTCAAAGATAAATAGTGCATGTCACAAGAACCAGCCAGTTCAAAAGGAGGAAGGGTCAACTTTTCCAAAATAAAATTAAGATCCCACAGTGGTGTGGGGATGTGCACTGGGGGTTTTAGGTGCAAAATCCCCTTAAGGAAGGTCTTTAAGACTTCCATTGGGGCCAGTGTCCTGCCGTCCACCAAGGTATGGTAGGCAGAGACAGCCAACAAATGAGGTGCAGAAGATATTCCATGACCGATGGAGGGGGATATGAAAAAGGATCCCAACCCTTTCCAGTGGCCCAGATGGAAAACTGTTTCCTTTCATGACATAAGCAGTCCTCGTGGACGGCTTTCTGGCCTCCACGAGAACCTGAGCCACTCTGGAAGAGACCCCAAGTGAGAAGCTGCTATGTCCTGAGCTGCCACGCATGAAGGTGAAGGGACTTCAGTCCAGGATGGACCAGCGTGCCCTCCACCTTGGTCAGGAAGTCATTGCAGAGAGACAGGGGAACTGGAAGCTCCACTGCAAGCTGCTGAAGCAGTGGAACCAAAACTTGACGAGGCCAAAAAGGGGCACTCAGAATCAAGTGGACCCCTTCCACCCATAGCTTGAGCAGCATCCTCTGCAGAACCAGAAAGGAGAGAAGGCGTACAAGAACCTCCCTGTCCAGCAAAGAACGCGTCTCATCAGAAAACACCATGTCCTGGAGCGAGCGAGCAAAACATGGGAAGTCTTGTGTTGTATGGGGAGGTGAACAGATCCAGTTCCGGCCGAACCCCCCCCCCCGAGTCAAAGATGGAGTCGACCACCTCTTGTTTTAGCTCCCACTCGTGGGCTCCGACTATGGTGCGGCTGAGACTGTCTGCTAGGACGTTTTGCATGCCCGGAACATGTACTGCTGTGAGGTGAATCCGACGCAGAACAGCCCAAATCAAGACCCATATCGCCTCCCTGCATAGGGGGTACAAACTGGTGCCTCCTTACTTGTTGAGATACCACACCATACACATGTTGTCCGACTGGACTAGTAGAGTACCCTGGAGAAGCCGGTGTTGAAAAGCTCGAAGGGCGTACAACATTGCTCTCATCTCTAACACACTGATATGAAGAGAATACTCCACTAGAGACCACGTGCCTTGAGTCCTGAGGTCTCCCTGATGAGCGCCCCATCCCATCCCTGACGCATTTATTGTCAGGGTCTGAGAAAAAGGAGGGGACTGAAAAAGGACCCACTTGGTGAGATTGGAACAATCCTGCCACCATTAGAGATCCCTTTGCATGGAATTGGAGACCATGACCATCTGGTCTAAGTCATCTGGCCTCTGTGCCCCGAGTATCCACTGCGATATGCGCATGTGAAGCTTGGCTAAAGAGGCTGTGGGGATGGCTGCTATCATCAGGCCCAAAAGTCAAAGAATTGACCTGGCCGAGTCCTACCGCTTGGAGACAACCATATGGGCCTGCCTCTGCAGGGTTTCCGTCCTGTCCTGAGGGAGGAAAGCCATACCCTGGACCATGTCCAACACCGTCCCAATGAGTTGCAGGTGTTGGAAAGGAACAAGCTAGGACTTTGGAAAGTTTACAGTAATCCCAACCTGATGAAACAGGTTGAGGGTTGCAGACAGGGAGAATTCCAACTGTTCCCTTGATGGTGCTGACAGAAGCCAGTCATCAAGATAAGGGAACACACAGTGGACCTGACGCCTCAGGGTCACTGCAACCACCGCCAGGCACTTCACGCCGAGGAAAGGCCAAAGGGCAGAGCCCTGAATTGGTAATGTTCCCCCTGAATGGAGAATCGGAGGTAGTGAATGTAATGCTTGGCCAGCTGATTATGATTATTGTATGCTATTTGTAATATAAAAATATAGTATGTGATTGTCTGACATAAGACAGCCTGTGCTCATGGGTGACACCCCCTCCCCCAGGTTTCAGTTACAGTATGCAACTGACCAGGAGATCTCTAATGTAATTAACTTCCTTGAGAAATTGCATTTTATGGCCGTTTTATGACCTGTTGCTGCCTCTGAAGTTGGGAGCTAAATTTGCATTTTATTACCGGACAGGGCATAACTTAGCTGATTCCTGTTGGCTATATTCGCACCTAAGTGACGTATGGCAGAGTTGTAAAAACCTTTGATGTTCCTTGAGAAAATAAGAAACCAGCCACCAGTTCAAAGGAAAGGCTTGATTAAAAAAATTTCATAATTTGGGAAATGAGTTTTTGCTGAAGTCACAGTATTTAAAACATCTCCTGACAGGAAATCATGTTTGTATTTTTTTGGTTCTAAAAGGAGGAGCTAGATGACTCATAGAAGAGGTGTGGAGACACAGAGTTTTAAACTGAATACTGTGTCTGAACTTGTTGATCTATACCATCTGGGGACTCTAGAGAAAGATACAGCTCTGATAAGCACTTAAAGAGATAATACGTTAGACAGAAAAAGTCTAAATGTATTGTGGTATGAATTTTTGTTTTGTACCTTTCCTTGTTTTCTTTTAAGTGATTGTATGCTCTGATATATTGTTCTGTATTTACATTTTACATATTTTTAACCATTTTTAGTAAATATATTATTTGAAAGACTGTCTTGGTGTCTACCAGTTCTTTTTTTGCATGTGACGTATAGATGATTAAGTCTGACAAGTGTTCAAGGGCTTGATGGTGTTACCGAACTGGGAAAAGGTAAGAATATACCGAAGGTCTTTTATAGAGTTCAAGGGTTCATTTTGGATACTTGGTTAGGTGCCCTTAGGCAAAAGATATATTGCATCCCCCCGAAGAGAATATTATCCGAGCCTGTACATTTGGGCACGTTAGCATACGGTTCACAGTTTGAATCCCCCTAGAACTTGAGACCAAAGGTGATTCAGACCCAAAAGCAGACAGGAGGGTTACCCTGTCTGTTACCTGTTCACATTACTGGAGGTTGGCACTGTGGGAGCAGAGGGCCTGACCTGCTGAGTGCATTTGTGACAGCAACGATGGGCCCTGAATATAGGGATGTGCAGGTAATTATCCTGCATATCCAGAGCACAGAGCTACTGACCCTTGTGTAGGAGGAGGGGTAGCAGACCGGGAAGGGTCACCATCCGGAAACTTGTGTACTCTATGTACAGGTTTAGAGTGCTGAGATCCAGAATGGGACGCAGATCTCCCATCTTTTTGGGGACCAGGAAGAAGGGAGTAATACCCCTTTACTGCCTGTTGCACAGGAACAGGTTCTATTGCTCTCTTCTGTAATAGAGCCTGAATTTCCTCTCTGAGAAGGATGTGCACCTTCGGGTAAAGAGAATGGACCGAAGGCCTGTCTGAAGGCTTTGTAAGAAATTCCAGAGTATGGCCTTGCTCTATGAGTTGAAGAACCCATGAGTCAGCTGTCACCACCCGCCGCCACCCTGGCAGGTAAGCAAATATTCCGCCTACCTGCTCCCCAACAAGATTCTGTGGGGAGAGGGCAGATGGCAAGTCATGCGAGGGAGGGGAGGTTGGGAAGAGCTGCACCAGAAGCTCTCTGGGACTTGGCCAGGGGAACGGCTGAGGCTGACTGCGCCCTACATTTGTTTTGACGTCGGGTCATCTGCTGTTTTCCTTGGCACCTAAAGGGCTTCTCTGCCTGAAATTTTGGATGGTACATGGTTTGTACCGACCAAAGTGCTGTACCTTTATCCTGCAGGGCGGTAATGATGTTCTGTGCATCATCCCCGAAGAGGATGGATCCCAGGAAAAGGGCATCCTGGATGGCAGTCAGTACATCCTGGTCCAAACCCGACACTCTCAGCCAAGAGAAACAACAAAGGCTGACCACTGTGGCAGGCAGCCCACCTTGCAGAAGAGTCTACTACATCTTAAGTGGCTCGAAATGAATGCCTGCAGGCCACTTCTGTCGAATGGATTGCATCTGCCAACAGGGATTTTGATTCAGAGTCTGAGAGTGTCTGAATGGGCGGCTATAGCTGGGCAAACAATGATTTCTGGTATACCAGCATATGGCCGACATAGTTGAGGGCACTCATGGCCAGAGTGGAGGAAGAATAAAATTTTCTGCCAAACTGGTCAGGTTGCCGAGGCACTCATATGCTGGGGTTTAGAAGACCGGTCATGAGCAGCCGCTATAATGACCAAATCGACCTTTGGCTACATGTTGAGTTGGTCCTTCCCCTCTGGTGTACAGTAAGTGCGGTCTGCCTTCTTGGCCACTGCTAGTATGGAGGTGGCTATCATCTAGACTGTGGATGCTAGGTTTTCATGTGGTTCGAGCCAGGGTAAGGTAAGGATTGGGGCCGCCTCCTGCATTTCCAAGTGTTCTGAAAGTTGCTGCCTTTTCAGATCCTGCGCATCTGACTTCCAGTCATACACCTCTGCTATTTTCCTGAGGAGGTCCACAAAGGAAGGACCCTCCGGAGTAGACTTGGTGGATTCTCTGGGCTGGGGTTCCCCTATAGGTGGGGTTTCAAAACCTGACCATAGTGACTCAGACAAATCAGAGTCTAAATCCTGGTCTGAGTTGGCAGACTCATGGAGGTCCAGCGTTGGTTTGCCTGAAGGCCTAGCCGGCATCGGAGCCTTCAAAGGGGCCAGCTTCGGCTGAGATAAAGGGACTGGAACCTGCCTCACTGCTGTAGGTCAGGGCTCCTAGGAGATTCTCTGGGAGGCTGACGGTTGTCCAGTTCTGTTACCACTTGGGCCTTGGTCTCTGACCACCAAGACTGCAAAATGGACCAAAAGTCCACTGTTGATTGAAGAGGAGGAGGCTGATAAGCCAGAGGATAGCACGTAGCAAAGCCCGGCTGTGGGAATCCCATCATGTGAATATGTGGTGATGGGTAACCCGATGGAAGGTAGGCCGGAGCATACCTTGGCATATGAAACCCTGACCGGGGGGGTAGCCTGGTAGGTTATACGCTGGTGCCTGAGGAGTTGAGTACCCTGACGGCGGGAACCCTGAAGGATGTCCCGATGGATAGTACCCCGACAGAGGGCTGGAAGATAAACCGACAAAAGGCCTGAAGGTAGAAACCCTGATGGAGGGTCCAAAGGGGGCAAACCCGTCGGCGGTCCTGACGGGGGCAAACCCATCTAAGGTCCTGATGAAGGCCCCTGTGGAACACTAAACCATGATGGTCCTGGGAGGGTTGGGTCTGGTGGAGGGCATGTGGGTGGCACTACAGCTCATGACCGTGGGGGATGTGGCTAGGAACAATCCGGTACAGTGCCAGCTCCTGACGCCAGATCCAGAGGTGTGCCTGGAAGAAGGTCTCCTGATGGAAGCCCCTCAATTCCCATCCCTCGATCGACAGAGGGAGGAACCATGTCCAGTGGAGAGGCCCAGTGGGGAGAACACTCTGGGGAAAGTGGAGGTAAATCCCGCAGCTGGGAATCGTTGGTGCCATTGATGGACCCCGACGCCAGGTCAGTCAGGCATCAGCAGAGCCGGTGTCCAACTTATCAGCTGAAATAACCGGGTAAACGTCGGACTGGCTGACGCTCGACTTAGCGGTCTAAGCCGGACAGGCTTCAGAACCTCCACAGCCCAACACCACAGCCTGAGTGTTTGTTGGAGGACCCGATAAGCGACTTAGCGGCTCCCCTTGGCAAGGAAGACCACCCATGGAGATGGGTTTAAGCATAACTGAGGCCTCAGCCGAGGCTCCCGCAGCCACTAGGACTCCCCCCCCCAACGAGAACTGCTCCATCAGCAGAGCAGGCTGGGCAGCGGCTGCCAACTTCCTGGAGTAAGCGTGCTGCCACTCTTCCGAAAGGGCCCGCAGCCGGCTTCAGATGTGATGGGAACCGGTCCTGGTCCCTGTGCTTCTCTTTCTTCCTCTTTTTCTCATGCTTGGACTCGGTGGGCGAGGTGGAAGCACTGTGCAATTTTTGGAGCGCTTTCTCCATGGTGGCCATTCACTTCTTAAGTAAATAGGCTTCAAGGGTCTGCTGGCGGTGCTTCTGTGTAGCCGGATTGAAGCTGACACAGGTGTCACAGTCCTCGACCTTGTGGTCCAGGCCCAAGCAGAAGAGGCAGAGGGAATGCAACTTCTTGTGCGGTAGTTGTGCGCCACACGAAGCACACTTATTCTTGTGCTCAACTTTTGAAGACTACGACATGCACAAATAAGCGAAAAAAATGAATTCTGAAAGCAAGAAAATGGATACTCATCCGAATAAGTGGTCGAACTGCAGCGTACGATCTTCGCAAGGTCTGACTCTTCAGGTCGATGGTAGGAAAGAATTGGAAGGCGGGCGTGGGGACTGCCCACTATATAGGGTCACGCTGACATCAGCCACATGACGCCTGGTGGGCGGTCCCCCATCAGATACTGCTAGCTAAAGTTTCTGTGTGGTCCTGATGCCAGGGGGTGCTCAGCCCTCTCGAAGTAAGATCTTGAGATCAAGTGGGTGGGCAAGCAAAGAAAAACTGACAGTAGCAAAAAGCCAACCCATCTTTTCCTATAAGCAACAGGGATGCGCCCTATGCCAAAGGGCTACTTTAGCCAGATTCAATGTTGTGCTTAAGCACACTTTCATAGACAGTGCTACTGTCATGCAGAGTTAGAACTGGATTGCACCTAGTGGGTGCAAGTCGCATTTAGCATCTAACAGAGATATACCCGTAATAAGGGGATGTGCACCAGGTAGGAAGGGAAAGGGAAGACAAAAACAGCTTATTTTCTTGCTTTTTGTAGGTTGTCTTTTTTTTTTTAGTCCCACATGGTTGACAACTGCAGAATGGCAGGGAAAAAAACCAAAACAAGGCACCACCAATGGAGTGAGCTGTCCAGAAGCCTTGGCTCTGCTGGAGAGGGGGATGGTGAGTGGGTGTGGTATTCAGTGGAGAAGATATTCTAGAACATCATCAGTTACAGTATGTATGCAACTTTTCTACCCTCTCTGAATCAATTTTTTTTTTTTTTTAGGAACTCCCGACCCGAAGCCACTTTGCCTCCATCCCCCAGGACCACGACCATTACCACCGGCGTTCACCTTGAACTGCCTCCTAGGGCGGGGTCATTGGGGGAACAACCTCACAGCCCCCTGAATGGTGCCACGTTGTGTAGTCCGGTCACAATGAGTCCTCGGGCTGGGCTTCATGGGGCCTGGCAATGGCGTCTGTCTGTTTTTTGCCCCTGTAGTGGGAGATGTGGCATGCAATGACATAATGGTGCATGCACCCACCCTGGAACAGTCTAGCCTCGGCTGCCCCAGTCCCCAGCCTCTGCCAAGGGTCGGTTGTGGACCGAGCGCTTCCCCACCCTCCTCCCGGAGAGCAGTCCACTGGAACCTCGATCCCCCCTCCCCGCCGGACCTCCAACTCCCCGAGCTCACATCTGAACTCGGGTCGTTGGTGTTGTAAGCAGAAATCCAACTGCTGCATAGGCACTGAATCAATCTTCTCCACCGAGTCCTACCTAAGCACCAAGCTTCCCAGATCTAAGGGAGTTTGGCTCACCCTGAAAGTACCTAATGTACCCTCAAGCCCTCTTTGTGTGAGAGAACACCTGAGGGCAGAGGCTCTTCACAGGTCTGGCAAGACCTTAGGATGGTCAGTGCTCTGCAGCTCAAGCATCTGGAGCAACTCCACCAGGAACTACTGGTATAGGGCATATTCAGCATAAAAGACCAAGTGGACTGAAGATTTGTTGTCCTCTGAGGAGGACATGGATGATATAAGACACCGGCTCCAAGCAGAGGTTGCAGGGGGAAGAAGGGCCTGTACTGGGACCTGTCTGACTCTCTATGCCAATCCTCTAAGATGCCGAAGGGCCTAACAAAAGGACATCCTCTTCATGAAGTGGCAAGGCCCTTCTAAGGGGATTGAGACTCCTGGTCTTGAAGGCCTCGGCCTGGGCTGTGGAATTCAGGCAGGAGTCTTGCCTGATGGGAGGGTCGACCAGAGTGCCCCTGGGGAGAAATCCCCAGGTGAGGAGACTGGACCCATATAGGTCCCACAAGGCAATCCTGGTCCTCGCCACTGACACTCCACTCCACTCCATAGAGAAACCTTGCCTAGGATCAGTGTCCGACTCCAAGTCGGAGCAGTTTCCAGCATCGAGCTAAGGTTGGATGACATCCTCAAGGACAGGCATCACATCACAATGGTCGGCATCATTCTCGCAGTGCTTGGCGACAACATCAACATCAGCCCCTGCACCCTCTTCAGTATTGCAGGTGAAACCAGAGTCAGGGACTGGCACCAGGCCAACATCTCTGTTAGTAGTGTGCTCAGAGCCAGACCAAGGCAGACACCTTGGCCAACGCAGTCTCTGGCTCAAGAGTCTTCCCCCTGCCTGGGGTTGCTAGTAACATTGTGGGCAGGAACAGGCCCTGAGCCAGCTCCAGCATCAGCCTTGGTGCCAAGCCCTCTCAACACTTATGACATCTCTAGCATCCCCAGGCCATCACTGTGAATGGTAACAGCATGGGCAACACCAAGAGATGGCATCGAAGTGTCCAGCAGTGTGGACCTGGTGTACAGCCACCTGGGACAGCTGCTACTCAAGGCAGTGAGACTCAGGAGTGTTCTCAGCCACTTCCCAGGAGCCCGCTGTCCACCAGAGTCTGAGAAGTCTCGGCATGGTGAGATCAAGGAGATACTAAGCAAATATTTTTGCTCAGAATTCACAAATGAAGAGGGGGAAGTACCGAAACCAAACAACAGAAACACTATAGATATGGGGGTTGATACCAGCCCATTCACAGAAGAAAGGGTTCTGAAAGAACTCTTAAAACAGAAGGTAGACAAAGCAATGGGGCTTGATGGGATTCATCCCAAAATTCTAAAAGAACTAAGGGTAGAACTAGTGACACCACGGACTAACCTCTTTAACAAATCATGAGGACCTGAGGACTGGAAGAGGGCAGATGTTATTCTACTTCACAAAAGTGGGAGCAGGGCAGAAGCAGAAAACTACAGACCTGTTAGTTTAACCTCAGTGATTGGGAAAATGATAGAATCACTTCTGAAGGAAAGAATTGTTGAGTACCTAAAGGCCAGAGGGGCGCAGGACCCAAGGCAGCATGGATTCACAGCAGGAAGGTCATGTCAGACGAATCTAATAGATTTCTTTGACTGGGTGACCAAAGTAATAGATCAAGGAGGGGCTGTGGACACGGCCTACCTAGACTTTAGCAAGGCATTTGACAGTCCCACACAAAAGATTAATATACAAGCTGGCCAGCCTGGGAGTGGGTCCCAAGATTATAGCCTGGGTAAAGAATTGGCTGGAGAATGGGAAACAGAGGGTAATAGTAAACAGAGTCCACTATGAAAAAAGGGGGGTTACTAGTGGGGTACCGCAAGGTTCAGTACTAGGACAGGTCCTCCTTAAGGTCTTTATAAGTGACAATGCAGAGGGATTGGAAGGAAAAGTATGTCTCTTTGCAGATGACACAAAGATCTGCAACAGAGTTGATACACAAGGTGGGGTGGAAAGGATGTTAAGGGACTTGGCAAGGCTGGAGGAATGGTCAAATGTATGGCAGCTTAGATTCAATGCTAAGAAGTGCAAAGTAATGCACCTGGGAATTAAAAACCCAGGAGAAGAGTACACAATGCGTGGTGAGATACTAACAACAAAAAAAAAATGGAAAGGGACCTGGGGATAGTCATATCAGATGACCTAAAGGTGGGTAAGCAATGTGAGAGGGCAGTAAGGAGGGCTGGGGGATACTGGGATGCATAGGGAGAGGCATCACCAGTAGAAAACAGGAAGCTGTTATCCCTCTGCACAGACAGCTGGTGAGACCCCATCTAGAGTACTGTGTGCAGTTCTGGAGACCCAAGCTTCACAAAGACATAGACAGGATGGAGGCAGTCCAGAGGAGGGCAACTAAAATGGTGCAGGGTCTGCACCAGAAGACATATGAAGAGAGATTTAAGGAGCTTAATATGTATAGCCTCGAGGGAAAGGAGTGAGAGGGGAGACATAATAGAAACTTTCAAGTACTTCAAGGGAATCACCAAAGTCCAAGAGGGTAGCATCTTTCAGAAAAACAGGAATGCAAGAACAAGGGAGCACAATTTGAAGATTGAGGGAGGACGGCTCAGAGGTAATGTGAGGAAGTATTTCTTCATGGAGAGGGTTGTGGATGCATGGAACAGCCTTCCTGAGGAGGTTGTGGAGTCAAAAACAGTGATGGAGGGGCGTGTCTAGCTACCTAGCTGTTGTGACGTACTTTCAAGGCGCTCCTGATTCAGCCTCCTAATGTAATATATTTTCTATATTTCGACCAAACTTGAACTTTGAAATTTACTAATTTGGGCTTCCTGAGGTATAGAGCTATGCGGGCATACCGAATTTATCAACATGGGCAGAAAAAATACAGAGCAGAAAGCTAATTTCTTTGCCCCTCGTGGTGGGGCCTCCAAAGCACCACCCACGCCTGGGAACTTGCCTACTTCCGCTGAGGCAGTTGGAGATCCTGGGCCGGCAACGCTGGAGACTCTGCAGTCTGCAGTTCTAAACCTGACCAAAACAGTCCAGCTTATGGACCAGAAAATGGACACATAAACCCGAATGGTCCAGGTCGAACAGAGATTGGATTGGCTGGTGGACACAGCACAAACAGCAGAGCGATCCGTGGAACGGGCCCAAGTAGCTACAGCAACGTGTGAGAGAGCGCAAAATTTGATCAAATCCAGACTGGAACATTTGGAGAATCTGACGTGTGCTGCTAATATTAGGATAATATGGCTACCGGAGGCAGTAGAGGAAGAGGATGTGCCTGGCTACTTGGTTGGATGGTTGTCGGAGACCCTGGATATAGATGTACAAGGACTGATTGTAAGAGCCTACCGGGTTAATATCCGAAGACCAAGTATTCCCTCAGATGGTGCCAGGACTGTAATGTTAGTAACTACCTCTGTGGTGGTGCGAGGCCAGATCCTTTGGGCAGCACGAGCTAAACCAAGACTAGAGACGGAGGGCTCCAGAATCCTGTTTTTCCCTGACCTTTCCTACACCACCCGGATGAAGCGGAAAGGATGTGACGCCATTAGGAGGCAGCTTTGATCGATGGAGGTCCCGAATAATCTCTTGATGCCAGCTCGATAATATGTTACAGTCGGCAAGAAAGCGTACATCTAAATGGATCCTAAAGAGGCCGCAAAGCTGGTGCAAAAGTTGGAGACTGAAAGGGCTGCTCGAGAGGGCGAATCCTCGTCAGATTCCGAGCTGGGAGATACCTGAGCTAAGCAATAAGAAGGAGATTAAGGTCATAATTAATAACATTAACTATTTTTCATTTTCCTAGAAGTGGGACCGCAATTTCTTTTTTCGATGTTAGGTAATGGACTGATCCCATAATGTAGGTTGTTCTTATTCAGGCAGGTAAATAATATTTTGGACACATTCAGCACATTTATCTTTCTTGTCTCCCCCCCTTTTTTTTTTTAATTATTTTAATTAGTAGTACTGTATGTTAATGCTACAATAGCCTGCGATTGAGTGGGCTGAGGTTAAAATGGAATATTTGTAAATCGTACAGGGAGGCTGAGGGAGCTAATTGGGAGTTTATTTTTGAGCTTGTTGTATAAAGAGTGTACTGCTTAAGGGCATGATAGCCCATTTTACAGTAGTGAATATTATTTAATATGTGAATTTTCCATTAAGAGCATTGGTAGCATTAGCCAAATGATAAAATATTACAGATTTTCACTGTATATGGCTGTTCCCCCTAATCTTGATTGCATGTTGCAGTGTCTCTCTTATCTGAATATCTTTTTTCTGATGGTTTCACATGTAGAACTGTACTGCAAAGGAGTTGTTGAATGCTGTATCTAAGCATAAAATTTATAAATAGAAAGTACAAAAAAAAACAGTGGAGGATTTCAAGCATGCATAGGACAGTCATAAGGCAATTCTAGGGGGTGGGGTAGGAAGAAGTAGGCTGTTGGTTAACTAGGATCTGCAGCTTATCCATTAGGTAGGGAAATGGGCAGACTGGGTGGGCCAAGCGGTCCTTATCTGCCATCAAATTCTATGTTTCTATGTAACCCTGTACCTCCTTGAAATCAGAGGTCCCAGGAAGAGGCCCAGGGGAGGAGCCTAAGAACCTTACCCTGGAAGCTCATGTGCGATGCCTACCACCGAAGGTGGGGATCAGGTGACCCCACTTTAGCACATGGTTTTTGAGGGTGTGACAGTCCATGGAGAAGCAGGCATCCATGTTGTGCTCTGGTCCAAGGCAGGTCATGTAGAGTTGATGTTAGTCCGTCAGCACCATCTTGTTCCCACAGGGGCACCAATGCATAATGGGTGGCTTTATCTTGACACAAGATGAAAGGTCTCTCCTCAGCAAGGGTCTCTCTCTCTTGTGCCCACATCAAGGCATCTCAACATTACCCAGGTTCAAGATGATCTGAAGGGCTTCTATCACAGAGTACCCTTTGAATCTCACTTTTCTAATGAGACTTCCTGCAGACGATGACAACACATCAGTCCCCAACACAGTGCACTGACCACACCTTCAAGATTTTTTGCTGCCATACATTATTTTGTTAACCAATATATAAAAGACATCACTAACTTCAATTTTCGTTGCAGGCGCTATCACTCTAACTTGACAGTTGGTGAACTTGCAGCACTCGGGCCTCCAACACATGTATGACATAGTGACTAAACTAGCTGATATGGTGGAGCTGTCGTAGTCTGGCACAAGGAGTTGTGTATCACAAAGACCTACAGCAACTCTCTGACACCTTTGTATTCTTCTCTTCCATAAGACCCCACTGCCAGCTATCAGATAGAGGTCACACCACCATCATTTGTTTGATACTGAAGACAAAGAACTCCCTGTCTCTGCTAACAGACTCACAGTTCAACTTCCTCAAGTATCCAGGTACAATCCCTTATCCAAAATCCACAAAACAGGTACCCCTGGCCACCCCTATTGTGTTTGCCATATCCTGCCCCAAATCCTACATCTCAGCACTTCTGGACAGCCTCATGACCGCTCATGGAATCCATGCCTTCCTACATGAAAATTCTTACTATGCCATCTATCCTGTTAATTAACAGTTTCCAACTCAGCTGCTCCCATCAGCTCATCTAACTTATGGACATCAAATCTCTTTACAAAGTGATCCCACTCTTAAGGATGGTTTGAGAGCTCTGCAGTACTATATGAACAAGCAGGAAGTTCAGCAGCCACCCATACACACATTAACCTGATTGGCTGAACTTGTTCATAAACGTAATGCTTTTTCTTTTAATAAGTTTTTTTTTTTTACAACAAATACATGGAGTTGCCATGGGTACAGCATGGTATCAGCTTTGTCAATCTGTTTGTTGGTTGGTTTGAAGAACAATTCTTTCTCTTCTTCCCAGGGACTGTGCTGGACCTTTACAAATGTTACATCGATGATTGGGTGGGGGCAGGCTCCTGCTGTAGGGAAACCCTTCAAATCTTCCAGGACAGATTGATCACTGACCACCCTTCCCTTCAGTACACTGTTGAGGTATTTTCCTCAACACAGGGACATGTCAATTTGTCCCAGTTATTTCACGCCGCAACAACCTGCATCAGACTATTAGCTCCGGCGTCGATTGGCACCTGTCAGTTTGTCCCTGGACAATCTGCTCCCACTACATATCATGCTGTACTCCAACAACAATCACAATATGACTTCCACTTCTACAACCCTCAAGCATATGGATTCATCTGGTGGGCGAATTGCACCCATCTGGAGTTTATTTTATAATATTTATGTTGGTGACAGATCAACATGGGAGCCGACTGACACTGGAGCTAATAGTCCTAGATGAGCTGTTGTGGAGCAAAATCACCAGGATGAATTGACATGTAACCCCTCGATACCTACCCTTTCTAAATATCAAAATGTCAGTACTGAACATTGTTCTTAAGTCACCTCTTTATTACAAACACACTAGCACACAGCTTTCTCCTCCATAGTTCTTTCCGTCCAAAACATGTCGAGAATGGTTTGCCATATTCACAATTTCAGACTTCACAGGTTGTGTAGTAAAAATTTTGATAAGGCTACAATAATGCACAGCTTTTCTTTTTTATTTAATAACAGGGGTTACCTTGTCAACCTTGGGGTTATCATATCTGATTACCTCAAGGTGGCGGAGCAGGGTGACAAGTTAGTTGGCAGGGCCAGCAGGATGCTGAGGAGCACAGGAAGGGAAATCACCAGCAGAAGGAGAGAGGTAGTGTTAGATGATGTCCAGTTCATTAAGTAATGACCAAACAGTCTGTCATTTTGCTTTAATGGACTGGCTGGGTGGGGGGCCAACCCCTTCCCGCCAGTTGATAATCAAAGGAAATGACCCGCTGTGAGGTCATTATTGCTATTATAAGTCCAATCACATTACTGACAGTTTTTTTCTTCAGTTTTTTTTTGTGCCGAAAACAGTTTCGTTTTGGCACCACTGCTGTTGTCCAGGTACAGCGTGTGAGCCAAGTGCCGCTGCCGTGCCAGTCATTTCTAAGAGATTTCAAACCGGCATGGCAGCCAATCAGTAAACTAGTTCAGCTCATGAATAAATAATTAGACGTATAATGTTTAGTAAATGTACGAACAATATTTCAAGTGGCAGCAGCACATATGTCAGCAGTGGACACACAGTGAAAACAGACCACTGAAGTAGCCACCCCGTGGGTGGAGTGAACATGGACAGGAACAGGAAGCTGCTTACTGTGCTTCCGGTAACAGGTAGTAATACGCCTGGCCAACCATTTCGACAGGCCTTGCTTACAATGTGAGAGATCACCATCCGGGCAGTGAAAATCACGAACAGTTGTGAGGATTTTCTTACATCTTTAGTACAATTCACATACCAACACGGCATCCTGCGAACATTCAGCATATGTAAATGTTGTTCTCCACTATATGTGGGAGTTGAAAAATAAACAGGAAGTTCAATGGTCTGACTTACTGCTCTCTCAGACACGACCTTCTGAACAAAACAAGGATTAGAATGTAATGCAACTCTGTCCTTGTGCAAAATAAGAAAGGAGGGTATGCAACCAGAGCCTGCCACTTCGATATGTGTCTAGCAGATGTCACAGCCACAAGGAGCAGTGTCCTCGAAAAGAGAAAGTGCTGCTCACAAGTAGTGGCAACTCGAAGGGAGGTGCAGTAAGGATCTCTAGTACCAAATTAAAGTCCCACACAGGAACCAGATCAGGGGCCAGGAGTGTAAGAGGAGGATCCCTCTGAGGAACCTACAGGAAATCTCAAGCTGGCCACTGTCTTGCCTTCTGTAAGGGCATGAAAAGCTGATACTGCAGCCAAATGAACCTTAACATAGGAATACATGAGGCCCGAGTCCTTAAGGGACAAGAGGTAGTGCAGCACAAGATTAACTAAACAATTAAAGGGGATCAAGGGTATGAGCAGGACATAAAACGGTAAAATGATTATATTTTTTGAGTAAGTATACAGAGTAGATGGCTTTGTATCTGCCAGCAGAACAGCAGCAACCACAGGGGAACCTTAAAGTGGGAGAGATCTATGTTCTCGGGAGCTGCAAACTGGTCTATGTCTGGCTGACCCCATTTTACAAAGAAGTTGTCCACGGCAGAGTCTAACAGCTACTACTTGTGGCAGAGCACTTGAGATCAACAAGATGTTACGCTAGGATGTTCAGGGTACTGGGCAGGAACACTACTGAAAGAAACATGTCGCGTTCCACCACCCAGTGCCAAACTCTCATCGCCTCTCTGCAGAGAGAATACGAGTGGACTCCACCTTGTTGGTTGATGTAGAAAATCACTGAAATATTGTCTGTACAAATCAGCAGCTGTGCCCTGGAAGGAGAGTGGCAAAAGCCTGTAGGCCATGCAGAACAACTCTCATCTCCAGTGTTGCCATGCAGAACTGTATCCAAAGGGGTTCTCTGGCCCAGAGTTCTGAAAGGGTCCAGATGGGCACCCTAGCATCAACCAGAGGCATCCACTGTCATCAACAGGAGTGGAAATGGACGGAGAACGGGAACTCCCATCTCTAGATTGAAGTGGTCCAACCACCAGAGCAGAGAGTGATAGAGTGGAGAAGTTGATGGTGTAAGAGACTCCAGCTCATCAGTGTGCTGCGCCCACTGTGCCCTGAGGAACTACTGTGGGATCCTCATGTGCGGCCATGCCAGATGGACAGTCAATATGGTAGCAGCCATGAGGGAGATGAGATGTAGCAGGTCTCAAGCTGAGACAAAGTCACTGGAGAGCACCAGCTCAGAAAAACACAGGTAAACATGCACTCTTGATATTGGGCACGTGCTAAGCCAAAACAACGAACCAGACTAGAAAACACAAAGGCATCATTTTGGAAGTTTTGTTTCTACAATTTACTTTTTATTACTATGGGTGCTACCTTTGTGTTTTCTAGAAGACTAACTGAGCCTGGGCCACCAGTAATGCTGCATGGACCAAGGGCAGAAAAGTACAGTTACACAAGAACTTACCATAACAGCATATCTTTGAGAGAATCTCTTGCATCAGGCCATACCTATGGAACTATAACCATCAGGCACTAGGACCACACGGAAACTGTTTTGCTAGCAATCTACTAGAGGCCACATACAATGTCATATGTTGACATACTCACCACATAAACGTGGGCGGCTCCACGCCCTCCTCAGTTCCACTGCTGGAGACCATATACAGAGGACCTCTTCCTTGGGAACTGAGGACAGCTTGAGGTTCCCGCCTATGAAACGGAAGGTAGATCATCCTGGAGAGAGAGAGAGAGACAGGAACGGAGAAGCCTGAGGCCAAGGGGGGTGGAGAGTGGGACAGCATGGCCTGATACAAGAGTTTCTCTCAAAGATCTACTGTTATGGTAAGTTCTCATGCACCTGTACTATCTTCTTCGAAGTCATCTCTTGTATCAGGCCACACCTATGGAACAAGTCCCACACAGCACTGACAAAGAGACAGTTTGGGTGGTTGGAGACTATAGGCCTAGGAAAGGAGGAATTGAAGCACAGCCAGGAAGCCTCTCCTTCTTCTAGAGGCAATGTCCAGACTGTAGTGTTTCGTGAAAGTGTGGAAAGTGCTCCAGGTGGCAGCAGCACAGATTTCAAAAGCTGACATTTTCCGAAAACAGGCAACAGAAGTGGCCATGCCTCTGGTAGAGAGGCCATGCAGAGCACCAAGAAGTTCCTTAGCATGCTTCCTGTAATAATACAGTTGGACAACCATTTGAACAGGCATTGAATACTGGCACTCCCCCTTTCCCAGGAGTGAAGGAAACAAAAAGCTGCAAGGACTTTCTGCAGTCCCTCGTACGGTGAACATAATATCTGAGTACTCTATGTACATCTAAAGTATGCAGCAATGCTTCCCCAGGACTGGCATGCTCCGGAAAATAAACAGGCATATGGATGGTATGATTCATGGTAAATTCTGACACCACCTTTGGCAAAAACTTAGGGTTTGTACGTAAAGACACAGTGTCTTTGTGGAAAATTAAAATGAGGAGGCTCATACGTAAGAGCCTGAAGCTCAGAAATCTTTAGAGCAGAAGTAACAACAACTAAAAATAACGCTTTCTATGACAGAAAGCGTAGCTTGCAAGTTGTGGCCTGCTCAAAAGGCGCAAAATTAAGCTTCTCAAGTATGAAATTCATGTCCCAAGCTGGGACTGAATTGCGGATGGGCGGTTTCAAGTGAAGAATGCCTCTCAACAACGTATGAAACTCCTCCAGTTGGGCCACTGTACAGCTACCAACAGGCACACAGAAAGTCGAAATGGCAGCCAGGTGCACCTTAATGAAAGAGTATTGCAGTCCAGTGTCCAAAAGGGACAGCAAGTATTCCAGAATGTGATTCACTAAAGTGAAAAGATCCAAGTGATGGGAAGCAGCGCAGAAAGCAAAGTGCTTCCACTTCATGGAATAAATGGCCTTGGTGGACGGCTTCCTAGCAGCCACCAGGACATCAGCCACCTTTTAGGAAACCCCAAATCTAGCCATGGCTACATCTTCAGGAGAAAGGCATGAAGATAGAGTGACTTGAGGTCCAGATGAACCAGGTGCCCTGCTCCTGTGATAGCAAGCCTTTGCACGGGATAGATGTAGTGGACGTTCCACTGCCAACTGCTGCAGTAAGAGGAACGAGATCTGATGAAGCCAGGAGGGAGCAATGAGTATCAGAGTCGCTCCTTCCATCTGAAGATTGATGAGCACCCCCTGAATTAGGGGAAAGGGAGGAAAGGCGTAGGAGAACCTCATTTTCCATGAGAGGGACGTCTCATCAAAAAACATCAGGCCCTGGAGCAAGCGGGCATAAAAGTAGTGATTCTGCATTGAGCTGAGATGCAAAAAGGTCCAACTCTGGATGACCCTACCTGTCGAACAACATGTCATCCACCACAGAGATCAGCAGCTTCCACTCATGCATTCTGGACTGCGACTGGCTTAGTCTGTCTGTCAGGACGTTTTGGGTGCCTGGGACATGGACTGCTGGCAGTTCTAGACCATGTTCTACAGCCCAGTACCAAATCTTTAGCACTTCTCTGCATGGGGGGGATGAATGAGTCCCCCCCCTTTGCTTGTGTGTATAGTGTGCGCCACACTGATGTCTGTCTGCATCAGCAGAGGCCCTGGGGGCAGGTAATCCTGCAAGGTTTACAGGCCATATAGAAAGGCCCTCATCTCTTGAATGTTTATGTGGGGGAACTCTCCACTGTGGTCCAAGTACCCTGGGTCTGGTGAGGGCCCAGATGTAGCCCCACCAGCCCATCCTCAAAGCATCCGTGGTGAGGATCTGAGGGGAAGGGATCAGAAAGGGAGCGCCCTTTGAGTAAATTGCTGGGTTCTATCCACCACTGAAGCACCTACTTTACTTGCGAGGTCACTAGAACCTGCTGTTGTAGGTCGTTTGTGCGCCGATCCCATTAGACCCTTAACACCCACTGGGGAATCTGCATATGCTGTCTTGCCAGGGGAACCGTAAGAATGGTTGCTGCCATCCGGCCTAGTAGCTGCAGGAATGTCCTGGCTGATGAAATGCCAGCTACTGTAAAGTACAATCAGGCATTCTGCCCTGTCCTGGGGCAGAAAGATCGTTCCTCTGGCATTGTCCAGTGTAGCTCCAATGTACTGGAGATGCTGGCAAGAGTATCAAAAGTGACGTGAGCAGATTGACCATGATCCCTACAGTGTTGAACAGCTGGCTGTTGCATGCTTTGGTGTGAGAGAGTTCCTCCTTGGACTGAGCTTTGAGCACCCAGTCATCCAGAAAGGGGAAGACATACAGTATAGTCCCTCCCTCTTGAGAGCTGCTGCTACCATTGCTAAGCATTTGGTGAAGACCCGTAGTGCGGATCACAAGTGAAAGGGCAATATCCTGAACTGGCAGTGCTCCACCTGAAACAGGAACCTGAGGTACTTCCTGTAGGGAGTGCAAACCTTGATATGCAGGTATGCATCTTGCAAGACTAGGGAGCATATCCTGTCTCCCTTTTTCAGTAGAGGCAGCAGGCCCTGCAGGGTAACCATCCTGAACTTGTACTGAATGTAGAAGTTTAGATTTTTCAGATCCAAGATAAGCCTCTAATCCCCTGTATATTTGGGGACTAGAAAGAAGTGGAAATAGAATCCCCCGTTTCTCTGATCCCTGGGAACTGGCTGTATAGCCTTCTTCTGTAATACAGTATGAATTTCCTCCAGTTGCACTGGCATGTGGTCTGGAGGGTAGCTTGAATGAACTGGAGGGAGGTCTGGGGGCAATTCCAGAATTTCTAAAGTGTGGCCTTGCTTTATGAATTGCAGGACCCACGCATCTGTTATGATCTCCCTCCACCGGTCCAGGTGAAGGGAGAAGTGACCCCCTACCACCCCCTTCTGGTGTACTGGAGGATGGGGGTCTTGCAAGTTCAAATTTATTGAAAGAAAACTCAGTTGAGCAAGCTCATTCATAAGGAGGTCCTTTGGCACAGACGGGTAGTTACAGACTGCATAATCGAAAAAACAGTACAAATTCAGGTACAGAATTATGGGCAAGCATTAACATGTCAAGTTGGAGCAGAACTGGCAGCTGGGGCCGCACCTCCACTTATAGGGGCTTTCCCTGTCGTGGAGGTAAGGGTAAGCAAGGCTGCTCCTGTTTTGCACTTGCCCTGTTGTCGAGTTCCCAACTTGGTTCTGTGGGTAGCACGATGAAAGGGCACCCTCTAGGCACTTTTTGGCTGAGTGTGGTACAATGAGTGGACTTACCACAGAGTCCTCCCTGATGCCTGTAGGTCAGAAAGGATATCCTGCACATCTGCCCCAAAGAGCTTGTAACCTCTGAAGAGGGCGTTTAGGATGAATTGCTTGATGTCACTAGCAAATCCAGACACCCTGAGTCAAGAATGCCTTCTGAGACAGATACCAGCCACGGCTGCTCTGGGTGAGGCATCTGAGATGTCATGGGTAGACCTCAAGAGGTGTATACCCACATCTGCCCCAGTCTGGAGGGCCTTAAAGGAGAACTGTGCTGAACTGCGAAGTCATTTTTTCTAGTAGAAGCTGTTTTTAAATACTGGTTCAAGTTCTGTTACTGATCTTGATATCTAGGATAAACAGGTTATTCACCTGTAACAGTAGTTCTAGGAGTGGTATATGTTGTTCATCCACACTGTTTGGCATGTCCCTTTCCCCTTTAAATCTTGAAGGATGGTGTAAAAGCTGGCTCCTCCCACCCACCTGGGTGGTATATCCCTCGGCTCCACCCCTTGACGCCAGATCTTGCCCGCTGGAAGCAGAGGGTTGTGCGTCAAAGCCGGAGAGGTCAGGTGGGTTTGTGTGGATGAACAACATATACCACTCCTAGAACTACTGTTACAGGTGAGTAATCTGTTTTTCTAGGATCGTGGATATGTTGATCTATTCACACTGTTTGGCAGACTCCTAGCAGTTTTCTGGGAGAAGAGAGGCAAGGCGCACACCCCTACTTAGGGAACAAAGATTGGAGAACTGAGGCCCCAAAACCAGCATCCTGGCGTGACTCTAGGTTGATGTAATGGGAAATGAAGGTGTTTGCTGACTCCCAGGTAGCAGCCCTACAGATACCTGGATAGGGACATGCCTAGAAGCAGCCACCTGAGTTGACAGGGGGATCCACGACTCTGACCACTACCTCCTTGTGGGGGGAGTTGGGTGATGTCATCTCGGAGAGCTGACTGAGTGTGCATGGAAACCATTTCTTCCTGTGGGGTGCAGGCTCGACTTGGTGGGTACTGCTCGAATCCCAGAGGCAGCCCCTGGCCGACCACTTCCAAGACCTACCTGTTTGTTGTGACAGAGGACCAGGCGGATAGGAAATGGCAGAGCCGGCCCCCCACGGGAGGACCCAGAGTAGGCGTGATGGATATGGGGTTGGCAACCTACATCCCGTCACTGTGCAGGCTTGGAGGAGGAGGATCTGGCCTGGGGACCACAGGGACCTTTCCCTCTGGGCTTATGGGCAGCCGAGGCCTCTGGCTTGGGCCAAGGGTGCCAAGACTGAGCCTACTGCTGTTGGTGCCCTGACTGAAAATGGGGCTCCTTGGCTGCAGGGGCAGAAGGCCGAAAAGGTTTTCTCTTCTGATTTTTGGAACCCTGGGATTCCTTCTGGGCAGGAGCAACACAGTTCAAGGTGGCACTGGACTTCTCGATGCGCTGGAGGTGACCGTCCACTCCTGGACCGAATAAATCAGTGCCCAGGAAGGGAACATCTATCAATTTGTGCAGTGTGTCTGCCCTGCCGTGAAGGTGGAGAACCTCAGCCAGGCCCTGTGGTGCATGGCCACCGCGGCCACCACCAAGCAGGCGCAAGAGTCCCCGATGCCCAGAGCTGTCTGGAGTTGCCGTTTGGCAACCGCCCGACCCTAGTCGCAGACTTGCTTGACTGTGGTCTGTAGGTCTGCAGGGAGATGAGGAAGAACCTCATCCAGAGAGCCCAAGAGGGCATGAGAAAAATGCACCATGGTGACGGCAGAGCTCGCCTGACAAAGGCCAAGTGAAGATGTGGCATAGACTTTCCTGGCAGAATGGTCCAGTTTCCTAGACTCTCTGTCCGGGGGTCTATCGGTGTCTCACGAGTTACCCCAGAACCGAGAAACAGACTCGGTCACCAACCTCTCAACTGAGGGGTGCTCTGTGAATCCCAAAAGGGAGCCAATGGGGACCGCATATTTACGGGCCATCCAGGCTGACGGTGCAGGGCAGGAGGCTAGGTGCTGCCACAGCTCCAAGGCCGGGTCAAAAATGGCTTCAGCCACAGGAAAGGACTCAGTTGGAGAATCTCCTCTTTTGAGGATATCAGTAAGGGGATATTTTCCGGCCTGTTTTTGGATGGGGTCCAAGGGTATCCCCTTAGATTTGGAGATGAGATGGAGGATGCCAATGAAGGATGTGGGACCTTCCTCCATTGAGAGACTCCAAAAGGATTCTTCGTCCAAGGGAAGTGAATAAAATTTGGAGTCCCGATAGAACGGCCGACCATAGAAATATAGAATTTGATGGCAGATAAGGACCACTTGGCCCACCTAGTCTGCCCATTTCCCTACCTAACAGATAAGCTGCAGATCCTAGTTAACCAACAGCCTACTTCCTCCTACCCCAACTTGAATTGCCTTATGTCTGTCCCATACATTCTTGAATTCCACCACTGTTTTTGACTCTACGACCTCCTCAGGAAGGCTGTTTCATGTATCCAAAACCCTCTCTGTGAAGAAATACTTCCTCACATTACCTCTGAGCCATCCCCCCTCTATCTTCAAATTGTGCCCCCTTGTTTTTGCACATCTCTTTCTGAAAGATGCTGCCCTCTTGGACTTGATTCCCTTGAGGTATTTGAAAGTTTCTATCATGTTCCCCCTTTCCCTCCTTTCCTCAAGGCTATACATCGTTAGTTCCTTTAGTCTTTCTTCATGTGTCTTCTGATGCAGACTCTTCATAATTTTGGTTGCCCTCCTCTTGACAGCCTCACCCTGTCTATGTCTTTGCAGAGATGGGGTCTCCAGAACTGTACACAGTACTCCAGATGTGGTCTTACCAACTGTCTGTACAGAGGGCCAACAACTTCCTGTTTTCTACTGGGGATGCCTCTCCCTATGCAACCCAGTATCCCCCCAGCCCTCCTTACTGCCTTCTCACATTACTGGCCCACCTTTAGGTCATCTGATATGACTACCCCAGGTCCCTTTCCATTTTTGTTGTTGTCAGTATCTCACCCCCGTTGTGTACTCTTCCCCTGGGTTTTTGTCACCTTTGACCCACTGGGGGCGGTCGGGAGTGAGGTGACAGACAGCCTGTATGAAGGCCAAGACTCCTTGGTGGATGCCGGAGGAGCTCCACCAGGAGTGGTGGCGAGGTCGGTTCTAGAGGAGCTGGGAGGGTCTTCACCGGCTCTGCAGCCGGAAGGACGGTGTCGACCGGCTCCAGAGGAGTCTGCGTCAGCCTGGAGGGTGACAGCCAAGTGATGGCTGGCGTGGAAGCCAGGGTTTCCTTCAAACCTGCCATCATCAACTGTTGCCACATTATGTCCTCGTAGCATTGAAGCAGTTTGCGTCGAAGCCTCTTCTCTTCCGAGGAGGTTGAGAATGAATGGCGGCACAGCCGCTTTTTATTATGCCCCAAGTGGCATTTATGAGATTTCTTCGGCCTGTCAGTCGAAGGTGTCCAAGACCTCAACTTCAACCATCGGGGGGACCGACGGGGTGCTCAGAAGGAGCTGGGGAGAACTGCGGCTCCTCCAGGTTAGGGAACGTGAAGAGGTTCCCAAAGAGCTGAGTCTCCTCCTCAGTAGGTCCGGTCAGGACCAGGGTACTGAATAAGGAATTGTCAGCCTCAATGAGCGACAATGGGTTGACAGGGTCGATAATCTCGACTGGTTCGTCATCCTGCGTCTTAGCCGGCTGGCCTTACGGGGGTAACGTGAAGCCAGCGGCTGAGGCCGAAATCTTGGCCGAAATCAAAACAGTAGATTCCTGGGACTGAGACCTCTCTTGATCCCAAGAAAGTAGTCAACAAGACAATTCTTAGGGCTGGTCCGGTGGCACTGAGGGTTGAGGCACTGGATGCCACACCTCGCGCTGTGCCAGCAATCCGGGTTTGGAAGCGAGCTCGGGCACCGGGGGTCAGCAGGGGCGGGAGAGGATTGAGCACTTGATGGGCTGCTCTCCGCCCCGGGGGGAGGTCGGGGATTGCCTAGTGCCAGCAGCTCCTAGTGGAGACCCGAGGCGCGGTGCATGCACCATGCATGTAATCCAGCGTGCCCTAGCATGAGGCAGGGGTTGCACGTGTCGCTTCTGCACGAGGGCGTGCACCGCATGGGGGGAGAGGGATCTCAGAACAAGGAAAACCGACCCTGGCTGGTAGACGGTACTCTGCCCTCATGCCAAGGCCGGGTCCATCCTGCTCTGGCCTTCCAGGTTCCTCCACCCGGGTCCTCTCCCACGTCGGAGTCTGTCTAAAAGTGCACTCAAAGAGAAGGGGTAGCCCAACCCCGGAAGGGTTAAGCCGGGGGTGCCGATCGTGGACAGAGGAGGAGGGAGAGAGAGGAGGCACAGGTAGGTGGACTTCAGGCAGGGCAGAAACAGGCAGGATGCCTGAAAAAGTCCCCGAGACCGTGACTGGAGGAAAAGAGACAAAAAAAAAAACAAGACGATTCTTCTAGTTTTTAGTTTTAGTTTATTGTTCTAGGAATTACTACCTTTAAGCCAGAGGCTCTTTTACAAAGGTTCCACGTCAATTAGGTACAGTACAAAAAGGTTACATAGATAACACAACAATTTGTGCTGTGTCAAGAGCGAGAAACATATACAAATACATATCAAATCATTTGTGCAAAAGGACATGAGATATCAATAATCACATTATTATTACAAGAAAGAGGTCATGCCAGATTAGGAGAAACAAATAGGGAAAAGTCCAGAGCAGAGGGTAAGTGAAAGGTGTGGGAGCAGACAATAGCAGGAGAAAGGTTTCCAAACATGTGTTGTCAAATAACGGAACAGGGTGGGTAGTGAGAAAATGGAGGTTTAATCAGGGCAGTCACAGGAGCTGGAGGTGGCAAGGTGAGAACAGCCTTGATTTGAAAATACCTAGAGAGGTGGAGGCAGTAATATGAGTGCTGAGGGCATTTAGCCAGCTGGGGGCACGATAGGCAAATAATCTTTGTCCCTGAAGTCTGGCATCAGGGGACTTGGAGAGGCTGGTGTTCTGATCTTCTGGTAAAAGCAGTTTGGCGCTTCGGGCATAACAGGTCTTGGATACAAGGTGGAGTGAGGCCCAGAGTGGATTTTTCACCATCAGGCAGGTAAGGTACTTTATCCGGTTTGAGAGTTGCAACCAACCTGAGTCAGTATAGAGTTCACATGTGTGGGTACATCGATGTGCACCAGTGAGCAGCCGACAGGCCTTATTTAGAGATGTTGTAATGCGAGTAAGTGCTCTAGTAGTGGCAGATCCGTATATAACTAAGCCATAGTCAACGACTGAGATGATAGAGGATTGGATGGCAATCCTCAGTGCAGAATGGGTAAGGAGCTGTCGGTTCGATACAGAATCCCAATTCGCTGATTAATAGTTTTGCTGTACTATCAATGTGAGTTGCAAGGTTAGGCCTTGATCAAAGTTGATTCCAAGATATTTGAAAATTGGCACTTGTTCAAGGGTATTTCCCAGGTATGTATTAATGGTGAGTGGGACTTGCAGTTTTTGTTTGCGGGTTAGAAAGAGCATGGGTTTAGTTTTTTGTGGTTTAGAACCAGCTTATGTTCAAGGAACCACATCTCAACTTTGGAAAAAAGCATACTGAAGGTTGAGGCGTAAGAGGTTGGATCTTTATGAGTGGCAAGAATCACGGCATCGTCGGCATAGAGGATTATTTGTTCAGGGCAGGATTTGGGAGGAGTTTAGGAAAAAGGCTGAAAGGAGGGCTCAGGATGGATCCCTGGGAACTCCTGAGCGAACGTTCTGAGTCTGAGAGAAATCCAGCTACTTTTACAGATTGAGAGCGCTGAGCAAGGTAATTTTTAACCCAGTCACCAGGACCCTGTGAGAGCCCTAGGGATAGTAGTTGTTTGATAAGTAGGCCATGGTGTACTGTATCAAATGCCTTGGTTAAGTCAATGTAGACTGCTCCAGTTAGGTTTCCTTTGTCCATGGCATTGTGGATTGCTCCTGAGAATTCAAGTAGGGCAGTCGATGTGCTGTGCCCTTTCCTAAATCCATGCTGCTGAGTGCATAGGATGTTGTGCTTTTCCCAGGTAGTCTGAAAGTTGGTCCGCCACCAAGCGTTCAAGGGCCTTAGAGAGAGGTGGTAGTATTGATATCGGGCGATAGTTACCAGGCAGTGACTTATCACCGCTTTTGTGCACCGGAGTGACAACTGCAACCTTCCATTTCCTAGGGAATTGGCTGCAGCAGAGGGAGAGATTGAAAATTTTTGTGAGGGGGAGCAGTACTTCCTCCAGAGTGAGACTGAAGTTTAAGGTCAATAGTGTCGCTGCTTGCTTAGGACTTAGAAATGGCCTTCTTTACATATTTATAGACTTCATGTGCCTTTACTAGTTTGAAATGGAAGGGTGGTTTGGTTGGAGAGGCAGTAATAGAAGTAGAAATTGGAGGGTCAGCATCAGTGAAGAAATCAGATGAGAGGACACCACTAAGGTCCGTGAAGGTATCATTTAGGGTGTTTGCAATGATCTCTGGGTTTAAAGTAGTGGTTCCATCCACATTCATTATTGTATTATTGTTCATATCCTATCGACTCCTTGTCCTTTTTACGGGAATGGGAGATGTACGTGACTGAAGGGCCCTCCCTCTTGGTCAGGAGAGACTGGCATAACTCCTTGAAGGAGCCTGAAAAGGTGGAGCCCAATCTGAGCAGGATGAAGACTAACGCAGAAGAGAACTGTACTTCTCCACAATTCGTACACCATTCTGGCAGAGTGTGGTTCCTCTATGGAGGTGCCCACAGTGGAGACTAAGGAGAATGCTGGGAACCTCCACAGAGGAGACCCACAGGAGGGTGGCATGGGACCCCACATGGGAAGGAAACAACTCCTGGTGGGGACTCCACTGTTAGGAGGGTAGAACTGAGGCAGGGGGGAGAGGAAAGTAAGGTGTCTGCCTGGTGCCACTGCTTGGAGGGACAGGGAGCGAATCCTCAGGATCGCGGGAGCAGCTAGCCGGGGAGGGAGCTGGATGTCAATGTCCACCTAGGAACAAATGACCTGGCTGGGAAAGGGATCAAGGCAGTGCAGGAGTAGTTTGTGGAGTTGAGGAGGGGACTTAGACAAGGAGCATGCACGGTAAACTTCTTGGAGGTGATGCCTGTCTATTGCATGGGTGAGGCTAGGGTGCTCTGCACCATGGGATTCAATCAATGGTTGAAAAACTATTGCAGCGTTCAGGGTTTTGGCTTCATTGGGGACTGGGGGACCACCTGGAGGTATGAAGGCCTATAATGGCACGATAGTCTGCATCTGTCAAGGAGGGGAACAGGATCCTAGGAGATAGGTTTAAATGCTTCATTGGCAAGCATTTAAACTAGCCAAGGGGGAAGGCACTGAAAAGGAGAAGGGAAATCCTAGCCCCCCCCCAAAAAAAAAAAAAATATCAGGGTAGTTAGTGAGGTAAACACCAAGATAGAAAAGTCGATAGGGAGAAGGGCAGGGGTAAATGGAGAAAAAGGCAGCAAGGACAGGGATGGGGCAGAAAAGAGTACGGCCATCAAAAAATGGAGGGAAATGAGCACCAATGCCCATAGTCTAGGTAACAAACTGCCTGAACTGGTGGCCTTGATGGAAGAGGGACACCTGGATATTGTGGCAGTCACAGAAACATGATACACAGAGGACCATGACTGGGATGTCAACATACCAGGGTATACAATCTACAGGAGGGACAGGAAAGGTAGAAGAGGAGGAGGAGTAGCTCTCTATGTAAGGGAAGGGATCAAAGCAATGGAACTAAAGGGTAAACAGGGAGGACAGGCGGCACTGTGGGTCACCCTGGAGACCGGAAATGGCACCACAAACCACACAGGGGTTGTATGCAGACCCCATCTCAGGGGAATGGACAAGGAAATGACAGAAGGCATCCTTAGGATGGCAGAAAAATGGGAGCTATTGTTGATGGGGGACCTGAATATGCCAGATGTTAATTGGAGCACATTTGCTGCAGCCACGTCGAAGAGCAGGGTGACATTTTTTTTGGTGATTATTTATGCTCGTCATGCTCCAACGGCCCTCTCACTCTGGAAGGGCCCCAGCCCCATCACCCTGGTATCTACCTTTCATCACTAGTGCTCCAGGGCTTAGCCCCCCCGGTGGGGTTGGCAGAGGGGGCACTCCCTCACCGAGGCCGTGTCAAATGTTTGCGCTGTGGATGGCCAGATGTAGGGCCTGTGAGCGCTCCCCTCATCCGCCGGGAGCTTTTTCTGGTGTTTTCTTGTGCCGTGTGGCATGCAATGATGCCTGCGGTGGGGTCACGCACGCTCCCGTGCACACCCACGTCAGGCATCTGCCACACTCCGCACCCACGCTGTAGCGGCTCTGTGACACAGAGTCCCATCCTCAGTCAGGGGTCAGGCGTGCACCGTCTGCTGATCTCCCTCCCCAGAGATGGAGAGCAGTTGTCAGATGCTCGCTCCATCTCCACCCCTGCCAACCCCCGGCGGCCCATGCTCGTTCTCAAACACGGGTCCCCGGCATAGCGCGAGGTAAGGTGCCAGTGCCTCAGACCTCAACGCCACCAGGCTGGCCTGAACAGGCCCATTCTTGATGCCCCACAGGGGGCATGCCTCAGACAGCTAGTGTTGGAACCCACTCAGGAGGGAGCAATTTTAGATCTGGTACTCTCAAACAGGGACAGAGACAGGATCTCAGATCTAGAAGTGGGTAGCCATCAGGGAACAAGTGACCACCAAACAGTGTGGTACACGATAAACACAGCCGCAGAGTCAATCCATACAAAAGTGAGGGTACTGGACCTTAGGAGGTCTGACTGTCAAAATGGGAAAGTGCCTCAGAAAAACACTAGCAACAGGCAAGAAGGAGGGTTGAAGGAACACTGGGGAAACATCAAAACTGCCATCACAGAGGCAACAAGCCTTTGTGTGAAGCAAATAAATCAAAATTAAAGAAAGAAACATTATCATTCTCAAAAGAGGTGGCGGGGAAGGTTAAGGTGAAAAAAACAGCTTTCAGGAAGTATAAGGAAACAGAAGGAGCAGGACAGAGAACTGTGCCAGTAAATGCAGAAAGAAGTGAGGAAGGCAGTCAGAATAGCAAAGGTCCAAACTGAGGAAAAGATAGCCAACTCGGTTAAGAAGGGAGATAAAACCTTCTATAGGTACATTAAGGAGTGATAGTGAAGCTTAATAAAGGGAGGTGGGTGGGCAAGAGGCGACAGTGAAAAAGCAGGGATACTGAGCGAATACTGCACAGTATCCACAAAAGGAGGAGGAGGTACCTAACCCAATTAACAGAATCACTCTGGATTTGGGGAGGTTGATACCAGTCCTTTCACAGAAGAAAGGGTTCTGAAAGAACTCCTAAAACTGAAGGTGGACAAAGCAATGGGGCCTGATGGGATTTACCCCAGAATTCTAAAAGAACTAAGGGGAGAACTAGAGACACCGCTGACTACCCTTTTTAACAAATCATGGTAGGATGGTGTGGTACCCAAGGACTGGAGGAAGGCAGATGTGATTCACCTTAACAAAAGTGAGAGCAAAGCAGAGGCAGGAAACTACAGACCTGTTAGCTTGACCGCAGTGGTAGGGAAAACGATGGAATCACTTCTGAAATAAAGAACGAAAAAAAGAACTGCTGAGTACCTACAGGCCAGCAGGGCACAAGACCCATGGCAGCATGGATTCACAGCGGGAAGGTCATGTCAGATGACTCTAATAGATTTCTTTGACTGGGTGACCAAAGTAGTGAACCAGAGAAGGGCTGTGGACATGACCTACTTAGACTTTAGCAAGGCATCTGACACGGTCCCACATAATAGATTAATAAACAAATTAGCCAGCCTGGGAGTGGGTCCCAGGGTGGTAGCCTGGGTAAAACATTGGCTGGACAACAGGACACAGAGGGTAATAGTAAACAGAGTCCACTCCGAAGAAAGGGGGTACCGCAGGGTTCAGTACTGGGTCTGATAATTTTTAGTGTCTGTATAAGTGACATTGCAGAGGGACTGGAATGAGAAGTATGCCTCTTTGCAGATGACACAAAGATTTGCAACAGGGTTGATACATGGGGGTGGTGGAAAGGATGAGAAGGGACTTGGCAAGACTGAAGGAATGGTCAAAAGTATGGCAGCTTAGATTCAATACAAAGAAGTGCAAAGTAATGTACCTGGGAAACAAAAACCCAGGAGAAGAGTACACAATGGGGGATGAGGTATTAACAACAACAAAAAAGGAATGAGACCTGGGTAGTCATATCCGATGACCTAAAGGTAAGCGAGCAATGTAAGAAGGATGTAAGGATGGCTGGGGGGATACTGGGATGTATAGGAGAGGCATCACCAGTAGAAAACAGGAAGTTGTTATCCTTCTCTACAGACAGTTGGTGAGACCCCATCTGGAGTACTGCGTGCAGTTCTGGAGACCCCATCTCTGCAAGGACATAAGACAGGACGGAGGCTGTCCAGAGGAGGGCAACTAAAATGGTGCAGAGTCTGCAACAGAAGTCATACGAGGAGAGACTAAAGGAGCTTAATATGTATACCCTTGAGGAAAGGAGGGAGAGGGGGAACATGATAGAAACATTCAAGTACCTCAAGGGAATCAACAAAGTCCAAGAGGATAGCATCTTTCAGAAAAAGAGATGCTAAAAACAAGGGGCACAATATGAAGATAGAGGGGGGACAGCTCAGGGGCAATGTGAGGAAGTATTTATTCACAGAGAGGGTGATGGACACATGGAACGGCCTTCCTGAGGAGGTTGTAGGGTCAAAAACAGTGGGAGAATTCAAGAATGCATGGGACAGACATAAGATAATTCTGGTGGGGGTAGGAAGTAGTAGGCTGTTGGTTAACTAGGATCTGCAGCTTATCCAATAGGTAGGGAAATCGGCAGACTAGATGGGCCAAGCAGTCCTTATCTGCCGCCAAAGTCTATGTTCCTATGTTATAGGACTGATCAGTGGCCTGGGCCGCCTCCTCGAAAGCCTTCATATGCTCTACTTGTTCAGCGGTCCCCGCAGCCATGGAGACCGCCCATTGGGACTCTCTGGATTTGACAGGCGGGTTCCGTTTCTCCAGTTGACCGAGCTGAAGTCGTGCAAGACGACTGTCCAGGATGTTAGGCTGGAACGTGCAACAGAAGTCACAAGCCTGAGTGCCATGGGCATGGCCCAGGCAGTAAACGCATGAGGAATGCAGGTCGGTGCGAGACATCTTCTGCCCGCAAGGGCTCTGGTGGAACCCGGGTGAGGACTTGTCCTCCATCGCAGTCACAATCGAAAAATGATGTGGAGAAACTCGAACAAGTTTAAGTTTAGGTCAGTCTGAGGATTTGTTCACCAGGGCCTACTCAACATGGAAGCGATAAGGAGGGAACCTGAATCTTCCAGTAGAAAGGAAGATCTGGCATCAGGGGCGGAGCCGAGGGATATATCACCTGGGTGGGTAGGATGAGCCAGTTTTTAGACCATCTGACAAAATTTAAAAGGGATAGGTACATGCCAAACAGTGTGGCTAGAACAACATATCCATGATCCTAGAACTTTAAGTATCCTAGTGTGTGTTTCTGGTTCATATGCTACTGGTAAATAACATTTTAGAACTGTATGATGTAGTTTATGTCCCAGTTTTACTTTTCTATTGTTGGCACAATGCATCCATGTTCTACTATTTTTTTTTAGTCTTTGGTAACCGGGTCAGGCCCACTAGGCACAAGTGCCTGTTTTCAGGGGCGACCTGGGAGCATTGGGCGGTTAAGTGACTTGCTCAGAGTCACACAGTATGCAAGTGGAGGTTGTGAAAATCAAACTCGGGTCTAGTCTGCTGGATGTACCAAGCTCGTTCACACCTCGTTCCTCTAACCTCTAGGCTATACTGCCAGCCCTACTATAGAACTCTGTGCCCGAGAGGAACATTAACTACATCATACAGTTCTAAAATGGTACTTACCACCAGATTGTAAAGCAGAAACACCCACTGAGGTTACTAAAAGGCTTGTAATGCTGGAACTTAACAGAATTTTAACAAGTACTTAAAAACAGCTTCTATTGGGAATAATGACTTACAGATTCAGTGCTGTTCGCATTTAAGCACCCCCTTCTTCTGGGGACCCTCTGGAAGGGACCGAGCTACTGCTCTGACCTTTTTCCAGAGAGAGTTCTGGAACTTGACCATATGGGCCTGGTAACTGGCAATTCTGAGGCCCAGACTGGCAAAGGTCCTTTGGCCTGTGAGGTTCAGCTTCCTCGACTCCTTGTCTGAGGAAGAGAGCTGAGGTGTTGAGGTCTCTCAGACCTATCACAGGCTACATTTATCAGCACTGAATCAGCCTGGGGTTGCCTTGTGAAAAAAGCTTCCCCGAGGAAGCCTGATACAGTTTGTCTGCCTTTCTAGGCATGGCAGGACTCATACTTGGTCTGTACCAGGCAGCCATGGTGGCATCCTTTAATGCAGCCAGCAGAGGAGGAATAATGAGAGGGGGAGAATCTGGTAGTTCCAGAAATTCTACCAGGTTTGTCCTTGTAATGTCTTGTTCCTCAATATCAAACTACACAGCAATTTGGAGCCGCTTCATCACTGAAATGAAGTAGGGGTCATTAGGGGGGACTTCGGGGTATAGCTGGTAGTGTCTTCACCCCTTGAAGAAACAGTGGAGGAAGACTTTAAGTTGACTCCAGTCTCCATCTTCCTCCTCCTCCTCCTCTTGTGGGATGGAGTCAGGACTGTACTCCTGATCCTCATTGACGGGCGCCGAATAGTGCAGAGAAGGAAATGAGGATGTAGATATCCTGAAGCGAGTAAGACATGTCACTGTGGGGGCTGGTTTGCTAGGCCCCGGCATCATTGGACCTGAAGGAGGAGCAAGATGCTGAATGATCTCCATAAAGGAGAAGATCGTGGTCTGGATGTTAGTGGCAGTCGTCATTGACAGGGTGCCTTGCAGCGTTGATGGGGAACACTGGATGCCCGGCGTCGACGAAATGGCTTGAGGCACTGACAAGGGAGGCAGAAACCCCCGACTTCGATGGGCCAGCACCAACCAAATTATGTCTGGCAGAGCCCGCTGCCAGCTGACCCTGAGGAAACTGGGGTGTGAGCGGGAGGGGTTGCAGCATCGCTGGGGGCATCAGGAAGCCAATGGCAATGAGCCGTTGCCGGCCATGGAAGGACTGGAGGAACTTGCTGCCAAGGCAGACCCTGTGTAAGTGATGGTTCGGGTGGCAGAAGGTGTCACCGCCAAAGTGGTCGACGATGCAGCAGCGGCCGGGGCCTGTAGTGGTGACTGACAGCGTGCCAGGGTGGAAGAGTTACCCCTGCTCCTCCCTCTCTCCCAGTATTCAAGTCTCCCAGAAGATTTGTCCCAGGCCTTGAAGGAATGGGAGCCCATGGAGAGAACCAGCAACGCGGAGGAGCTTCTCACCTGGTGCTCCCTTTCCATTCTGGCTGCCTTCTGTTTGAGGAAGGATTGGAGGGTTTTCAGAAGGTGCCGCCAGGTAGCCTGGTTGAAGCTGCAGCAGATCTCGCAGGACTTAATGTTGTGGGCCTCACTGAGGCAGTGGACACAAGTGTCGTGGTAGTCGTTATTGTAGATTTTTCCACCATACTCGCAATATTGGAAGAGTCTCACAGAGTTGGTCACCATACAAGACGACGCGAATCACCAAAAATAAAATAAGGCCGGCCCAGTGGCGCAGAGGTTGGGCGCTGGGCGCCCACCTCGAACCACGCCGGCGTTCCGGCTTCGGGAACAGACTCAGGCGCCGGGGGTCAGCAGGGGAAGGGGTAGGATGGAGCGTCCATAAGACTGATCTCCTCCTCTGGGGTGGGTTAGGGATGCATGGTCTCTCTGCAGTGACCCCCGGTGGAGACTGGGAGCACAGCAGAGGGATTGCATTATGGGGAACACCAGGAAAAACGGAAATACCACTCTGGGGACTGGCCGGATGATGGCTGCCAGCCCCGCACACCTCTGAAGACTCCCAGGAAGCCACGGAGAGCCTCAGCAGCGTCTGGGACCAAGGAAAAATAGTGTGCCAGTCTCCTCCCGCCGGTGCCTTCCCTCTCGGAAGAGAGGGACCCACCCAGTACAGGGTTACACCAGGCTATCCCAAGCATGGCTGCAGATCTGAGGTAAGGTGGCTTGGGGGAGATAGTAGGGGGATGTCTGAAGGTCATGGCAGCCCAAAGGAGAGGCAGCTCCAGAGCACGATGGAGGTATAAATAGAATATACAAAAAAAAAAATAAATAATGAGGGTGAAAAAAATAATAAAATGAGAAATTTGAAGATCTGGCGATCAACTGAAGGGGTGGTATATCCGTGGAGTCTGACATGTAATGGTTGATGGCAGGGAAAGAACTCAGGAGGACACGGGGCTGCCCGCATTTATATGGTGAGGACGTCGACGTATGATGTTGTCGTGGGTGGCCCCTAGTAAACTGCTGGCAAAAAATTTTCTGTGTGGTCCTAGTGCCTGGTGGCTACAGTTCCACAGGTGTGGCCTGATGCAAGAGATATCCTCGAAGATCACCTGACCCAGCCCCATGTGTCCAAGACAGCCCCTTCGTACTGTAGTTGCTGGCACAGATCACAGACTGACTTCAGCTCGTTGACCAGTACACCTAACTTTTCGAACAGCTGCCGAGTTTGAAACAGGGTGTAGACTAAGGCCTCCCATGATGGGGCCTTCAGAAGTCAGTCAATATATGGAAAGACAAAGGTCCTCGATGCGGAGGGCAGTTGCCACCATGGCAAAACACTTGGTAAAGACACACAGTGCTAAACATAAACAGAAAGACAAGACACAAAACTGGAAGTGTAAGCCCTGGAGCATAAAACGCAGGTAGTTCTGATGAGACTTGCAGATCGTGACAGAACGGTATGCACCTTTCATGTTAAGAGCAACCATCCAGTCCCCCTTTAATGAAAAGTGAGAGAAGGGACTGCAGAGACATCATTCAATTTTCTGTATTCAATGAACAGATTCAGTCCTTGAAGATGTAGAACGGAGTGACAGGGTTGAATAAGGAAGGCTCTGTCTCATTTGTTATGCAGAAAGAGTAAAAACACAAGATCTGTGCTATCCTTTCCTTTTCTGTCTCTTGTCTGTCTGGTTGTGCAACTAAATTTTATTGTGAGACCTAGGAAGCGATCACTGACAATCTCGCAATTTTCCACCTCTTGCTATCACTCTGCCTTCACTTGCTGCTTCTCTTTTTCCCCCCTTGCATATAGTACAGTTACGCAAGAACTTACCGTAACAGTAGATCTTCGAGAGAGGCTCTTGCAGTAGGTAATTACAGATAGGACTGAAGCCGGCAGGCGTCAGGACCTCACGGAAAAATTTCTAGCTAGCAGTCTCTGGTGGGGGACCGCCCCCACGTCAGGTGACCGACGTCAGTATAAAGGGGCAGTCTCCCACGCCCGCCTTCCAGTTCTTTCGTGTGAAAGGCCAAAAAGGCGAGACGAGAGAGAAGCGGATGAGTCCCTCACTGGAAAGGGAGCTGAAAAAGCTAAGGGGGATGGAGGGCAGGAAGATATTACCTACTGCAAGAGCCTCTCTTGAAGATCTACTGTTAGAAACATAGACTTTGACGGCAGATGAGGACCGCTTGGCCCACCTAGTCTGCCATTTCCCTACCTATAGGATAAGCTGCAGATCCTATTTAACCAAAAGCATATTTCTTCCTACCCCCCCCACAAAAATTGCCTTATGTCTGTCCCATGCATTCTTGAATTCTTCCACAGTTTTAGACCCCATAACCTCCTCAGAAAGTTTGTTACATGCGTCCACCACCCTCTCAGTGAAAAAATACTTCCTCACATTGGCCCTGAACCGCTCCCCCTCTATCTTCAAATTGTGTCCCCTTGTTCTTGCACATCTCTTTTTCTGAAAGATGCTATCCTCTTGGACTTTGTTGATTCCACTGAGGTACTTAAACGTTTCTATCAAGTCCCCCCCTCACTCCTTTCCTCAAGGGTATGCATATTAAGCTCCTTTAGCCTCTCCTCGTATGGATTCTCTTGCAGATCCTGCACCATTTTAGTTGCCCTCCTCTGAACTGCCTCCATCATGTCTATGTCCTTGCGGAGATGGGGTCTCCAGAACAGGACACAGTACTCCAGATGGGGTCTCACCATCTGTCTGTACAGGGGGATAACAACTTCCTGTTTTCTGCTGGTGATGCCTCTCCCTATACATCCCAGTATCCCCCCACCACTTCCTACCGCCTTCTCACATTGTTTGCTAACCTTAAGGTCATCTGATATGATTACCCCTAGGTCCCTTTCCATTTTTGTTGTTGTTACTACCTCCCCCATTGTGTAATCTTCCCCTGGGTTTTTGTTTCCCAGGTGCATTACTTGCACTTCTTTGCATTGAATCAAGCTGCCATATTTCTGACCATTCCTCCAACCTTGCCAAGTCCCTTCTCATACTTTCCACGCTCCTTGTGTATCAACCCTGTTGCAGATCTTTGCGTCATCTGCAAAGACACATACTTTTCCTTCCAGTCCCTCTGCAATGTCGCCTATAAAGACATTAAAAAGGACTGGTCTCAGTACTGAACCCTGCAGTACCCCACTAGTAACCCCTCTTTCTTCAGAGTGGACTCCACTTACAATTACCTTATGTGTCCTGTTGTTCAGCCAATGTTTTACCCAGGCTACCACTCTGGGACCCACTCCAAGGCTGGTTAATCTGACTACTAATCTTTTGTGTGGGACTGTGTCAAATGCCTTGCTAAAGTCTAGGTAAGCCATGTCCACAGCCCCTCCCTGGTCTACTACTTTGGTCACCCAGTCAAAGAAATCAATTAGATTCGTCTGACATTACCTTCCCGCTGTAAACCCACGTTGCTTTGGGTCCTGTGCCCCACTGGCCTCTAGGTGCTCAACAATTCTTTCCTTCAGAAGTGATTCCATCACTTTCCCTACCACAGAGATCAAACTGAAAGGTCTGTAGTTTCCTGCCTCTGTCTTGCTCCCACTTTTGTGAAGGGGAATCACATCAGCCTTCTTCCAGTCCTCAGGTACCACACCATCCTCCCATGATTTGTTAAAAAGGGTAGTCAGTGGTGTCACTAGTTCTCTGCTTAATTCTTTTAGAATTCTGGGGTGAATTCCATCTGGCCCCATTGCTTTGTCCACCTTCAGTTTTAGGAGTTCTTTTGGAACCCTTTCTTCTGTGAAAGGACTGGGATCGACCCCCCTCTCCAGAGTGCTTCTGTTAATTGGTTTAGGCACCTCCCCCACTTCCTCTTTTGTGAATACTGAACAGAAGTATTCATTCAGTGTCCCTGCTTTTTCACTGTCACTTTCTGCCCACCCACCATCCATTCTATTCAGCCTCGCTATCCCTCCCTTTGTCTTTATACGCTCCCTGATATACCTATAAAAGGTTTTATCCCCCTTCTTAACCGAGTTGGCTATCTTTTCCTCAGTTTGTGCCTTTGCTATTCTGACTACCTTCCCTGCTTCCTTCTGCCTTAACTGGTACAGTTCTCTGTCCTGCCCCTCCTGTGTTTCCTTATACTTCCTAAATGCTATCTTTTTCTCCCTAACCTTCACCGCCACTTCTTTTGAGAACCATAGTGGCTTTTTCTTTCATTTTGATTTATTTGCTTCACACAAAGGCTTGTTGCCTCTGTGATGGCAGTTTTGATATTTCCCTATTGTTGCTCCACCCCTCCTTCTAGCCTGTTTGCTAGTGCTTTTCTAAGGCACTCTCCCATCTTGCCAAAGTCAGCCCTCCTGAAGTCCAGAGCCCTTACTTTTGTATGGATTGACTCTGTAACGGAGTTTATCATGAACCACACTGTTTGGTGGTCACTTGTTCCCAAATGGCTACCCACTTCTAGATCCGAGATCCTCTCACTGTCCCCATTTGAGAATACGAGGTCTAAGATTGCTCCCTCACAAGTAGGTTCCAAAACTAGCTGTCTGAGGCATGCCACCTGAAGGGCATCAAGAATGGCCCTGCTTTTGGATGTGGCTGCAGCAAAGGTGCTCCAGTTAACATCTGGCATGTTAAGGTCCCCCATCAACAGTATCTCTCCTTTGTCTGCCATCCTAAGTATGCCTTCTATCATGTCCTTGTCTATTCCTTCCCCCTAACATGGGGGTCTGTATACAACCCCTGTGCGGATTGTGGTGCCATTTCCAGTCTTTAAGGTGACCCACAGTGCCTCCTCTCCTCCCTGTTTACTCTTTTGTTCAGCTGCTTTTATCCCTACCCTTACATAGAGAGCTACTCCCCCCCTTCTGCCCTCCCTGTTTCTCCTGTAGGCTGTGTACCCTGGTATGTTAACATCCCAGTCATGGTTCTCTGTGTACCATGTTTCTGTGACTGCTACGATATCCAGTCATCCCTCTTCCATCAAGGCCACCAGTTCAGGGAGCTTGTTGCCCAGACTATGGGCATTGCTAATCATTACCCTCCATTTCTTGAAAGCCTTACTCCTTTTTGCCCCATCCCTGTCTTTATTGTGTTTTTCACTTTCTCCATTGCCTCTCATCTTCCCTATTGACATATCTATGTTGACGCTCACCTCACTTAGTACCCTGATTTTTTTGGGGCTGGGACTTCCTGCCCTTCCAGTGCCTCCCCTTGGCAAGTTTAAATGCTTGCCAATGAAGTATTTAAACCATTACCTAGGATCCTGAGTGCCTCTTCTGGACAGATGCAGACCATCATGCCAGTATAGGCCTGCATCCGTCCAGGTGGACCCTAGTCCCCAATGAAGCCAAATCCCTGAGCTCTGCACCAGTTTTTCAAGCACTGATTGAATCCCATGGTGTGGAGCACCCTAACCCTCATCTGTGCCATAGACAGGCAGCACCTCTGAGAAGGTTACTGTGTGTGCTATTTGTCTAAGGCCTCTCTCCATCTCCATAAATGCTTCTTGCACTGCTCTGATCCCTTTCGTAGCCAGGTCATTTGTCCGTAGGTGGATAATGACATCCAGCTCTCTCCCCTGTGCAGCTGCTCCTGTGATCCTGAGGATTCGCTCCCTGTCCCTCCAAGCCATAGTGCCAGGCAGGCACCTTACCTCCCTCCCTCTCCCCTTCCTCCCCCAGTTCTACCTTCCTAACAATGGAGTCCCCCACCAGGAGTTGTTTCCTTCCCCTGTGGAGTCCCATGCCACCCTCCTGTGGGTCTCCTTTGTGGAGCTTCCCAGCATCCTCATTGGTCTCCACTGTGGGTGCCTCCATAGAGGAACCACACTTTTCCAGAACGGCATAGAAATTGTGGAGAGGTACAACTGGAAGGATGCACCTCTGTTCCACCACCCTCACCCTCCCTGAGCCCACTGTGGTCCAACCACTCCTCTTTCTTGGCAACCTCTGAGGCAACGTCAGTGACTCTGGTGGTCCCCTGGGTGGGAGAGGAGGTCCCACAAATCCTGGCCAACTCAGCCTGGAGATGAGCAACCTCCTCCCTCAGCCCAGAGAAGTGCCTGCAGATGTGACAACACTGTATCCTCCAGAACGTCTTCCGGAAGACTGCTGCTCCACAGCACCACTCCCATCATGTCTTTTCTGGCCCCCTAACTGTTGCTTGGAATACTTACTCTTTCCTCTGTTTATTTTATTTTTTCTTCCCCTACTTAATTACTGCTTCTGTGCCCTTTTAGCTCCTGATCTTCCTGTTCTAAGACAAGAAGTTCCTACATTTCTCAGCAGTCTCCTTACTTGCTCAGAGTCAGACCTCCAGCAGCTTGGGCGGGGGAGTTACTCTTGCCCTTCTAGGATGGTGAGTCTTTGGTGGCTCAGTGATCACTCACTTCCTGCTCCCAAACAGGAAGTTCCTGTTGTCAGTTAAGTCCTGTGCCTATAAAAGTAGAACTGGTTTAGGGTGGGGGAGGGGGTGGAGGGAAGGAGGGCAATATAGTCCCAGTAAAGAAGTTTTAGTTATAATTATACCAGTAGCTCCTTCCTCCTGGTGTTCTGTCTGTTCTCTGGCAGAAGCTATCTAGGGAAGTGCTTAAATCTGGTTTTAACCTGGCTCCTTCTAGCTAAGCCACGCCCCCTACTTTGCAAAATCTTTCTACACTTAGTTAATTTCACAGATAACAATTCCCTTCTGACACCTGTGACAGGCACCCAGATAAGTACACAGATAACAGATAACAATTTACTTCAACTACCTCTGACAAACACACTAACTCTTTTTTTTTTTGTTTACCCTAAATTGAAGGTCCCAGTACAAGATTTCTAGTTCTTAGTCCTAGTACAGAAGTTTTAGTTATACCAGTGGCTCCTTCCTCCTGGTGTTCTGTCTGTTCTCTCTGTTACGGTTAGTTTTTACGTAACTGTACTATCTTACTTCGAGAGGGCTCTTGCAATACGTAATTACAGACAGGACCGAGTCCCAAGCAGTCTGGAACAAAAAGGAGCAAACAGGAGGAGGAAAACTACTCAAATGTAGATCCTCAGGCTGTGAAGGTCTTAGGAAAGGAGACCTTGCAGAACAGCCAACCCGAAGCCTGCTCTACAGCGAGAGGCAATAGCCAAACTGTAATGTTTCGTGAAGGTATGGACAGAAGTCCAAGTTGCAGCCATGCAGATGTCTGCCGCAGACACATTCTTTAACAAGCAGCAGAGGCAGCAACCCCTCTGGTGGAGTGGCCTCTGACTTCACCCAGCAGGGTCTTGTTGTTCTTGTCATAACAGAAAGTGATACAGTGAGCCAACCATTTAGACAGGCATTGCTTGGAAACAGCACTGCTTTCTCTTTTGCGAGCAAGAGAGACAAACAATTGATCAGTCTTTCTGAGATCCCTCATCCTGTTGGTGTAGTATCTCAGAATTTGGTGAACATCCAAAGTACACAAGAGTTACTCCCCCCTGATTGGAGTGCTGTGTAAAGAAAGCAGGCAGCTCCATGGATTGGTTCAGTGTAGATTCTGCTATCACCTTGGGGAGAAACTTAGTGTTGGTACGCTGAGCCACCAGTTTCTTGTGAAAAATCAAATAAGGGATTTTGCACATGAGGGCCTGGAGCTTGGAAATCCTTTGAGCAGAAGTAATGGCCACAAGAAAGAGAGTCTTCCATGAAAGGAACTTTAGGCCTGGTGAGGCTGCCGGCACGAAAGGAGGCAGAGTAAGCTTCTCAAGGATAAAATTCAAATCCCAAGGAGGGGCAGGAGCATGAACAGGGGGTCACAAGTGGAGAACCCCTCTAAGAAAAGTCTTAGAGACTTCCAAATGCGCAAAAGTCCTGTCCCCAAAAGGAACATGGCAAGTGGAGATGGCCGCCATGTGAACCTTCAGAGAGGAATGACTGAGACCCAGGTCAAAGAGATGGCACAAGTAATTCAAAAGCCACCCAACAGAGCACGAGAATGGCTCAAAATTTTTGGAAGCGGCCCAAACAGAGAGCCATTTCCACTTCATGGCATAGGTGGATCTAGTGGAGGTCTCTCTGCCCTTCAACAGAATCTCAGCTACTGACGGGGAAACCCCGAAACAAGCTTGAGCTATGTCTGCAGGAGCCACACGTGCAACTGAAGGGACTTGAGGCCTAGATGGACCAGGTCCCCTGATCCTGGGTCAGCAACAGTTGTGACAGAGGAAGAGGAGGTTCCTCTGAATACTGTTGCAGAAAAGAGAACCAAACTTCCTTGGGCCAGAAAGGAGCGATTAGTATCATGCAAGCTCCTTCTGAGCTGAGTTTCTGTAAGGCCCTCGGAATCAAGGGGATCAGGGGGAAGGCATAGATGAATCTGCCCTCCCAGTCTAGAGACAGAGCGTCTCATCAAAAAATGCCGTGCCCTGGAGCGGGCAAGCAGAAGTCAGGAAGTTTTGGGACGCGAACAGGTCTACCTGTGGTGTTCCCCAATGTAGGAAGATATCGTCTGCTACTCCTGATCCAGTTCCCACTCGTGAGCGTGAGCAGACGACCGACTGAGGTGATCTGCCAAGGTGTTCTCAACCCCAGGGACATGACTCGCCGTGAGGTGAAGGTTGTGCTGCACTGCCCAATCTTAAACTCGCACCACCTCCCTGCAGAGAAGGTAGGAAAGAGTTCCTCCCTGTTTATTAATGTACCAGACCGCACACATGTTGTCCATCTGGACAGCCAGATGCCCAGGGAGCAGATACAGATGCAGAACCTGAACAGCGTACAGCACGGCCCGAAGCTCGAGCACACTGATGTGGAGAGATTTCTCTAGCTTGGACCAGGAGCCCTGAGTCCTGTGAGACCCAAGATGGGCTCCCCAACCTTCTCCCGAGGCATCCGTAGTCAGTGTCTTGGGGAGGGGGGAGACAGAAGGGAACTCCCCGGCAAAGGTTCCCCTGAACCATCTACCATTGCAAGTCCCAAGCCATAGGATTTGAGACCAGAACTAGCTGATCTAGGTCATCCATCCACTGATCCCACTGAGGCCGAAGCGTCCACTGAGAGATTCTCATGTAGAGCCGAGTGTGAGAGACTGTCGGAATTGTAGCTGCCATGAGCCCAAGGAGGCGAAGGACCGACCTGGCGCTGACCCACCTGTGGCTGGACGCTGGTCAACAGGCTGACCTGATCCTGGAGTGAGGCCGCCCTGTCCAGTGGCAGGAATGCCATGCCAGAGGTCGTGTCCAGGATTGCCCGAGAAACTGGAGCCTCTGGGATGGGATCAGGTGGGACTTGGCCTGGTTGACGGTAATACCCAGGCAGGAAAAAACCTGCAGGGTAAGGGAAAGGAAACACAGGAGTTCCTTCCTGGACGGGGCTGCCAGGAGCCAATCATCTAAGTACGGGAAAACCTACACCCCCTGGGTATGCAGGTAGGCTGCTACCACCAAAAGACATTTGTCGAACTCGGGGCATCGAGGAGAGACGAAATGGGAGGGCCTTGAACTGGCAGTGGTCCCCTGGAATGCAAAACGCAGAAATATGCGGTGGGAAGGGCGAATAGGGATATGCAGGTAAGCATCCTGCATGTCCATAGTGCACAGCCACTGTCCCGGCTGAAGAAAGGGCAGAAGACTCTGCAGAGAGCATTCTGAACCTTTTGTACTCCATGAACAAGTTCAGGGAGCTAAGGGCAAGAATCGGCCTCACATCTTCTGACTTCTTCGGTACCAGGAAGAAATGGGAGTAGTACCCCCATCCCTTGAAGTTGGGGAGGAACCGGCACTATCGCCTCCTTCAGAAGAAGAGATGATATTTCTTCCTGAACCAGAAGATGATGTTCTGGCGAGTAAGATGACCGGGGGGTTCGAGGAGGTTTCGAAGAAACTCTATTGAGTGTCCTTCTGTGATCAGCTGGAGCACTCAAGTGTCTGAAGTGATCTCTCCCAACCCAGTAGGTGGAGGGAGAATCTCCCTCCTACTGGTTCCTCTGGAAGGCCTAGAGGCTGTGGGAGAGGAAAGGAGTCAGGAGGTGTGAGGCAGCATCGCGGCTGAAGCCCCTGCTTTTTTGGGTGGGGGGGGGGCTTGGCAGCCGGTGGGGCCCGACATTTATTGGCCCACTTTCCCTGAGGTTTCATCTTTTGCCAAGCATGTCTGCAAAAGGGATGACGCTGAGCCTGAGGGGGTCTGTACATGGAGTCAAGAGACTTAAGTGCAGTACTCTTCTCCTGCAGATCAGTGATGATGTCCCTGACATCTCCACCAAACAGCAGTGAACCCCTGAAGGGTGCATCCTGGATAGAAGACTGCACCTCCGGGACCAAACAGGACACCTGGAGCCAAGAATGATGCCGCAAACCCATGGCGAAAGCTGAGCTCTGACTAGCAGCATCCACTGCGTCATACGTGGCATGAAGCATGTGCTGACTGGCCGAACGTGCAGACTGGACTAGATCAGCCACTTTCTGCATCATCTGAGACTCAGGAAGGGAGTCCAATTTGGCTTCACCTCGCTAAGGAGCACGTTCTGGTAAATCCCCACATGACCAACGTAATTCAGGGCTCTTATACCCAGAGTAGAAGAAGCGTAGACCTTCTTCCTGTACTGGTCCAGAAGGTGGGATTCCTTGTCGGATGGCGACGAGCTCAAGTGCTTGGGGTTAGCCGTCCAGCTGTGAGCTGTGCTAATCACGATCGAATCAGCTCGAGGGTGTGAATTTAAAGAGTCAACACCCTCTGAAGCCTGATAAAGCCTGTCTGACTTCCTAGGAAGTGGGGCTAATGCCGACGGTAGCTTCCAAATAGTGGAAACAAGGTTGGCATGAGGCTCAATCCAGGGTGGCACCAGGGTAGGAGCAGTCTCTGGCAGATCCAGGTGTGCAATGAGTTTCTTACGCTGTGGATCTGGCTCCAAGGAATGCCACTGATCAACTGCCTGGATTTTACACAGCAACTCTGTAAAGGAAGGATCCTCCGGAGGAGTCCTTGGCCTGGGCTTGTCTGGAGGGCATGGCTCATCGTCTGGGTCGGAATGACAGTCGGAAAATTCCGAGGTCTCCATGGAGGATGAAGAGGAAGAAGACCCCTCCTCCTGGCGCGGGGCAGGAACGGACCCCTTGGGAAGCCCTCGGGGAAGCGTATCCTGCCCTGCCTTGGAACCAGAGGGCTCGCCTCTGGTATCTGGAGGTGGGGAGGGGGTCTCTCACCTCCGACGTAGGGGATCTGGAACCAGGACCGGTGTCAGAAGATGGCTCTTTACCTCCCTGGTGAGATGAGCCTTGGCCTCAGCCCACCAGGAAGCCAGAGTCTCCTTCAAGTCCACCAGCGGTTGGGGGGGGCGCTGGAGGAGGAGGAGGGGGATATGGATACTGAGGGTATCCGAAAGGCACGTATCTGTACCCCGGCATTGGGTACTGGGGTACCGTGTACTGCGGTGGTGGGTAGGCCAGCGTCGGGTACTGAGGTGCTGGATACTGCAGGCCCGGGCATGACGGGGTTGGATACCCAGGGACCGGGGGGTCTGCGGTAGCAGAAGGCCCTGGGAGTGGCTTAGTGGTCGGGCCTAGAACAGAAGGCCGACGGGCGGCAGGCCCAGCGTAGGGGAGGTGTCCGGCAATGGGATATTATCAGGTAGGCCGGCATCGGGGCCGGCGTCCGAGGATCCAGTGTTGGGTCATCTGGCCCAGTGGGAGGGAGACCCGACAGCAGCATACCCACCTCCTCCGTATCGCCCGGGGAAGAAGGGTTACCATCCCCGGGATCCATCAGAGGAGACGTTGGCACCTCAGAATGCAACGAGTATTGTGGCGAGCTTGGGACGACGGATAGGCCCGAAGGGTTTGGCGTCGGCTCTAACGCCAAGCGGACGTCGAAGGAGCCGGTGTCAGTCTTACTGACGGGATCCGGGCGGACGTCGGAGGAGCAGGCGTCTGACTTATCAGACCAAGCACCTGATGAAGGCCGCGAAGGAGGGGCAGCCTTGGTGGGCGCGTTGGAGGTCGTGCACTGCCCTGGAGGGTCAGGCGTCTTAACTGCCTTACCCAGGCGGGTGTCGGAGGAGCAGATATCAGACTTATTGGGGCCGCTCAAAGCAGAAGGCCGCACAGCTGCGACCTTACCGGCAGTAGTTGCCTCCTTAGACCCGGAGGCTCCAGAAGGGCCCAATGTGAGATCTGACGCCGTCGTGGAGGCCTCCAAGACAGCCGCCATGCAGCTGCCCATTACCTGCAGCTCCATGACCCCAGCCGAGGCCACGGCGACCGATGAGTCCCAGTGCTGCTTCTTGTGGTGGCCCTCCGGAGAAGATGAAGCCCGCCGAACTTTTTTCAGTTCCTTTTCCATGGAGGTCATTTTCTGTTTGAGAACGGGGGCCTCCAGGGACTGCTGCCTCCACATATGGGTGGCCGCGTTGAACTGCTGGCAGAGCTGGCACTTCGACAGGATGATCGGGGCCTAGACAAAAAAAGGCACTGGGAATGCCTGTCCTTATGCGGGAGCTGGGCGCCGCAAGAATTGCACTTGTTTTTGTGCTCAGAGGGGAATCGAGGATGACATACAAGGCAGCTGAAGGTAAGGCTGATGAAAATAGGCAGTAAAAACTACCGATGATTGACTGCAAAGCAGTGAACTTAACCGTGAGGCACTGAACGAGCTAACAGCGGGGGAAGAACAGGGAAGCGGGCATGGGGGACCGCCCCTTTATACTGACATCGGTCACCTGACATGGGGGCAGTCCCCCGCCACAGACTGCTAGCTAGAATTTTTTCCGTGGGGTCCTGACACCTGCCGACTTCAGTCCTATCTGTAATTACCTACTGCAAGAGCCCTCTCGAAGATCCATGGTTATAAAAATATATGTGAATCTTTAAGTGAAAATGGCATCCCTTGGTTTGAAATGTATATAGCTATACTGTTGAAATAATTGCAAAAGGCTAGTTGGAATTTAGGGGGTTAACCTAAGATGCAGTTTGAGCTCCTCTCAGGCTTGTCTGCAAACTCTTTGCAGAGCTATCAACAAGAGGTCAGTTCTGGGTCATCATGTTCTATTTGTTTCACCTGCAAAGAAATTCACAAGAACTTTTTTAGGAAACAGGATGTTCCTTAATGAGGTCAGGATGCAAAAGTTACTTGCAAGGCCAAGACTTGTTATAAAAAGGAAAAGCTATTTTTTGCTGGGGAGAGAATGAAACTTGGAATTAGAAATATCCTCAGACGAAGGACTTTGTTTTCTCTGTTTGTACTGCCTTTGTAAATAGTTATACTGAAAATTATTTTTTTTATTGTACTGTTATTGGCAATAATAAAACGCTATTTACAAATTTTAAAACTGCTCCTGGTCTTCCTATGCATTCTGACCTGTGCCTCAATGACAAACGGGTCTTAAATTCCCGGTCCATTTTGGTACCAAAAAGTACCTGGAATAACAGCCCAGGTTTTGTTCTGAAACTGGGACTAGCTCTACGGCCCTTTTGTAGAGCAGGGTTTGAAACTCCCCCAGCAGGATGGCAAGATGTCCTGGAGGTATCAGTTTGGCAAAAGGGGGTCACTAGGTAAACCAAGGCGCTCTAGGGTGTGTCCCAGATGAACTACTTCCAAGACCCAAGCATCATTTTTAATCTCCCTCCACTTTTGTAAGAAAAGGAAGATTGTGGCCTCCTACCAAAACTGTATGAGTGAGGATAGGGGAAGGGAAGGGGAGTCAGAAAGCGCCAGGGGTGCGAGTAATGGTCTCACTTTTTGCAAGACTGGCATGGGCACTGGAAAACAAATCTGTAGACTGGTTTTCAAACAGCCAAAGTCACTGGGAGCCATGTGTCCCTGACCTTGTAAATAGCCACAGCATGGGCATGTATAGGGCCTGTTAAAAGAGCTTCTGCTCAAACTATGGGGCTTAGGATTCAGAGTGTGGAGGGACCAGAGTCATTTTTGCAGACTGTATGTCACAAAGGGCATTCCTCACATCAGATCCAAATAGTTGTTTCCCTCTAAATGGGGCACTAAGGACAGACTGTTGTACATCAGAGGCAAAACCTGCCACATGAAGCTAGGAGTGGCGGCACAGTTAAATAACAGAGGAAGCAGCAGCAGCAGCATGGGCAATGGATCTGGGGCATCATAAGCAGATCTGAGTAGATGCTTGCTAGCTTCTAAGACACCAGCGACTGTCAGCTGAGCCATAACCTTGTCTGGGCCGTCCAGCAGCTGATCAGCTAGGGAGGCCATTGATTTCCTTAAGCAATTTTGATACCTGATCACGTATGCCTGACAGCTAGCAATCCTTAGGCCAAGGAAGACACAATCCACCAGTAACCCTTGACTGAGGGGTGATCCGAGAAGCCAGGGAGAGACCTGGTTGGGACCGCATACTTGCAGACCATACAGTCAGAAGGAGCAGGATAAGAAGCTGGATGTTGCCACAACTCCAAGGAGGGACCCAGGATAGCTTCCACCACCGGAAAAGGCCACCCCCCCGGAGAATTGTCCTGGCTGAGGATTTCTGTCAGGGTGTACTTGGCCCACTTCTGGACTGGCTCCAGAGGAATCTCCGTGGACTCAGAGATAAGATAAAGCAAGAACCTGAAAGAGAAAGGACCATGGTTGGAAGCGAGTTTCTCTGAGAACTCGCTGACAAACCCGGGGTCATAGAGGAAGGCATGGAGGAGCCAACAGTGTCCTAAAACTTCTTGAACACCACCCTTGGCCCTCTGTCCCCATGGACCATTTTGTATTCATCTGAGTGAGTTATCTGGACAGAAAGATGGCCAGGAAGTTGGGTAGCCAGGTGTGCAGCCCTGGACAAGAATCTGTGCAAGGCTGCTTGGGTGTAGGCTCCACCAGGATTGGTGGAGAGGCCAGTGTAGACTAGACTGGATGGGGTGGAACCAGGACGGGCCTCACTGGAGGAGGAGACATGGGGAACACCAGCCCCTGCGGGAGAAATAGACCTTGCCCGTTAATCCAGTGGCCACATAAGCTTCATGTAGCACTGCCGCAATTTGCAGTGGAGCCTCTCATACCATCCAAGGAGGAAGAGGAACGATGAAGGTGCTTCCTGGAAAGTCAAGTGGGGGAACGCCCAGAGTCCCAAGACCGGGACTGAGAATGGGTCCATGACCTGGACCTCGGCAAGGATGTGGATGGCAAAAAGGCACGGGAGGAGGGGTCATGTATTCCACAAGGACTAATTCTTGCTGCAGGAATCCTGAATGGTGAATCTCCTGGGAAGACACAGCCTGGTCAGCCAACTTCTGTCCCTCCGGGGAAAGGGCTGGAGTCTGGGAGAGTGAGTCATTCCCCAGTGCATTCGACAACGGGTTAATCGGGTCAAAAAATCTCGGCTGGCTGGTTGGCCCGTGCCTTGACCAACAAGCCCAACGGGGCCACTGTGGAGCTAGCGGCCTGCCCTTTGGCCCTGGGAGGATCGGCCGAAGCTGAAAGCTCAACAGGCGTTGAGCGAGCGAAGGAGTCGCTGGTGGGGGAACAGCATGCTCATTCACGATCCCACAACATGCGACAGTTCTATTTTGTAGATCTGTCCCCTCAAGAAGGGCCCTCTCCAAGGATTTGTAGGGACTGCCATATCTGGAATGATCCCAATAAGAAGCCCTTGCACTGGCGCCCACTGGGAGCAGTGCAGGAGCTGATAAAGAGACTGCTACGGCCTGGGCTGCCACTTCTTTGAGAGTGGCCAGCTGAGAGGTCAAACCTACAACTGCTGGAATGGCCTTGCAGGTGCCTTTGAACTGGACTGGAGGAACCTGTTTGGGTGGCCTAGGAGGAGGCAGGCATACCGGTCCTCGAGAGAGGAGAGGGAACAGCTTTACAGAGGCTGCAGTCCTGCTGGTTGTGCTCTGCCTCAGGATATAAACCCATGAGGTGTGCAGGTCGGTACACAACATCTTTTAGATGCACACGAGGCATCACTTAAAACCGGGGCTGGTTCTGGGTTTGCTGTGCTCCACTGAAACAGGAAACCTGAAGAAAACCAAATTACGCTTGAAGACGCAACAAGAAAAAAGACAAGCCTACACCATGCAGAGAGAGTTGCGAAGGAGACGTGACTCTTCCAGCAGAAAGGAAGATCTGACCTTATGAGGCAGAGTCAAGGAGGATATCACCTGAGTGGGTGGTTAGCTTGAAGACATTTCTACTGGAATTAAAGGGGAAGGAAGAGTGCCTAAATGTGGATAATGCATCATATCCACACTCTCAGAAAGTAGTTTTGTACTTACCAAATGGTAGATCTTCGAGAGGATCTCTTGCAGCAGGTCTTACATTTTGGATATTTGCCAGAGAGCATGCTTTCACAATAGCTTTCACTGGCAGTGTTGACTGGGGGCCACCCCTAGCGGCCTCCGTTCCCGGCCGGCGACCAGCTCACGGAGCAGGACACAGAGGGGAACCGAGAAGGCCTGAAGCATTGCCCAGTAGGACAATGAGAACAGAAGCAGAAGATGGCTCTCAGAGAAGGAAGGGGAAGGAGAGTGGGATCATGACCTACTGCAAGAGATCCTTTCGAAGATCTACAGTTACAGTAAGTACGAAACAGAACTATCTTCTTTGAGGGAATCTCTTGCAGCAGTCTTACACTTGGGATGATTCCCAAGCAGTGGAGTAGGAAGGGCGGTTAGGACAAGAGGCCCTGGAGAACGGTGCGACCAAAGGCGGACCACCGCTTGGAGGCCATGTCAAGATTGTAAATGTCTAGTAAATGTATGAACCATAGACCAGGTGGTGGCATCACATATATTGGGTATAGATACGCCCCTGAAGAATGCTGTACAGGTAGAGACAACTCTGGTGGAGTGGGCGTGCACAGCATCAGAGAGAAGCTTGTGGTATTTGGTGTAGCAATAGGTGATACAGTGTGCTAACTAGTTAGATAAAGTTTGTTTCCTGACAGGGTTGCCTTCCTTCCCTGGGGCAAAAGCAACAGAGAGTTGCTTGGATTTGCAGGAGGGCTCTGTATGAGTGATGTAATAACACAGGATGCGGTGCACATACAGAGTGTGGAGAAGGGTCTCTCCCGGGTTTGTATGATCAGGATAGAGGACAGGTAAGTGAATGGACTGGTTTAGAGTGAATGCCAAAATGACTTTCGGAAGGAACTTGGGATTTGTGCGGAGTGAAACTCTGTCCTTATGGAAGACAAGGTAAGGCTCATGGCACATGAGGGCCATAAGTTCCAGACGAGAATGGCTGAAATGACAACCACCAGAAAAAGGGTCTTCCAAGAAAGATGCCGCATCTCACAGGTAGCAGCTGGCTCAAATGGAGACAGGGTTACTTTTTCCAGAATGAAATTGAGGTCCCAGGGCAGAACTGGTTCCAAGCAGGAGGCATGAGATGCAAAAGACCTCTGAGAAACATCTTGGCAAGGTCCAGCTGGACAACCTGCTGGTTCCCAATGGGCGCATGGAAAGCCGAGATGGTGGCCAAATGCACTTTGCCCTGACTGGATAGGGTGGAAAGGTAGTCCAAAAGTTAGTTAAAGGGCAGGAGTAAGGATCCAGGCTCCTGTCAGCAGCCCATATGGCAAAGTGTTTCCACTTGGCTGCATACGTCTTTCTTGTAGGTTTCCTGGAGACCAGAAGAATTGTGGCCACAGAGGAAGAGATGTGATGTCATGCTATAAAGACTCCTCAGGAGCCAAGCATGCAGATGTAGGGATCTGAGATGGGGATGGAGGACTGTCCCGTGGTTCTGCATAAAAAGATCGGGACGAAAGGGAAGGGGGATCCGTTACTGACAGTTGCTGGAGAGGGGGAAACCAGATCTGATACAGCCAGAGTGGGGCGATCAGAATCAGGGAGGCTCGTTCCAGCTGGAGGTTGAGTAACACTCGTTGAATGAGTGGAACTGGCGGAAGGCACATCAGAAGTGCCCATGCCAGGAGAGAGACAGGGTGTCAGTGGAGTTGCTGGCTGAGTCCGGGATGATTGAGCAATATTGAAGTAGCCTGTGATTGTCCAGAGAGGCTAACAGATCTATGTCCGGAGTGCCCCACAGTCAGAAAATGTCTTGGAGAACCTCCATGGCCAGTGTCCACTCGTGAAACTGTGCATGACAGCTTAGGTGATCTGCCACCACGTTCTGGGCTCCATGAACATGGACTGCTACCAGATGAAGGTGAAGGGAAAGGGCCTGATGCCAAACCATCAAGGCCTCTTGGCACAGAGCTTGCAACTTCATGCCCCCTTGTTTGCTGATGTAAAACACAACTCAAGTGTTGTCAGACTGGATCAGCAAGGGACCGGAGACAATGGCCAGAAGGACTGAAGAGCCAGATGGATGGCCTGCATCTCTAGAATGTTGGTGTGGAGGGATGCTGCATCCGGTCCCCAATGGCCCTGTGTTTGACAAGGACCAAGATGGGCACCCCAACTCAGTGTGGAGGCATCAGTCATTAGGGTTTGAGTGGGGGGGGGGGATGGACTGGAAGGAAAAAACGATCCAGAGATGCACAGGATCAAGCCACCAGGCGAAGGCCTGCGGGAGGGCCGGGGTGATTGTAACGTAATCTTCAAAATTCCCCCATCTTTTGGTGCCATTGGTGGGGAAGGGCCCACTGAGCCAGGCACGTGCGTCACCGGACATACAGCACGGTGGAAATGACCACTGCCAAGTGGCCTAGGAGCTGCATGAACTAACATGCGGTAATGTGGCAAGCTGCAAGACAGCACTGTGCAAGGGAGAAGAGTTTTTGAGTCCTGTCCTCTGGAACCAATGCCCTGCCTTGTAAGACTGCTCCTACAAGAAAGCGCTGAGACTGTTCCATGTGGGACTTGGCCACATTTACGGTTATGCCTAGGTCCTAGAAGAGCTCCAGGGTTTATGAGAGAGAGAGAGAGAGAGAGGGAGAGGGTGCGAGAGATAGGATGAAGGTGTCCCGAGAGGAGGCCTTTATGAGCCAGTTATTCAAGTGTGGGAATATGTAGTATTCTCTGCGATGAAGAGTCGTGGCTACTACCGCCAGACACTTCGTGAAGACCCTTGGGGCTGAAGAAAGGCCGATGGGCAAGGCGCAGAACTGGCAATGGTATCCCAAGAGATGGAACCAGAGGTACTGTAGATGGGCCACGTGTATTTTGATATGAAGGTATGCGTCTTTCATGTCCACGGCGCACAGCCAGTCTCCTCGGTTTATAAGGGGCAATCTTGCAGAACGACCATGCAAAATCTCTTGTACTTGATAAACCAGTTGAGATCCCCAAGATTCAGAACAGAGCGGACGTCACCTGTGTGCTTGGGAACCAGAAAGAAATGTGAGTAAAAGCCCTGGTCTAGCTTGGTTGGAGGCACAGGTTGAACCGCCTGCTTTTGAATCAAAGAGTGGAGTTCGTACAGCAGGACAGGAACGTGGTTGGGTGGGTACGACAGCTGCTGAGGTGTTGCGGAAGGGGAGTAGATGTGAGCTCTAAAGTATGGCCCATAAGAATAATTTTGTAGCGCTCATTCATTCATTGTAATCTGTTTCCAGGCCTCTACATGGACAGATAAATGTCTGCCCACTGCCTCAGAGTCCTGTGGAGGATGGCAGGGGAGGCTGGTGGAGGAGTCAAATGGAAGTAGGGGCGGCAGCGGACGTGGCAGGGGAGGCTCTGCTGCCCTTGGTAGCTGAGGCAGGGGCACCTCCAAAAGGCTGGGCCAGTTGTCTTCTGAGGGGCTGGAGGGCTGGAGCTTTCTGGCAAGAGGCACGCCAGAACTGAAAGGACTGAAAGGTCTGACTGAGAGGAACACGGCTGAGCATGGTACATGGTGTGGACCGTACGAAGAGTACGACCCAAAGCCTATAAGTCATTAAGAATGCCTTCTGTTTTTGTGTCACAGAACTTGTGGCCACTAAAGGGGCATTTAAAATGGACCATTGCACATCAAGTGTAAAACCTGAGATATGGAGCCATACATGGTGCCATAAGGAAATACCCACCATGGAGACGCCTATGGCATAATAGCCTGCACGAAGATGATGCCGTGTGATACTGGCATTTGTCTTGAAGGTGGCCAGCAATTGGTCAGTGTCTGCAGATTGGGGAAATTTGGCCACCACTTCAGAGGCAGCATCCCCAAAGCATTTGCTGGTACTTGAGCATACGCCTCATTTACATGACCAGGGTGGATGAGGCGTATACTTGTTTTCCCATCAGGTCCAATTTTCTGGACTCCCTGTCAGGAGGGAGAGTACTCATGGGATGCTTGGTCCTATCATGGGCCGCACTGACAACTGAATCTGCCTGGGGAGCCATGGCAAAAAAGGGGCGGTCGGTAGGGGCCTGGTAGATGCGATCCACCTTCTTAGAAATAGGAGGGACCATGACAGTGCCATGCTGCAGAGATGGCATCCTGATAAGCCTGGATGAGAGAAGGGACCACAGTGGTTGGGTCCTCTGGTAAATCCAAGTATTCAGCCAGGTTTCTACGTTGCTGGTCTTATTCGGTGGTTGCAAACCCCAGGACCTGCTCTAGTTGGATCATGATCAGAAAGTGGGGTAATCTGGAGGAGAGCAGGGGGTATAGAGCCTGGGATCTTTCCACACTGAGGATACAGTAAAGGTGCTAGAGGAGGTACGCACCTCATCAGTGCCAGCGGGGTCCTCCTCTTCTTCCTCCCCCAATTAATCTATATCAAAATCCTCTTCCTCCATGGCTGGGAAGGAGGGAGGAGGGGAAGGCTCATGGCGAACCCTGTTTCTGGGAGGGGGCGATGGAGATGGGGGGGGGGCATGACCTCCAACACAGTCTTGATCATGGAGGCCATGTCAGAAGCAGCAGCATGAGTAACCCTGCTGGACCCTGTGTGAGAGGGGGACATCACCAAGGGGATGGGCACGGGCTGTGGATGGGGTCAGGGGCCCGAAGCCTGAGCAACAATGCCTGAGGCCTTCACTGATAAGCCACAATAAGAAACGGGCTGCGATGATGGTGGCAAGGATGGCAAGTCTGTCAAAAGCAAATGCTGACCCATGAGAGAGGGTCGAGAAGTGTCAGAAAAAGGAGACGTCGACGGATGCCGAAAAGCAGAGGTCGTCGATGAATGACCCAGTCCCATGCTGGCGGAACGGGTCATCAACGACGATCGAAAACAGGTCAATGGAGGGGCCTGCTCTTTATGCAGGACTGACAAAGCTGTAGAGAGGTGCGGTGATGAGAGCACCGGCAAGGTGCTCGTTGTCGGAGAAGGCTCTTGATCCTTTTGGGAGGCCTGAAAGCTCTGGGACAAGGCCGCCAAAACCATCAGTGTTTTTTGCACAGGCGTGTCAGAGGCCCGAGCCATCGACGAGCGCCCAGAGGTGGAAACGTCCGATGGCGGAGAGACTCCGTCTTTGTCACTCGGTGCCTGTGCTTGGAGGAGGAATTGTGCTTCAACTGGGATGCCTGGGAGATCGAAGGAGACCAAGATGAAGAGGAGTGGGACTGTAATGCCTTTTCTAGGAGAGCCACCTTCTGCTCCATGATGTGCAATTCTAGTTTCTGCAGTTATCGGCGACATGTAGCCCGGTTGAATTCCTAGCAGTGAGAACAAGACTGAATGTTGTGGACAGCTCTCAGACACCAAACACAGGGAAAGTGGTTGTCAAACCGGTAAATTTTTCTTCCACAATGGCACTTTCGGAAAAGGGAACCCGAATTGGATAGAAGGAAAACAGAAAAAAAAAGATAAAGGGAACTTCCCTTGTCGAACTTTCCTCGAAGGTAGCGTCAACACACATTCGGCACGTGAAGTGAGCTGGGATACAGCTAGAAAAGAACTGAGGCCTCTAGGGGCCACCCACGTATTTATACATATGCATGGACTGACGTCATCATGGGTGGCCCCCAGTCAACACTGCTGGTGAAAGCCACTATGAAAGAGGGCCCTCTGGCAGACATCCCAAATGTAAGCCCTGCTGCAAAAGATTCCCTCGCAGATCCTATTTTTCCAGCGGTGTGGATATGGTTCATTATCCACACTTCTGGCAGACTCCTAGCAGTTCTCCAGGAGGATGGCACACACCCCTACTTAGCAAACAGAGACTGGAGAAGCAAGGTTTCAAAACCAGCATCCCGGTGTGACTCAAGGTTGATGCGGTGGTGGGAAAGGAAGGCGTGTGCGCTGCCTTCTAGGCAGCAGCCCTACAGATTTCCTAGATAGGAAAGTCCCAGGAAGCTGCCACAGAGGCAGCGCTATGTCTCGTGGAATGAGCTTTAAGCCCTACAGGAGGCTATCAGCCAACCTATAGTAAAGGTCAATGCAGGATGTGATCCACCTGCCAATTGTCTACTTTGCTGCCAGTCTGCCAGTTGCAGCTTCACTGTAAGTGACAAACAGCTGGTCATCCTCTCCCTGAACTCCAGCTGTGCATTCAACATAATAAGACAGTGCCCTGCCCAGGTCCAGGGTATGGAGTATGCAGCTGGCCTTTGAACAAGGGCTGGTAAAGTAGGTATACCGATGCTACCGCGGCAACTTTACATCGTCTGACACTACAGCGCCAACAGCACCAGGTCGCTGTAGTGTTGGGGCAGGACTCCAGCACTGCTTTCTGCAGGTATTGCACCACCTCCCCGAAACAACTCTGACTCGGAGTTGATTAAGTAGCGGTGGGAGTGAGGGGCAGAGTCCCCCACCCCACATGGGGGGGTTCAGGGGGCAAAGTCCCCCAAAGGAAACAGTTTGTTGCGACTCCCTTTATGCCGACCGCAAATGTGGTTGACATAAAGGAGTCGCTGTAACATCGGTCAACAACGAAATTGTCGACCGACTGACATAGATCTGGTAAAGTATACCTGCAAGTTAATCAGCTGGTTAGGTGAAATTCCAATACCACTTTCTGGAAGAACTCTGAGTTGGGGCGAAGCACAACTTTATCCCTGTAGAAGGCCAGGTAAGGAGATTCCACTGACAGTGCCTGGAGCTCCCGAATCCTTCCGGCTGACGTAATGGCCACAAGGAAGGTCGTCTTCCAGGACAGGTGTGTCATCTCACACCTGTGCACTTTAGCTTTAAGTGCTTGGAAACCAGGCCATGTGGTGCAGGGACTGCAGATCTGGGTGCACGACTGTCCCCTGAAGTCTGTTCAGCAGATCTAGGCAGAGAGGCAGTCACCATGGAGATCTGCTGCTAAGGCTGAGGAGATCTGGGTACCAGAACTGCCTTGGGCAGTCTGGAGCTATCAGGATCATCCATGCCTTGTCCTTCTAGGCCCTGACCACCGCCTTGTGGATCAAGGGGAATAGAGAGAAGGTGTAAATGAGAGCTGGGGTCCAGGGCCTCACAAAGGCATCCCCAACTGTATCCCAGACTGTGGTGGGAGGCACAAAACAGCCTAAGTTTGGCATTCAACAAGGCAAACAGGTCCACTAGACGAGAGCCCCATCGGAAGAACAGGTGGTTTACTATCTTGTGATGCAGGGACCACTCATGCAACATCTCCCCTACTTGGCTGAGAGCATCCGTTAGCCAACTGTTCTCTTCTGAGTCACTGTGACGGACTGGTCCAAGTGGCCTAGGTGCTCGGACCACCGACATCCCTACTCTCACTGGAAGTGGTGCATCAACCAGCATGCCCAACAGATCATGCTGGCATGGGAACCAATGCACCCATGCAGCCTCAGGAAAGCCATCAGGATGTGAGAGCCCAACCTGAAATCATTGGTCAAAGGATATAAAAACCAGTGCTGAGCCAGTGCATGGTTCTCAGGGAGATGGGCCTTGGCCTGCAGGAAGTCTAGTTTGGCCCTGATGAACTTTGATCAACTGCCTCTGTACCAGTTAGGAATAGGAATAGTCTGGGTTGACTAATGTAGTAAGTAAGCACATTTTTATTTATTTCAAGTGCCCTTCCCAAGCTCAGGGCACTTTTACAACAATTCAAAACCACTTTAAAATCCAATTCACAAACAGTAAAATCAAACAGTCATACTAAACACTCAACTTATGTTCCAGCAAATGACAGGCAATCTCGTATCTGACAAGGCAGAGAATTCCACTGGGTTGGTGCCATATAGGCAAAAGATCTACCTCCAGACATTTTTAGACGTACTCTGGGAATCTCCAGCAATCCCTAGTCAGAGGGTCGAAGAGAACAGGTATGGCAGTAAGGCACCAAGAGTTCTTTCAGGTAGTGAGGTCCCAAATCATGTAGGGCCTTAAAGGTCAGCAATGCGACCTTGAAGGTGATCCGCCACTGTATTGGCAGCCAGTGCAGATCACACAGTACAGGTGTCGTATGGCTGGATCTTGAAACTCCCATCAACAACCTGGCCGTCGCATTCTGTACAAGCTGCAAGCGGCAGATATCCACCCCCGGCAGCCCTAGATAGAGGGCATTACAGTAATCAAAATGGCTGGTAAAGGCGTGGACCAGGATGGGGAGATCTTCCGGTGGGACCAAGTGTTTCACCCGGGCAATGTTCCTCAAATGAAAAAAGGCAGATTTGACTACAGCCGATACCTGCATCTTCATAGTCAGGCCTTCATCAAAAATCACACCTAGGTTACGCACTTACGCCAGAGGCAAGAAGCAGGGCTCCCCCCAAGATATAAACCTGAAGGTTTTCCAGTCCAAGCCCCCATCGCCCTCCCTCCAGGGTCCACAACCAACACCTCAGTTTTATCTAAATTCAACCTAAGCCAACCTCATCCAATCCTGAATCTCCCGGAGGCAGTTATTAAACATTGTGATGGAATCAGTCTCCTGATCAGGCATAAAATATAGGTAGAGCTGAGAATCATCAGCATAACAATGAAAACTCAGCCCATGCTGTCTTATAATGTCCCCCAATGGAAGCATATACACCACAAATAACATAAGGGACAGCACCGACCCCTGCGGTACCCCACAGAGCAACCAATGAGGGGCTGAGGTGTAAATTCCGGACACCACTCTCTCAGATCTGCCCTCCAAAAAAGATTAAAACCAACTGTGGACTGCTCCCCCAGACCACAGAGAAACCACAGGCGGTCGAGCAATACACCATGATCCATGGTGTCAAATGCTGATGAGAGATCCAGGAGAACCAAGATGGAATGGGTCCTCCGATCTCTTGCCATCAGGAGGTCATTCAATACCCGAACAAGAGCTGTCTCTGTACTATGCCTTTTCCTGAAGCCGGATTGGAGAGGGTCCTAGATATTGTGGCTGAACAAATGATCCTCCAGTTGCAGAGCTACCACCTTCTCAAAAACCTTCCCTACAAAAGGAAGGTTAGAGACTGGTCTGTAATTTACTGGGCAGTCGGGGTCAAGAGAAGGCTTTTTCAACAGGGGGTGTACTACTGCCTCTTTCTAATGACACCACCACTATCCCAGCCAGGACTGGGCCAATAACATCTACACACCTCACCACCAGGTGAGTAGGGCCTGGATCCAACTTACAGTAGGTAGGTCGCAGAGTCTGGATGATCCTCACTATATCTATTACTGCTGGTAGTCTAAAGGTTGAGCAGTACATCCGGGCGTTAGTACCACCCGATTGATCAGTGCAATGTCCAACAGAAGGACATTGGCGGATCTCATCCCTGATGGTGGATATCTTGTCAGCGAAGAATTTTGCAAACTCCTCGCACTGTGCCTGTGATAATGCTCTACCAGTCTGAAGACAGACTGGACTGCACAGTCTGTCCACAGTTCGGAAGAGCTGGGATGGTCTTTTCCTCGCTGCAGCAATTTCCCTGTACAGGAACTCTGCCTTCGTATGGGAAATTGCTGATTGGTAGAATTTATAATGTTCTAACAATTCAAGTCTATCCACCTCCAGTTGAGTTTTCCGCCAGTGTCTTTCCAATATTCATCCCTTCCTCTTCAACTCGCAGACCTACCCATCAACCCAGGGAGCCCCAAGTGAAGAGTACGAGGATGAACATGAATTGGAGCAATGGCATCCAGGGCCTCAGCTACAGTCATATTATAGGCTAGAACCAAAGGCCCTGGATCCATCCTATCCCTTGGAAGACCGGAGAAGTCCAGCTCCATCATTAAGTCTTCTGAGGTAACCCCTCTTAAAGGACGGAACTGTACTAACTCCCTAGAAGCAGGCCTATTTCGGAGGGGCCACAAATCTAAACCTCAGGGTGTGATGGTCAGACCATCCGACTGGCTCCACCTCCACATCGGATACCTCCATCCCCAGATGGAACACCAAGTCCAATGTGTCCCCCCGCCATGGGTTGCAGAGGTAATTACCCATGACAGGCCCAATAAATCCATCAATTGGAGGAGGTTTTGACCAAATTGTGAGAGTTCATCATCGACCCAGGCATTGAAATCTCTCAGGATCAGCCATCTGGGAGATTCCAATACCATATCAGCGATGAAATCCGCAACCTCCTTCAGGAGGGTGCAGAGGAGAGGGTGAAGGACATAAACAGGTACAGAAACCCTTTGGCTCGGAACCAGAGGTACCAGCAGAGGGACTGACAAATGGGAATGTGAAAAAATGCATTCCAGAGGTCTAGTAAGCAGAACAAGTAGTTCTGTTTCAGCGATGGAATGATCTGATGTAGAGTGACCATCTGGAAAGTACAGTTTCGTACTTACCATAACAGTAGATCTTTGAGAGGATCTCTTGCAGCAGGTACTACTTTTTGGAGCCCGCCAGAGGGCACTCTTCCAGACGGTCATTTTTTTCCAGCATTGCACAGTGGGAGCTGCCCACTCATGATGTCATCACTCCTTGCAGGTATAAAAGAAGTGGGTGGCCCCTCCTTGCAGGTATAAAAGAAGTGGGTGGCCCCCAGTATCCTCAGTTCCCTGCCGGCTACCAGCTCACTGAGCATGGCTCCAAGGGAGAACCAAGGAGACCAGTGGTGCCATCTCTGTGTGAGTGGTATATAAAAATTGCTCTCTCCGAGAATGAGGGGAAAGGTAGGCGGGTATGTACCTGCTGCAAGAGATCCTCTTGAAGATCTACCATTACGGTAAGTACAAAACTGTACCGTCTTCCTCGAGGGTATCTCTTGCAGCAGGTACTACTTTTGGGATTATTCCCAAGCAGTCTTTGTAAGGATGGGAGGCTGTTATGGAAGGAGCCCCTGTAGGACGGCATGGCCAAAAGAGGTCCGGCGCTGGGAGGCAACGTCTATACTGTAATGTTTTGTAAATGCATGAATAGTGGACCAGGTAGCGACATCACATATGTCTGAGACAGGTATCCCTCAGAAGCAGGCGGCTGAGGTGGACAGGACTCTAGTGGAGTGGGCATGTATATTGCCCGGTAGTGGTTTGTGAGCTTTAACATAACAGCATGTGATGCAATGTGACAGCCAGTTTGACAGTGTTTGTTTAGTTACTGGTAGTTCTTTTGGGGGGCAAAGGCCACAAAGAGCTGGTCTGATCTTCTAGCGGGTTTGGATCTAGTAATATAGATCTTTAAAATACGGTGTACATCCAAGGTATGCAGTAATTGTTCTATGGAATTAGTATGGTGGGGAAGACTGGCAGATTTACTGATTGGTTTAAAGTAAATTCTGAGACCACTTTTGGGAGAAAGGCCGGACTGGTACACAGTGAAACTCTGTCTCTATGAAAAATCAAGTAAGGTTCCTCACATATAAGAGCTTGCAGTTCTCAAATGAACCAAGGTGATGGCTACCAAGAATGTTTTCCACGATAGGTAGCGCATATCTGATGACTCAGCTGGTTCAAATGGCTCTGGGGTAAGCTGTTCGATTATAAAGTTGAGGTCCCAACCTGGGATTGGTCTGCAGATAGGGGGTTTCATTTACAGAATCCCTTTCAGAAACATTCTTGTGAGGGCCATCTGTGCTATTCTATTCCCTATCGGTTTGTGGAAAGCTGAGATGGCTACCACATGAACCTCGACAGAAGAGGATCCCAGATTTTGTGTAAACAATTCAGTGAGGTACTCTAGTATCTCTGGAAGAGGGGCATGGAAAGGAGTCGAATGACATTCTACCTGCCCAGTGGGTGAAGTGTTTCCACTCATCTTGATAACATTTTCTTGTGGAAGGTTTACTTGCTGCCAATAGGACTTGGGCCACATTTTTAGAAACTTTATGCCTGTTTATGAAGATGTGTTCAGGAGCCAGGCATGTAGGTGTAGTGATCATAGGTTGGGGTGGAGAATGTCACCTTGCTGTTGGGTCAGCAGGTCTGGAGACAAAGGTAGGGGATGGGATCACCAATTGCTCATTGTTGTAGCAATGGGAACCATATCTGTCTGGGCCAAAAGGGTGCAATCAGAATCATTGTTGCTGGTTCTCTTTGCAGCTCGAGCAGGACTCTTTGGAGAAGTGGGATGGGGAAAGACATATAAGAATTCCCCAGTCCATGAGAGGACAGAGCATCTATAGTATGACCCCTCTTATCTGGTACAATGGAACAAACCTGAAGTAGCTTGTGGTTCACTGGAGAAACAAAGAGGTTCAACCTCTGGGGTACCCCACTGTTGGAATATGCTTTGCAGGAGAGAAGACTTGATGGTCCATTCGTGGATTTGTGAGTACCTGCTTAGGTGGTCTGCTAGAACATTTTGTACACCTGGTACATGAACTGCTATGGGTGTTAGGTTTTGTCGAATGGCAGTGTGCCAGATCCAGGATGCCTCACGGCATAAAAGTTGGGATCTGGTAGCCCCTTGTTTGTTGATGTAGTAGACCACCGCTGTGTTGTCTGACTGTATCAGTAAGGGACCTGGTGATAGGTATGGCTGAAATGTCTTAAGTGAGAGTCTTGCCACTCTGATTTCTAAGGTGTTGATGTGTAGTTTTGATGTGGCTATATCCCATTTGTCTTGGGTTTGATATTGCTGATCCAGATGGGCACCTAACCTGTGGTTGATGATCTGTGGTCAAGGTTGGACAGGTAGTGCATTTGGAAGGCATTACTTTGTCCAAACTGGATTTGTCCATTTGCCATTTCAGTGCTTTGCTTAATGCGAGGGTGACCAGGATCTGGTCCTCTACAGCACCTTAATGTTGGTGCCACTGTTGTCTGAAGGCCCACTGGATCAGCCTCATGTGGAGCGAGCATAGGGAATGGTAGAAATGGCTGCGGACAAATGGCCTAAGATTATTATAAGTTGTCTTGCTGTAACAGCTGGGACTGAGCTGTACTTGTTTGTCAAAGATATAAGGGTCTGACGTCTGTGGTCTGGCAGGAAAGCGTTCCCTGCCATCGTGTCCGGAATGGCCCCAAAATATATTGAAGTCTTTGTGATTGGTCTACTTGGGTAGATTCACTGTTATGCCCAACTGTTCGAAGAGCTGCAAGATCGCGGTCAGGGACTGGATCAGGTCTTCTCTGGTGAAGGCTTTTATCAGTCAATCGTCTAGATAGGGGGAAGACAAAGTGGCCTCTCCTTCTTAGGGCGGCAGCCACCACTGCTAGGCATTTTGTGAATACTCTGGGTGCTGATGAGAGGCCAAATGGCAGTGCCCTAAACTGACAGTGTTCCCCCATCAGTCAAATGGAGGTACTTGCGATGTGCTGGCTGGATCAGAATATCCAGGGCACAAAGCTAGTCCCCTTGGTGTAACAGGGGGAGGATGATGGGTAATGTTACCACACAAAAACGTTTGTATTGGATACATTTGTTCAGGCTGCGTAAGTCCAGTACTGGACGCAGATACCCAGTCCTTTTTGGAATTAGGAAAAAATGAGAGTAGAAACCCTGACCTTGTTGTCTGTGGGAACAGGTTGGATTGCCTTTTCAGCTTTAGTGCTTGCAACTCTTCCAACGGGATGGGGATGTGGTCCTTTGGGTAGGTGACGTGTGGCGGTGGGCGAGTTGGCAGGCACTCCGTCAGCTCGAGTGTGTGACCTGACCGTATAATTTGTAATACTCACCCGTCTGTTGTTATTCTGATCCAGGCCCATAGATGATGTGAAAACTGACCCCCCCCATAGCCTGCGAGGTCTGCCAAAGTGCGCTGGGGAGGGTTGGGGTTGAGTCAGTTTGACGGTGGAGCCACCCCTTGCAGTGAGGGTGGAAAGACCACCATGAGAGGCCGCAGAGGAAGGACTGCCTGATGATTAATACTGTTGCTTACCTCTGCAGAATTGTCTGCCTGTACCTCTTTGGCGTCCTGTTTGACAAAATTGGTAGGGCTGTGAGTATCTTTGTTGTCCTGAGGTCTGGGGAGTATGGTACATACCGTGCACCGACTGTAGAGTGCAGCCAGAGGCTTAAAGATCATCTAAAATGGTTTAGTGGTTGAACCAGTTTTTCCCCACTGAAAGACGCATTCAATATCTTTTGCTGGACATCCGAGGTGAAGCCCAAAACTCTGAGCCATGCAAGACATCTCAGACTAATGTCGATTTCAGATCTTCCACATCATAGGCTGCCCTCACCAAATGGTGTGATAGACTGGTGCCAGTGTTAAAATTGGTCAATAGCTTGTCCTTTTCTTCGGATTGCGGTAGGTTGTTTGCTACCTCACCTGCAGCTGCCCAAAGGGTTTTCTGATATTTTAACATATACATACATATGAACATACGAATGTGCCAGCAGAAACAGACCACCCAGTCCAAGTCTGCTTGAGTGTGCAGCTAGCATCCTTACTTTGCAGCTGCCCCCCCACCCCACATGACCCCATAATTTATGGCCCTTATACTGAGTGTAGCCCCTTGATAAACTTTCTTCCCCATGTGGTCCAGACATCTGGACTCTATCAGGAGGTAGGGAGCTATTTGGGCTTCTTGGTCCTATCATGGGCTGCATTGATCAACACTCAATCAGCTTATGGTGTCACTGCAAAGCATGAGTGGCCCATTGCTGTTGGCAACGGTGGTCGGTCTTTCTAGGTACTGCATGGATATCCGCAGGTTTTTTCCAGGTGGTCAATATCACATCTTGGTAAGAAGAAATTAGTAGTACGACTGCTATGGCTGGGTCCTCTAAGAGTTCCAGGTAGTCTGCTAGGTTTTGTTGCAGTCTATCTGGTTCCTCTGTGGTAAAACCCATTTCCTTCTGGATTTGAGCCATAATTTATATGAAGGTCGGGTCGTCGGTGGGGTGAGACAGGCGTAAGGTGGTTGTGGTCCCCATCAAGGGAGGATATAGTGGAATTAGTAGAGAGGGGTCCCAATCCGTCCCCTGTATCATAATCTTCCTCATAGTCCCCTATTCCTCATGGAGTGACTCCTCTTCTAAGGACTAGTAAAATGGAGACTGTGATGCGTCTCTTATGGGGAGATAGGTGGCCTCCGCCGAAAACGTTTGGGTAGAAGAGAAGGGGACGAGGAAGGCACTGGTCTGGCTGCTTTTGTTTGTTGTGAGGGCTGTAGACCCTGCATGACTTGTAGCATGGTCTGTACCACTGTGGCCACATCCATGGAATGAGTAGTGGCCGTGTGTTTCGGAGGTGGCCCCTGAGGTGGAGGCACAGTGGCTGAGAACTAAGGGGTATATGGAGGAGATGAGGCATAGCTGTGGGAGCAGCTGATTCCTTGGTAAAGACTGGCCCGATCCTCTGGCTTCCATATATGGTCCCCTGTGCAATTTTACCTGGGTAGGGGGTGGCAATTTAGGTAAGACAGTGAGTGAGAATCCCTTCTCCCTGATAACAGAACCCTGTCCCATGGATGGTTTCGTTGAGGGAGACTGAAAGGGCAAGGTGTTCAAGTGGTGGAATGAAGGCATCAATGGTGAGACAAAACAGTCCTGTCTTGAGGAGTGCTGTGCCATTGGTGAACAGCTCGGAGCCATAGAGGTGACTGGTGAAGTCACTACAGATAGGGCAGCATCGAGTGTCATTGAGAGGACTGGCAGAGTCATCGTCGATGGGGGTTTAGTTCTTTCAGTAAAAGTTTTCGAAACCACCGTTGACGATGGCCCAGAGGATGACACTGTCAACGAGTGGGGCCTCTTGCCGTCAGAAAGAGGATTTTTGTCTCTATGTTTATGTTTAGAGCGATGTTTTGAGGTCTGTGAAGTTGGAGAAGATGAAGCATGAGGGTGAGACCATTCTCAAGCAGAGCAAATTTCTGCTCCATGAGATAAGACTATCTCTTGGAGTCTCCATCGACGAGTTACCTGGTTGAAATCTCTGCAGATGGAGCAGTCGAGGACGTTGTGGACAACCCCCAAGCACCGCATGCAGACTGGATGCTCATCATAACGGTATATTTTCCTACCACAAGGGTACTTTCTAAATAGTGATTCAGATTGTTTAGACATTCAGAAAAAGAAGTTTTGAAAGGAAACGGCAAGCTGTTTGGTGTGTTTCTTTCGTCGTCATCGAGGCACTGAAGCTGGAGAGCTGGCATGCTGCGAGCTGGTATATGGAGTTGAACAACGTCCTCCTGACGGGTGGACTGTGCGTCCTGCGACACCCAGGACTCCCAAGGTGCATGGAGGCAGTAAGGTGGGAGAACCTTAAAGTACGGAGGCAATCCTCTGTCCACTACATCCAACGCCCACTTGTCTGTTTTAATAGTGGACCAATGCGGCAAGAAACGACATAGCTGACCTGCGACAGGAAGGGTGAAGAGAAGAGACCCCTGAACTGTCACTGGCCAGCTTTGGTGGGGGCACTGGCAACTGTGGCCAGGGGGTACCCACTACCCTGCACCCCCTTCTTAGGACACTGGCCCACAGACTTGGGGTGCCAGGTCTGGTACTGCCCATGTAAGGGCTGCTGCTGGGGAGATTGTGGCTGAAAGGACTGGTAATGGAAAGCCTACTTCTTTGGCTTAATTTTCGGGTCCTTCTGGGACATCGCAGAATCCAAGATGGCACTGGACTTTTCAATATGGGTATGATATTCTTCCACCTCAGAGCTAAATAGGTCAGTGCACAAGAAAGGAACATCGGCCAGCTTGTGCTGTGTGTCCATCGTGAAGGTGGACAGAAACAGCCAGGCCTTGCAATGCATGGAGATGGCTGCTCCTATAGCATGGGCACACGACTCACCCATGTCCAAGGCCATCTGAAGCTGGTCTTTAGTCAGCGACTGACCATGGTCTTTGATGCCCTTCACCGCCAACTACTGCTCAAGAGGGAGGTAAGGGAGGCTGGTGAAGACCCACATCAGGGAGTAACCTAAGCTGGTCATCAGCAGGGCATAACTAGCCTGACGGTGATCCAAGGATGCCACAGCATACACCTTTTTAGCCACCTGGTCAAACCTCGATGGACTCCACGTCCCCCTGGTATCCGGACTTGCAGAACACCGAATCTGTGACCAACCCCTCTGTGGAGGGTGAACCAAGAACCCAGCAACGGAACACATAGGAATGGCATATTAATGGACCATACGGGCAAGAGAGTGCTGGGCAGGATGCTAGACGTTGCCAAAGCTCCAGGTCTGGTCCCAGAATGGCTTCCGCCACAGGGAAGGCAACCTCTGGGAATTTGTCCAAGTCCAAAATGTCCATTAAGGAATATTTAGCCCTCTTATGGACTGTCCCTAGCAGGACTGGCATGGACTCCAAGATTAGGTGTAGAAGCACCCCAAAGGATACTAAGCCATGCTCGGTGTACAGCTTCTCGACCGATCCCCAATCGAGGAATTCCAGAGGTGGCAATGGACTCTGGATTCAAGTCATCCGAGGTCTCCCCAAAAACAGCCCTTGATAGTTTTTCACCACGGATCTCCCTGGTATCATTTCCCTGGGTGATCCTCACAGACAACTGGCCTGGCAAGCCAGTGGCCAAATGGGTGTTCTTGTTTGGAGCACCTACCTTCAGCTGTGGTGGTGGTAACTCCACCCGATGAGGTGGAGAAGCAGGTGTTGGGGAGGGCACTGGCATGGTTGGGACTGGGGGGGTACCACTGGCAGCCGCCAGGTGACCAGCAATCCAGAGGGTAGAGTCCTACCCTGCCCTGCAACAGCCTACTGTTGCCAGAGGACCTCCTCATAAACACCAGCGCATCTTGCGACGGTGCCTCTCCTCACCCGTGAATGAGGAGACTCGATGACACCTCCCAGTTGAGTGAGACTGAGAATGGGAACACCTCGACTGAGATCAACAGCTGACCAACCTGTCGATAGCGTGGGGAGCCTTCTAGTTGACTGTGGTAAGCCATGTGTCGGCCCACATTGAGCAGCATGAGCGTGGAACACTCTACTGCTGGTGGAGAATGCTCCAGCTGAGGACTGGAAAGGGACACTGCCCGACCCATGTCCTCCTGGATGAGGACCGGGAGCATCGGGGTCTGTGAGATCGAGTCCTCAACCTCATCCAACGACTGGTTGACCAGCTCAAGGAAAATTTCTGCGTCCTTCCTGGCCGGAGTCAAAGTCAACTGGATCCATAGGGGAATCGAAGAGTCCTTCACCCTGCCTGTCTGCCAATAGGTGCTTGACAGCCATTGAGCAGTCGGGAAAGTCAAGGGACTGGTGACCTCTATCGCTCCCAGTTCCATGACCGGTGATGGTGGCACTTGTGCTTAACACCATGGTGGGCAGGGCTCGCCTCTAAGGTCTGGAGGGTCAGACATGTCCCTGAATCCTTCAGTGAATGACCTTCCAACACTTGCCCCAGGGAAAAGCCCCACTGAGAAAGTAAAAAAACAAAGACAAGGCGCTGCGTCAGCATGTGGTCTAAAAGCAAAACAAAATGGTTATATTAAATGCACGCTGAAAATAGAAAATAGAGTTACTGAGAAAGTGCTCACCATGGCAGCCACCACTTATGCCTCAAGGGCTGCAAGCTGCTGAGCAAACCCAGCCATAGCAGAGGCATTCTTGCAGTCCTCAGGGTGATCCTTTGGATTCCGCTCTGAAGGCCGACCCAACAAGAGCAGGAAGCTTTCTGTCCTCGAGGGCTCAGGAAGCGTACTTAAGCACTGACTGAACCCTGCCATGTCATGTTGCCCGCCCAGGCAGTATACACACTTGTCGTGCGGGTCGGTGACCAACATCTTCTGCCAACACACTGAACATAAAATTTGAACCCTGGTTTCCATTGCTTTAGTGTAACTTGATGAGGGGAGTCAAATGAACCAAAGAAATGACCCAACTTGAAAAAACTTCAAAGAAAGAGTTCACCTGGCGACTGGAGAGAAGGGGAATAAAGAGCAAAAATATAAAAAAAAAAAAAACCAGAGTTCGCATGCGGTGCACTACAGCCTAAGCGACAGCTTCTGAGGAGGTGGCCTATTCTTCCACTGGAAAGAAAGATCTGGCGTCATGGATGGAGTTAGGGGATATACAGTCCCGATGGTACGAGGAGCTTAGCGTAAAGACATTCAGTCAATTAGGCAGTTCCAGAGGAACTGCCAGCAGTGTGGATAGTGAACCATATCCATGTTCCTAGAAGTTATAGTTTTAAAATAATAAACTTGAGAAGTAGCGGTGTTAATTAAACTTTCCCAAGTTCAACAGTGTTCTTCAGCAGCAGTGGACCCAGGAGTGGTTTACTGCAAGAGAAAGAACTGAGGCATGTTGGGGATGCCCACATTATACAAGAACTGACGAGGTGCACTGACATGGGTGGCACCACCAGCAAAAATTTCCAGGTGGTCCTGATGCCAGTGTCATACAGTTTCATGGTGTGCCTCAACGGAAGGAGATGTCCTCAAACGATCATCAACAGTTTTGGTTAAGTACATAACTTTCATATCTTCCAAGAATCAATCTTCTCTATAGATTCCTACTATTTATTTATTACTAGGATTAGAGGTTATTTTACAAAGGTTCCATGTCAGATACAGAATACAGACATATTACAGACAGTATTAGTGTTACAAATACAGGCAAGAAGCTAAAAACAATTATCAAAGGAGACAAAAATACATACACATTCAGGTTACATATTTTACAGGAAAAGTGCGCTTGTAGGAGTAAGTGAAACAGTGTAGGAATACAGTACCTAGGATAGAGGCAGGAGCAGCGGGACAGAGAGAATTATCGAGTTTTTTTTTTGGGGGGGGGGGAGGTGCAGTCAGTTTAACACCAAGCTCAGACAAGGCCACCTGGATTGCGGATGCTGGAACTCACGATGGAGTCACTTAGGATAATTAGTCCTTCCAGAGGTGGCATGTTGCCTGGCATGGGCATGCACAGCGTAGTGCTTACTAACATTTTGCACAGTGCTCCATGTTGTAGCCCTGCAGATTTCTGCAACTGACACCAGGTGTATTTCTGCCAAAGAAGAGGTTACTGCTCTGGTGTAGTGTGCCTTTCCCAGTTAACGAATTTTAAATAAATAGCTTTGCCCCTGCCACCCCTGCCATAGTGTAGCAGTGGCAAAGGCAATTCACAATCCAATAGGATATGTTTTTAACTGTGACAAGCAGTCCCTTTTGATTGGGGTTAAAAGAGACAACAAGAGTTAGCTGGTGCCAGCAAGGATGGTCTTGCCATTTTTTATGTTGCTATCTTTATTTTTGTAGCAGGCCTTACTGGCTCACCAGTCTCGCTGTCGTAACAGTAGTTACGAGGACCACATCTGATGTCTGTTTTACAGATTTTTTATATAATGTGCTCACAGGGAGGGCGTTGACAAACCTTTTCAGTAGTGCTCCCTACACTGTACGCAGTGGTTCAAGTCCTGCCAACACCGAGCAATTACTTTCTCCTCCATCCAGCAACAAACTTACTTATAGCCCGCCCTTTACATCACTTTTTTATTTTTTTATTTTAATTCCCTGACAGGACAGGTGGGGCATTAAGACAGCCGGATGTTTTTTATTCCAGTGAGCCTTGGGCCATGTTAGGTATCACTTGGTGGAGGAAGAAGGACTTCTCTTCTGACAGGCCGGGTTAGGTCCTGTACTCATCAAGTAGCTGGGGGGGGAGGATGGAAAGTTTTTTTTTTGTTTTTTGTTTTTTAATTCCTTGATGGGGTCAGGCTGTGCTAGGCTGGGATCTGAAACCCATCAGGTAGTATTGGGGACAGAGACAGACTATTTTTGTATTCCCTTATGGTTCATGCTCTGGATCTGTTCGATAGTTCACAAAGGAGACTTTTTTTTTTCATTTATTTGCTGATGGGCCAGGTTGAGCCCTTGGCTCATCAGGTAGTTGGGTGGGAAGGGGGCATTTTTTTTTTTTTTTTTTTGTAATTCCAGGTTGTGCAGTGGACCCATCAGATAGCTGGGGGGTGTACATGTTTTTTTTGTTGTTGTAAATTCCTTGGCCAGCTGGGCTGGGCACTGGATCCATCAGGTAATTGGGGAAGGGGGCCATAAATATATTTCTATTCTTTGACAGGCCGGGTTAGGCACCGGAAATTCTAGCAGTGTGGCGGCCGCCCCAAGCCTTCCATGCTGTGTCTGAGCCCTTCACTGCAACCTGAACGGATGGGCAAGAGGACAGCAGTGTTTTACTACCCAAGGCTGAGCACCATCTTTTCCAGCCTCGCTGCTGCTTCTTCTCATCTCCATGTGGCTGACTATAGGTGTAGTGCTACTATCTTTTTCATCAATGGTTTCATAACTCTGTGCCAATTTGGCTGGATAATTCCTTGTGTTGCAGAGACAGGGCCATGGACACAGACACTTGCTGCTTCCTTATTTTATTGGAAGCTATTTAAACAGTGCTGGTGTGCGCAGCAATGTTCCTGTTGATTCCACTGGGGCTACAAACTAATTATGATGTGTCCTTACAATTAAAAGATATGTTACATTAAAATAAATCTGATTACCTACTTACTGTTTTGGACAGACACTTTATTTAGATACTGAGAGGATGAGAGAGATACTTCCTAGCTCCTGCAAGCACCAAATGGTGCCACAGCTCTGCTGTTCTTTGTCATTCACTGCAATAATTTAGTACTATGAAAAAGAAAAGTTACATACTTACCATAATAGGTGATCTTCTAGAACATCTTCTCCAGTAAGTACCAATAATGGGTCTGGGAGGCATTAAGACCCTGTGGGAGCAACTCTATGGCCATGACTGCTACTGGCTATGGCATCTGGGTGCCTTCACATGCTGCCACGCATCTGCCAATAACAGTCACTGGCTCCCTCGCCTACTCAGTTCTGTTTGCCAGGAGAGAAGCAAAAAGTAGGAAAAACGCAAGCTGGGGCTTGGGAACAACTAGCCCAAAAGGACAGAGAAAAGGATACAGAGAAGCGAATAATCAACCAAATAAAACCAGACTAACGCCTCTCAAGAGAGAGAAAGCATAGGAGACATGCCTACAGTGGCACATATAAAAGGTAGTCAAAAATACTAAACCAAAGCCTCAGAAAGGTCACCCAGTAGTCAGCAAGCAATGCCAGACAGGGAAAACGGTAGTATGGAAAAAGCCAGCAGCCCTGTATACATGCAGCCTCTAACTAGCAGATAAAGGAGTCACTGAAGGCAAGACCCCCTTACAAATAAGAAGGGGCAGAATATGCACCAGATCAAAAATAAGTCGCAAGTAACCCACTGGAGAAAGAAGCCTGCTTTTTTTGTTTTGTTTTTAAACAGCCAAGCTTCCACTCAGTGGTGGTGGTTGGAGTAGGCAAAGAAGGAGCTTGTGTGTATGACACTGCAGGGTTACCTAGCTTCATACAAGAGTGGCAAAAATGCTTCTCCCCCAAGGTACCTGCAAGTCCGCTGAATAAGAGGAGCAACGCAAGGTCACTAAAAACACGACACTTGACCAGGGCAGAGAAAAAAAAAAAACTCTACAGCAAATATCAAAAGAAAAAACTACTATAACAATGCCAGATGAGTCTGGTAGACCCTTCCTGCAAGTAATAGGGTGTACTCTTAGCTAAAGATGGCTGCTCCAGCCAGACCTAAATTGGTGCTATAGCACAGTTCCACAGACAGGATATCAGGTGGCGTTAGAACTATGTGGCACCCAGTGGGTGCAAGTAACATAGAAACATAAGACTTTGACGGCAGATCAGGACCGCTTGGCCCACCCTGTCTGCCCATTTTCCTACCTACTGGATAAGCTGCAGATCCTAGTTAACCAACAGCCTACTTCCTCCTACCCCCCCACCAGAACTGACTTATGTCTGTCCCATGCATTCTTGAATTCCCCCACTGTTTTTGACCCCTTGACCTCCTCCAGAAGGCCGTTCCATGCGTCCACTACCCTCTCCATGAAAAAATACTTCCTCATGTTGCCCCTCAGTCGTCCCCCTTCTATCTTCAAATTGTGTCCCCTTGTTCTTGCACATCTCGTTTTTTGAAATATGCTACCCTCTTGGACTTTGCCGATTCCCTTGAGGTACTTAAAAGTGTATATCATGTCCCCCCTCTCCCCAAGGGTATATATATTAAGCTTCTTTAGCCTCTCTTTGTATGGCTTATTGTGCAGACCGCACCATTTTAGTAGCCCTCCTCTGGACTGTCTCCATCTGGTCTATGTCCTTGTAGAGATGGGGTCTCTAGAACTGCATGCAGTACTCCAGATGGGGTCTCACCAACTGTCTGAACAGAGGGATAACTACCTCCTGTTTTCTAATGGTGACGCCTCTCCTTATGCATCCCAGTATCCCACAGCCCTCCTTACTACCTTCTCACATGCTTGCCTACCTTTAGATCATCTGATGTGACTACCCTCAGGTCCCTTTACATTTCTGTTGTTGTTAGTATCCCCCCTTCCCCCGTGTACTCTTCCCCTGGGTTTTTGTTGCATCATCACAGATCGGACATGCCCCAAGCGGCGCCCCTGGACACAGCGGTGCCTTTTGGGCCGTTTTTCCTGGCCGCCGCCACTACCGCGGAAACCAAGGACTTGAAGCCGCCCTGCTGATCCTGCTCCATGGACCCTGACCCAGATCGGATCCGCCCCAGCGGGCGCCCTCGGTTTCTGGCGTGGCCTTTTAGCTGTTTTCCTGGCCGCCCGCCACTACGCGACAACCAGGACTTTAAGCCGCCCTCCTGGTCCTGCTCCGTGGACCCTGACCCAAGATCGGACCGGCCCCGCACTCTGAGCGGTGCCCTCGGACACGGCGGCGCCTTTTGGCAGTTTTTCCTGGCTGCCACCACTACCGCCAAAACCAAGGACTTGAAGCCGCCCCTCTGGTCCTGCTCCGTGGACCCTGACCCAAGGTACTACCGCTGAAACTTTCTTCTCCAATCTGAGCGGCTGCATCACCTCTGATTGGAGCGCCTTTTTTCTGGTGACTGACAATTGGCCCTCAGGACAGCACACAGCTTCCGACTGGTGCACCTCTCTGCACTGTCTTTCCTGGGCTAAAACCCTGGCTCCTGGACTCACTTTACCTCTGGTTTTCTAATTTTACCTATTATTGTGTTCTATATTTGGCTGTTTCTTACTGTAATTGCTAGACGCTTTGCGTAGCTACATAGAGTGAATCTCTATTTGTAATTAATTTTTTGTCCTGCACTCTTAACTGTGTGAACGCCCAGTACAGCATATTGAGCAGATTTCTTCTCCCTAATTACTGCTGACTGCTTTTATCATTCTGCCCTTTCTACCCGTTTTCTCGCTATTGCTTATACTTTTTTTCTCCTCTTCTGCTCTAACTTCTGCTCCCCTTCACCACTGCACTAAAATTGTTGCTAATCTCTTACTTTCTCCTGACTGATTTGATCCTAACCCATCCCCCTCGTTTTCTCAGGCTGTAACCTAATTTCAGTCTCACAGTCATTGCTACTTCTTTGTCCCCCTGAAATCCCACCCTTCCTCAAATTGTTAATCTCCGCCTTTGTTTCTATCTTAGCACCTCCACCCCCTGCTGACGGTCTGCCGCTAGTCTCCGGCCCCTTGCAGTCTCTATATCTAACTCTGTTTTCTCCTCTCTCTATCACAGATCAGACCCACCCCGCGCGGTGCCCTCGGACATGGCGGCGCCTGTCGGCCATTTTTCCTGCCTGCAGCCACTACCGTCGAAACCAAGGACATGAAGCAGCCCTCCTGGTCCTGCTCCGTGGACCCTGACCCAAGGTACTACCGCTGAAACTTTCTTCTCCAATCTGAGCAGCTGCATCACCTCTAATTGGAGCGCCTTTTTTCTGGCGACTGCTGACTGGCGCTCAGGACAGCGCACGGTTTCCGATTGTTGCTCCTTTCTGCGTGGTCTTTCCTGGGCTAAAACCCTGGCTCCTGGACTCACTTTACCTCTGGTTTTTCTTCCCTCCCCCACCACCCAAGCCACCTATTAAATACTCTACTTGTCCCCGCCTACTTCCTATCACTCCACCTCTTCCCTACAAGTTACTCTGACTCTGAATGTTATAGTTACACTACTCTCCTTTCAGTTTAACCCTTAATCATTCCAGTACTGCCCATTCCCAAGTTGTTTGTCTTATTCTACCTAGCCCTCCTACTTCTAATAACGCAGCCTCTAAATTAACTCTAATTACGCAGCATTTCAAGAAATTCTGTCCTATGCCACTGGAAGTTGCCTCTCTGCTACCAATCTTAACCACTGGTTGGTATTATCTAGGCCCCCAAAAGCTATATTGGCTACCCTCTTTCACTCCTCTTCTTATCGACCTTGCAGTCCTCCCCATCCCCTAAAACTCTTCCTACTCCTTTGGGAGTTATAGTCTGGTGACTGTTGTATGTTTGCTTCCATACTGCCCATAGTTCTAATTCCTCCCTTTGGCTCTTAGGCCTCCATCCTCTGCCTCTTGCTGACAACCTCTCTCTAATCCGCTCTACCACACCCTGTAAACTATAGACCACCCTGTTATATTCCTTCCTTCTTTGTCCGCCATTACTCTCCTTTACTTCCCTACCCCAACTGTCCTCTACTCTGCCACTCCACCTGGCCTGCTAGTTTTGGGTCCAAAAATGAATAATCGGTGGCTGACATTTTTCCTCATTGGTACTCTGCCTCTGCTACATCTGTCCTTCAAAAAGGCCCCTCCTATAGATCCGTTCTCCCCCACTATAAACAATTTGACTTTGTATTCTCAAATCTTCTTGTGGTACCTGCCTTACATTGTGATCCCACCCCGTTACTCCCTAATAAGACATGGGTCCACCTGGTTGCTTATGCACGCAAGCTCAGCTCCCGACAAGCTCGTGCCTTGTCATTTTTCTCTCACCGTAAGCTCTGGTACCTCTTATTAGCCATTCTGCTATCTGGAGATATACAACCAAATCCAGAGCCTATTACTCCAGCAGCAGCCTCTATTCCAGATGCCAAAGGTCTACTCTTTACACACATAATATTAGGAGCCTTGTGCGGAATTACGCTGAACTCGAATCGTGGACCACGCTCTATAAGCCACATATAATATGCCTCACTGAAACCTGGCTTAAGCCATCCACCCCTAACTCTTTATGCTCACTTCCTTCCTATAATCTCCTGAGAAAAGACAGGCCCACTTCGAAACGGGGTGGCGGAACAGCTTTTTATTACAAGTCTCACCTCCAGCTCTCTATAATTAACTCATCTCCCTTACATCACTGTGAGGCCCTTCATGCCCTCCTCACCCTTGGCACAAAGAAGCTACTCATTGTCTGTGCCTACAATCCCCCTACACATGGCCTAAATGGACTTGATGAGCTCCTTGACCAAACCGCTTCTCTCCTGGGAAACAGTGAAGTTCTTTTACTAGGAGATTTTAACATTAACTGGCTGGGAGGCTCACAAGTGAAAGCCCTGTCTAAACTTCAAAGTTTCAACCTCCATCAGCTCATTTCCTCACCTACAAGAACCGCTCCTCAATCTAATACTAGCACCTTACTGGACTAGATTGTGATGAACCGCCCTGAGAACATCGTGGATGTAGGCATCCTTCCTGTTGCCATCTCTGACCACTCCCCCACCTTCTGCATCTGGGGCAAAAGTAGGTCTGAACCCACGAAGCCCGGTTTCATTACCTTCCGAAATTATGCTAATTTTGACACCCAGGAATTCCTGGCTGACGTTGCTTGTACTGACTGGTCCTCTCTCTATAGCTCTTCGGATGCACAGTCTGCCCTAGATATCTTCCTGTCCGCTTTCTTGACACTACAAGAAAACCACAGTCATCTAGTGACCGGAAGAGTAAGAAATAGACAGTCCTGCTGGCTGAAATCCGATCTTCTCTCTAAATTACATCTGAGGGACAAAAGCTGGTATCAGTTTAAGAAATCTGGTCTACCAGCAGATCTACTTACCTACAGGAAACTTAGAAATACCTGTAAAAGACATTAAGCAAGCAAAAAGCTCCTACTGTAAGGCTCTACCGACTCCCAGGGTGACCCCCCAAAATTCTGGGTCCATATTAAGCAATTCCTAGGCTCAAGTCAGTCCACCACGCCTAATAACATGACTCTTAATGGCATCCACTGTAACAATCCCCTCACTATTGCTAACTTCTTTAACACGCAATTTGCTGACCTTACTCAATACACCTCCACTTTCCCTCCCCTCTCAAATCCGGTCCTACAAGCAAACCCTGCTAGGCTCACTTTCGACTTCAAATCGGTACATAGGCATGAGGTTCTCAGACTTCTATGGAACATCTCTGAGCACGCAGCTGTGGGGTCTGACAACTTGGAGCCTAAGCTCCTAAAATTAGCTGCCCCATACATAGCAGCCCCCCTAGCAAAGATTTTCACTCTCTGTGTCAGGGCTCCATCCCGGACATCTGGAAAATAGCCAGAGTTACCCCTGTATTCAAAAAGGGTGATCCGCTTAACCCTTCTAACTACAGACCTATTGCCATACTATCCACACTCAGCAAAATTCCAGAGAAACTGATTGCCCTCCAAAACTACTGACTTCCTTCTGAAAAAAATGACCTCCTAGCTGATGCTCAACATGGTTTTCGGAAGGGACACAGTACCACTACTGCCCTGCTCAAACTCACGTCTGACACCCTAGTGGCCATGGATTCTGGCTGGCTCACAGGAGCCATTTTCATAGATATGACCAAGGCATTTGATCTTGTAAACCACTCCATCCTCATTGCCACTCTCATCTCTCTAGGTTTCTCATCAAATGTTGTGAACTGGTTTAATAGCTACCTGACTGATAGGTCTCAATATGTGAAATTCAACTCTTCCCTCTCTGACAAGGTCACCATCAATATCGGTGTACCCCAAGGGTCCATCTTGGGTCCACTTCTTTTCTCAATTTTTATAAACAATATTACATCCAATCTCCTAAAGACCTCCTCTCTATTATATGCAGATGACATTATATTGTATACGAACATACAAAATTTGCCAGCAGATAAAGGCCTAGAGGTCTATCAAGTCTGCTCGAATGTGCAGCTAGCACACCTTATTCTGCAGCTGCCCTTCCCTTCCACCCTTCCCCTTCATTAACCCTCCCCCTTGTCCTGTCCCATCCCCTTTTAAAGCAGTCCACTGTTCTACTGGATACCACTTCCGCAGGTAACGCATTTCACCCTGCCACCACCCTCTCTGTAAAAAAGTGTCTCCTCATCTCCCTCCTGAACCTTCCTCCCTCCAGTCCCAAATAATGGCCCCTGTTGTCCCTCCCCTCCCTTACTCTGAACAGCCCCTCTGTACCTGTCTTGTTTATTCCTTTCATGTACTTAAAGATTTCAATCATGTCCCCCCGTCCCTCCTCTCCTCCAGTGAGTACATGTTCAACTCCCTCAGCCCCCTCTCGTATGATAAGTCCCCCAGCCCCTTGATCATCTTTGTCGCCCTGTGCTGCACTCCCTCCAGTAACTTAATGTCCCTCTTCAGATACGGGCGCCAGTACTGCATGCAGTACTCCAGGTGTGGTCTAACTAATGACCTATACAGTGGCAGAATCACCTCCTCCCTCCTCGAGGATATACCCCTTGCAATACAACCCAGCATTTTGTTGGCCTTTGCATCTGCCTTCCTACATTGTGCCGAGTTGTTCACTGACCCTGTAATGAGCACCCCCTGATCCTTCTCCTCCTCTGTCTGGGCTAGCTGCACTCCCCCCAGCTGGTAACTCCTCCTTGGGTTCTTTACCCCAAAATGCAGCACTAAAATGTTTTTCCTGTAGTTTGTCTCTGTACCCTCCTGGCTCGTGCCTGAAAATAGTCTTGTTGGCTAGTGCACCTACCCGGTAAACAAAAACCAAATAAAAAATAAAATAAAAAAAAATCACTTTGCACTGAATCTAAGCTGCCACACTTTTGACCATTCCTCCAACCTTGCAAAGTCCCTTCTCATCCTTTCCACACCCCCCCATGCATCAACCCTGTTGCAAATCTTTGTGTTGTCTGCAAAAAGGAATACTTTTCCTTCCAGTGCCTCCACAATGTCACTTAAAGACATTAAAGAAGACTAGCCCCAGTACTGAACTTTGCGGTACCCACCTTTCTTCAGAGTGGACTCAGTTTACTATTACTCTTTGTGTCCTGTTGTCCAGACAATTTTAACCCAGGCTACCACCCTGGGACCCACTCCCAGGCTGCCTAACTTGTTTATTAATCTTTTGTGTGGGACTGCATCAAATGCCTTGCTAAAGTCAAGGCAGACATTTAGCAACTAATATATATATATATATATATATATATATACATATACACATATATATATATATATACATACATACCCAATGTAATGGGAATGTACTCCAGGCAGGAAAAATTGAAAAAAAAAATGTTTTTCTTTTGTAGTTTTTTTATTTTTTTAATTTGTGTTTTTTTATTTTTATATATATGCCCATCTCCCAACAGGTGAAGGCAACATGAGGAGAGTGGCATATTACAGAGCACCACAATGCATGCCACAGGGTGAGCTGCCCAGAGGCCCTGGCTCTATAGGGGATGGTACTCAATGGAGAAGATGGGTCTGGAAGACTACCAGTTATGTAAGTATGTAACTTTTCTATCTACCCAGGATCAGTTTTTTCCATTGAGTCCCACTAATGGGTCAGAGTACCAAGCTTTCCTGCTAAATATGGAAGGAGCTTACTCACGAGGGTACAGAATATCCTCAGCTCTCTAAGTGGGGGAGAAAACCTGCAGAAGAGGGCTCTGTCAGGTCTGTTGAGACCTGTCACATGGCCAAGTTGAGGGAGGCACTCCTGTGGCACAGGAGGAGGAGGGTTCTCCATAAGTTCCTGCCGATCCTAGGGGAGAAGGCGTGAGCCCCCTGGAAATGCAAGTTAAACAGCTGATACCAGGCCAATGGTGCCAGTCTTTAAAGGTGAAACCATACTGTCTTAAGACAGACTGTAGTTCCTACCAGAGTAGAAGCCACCTTGTTGGCATCACAAGACATTGGTGCCGTGCTACCACTAGACCATGGGCAGAAAGGTCACTGGCCTGCCTGACTGTCTAACAATAAGGCTGTGCAGCTGCGACCACAGAGGATGGCTGTGGGTCACTATATGAGCCTGATGTGCAGAGATGCACATAAGGGAGCGTACTGAGGTGAAAACCTTCCTGTTAACAACCTCTGTGTGTGCAGAATCTGCATCTGGGGTCAGCTGCATCTTAGGCTCTGTGGTCCAGATGGGGTCTGCAGTACCTGAATCCTTGAAGTGGGATGATTACATTACCTGCATACCTTGTGGGTGCACAATATCACATATGTAGGTCCCTGAGGAAGGCAGGGGTGCCAAAGGGACACCTCCAGACAGCCGTGAACACCTCCTCCATGGTTTTAGGCCACGGGAGAATGACAGCAGTGTCTGAATTGGGAACTTCTAGAAGTTCCAGTGGCAAGGTGATTGAATCACAGCTTGAGTATGTCTGAAGTTCAAGCACCTGGAGCATCTTCACCGAGAATCCACTAGCCCTACAGACTTTTACACTAGTCCAACTGTCATACTTATTGAAATACTCTAATACAAGCCAGCTAGTTAAAGGAAAATTCTACTAACTAAATACAGAGTCTACCAGTATTTGGTTAGAGGGATGGTACCAATGTCACCCCTTGATTTCATGAACTAATTTTGGGATGCAACTTTCATGAGGAAAGGAGACAAACCAGCTTAATCACCAGGTCTGATTCCTTCTCACGACTCCCATGTTCCTACATCACTTGAGATCCTCATGCACTTTACACATTTTCTCACACAGGCTGGAGCCATCATGCACGCAGATTTATTTTTTTTTTTTACCTCCCCCAGAAGAGTTTTCTCGATCCTTCCCTTCACCAGACGAGCAAAATCAGCATCATCATCTCTGTCCAAGTTTGCAGTGATAATAGGTGTGCTGTATATAAGAAGAAAAATAAAAATTATCAGCTGAATCCTCCATAACTAAAATTAAAGGGGAATGTTCATGAACATCCCTGCTAGTATGTGGAAATACATGAAAAGCTATTTTTAACAAGGTAACGGGCTTTGCTGTACATGGCTGCGGTCTAGAGATATCCAACATCAAGTCTTCCCTAGTTCCCTACCCTTATTCAAAGCAGCAGCCAGTTCATGAACTCTTGAGATAGCAAGCGACATCATGTCTGGGACAGCAGCATGGTTAACTACACACAAATTCTACCATGGCACCACTCTCAAGATTCCATGAAATAGCAGCTGCCCTGAGTCAGTGCAAGGTAGACTTAAGGACATTCCCTGATGTTTCAGCAACCCCATGTCAAATTCACAATGTTTTGCTCAGTACACGATGGCCATTTAAACTTTTAAAACCCACAGCAAAAAACAAGGGTTGCCATGCTTGTTTTTAAGTTACATGGTGAGAATAAATCCCCCATTATGGAAAAAATCCATAAAGGGTCAAATTGATTTATGTAGTTATCAATGTTTTAGGTGTTAACTCTAGTGTGCAAGAAAAAGTGAAACAAGGAAACATTTGTCATGATGTTTGCTTAATTTGTTCCACAAACAGAAAAAATACAGTTAATTACAAATATTATGACACCCTCTAGAAAGAACAGGTAATTACCATAACACCAGATCTTCGAGAGAATCTCCTCCATCGAGCCACATCATGGAGCTGTAAAATGTCAGTGTCAGGTGCACCCGGAAATTTTTGCTGACTGAGGCCATCCACATCAATGGGACACGCTGACACTTATATACCATGGGTGTCCCCTGCATGCCTCAGTTCCCCACCGGAGACAAGCTTGGAGGATCATCGGACCAGCAGGGACCGAAGCGACCAGGACCAAACCAGGCACACAGGACAGGATATGGAAATCTAGGTACAGATGCCAGAGGAGGCATCAGAGGAGAACCAGCTTGTGACAGTAGGCAGGATATTAACCTATCATCTGTCAAGGGAGCGCAGGAGGGAGAGCTGTGGCTCAATGAAGGAGATTCTCTCTAAGGTCTACTATTATGGTGAGTAACTATTCTATCTTCTTTAAAGATATCTCTCTCCACTGAGCCACATCATGGAATGATTCCCAAGCAGTACCAAGTACAGAGAAAGGATGGCAGGAGCTAATGATCCTGAGTAAGAAGGCCTTGCAGAACAGGGAAACCAAGGATGACACATCTATGAGACGATGTCCAGACTGTAGTGTTTAGTGAATGTATGAACAGTACTCCAAGTGGTGGCAACACATGCAGATATGTCAGCAGTGGACACCCTGTGCGAAAAAACTGAGGTAGCCACCTCACGGGTGGAATGAGCATGAAAGAGACCAGGAAGCTGCTTACTGCACTTCTGGTAACAAAACGTAATACAATTAGCCAACCATCTGGACAGGCCTTGTTTAGAAATTGGGGAGATCACCATCCTGAAGGCAACCACCACAAACAGTTGTGAGGACTTTCTATAATCCTGGTATGATCCAAGTACCAACGCAGCATCTTGTGGAATCCAGAATACATAAACAATGTTTCCCACTATCTGTGGGAGTTGAAAAATAAAACAGGAAGGCCAACAGTCTGATTTAGTGTTCTCTCAGACACTACTTTGCGAAGGAAGTGAGGATCAGTATGTAATGTAACTCTATTCTTAATTGGGGTCTGCAACCAGAGCCTGCAACTCTGAAATGCGTCTAGCAGATGTCACTGCCACTAGGAACAGTGTTTTCTAGGAAAGAAAGTAGAGTTCAGAAGTAGAGGCAGGCTAGAAGGGAGGCATAGCCAGGGTCTCTAGAACTAAATTAAAGTTCCACAACGGAACAGCATCATGGACCGGGAAGTGCAAAAGGACGATACCTCTGAGGAACCTATGGGAAACCTCAAGCTGGGCCAGTGTCTTACCTTTTGTGAGGGCGTGAAAAGCAGGCACTTTGGCCAGATGGACCTTAATAGAGAAACATCCCAGGCCGGATTCCTTACGGGACAAGAGGTAGTCCAGCACTTTAGGAAGTGGACACGTGAAGGGATTCAGGGTATGTGCAGTAAAACCAACCTGTAAAACGTTTACATTTTTGTGAGTGTACCACAGAGACAGCTTTCCTAGCTGCCAATAGAATAGCAGCAACCAGCAGGAAGGCACTGAAGTAGGAGAGCTTTATGTCCTCAGAAGCCAGGCGTGGAGGTGCAGGAACCACAGATCAGAGTGCACCAGAGCAGACTGCTCTTGTGTCAGAAGTCTCATCCGCAGGGGGAACAGGACAGGGAGCTACACTGCTGGAGCAGAGGTAACCAAATTGTCTGTGCCAGTAAGGGGCCATCAGAATCTGGGAGGCTGTCTTGGCCCACAGCTTGACTAGGACCCTCTGTATTAGAAGTAATGGGGGGGGGCATACAGAAGCTTCCCTTTCTAGCAGTGGGACAATGCTTTTCACCAGAAAATTCCATGTCCTGGAAAGGGGGGGAAGGGAGAGAGAACAGAAATGTGGCAGTTTGGCATTGTACAGAGGTGCAAACAGGTCTAGGTCTGGTTGAGCCCAGTTTTTTGAAAAGGTAGTCCATGACGGAGTCTTAGAGTTCCCATTTGTGAAAGAGTGCACGGGACAGACTGAGGCACTCAGTTAGGGCATTCAGGGTACCAGGCAGGTACACTGCTGACAGAAACAGGTCATGCTCTACCACCTGGTACCAAACTCTTGTAGCCTCTCTGCCGAAAGAACGCAAGTGGACTCCATTGTTAGGAAGGTAGAACTGGGCAAGGAAGGGGAGAGGGAGGTAAGGTGCCTGCCTGGCGCCATGGCTTGGAGGGACAGGGAGCGAATCCTCAGGATTGCCGGAGCAGCTGCACAGGGGAGGGAGCTGGATGTCATTGTCCACTTAGGGACAAATGACCTGGCTAAGAAAGGGATTAGAGAAGTGCAGGAAGAGTTTGTGGAATTGGGAGGGGCCTTAGTCAAGTAGCACGCACAGTAACCTTCTCGGAGGTGCTACCCATCTATGGCATAGGAGAGGCTAGTGTTCTGTACCATGGACCCAATCAGTGGTTGAAAACTGGTGTGGAGCTCAGGATTTGGCTTCATTGGGGACTGGGGGTCCACCTGGAGTGATGCAAGCCTATACTGGCATGATGGGCTGCATCTGTCCGGGAGGGAACCAAGATCCTAGGGTGATAGGTTTAAATGCTTCATTGGCAAGCTTAAACCAGCCAAGGGGGAGGCACTGGAAAGGAGCAGGAAAACTAGCCCCCCCAACAATCACGGTAGTAAGTGTGGCAAACACCAACATGGAGGTGTCGTTAGGAGAAGGGCAGGGGTAAATGGAGAAAGTGATAAAGGCAAGAAGGACAGGATGGGGCAAAAGGGGTAAGGCCATCAGGAAATGGAGGGTAATGAGTACCAATGCCCTAGTCTGGGCAACAAGCTCCCTGAGCTGGTGGCCTTAATGGAAGAGGGATGCCTGGATATCGTAGCAGTCACAGAAACATGGTACACAGAGAACCATGACTGGGATGTTAACATACCAGGGTACATAACCTACAGGAGAGACAGGCAGGGAGAGAGGGGAGGAGTAGCTCTCTATGTAAAGGAAGGGATAAAAGCAACTGAACAAAAGAGTAAACAGGGAGGAGAGGAGGCACTGTGGGTCACCTTGGAGACTGGAAAGGCACCACAACCGCACAGGGGTTGTGTACAGACCCCATGTCAGGGGAAGGAATGGACAAGGATATGATGGAAGGCATTCTTAGAATGGCAGAGAAAGGGAGATACTGTTGATGGGAGACCTGAATATGCCAGATGTTAACTGGAGCATATTGCTGCAGTGACATCCAAGAGCAGGGCCATTCTTGACGCCTCACAGGTGGCAGGCATTAGACAGCTAGTTTCGAACCCACTCGTGAGGGAGCAATCTTAGACCTGTCTCAAACGGGGCAGTGAGAGGATCTCAGATCTAGAAGTGGGTTGCCATCTGAGGACAAGTGACCATCAAACAGTGTGGTTCACGTTAAACTCAGCTACAGAGTCAAGCCATACAAAAGTGAGGGTACTGGACTTTAGGAGGGCTGACTTTGGCAAGATGGGAGAGTGCCTCAGAAAGCACTAGCAAACAGGCTAGAAGGAGGTGTGGAGCAACAATGGGGAATTATCAAAACTGCCATCACAGAGGCAACAAGCCTTTGTGTGAAGCAAATAAACAAATCAAAACGAAAGAAAAAGCCACTATGGTTCTCAAGAGAGGTGGCTGTGAAAGTCAGGAAGAAAAAGATAGCATTCCAGAAGTATAAGGAAACACAGAAGGAGCAGGACAGAGAGCTGTACCAGTTGAGGCAGAAAGAAGCAGGGAGGGAAGTCAGAATAGCAAAGGCCCAAACTGAGGAAAAGATAGCCAACTCAGTTAAGAAGGGGGATAAAACCTTTTATAGGTACATCAGCGAGCGTAGAAAGACAAAGGGAGGGATAGTGAGGCTGAATAGAATAAACGGTGGGTGGGCAGAGGGGGACAGTGAAAAAGCAGGAATACTGAACGAATATTTCTGCTCAGTATTCACAAAAGAGGAGGGGGAAGTGCCTAATCCAATTAACAGAAGCACTCTTGATAGGGGGGTCGATCCCAGTCCTTTCACAGAAGAAAGGGTTCTGCAAGAACTCCTAAAACAGAAAGTGGACAAAGCAATGGGTCCTGATGGAATTCACCCCAGAATTCTAAAAGAATTAAGGAAGAAACTAGTGAAACCACTGGCTACTCTTTTTAATAAATCATGGGAGGATGGTGTGGTACCAGAGGACTGGAGGAAGGCGGATGTGATTCCCCTTCACAAAAGTGGGACCAAGACAGAGGCAGAAAACTACAGATCTGTCAGTCTGACCTCTGTGGTACGGAAAGTGATGGAGTCACTTCTGAAGGAAAGAATAGTTGAGTACCTAGAGGTCAGTGGAGCACAGGATCCAAGGCAGCATGGGTTCACAGCGGGAAGGTCATGTCAGACGAATCTAATAGATTTCTTTGACTGGGTGACCAAAGTAGTAGACCAGGGAGGAGCTGTGGACATGGCCTACCTAGACTTTAGCAAGGCATTTGACACAGTCCCACACAAAAGATTATTAGTCAAATTAACCAGCCGGGAGTGGGTCCCAGGGTGGTAGCCTGGGTAAAACATTGGCTGGACAACAGGACACAGAAGGTAATTGTAAATGGAGTCCACTCTGAAGAAAGGGCGGTTACTAGTGGGTACCGCAGGGTTCAGTATTGGGTCCAGTCCTTTTAATGTCCTCACTCAGTGGCATTGCAGAGGGACTGGAAGGAAAAGCATGCCTTTTGCAGATGACACAAAGATCTGCAACAGGGTTGATACACAAGGAGGCGGAAAGGATGAAAAGGGACTTGGCAAGGTTGAGGAATGGTCTGACGATGGCAGCTAGTATTCAATGCAAAAGTGAAATAATGCACCTGGGAAACAAGAACCCAGGGAAGAATACACAATGGGTGGGAGGTAGTAACAACAACAAAACAGGAAAGGGACCTGGGGTAATCATATCAGATGACCTTAAGGTTAGCAAGCAATGTGAGAAGGCAGTAGGGAGGGCTGGGGTATACTGGGATGTATAGGAGAGGCATCAGCAGCAGAAAACAAGAAGTTGTTATCCTCTGTACAGACAGTTGGTGAGACCCCATCTGGAATACTGTGTCCAGTTCTGGAGACCCCATCTCCGCAAGGACATAGACAGGATAGAGGCAGTCCAGAGGAGGGCAACTAAAATGGTGCAGGGTCTGCAAGAGAAGCCGTATGAGGAGAGACTAAAGGAGCTTAATATGTATACCCTTGAGGAAAGAAGGGAGAGGGGGACATGATAGAAACTTTCAAGTACCTTAAGGGAATCAACAAAGTCCAAGAGGGTAGCATCTTTCAGAAAAAGAGACTTGCAAGAACAAGGGGACACAATTTAAAGATAGAAGGAGGGCGGTTCAGGGCAATGTGAGGAAGTATTATTTCACAGAGAGGGTAGTGGATGCATGGAACAGCCTTCCTGAGGAAGTTGTGGAGTCTAAAACTGTGGAGAATTCAAGAATGCATGGGACAGACATAAGGCAATTCTTGTGGGGGGCAGGAAGATATAGGCTGTTGGTTAACTAGGATCTGCGGCCTATCCTGTAGGTAGGGAAATGGGCAGACTAGATGGGCCTAGTGGTCCTTATCTGCCGTCAAAGTCTATGTTTCTATGTTTCTATGACTCCGCCCTGTTGGTTTATGTAGTAGATCACCAAAATACTATACAGATCAGCAGCAGGTGCCCCAGAAAAAGGATGGTGGAGGCCTGTAGACCTGCAGAACAGCCCTCATCTTCAGAGTGTTGCTGTGAAGAACAGTATTCAGCGGGGTCCAAAGGCCCTGAGTTCTGAAGGGGCCCTGAGGGACATCCTGACCAGAAGTATCCATGGTTATCACCAGGAGTGAGGATGGCTGGAGGAATGGGGACCTCATCTCTAGGCTGGAGTGGTCCCACCACTAGAGCAGGGAGAGGAGGAGTCACTTGCATGAAACACTGCAACTCGTCTGAATGCTGTTCCCATTGTACTCTGAGAAACCACTGACTGATTCTCATGTGGTGATGTGCATGTGGGATGGTCAGAATGGCAGCCGCCATAAGACTGATTAACCGTAAAAGGCATCTAGCAGAGACAGCTGCCAGAGGAGACCAGCTGTGCCTGGGCCACCAGTGCCACAGCACAATATGAAGGCAGAAATGCCAGACCCTGTCCCATGTCCAGGACAGCCCCTATATACTGGAGCCACTTGCATCGAGTACGGACCGAATTCAGTTCCTTGACCAGGATACCCAATAGACTGAATAACTGTCTGGTCTAAAAGAATGTGCATACTATCCGTTTCCCAAGATGAGGCTTTCAGTGCCCAATAATCTATGTAAGGGAAAACAGAGGCCCTCTATGGAGGGCAACTGCCACCATGGCAAAGGTTCTGGGAAATACAAGCAGCGCAAAGCACAAACCAAAGGGCAAGGCACAAAACTGATAGTAACAAAGAAAAATAAAAGAAGCAGGCTCAAGGACGGCCTAAAAGGAAGAGCAACCCACACACTTGGACACTATATCAAGCTGATTTTAATATTTATTGAAATGTTTCACCAGGAAGGCACGCCAAGCAACAAGTTACTCATCTCCCGGTGCGACCTAGGGGGTATGGAATAATGGGATCGAATACTGAGAAATGTTACAGTGTAGGAATAAAATGTGCTTACTTGCATACAATGAGAGCAGGAGGATCACATTGGCTAACAATGCAACCGTTAACTACAGTAGATATGAAGACGCATAGCAATTTGGCAACAGCTGGTAACACTGGAACACATATAATAACTTGGCAATGGTATGTAGCACTAGATGGTAAGGTGACAACAGTAACTGGTAGCCATTAATGTAACACAGATATTCAAGATTTACACTGATTGGAGTAAAGAGAGGAAGAATGGAAGGAGGGAATGAAAAATAGTGGAGGGCAGAATGGAAGAAGGGAAAGGAAATGAGACGCAGGCAAAACACAATTTTCGAGGCAAACAGAGATGACAGAGTGGACTAAAGTGCATATAAGAGGGGTAGGTTATAAGTGCTTAATTGAGTGTAAGGGTAGACCAGTGTTGGGCTACGTTAACCGAAGGGGGGGGTAGAAGGAGAGGAGAGGTGGAATGTGGCAGGGTGATGAGAGTTATTGTAGGTGGGGGTATCCAAGGGGGGGGAAGTGGGGAGTTGAAATTCAACAGTGTCCTGTTATCCCTATCTGGGCAGGGCGGTGGGCAGCCTTACTGGTAGGACACAGGTTACAGGCAATGAGAGTTATTTATATATAGTGATGCGAGAGAGGAGGGTGTTGGGGGAGGGATGTTGTGGGTGGGGTTGCAGAGGTCAACTATAGTGGAGTGGGTAGTACCCCACCAGTGTGCTGGGTAACCCTGCCTGCACAAGGCAGTGAGATCTAGCAGTGACTGAGGGGGTGCAGTAAAAGGAGAAATAGGGGAAAGGGGGTAAAGTTGTTGCCCACCATGCGCTATGGATCCTGCCTGCCTGCATAAGGTAGTGATCAAACTCACAGAAGGGAGAAAGAAGGGGGAGGAACACTTTAGGAGGAGGGAGAGTAGGGGACTAGGAAGAGCACGATCAGAGGGAAGCAGAAGTGGTGGGGAGTAGGCATATGGTAATTTGTGTTTAGTGGAGATGGCGGGGGGATTAGGGAAGGCACAGGAAGGGGCAAGGAAATTCTTGAGGGGATAGTTAATGGAGTAGCAAGAGGATGAGTAGCAGATTTGAGGGTGAAGTGAATTCCAGATTTTTGGGAGGCGAGAAGAATAACTTGATGGGCCAATACGGGTGGAGCAGTGAGGGACCACCAGGGTTTGTGAGTCTGTATATCTTGGGGAGTGGGAAGGAGGGGGCGGTTGTAAAGGCAGGGGAAAGATAGGAGGGAAGTTCACCCAGCCGGTGCTTAGAGGTGAATTTAGGCAAATGCCTCGAGTACTAACAGTAGCGGTACACCCCTCCAGATGTCAACGTATCATGTCACTACCAGATATGTTTTTCAAGTTAACTGCCACTCCCATATCCCCCATAGATCGCTCCCTGTGACGGGGCTGGGAAGATGAGGGCTGTCTTTCCTCCACCTGGAAACCTTGCACCTAGATTTGTTGGGTCGGTTAGCTGGCAAAAGCATATGGAGGCGCACAAACATTACTTAACCAATGACCCTCCCTCCCTTCCACACCACTCGAGCTCTGGCATTGCTGCCCGACGTACACCATGTGGCAGCCAAGGAGCGAGAGATGTCCCTCCCCACCCAGGAAGAGGAGAGCACGCTATCGGATGCTCAATCCCCCCTCCCCCCCGCCAACCTGAGCTCATTCCTGAACTCGGGTCAACGGCGTGGTGAGAGGTAAGGTGCACAGCACCTCAGCCATCTGTGCCACTGGGCCAGCCTTTTCTTTTTATTTTTAACTGTCAGTTTAAAAAACAAACAGCAAAAACATTATCAGTACTTAATAAAAACAAAAGTGAAAATATACTATGAACAGTACACCTTGATGAAACGTGTTTGCATGAAACAGTTTTTAAACTCACAGCTGAAAATAATAAGAAAAATTTCCTACAATTTCCCCGAGATACTTTATCATGTATGCTTGATAGTTTGTAATCCTTTGACCAAGGGAATCAGAAGCAAATGTCCTCTTCCCCATGATGTCCAGTTTCCTTGACTCCTCTTCAGGAGGAAGAGAAATGAAAATTGCATACCTACTGTAATTCTTGATCTTTTCGAATGAAGTCTCCACCACTCATTCACATTAATGGGACTATGCTGGAGGTGCTAGGACCCAGCAGGAGCCAACAATCTTCTGGAGGGCTGGCGCCGAGGTAGGGCCACGAGGAAGTGGCACCGTGAACCTGGCTCATGCCATATAGGCTACCTCGGTGTCGACCCTCCAACCACCTCAGTAACCACCTTAGTATCTTTTTTACCGAGGAGGTACATCATAAAGTAACCTAGTAAAACTAACCTATGTCAGACATAAGATAGTCCGAATGACCCTTGTAAAAAGAGTCAACACAACAGAGTCTTCACAGTCCAGCCACTGAGGGAGTGAAGGCCAAAAACAGATAAGTGAGCTTGGGGGATGGAGGGTGGGCATGTGAATAAGTGGTGGAGAATTTGTCCAAGAAGATCAAGAATTATGGTAGGTATGTAATTTTCATATCTTCCTGGACATAAAGGCTCCACCACTCATTCACACTAATGGGAGAGTATAGAGCTGAAATAATCCCCCAAGAAGGACGGCAGGAGAAAAGAGCTCACCAAGGACAGAAGTCCATTAAGGATTGTCCTGCCAAAGGATTAATGCTATCTGGCATGGACATCCAAAGCGTAGTGCTTTACAAATGGGTGCACAGAGCTCCAAGTAGCCACACTGCAGATGTCTGCAATGGGCACATATCGAATTTCTGCCAGAGATGCCACGGCTGCCCTGGTAGAATGAGAGTATACTCTGCCTTTCAGCTTAACCTGTGCCATGCAGTAGCATTGGCGAAGAAATGCGACTAGCCCCACCGCAATACATCTGATAGCAACAGGCTGACCCAGCCGGGCCATGCTGAAAGAGACAAACAGTTGTTTTGATGTGCGGATTTCTTTAGTTCTGCCTAAACAGAACCGCAAAGCTCTCAACATCTAGAGAATGTAGGTACGCTCCCCCACATTTTGGAAGTTCGCGAAGTAGGTCCGAAGGACCAAGGGCTGATTCAGATGGAATTCTGAGACCACGTTAGGGAGAAACCTAGGGTGAGTTTGCAGAATCACCTTGTCTTTGTGAAATACAGTATACGAGAGGTCTGTGACCAAAGCAAGTATTTCAGACACTCTGCGAGCAGAGGTAATGGCTACAAGGGAGGCGGTCTTCCAGGTCAGAAACTTCAGCTCACAAGTTGCTAGAGGCTCGAAAGGTTTATGGATGAGCATGTCTAGAACAAGATTAATGTCACAGGTGGCTACTGGTTGTCTGACCAGTGGCCTAGTGTGTAGTATGCCCCTAAGGAACCCCTTGACCAAAGGTAACTGAGCCAGAGACAAGGAGTGTACGGGCTTGTGGTACGCTGAGATCGCGCAGAGGCGAACCTTTACGGTTGAGTATTGCAGATCTGTATTTGACAGGTCCAGAAGATACTCCAGGACTTTGTTTGGTGAACAGGAAAAAGGGTCCTAAGAGGACTTTGTGCACCAGATGGAGAACCGCTTCCACTTAGCTGTGTAAGTTTTTCTAGTAGCTGGCCTGCGTGCCGCTAACAGAATATCTGACACCCTACACGAAACATCAGACCTACTCACCTCTATCTCCTCAGGAGCCAGGTGTGGAGACGAAGGGATCTCAGGTTGGGATGGACCACTGGGCCCTGGATCAGCAGGTTTGTTTGAAGTGGAAGCTGTCTTGGAAAAGTTTCCGATAATCTGTTGATTAATGGAAACCAGATCTGACAAGGCCAGAATGGGGCGATGAGGATCATTCTGCCGTCCCCCCCCGTGCCTCCAGTTTGAGCAACACCCTCTGAGCTAAGGGAAGGAGGAGGAAATGCGTAAGTAAGTGTCTTGTCCACTGCAGTCTGAATGCATCCTGACAGAAAATGCCAGGTTCTGGATTTCTGGTGCAGAATATAGGCAGTTTTGCTTTGAGTAGAGATGCAAAAAAGGTCCAGGTCCGCAGTTCCCCATTCTTCAAAGAGCGACTGCACAATGTTTGTGTCTAGAGACCACTCATGAGGCTCTGCTTCTGTTCTGCTGAGACGATCCGCCAGATTGTTCTACACTCCCGGCAGGTAAACCGCTTGGATCAAAGCTTTGTGCTCTAGGCACCACTCCCACACTCTCATTGCTTCCCTGCATAAGGGGCAAGAGTATGTTCCGCCCAGTTTGTTGATGTAGTACATCACTGCTTTGTTGTCCATTTGAGGAGAATGATCTTGTGACAGAGAATGTCCTTCAGAGTTCAGACTGCATGTAGGACAGCTCTCATTTCTAGAATATTTATGTGGAGTTGAGACTCGTACTGATTCCATTGACCTTGGGTGTGGAGATCTTGACAGTGAGCTCCCCTTCCGAGCAGGGATGCATCTGTGGTGATGGAGATCAGAGATTCCAGTGGGGCAAAGGGAAACCCTTTCAGAAGGTTGTCCTCTTGAGTCCACCAGTTGAGTGACCATTTTAGAGGTTCCTTCACCTTGATGTGAAAGGACTGGGGATGTGTGGTTGGGGACCACTGAGTGCTGAGCATCCACTAAGTAGTCCTCATGTGAAGATGAGCCAGAGTCACAGTGAACACTGAGGATGCCATGAGACCCAGCATCCGCTGCAACGAGAGAGCTTGAACCAAGTTGTTCTCTCTGTTGAAGTGGGCCATCTGAAGGATGTCATTCCTTCTATCCTCTGGAAGAAAGGCTTTTGCGTTGAAGGTATTCAGAAGGGCTCCTATGAAGAGGAGCTGTTCGGAGGGCTGTAGCTGAGATTTTCCCCAAATTGAACAGAACTCCTATGGACGTGAGGAATCTGGAAGACGTAGCCATGGCTTCTTGAGTCTCATGACTGGAGGGGCTTGCTAGAAGCCAGTCATCAAGATATGGGAACACTTGAATTCCAAACTTCCTGAGATGCGCTATGAGAACTGCAAAGCACTTTGTAAAGACTCAAGGCGCCGAGGATAACCCAAAGGGCAGGACTATGAATTGGTAGTGTTGACCCAATGCCACAAATCTGAAGTATTTGTGGTGGCTTGGGTGAATGAGAACATGCTGGTATGCGTCCTGCATGTCTAGGTAGGCAAGCCAGTCATTCTGATGAATCAGAGGTATCATCTTGAACTTCTCCTTATAAAGGAATTTGTTTAACTTCCTTAGATCGAGAATAGGGCACATGCTGCCCATTTTCTTTGGAACTAGGAAGTAATGGGAGTAGAAACCTGTGTTTCGCTGATCCAGTAGAACTACTTCTACTGCCCTGTTGTTCAGAAGGTCTTGAATCTTGGAAGCAAGAAGGTCTGACAGAGACAGACAGCTTGCGTTGCTTGGGTGGGTGATCCAGAGGGATTTCTGAAAGGTTTAGAGAGTATCCCTCAAGGATTATCCTGAGTACCCACTTGTCTGATGCGACTGACTTTCACTAGTTGTAAAACGGAGTCAGTCGTCCTCCTACTGCCGAGGAAGAGTCCCCCTTGTACAGCTGAGGTGGGATTTGGGCCGGAATCTCAGAGGGTGGTACTAGACGCTTTGGGGCCCTGTGCCCTCTGCCGAGTTTTCTTTAGCGGCTGGGGGGCTTGATTTCTGTTTAAGCCCCCTTTGCCATGAAAGGACTGATGGATATGAAACTGCTGCCAGTTCCCACCCTGTTGAGGGGCTCCGGATGGCGGCCTGGCCGTTTTGACAGCCGTTCTAGTTTTCGTGTGGCCTCTAGTGCCCGCTTGACCTGAAGATCAAACAGATACATACCATCAAAAGGTAAACTCATAACTCTCTGCTGGGCATCATTTGCGAATCCCGACGTGCATAACCAAGAGTGGCGTCGGGTGCACATACCAGCTGCTGCTGCTGCTGCTCTGGAAGCAGTGTCAAAGACGTCCATAGCGGCTTTAAGATGCTGAATATTGGATTCAATGCCTCTAGTAATGGTCTGAAGAAGCTCTGAGCTAACGTTCGAATCTGGAAGAGCTTCTACAGTGGCCTTGAGCGAATACCAGAGGGTATACTCATACTGAGAGAAATAACCCTGGAAGCTTGCAATGCGTGTGCTCAGGGTGGAGGCAGCAAAGACTCACTTCCCCAAAGTGTCAATTTTGCGAGATTCCTTGTTTACTAGGCATGCCGTAGATTCTTGAGGAAGAACGGCTTTTTCATTCTCTGCCAGGACAACTATGGCATCTGCAAAGGCTTGCGAGGCCAGAATACGACGATCCTTGAGAGGGGCACATTTCCTATCTATGGACTTGGCCAGAGAGGGAATAAGTGCCGGATTATCCCACACCATTTGAGAAAGAGTCTCAAAGGAGGGTTGCCTGGGAGGAGTCAATTCCACAAGAATATCCGGAACGTGCGGATACTGCAGTGCAGTAGCTTCCCAGGATCAATCTCCAAAGTCTGGAGAGAGAGTGGTATTCATGTTCTTAAGCAGAGACTTAAAGGAAAGGTCTTTGACCAAAGGTTCTGCTGGAAGAGAAGGCTTATTCACCGCCTCCAGAGAGGAATCGTCATCAAAGTCATCACCCAGTTGAAGATCAGGATCAGGCTCAATATCATCTCCTACTAGTTCTGGAGGGTCAGAGTAAATAGGAAAGGGAGGAAAGAGAGGAGGAGCAGCTCTGCGAATTGGAGTCGAGAATCCTGGTGCCCTGTGTGGTACCACAGGCACCCGCACAGAGTGCAGTGCCAGCATAGGACGTGGCGCCGGCACCACAGGACCAGACCCAAACAACCCACTCGGGGAACAAGAACGGAGAAATTCACCAGGAGAAAGAGGTACCTGTGCTGGCCCCTGCGTCACAGTCATTTGGGGGCGGGGGCGAGTACCAGAGTACGGCATCTACAGCACCCAGGAAGGCGCCGCGTGACTAGAAAACCCCAACTGCCCTGCCCGCAGGCCTGAAACCGGAAGACCCGAAGGCCTTGGAGATGGACTCACTGGCTGGAGCAGACGGGACAACCGCTGAACCCACTGCTCCATAAGAGCGGCCCTATGATGAAATTGCTCACTGGAAGACCCCCCCCCCGGAGGCGGGAGAGACCGGAGTTAAAGATGCTGCTCACTAGGAACAGAGGATACAGGAGACCCGGAGGTGAGAGACGCATCCCCGTCCCCAGCAATCAATGATCGACGCCGCGAGACGCACTACAGAGGGCGCCCTCGAGTGGTACCATTTCTTCTTCAACTGGGAGGCCGAAGAAGAACTCTAGGCCAAGCGGTGCTGAGTCCTTGATGATAATCGAGAATGGGACCGCTTTTTTGTGTGCTTTCAGGTAAGGATCGCCCACCCCTTCCGAGCACCGGACTGCCCATAGTCAGAACCCCCCCCCATAGAGGGCGGCGGACCAGACCCAGCCCTGCTGAAAACACAGATTTCATGTGAATTCTCCCTACAGTCACCTGCCCCGCTCATGACTGACTCCGTCGAAGGAGGGCTGAAGACTTCTTTACCAAAATTACTTATTTATTTATTAAAAAGCTAGTAAAATAAATAAACCTAACAATACTAAAAATAATTATAACTGCTGTTGTATAGACTGAAGACTTGACTACCAGCAGGCAAGTGATGAGGTTACTGAAACGCACTCGATAGCGGGGAAAGAAAGGAACTGAGGCGGTTGGAGGGTTGACGCCGAAGTAGCCTATACGGCGCAAGCCGGGCTCGCAGTGCTGCTTCCTCATGGTCCTACCTCAGCACCAGCCCTCCAGAAGATTTCTGCCTCCCGCTGGGTCCTAGCGCCTCTGGCGTAGTCTGGATTAGCGTGAATGAGTGGTGGAGACTTTATATCCAGGAAGATCTGAAGGTTGGGTATTTTTGATCAGTCATGAGTAGCCATGAGATCACTACTGAGCCTGTTTCAGGCTGAGATGAATAATAAGGATTAGTCATAGGGCAGGATATTGTTCATCTGCCTTCAGGACAGGGTGGGACAAACCAGGTAGCCAGGTGGCCAATGGCTACTTAAAAAACTGGTTTGGCTACAATATTTTGAAAGTTATTGGCTAACTTGGCTATCTGCCTTTAAAGTGATTTTTGAGTCCTTAACAAGGATGACCATTACAAATAATGGTTTGGCTACCAAATTTTGAAAGCTAGTTGCCAAACTGACCACCAGCTCACAAGCTGATTAATCTCACCCAGCTTCTGGATGGCTGATAACTAAGCAGGTCTATGCCAAGCAGCCAAAGTAGCATCCTCTAATGCAGAATGCACTGGAGGGATGATCACAGTAGGGCAGGCAGAGACCACCAAGAACTCTTACAGGTTTTTGGTTTTTTTTAATATGTGCTTTATTGTCAATTCACAAGGCAGCCATAATACATCTTTAACATAGCATAATTTTTATTTTTGTTTTTCCTTACCAAGTTTTGTGTTCAGAGCTTTCATACAGCACACCATGCTAGCAAACAAAATTTAGCTAGACATTTTTTAACTTAGAGATAAAATTCCTCTAAAGAAAGAAAAAAATAAACTTGGGTGACTAACCATATGGAGCTTATTCACTAATTATTCCATCATATTCTAATTTAAAATCGCTTTCAAGTAATCAATTTGAAACTTAAGTTTAAACTGATGGTGCGCTTTCAATGGAGTGCTACTATATAAAAGTTATTCTGATCATCTTATACCTATAAAAAAACAAAAAACAAACAAACAAAAAAAAAACAGTATTCTAGGCTGTATATTATTGCCTATGCTGGTTCTCTCTCTCATATTTGTCTTTATTCAACTCAGGAGGGCCCATCTGGTCCATCTTCTCAGGCCTTTCTCCTGGGCATCTCTCAACTGGAAGGTTCGTTCTTCCATATGCCTAATGTCTATTATGATCTGAGTCCACTCCTGGACATAAGGTGGAGCGGGCTGTAGCCAGCTTCTTGTGATGGCCTTATTGTATGTGAGCACATATATATACCACAGATATAACACATCTGGTCCTTTCATTCCCTCAGGAGGGAGATCTAAAGTCAGATTTTGTGTCAATAGCGGGGTAGTTATCTGAAATAAGCTATTAATCTTATCCCCTACTTCCCTTTTAAATCCATCTAGTTTGAGGCAAGTATGAAAAAATGTGTGTGGGGGTAGCCTTTGTTTCCCCACAGTGTCGCCAACAGTCAGCTGATTCTGTAGTGGACCATTTAGCCACTCTGTCTGGTGTTAGAAAAAAAATTGGGCCCTAATCTTCCACAAGTACTCCTGCCAGAAGGGAGACATGGTAACTTTTGACATAGAAAAGCCATATCCTATCCCAATGAGAGATCGGCAAGTGGAAATTGGCCTCCCTCTCCCATTGAGCCTGTAAGATCTGAGCTGTGCCCTCCTCATGTGAATTAAAATATTGATAAATCTTAGTAATGGTGCATTTGGAACTTGTTAGGGAAAACAGACCCCTCAAAGTTATTCCAGGTCTAGTTACAATTATCCCCTCTCTCTGATGTAGCATCCGTTGTATTTAAGCATGTATTTGTAGATAATACATTTTATCTTTAGAAGTACAGCCCCATTTTTGAATACAATCTGGAAAGGGTATAATTACATCTCCTTTCATTATCTGAATCGATGCTCAGAACCCCCTAGTGGTCTGCTTCCTATACTAGGCATTCAACTGTCCCGGAATAAAACCTGTCTCTGTTATAAACCTATGTTCCCGCTTGCCACTCACCACATCGCCACTAGCGATGCCGCAATCCATGTGGCTAAAAGATTTGAGTCCCGTCACGCAGGTGAAATAAGAAGCAGACTGCTATTTTTGCAGCTTCTCTCAGCATGGCAGAAAAGAACTACTAGGAGAGCAGCTGAAAAACTACTGATGCAGCCATCATATTGCATCTCACAGAACTGTGTGAGACAGTACCCTCATGATCAGAGTCTTGGCGCGGACGAGAGTCATACCTGATTAGAGCATTTAGATAGACACGTCTCCTCTGGCCAATCAAAGTGGCTGTTCTCCGGTCTTGGGAGGGCTTACAGTGGAAAGCGAGTCACTTGGGCTACGCTGGTGATAGGGAGCGCATCTCGGGGCAGTTTCGGTAAGCATGATGCAAACTACTACAAAATATACACAACTTTCCTGTAAAAGTAGTGTAGTTAGGTAGACAGGAAGGCAAAAGTGTGGAGAGAAAGAGATGGCGGAAGGGTGCTGAAAAACAACTAAGTGAAAGTGAATGATTCAGATGGCAGTAGGAGAAAAAAGCAGTTTACTCAAGAGAGACGCTGAAAGTATGTGATGTACAGGCTGGATAGTCATTAAAAACAAAATGAGTTCAGGATAAAAGGAGAAAGGGGGATAGCAGGCACAGATTCAATGTGCAAGCATGTGAGGGTGGCTTGAAACCCATTATCAAAATAAAAACAGACTAAAGCAGCAGCAGGGGGATTTAGAAAAGGCACATTTATTTATTGTGCAGCAGACACTGAATTTAAAACTATATAAATGTGAGAGAAGCAAGCTTCTGTGAAGCAACAGCCAAGTGATTTTTTTTAAGGAAAGAAGCAGGGGGATTAAAAAAAGGGCAGATATCTGTTCATTCTGTACTGAAAGAAAAGTAGATAGAAGGAAACAGAGCAAAGGAAAATACGACAAGAGTGGATCTGGGCACAGTAATTGCTGTGTGCATCAACAAACAAAAGTAAGTCACCGAGAGAAGCAGCAGGCTCCTGAAATAAAGGAGAGTAAAAGGCAATATTTTATGGCGCATCAGGGGATATAAGGGCACAGCTTTCTTATTGTGCAATATATTTTTTGTCACTGTGACAGAAGAAAGCAGTAACTGACTGCACAAAAGAAAGCTGACAAAGTTGATTAAAAAAACAATAGACGCAGTAGAGTCAGAGAGGATGTCTGAGTGGGATAGCACATGGACAGATATTAGTGTGAATACAGCAGTGTGGGAGAATGATCTCGGAGAGTGACAAGTTAATGCAGAAGAAAAGCAGAAGGCAGGGTAAATAAGACAAGTGGAGGGGCTGGTAACTTTGTAGAATAAGTTTGGTAGTAAGGACAGGCAGGAAAGCAGGAGACTACTTAAGAGACAGGATGAGAGCTGTTTTTAACTGAAAGCAAAGTGTCAGATTATTGAATCCAGAAAGAAACTAAGTCAAAACAAGGCAACTAGGTCTTAAGACGTGTGTGTAATTAACAACTGCTGTGTGTAAAACTAAAGCAATTTTATTAACACTCACACTGGCATCAAGCTGCTTTATGTACCTGTGTTGTGAGAAGCATAACTAAATATGTGCTAAGCACATACTGAAACACAAATACCTTATTGTGCATTTAACACATGGGTGATAACACCCCCCCACACACACACACACACACAGACACACTACAGGGGTCCATGAAAATGTGTTGATGCGAGTCGTGGTGTGTAGAAATTCTACTGTAAAATAAAATTCTGACTCAAAGTACTTTTTCAAGAACTTTATTATTTACACAAATTAAAAAAAGCATTTGTGCATCTTATCCTTCTACTAATTAATGTCAGACTAGTGCATGTCTCTTTTGTGCAAGATTGAAGAACTTCAGTCTCCAAACAAAACTCTTTCAAAATACTTATTTTCAAGAAGTTTTATAACTTACAAAACAAATATTTATTTAGCTTATATATGTGCTTAATTGTGTTCAACCACAAAAAAGTGCTGTAAAGATGTTAACTACTTAAAAATAATGTGATCTGCACTAAAATAAAAACTCACAACTTTTTTACCATTATTGACGTGTGGCTAAGGGTCTCTTGTTGTGGCTAAAAAAATATGGGGTCTGTTTAGCCACGGTGGCTAATAATTTTGAAACCCTGGGGGGAATGTAGTAAACCATTTCACCCTCCATATCTCTCTCTTGAGCCTAGCGCATGCTTGAAATACATCCCATGCTCCCAATGCCACCTGAATGGCTGTATATTTAGCTAAATGTAAGGGTCTTTCTGATCAAAAAAGGCATCTATGTATATGGACATCTGGGCAAAGGGATCTCTCTATATCCTGTCAGTGTGCACTGGCTGGGGATTGCATCCAAAATAACACCCATCAGATCTTCGCGGCTACCCAATACTCCCTGAGATTGGGAACCGCTCACCCCCCTCCCCGCCTATCAGTCAATAATAAGGCTCTTCGGACCCTAGGTCTGCGGTTGTTCTATATGAAATGGAATAGGCTGGTTTGATGTTCTTGAAACCATCTCTGGGATGGAGTAACGAATACAATGAAATAGGTACATAAGTCTAGGAAAGTGGTTCATTTTTATGGCCTGAATTCTAGCATACATAGGGAGGGGGAGTAACGACCATCTCTTTATATCTAGTTGGTCGGTCCAGTGGCTTATAATTGTCTGCAAATAAATGGGAATTAGTTACCCTTAAAATTACTCCTAAATACTTTAAAGTAGTCAGGTCCCATCTCATATTATATTTTGTCTTTAACTGAGGTGGAGGGCGATAATTAATTGTGAATATTTCTGTTTTTGCAGTATTGAGGGAGTATCCAGATAGGGCCGAAAAGGACTCTATTTTATTCATAACCCGGGGTAGAGAGGTCTCTGGGGTGGTCAGATAAAGCAACACGTCGGCAGCGTACAATGCCACTTTGTGTGTATTTGGTCCTAAGGAGACCCCATTTATGGCTGGGTCACTCCGAATCCACTGGGAGAGGGGCTCAACATATAAAGCAAATAAAAGAGGGGATAGCGGACAACCTTGTCTAGTGCCTCTATTTAAATTAATTTTCAGGGAGACTGTTCCATTTGTTCATATGTAGGCTCGTGGGTCAGTATATAAATGCTTTACAAGGTTTACAAATGTCACAGGAAAGGCAAACCCAGCAAGGACCCCATATAAAAAACTCCAGCTCACTCATCAAAAGCTTTTTCCTGCACCGAGACTCATAAGGATAGCTGGTATCTTTTGCTGAGTTAAGTGGTCAATGATATGTATTTTTCTATGGTTACTATCAGCTGCCTGCCTATCTGCTATAAATCCTGTTTGGTCTTTGTGCACTAAGGCAGGGATAAGGGACAGAAGTCTTTTTGCCAATATAGAGGTTAGAATCTTATAGTCAACATTTGGAATCGAGATGGGCCTGTATGAAGTACAAAGGATGGGGTCCTTGCCAGGCTTGAGAATAACCGAGATGATGGCCCGTCTCCAAGAAGGAGGGAGAAGAGATCTCTCAGTCATTATTTCCTGGTAGGTAGTTCTCATAATGGAGGTATTTCCTGGAATTTCTTATAAAACTCCATAGGAAGTCCATCATGCCCTGGTGATTTCCTGTTTTCCCATCTCTTATTACATTACAAAGTTCCGCTTCCGTTAGTGGCCGCATGAGCTGGGTCTTCCAGGAGTCTGAGACCTGGGAGAGGTGTAGTTCTCCCAAAAATCTTTGCATCTCCTCCTGGGTAGGGGTGTCAGGTTGGGCATATAATTGTTTATAATAAGCGTGGAATGCATCTGAAATATGCTCTAGTTTAGGGCTTTCTATTTTTGTTTGAAGGTGTAAGATACAAGCTATGTGGGCTTTTGCTCTGCAGGCCCTTAAATGAATTGCAAGACGTCTCAACGCCTTAGGGCCTCCCTCATAATAACTTTGCCTTAAGTACTGCAAATTTAATTCTTCTTTAGTATCTAATATACTATTTAATTCCTGTCTAAGTTTTGTTAATTCTTTTTCTCTCCGTCTCAGAAAGGTCTCCTGTTGTTGGGCCTCTAGGCCTGGATCTGTTGTTCTACTGTTTGTTGTTTTTGCTTCATCTGCAACTTTCTGGCAGAAGCTATAGCCACTAGTTTCCCTCTGATGACAGCTTTAAGAGTGTCCCACATCATACCTCTACTGACATCACTATTCTCATTATCTTGTAAAGTTTGGGTTATTAACTGGGGTGACTGGTCTTGGACTTCCTTATCCCTAAGCAGAGATAAATTCAACCTCCAAAATGTATTACGAGGTGGGAGATTCAAATCTAAATGAAGTAGCAGGGGGCAATGGTCCAATAATGCAACTGGGCCTATTTCACTTTTTTGTATCACTAAAGCGGCTTCCCTATTAAGGTAAAAATAATCCAGGTGTGAGTATATGTGGTAAGTAGCTGAATAGTGAGTGTAACCTTTTGAGGGACCTTCAGCAAAGGCCCATGCATCTTGTAAGCCCAGCTTCTGGATAAGAGCCTTAATTTGTTTCTGGGGTTTATTAGTCCTTCTAGGGATTTTGGTAGTGGTATCCATCTTCTGATCTAGTATCGTATTCCAACCCCCCCTATAAACAGTGTCCCCTCCGCTCTTTCTGTAATTAGGGTTAAAAGTTGTCTACAAACTTCATGTGGGGAGTTTTGGGGTACATACACCAATACCACCGTCGGTCTACATCCATTTAAATTTCCTTTAAGTAGGGCAAATCTACCCTCTTTATCAGTGAATGTATCCAGCACTTCAATTGGTGTGTTGCGAGGGATCAACACTGTGACCCCTCTTAGCCTTCCCCCATGACAAGATGACAAACAAATGTCCAAGAACCCAAAATTTTGAAGTTTCAGATATTCACTATCGGATAAGTGAGTTTCCTGCATAAGAAGCAGGTCTGCTTTATATTTTTTAACATGGTTGAGTATTTTTTTCCCACTTTATTGGGTTTGTTAACCCATTTATATTAAAGGCCAGGATCTTAATCCCCATTGTTCAAAAAAGCTTGGATCGACGGACAGTGGATTAATGCCCCTCCCCCTCGCCCCTTCTGCTCCCAGCGCACCATCATTTGAATTGTAATCGTTATCTCACCTAAGAACAAGAAACACTGAACTTGGGCTACTTTTAAAACATAAGAAGTAGCCAATCCTTGTAACGATAACTGCCAACAATAATATTTTACATTCCTTCCAAGGTAGGGGAACATTTTAATTCCCTGACTCTGCAGGGACAGTATTGTGTAGGAATATTACCAGCTATTCTCTGTCCCAGTTTAAGGTGGTAAGTCACCACTAATGTGCGTGGATTTCACTGCTTGCCCAAATCCCCCCCCCCGGTTTCTTGTACTCACTATGTAGTACATGAGAATGGGAAATAAGGTTTTGGTCTTTTTAATAACTTCTTATAGGCTCCAATGTTATTTATATTTCCCTGTCTTGTCATGTGCCCCCCCCCCAACCCAGAGAACATGCACCAATTCGTAATATGTTCTATAGTACTAAATACTTGGCTAGCTACATTTGAGTATGACTTTTTTTTTTTTTTTAAGAAATCAGTTTACAGTTCCTTCTGCCATTTCCCCAAGTCCCAGGGTATTCCCCTAACAAGGGCTCAGAGTCAGACATTTGCCCCCTTTTGTGGCTTACCGACCGTTTCAGTCGCCGCCTTCCAAAGGGAACTGCAGGGACTAGTAAAAGAATGCAATCCAGGTATGTCCATAAGAAGGCCTTCAAGTATCTAGCTCTTGTTGTTGTTTTTCAGTCTGGGGTTGAAGAGATCTAGCCTGTTGCAATTTGCCATGGATGTGCGCAAGTGTTCTGTGTGTGGCGAGCGCGTCCAACCCTCTATCTGGTCCCTTCTGCAAATGTTCTCCTAGGCGCTTAAGGTCCATTTCCTCTGCCCTCGTGGTGGTCCTCTGTGAATCCTCCACAGCCATTCCTCATTGTTTGAAGGCCTCAGTGACATCCTCTCTTGTGGAATACAAATGGGTACCCTCCTCCCAAAACACCCTTGTTTTTGCTGGGTAAGGGGTTTGAAACCAAATATTTTTAAGTTGCAAAACTTTCATGGCTGGTCTATACTGCAATCTCATTTTTTGTATTTTTGGTGGGTAGTCCTGGTCCAAGTATAGCCAGTTACCATTATATTTTATTTCCCCCATCTAACAAGCTTGGTGTAGAATTTCCTCCTTGGTGGCATAGCTCAAGAATTTCATAAGAATCTTTTTGTTTTTTTAATTATTTAACCAGGAGATACAACTAAGCTGAAAGCTTGTTTACAGGTGCAACCTGGGAGCACAGGGAAGTTAAGTGACTTGCTCAGGGTCACACAGTATACAAGTGGGGCTGTGGGGTTCAAACCCAGGTCTGAAGATTTGCAGCTCACAGCCTTAAACCACTGTGCTATACCTCTCTGGTGAGGTCGAGCAGATGGGTGTGTAGGTCTGGGCCTGAGTGTTCTGTGGGCCTGCTCAATTTTTACTTGCATGGTGGCTGGTAGTGTGAGAACGTCTTGCAGGAGATCCTGCATAAAATGAGCCATGTCTCCCACTTCGGTCCCTTCTGGTAACCCAGAAAGTCTCGGACTGTCCCTGCGGGACCTGGCCTTCAGATCTATATATTTAGCCTGGAGAAGATCAGCATAGTCCAAAACTGTTATAAGGGTGTCAGTGTGAAGTGAATTACTAGATTCCAGTTGGGTTACTCTAGTGTCCACCTCTTTAAGTGCAACATCCATTTCAGCAAGCTTATGGTGTAATTTCTGAAATTCTATTTTGTTCTCCTCTCTCATTTCAAGTATTTCTGTTAAAACAGTGTCCAGTTGAGCTCCATCTCTTATTCTGGTGTCGGGAGGTTGCAGTGTGGCCTGCATTGTTTGATGAATCTGAAAGGGACTAGCGTCCTGATTCTCTTGCAATAGGCGATATCGGGAGCCATCTATCATCATTTGTCCCTTCTCATGTTGGATTTTGTGTGACTTCGGATCCCCTTTCCCTTTTGGAGGCATCTTAGCTGGAATGGTTGAGTTTGTTGTGGGGAAAAACAAAGTTTTATTCCCCTCGAGGGGAGAGCTCAGGATTCAAGCTGTTCAGCAAGCCGTGGCGGAACCGGAAGTCCATACAGGTTCTTACTGAAGGAATCCTTCCAGGCTTCTTGAAACCCCAGTTTAACCTGGACCTTTTTGGGTAAGGCCTGAAAGGAGGCATCCTCTGGTGGAGACCTAGGAGTGCTTTTCAAGCTCTTTTCTGAGCAGAAGAGTGCAGCTAGAGCCTACTACATCACTCACTTCCCTCTTCTTTATAAACTGCTTTCTCTGCTTCCATATATTCTGGATTGTACTCCAGATCATCATGAACGTTGACTGTAATTGGCAGAGGGTCAATAGGATAAGGAACCATCAACAGGTGTCATGTCGACTGAGGCCATTCAGGGCTGGCACTACTGCAGGGACCAAGAACTGTAACATTGACAGCAAGGTCAACGATGCATCACTGAGGATGCCAATGGAGGCTGCTGCAGTGGCATCATGCACTGAAAAATAGACAACATTTGATAATGGAGCTGCACACCGATTAGCCCCAAAGGGGTCATCGATGTCAGGAATGGTCAGTGGGACTTTCCTCGATGGCAGTATAAGATACAAATTCCCCTGTCGGGGTTGGCGAGCCAGTGCCAGACTGCGACCAGACTCCAATCTTGGCATCTTAAAGACAGATTGGGGGGGCAGGATCCATGATTGTCCAGAACCATTCATTCAACAAGAGCTGTTTTGTTGTTGTTTTCTTTTCTTTTTTTTTTTTTGTCAAGTTTACTGCAGTACAGCTGTAGTTTTAAGCAACTCTCCTTGTCCAGGGAGCTCTAATGAAAGCTAAACTTACAGATGACAAAACACCTGAGGGATAACAGAGTGGGCTTTTCTGTAAGGAAACGGCTAGATTCTTCACTGATTATAGCACTGGAGATCTGGGGTGATTTGTGCGCTTTTTTTTATGGCTGGGTGTAGTTTAATAAATGAAAACAAGTTAAAAACAAAACAGAAAGTTAGGATTAGAGTTGTTTAGTTGAAGCCAGAATATCAGCCTCCTAACAAGAGACTGCTGCTGCAGCAGTTTTTACTCTGAATCAATGGTCCTGAAGATATCACTGTCATGCGCATACCTCCCAACCTCTCAGCATTAAAAGGCATAGCACTGGCCCCCAAAATTCAGAGCAAATGTCCAGAATGTGTAGCACTTTCATATTTTAAAGAACATGTCTAAGAATAGTGGGCCCCATATGTTTAGTGTTAAGGAATGTTTCTATCCAGTTAGTTCAATGTTTCAATGGTTTGTGTGTCCAGAAATAGCTCTAATACTATAAGGAACATTAGTAAACCTTTGTAGAGCAAGGGTAAATTTCAGTGTAAAAATCACAGCCATTTGTGAAATTTATAGCAGCTGAGAGGTATGGTCATGTGGGACACATGGGACAGGAGGCACTAAAGAGAGGAGCCATAAAAAATGCAAACATAGAGGTCCCCATTGACCATAAAACTAGCAAGCAAATTTGGAAAAAAAAATTCTGTACAGCAAACAAAGGGAAGGACACATTAGGACTACACCTACAAATCAAAACACTGCACAACTTTTTTTTTTTGGTAAATTTTGACTTTAGTTCCCCTTTAAACAACTTCTAATTCACAGAGCAGAAACAAAACGGGATTGTTTGCTACCTGGTCTGTTGTCTAAAAAGTTAAACCATGTAAGGAGATTAAGGAAGGCAATATAGTCTTGGTGAGCGGAGTACAGAACCCTGAATTAGAAATTTTGGTTTCAAGTCCCATCAAAGCTGCAGTGCGTGTCACAGCATGTCACTGTGTGCGGCAACTTTAATATTAAGAAGAAGCAACCCCAGTCACAATAAGATATTGCTCCTCATGTTTGCTATCCTGGGTAGATCAACTATAAAACTGAAACATCCTAGTAATTCCTTAATGCTGTTTTAATTTGCAATAAAAATTCAGATCTCTGACAATCTAGTGGAGTCAAGCAACTAACATAATTACTTGAATGGGCATTTGTCAGTGGTGTCGCAGTAGGAATCGGATACCATTCTATAGCCGCTATAGTATAGCGGACTGCTCTCTTCTTTTTAATGAGGGAGTCCAGGCCAAAGGTGCTACGTTGCAGAATTAGAATAAGCATACCCACAAAAAAAAATCTGATACCAAAAATTAGGTTTCTATGTTAGAAGAGCTCCAGAAGCACATGATTTGATACCTTTTATTGGACCAACATAGATGTTACTACAAAAGAACAAAGTGCTCTAGCTTTCGATTTAATCAGGTCCTTCTTCTGACGAAGGACCTGGTTGGTCCAAAAGCTAGAGCACTTTGTTCTTTTGTAGTAATGTCTATGTTGGTCCAATAAAAGGTATCAAATCATTTGCTTCTGGATCTGTTCTTACAAGGACCAATATGGCAACTACACTATTTGTTTCTATGTTAGTTCATTTTCAAGTTACAAGTTATTTTGCAACCCTGATTTCACTATCTATTCAGAAAAGCCAGTTTCTATGAAGAGCCACTGATGATGTCATAACCTGAACTCAGTCTAGTCCTCCTCGTCGGCAACCTTATAGGACCGGTTTCTCCAAAGTGTAAGAAACTGTAGTGGTGCACAACTTTAAAATGTTGGAGGGACATGCAGTCTTAGAATGTGGTACGGATGTGCCATCTCAAAATGTGGTGGGACACTCAAACTCAGAATGCAACAGGAACACACACTGAGGAATTTGTCAGGGATTGGCCATTTCGGAATACAGTGGGGATGCTCACTGTCAGAATGTGACAGGACATACCATTTATTCTGAGATTGATTGCCCTGTCACATTCCAGAACTGTACAAACCCACCACATTTCAAAATTGTGCATCACATCCCAACCACATTCCAAAAGTGTGCATCCCTGCCACGATCCAAAATTACATATCCCCACCAAATTCCCAAACTGCACATTCCAACATCGTGTTTCAGTTCCATATTCTAAAATAGCCAGTCACATTCCCAAATTGTGCATCACCACCACATTCTGAAACCGTAATTGCGAGTCACCGCCACATTCCGAAATGGTGCGTCACTGCCACAAAGACTAAGGTACCACACATGCATCCTAGCAAAAAAAATACAACTCCAGATAGCCCCCAAAGGCCTACTCCCCATTATCAGTGCTGCACCCCCCAGGCGCACCACAAGACTCACAACTATCCCTTCTTGTCGAGTCCCCCTTTGTCGAACCTCCCTAGGGCAGAGACCATTCAGTCACCGTGCCCCTCTCTGGCTCAATACGTTACCACCCCCTCTCTCACAGACCCACAGCAGCTCTCTTTTCAAAAGGGGTCTCAAAGCTCTAATACTTGAAAGTGCTAAGTGCACCTGTGGCTAATTTTGCACCCCACATCTTCTGACACAGGGCCTCTCTTGACCCCAAGTACCTGCACCCTACTAGTTTCTGACATAGGATATCTAGAATGTTGATTAATCTGTCCCTCTGTTTTAATAAGAGCAAACCTGTACTGCGTTTGACAGTACTGAAAATGTATATACTAACTGTTTTGTTTTTCTTAATCTGTATATGTCCTCCTCCACCCCCTGTAAGCGACGTGGAGCCTTTGCAAAAGAGTCTGTGACTCAAAGGTTTGTAATTCCGATTATGTTCAATTCCAAAAAGTACAGTTACGTAAGAACTTATTGTAACAGCAGATCTTTGAGAGAAGCTCTTGCAGCAGGTAACACAAAAAGGACTGACGCCACCTGGCAGCTGTTCTCAGCAAAATCTTCTCTAGCAGTACCGACGTGGGAACGCCCTCTGCAGATGTCGGCTCCACCCTGACATCGCCCTATAAAAGGAAGGAGTTCCCCACATGCTCCAATTCTTGCACGCCCACCAACAGGCAAGCGAAACGCATGAGGCGACAAATTCAGGAGTCTGAAATTACTGTCTCTTTTCCCAGAACAGAAGAGGAAATGGCCGACATGGAAGAGGCCTGGTCCCAGGGGGAAGGAGAGCGGGAAAACCTACCTGCTACAAGAGCTTCTCTCAAAGATCCACTGTTATGGTAAGTTCTTACGTAACTGTACTATCTTATTTCGAGAGGAAGCTTTTGTAGCAGGTAACACAAATAGGACGGATTCCCAAGCAGTATAAACTCAAGACAACCCTCGGGAGGGGGAGAAGTAAGTCAGGAAAACAGAAGCAGTAGGGATCCCTCAAGAGACCAAGCCCTGCAATACCGCAAGACCAAACCCAGCTCTGTATCTGGAGATGATGTCTAGGCTATAATGCCTGACAAATGTGTGAATAGAGTGCCATGTGGCGGCGACACAGATATCAGCTGCCGAGACCCTTTTTAAAGCTGCAAAGGAGGTGGCGACTGCCCTCGTTGAATGAGCTTTGATTGGCCCAGGAGCAGACCTGTTGTGTTTTTGGTAACAAAAGGTAATGCAGTTCACCGACCAGCGCGAGAGCATCTGCTTGGTAACCAGGCAACCTAAGGACCTTTGCATGAAGGAAACAAAAAGCTGATCGGATTCCCTGTCCCCCTTGGTTCTGGGCAGGTAACAAGGAAGTGCCCTCTGCACATCCAAGGAATGTAGCAACGCTTCCCCTTTATTAGCATACTCCGGGTAATACACTGGCAGCTGAACTGACTGACTGAGGGTGAGCTCCGTAACTACTTTCGGCAGAAACTTCGGGTTGGTGCGAAGGTCGATCCTATCCCTGTGAAAAATTAGACAGGGCTCTTTACACATAACAGCTTGGAACTCAGAAATGTGCCTTGCCGAAGTAATGGCTACCAAAAGCAGTGTCTTCCAAAACAGGAAGCGAGTTCAGTTTCCATGGTCGGTTCGGGGGGCGTCAGCTTCTCCAAAACAAAAGGCAGATCCCAAGGAGGGACAGGATCGGGGGGTCTGATGTGAAGAATACTGCAAAGAAAAAGCCTTCGATACCTCCATCTGAGCCACCGTCTGACCTTGGACTGGCATGTGATAGGCAGAGATGGCAGCCAGGTATACTCTGATGGAGGAATAACTGAGACCTGACTCCGAAAGGGAAAGCAGGTATTCTAGAATGGAACTGACTGGACAGACCAGAGGATCCACCTTCTTGGCTGTGACCCAGATACAGAAACGCGTCCACTTCATAGCTTAAGTGGCCCTGGTGGCAGGCTTGTGTGCCTCAACCAAAACTTGCACTACCTCGTCTGAAACTCCGAACCTAGTTTTGGCTAGGTCTTGAGGAGGCAGGCATGCAGGTGAAGGGAGCGGAGATTCGGATGGACCAGGGACCCACTGTCCTGAGACGGAAGCTGTGACGAAATTGGAAAAAGAAGCGGAGGCTCTGCCGCTAAACGCTGAAGTAATGGAAACCAAATCTGATGAGGCCACAGTGGAGATATCAGAATGATGGTGGACTGTTCTGACTAGGCTTTGAGGAGTACCTTCTGCAGCAGAGGGAAGGGGGGAAATATGTAGAGGAATCTCCCCTTCCAGGAGAGGGGCAATATATCTTGCCAAAAAGCTCCAGGCTCTGGACCTAACGAGCAGAAATTGGGCAGTTTTGCGTTGGATTGAGATGCGAGGAGATCCAGCTCCGGTGTCCCCCATCTGCAGAAGATTTGATCTCCGACCTCTTGAAGCAACTCCCATTCGTGAGCTTACGACCTTGTTCTGCTAAGCGCATCATCCAGTAAGTTCTGTACTCCATGAACATGCACTGCCGTCACACAGAGTTGATGCTCCAGTACTCAGTCCCACTCTCTCATAGCTTCTCAGCAGAGAGCATACGCGTGTGTGCCACCTTGTTTGTTGATGTAAAACATCATGGAAGTGCTGTCTGTCTGAATCAACAGGTGACCCGGCACAAGAATCGAGGCTAGGTCCTGAAGAGCATACAGGACTGCCCTCAGTTCCAGAACACTGATGTGCAGATCTTTCTCTATTGGGGACCAGGAACCCTGGGTACGGTGTGCCCCAGATAAGCGCCCCATCCCGAGGACGAAACATCCGTGGTCAGAATCTGGGATGAGGCTCCTACGTGAAAGGGGAGTCCCACCACAAGGTTCTGTGTTGACATCAACCAGCGTAACTCCCAGCGGATTGGCTCCGTGATTCTTATCAAGGCATCCAAATCATCCTGTGTCTGATCCCACTGAACTTGCAAGGAACACTGAATGGTCCGCATGCACAGCCGTACTAAGGGAACTGAAACAATGGCGGCTGCCATGTGACCCAGCAGCCTGAGAAGGAGTCTTGCCAGGACCCTTGAGGCTGTAGAGACCTGATGTGCCATGACTCTGATGCGGCTCACTCTGTCACAGGGAAGAAAAACCTCCCCGAGAGTGGTGTCCAGAAGGGCGCCTATGAACTGAAGTTTCTGGGATGGGAGAAGTTGGGACTTGTCCCTGTTGACCGTGATTCCCAAACGCTGAAACAGCGAGGGGGTGTCCCTGATGGTTTCCAATAGGCGGGGCATGGAGGGAGCAAGGAGGAGCCAGTCATCCAAGTAAGGGAACACAAAGTGGCCTATTCTCCAAAAGCACCGTGGCAACCACCGCCAGGCACTTAGGGAATACCATGGGGGCTGAAGAGAGAGACTCTGAACTGATAGCCCCTACCATCGAACCTGAACCTCAAGAACCTTCGATGACCCCTGGCAATTGGAATATGCAAGTAAGCATCCTGCATGTCTATTTATGTCAGCCAGTCTCCTGCTGAAATTAGAGGCAGGAGAGTGGGAAGGGAGATGATACAGAATCTCCAATACCAGACCCATTGATTTAGTTCACGGAGGTCCAGAATGGGTCTGAGATCTCCTGACTTCTTCGGGACCAGAAAGAAGTGCGAGAAATACCCAGTCTCTTTTTCTGCCGGGGGTACCAGCTCGATGGCATTCCTGTCCAGCAGGGATAGGATTTCCCTCTGGATTAGAACTCAGTGTTCCCTCAGATAATGGGATGAGGGTGGTGGTCTGTCCGGAGGGATGGTATTGAACTCTATGGAGTGCCCGAACCACACAAGCTCAAGGACCCATTGTTCAGAGGTCACTTGACTCCAGGCTTCTGCATAAAGAGAAAAGCGATCTCCAACTGGCTCCCCTGGCGAGCTGTCCAGGGGAAGTGGGCCACCAGAGTAGTCAGGTTGTGGGAGGGGGAGGGAGGGTGGCAACTGCTGTTTTGGCCTGTCGGAAGGTGGAGGCCGAGGCACTCCTGGCCCCGCCTCGCTGTGTGTGTTGCTGGTAGGGAGGCTGCAGAGGCTGATGTCTCCCACGGCCATGAAAATGGGGCTTCAGAGGTTGTCCCTGTTTCAAGTGGTACATGGACTGCATGGTTTGGATAGCCTTACCAGAGTCCTGTAACCTGGTAATGATCTTCTCCATGTCTTCCCCGAAGAGCACGGAGCCCTTAAAGGGAGCATCCAGAATGTTTGACTGCACATCAGGATTGAACCCTGAAACCCAAAGTCAGGCATGGTGTTGGAGGCAGATGCCAGTAGTGGCCGCCCTTGAAGAGGTGTCCGCAGAGTCGTAGGCTGACCGCAGAACATGGGTCCCCACGTTTGAGCCAGTCAGAAGCAGTTTGGCAAGCTTGGCCCATTGAGGGCAGTCGGGCATGCTTTGTACAGTGTCCAGTCCCTGTTCCCAAAGGGTGTTCTGGAACTGGACCATGTGTGTCAGGAAGTGAAGACTCCTGATACTGCAGGTGGCAGCAAAGTACACCTTGCGTCCCATGGAATCCAGCTGCTTAAACTCCCTGTCAGGCAGCTGGGTGCTCAGGTGTTTGGGCCTCTGGAATGGTGGAGCACAAATCACTAGAGTCAGCTGCTGGAGTTTGGCCAGAAAGGGGTGGTCTTAGGGGCCTGGTAAAGTCGATGAGCCTTCTTGGGCACAGCAGAGGAGGAGTGAGGGTGCTTCAAGGTTGCATAGGTGACATCCTCAAAGGTGTCGAAAATGGAAGGGATGACCACCGGCTTAGGGTCTTTTTGGCAGAGGTATTCAGCCAACCACAAGTGCTCAGGGTCCAGGGCCTCAGTATCCCAGCCCATGTTTTCCTGGATGTGCCTCATCACCCCATAAAACTGGGGTCGTCAGGAGGGGATTTAGGGTGCCCCTCCAGGTCCCTGTACTCCAGATCACCATCCTAGTCAGGCACAGAAGTATCGGAGTCAATGTAGTAGTCAGAGGAGGAAGAGGAGGGTGAGTGATGTCTTCTTCTCTTGCCCTTCTTATGCGAAGAGGGAGAGCGGGAGGAACTCCTAGACCTGGTCCTAGTGTGCCTCTTGTCCTTGTGCTTTCTTGGTGCAGAAGGCTCCCTCCCCGCCTCATGGTCAGAAGGCTCTGAGAGCGGAACTGAATCCGGGTTGGGCCCCACTGGAGGGTCCGTAACAGGGGTGGGTTGAGGTGTGGGTGAAGATGCACCCACTGGGAGATCGCACTCAACGGTCTCCCACCAGTTGGAGAATAGCTCCTTCACCTGCGTGGGGTTCAGTTTGGGAGACCATGGCACAGAGGGAGCAGGCACACCAGAGCCGGCCCCGTCGGGTGGTGCCGGCGTTGGGTTGAAGCCACCAACACTAGTGTCTGGAGTCACCGGTGTCGGTCACACATTGTCGGGTTCCGAAGTCAGATGGCCCAGCGTCTGCTGCAGAGAGGGGTCCTAGAAATGATGTCGGATCGGCTGACGGGATCGATCAACCAGCGCGTAAGACCTTCGCTGGAGGAGGGTGGAGCCGTGGAACGCACGGCAGGTGTCGGTCTGGTGTCTGCTGATTACCGGTGTCCAATGGACGTCCTTCCAAGGCTTTAGCCTTGGGATGGTCGGAGTGTTTGCGGTGTTTGTCCTGCTTCTCCAATGAGTGTCATTCTTTCACAGGGGGCTGACGAAGGTCAGAGTCTTTGGACTTAGGTGGCAAAGACAACGCCCTGCCGACTGAAATCCTGGAGGCCTTGCTCGACTCCTGGAGGTCAGACGCAGAGATGGAGGCCAAGTGGGAGGAGGACTTACCTGAGCCCTCTGCGGAGGACTTCTCGGCAGGCGGCGCACCTTTAGAGGCTGGAGAGTGGTCCTGAAGGGCTTAGACACCACCAACCCAGAGGCTGCAGTTGGAGGTGTAAGCGTTGTGAGGTGGTGTTCATGCCCCGAAGATCCAGACTTCAAACCTGAGGAACCGGGCTTAGAGCAAGACCTCTCCCGCTCCCTGTGCTCCCGATGTTTATCCTTATGGTGCTTGTGAGCGGGTGAATGGACAGATTTCCCCGAGGAAGATCATTCCATGGCGGCCAATTTAGATTCTGCGAGGAAGGCGGAGAGTGACTCCTGTTGCCTAATGTGTGTTTGGCTATTGAAGGCCTGGCAATGGAGGCAGGTGCTGATGTCGTGGTCGGGCCCCAGGCAGTAGAGACACGCAGAATGGCAGTCTTTTCGAGAGGATCTGTCGCCTGCAGGAGCACCTGTTACTGTGCCCTTATAAGAAGTTGATATAAGTGGACTTGAAGAAAATTAGTCAAAAAAAAAACAGTGCAGAATAGCGATTGGTACTGGTACGCGGTGCCAAAAACAAACAGACCCAAGCCGTGCGGCGGGAAAGAACTGGAGCACGTGGGGAACTCCCTCCTTATATAAGGTGACATTGAGGGTAGAGCCAACGTTGGCAGAGGGCGTTCCCACATCAGTACTGCTAGAGAAATTTTGCTGAGAACAGCCGCCAGGTGGCGTCAGTCCTATTTGTGTTACCTGCTCTAAGAGCTTCCTCTCAAAGTAAGATCTGTGCGTCACCGCCACATTCCAAAACTGTGCGTCACCGGCACATTACTAAATTGTGCATCACCACCGCATTTTAAAATTTTACCTTCCTGCCATATTCCAAAATTGCCTTTCACTGTCATATTCTGAAAATGTGTACCCCCACCATATTTCAAAATTGTACGTCCCCGACACATTCTGAAAGTGTCACTGCCACATTTTGATATTGCATGTCGAAGTCACGTTCAAAATTACCATCCCTGTCTCATTCTGTAATGTCATGCGACTACCATTTTGAAACTGCGTCACTGCCATATTCTGAGATTCTGTGTGCACGACACAATGTGAAACTGCAAGTTACAGCCACAATCTGAAATCAAGCATCCCAACCACATTTTCAAACTGTCACCACATGCCAAATTTATGCATCCATGACACATTATGAAATTACATATCCCTGCCATCTTCTGCAGCTGTGTGCCCCACATTTCAAAACTGGGCATCTCTGCCACATTCTAAAAATATATGACATCACCACATTATGAATTTTAGCGTCCCTGCCACACTCCAAAATTATGTGTTCCAGCTACTTTCTAAGACGTGTCATTGCTGCATTCCACGATTGCAACCTGGTGACAGTTAAAAATCTCATACTTGCAATATTCTAAAAACTTCACACAACTTTGTCATTCGAAAGCCATGTTTGCCAATGCAATCCACCCTTCCCCCGTCACATTCTGAAGTACTGTATCTTGTATCTGCACATTATGGAAATGCATGCGCTGACCCATCCAGTGTCACTTTTTTTTTTTTCCAGATGTCTACTACAACTGCAGTTTTATGCAACGTAGGAGAAATAAGTCCTGCAAAGTAGCCTGCAGGGAGGACTAGGCTGTGAGTTCAGGTTATGACATCATCAGTAGGTCTTCATAGAAACTGACTTTGATCAGGTAGTGAATTTAGGATTATAAAACTACTTGTAACTTTTAAACAAAGTAACTTAGAGATCTCATTTTTGGCATGAGGCTGATTGAGGATATGCTGATCCAAATTCTGAATTTACTGATGTCCCTTTTTAAAGACATGCTATGAGCTACTTGCTGGCGCATCCACATTCACAAATCCACTACCACATTAACCTGATTTAAATGTTGGATAACTGGGAAAGGCACACTGAGTCAAGGATCGTTTACAGGTGCAACCCGGGAAGGGGGTAAAGGGAATAGGCATACAGGCAATTACAATCATCTGAAGGGCAATAACGGCAAATACAAGTGTAAAAAACTCAATTAGTAACAATATAGAACAGTGGATATACATAGGTTGCAAATGAGCTGAAAAGCTCACACTATACATGGGTAAGCAGTACAAAATCCATTAGAAAGACAAAGAACCTCTGTGCGCAAACACTGAGGCAAGGGTTACCCCCAAAGGGCATTTGGCTGGGAAGCCAAGTTTCAAGAAAATACAAAATCACACATGCCCACACAATGCAAAGCATCATGGGCTACATATGCAAATCACCACAGAATGTTATGCTGGTTCAACTTTAAGCAGAATTGCATGGTGCCGAAATGCCTCTCACACAATTTGCAAAGGGTGCTAACAGGTGACGTAGAAAATCCATTAGATGACTGTGGGTGAGCTGGGCCCTCTACAAAGAGCAGACTGTAGGCCAAGAGTTGAAGAATGCCAGGAAAATGGAAATTACGTACCTACTGTAATTCTTGATCTTCTTGGATGAAGTCTCCACCACTCATTCACACTGATGGGAGTACGCCGGAGGCACTAGGACCCAGCAGGAGCCAAACTTTTTCATGAGGGCCGGCACCAAGATGGAGTCACAAGGACACAGCACTGTGAGCCAGGCTTGTGCAGTATAGACTATCTCAGCATCAACCCTCCAACCGCCTCAGTACGTTCCCCCACCCCCGGGAGGAGGAGCAGCATAACTAACCTAGAGGGCTAACCTAAAAATCGGACATAAGATAGTCCGAATGACCCGTGTAAGAAGGGTCAAAAACAAAGTCTTCACAGTCCAACCACTGAGGGAGTGAAGACCAGAAACAGAGAAGAGAGCTCGGGGGATGGTGGGTGAGCGTGTGAATGAGTAGTGGAGACTTTGTCTAAGAAGATCAAGAATTACGATAGGTACGTAATTTCCATATCTTCATGAACATAAAGTCTCCACCACTCACTCACACTGATGGGAGAGTACCGAGCTAAATAATTCACTGAGACGGGTGGCAGGAAAGAGAGAAGCTCAAGTTTTAGGACAGAAGTCCGTTAAAGATTGTCCTGCCAAATGACTGATGTCGTCTGGGATGGACATCCAAGGCACAGTGCTTTACAAACGTTTGCACGGAGCTCCAGGTAGCTGCATTGCAAATATCTGCAATGGGGACATTACAAATTTTCGCCAGAGATGCCACGACTGCTCTGGTAGAGTGAGCGTACACGCTACCTTCCAGCTTGACCTGTGCCATGGAATAGCAATGGCGAAGGCATGCCACCAGCCACGCTGAAATGCACCTGATAGCAATAGGTTGACCCAGCCGAGTCGTGCTGAAGGAAACAAACAGTTGTTAAGCCTTGTGAATTTCCTTTGTTCTATCCAGATAGAACTGCAAGGCTCTTTTTACGTCTAGGGAATGAAGGATACGCTCTCCTTCATTCTGGAAGTTTGCAAACTAGGTAGGACGGACTAAAGGTTGATTCAGATGGAATTCTAAGACAAGCTTAGGATGAGTCCTAAGAACTACTTTGTCCTTGTGAAATACAGTATACGGAGGGTCCGTGACCAAGGCGTGTATTTTAGATACCCTACGAGCAGAAGTAATGGCCACCAGGAAGGCCGTCTTCCAAGTGAGGAATTTCAACTTGCAAGTAGCTAGAGGCTCGAAAGGTTTACGAGTGAGCATGTCTAGCACAAGGTTAATTGTCCCAGGCTGCAACTGGACGTCTAATAGGAGGTTTAGTATGCAGAATCCCTTTAAGAAGCCTTTTAACTACAGGCAGCTGAGCCAGTGACATGGAGAGTACTGGCTCATGATATGCCGAAATTGCATAAAGATGAACTTTAACTGTGGTTAACCGACTGAGCAGGTTCCTCCTGAGTGAGGACCAGGAGAACCTGAGCCTGTGAGGTAGACGAATCCTCAGTCTCCTCGGACAACCAGTCTACTGGCTCGAGCAAAATCTCAACTGACTGCTTGACCAGAGTCAGGGTTGCAGGCTTCAACAGGGCCACTGTAGGAGTCTGCCCCCCTTACCGGAGGAAGCTCAACCAAAGAAGAGTGGTCACGGAAAATCAAGGGAGCTGGAAAAGAGTGATTATTCCTGCTCACACAGTCTATGTCAATGGTATTTCTTGTGCTTTTGCTCGTAGAATGGGCTCTTCCCAAAGATCTAGGTGGCCACATACAACTTGTCTGTGAATGGCCCTCTAATGGAAGGCTCAGTAAAGACAATGTCTAAGACTGAGGACAAGCCCATCCCAGCTGCCCCTACTTTCTCTTCCAAAGCTGCAAGTTGGGACTCCGACCCAGCAGCCGCTGAAGACAGTTTGCAGTCCTTGGGCCTACCAAGGTGGAACTGAGCCTTCTGTTCTACCAACAATTCAGATGCGTGGCGTGGCATAATGGACAGCACTTGACATTATATTCCCCCAGGCAGTATAGGCATGTGTGGTACAGATTCGCTGCTGACATTTTCTGGCAGCAGTGCATACAGGGCTTAAAAATGTTTCAGTTTCTCCATCCTTTAAATTGTTGACAGGATATAAACTAGAAAGTGAGAGATGCTCAAAGACCAAGTGAAATTTGCCAAAGAAAAGTACTCGAAAAAGTACAGTTATGCAAGAACTTACCGTAACAGTCAATCTTCGAGAAGAGCTCTTGCAGAAGGCAATAACCATAAGGACTGAGCCACAAGGCACTAGGACCACACAGAAAACTTCTAAATAGCAGTATACAGCAGGGGACCAATCTAGACATCAGCGCGTCGACGTCTGATCTATGGTGTAAAAGGGGTGGCCCACCATCCCATCCCCAGTTCTCCCGCCAAAGACTCAGCATGTACAGAAATTAGAGAACCGAGGAGGTTCCTCTTAAATGAGGAAAGCAGAAAGCATTGATGGAGAAATAGCAATCAGGGGGAAGGAGGGAATGCAATGCCTGCTTTAAGAGTTAAGTTCTTACATAACTGTACTATCTTACTTCGAGGGTGCTCATGCAGCAGGCAATAACCATAAGGACTGAATCCCTAGCAGTAGAGGAGTAGACTCAGTCAACTGGGAGGAGGACAACAGCAGTCATAGGGAACTTTAAGACAGGAGGTCCTGGAGGACTGCAAGACTGAAACAGACTCTGCACCTGGAGAAAATGTCCAAACTGCAATGCCTAATGAAAGTATGGACAGAACTCCAAGTGGCAGCTGCACAAATGTCTGCAGCAGACACATTCCTAAAGGAGGCCGTCGAGGCAGCCATATCCCTAGTGGGATGACCTGTGACCTGGCCTGGCAAATGCTTATCGTACTTGCGGTAGCAATACACAATGCAATTAGCTAACCACTTCGATAAACACTGTTTAGAAACAGGAACCCCTTCTTTCCTGGGGGCAAACAACTGGTTAGATTTTCTGAAAGGTTGTGTGTGATCCAAATAAAAACGGAGCACCTGATGAACATCTAGAGCACGGAGTAAAGCCTCCCCCTGATTAAAATACTCATGAAAATAAACCGGCAGATGGATGGATGGATGGATTCAAAGTAAACTCAGACACCACCTTAGGCAAAAACTTAGGATTCGTCCGCAAAGATACCCTGTCTTTGTGAAAAACCAAGTAAGGCTCTTTACACATCAGAACCTGAAAATCCTCTGAGCAGAAGTAATAGCAACTAAAAAACAACGCTTTCCATGACAGAAAGCGTAGCTCGCAGCATGCGGCAGGTTCAAAGAGAAGAAGAGTGAAGGAAGAAAGGTTAAATTGTGAAAATAACCAATCATGGTTGAAACGCAATAAAAATGGTGGTCGACTAGATGCAGGAGTTTGTGGAGGTTCGATCTGCACGGGTCGACACTGGGACAAGAACTAGGGATGGGGGACTGCCACTTTTATACCATAGGTCGGACACTGGAGTGCCAGTGCTGGGGGTAGTCCACCACTGCACACTGCTAACTAGAAGTTTTCCGTGTGGTCCTAGCGCCTGGTGGCTCAGTCCTTATGGTTACTGCCTGCTGCAAGAGCCCCCTCAAAGTAAGATTTTTAGAATCTTCCACACATACAGAGCTGTGAAGGAGGAGGCCCATCCCTTCCAGCAGACAAGAAAATCTGACGCTGATGGCGCAGAGCAAGAGGATGACACCACAGGTGGCAAAAGGAGCTTAGCATGAAGATAATACAAATTCACACATGCCCACACAATGCAAAGCATCATGGGCTGCATATGAAAATTACCACAGAATGTTATGCTGGTTCAACTTTAAAGCAGAACTGCATGGTGCCGAAAGGTCTTTCACACAGTTTGCAAAGGGTGCTAACAGATGTTCCACTGACTCAGTTGTCTCCAGGAGACTACCAGAATGTGGATAGTGAACTGTATCTATGGTATAGAAATTAAGCTTTCCCAGGAGTGCAAGTCTACACAGGCATGCTGCTTTCTGTGTTTCCCTCTCCAGTACTGCATCCTTCTCTAGTGACCGACTTGGTGGCCTATAGAACAGTCCTCTCCTGAGCTTACCCCCCCCCACCTCAGTTACCAGAAGACACAGAGACTCTACTCCCTCTCCTCAGATATGGTCACTTCTTCTAACATTGCTACAGACAAAAAGAAATCCAGGATCTCAACACACAATGCAACAGAGCAGTAGAGTACGAATGCAGGGCCAAGCTCAGAAATAAAGTTTGGTTTACTATGGTAAAGGATCTTTTCTAGACAGGAAGTAAACTGCACAGACCCTGTGTCAGCAACCCAGTGTTTCACCCAGTGGGCTTTTTCAAGGGACTAGCGACTCCTAGTGAGCTTCTCTATTTATATAAAATATTTTTTTCAACTTTCTAATCTTTATTAAAGATTAGTTCAAATACAAAGTCACAAAATTATCTAAATTCATACTAACAAACATTCACAACAACAACATCCAAATAAATCCACATCTAAAGTTACAACAAACAGAAGAGATAGAGTTAAATTATATACCCCCCCCCAAAAAAATATCTCAATCTGGGAGAGGAAAATGTAAACACATTATAACAAGGTGGTGAACTGTATATAAAATCCCCCCAAAACCGATGATAATAGTATAACTGATTACAGGTTTTTAATTAGATAGGTGGTAGGATTACTTATAGAAATTAGAGGGTGTTTCGCTCTTGTGGTTTATGTAGCATCTAACTCCACGGGTGTGTGTAAACTTCTCGTTACACACCCCGACCAATACTTTATTCTATTTATAAATACTGGTTTCCCTTTTTTTCCCCATAGGAAAACTGTGGCATAATTTGCCATAATGAAGGAGTGTTCATTACAGCAAACATATGCACAGTTTCCCCCGCTAGCGTGCGCCGCTTGCACTTCCTGATTCTCCACCGTGTCTGTCACTGGAACTGCTAAGGACAGAAACCCTTGTACTAGTGGTAAGTAGTAAAAAAAAAAAAACTGAAAATCTGCCAAAAGTTTTAACATTAACCCTCAGGCTGCACACAAGATAAAAAAAACATTTTAAGTTGTAAACAAACTGCTGACTACGGCCATGCACTTCAACTTAACTGGACCGCGGCGGTACAGCAACATTTTATTTTATACAATTGCTGAGGCGAAAAAAGGAAAACCCAGCAATTACATAAAATAAAATATGGGTCGGGTGTGTAAACTCGAAGTTTACATACACCTGAAGGGTTAGATGCTAGTCATAAACCCCTTGAGCTTCGCTCTCGAGGTTTATGTAGCATCTAACCCCTTGGGTGTGTGTAAACTTCTCGTTACACACCATGAACTATACGTTATTCTATTTATAATACATAGTTGAATGCAAAGCTAAAGATGTGAGATACAGCATGAAGATACCACAATGTACACTGAAATGTAAAGGCAATCTAAATTTTCAAGAAGTGAAGGCAACCTAAGTTACAGAAAGTGCGCTGCCAAAGTGAATTATTTATAAACAGGAGTCATAATCTGGAAATTGGTTCCTGTAGCTTCCCCCATGTATAAAAAAAATATTCTTGTTTGTTACAGAAAGAATGTATCAGATGTATGAGAAGAACAGGTTACTCACCTGTAACAGTAGTTCTAGGAGTGTTATATGTTGTTCATCCACATCTGTTTGGCATTGTCCCTTTCCTCTTTAAATCTGCTGGAAGTCTTCAAGCTGGCTTCTCCCACCTACCCGGGTGGTATATACCTCAGCTCCGCCCCATGACACCAGATCTTAGCCCACTGGAAGCCAGGTTGTGTGCGTCCACAGCTGGGGTGGTCGGGTGGGTCCATGTGGATGAAAAACATATACCACTCCTAGAACTACTGTTACAGGTGAGTAACCTGCTCTTCTAGGAGCGTGGATATGTTGTTCATCCACACCGTTTGGCAGACTCCAAGCAGTTCTCTGGGAGGAGGGAGGCAATGGCGCACATCCCCTACTTAGGGAACAGAGATTGGAGAACTGAAGCCCCAAAATCAGCATCCCGGTGTGACTCAAGGTCGATGTGGTAGTGGGTGATAAGGGTGTTTGCTGACTTCCAGGTAGCAGCCAAACAGATCTCCTAGATAGGGATGTTCCTGGAAGCAGCCACCGATGCAGCAGTATGGCAGGTAGAATGAGTTCTTATCCCTCTGGGAGGCTCTTTGCCCGCCAACTCGTAGCACAGACCTATGCATGATGTAATCCACCTTGCAATGGTCCATTTTGCTGCAGGCCTGCCAGAAGCAGCTTCAGCGTAAGTGACAAACAGCTGGTGAATCTCTCCACAAATTTCCGCCGTCGTCTCCTCGTAGTAGGAGAGAGCACGTCTCAGGTCCAAAGTACGGAGCCTGTACTCAGTGTCCGAAGTGTAATTAGGGTAGTATACCGGCAGAGTCAAAACCTGTTTAAGGTGAAACTATGATGCCACCTTCAGAAGGAATTTCGGGTGGTGGCGCAGGACAAATTTGACCCTGTGAAAGACCAGATAAGGGGAGTCCACCGAAAGCACCTGGAGCTCACCTGTCCTGGCTGATGTGATAGCCACCAGGAAGGCCATCTTCCATGATAAGTGTGACAGCTCACACTTGTGCATGGGTTCGAATGGCTTGCCCATGAGCTTTGCCAGAATCAGCAGTAGATCCTACAGAGGTGGAGGTTCACGCACTGGAGAGGATATGTGATCCAGGCCTTTGAAAAAGCACCTGACCACTGTCTCCTGTGCCAATGTCGGCAGATCATCCCGCGCCTAATAAGCAAAAATGGCTGCTTGGTGCACCCTAAGGGTCGATGACCGTAGACCCCCTTTGGAGAGAGAGACCAAAGGTAGTTGAAAATGTTAGCCACAGAACAGGATAAGGGGTTCTGACCCTTACCCAGACACCAAATGGAAAATCTTTCCCATTTGAAGGCATAATATTTCCTGGTCGATTCCTTTCTAGATGCCTCCACTATGGTATAAACATCTTTGTAAAGACCCAAAGCCTGGAACTCTAGCCGCTCAGGTACCAGACTACGAAGTCCAGTGACTGAAGGTCCAGATGGAATACCTTCCCCTGGTTGACAGATACCAGGTCTGGGCATGTACAAAGCTGCTCCGGGGGCTTGCAGCTGAGGCTGAGAAGATCTGGGTACCAGAACTGGCGCGGTCAGTCTGGGGCTACCAGAATCACCTTCACCTTGTCCCTCCTCACCTTGAAGATCAAGGGAAATGGAGAGAAGGCGAAGAGTGTTGAAAGTGGCCAGTGACCAGTGGCCAAGGTTTTAGTGACCAGTGACCAAAGTTTTATATAAGTTTATCAAAGACAACATTTATATGTAGTTGGCTAATCAAAAGGTTGAAAACATAGAAAAGGCTTGCAAAAGGCTGCAAGTGGCTTAGTAAATGAATGATACCACCATGTCAGTTAATATGCATGTATAAGACTTTAAAAGATTAATGGTTGAAACTCTGTAAATGTAAAAAATAAAATAATTCAAAAAGCACAAAGCCAAGGTCTAACTTGGAAGTACCCTATTCAGCAGAAAAACACTGTGTACCAAAACATGTCTTTTTGAAGGTTACGACCGAGAAAAGAACGCAGTTGTTGGTAACCGCGGCTGGCCTTGACGATTGAAGTGCCTCATCTTGTGATTACTAGTGTTTAAAAATATGCGTTACAAGGAATTGATATAAAAAATAATGATATACCCTAGGATGAGGGAAAAACCATACTTGAATCAGATATACACATACTGTATAATATTTTCATGCAATGAACAATTTATCCCATCCCACTCAGACCAAACTTTTTTACAATGGAGACAGGGGGGGCTTATCCCATACTTTCCAGTTTCTAGATGAAAAGGGAGTGCGCTCATTTGAAGAAATGAGAACAAACTACGAACTAAGAAGAAATGACTTCTTTAGATATTTACAAATATGAAACTATATATTAAGAAAAAGGAACATAGAGGCAAAAATACCAACCCCCATGAATCTAAATTTAAAACTATTCATAGACACTATAAAAGGCCAATTAGGAGAACATTTAATAGGGAACATTTACAAGGGGCTCAGAGACCTAACTCAAGAGTCAACATTATCCATCCTAGAGAGATGGAACTCAGAACTAGGTCTTTCCATCTCCCCCCACCCTTTGGACACAAACAGAGCGAGCCATTAAAATTACCTCCTCCACATTCTGGAGAGAATATGCAAGGAAATGCAGAATTCGCTATTTCCGCTCACCAGCTTTGTTGGCTGAATACCCACCAGAAATATATGGTCGCAGCTGGAGAGAGTGTGGATGCACTTTAGCTAACCTAGGGCACATCATGTGGTTTTGTCCAATACTAATGCCATTTTGGTGCTCTCTTCAGGCGGAATTAACAAGTTGCTTGGGCGAGACAATAGAATTGACAGCGGAGATGGTGCTGCTGTCTATATATCCGGACCGGTTCCCCTCTTGGGGAAAAAAGCACTGATGTCAATTTTTTTTTTACTTGCAGCAAAAACAGTGCTAACTAGAAAGTAGATGAACAAAATAACACCAACAATACAAGAATGGAGAGAAGTTATAATTGATATATATATACAAAATGGAAGGTTTATCAGCACAACTAAATGATAGAATACCAAGTTTCCAGAACAAATGCAGAGGATGGTCTCTGTACCAAGCTCGTACAGACAAAGAATGTACTCTTTAGGAAAGGAGGGGGGAGGGGGGTCTGCCTTATCTTTTCTCATTTTCTCCCCCTTGTCTATACTGAAATATAGAGAAAAATGTCTTAACTTCCAAAATAATGTAAAAGCATGTAATCTGAACAAAGAATGGCTACTACTGTCAGAAACGGAAATGTGTGCACTGTGTGTGAAATGAAAACCATTTTTTAATAAAAATCAAATAAAAAAAAAAAATAATGATATACGTAATTTGGCCACTGTCTGGTTTCTATCTGTAAGGCAGTTATTTTTTTTAAAACAGCCACGTCCCCTCACATGTTTTCTGTATCTTAAAGCAAGTTATTTTTGATAAATGTAAAATCCCCTAATTACTTGTTTTTCCATCTAAAGATGACCACATCTCAGCAAAGTGTCAAATGTATCTTATGACCGAGGTATCTCATGGCCATTGTACTTTTAAAACCTTGCCTCATGATGTTATTAAGTGACGTAGTGTCTAGGCTAAAATTTGCTTTAACAGCTTGGAAACTTCCACTATGCATTTTGATGTAAACAGCTGAGCATAAATGCAGGACCTAAGTGTTCTGCTCTGTGTGTCCAAGAGGAGTAGCCAACATGGCTGCCATAGATACTTGGGCCACCCAGAGGAATGAGGAATGTTGCTTCATCCCCTCTGAACACCTGTAGCCCAGGTGGTAATAAGCCATCAGCTGTTTAGATTTGATCATGTTAGAGGTAAAATTGTTAGGGCTTATTTGCTATTAATAAACTGCAACAGATTTAAAACAACATTTGGTGTCAGGTGGCTTTATTGGATTACTAGGGACCACTAGCCAAGAACCTTGTGCTTGGCTGAGGACAACTGTCACAAGGAAGGCCCACAGGAAGGAGGCAGAAGACACCACAAGGAATGGAAGCAGCTCCTGGTGGGGGACTCAATTATTAGGGGGACAGAACTGGGGGGGGGCAGGAAAAACTGAAGTAAGGTGCCTGCCTGGTGCCATGGTTTGGAGGGACAGGAAGCGTATCCTCAGGATCACGAGAACAGCTGCATGGGAGTCTGAGCTGGACGTCATTGTCCACCTAGGGACAAATGACTTAGCTCATCATGAGATTAGAGCAGTGCAGAAGGATTTTGTAGAATTGGGGAGGGGCCTAAGACAAGTAGCACACACAGTATCCTTCTCAGAGGTGCTGCCTGTCAATGGCATGAGTGAGGCGAGGATACTTTGCACCATGCAGTTTAATGAATGGTTGAGAAAATGGTGTGGAGCACAGGGGTTTGGCTTCATTGGGGACTGGGGTTCCACCTGGAGGGACACCAGCCTATACTGGCAGGATGGTTTGCATCTGTCCAGGAAGGGAACAAGTCTTTTGAGCAATCAGTTTAAATGCTTCATTGGCAAGCTTTTAAATTAGTCAAGGGGGGAGGCACTGATAAGCAGCAGGAAAATCCCAGCCTCTCCCTACAAAACAGGGTACTAAATGAGAAAAAGACCGAGGTAGAAAGGTCAGAGGGAAGGATGCTGCAACAGAAGGTAAAGCCATAAAAAAATGGAGAGCAATGAGTACCAATTCCCATAGTCTGATTAACAAGCTTCCTGAATTAGTGGCCTTGATGGAGGAGGAACATCTGGATATTGTGGCAGTCACAGAAACATGGTACACACAAAACCATGACTAGGACGTAAACATACCAGGATACACTATCTACAGGAGGGACAGGGAGGGTAAAAGAGGAGGAGGAGGAGTAGCTCTTTAGATAAGGGAAGGAATCAAAGCAACAGAACAAAAGGGTAAACAGGGAAGAGAAGAAGCACTGTGGGTAAATTTGGAGACCAGCAATGGCACCACAATCTGCACAGGGGTTGTATACAGACCCCCTTCTCAGGGGGAGGAAATGGACAAGGAAATGATAGAAAGTATACTTAGCATGGCAGAAAAAGGGGAGATATTGCTGATGGGTGATCTGAATATGCCAGATGTTAACTGGAGTGCAGTTGCAGCAGCCACTTTGAAGAGTGGGGTTATTCTAGATGCCCTACAGGGGGCATGCCTTAGACAACTAGTATTGGAGCCCACTCGAGAGGGGAGCAATCTTAGACCTGGTTCTCTCAAACGGATATGAAGAAAGGATCACAGATGTAGAAGTCAGTAGCCATCTGGGAACTAGCGACCATTGAACAGTATGGTTCACAATAAACACAGCAACAGAGTCAAGCCATACAAAGGCAAAAGTACTGGACTTTAGGAGGGCTGACTTGGCCCAAATGGGTGAGTGCCTAAGGAATGCACTAGCAAATGGGCAGGAAGGAGGGGTGGAAGAACAATGGGGAATAATAAAAACTGCCATCACAGAGGTAACAAGCCTTTGTGTGAAGCAAATAAACAAAACGATGTAAGAAACCACTATGGTTCTCAAAGGCAGTAGCAGTGAAGGTTCAAGAGAAAAAGAAAGCATTCAGGAAGTACAAGGAATCACAGAAGGAGCAGGACAGAGAACTGTATCAGTTAAAGCAAAAGGAAGCTGGGAAGGCAGTCAGAACAGCAAAGGCCCAAACCAAGGAAAGATAGCCAACTCAGTTAAGAAGGATAAAACCTTTATAGGTACATCAGGGAGCGAAGGAAGACCAAGGAGGGATAGTGAGGCTTAATAAAGGGAGGAGGTGGTCAGAGGGTGACTGTGAAAAGGCAGAGATACTAAACAAATATGTTTGCTCAGTATTTACAAAGGAAGAGGGGAGGTACCTAAAACAAACAGTAGAAACACTCTGGATACAGAAGTTGATACCAGCCCATTTACAGAAGAAAGGGTTCTGAAAGAACTCTTAAAACTGAAGGTGGACAAAGCAATGGGGCCTGATGGGATTCATCCCAGAATTCTAAAAGAACTAAGGGTAGAACTAGTGACACAGCTGACTACCTCTTTAACAAATCATGGGAGGATGGGGGTACCCAAGGACTGGAGGAGGGCAGATGTGATTCCCTTCACAAAGAGTGGGAGCAAGGCAGAAGCAGAAACTACAGACCTTTTAGTTTAACCTCAGTGGTATGGAAAATGATGGAATCACTTCTGAAGGAAAGAACTGTCGAGTATCTAGAGGCCAGAGGGCACAGGATCCTAGGCAGCATGGATTCTCAGGGGAAGGTCATGCCAGACAAATCTGATAGATTTCTTTGACTGGGTGACCAAAGTAGTAGATAAGGAGGGCTGTGGACATGGCCTACCTAGACTTTAGCAAGGCATTTGACACAGTCCCACACAAAAGATTAATATACAAGTTAGCCAGCCTGGGAGTGGGTCCCAAGGTGACAGCCTGGGTAAAGAATTGGCTGGAGAATAGGACACAGAGAGTAATAGTAAATGGAGTCCACTCTGAAGAAAGGGGGGTTACTAGAGGGGTACCGTAGGGTTCAGTATTAGGACCGGTCCTCTTCAATGTCTTTATAAGCGACATTGCAGAGGGACTGGAAGGAAAAGTATGTCTCTTTGCAGATGACACAAAGATCTGCAACAGAGTTGATGCACAAGGTGGGTGGAAAGGATGAGAAGGGACTTGGCAAGGTTAGAGGAATGGTCAAATGTATGGCAGCTTAGATTCAATGCTAAGAAGTGCAAGGTAATGCACCTGGGAAACAAAAACCCAGGGAAGAGTACACAATGGGGGTGAGATACTAACAACAACAAAAATGGAAAGGGACCTGGGGTAGTCATATCAGATGACCTAAAGGTGGGCAAGCAATGTGAGAGGGCAGCAAGGAGGGCTGGGGGGATACTGGGATGCATAGGGAGAGGCATCACCAGTAGAAAACAGGAAGTTATTATCCCTCTGTACAGATGGCTGGTGAGACCCAATCTCCGCAAAGACACAGACAGGATGGAAACTGTCCAGAGGAGGGCAACTAAAATGGTGCAGGGTCTGCACCGGAAGACATATGAAGAGAGACTTAAGGAGCTTAATATGTGTAGCCTTGAGGAAAGGAGGGAGAGGGGGGACATGATAGAAACTTTCAAGTACCTCAAGGGAATCAACAAAGTCCAAGAGGGTAGCATCTTTCAAAAAAAGAGGTGTGCAAGTACAAGGGGGCACAATTTGAAGATAGAGGGGGGCGCTCAAAGGTAATTTGGAAGTATTTTTTCAAAGAGAGGGTTGTGGATGCATGGAACGGCCTTCCGGAGGAGGTTGTGGAGTCAAAAACAGTGGTGGAATTCAAGCATGCATGGGACAGTCATAAGGCAATTTTAGGGGGTGGGGGTAGGAAGAAGTAGGCTGCTGGTTAACTAGGATCTGCAACTTATCCATTAGGTGGGAAATGGGCAGACTGGGTGGGCCAAGCGGTCCTTATCTGCCATCAAATTCTATGTTTTACAAGAGGAGACCTGGGGTCCACAGCCTCAAGAAGGCATCCCCCTGCTGCGAGCCCTACTGAGGGAGGCTGGCATGATACAGCCTCAGCTTGGTGTTTTCCTGGGAGGCAAACAGGTCCACCATCAGTTTGCCCCAATGAGAGAACAGGCTGTAAGCTACCTCTGGATGGAGAGACCACTCGTGGGATGTCTGGCCTATGCAGCTGAGGGCATCTGCCAGCTGGTTCAAGGCTCCTGCCACATGGATGGATAGGAGATCCCCTTCCAGTCAGCTCACGAGGGTCCAGATGTGGATCGCCTCCTTGCACAGCAGACGGAAGTGCGTGCCGCCCTGTCTGTTGAGGTAGTACATGGTCGTGGTGTTGTCTATCTGGACTTGAACCACTTGACCCTGGAGCTGAGGAGCGAAAGCTGACAGTGCCAGTCTGACTGCTCTAAGCTCCAACAGGTTGATGTGGCATCGGGACTCCGCAGGGGTCCAGAACCCGTGGGCCTTGTTGTCCCCCATGTGGGCTCCCCAGTCCATGAGAGAGGCATTGGTCATGAGGATGACCGTCGGCTCGGGGGGAACAAATGGGATCCCTTCCTGCAACCGGTCTGGGGCAGTCCACCATTGGAGAACGTCCCACATCTTCCGGGTTACAGTGATCAGCTGGTCAAAATGACCAGATTGTTGAGTCCACCGGGCGGACAGTTCCACCGAAGGGGGTGCATGTGCAACCGGGCCAAACAGACCACTGAGGTGCACGCCGCCATGTAACCCAGAAGGCACAGAGAGTCCTGGGTAGGGCGCAAGTGCCTAACCAGAAATGACTGGGCAAAGGAGGAGAGAACCTCCGCCCTGTCCGCCGGGAGCAGAGCTCTGGCTTGACAATAGTCAAGCTCTGTCCCGATGAATCCCATCACCTGGGAAGGTACGAGTTCCGACTTGGCGTCGTTGATCAGGAGGCAGAGTTGGGAGCAGGTCTGTAGGGCCAGATCCCTGGACCTTTCCACTTCCTGTTTCGTGGAACCTGCCAGGAGCCAATCGTCGAGGCAGGGGTAGATTCTGACCCACCCCCAATGCCGGAGATGGGCCACCACCACTGCAATGCATTTGGTGAAGACCCGTGGGGCCGATGACAGGCCGAACGGCATGGATCGGAACTAGTACAGGGTCCCCTCGACCTTGAAGCGGAGGAACTGCTGATGGGATGGACAGATTGGGATGTGAAAGAATGTGTCCTGCAGATCCAGTGAACAGAACCAAGTTTCGCTCCAGGGATGGTATGATCTGGGACAGAGTGACCATCCGAAAGGTGCGAGTCCTGAGAAACTGATTCAGGTCGTGGAGATCTAGAATGGGGTGTCAACCCCCTGTCTGCTTGGGCACCAGGAAGTACCTGGAGACAAAGCCTGGGTCTGTAGATGGATCCGCCACGAGCACGACAGAATCCTTGCGGAGGAGCCAGCTATGAGTCTCGAACAGCCGACTGGTGCATGCAGAAATAATTTCTTCCGGAGCCGGGCTCGGCTGGAGGGCATTGCTCGAACTCTAGTGGCAGTTTCCGACCGACCACTTCGAGAACCCACCTGTCCGACATGATAGTGGACCAGGCGGAAATGCACTGGTGAAGCCGACCCCCCACGGGAGGGCCGAGAGCTGGCGTGACAGAGACGGGGTGGCAACCCCCATCCCATCACTGGGCAGGCTTAGAGGAGGAGGCGGCTCCAGGACCTGAGCCTCTGCCTCCTTTGCTGGCCTGTTGGGGTCCAGGCTTGGGCCGAGGGCGCCAAGCTTGAGACTGCTACTGATGCTGCTGTCCTCCTTAATAGGGGGACTGCCGAACCGCAGTGGAAGAGTGCCGAAAGAGCTTCTTCTTCTGCTGGTTCTTGCCCGAAAAGCCCTCTGCAGAAGTGGCGTTCAAGGTGGCATTGGACTGCTCTATATGCTGAAGGTGACTGGCCACTCCTGGTCTGAACAAGTCAGTCCCAAGGAAGGGCACATCAGCAAGCTTATGCTGAGTATCCGCCGGGAAGGAGGAACGCCTCAGCCAAGCCCTGCGGCAAGAGTCCACTGCGGCTGCCATCGAACGGGCACAAGAATCTCCGATGACCAGGACCGTCTGGAGCTGCTGTTTGGCAACAGCACTGCCTTGGTCCCAGACTTGCCTGACCATGGTCTGCATGTCCGCAGGGAGATGGGGAAGGACTTCGTCTAATGACCAGAGAAGGGCATGAGAGAAGTGTGCCAAGATGACATCTGAGCTGGCATGACGAAGACACAAGGAGGAGGCCACATAGACCTTCTGAGCCGAGTCATCCACATTTTTGGACTCTTTGTCCAGAGGTCGGTCTGTGTCGGCCGAATTGCCAGTATGCCTGAACACAGAGGCAGTTACCAGGCTCTCAGCCAAAGGGTGCTCTGTGAACCCTGCAAGGGTCCCCATGGGCACCGCGTACTTGCGGGCCATGCAGGCAGACGGTGCTGGACATGAGGCAGTGTGCTGCCAAAGTTTGAAGGCCGGGCCAACGATGACTTCGGCCACAGGAGAGGGTACTCCACCTTTTTCTGGATAGATTCCAGGGGCATTCCAGTGGAGTTCGAAATGAGATAGAAAATCCCTTGGAAGGAGGAAGGGCGTTCCTCCATCCCTGTGCCAATGGACGACTCATCATCCCCAGGATGAGAGTGGAGACCGGTGACATCAGAGTCCGAGGAGTCTGGGTACAGCGGCTTGCTGCCTAAATCACCTTCAATCCGCCGAGGGTGGTCAGGGCGACTATGACAGACAGACGTCAGGAAATCCAGTGTCCAGTCAGTCCTCTTTTGATGGAGCCCCTCCCACAGGTTGTTTAGGCAGCAGCTCCACCCGAATAGGTAGAGAGACCGGAATAGGCTGAACAGAGGGACGGGCCAGTCCCACTGGCGGAGGAACCAAGGGTTTCAGTTCTGGAGGGGTCAACTTCGGCCTGGGAGCCAAGAGCCAAGTAATGGCTGGGGTGGGCTGCAGAGCCAGCTTCTGCCCAGTCAGAATCAGCTGTTGCCACATAAGGTCTTCATAGAGCCAACGGAGTTTCCGCTGGAGCCTCTCCTCGTCCGGGGAGGATGAGGACGACCTGTGGTGTCGCCTCTTCTTAGAGTGCTTGTGGCTCTTCCTCAGTCGTTCGGCGGAGGGGGTTCTGGACCTCGACTGAGATCAGGCAAGCCGACTCAGTCGATTGGGGGACACCGGGGGAAATCAGTGAAACCCGAGGGACCGGAACCAGATCCTTGATGGGGATGCCAGTAGGCTGGGTCTCCTCATCAGGAAACACTAGGACTGGAGTCTGTTCTACTGAGCCGTTGGCCACGGCTGGCGACAAAGGTTCTATCAGGTCAAGGATGATCTCTACCTCATCGGCCACTTCCTCGGTCAGCTGGAAGGTCCGTGAAGCCTGCGGTCGAGGAGGCGATCTCGACCGAGGTTGAGACCGCATGCTCTTAGGACAGAGACCTCTCTCAGTCCCAAGATCGCCTTTGTCAAGACGAATACGAAGAAAGTTCTTTTTCCCCTCTTCCGAGAGCAAGAGGAGTGCAAGCCTGAAGGCACCTCACCCCGGATGGGGAGAGACTGGCACAACTCCTTAACGAACCTGTAAAGTTGGAGCCTAGGTTCAGTGGAACAAAAAAGTTTTGATTAGCCAAAGGGCGATCAGCTTTTTCCTCGAATGCCTGCATGCATTCCAGTTGCTCGGCTGAGCCCGTGGCCGTGGAAACCACTCACCTAGCCTCCTTGGACTTCACGGGAGGGTTCCTTTTTTCCGGTCTCCCCAGTTTCAGGCATGCCTTGTGGTCATCTAGGATGTCGGGATGGAAGGCTAAGCAATAACTGCAGGACGAGGTGTCATGGCCGACACCCAGGCAGTAGACGCACATGAGATAGGGATCGTGCGAGACAGCTTTTGGCTGTAGGGACACCGGCAAAATCCCGGGGGAGATTTCTCTTCTATGATCATAGCTGCAAATGTGCAATCGCTAACTTGAACGAGTTTTAGTTTTGGTAAAACCAAAGATTGGAAAGCCAGGGCCTACGAAATGCAAGAGCATAAGGGAGGCAACCTGTATCTTCCAGCGGAAAAGAAGATTTGGCATCTTGGGGCTCAGCTGAGGTATATACCACCAGGGTGGGTGGGAGGAGCCAGCCTGAAGACTTCCAGCAGATTTAAAGAGGAAAGGGACAATGCCAAACAGTGTGGATGAATAACATATCCACGCTCCTGGAAGCGTCATTTCGCTTATTTGCTAACCATTCTTCAAGGGAAGGGGAAACACTGTCCACCCAATGTCTCAAAATCATTTGCTTAGTTGAGTAACCTTACAAAGATACTGTAGCTTTTCCGATACAGAGACCAAGCTCTCGAAATTACCCAAGATACAAGATTCAAGGTTAAAAAATATACTGGCTATCTAGTTTATTAACAACTTTTTCCTTGATTTCATGCCAAAGATTCATCGCATGTTGGCAAAACCATAACATGTGTGACAGAGCCATTTTCAGAGTTACATTTTGGGCATATATTTGTGCTTCTAAAACCAATTTTATATAATCTTTGGGGTGTCATATAAGCATTGTGCAGTGTTCTGAACTGAATTAACCTTAAATTATCCAATGGAATGAACTTATAAATATTTTGCCACAATTTAGACCAGTTCAGTGTGGTGTTCATGATTTCATCTGGTCAGCGGGAATTCTGGATGGGATTACCTGAAAATTTACACGTCAATAATATTGAATATATATTAGAAATGGGATGGGTCTTAGTAACAGCATTTTGAAGTTTATGAATAATATCCAAAGAATCTGTGTCCCACAGAAAGGAACCAAAATGTGCCTTTAAAGCTATTTTAATAAGCAAAAAGTTAGAACTGTGCCTCTTGCTAAGCCTAAATTCTGCCAGAATTGTATTAAAAGGATGGAAATAGCCATTATATACCACAGATATGACTGCAGGATTGTGCCCACATGGAAAGCAAGAGGAAGTGAAATATTATCCAGTGATTGTGAAATTCGGATTATAAAATATGGCTTAAGATCTTTATATAATTTTAGATCTAAGAATTTACAGAGTTGATTATGTATTTTCAGGGATGTACCCATAACAGAATTTTTCAAAACAGAAGGTATATTTTACAAACAGGAGTAAAGAATAGCCTCAGGACCAACCTTCTGTTTTTTTTCATCAATGCGAGTTCAATATCCAACCAAATTGGGGGGTATAGGTTACAGTAAGAAGGGTTTTGAAGCCATTTAATATATTTGTTTACTTGGGATGCCACATAATAAGGTAAAGTTTGGCAGTTCAAATCCACCCTGTATTTTATGGAACATTCATTTTTTATAGCAATTCTCTAGGATCTCATTTACCACAGGAATTTGTTTATAACTGAATGGAGCATAACAGACCATTTCAAGGTTAGAAAGACATTTAATATATTAAGTGGATAAAAAAAAAGTCTAGGGAAAATATTCATTTTAATTATGTTTACCCTGCCTCAGAATGTGATAGAAAGACAGTGCCATCTGTTCAGATCATGGTTTATTCTAATAATGATCTCATCCAAATTAAGTTTGATGCACTGAGTATTATCTACTGAAAGATAAATACCTTAATATTTTATACCAGATGGCCTCCAGGAGAGTCCAAGGTTAATAATTTTGTCGCTTAATAGGAAATGATTTAAGGGTATTACTTCTGTCTATTCCCTATTTAGTTTGTAGTTAGAAAATAGACTAAATTCTTTAATGGTTTGTAGGGTGGCCTTAATAAATTAGACTGGGTTCAAGACATGTATTAAAATGTCATCAGCAAAAGCTGATAATTTTAGTTGTAGATTTGCTATGGGTATACCTTTAATTGCCTTGTTATTGTTCAAAAAATATAGTAAGGGCTCTAAATAAAGGTTAAATAAAATTGGAGAGAGGGGGCAGCCCGGAAGTGTACCTCAAAATAGTCTGAAGGGAGCCAACATCATCCTCTTACAGCTAATTCTAGCTGTAGGGTAAGAGTATAATATCTTGAGTCAACCTATAAACATGGGAGGGAAACCAAATTTAGCTAAAGTTGCAAAAAGAAAATGATGGCCCACCCTATTAAAGGCTTCTTCCGCATCCAGGGAAACCAGGACCACTGGGTATTTGGATTCCCTGGATGCAGAAAATATATGAGAATACTTTCTCATGTGGTCAGATGCTCATCTATGAGCAACAAAACCAAGTTGATCTTTGCAAATCAGTGAGTACCAGATATTTTTGATTCTTTGAGCCAAAAAGTAGGATAAGATTTTTATGCCATAGTTTACAAGGGAGATGGGGAAGTAATTTGCTACTTTATTCTTAGGTTTAGGTAATAAAATTATAATTTCTTCTAACAAGGAGGTATCAGTGAATCCATTTGATAAAATATAACAAAAAACAGATTTTAAAATTGGAGTTAAAGAATTTGTAAAAGTGTTGTAAAAGTTAGCCGACAAGCCATCTGGCACTGGAGCTTTATTTATTTTAAAGTTGTCTATGGCATCCCTTACTTCTTGCTCATTTATTGGTGTAATTAAATTATTAGCTTGTGTCTCACAGATTCGCGGACATTTGAAATTATTATGTTTGTCATGCGTGCTTGCATGCAGCAAGCAGACATCTTCCTATGATAGTGGTTTCTGAGGGGCATGATACTGTCCCTCCAATGCAGAGCATGGTGTAATGGGCAAGTCTGTAGCAGACCAATTATCAGCCAGTCTAATTATGATAGAGTTTTAGCTTGGTGGGTGGAAACTGCATGGACTTCTAAACAAAAATTGTTTCCTCTGAAGTAGTTGCCCAGTATGCTGACTTCTCCTTATTAGACTGACTAAGGTATTCCAAGCATCCAACAGCACAGTTCCGGACAGCAGCTGTTAAAAGTAATGTGTGTACGTGTGTCTTTCTTCCTCTCTCTTGCAATGTTGGCAAATGGTATTTACTCACTGGTAAAGGTGATTACCTCTGCAACCTTTATGTTTCTACATGTCTCAGTAACATCAATGCTATATATTTATATTTGTAACAGCATTTATGCACTTCCAAGTTGTAGCTAGTAGCATGCAGTATCCCTTATTGTATAGTTGCTGCAGTAATAAACATTGTTTAAGTTTCAAGCAGCCAGCCTTATGTCTGCAGTGATCCATGTAGGGGTCAGATTAAGTTTTGTTGCTACTAACCAGCAGGGTAGTGACTTGCAAAATCCACTAGCCCCACAGACTTTTCTACTGGCCCAGCTGATCTACTTATTGAAATATTACCTTTTCCAGTAGATACCTTCCTGTCTACTTAAAAAGATGTTTTACTCTCCTAAAAGAAAATCTAACAGCATTTGGCTAGCGGACTGGTGACAGTTTCAACCCTGTCCATAAAACACATGTGCTCGCACAGTTGACATTACAAGAACGGATAGCCAGGACCACTCTCCCAGTCCCCCCCCCCACACCCCCAACTCCCATGGCAAACAACCAACATTGACAAATGCTTGTTTAGATAAACATTAAGATCTTCTGATGAGGGGAGATTTTGAATAGGGCCATATAGTTTTGTATAATATTTAAGCAATTCTGCTAAAATCCCTTGATATTCCGTTATAACCTGATTATCTTCTGAGATGATGGCATCAATATGCCTAGACTGCTCTAGGTGTTTTTGTTTGCTAATATTCTGCTTGGTTCATCACCTAAGTCCACATTTGTTGCCTTAGACTTAATAATAAATTCTGCTTTCTCCTTGACTAATAAAAATGATTCATCCTTCAGTAACTGCAGTTCCTGGCTTTCTTTAACAGAGATGGAGGATTGACCAGAGATTCAAGTTGTTCTATTTTAGAGATAAAGTATTCCATGCTCTCTTTTTTCTGATGTTATTTGGCCCCAAATCTTATAAACTCTCCTCTTAAATAACACTTGAACATGGCCCATATTAAGCCTATACAAAATAATTTTTCAAACAATAACAAAGTGACAGTACCAATTAGAAATACAGTTTTCTCCTTAGCACTGGCATTTTAAATCATGGTTTGAATAAATTAATTGAACACAGGACTGCTGATACTGGGTCTGTGCAGTTCACTTCTTGTCTGGAAAAGATGCCCTTTGCCTCTTTGCTGTTTGTATTTACTCATGGCACATGTTTATAGCAGCGGCTCTGTTCTGCACGTCACTGCTACATACACCGTCCCCTCCCTCCACACACACACAGCATTCTCTGTTTCCTTAACTCATTTTCGCCTAGGTGCCATTTTGTTTCAAGATTAAGCAACTGATGGTTCGAACTTTTAACAGAGTTTTTGGAAGTAATGATCAAGAGTGTAATCTGGTACCTGAAAATCCCCCAGCTATTATTCTGAATCACTCATGTTCTAGTACCTTTCGCTGTGTCCAGTTCTTGACTGCCATAATTTACTGAAACTCATCCATTGCATCCATACTGAGCCACAGCCAGGGTCAGTGGCTCAGTAGGTAGCACACTCGCCTCTGAGGCCAGGAGATCAGAGGGCTGCGGGTTCAGTTCCCACATCTGGCACTTGGGTTAATATCCCAATACTGACACTGTAGTGCAGCATGAGAGGGGTGCTGCACTTCTGAGGTGCCGTCTTTCGGATGAGACGTTAAACCGAGGTTCCATCTGCATGGATTGGTGGTAGTCCAGGTGGATGTTAAAGATCCCATGGCACTTATCAAAAACAGCAGGGGAATTTTCCCAGTGTCCTGGCCAAATTTTCCTCATTCACTAAAAATACCACCAACAGCTTAATGTGGTTCAAGGTCAGTTGGCATTGATCTGCATCCTCCTCCCCAGGTCGTGCCTGAAAATAGGCAGGATTTGTCTAGTGCACTTACCCGGTCAACAAAAAATAATTATAATAAATTTTATTCCCCAGGCTACTAGCATTTGTGTACAGTGCTTTCCACCTATCCTTCCTTAGCCCTCTGGACACTTTTCTGATGTCTAACAAAGGTGCCTTTTACCCCGATTGCCTTTCTATTTATTTATTTATCAAATTTTGTTAACTGGGCGGGCCCACTGAGACTGTTGGGGTCCTTTTTTCAGGGGCGACCTGGAACTGATTACATAGGATATTCGGACAAAGACAAAATAAAGTTCAGTTACAGTACAATTTGTGAGTCACGATCGGTACAGTTACTTGGACTGAAACTTTTTTTTTTTTTTTAAATTTTACCTCTTTCCTCTAGACTTGTAACTCTCACAGGCTACCTCACTTGCCAATACCGCTCTTCTGCCCGCTGTGTTCTCCGCCATCTTCAAAATCATTACGGTTCCCTGGGACATGGGGGGGGGCTACAGCCCCAAGGAGATCGAAGGGGTAATGGCGGAGAACCAGCGCTGGGCGTGTGGCGGTGGCACTGGACGAGCCGTCACCTATCTGGATGGAGGGACTTTTTCCCCCTGTAAGTCCTTCCACCCTCTCCCCCCCATGCATGGTGCATGCCCCCCAATGCTGTGTCACACGGCAACCCTGCTTGCGTCAGGCCACGCTGTCTACGTGCAGTCCAGTGCTCTACAGCGCCCTCAGTCTCCAGCAGGGGCCACTGGAGTGCTGGACAACCCAATGCCCTCCCCCACAGGAAAGGAGAGCTGCCCAGCGGGCTCTCGATTCTTTCCCTCCCCTGCTGACCCCCAGCACCAGAATTCACTCCCGAAACCCGGGTCGCCGTGTGGCACGAGGTGTGGTGTCCAGCACCTTGACCCTCAGCGCCACCGGGCTGGCTGGACTGAAACATTTAAACAATAGTTACACCGACATATATGCATTCCTATAAATTATAGCTAAAGTAACTCTAGATACATGTTATATGTTCGGATGACAGAGATAAGGTCTAGGTTAAAAGTGCATGACAGAATTTAAAATTTGCATATTAGCAGGATAATAGACACTAAGCACTGGAACAGTTAGGTCAACGAGCCAGTTGATTCAACTTAACAAAACAGAAGTGGAGACACTTCAGCAGTTACAGAACTGCTAATTTCCAACACATAAGTCTTTAGGCCTTTCTTAAAACCATCAAGTGAGGCACATTCTTGTAGGCCACTAGGGAGGGCATTCCACAAGGTCAAGACGGAGGTGGCAAATGACCTATAGCCTACAGCAGTCCTAGCGCTTGGCACTTGTAGGAGAGAATGGTCTGAAGGTTCACTTGCTTGGCTTGGATATTAGCAGGTCTTTCAGACTAGGGGGAGCATTGCTGAGTCTAAGTTTGAAGGCAAGGCACAGGGAAGAATAGGCTAACCTACCTTCAAATAATGACCAACTTAGTGAGTTTACATCGTTACAGTGGTGCTCCCTAGGTAAAGCCCCAGCTGCCAAGTGGCCAACTCTATGGTAGAAAGTTTTGGGCTTGTGCATCTCCATACTCCTAATAGAATGTAAAATTGAAAACCCATAGAGAACAGTAGGGAGAAGGATGCCACTGGTTATGCAAAGCTGTGATTCCTTAGTAAGAAAGGGGACTAGGCGATACAGGAGACCTATCTTTTGGTTCAGAGATTTAGTTAGATAATCTGTATGTACTCTGAAGGTGCTGTCTTGGTCTAAATGCACCCCTAGTAACTTAATGGACTCTGCAACCTCAACTGCAGATCCATTTGAGACAGTAGGTGTCAGAATATGATGCCTATAAGGACCTAGGCTTTTAGGGCAAAAAAAGGATGGCCTTTGTCTTTTTGGCACTGAGAACCAATACTAGTGTGGAAGCAATTCTCCACTAACTGAAGGTCACTTGCAAGTAGGTCATTCAGGTGGGAAGCTTCATAAGAACTCCTGTATAGTACAGCACTGTCTGCATAAAGGAGCAGTTTAGTACCACCACATTTCTTGGGCATGTCGTTTATACACAGGGAGAAAAGTAGGGGTTCCAGTATCAATCCTTGAAGGATGCCATCCAAGATGGGGCGTTTTTCTTATAGAGCACCTTTCCATTTCCAATTTTTGATCAAGTGTCCCATCGCCCCCTCCAGACAGAGTGCCATCTCATACAAACCCTGCAAATGTCAAGACTGTACCCAAAAGATAGCAGTTATACAAATATGGGGTTTTAAAGGAATTGACCTGTCAAACTGCAACTATGAGAAGGTTACAGCTATAGAAGGCCGGGCCCAGTGACGTGACAACAAGAGGGTCACTGTGCCATCTAGGAGACACAGATGAAACTTTTAACATGAGTACCCACGTTATGTGGCCACCCCCAAATCCTGATAGCTGCTTCGACCACCGCACAACAAAATCTAACTGGTAAAAACAAAACTCCAGGTAGCAAACCATTCAGTGAATTTTAAATGAGCCAGTTTGATAGAGTTTGGCTACCACATTTATGGCCATGTAAAGCACTTCTTGGGAGGGCGTGGGTCACCCACCATTCACACAACCACTGCTAGTCGACCAAGCAGCAGCAGCACTCACTGGAAATGCATGCGCTCACCCCATCCTCGTCAGATGTCAATGTAGGCCGTGGCAAACCTTGATCTTCGATGGTGGGGAGAACAGTTGCAGCAGAACGGAATAATGAAACACAACATATATGTTTGAATACCATTTTGGAAAAGTAAGCAAGAAACTTTTTTTTTTTGAATGATGAAGTAGGTGTATTCAAAAGTATCTAAATGGATTTCTGATTTAGTTTTCAAATTTCAATAATGTCATTGCTGCCCCCGAATGCAAAACCTTCTGTTGTAGAAGATGAAATACTGAATAAGGAAAAAAACTGCAACAGTGCTATTCCGGAAAATTTAATGACCTCATTTGCACAAAACTCAGAAACACTGCTGCTGTACATAAAGCTGTTGTTCTGGGTGAGTCAGTTGCATAGACACAGTCCATGGTGCTGCCAACAGGGTGACTGGTATTCATGTGAGATCAAGGTTCATGCGTGATTGCAGGAGATCTGTGATCTCAGGGAGATTGGGGTTCATTTGTGATCCGAGGAGACCAAAGTTCATATATGACCTCAGAAGAATGGGGTTCATGAGTCAGCCCTGGAGAGTGGGGTTCCTGTGTTATCCCAGGGAATCATGTGTGATGCCAAGAGATCGAGGTTAATGTGTGATTCTGGATGATTAGGGTTTATGTGATATCCCAGGAGACAGGAGGTTTCCCTGCAACCCCTGAAGACTGGGGGTTCCAGTGCAAACCCCGAAGACTGGGGGTTCACGTGCCACCCCAGAAGATTGGGGATTCACGTGTGACACAGATAATTACAGCAGGTAGCGCAAATGGAACAGCATTCTGGGCAGCCTGGGTTCAAGTCCCAGTTGAGGCACTTCTTTCTCTCCTGGTTTTATGTGGTTCATGTGCAACCCCATAAGACTAGGAGCTCACATGCAACCCCAGAAGACTGGGGATTCACGTGTGACCTCCAGAAGAGTGGGGGTTCATGCATGATCCTGGCAAATCAGGGTTCATGTTTGATCCCAGGAGGTCAGGGCTCATGTGTGATACCAGGAAACCTGGGGTTCATTTATGATGTGAGGGAATATTGTGTGATACTCAGAGATGGGAGGTTTAAGTGTAATCCTAGGAGATCGGGGCTCAAGAATGATACTAGGACATTAGGATTCATGTGTGATACCAGGGTTCAAGCGCGATGCTGGGAGACTGGGATTCATATGTGATTTTTGGAAATTGGGGTCCATGTGTGATGCCCAGAGATCAGGGTCCACATGAGATGCCCGGAGATCGGTGTCCATGTGTGATCCAGGGAGACCAGGGTTTATATGATATTATACAATGGCGAGAAAGAATCTTGGACTGTGATTGGTCAGTTTGGGTCTGGACCCATTGTGTTATCCCAGCACGACGCCACAGGTCTAGTCTCCTTATTATGGAGCTTGATCCCTTTTTTTGCATCTCCTCTTAAGAGACAAAAATATTTTTCCACACTAATAAAAGCATTCTTTAAAATTATTTTTTAATTTTATATACAACAAGCAGCCATTGTATAATAGGAATAATGCACTCCAGGGTGTGTGTCGTTTGGGATAACGCCATGCCTGGGGCATTGGACGCCACGTGACGTTATCCCAGCACAACACACATCCTGTCATGCATTATTCCTTTATTTTGGAAGACAGTGCTTCACGTGCGATCCCTGTAAACCGGGGTTTATGTGTGATGCTTGGTTATGTGAGATCTTGAGAGATCGAGGTTCAAGGGTGATCCATGGCTCAAGTGTGATGCCACAGACTGGGGTTCATGTGTGATACCAGGAAACTGGGGCTTCATGTGTGGTGTTGGGAGATCGGGGTTCATGTGGATGAAACAAGACTGGGGTTCAAGTGTGATCACAGGAGACTGTGGATTCATGTGTGATTCCGGGAGATCGGGATTCATATGCGAGTACAGGTGACCGAGGAACATGTTTGATCCCAGTAGACCAGGGGTCATGTGTGATCCTGGGGGGGCTCACGTGTGATGCTAGGATATCAGGAATCATGTGTGATCTCTGCAGATCTGGGCTCACGTATGATGTTGAGAAACTGGAGTTCAAGTGTGATCCTGGGAGATGTGTGATTCTGGGGGACTGATGTTTATGTGCAAGTATGGGAGATTGGTGTTCATGTGTAATCCCTGGAGATTAGGATTCGGTGTGCGCCTCGGAGACGGGTTTGTGCAAGATCTCGCAGTCCCACACGGAGTCTGGATGCGGGCTAGGTGTGTCATGGAAATGTGGTGTTTGGCACCCAGGAGGTGAGGGCATGGGCTGACCGCAAGGCATTCAGGAACCCCCTTCTTACTCTTCAAGGAGCAACACTGCTGTGAAGGCATCCACTTCTCTGCCCTCCAGACCAAAACGAAGGATGTTGCCATGGTGGACCCAATATCGGGGTAAGGAACAGAGGAAAACAAGGGGGAGAAAAAAAGCTGTAACTCAAATATCTGTAGAATGGTCATTTCTCCACTCCACAGAAAGCTCACCTGATTGCTTTTGATGCATTTATGATTTCTTTGATTCTGGGAACACCCAGAGTGATGTTCATGGAGGCAACTCCAGCAAAGTGAAAGGTCTTCAGGGTCATTTGTGTTCCTGGCTCCCCAATGCTCTGTGCACATAAAGCTCCTACTGCTGACCCAGGTTCCATCTGTGCCCTGCAATACAAATCACATATGGTCATTCCCATTGAGAAGAACAGAGATGGGTGTGGCTCCTCCTTGCTGAACTGGAGGGAAAATACAGTTCTGTAAGAACTTACCGTAACAGTAACTCTTCGAGAGAATCTCTTGCATTAGGCCACACCTATGGAACTATAGCCACCAGGCATTAGGACCACACGGAATGTTTCTAGCTAGCAGTCTAGTGGGGGGCCATCCACAACAACTGTCAGCCGGGGACGTCCCTCTGATGTAAACATGGGCGGCCCTGCACCTTCCTGAATTCCACCACCGGAGACCATATACAGAGGATCTCCTTCTGGGGAACTGAGGTAGAGCCAGAGATTACCGCTACTAAGCAAGGTGAAACAGAAGGCAAACCATCCTGGAAAGAGATACAGGGATAGAGAAAAGCTCTAAGACCAAGGGGGGCAGAGTGTGGGAAGGCATGGCCTGATGAAAGAGATTATCTTGAAGATCTGTTGTTACAATAAGTTCTTATGTAACTATACTATCTTATCAAGAATATCTCTTGCATCAGACCACACCTATGGAACAAGTTCCAAGCAGTACCAACAGAGACACAGTCTGGGCAGCTGGAGATGATGGGCATAAGACAGGAGGCCACGAAGCACAGCCAGGTCGAAGTCTGCCTTCCTATAAGCAATGTCCAGACTGCAGTGTTTAGCGAAAGTGTGGACAGTACTCCAAGTGGCAATGGCACAGATTTCAGTGGCTGACACATTACTGAAACAGGCAACAAAAGCGGCCATGCCTCTGGTGGAGTGGCCAAGCTCTACACCAGGACATTCCTTACCATACTTCCTGTAATTTCTCAAAGAGAGGATCATGGCATTCCTGGAGGCTAGCGACCATCAAGACCCCAAGCACCACATTTTCACAGCGGGTAGGTCATGCCAGATAAACCTGACTGAGTTTTTTGATTGTGTTACAAAGGTTATAGATGATGGTGGGGCAGTAGATGTGGTCTACTTAGATTTTAGCAAGGCCTTTGACTGGGTTCCACACAGAATGCTGGTAAAGAAGATAGACCACACAGGAGTTGGATCAGAGGTAGTTAGATGGGTTAAAAACTGCTTACAGGGCAGAACCCAGAAAGTGCCAGTAAACGAAGCACTGTCATCAGAAGATACAGTAACCAGCAGGGTGCCCCAGGGTTCAGTACTGAGCCCCTGCTCTTCAATATTTTCATATCGGACATAGCGAATAGACTACCTGGGAAAGGTGTGTGTTCACAGATGACACCAAAATATGCAATAGGGTCGACACCCAGCAGGGAGCAGACAAGATGGAAGCTGACCTCAAGAAACTGGAAGAATGGTCTGGAGCATGGCAGTTGAGATTCAACACCAAAAAGTGCAAAGTCATGCACACAAGGAAAAGAAATCCAAATAAGATGTATTACCTTGGAGGGAAAAGACTAGCTGCCTCCATCCAAGAACGCGATTTTGGAAATCATTATTTCAGACAACTTGAAGGTAGGTAAACATGCGAGAAGGCAGTATTAAAAGCCAGTGGTATGCTGGGATGTATTGGGATGGGAATCACAAAAGCAGGAAGAGGGAAGTGATCTTGCCGCTGTACAGATCACTGGTTAGGCCTCACCTGGAGTACAATGTCCAGTTTTGGAGGCCCCACCTTAAAAAGGACACTGACAGAGTGGAGAAGGTGCAGAGAAGAGCAACAAAAATTATTCGGGGACTGCACGAGATGTGCAGGAACTGAACATGTATTACCTGGAACAGAGGAGAGAGAGGGGTGACATGATCGAAACATTCAAGTACATAAAAGGCATAAACTAGGTGCAGATAGATGATCTCTTCCAATTTAAGATGGGCAGCAGAACCAGGGGACATGATCCAAGGCTGCAAGGAGGGCAGTTCTCCACCAACACCAGAAAGTTTTTCATCACAGAAAGAGTGGTGGACGCCTGGAACAGACTGCCTGCAGAGGTGGTGGGCACAAGCTCAGTGGTGGGTTTCAAGAATGCTTGGGACAGAGACAAGGGAGCCTCAAACCCAAGGGCAGTTAGAAGGCTAGGCTAAAAGACAATGGTCAGACTAGAAGGATCTGGTGGTCTCCTTCTGCTGTCAACTTCTCTGTTTCTAAAACAGAAACTAATGTAGTTGGCCAAACATTTGGACAAGCACTGCTTAGAAATTGGTATGCCCTCTTTCCCAGGGGTGAAAGAAAAACAGCTGTGAGGACTTCCTGCAGTCCTTCGTATGATGAATATAATATCCAAGTATTCTATGAATGTCTAAAGTATGGAGCAATGCTTCCCCTGGATTGGCATGCTCCGGGAAATAAATAGGCAGGAGGATGGTTTGATTATGGGGAAAACTCAAGACACCACTTTCAGTAGAAACGAAGGGTTGGTAAGCAACGACACCATGTCTTTGTGGAAAACCAAATAAGGAGACTCCCACATCAGAGCCTGATGCTCGGAAATTCATCAAGACGAAGTAATAGCAACTAAAAATAATGCTTTCCACGACAGAAGGCGTAGCTTGCATGTTGCGGCTGGTTCAAAAGGAGCCAAAGTAAGTTTTTTTAACACAAAATTTAATTCCCATGGTAGGACTGGATTTCGGATGGGAGGCTTTAGATGAAGAATGCCTCTAAAAAAAGGACGGGACACCTCCAGCTATGCCATCATACGGCCATCAACAGGCACATGGAAGGCTGAAATAGCAGCCAGGTTAACTTTAATGGAGAAGTGTTGCAGGCCAGAATCTGAGAGGGACAGCAAGTACTCCATAATCTGGTTCACTGGACAAGTGAAAGAATCCAATGGATGGGAAGCCGCCCATGGAGCAAATTGCTTCCACTTCAAGGAATAAGTGGCCCTGGTAGAAAGGTCCCTAGCAGCCACCAGGACATCAGTCACCTTTTAGGATACTTCCGAATTTAGCCATGGCTATGTCTTCAGGAGCCAGGCATGAAGATGTAGAGATCTGAGGTATGGATGGATCATGGTGCCCTGCTCCTGTGACAGCAAGCCTTTGCACAGGGGCAGGGACACTGGGGGTTCCACTGTCAACTGCTGCAGTAAGACAAATCACATCTGACAAGGCCAGAAGGGAGCAATGAGGATCACGGTCGGTCTTCTATCTGGAGTTTGATCAGCACCCGCTGAATTATTGGGAAGGAAGGAAAGGCATAAAGGAACCTTGTCTTCCAGGAGAGGGACAATGCGTCTCGCCAAAAAACTCCCAAGCCCTGGACTGAGCAGAAATGTAGCAGTTTTGCGTTGAGTGGGGATGCAGAAAGGTCCAACTCTGGATGATCCTACCAGTCGAACAGGTCTTCTACCAATGAGGTCAGCAGCTCCCATTCGTGCATGGGCTGTGACCTGTTCAACCAGTCTGCCAGGACGTTTTGGACACCTGGAACATGGATGACCAAGAGTTCTAGACCGTGTTCTAGAGCCCAGTACCAAACTCTCATCACTTCCCAACACGGGGGGGGGGTATGAATGGGTCCTCCCTTGCTTGTTTATGTAGTGGACTACACTGATGTTGTCTGTCTGCACCAGCAGAGGTCCTGGGGACATGTGGACCTGGGAAGGCCTGAAGGCCATATAGAATGGCCCTCATATCTAGGACACTGATGTGGAGGAAACTCTCCACAGTGGTCCATGTCCCTAGGGTCTAAATGAGACTCCAGGTGTGCCCCCCCAGCCCGACCCGAAGCATCAGTAGTGAGGATCTGGTGGGGGGGAAGAAATAAGGAAAGGGACCCCTTTGAGCAAATTAATGGAGTCCATCCACCACTGAAGAACCTTCCTCATAGGAAATGTTACTAGAACCTTCTGGTCTAGATCGTTGTTATGTTGAGCCCCTTGAACTCAATGTCCACTGGGAGATCCGCATGTGCAGCCGTGACCGGGGGTCCATCACAATGGCTGCCATCATAAGGCCTAGAAGTCAGGAATGTCCTGGCCATGACATACTGCTTGCTGTAAAGCTCCTGGGCCTGTCTTGATGCAAAAAGGCTAAACCCTGAGCTGTGTCCAGTATAGCTCCTATACACTGGAGGCACTGGCAAGGAGTCAAAACTGACGAGAAGATTGACCAGGATTCCTAGCGCTTGGAAGAGTTGTCTGGAACACGCTATAGTGTAAGACAGTTGCTCCCTGGACAGAGTTTTGAGCAACCAGTCATCCAGACAGGGGAACATGTTCAATCTCTCCCTCCTAAGGGCTGCTGCCACCACAGCTAAGCATTTGGTAAAGACCCATGGCACAGAAGATAAGCCAAAGGGCAATGCCCTGAACTGGTAATGCCCCCCTGGAACAGGAAAGTACAGTTCCTCAAGAACTTACCATAACAGTAGATCTTCAAGAAGAGCTCTTGCTGCAGGCAATAATCATCAGGACTATGCTGCCAGGCACTAGGACACCACAGAAACATTTCCAGCTAGCAGGCCAAGGTGGAGGACTGCCCCCTGACATCAGCCCTGCCCCAGAAGTCACCCAGTGGTATAAAGGGGTGGTCCCCTGTGTGACAGGGTTACCCCTGTCATGGTAGACACTCCTGAGATCAATTAAAACCGCTTCCCCAAGCAGTTTGTATGTTTTGCATAATGTCCAACATGCTGCTTGGCTGGTTATAACAAAACTAAGAGGGTAGAGTCTTAATTTGATAACAAAAACTTGAGTCTGCTTTTTCTAGATGTTAGCAGCCCTTTCTAAGAAATATTTTGCAGCAGACAGCATGGGGTAATTTGACCTTGTAGAAGAATTTAGGCGAGCACAGAATGTTCTGACCTCAGGTCTGACCTTTAACAATGTTGTAAACAAGTTATGTAATGTACTCCAGGTGCCAAATAACTTTTCCGTGGTACAACAGTGACCCCTAGTGGCTAGTTTTGTTATGTCTGCTGTTAATCAAAAGGCAGGGGAAATTGTTTTTCCAACTACTAGTGAGCTTATAAAAATACCTACCTCAGTGCTGAGATATGACAGATAGGGTGGTCAGTTGTATACTGACTGAGGAAGGTGGAAGACTTTCTGGTAGTGTGTGCTTTCACATTGTTTGGTTCATGTTAGGCTGAAAAAAAGCCTTAAAAACTGCTGAAGCTAAACAGTTGTCTGACTCACCATTTTGCTTTCTGCATATTTTACTTGATGAAAATAAAATGACAAACGCACTTGTGCATTTGTTATGCACCCGAGTGAGGTCTGCCTGAAATTGTGTTATCCTAAACCCACGCCCGGCGACACCCCGGCACCATCTCAGTTCGCCCGCCAGAGACCCAGCTTGCATATAGGATGGGGCACCAAGGAGGTTCAAACATCCCAATAGGGAGAAGAAAAAGAAAACATAACCAGGGAGAAGGAGGAAGGGAAAGCATGCCTTATTGCCTGCTGCAAGAGCTCTTCTTAAAGATCTACTGCACCGGCAAGTTCTTGTGTAACTGTACTATCTCACTTCGAGATAGAGCTCATGCAGCAAGCAATAACCATCAGGACTGTGTCCAAAGCAGTACAAGGGCAGAATCCAGTTTCGTAGGGCGGTGGTTATGGAAACCCTCAGGAGCTCTTAAGAGAGCAGTCATTGGAGGACAGCTAGGCCAAATTCTGCCCTTCTTCTGGAAGCAATGTTCAAACTGTACTATTTAACATGCATATGGACTGAACTCCAGGTGGCAGCAGCACAGAGGTTTGCTGCGGACACACTGTGGCGGAATTAGGCTAGACCCTCAGCTGTGACTGATGGACCACTTTTCTATCTCATTTCCTAGCTACCACAACTTCCACTGCGCAACAGTTAACGCTTTTCTTCTTTTTCCCCCCTACCCTAGGTTGGCCACCTAGTGAAGTTCTTTACTATCCCTACTAAACTTCCTACTAGTTCTCTCTTTTCATTTTGTTTCCCATTTCTATCCATTCTGTCCTTGGAATGATGCCAAACACCCAGAGAGGTGTTGTGTAAATTCCATAAGTACATTTTGTGTACAAAACTCATGAAGGCTATTTTAAATAGGAATAAATACAGTTAATAAAGCCTTTTTCAAATAAAAAGGATTCAGAAGCTATATAAAACAATAATTTTGTGATTAGTACAGTTATAAGAAATCCTTAAGGTATTTTCATAAACTCACACTATAAACCTGTTACTGTATAAGGATCAATGTAGGAGGCTGAACGAAAGAATGTGGTACGCTTTACACACGTGCTTAGTCACTGTGGCACAAGGACATAAGACAGGATGGAGGCAGTCCAGAGGATGGCAACTAAAATGGTGCAGGGTCTGCAGCAGAAGCCATACGGAGAGAGACTAAATTAGCTTACTATGTATACCCTAGAGGATAGGAGGGAGAGGGGGACAGTATATAAACATTTAAGTACCTCAAGCAAATCAATAAAGTCCAAGAAGGTAGCATCTTTCAGAAAGAGAGATGTGCAAGAACAAGGGGACGCAATTTGAAGACAGGGGGAAGGCTCAGGGGCAATGTAAGGAAGTATGTTTTCACAGAGAGGGTAGTGGATGCATGGAACGGCCTTCCTGAGGAGGTTGTGGGGTCAAAAAACAGTGGGGGAATTCAAGAATGCATGGGACAGACATAAAGCAATTCTTGTGGGGAGTAGGAGGAAGTAGGCTGCTGGTTAATTAGGATCTGCAGCTTATCCAACAGGTAGAGAAATGGGCAGACTGGGTGGGCCAAGCAGTCCTTATCTGCCATCAAAGTCTATGACTCTATGTGGATCCTACCTTCAACTGACCAGCAAGTCCCCTGAAACAAAAAACCCTTTGTTTTCAAACATGTCCAGACATGTAAACAGAAAGGGTTCCGTCAGGCGACCCCACCAAAAGATATAAAACCTCTTCACAGAGTTTACTTCAGTTCAGTCCAGTAGTGTTCAGTCTTGAGCGTGAAGGACAGAGGTGCTACTGTAGACAAGCTGTTGAATGCATATGAGAAGGGGCTTAGCAGCTCTAAGATTCAGGACTGTATAACGTAAGAAACTACTCATGTTAAGTTGTGATTTTCTTTGCAATTATATTTTTGTTTTCATTTATTCTTTTTCTAACTTTTGAAAAATATATATCACACGACGGTGTGTTTTAAGCCTATAAATTTGCCGTGTCTGAAGTTTATTCCAACACGCTGTGACACACATTTTGAAGGGATGCAAATTAAGCTGCTACACCTCTAGTGGAATGACCATTAACTGAGCCCGGTAAAGGTTTGTGATATTTCTGATGACAAAAGATGATGCAACTGACCAACCATTTAGACAAGGTCTGCTCGGCCACAAGGGCCCCCAACATTCGCGGGGCGAAAGACACAAATAACGGATGAGAATTTCTGGAAAACCTAGTATAATCCATGTAAAAACAAAGAACTCTGTGAACATCCAGAGCATCCAACAAGGCCTCCCCTCTGTTTGAGTATTCTGGGTAAGGGTAATAAACAGGGAGATGAATGTCCTGGTTAAGAGTGAACTCAGACATTAGTTTAGGATTAGTGCGCAGGGATACCCTGTCCCTGTGTAAAATTAAATAGGGCTCTTTACACATCAGAGCCTGAAACTCGGAATCCTATGGGCTGAAGTAATGGCAACTAAAAATAACGCTTTCCAAGACAGGAAGTGAAACTCACAACTTGCAGCTGGTTTAAAGGAAGGCAACGTAAGTTTCTCTAACATGAACAGCAGATCCCATGGGGGAACAGGGTCCAGAATGGGGGGCTTAATATATGTTATACCTCGTAGGAAGATGCGAGACCGGTCCATCTGTGCCAGGGTTTTGCCATTCACTGGTACACGATAACCTGATACTGCAGAAAGGTGTACCCGGCAGTGACCCGCCTGCAACTGGACAGCAGGCTTGTGTCAGGCTGAAAGGTATCCACCCTGTCCAGTAGCAGAAAAGCCATGCCGATGGTCGTGTCCAGGATCGCCCTATGAACTGGACCCTCTGGCAGGGGACCAAACGGGACTTAGTCTGGTTGATGGTGATACCCAGGCTGGTGAAAACCTGCAGGGTAAGGGAGAGAAAGCGCAGGAGATCCTCCCTGGAGCCAGTCATCCAGGTACGGGAAAACCTGCACTTCCTGGCTACACAGGTGAGCCGCTACCACGGAAAGGCATTTGGTGAACACTCGGGGCACCGAGAAAAGACCAAATGGGAGGGCCTCGAACTGGTAGTGGTCCCCTGGAACGAAAACCAAAGGAATTTGCAGTGGGAAGGGCAGATAGGGATATGCTGGTAGGCATCCTGCATATCCAGGGCGCACAGCCACTGTCCCTGCCGAAGTAAGGGCAGAAGGCTCTGCAGGGACAGCATTCTGAACCGTTTTACTCCACGAACATGTTCAGGTAGCTGAGGTCTAAAATAGGCCTCTTGTCTCACGATTTCTTTGGAACCAGGAAGAAATGGGAGTAGTAGCCTGTACCCTAAAGTTGGGTTGGGACAGGCTCTATCGCCGCCTTCAAGAGAAGGGAGGATATTTCTTCCCAAACCAGAGGAAGATGTTCTTGGGAGTAAGATGATTAGGGGCGTGGTTTCTGGAGAAACTCGATTGAGTGTCCTGCTGCTATCAGTTGGAGCACCCAAGCATCTGATGTGATTCTCTGCCAATCTGGTACATGGAAGGAGAACCTCCCTTCTACTGGTTCCTCTGGGAGATGCAGAGGCTGTGGGAGAGGGAAAAGGAGTCGGGAGGTGTGGGGTAACATCGTGGCTGAAGCTCCCACCGCTTTTTTGAGTGGGGGGCTTGGCAGCCGGAGGGGCCCCGTTTGCTGGCCCACTTGCCCTGAGGTCTCGCTTCAGGCTGAGAACTTCTGCGAAAAGGGTGACACTGTTCCTGAGGGGGCCTGTACAAAGAGTCAACAGACTTAAGCGCAGTGCCCTTCTCTTGCAGGTTGGTGAGGATGTCCTTGACAGCTCCACTGAACAGCACCGAACCCCTGAAGGGCGCACCCTGAATAGCAGACTGCATTTCAGGGACCAAACCTGACACCCGGAGCCAGGCATGACGCCAAAGACCTATGGCGATAGCCGAGCTCTGACCAGCAGCGTCCACTACATCGTAAGTGGCATGGAGCATGTGCCAACTGGCCGAATGAGCAGATCAGACGAGGTCAGCCGCTTCCTGTTTTGTCAGACTCAGGAAGGGAGTCCAACTTGGCTTCCACCTCTCTCAGGATAGCCTTCTGGTAGTCCCGCATATGTGCGACATAATTCAGGGCCCTGATCCCCAGAGTGGAAGAAGCATACACTTTCTTCTCGTACTGGTCCAGAAGACTGGATTCCTTGTCTGGTGGAGACTAGCAGAGATGTTTAGAATTTGATGACCGACCGTGAGCGGCACTAATCATGACTGTGTCGGCCTTCAGGTGTGTATTCAAGGAATCCACACCCTCAGGAGCCTGGTATAGCCTATCCGCCTTCCTCGGATTGGGGGTGGGGGCTAACGCCGATGGCTGTTTCCAAATGGTGGAAAGAAGATCCGCGTGAGGCTCGATCCAGGGTGGAATCAACATCGGAGCAGTTTCGGGCAGATCCAAATGAGCAGCAAGTTTCTTCCACTGTGGATCTGGCTCCAGAGATTGCCACTGGTAAAACCGCTTGGATCTTTCTCAGCAGCTCCAGAAAAGAAGGATCTTCTGGAGGAGTCCTTGGCCTGGGATGGCGTCTGGTAAGAGGATGTCACCCGACGTCTGGTGGGCCAGTGTCCAAGGGTCCGACGTCAGGTGATCCATCCCAGTGGGAGAGAGACCTGACAGAAGCATACAGACGTCCTCTGTATTGCCCAGGGAAGGAGGACTAAATTCCCCAGGGTCCAGAAGGGGAGACGCTGGAGCCTCGGTCAGCAGCGGTGAGCACCGCGGCGAGCCGGGGACGGCGGAACAATCAACAGGGTCCGGCTTTGGCTCTAACACTGTGCATCCATCGGAGGAGCTGATGTCCGCCTTACCGACGGGATCCGAGCAGACATTGCAGGAGCCGGCATCCGACTTATCGGAACCAATGTCCGACGAAGGTTGTGAGGGAGGAGAGGTTTTGGTGGGTGTTTTCGGGGCCATGCTCCCCGAGAAGAATCAAAGTCTTAAGGCCTTGTCTGGTAGGATGTTGGTAGCACCGTCTGACTTACTGGACCCGCTCGACCTGACGGGAGGGACGCTTTGGACACCGCCAATCGGCCATCAAGGATCGGTCCCCCCGGGGGTGACGTTACCTTTATCACGGCGACTCTGGCCGGAGTCGCGGTGGCCGTGAAAGTGAAGTCCTGGTCCCAGCGCTTCTCTTTCTTCTTGCAGTGTCCCTCAAGGGAAGTTGAGGCCTGCCGAAGCTTCTTCAGCTCCTTCTCCATGGAGGACATCTTTTTCTTTAATATGTGGACCTCCAAGGACTGCTGCCTCCGTTTACGGGTGGCGGTGTTAAACTGCTGGCAGTGCTGGCACTTCTCCACGGGGTGTTGCGGGCCTAGGCAGAAGAGGGACAGAGAATGACCATCCTTATGTGGGAGCTGGGCGCCGCATGAGTCACACTTTTTTTATGCAAATCAGAGGGAGTAGGGGACAACATACATGGCAATTTTAGGATAATAAATTTGAAAATCGCTAAAAAACTCGCTAGAAAAACTGATGAAAGACTGACGAAGCAGTAGGAACTTGACTGCAAGGTGCTTTCACAAGCTAACGGCGGGAAAGAACTGGAAGGTGGGCATGGGGGACTGCCCTTTATACTGACGTCACCCGACGCCCGTCACCCACCAGAGATAGCTAGCTAGAATTTTTCCATGGAGTCCTATTTGTTATTACCTACTGCAAGAGCCCTCTCGAAGTAAGATCAATTATTTTATATAATAATATGGACTATGGTGTATAAACACCAACATACCATCGACAGGGTAATCAGGTAGCATTACTTATCAATAAAATCCATAAGGTATACAGACTTCTAAATTAAAGTCATACAATTAAATAAAAGACTTTCTTTCAAGTTCATGCTTACAAAAATAGTTTATCATTTAAATACAATATTAAAATTCACATCTTCCCTCATCCCCCCACCCCCACCCCGGAGAGACAGGACGGCCCTTCAGGGAGAAAGCCTGGACCATTCTCTCTGAGTCTCGTATAAGTGGTCAGCTTTCTTTGGGACCGCCATGGTTGTGGAAGGGTGCTTCCAGGCTAGTTTGGTTACATCCTAGAAGGGCTCCACCGATGGAGAGATGACCAAAGGTTTTGAGTCACTGGCCCCAAGAACTTTGCCAGATGGTGTCTCTCGGGGTCTAGTTTCTCTGTCTCCCACTGGCTGAGGAACTGAATGCACCTCATCACATCTAGGAAAGTGGGATCGTCCGGAGACCTTGGGGAATCCTTTCTTGGATCTAGAGATGGGGAGAGACAAATTGTCCTCTGAAGAGTCATATGAAGAAGAAAAAGTGTGCACTAGGTATGTGGTGCTCCAAAGACTGTGACCAGAAACTGCAGTTCAGAGAAGAAATCTGTGCACTCACAAGCCATGTACGACTGGACTTTGAAGTTTTCAACAAATATTACTTCATTTTATTCAGAAAAAAGGTAACACATAAAAATCTGTAATGCAGAAGGCTATCTGAAAAGATGTCAAGTGTTACAGATTTTTATCAGTTACCTTTTTTCTTAATAAAATGAAGTAATATTTGTTAAAAACTTCGGAGTCCAGTCATACATGGCTTGTGAGAGCACAGATTTATTTTCTATATGAAGAACCATTACTGGACTCCTCCAAAGATGAGGACCGGTGTCCTCTAGAGTAACTCTGGTGTCTGGATAAGATCGGGATGATGTGTGGTGACCGTGTCTCCATTGTTCTCGGGACCCCTATCCTATGCCACCTGGAGATGGGAGGGCTGGCGTCGGAGGTGGCGAAGGCATTCTGCCTGGGTGGGTAGGTTGTCTAGGTGGAGCTGGCATGAGGTGAGGCGTCGGTGATCTGGGTAACAGATCCCTTTTGATTGTGTTGCATCAACTATTAAACAGGGCTCCGACCTCAGAGGTACCATAGGGGCTGCTGACGGTTCAGGCGTTGGTGTAGGAGTGACTGAGGGGTCTGCCGTCGGGTCCTTCGGCTTATTCCTCCACCATCAGGCCTAATGGCTCTGTCATCTTGTGCGTCAGGTCTGGCTATATCTTATCCCCTGTGTCGAGTGTGCTGGCAACTGTTTGTCCAGCTCCCGCGGTGGGGATGGCGACAGAATGTATGGTGCCATGTCCTTAGGTGGTTCCTGGCGATGGCTTAGATAGCATTGTTTGATTCAGCTCCATGACAGTGGAGTCAGAGGGAGTTGTGGTCTGTCATCGATCTGGAGCCCCGGTCCATGGCTTGGAAAGTGAGTGCGGTCTCTTGTGGCGCTCATGTTCCTGTTACATCTTGGTGTCACTGGACCCTGTCATCTTGTTCGACAACCTGGAGTGAACTGTCTTACGGACGGCAGGCTCTGACCTCCTGCCGCCCAACAGAGTGGGACGATTCGTCTGGCCAAGACCCAGTAGAGTTTTTATGGGGCCAGATATCCAGGGAGATGGGAGCCACAGAAGTCCTCAGCCTGGAAAGCCCCCCCGCTGGACGTCTATGTACAGGTGGGAGGCTTCCTCAATGGTAACCCGGGAAAGGCAAGAGAAACCAGAGGGGCTGAGCCCTCCCCCATGCCACAGGTGGTACACTTAGAAGCCTTGTGAGGAGACTTGGACTGGGATTTTGACCTGGATCTGTTCTTGTCTTGGTGATGGTGCTTCCCTCTTGATTTCTTCTCTCTAGGGAAGGAGTCCCAGGCCGAAGAAGAAAACAAGTTGGGAACAATGATAATCAGTAACTGTGTGAAAACTCAAAAAATGGCAGTTGACTGGTACCAGGAGGCATCCGTGGAGCTGAGATGCATGGGTAGACGTTGGGGAAAAATACTCTGGTGGTGCCAGGGAATCACCCCTTTATATCACTGGGTGACATCCAGGGCAGGGCCGACGTCAGGGGGCAGTCCCCTGCCTTGGACTACTAGCTAGAAATTTTTCCGTGGTGTTCTAGTGCCTGGCAGCATAGTTCTTAATGTTACTGCCTACTGCAAGTGCTCTATCTCGAAGTGAGATCCTGAGGTACTGTACTTCCTGTGGGGGGCATAAATCATTATTTGCAGGTATGTATCCTGCAGGTCTAGAGCATATTCAGTCCCCTTGGTGCAGCAGAAGCAACAGGCCTTGTAGGGTCACCATCTTTAACTTTTTGTACTGGATGTAGAAGTTCAGATTTCTCAGGTCCAGTATGGGCTGCAAATCTCCTGTGGGTCTGGGAACTGAAGAAGTGGGAATAGAACTCTCTGTTCCTTTGATCTTCGAGAACTGGCTCTATGGCCCTTTTCTGCAGCAGCATGCGAATTTCCCCTAGCAGCACTGTAATGTGGTGCTGCGGGGAAGCTTGAAGGAACTGAAGGCAGATCTGGAGACCACTCCAGAAGTTCCAAAGTGTGGCCTTGCTCTATGAGCTGCAGGAACCAAGCATCTGTGGTGATTTCCCTCCACCTGTCCAGGTGAAGGGGGAAGCAACCCCCTACCACCACCTCCTGCAGTATTGGGGGGGGGGGGTGTCTGGCAATTAGTCAGACTGATGTACAACCAGTGGCCGGGGCTGCTCCTCCCTCTTTTGGGACCTTCCCAGCAGTGGAGGTAGGGGTAAGCAGGGCTGTTCCTGCTCTGCACTTGCTAGGTACCTAGCTTTGGTCTGCAGGAGGCCCTACAAAAGGGCACCCTTCTGCTCACTCCTTGGCTGGGTATGGTACAGAGAATGGACCGACTGCAGGGTTCTCCCCGAGGCCTGCAGGTCAGAAAGGATGTTCTGGACATCTACCCCAAAAAGCCTGTAGCCACTGAAAGGGACATTCAGGATGGATGTTGGACATCAGTAGCAAAGCCAGAAACCCTGAGCCAAAAATGACGTCTTAGGCAGATGCCAACTACAGCTACTTCGGCAGAGGCATCTGAGACATCATAAGCAGATCCCAAAAGATGCTTGCCCACATCTGCCCTAGACTGGAGGGTCTTGAGCAGCTTTTGTCTTTGAGGGGCCTTCTAGAAGGGCCTGAGCTGCAGCGTTGGCCTTTTTCCATAGAGCATTCTGGGATCTGACCACATAGGTAATGTAATTAATTATTCAGAGGGCCAGTGTGGAAGAGGCATAGGCCTTCTTGCCCATAAGATCTGGCTTTCTGGACTAATTGTTTTTTTTGGGGGGGAGCGGAGGTCTCCTGGACCTATCATGGGCCACGTTGATCACCACTAAATTTGCCAGTGGTTGCCCTGAGAAAAGGCTTCCCAGAGAGAGCTTGTTACACTTTGTCTTTCTAGGCATTGCAGGGACCATATCTGGCTTGTACCAGGCAGCCGTGGTGGCATCCTCAAATGCAGCTAGCAGAGGAGGGAGAATCAGAAGGGGAGAGTCTGGCAATTCCAAACATTCTGCCAGATTTCTCCAGGTAGCATCCTGCTCCCCAGTTTCAATTCCGATGGCTGATAGCAGCTGCTTCGTCACAGAGATGGAGGGGTCATGGGGGGGGGGCTCTTGGGATATATTTAGTGGAGCCTCTCCCCCTAAAGAAACAGTGGAAGTAAATGAAGGGCTCCTACCACCCTCTTCTTCATCGTCTTGTGGGAGGAGATCAGTATTGTACTCATCCTCATCAACTGGCTCTAAATAGGGCACAAATGATGGCAATGATAGAGAGCATGATGGTCGCGTCACCATGGAAGGTGTCGGCATGGGAGCAGGCCTCTTAGGCCCTGGTAGGCCTAAAGGAGGAGCAATGCAATGCATAAACTACCCAAAAGAGGAGAGCATAGTTTGGACATGGATGGTAATTGGTGTTGCCGGAGCACCTTGCAGAATTAACGGGGGCAGAGTCCCTGGAATTGGTGGTACAGCCTGCTGTGTCTATGAAAGAGGCTGAGGCACCAGTATCGATGGTACGGTCTGCAACATCGATGAGTCAACATGATGGCCTAAGGTGCCATCTCGCAGGCCGAGGCCCCGTGTTGACATGATGGCTTGAGGCATCGACAGGGGAGGCTGAATCCCCAACGATGATAAAATGAGGCATTGGTATGATGTGCAAAAATCCCAGTGTCAAGAGGCCACTAGTGGCTGATGCAGATCTGGTGGAACTCCCTGCTGCCCCTCAGTCAAAAGGGGTCTAAACGTTGTTTGGGTCGATGGAAGGCCAGACGTCAATGAATTGGCACCGACCAAAGAAAGACTGACAAGGGCGCTGCAAGAGCCGATCCTGTGGAGGAGTGGGACAGGGTTGAATAAAGCCCTGTTCCATTTGTTATGCAGAGAGAGTTAAATGCAAGGATCTGTTCTAACCTCTCCTTTCTGTCTCCTGTCTGTATGGCTGCACAACCAAATGTTCTCATGAGACCAAGGGAACTTATCACGCTCATGGTCTCACAATTCTCCACCTCTCACTAACTCTCTGTCTTTACTTGTTGTTTGTCATTTCTTTCCCCTTGCATATTCTCACTTACAAAAATATACCCGAATCTTTATGTGAAACTGGGATCCCTTGGTTTGAAAATGTATACAGTTTTACTGTTGGAATGATTCCAGAAAGCTATTTGTAAAATGCCAGAAAAACAATCACTGAAATAGGCTGTTCTCATTGGTTGAAAAAAAGAAATCTGCCATGCATTAATTCCCTAGTAATGCATAGTGCCCATTGTAGTACTGTACATTACCACCCATACCGCCAAAGCAGTGTTTCTTCCCACCCAAAGGACCGTGATGAAGTTGCACCGCAATTCACTCTCCATTTATACGATAAAGACCGCTTTAATAGTAGCACTGTAATATCAGAAACTAAAACTGGCCTTGTAATAAAGAGCTCTACTTAGGAACATCCTTTGATTGGACAAACTCAGCGAACCAAAAGTCACAGTTATTACTAGTATTCTGGTGCAAATGTTTGCATGTGGAACTGTAATCTCGTAGTGGCATCCAGGAAGAAGAACTTCGAGATAGTATCCACAGACCACCGCACCGGAACCGCATCTGTGAAAAGAAAGTACGCAACGCTCCGTGACAGTGCACAATCGAGAAAAAGTGTGCCAGTAATAACATAACCAATTCTGTGAATTCTATAAAGTGGCCTAGACTGACCAACTGCAGAACCCACCTGTTGGTGGTAATGGCCTGCCATCCCGGCAGGAAGTTCGCAATGCGACCCCCGACCATGATTTCCCATTGATCCTGAGGGGCGGGGGCCGGAAAGGAGTCAGGCTGTGGCGGCAGATGGGCCCGCTGGCTGGGTCGGCCTAGGGGAACGCTGACCTCGGCTAGCGGGCTGTTTTCCCTGGGTTCTACGGAAACCGGAGCCCCTCTGATGTGTAGCGGAGCGGGGCTGCTGCCTCTGTGTCCGCCCACGAAAACGGCTTTGGTTCCTACGAAAGGAACCAAGCTTGGGTCGGTACTTGGCTTGAACCGACCTTACCGCCTTCCTGGCCTCTTGAAGTTTGGTAATAATCTTCTTGGAAGGATTACCAAATCAATCAATCAATCAAAATCTTTATTTATTCAGGCGAACATCATTGAGCATAGCTCATTTACAAGATGGACCTGAGTGGTCATAACAATATAAGGTTACAAATTTTACACAAAAACATGGTACTGAATAAACACAAATACAATGATTTATGAATGAGACAGATAAACAAATATTTACATATATACAAGACAAAATGACAATAAACCTATAAACCAAATAAAACTTCTCCCTCGAACGGAGCGTCCATAATGTTTTTCTGGACATCCGGGGTAAAGCCGGACACACGTAACCAGGAGTGTCTCCGGAGGCATACGCCAGAAGCTGCTGCTCGGGCCGATGAGTCCGCGGAGTCGTACGCGGCTTGAAGCACTGGGTCCCCACTGCCTGAACCCGTACGGAGGAGCTGGAGCATCTCCTCCTTCTGCTCACCTTCGGGCAGCTTTTCAGCCGCTCCCAGACCCTGTTCCCACAAGCGTTCTGGAATTGAACCATGTGGGTCAGGTAGTTCAAGGATCTGACGGCGCAGGTAGCGAAGGGTGATGTGGCGCTTCGCCCAGTGCGTCCAACTGTTTGGACTTGGGTCCGGTGGCAGGGTGCTCAAATGTTGCAGCCTCTGTGACCGGTCATGTGAGGCTGTGATGACCAGAGAGTAGGCCTGAGGCTGCTGTGTCAGGTACTGGTCGTCCTTGTACAGACAATCAGCTTTCTTCGGCACCGCCGGGAGCGAATGTGGACGCTTCCACTGCCTTGGTGACGCTCCACTTAGTGTCTACCAAGGGTGGTACCACCACAGGCTTGGGGTCCTTTTGCCGAAGATATTTGGCAAGGCGTAACCTTTCGGGGTCTAGTTCTTCTGCATCCCATCCCATGTTCTCCTGGATATGTCGCATAATATCCATGAACGAGGGGTCATCCGGAGGAGATCTTGGTGTCTCACGTGGGTCCGGAGAAGGGATGGAGAGAGGAGATGGGGATCTAGAGGAAGAGTAGACTGATCCCGTGTCCTCCGTCGACGGCGAACATCGGTGTCTCCTGGATCTCTTGGGGCTGGGTGATCCAGAAGAGGATTTCGACGGAGGTCTCTGTTTTTCTGATCTTCCCCTGGGAGAGGATTCAGGCTCCCGGTGGGGAGGTAAGCGGCCTACCGACCCCGAAGGCAAAGGGGGCTGGTACCGGAGGAGGAGTGGGGGAGGAGGAGGAGCGGTGGGGGCCATGTCCCTTTTAATGGTGTCCCACCAGTAAGTGAAGAGATCCTTCACTTCCGCTATAGAAAGTCCCGACGACGGCCCAGGCGCCGGTGGGCGGTCGTCGGGTCCCGCCTCGGCTCCACAGGGGCCTCGGGTAAGGGCGAGGGGCCCTGGGAGCTTCAGCGAGCGCGGGCCGCCTGCCTGGTCCTCGCTGGGCGCGGTCCTCTCAGTCGCCGCCTCCTGACCGATGTCGGTCGGAGGCGTGGGAACCCTTTTCTCAGGCGGAACGGACGCCAGTCCCCCAACCGGAGTCCGCTGGGATGGTTTGGCCGACGACAGCCGTCCAGCTGACGACGGCTCCAGGGAGGAATGACGTACGGCCGACAACGGTCGGGCCGGCGTCGGGTCCACAGGTCTCTTCAACGGTCGTGAGCTCCAAAGTTTTGCGTGGAGGCACAGAAGATGACCGGACGTCGGGAGCCAAAGGGCGGGAACCCGACTTATGATGATGGTGGTGGCGCTCCCCGGACTTCGCCAAGGCCTTGGAAGAGGAGGACGACGACGACCTGGCGGACTTGGTCTGAGAAGAAGAAGGCTTTCTTACCGCAGCCGGGGGAGGCTGAGAGCTGGCCCTGGAAGGAGAGCGGTTGGACCGAGAACCGGAGCTGTGGGACTCCGAAGCCCTGGACGGGGACCTGGAAGGGTCTTCTCCCTTCTTTTCTCCGCGTGCTTGTGGGATTTGGACGAAGATTCCCCCTTGGAGGACATGGTCTTCAGTTTTTCCTCCAACAAAAAAGCCTGGAGGGCCTTCTGACAAGGGATCCTTGTTCGGCTGTTAAAGCCCTGGCAAAACGAACAGGCCCGGGTATCGTGGTCTGGGCCCAGGCACCCAACACAGGCCGTGTGGGGGTCCTTGAAGGGGATCTGTTTCCCGCAAGCACACTTGGCGGGATGACCGGAGGTCGGAGAGGACATCAGCAACAATCTTGCTTGAAGAAAAAAGAATTTCCCGGAGGAAAGCTCTGAACCACGCGTCGCGCACTAGACTGGAACCGAAGGGTCGAGACATGCAAGTCGACGGCGGGAAAGAACTGGGGAATCTGGCGGGACCGCCCCCTTTTGTACCACGCCTGACGGAGGCGGGACCGACGTCGGGGACGGTCCCCGCTGAAGATAGCTAGTTAGAATTTTTCCGTGGGGTCCTGACGCCTGCCAGCTTCAGTTCTAATGGTGTAACCTGCTGCAAGAGCTGTGTCTCGAAGTAAGATCTTCTTGCTACACCCGCAGTATTTGAAGAGTTTCTCGGCAGGGGGGTCAGTCAACATAAACGAAGGCAAAAATCACTTTAAAAAAAGTGATCAACTAAATAAATAAAAATATAATGGGTGATAAAATAAAATTGAAAATCGAAAATTTGGCAGTCAACTGTGGTGGTGGTGTCTCCATGGAGTCAGACATGTGATGGTCGATGGCGAGAAAAGAACTGAGGAGGGTGCGGGGCAGCCCACGTTTATATGGGAGGGATGTCGTCATTGTGGGCAGCCTCTACTAAACTGCTTGCTAGAATGTTTCCGAGTGGTCCTAGTGTCTGGCGGCTACAGTTCCATAGGTGTGGCATGATGCAAGAGATATTCTCGATGAAGATCAATCTTAACTGGTGCTGACCCTATTAATCTGCAGCAGACACATACCAGCTCCAAAGGAAGCTTCAACATGAAGGGCCCCCCTACAGAGTCACAGAGTTGGGCCCATACTTTGCAACCCTGCTAAGCTATGCTCAGTGAAGCCACAAACACTTCCTGGATGAATGAAAAGATGTTTGGATGTGACCAGGAAAGGGAGAAGGGGACAAAGACCTAATTGCCCACAAATGGAATTGCTGGCTGAGGTGGTTAAAAATGTTCTTCTGCCAGAGAGGAATGGTGAGGCATGGTGAACAGGATCCATCAGATAAAGAAGCAAACGTATACTGAGAAAGGAGCAGTTGCATACCAGTAACAGTAGATCTTCGAGAAAAATCTCCTTTACTGGCCCATACATTTGTAAGTGCAAGCAGTCGGTGTCCAAACCACTCGGAAACGTTTGTTAGCTGGGAGCTGCCCATGATGATGATGTGCAATGTTGATGCCTATAAAACCTGGGCGGTCCCACTGCTCCTCAGTTCCCCGCTGAAGATAAGCTCAGACGGCCTCTTGCCATGAGGAACCAGAAGATCAGATCAGTACAAGGCAAGCAAGGAGATGTATGGGACTAGGAAATAAACATAAGGCACTTATGGACACCTCCAGATAAGGCAGTGGACAACTGCCAGCAAATACCACAGTTACAAAAAAAAAAGGGGGGGAAAGAAGGGAGGGTGTGCTATGGCCTAATGGAGGAGATTCTCTAGAAGATCTACTATTACTGGTAATAACTGCTCTGTCTTTACCAAGGACATCTCCTCCATTGGTCCATACCTTTGGAACAATTCCGAAGTGGTACATTAGGTACCCAGGGAGAATGGCAGAGTCTGATGTGCAATCTGGACAGAAGGCCTTGCAACACAGCAAGATCAAAGCCAGAACGTCTATGTGAGACGATGTCTAGACTGTAGTGTTCAGTGAAAGTGCTGCATGGAGTAACAGCACATGCCAGCTGCATAAAAATTCTGAAAACGGGAAACAGATGTGACCATACTATGTGTAAAGTAGCGAAACACAGCTCCAATAAGTTCCTTAGTGTTTTTCCTGTAACAATACCCAATACAGTGTGCCAACCATTTGGGCAGGCACTATTTAATAAAGTACAGTTATGTAAGAACTTACTGTAACAGTAGATCTTCAAGAGGAGCTCTTGCAGCAGGCAGCACCGGTAGGACTGAAGCTGCCAGGACCACATGGAAAACATCTAGCAGCAGTCTGTCACGGGGCCGGCCCCCACTGATGTCAGCACGTTGACATCCACCTATCCTATAAAGGGCGCAGTCCCCCACATCTACCTCAGTTCTCCCGCCAGAGACCCCAAACAGATGTTGAAACAGAGAACCAAGACAGGTCCTCAGGGCCGAGAAAATAGCAGAAACGGAGCAAAGGAGAAGAAACTATCAGGGGGAAGGAGGGACGGATAGCAGTGCCTGCTGCAAGAGCTCCTCTCAAAGATCTAGTGTTACGGTAAGTTCTTACATAATTGTACTATCTTACTTCGAAAGGGCTCTTGCAGCAGGAAACACCCATAGGACTGAGTCCCAAGCAGTACCAGAACAGACCGAGGAGTTAAAATGTGTCAGCAAAAGGCTCATGAAAGAAGGCCCTGAAGGACTGAGAGTCCAAAACTGGCCCTGTACCTAGAAGCAATGTCTAGACTGTAGTGTCAAATGAAGGTATGAAGAGAACTCCAGGTGGCAGCCACACAGATGTCTGCAGCAGACACATTCTTGAAACAGGTGGTAGAGGTAGCCATACCTCTGGTAGAATGGCCTTTCATAGCCCCCAGTAAAGGCTTGTTGCACTTATGGTAGCAGCAAACAATGCAATCAGCCAACCATTTGGACAACCACTGTTTTGAAACAGGTGCCCCGTCTTACTCTTGGGAGCAAACAAAATTGACAACTGGCCAGTCTTTCTAACAGTCTGGGTGTGGTTTGTATACTACCGAGGCAGCCAATGAATGTCTAAAGTATGGAGCAAGGCTTCCCCTGATTAGAATACTCAGAGAAATAAACTGGTAGGTAGATGGACTGGTTAATGTAAATTCAGACACTACTGTAGGCAAAAATTTAGGATTACTACTCAAAGACACCCTGTCTTTATGAAAAACTAAATAAGGCTCTTTACACATCAGAGCCTGAAGCTCAGAAATCCTCCAAGCAGAAGTAACGGCAAACAAAAAGAGTACTTTCCATGACAAAGTGCAGCTCGCAACTTGTGGCTGGTTCAAAGGGAGGCAGAGTGAGCCTTTACAGCATGAAAAGAAGGTCCCATGTGGGGACAGGATCCAGAATGGGGAGCTTAAAATGCAGTATACCCCGCAAGAATGTGCGGGATATCTCCAGTTGGGCAACAGATTTGCCCTCAACAGGTGCATGGTAAGCAGAGATGGCAGAAAAGTGCACCTTAAGAGAGGAGCACCCCAGGCCCGAGTCCGAAAGGTAAAGCAGGGATTTCAAAATCAAATTCACCGGACAGGTGAAGGGATCCAGGTGGTGAGCAGCAGCCCACAGGGAGAAGCACTTCCACTTCAAAGCGTAGGTGGCTCTAGTGGAAGGTTTCCTAGCAGCCACCAGGACATCAGCAACCCTAGAGGAAAGCCCAAAGCGGGCGACAGCTAAGTCTGCAGGAGCCAAGCATGTAGATGCAGGGACTTGTCCGGATGGACCAGGGTGCCCTGCTCCTGGTTAAACAAGCCGGTACACAGGAGTACGGGTAAGGTACTAGAGGTCCCACTGCCAGCTGCTGTAGCAGGGGGAATCAAATCTGACACTGCCAAAAGGGGACTATGAGGGTCATCTCTGCCCCCTCTGACTGAAGCTTGAGAAGAACCCTCTGCAGGACTAAGAAGGGAGGGAAGGTATACATGAACCTCCCTTTCCAGGAGAGGGACAAGGCTCCATGCCAGAAAACTCCAGGCCCTGGATCAAGCAAGCAGAAAAGAAGCAGTTTTGCATTGAGTGGAGATGCAAAAAGGTCCATCTCTGGATAGCCCCACCTGTCAGAGATCTTCGACCACCGAAGGCAACAGTTCCCACTCGTGAGCTCTTAATCTGGACCATCTGAGACTGTCAGCCAGGACTTTGGGGCACCTGAGAGTTCCAGGCCAGGCTCGATGACCCAGTACCGGACTCTCACTGCTTCCTGACAAACAGGGTATTGAGCGAGTGCTCCCCATGCTTGTTGACGTAGTACACTATGGACATCTTGTCCGTCTGCACCAGCAGTAGGCTGGGAAGAATGTGGGTCTGGGAGGCCTGCAGGGCATAAAGAACTGCCTACACCTCCAGCACACTGATGTGGAGATGTTGCTCCACTTCGGACCAGGTCCCATGGGTCTGATGGTTGGCCAAGTGAGCACCCCATCCTAGACTGCAGGCATCTGTCATGAGGATCTGCTAAGGGGGTGAAGCCTGAAAAGGGACCCCTCTCAGGAGACTGGCACGGCTCTGACGCCACTGCAAGGTTCTCCTCACCGGATCGGAGACCATGACTGGCTGATCCAGGTCATTGGTCCCACTGAACCCGAAGTGTTCATTGGGGAACCTGCATATGTCGTCGGGCCAAGGGCACCGTGGCTATGGCAGCCGCCATGTGCCCCAACAAGCGGGGGAATGCTCTGGCCAGGATCTATTGACTGGAGGAGACCAGACGGGCCTGCTCTATCAAGCATTCCATCCTTTTACTTGGCAGGAAAGCTCTACCCTGGGAAGAGTCTAGGACCGCCCCAATATACTGGAGGTGCTGGCATGGAGTGAGACAAAACCTTGGCATACTGACCATGATCCCAAGGCCTCGAAAAGCTGAAATGTGCATTCCAAGGTCTGGAGCAAAAGATCTCTGGAGGGGCTTGTCAGCAGCCAGTCGTCTAGGTAGGGGAACACATAAAAGCCCTATTCCCTCAGAGCCACCACCACCAGGCACTTGGTAAAACCCAGAGGTGCCAAAGAAAGGCCAAAAGGAAGGGCCCAGAACTGAAAATGGTCCTACTGGAAACAGAAATCGAGGAAACGGTGGTGGGCTGGAAAGACCTGGATATGAAGATAGGCATCCTGAATGTCCAGGGAGCAGAGCCAGTCCCCCTGATGAAGATGGGGCAGCAATCCCTGGATGGTGACCATATTGAAGCATCTGTACTCTACGTACAGATTCAGGTGGCTGAGGTCCAGGGTCGGCCTCAGATTGCCTGTCTTCCTGGAGACAAGAAAGAAGTGGGAGTAGAACCCTTTCCTCTTTGAGCTGGAGGAACGGGCCGTATGGCCCTTTTGCACAGGACAGCCTTAATTTCTTTCCAGATGAGAGAGAGGTGGGCCGGAGGGTAATGAGAGAGCAACGGAGGGCTTTCCGAAGGGGACTGCAAAAATTCAAGAGTGTGACCATGCTCAATAAGCTGTAAAACCCATTTGTCTGAGGTCACTGCTCACCACTCATTGAGGTAAAGAGAACTGGCCCCTGACTACTTCCCCAAACTCTCTGCTGGGGGTTAGGCAAGTTGGAACATGGGAGTTGGAAGAGTGGCTGTGGGTGCTTGTGAGGCCCTAGGGGCAAGCCTCTGTGGCTGGTGGGGTTTGAGCCTTGTACTTGAAGGGACCATTTGTCTGCTGGCCCTTGGCAGGCTGGCGAGGACTGATGCTGGGCAGTCCCAAGGCTGGGATTGGTAGAGGGACTGAACCAATCTAAGTGCCTTGCCAGACTGCTGGAGGTGAGAGATTATGTCTTGGGCATCTCCCCTAAATAGGATGGAACCTCTGAAAGGGGTGCCCAAGATGCTGGCATGAACATCAGGTGCAAAGCCAGACACCCTAAGCCACAAACGGTGATGAAGACACGTCCATGTCACCACCCCTCACCCCGAGGCATCAACAGTGTTGTATGCCACGAGCAGGACATAGGTGCCCACATATGACCCTGATTTCAGGAGTTAGGCCAGCTGTGTTTTGGCAGAATCTCCAGTAAGAGTTTGAACCAGATCCCTCGCTTGGTCCCAGAGAACATTCTGGTAATGCACCATATGGGCCAAATAATTGACCGCTCGAATGGCCAGGGTGGCAGAGGCATACAATCACTTGCCCCACTGGTCTAGCTGTCTAGACTCCTTGACAGCAGGGTGGGTACTAAGGTGTTTGGGCCTCTTCATGCAGGGTTACAGACCATGTTCATAACCACAGAATCCACAATGGGGTGCTCTCCTGAAAAAAGCATTTACCCACCGGTGCATGGTACAGGCAGTCAGCCTTCTTGGGCAAGGCCGAGGTGGAAGAAGGGTGGTTCCATGCTGCCTTGGTAATGTCCTCATAAGAACTGATTAAAAGAGGTACCACCAAAGGAAGGGTCTCCTTTTTTCATTGGTATACAGCTAGACAACAGTGCTCTGGGTCCAGCTCTTCTATTTTCCATTCCATGAGGGACTGGATATGATGCATATCATCAATACGTTAGGGTCATCAAGAGGGAATTTGGGAGCCTCCCTAGCCTGGTCCTACCTCTCAGGGGAGCCCCCAGAGCTCTCAGAGAACTCTGAAGAAGAAGAGGAGTCATTGTCCTCTGATGGATCACTGTCAGGGACAGGCGCCTGGGGGCGATGGTCATCCACACGTTGGCCAGAGCCCATGTCGATGCACCCCCCAGAAGACTCCATGGTACAGGGGTCATTGCGTCCTGCCCGGTCCGGGTCTTGAGGTGGGGGATCCTGGGGAAGATGAGGAGGAGAAGGCCTTCTGGATGTGTCCTTATCTTTTATGAAGAACCAAGCAGTGGACAAAGCATTATAATCCACCAGTGGGGGTGGATTACAGACTGGAGGATACGGGTACGGGGGGGATATGGGTATGATGGCGGGAGAGTCGGTGTAGGTCCACACAGTGCTGGCTGTGGATTCTGAGGAGAAGGAGTCAGCTGTGGCACTGGCTGAGTCTTAGGCAATGACAGCCTAAGTGGCAAAGGCTGGCAACAGTTCGTGAAGTAGCTGACATTGGCCCCAATGGAGAGGGCAGTGCCTGTGGGAAAGAGGGGCTCCAAGGCAAGGGCAGAGGAGTCACCTGCATAGAAGAGGAGGCGAGCGCTTGCTCCAGGCAATGCCTGGAAGGACTAGTGCCGGCCCTGGAGTCAGGGACACGGGGGTGGTGCGGCGGCAACCCCGGCCAAGCTACCCGACAGAGACTGTGGGTTCTAGGGGCATGAGTGTCAGGGGCTGAGAGGCAGGGGACAAAAGAACCACCACCTGAGATAGAAAACAGGGCGGGCAGTTTATCACGGCCAACTTCTGTTTGAGTAGGTACCTTTCTAGGGTGGGGCAGCGTAGCTTGCCAATCAAAATGGTGGCAGCATAATTTAACAAGCGGGAACACCATGGAATCCTTTGTACACCATCTGAAGACCTGCTTGTTGTACTGAACCAGAGTGGACTACCAAAAAAAAAAAAAAGGGCAGAGTCGGAGCTTCAAAATTACACCACTCTGGCACTGCTAGCCACTGACAATCCAAAACTATAAATCGGGACAATCTTGAAGAAATGCCTCATGGCATTCGGGAGATGCAGGGCCTACATCCATGAGGTACCAGTTTGCTCCAACAGGCAGCTACATACAAACCCAGCAAGCCACGAGGTGGCGGGGGTAAAGAAGATGGCACTGGCAGGGGACTATACAAATGCTATGAAAATGGCAAAAATAACCACTTTTTTAAACAAAATTTTAACAGATACTGCTGAACTTAAAGACACCACTTCAAGACGATTTTGGAGTTGCAAGCCCTAACAACAAGAGACACAGGCACAGAGCACAAGGTGAATGCCCATGAGGAAATCCTCCACAATCATCATGGGCACTGACATAAGCACCATGACAAAATACAATATTTACTCCACAAAGTAGATGACCTGGAGAAAAGATCCAGGTGGAACAATATTCGGATCATTGGGTACTGGAGGGGGCAGAGGGGAAAGGCATGATGCCATTCCTGCAAACCTTTAGTGCTGAAACTAAACAATATTCCTCCTCCTGAACTGGAAAGAGCCCACAGATCCCTCGCACCCAAGCCCAGGAAGGGAGAGCGACCACGTCCAATACTGTGCAGATTTCTGAAATAAGTGATCAAGGATCTCTATCTAAGGACTGCCAAGGAAAGCAGGGAACTATAGTGGGAAGGAAACCAAATGCAGCTCTTCCAGAACTATCCCAGGAGCTCTCCTGGAATTGCCGGGCATATGTGGGGGTAAAACAAGAGCTCTACAGATTAAACATACCTGTATCTCAGATACCCAGCGATGTTAAGGGTACAGCACCAGGGAGAATTCCTGTCAATCAATAATCCGACGAGGTGGAGCAGTTCTTGGGCCACATGCATCAAGATAAGGTAAAAATCCCTCCTCAGCCACTGGCACCTCATGAAGCAGCATGGCAGGCCTCGGTTCCTACTCCAATGGAAACACGACTTAGACACATTCCAGCTGAAAGACCCATTCCCAGGAGAAGCTAGTAGCAGGTACAGAGAGGCTGCCAGAGAAAGAAGAATAAAAATCCAGCAACTCCGAAGCAGCAAGAGACACCGAAGATGCGGACAACGAGAGCCTGGGCCTGTTCCAGGAGCCACCAAAGTCAACACCTGTCGGAGTCCAGAAGCGACGATGAACTTTACCATCCAACCTCCCAGAAAGCCAACCGCTACAAGCCCCTCCAAGAGTTGTTACCAGGAGCACTGGACTTGTCAATATCGGGGTGGAGAATCTGTCGGAGGATCTTCCAGTGGCTGAAATTTACAAATACTGGGCCCAGAGCTGTTAAATGTGGGTCCACTGCACAGTAAATGCGGAGGCCGGGTTACACATTCCAGAGGAAGCTGATGAGCCGAAGCTGACAGAGGTGGACAAGCGGGCTAAACAGGGTCCTGATGGTAACGTGCAAGTACTATAACTAACTTATGGATCATCTTGTTCCCCACTTGCGATCTCCTATCAGGCTGCCAACACCACATCTTAATGAGCTCAGAGGAAGAAATAATAGCAGCAATGCTTTTGTTAGACTGAGAGAGAGATTGAGAAACAAACTTGGAATTAAGAGATTCCCTCAGACGAAGGATTTTGTTTTCTCTGTATTGCATTTGTAAATAGTGAATAATTTTTTTTTTGCTGTTACCGATGATAAAAATGTTACTTGAGAATTTTACAACTGCTCCTGGTTTTCCTATTCTTCCTGACCTATGCCTCAATGACAGTACTTAAAGGCCTGATCCTCTTTAAGTTACCCCTTTGGTTATCCATTCCTCAGTTTGCACTTTGCGCCCCTCTCAGTCTTCCCCACTTCCCTCTGGTTTTCCTGGTACACCTCCCTATCCTCTTCCTTCTGATTCTCTTTGTACCTCTTAAGTGCTACTCTTCTAACCTTAACCTTTGCAGCCACTTCCCTCGAGAACCAGTGGTCTATTTTTTCTCCTGCTTTTGCTCACTTCTTTTACGCAGAGGTTCGTTTCCTTTAGTATGCCATTCCTTAATTTAGACCACTGTTCCTCCACCCCCAGGACATCCAACCCCACAAGGTCGTTTCTGAGGCCTTCACCCATTTTGTTTTTAAATCTGCCCTCCTGAAGTCTAGGACCCTTGTCCTCTTGTGGTTTGGTTTTACTGCCGTCCTTAGTTTAACCACACTGTACGGTGATTGATGGTCCCCAGGTGGCCCCCCCCACCTTGACGTCTGTAATACTGTACCTGTTTGTGAGCACCAGATCCAGTGTTGCCCTATCACGAGTGGGTTCCCTGACTAGTTGCCGCAGAAATGCCCCCTGCAGCAGGGAGTCCAGGATGTCCCTGCTTCTGAGGCCACAGCTGAGAGGCTCCAATTTGCACCAGCAAACTGAAATCCCCCACCAGCAGCACGTCCCCTTTTTCTACCATTGTGCTGTTGGCTTGCCTCAGTGTCTTATCCAGTTCCTCACCCCCTGTATTGGAGGTCTGTGTATCAGCCAAGTGGGAACACTGGCTCTAGCTCCTGTCTCCAGAGTGACACACTGTAACTCCAACCCCCCCACCCCGTTCCGCTGCATTTCTGTAGCTCTGATACCCTCCTTTACGTACAGCTCAACCCCTCCTCCCTTCCTCTGTACTCTATCCTCCCTGAACCGAGTGCAGTCTTGTATAACCATGTCCCAGTCATGGCTGCCTGCGCATCATGACTCAGTAACGGCCACAATATCCAGGACTGCCTCCATCATGATGGACTCTAGGTCTGGAAGTTTATTTCCAAGACTCCTTACATTTGCAGACATGGCCCTCCACACCTTGATCCCACTCTGCCTGCAACTCCCTTCCTCCCCCTGTGACCCACCCCCCCCTTTTGCAACTTTTGCTCCCATCCCCCTTGTCCTCTACTTCACTGCTACTCTCATTATCCAACTCCGTGGGGGTTCTCCTCCCCTCAGGTCCACTCTTCCTACTGGTTCACTTCAGCTTATGATCCCCTTCGTCCTTCCACCACCCCCACAGCTAGTTTAAATGTTCATCAAAGTATTTAAACCATCCACTGAGGACTGTGGTTCCCCACCCAGACAGATGCAGGCTACCACCTCTGTAAAGGCCCACATCCCTCCAGGTTGGACTCCAGTCCCCAATGTAACTGAATCCCTCTTTTCTGCACCATTCCTTCAAACAAGAGCTGAATCTCCAGGTGCAGAGTACACTATCCTTCCCCTGGGTCATAGATAGGCAGCACCGTGGCAACAGCCACCATGCATGCAACTTGCCTTAGACCCCTCCCCAGTTCCCTGCACACACTCTACACAATCCCAGCCCCGTCCCATGCTAGCTCATTAGTTCCTTGGTGGACAATGACATCCAGCTTCACCTCCCCACCCTGCCATCACAACAATCCGTTGCCCATCCCTACAAGCACTGGTGCCAGGTAGGCACCTTACCTCCCCCCCCCACTTCCTGTTCCCAAATTCAGCCCCCTGACAAGAGTCCCCCACTGGAAGCTGCTTCCTCTGCAGGGGTCCTCCACCTCCCACCTTGGGGCCTCCCCCACATCCTCACCTGCAACTATTTCAGGTGCCTACTCCCTGCAGTCCTGTCCTGCCAGAATAGCAAAGGAAACCTGTAGTGGCACAGGTCGATGAATGTGCCCCAGACCTGTCACCCCCACCCTCCCAATGCCCACTATGATCCAGATGGACTTTTTCCTAAGACACAGCAGTAGACTCGACTCCTGAGTGAAGGATGAGGTCCTCTGGATCCTAGCCAACTCAGTCTGGAGACCAGTGACCACCTACTTCAACCCATCGAGGTGTGCAAATGGGACAGCACCCTAGTTTCCAGAAAGTCTCCCAGAAATTTGCAGCTCTGCATCTATTGTGCTGCACCACTCCCATAACTGACTTTATGTTTCACTATCTGCTGCTACCAACTGTGTGCCATACTCCTGCTGCCCCCTTCCTGTTTGGTTCTTTCCCACACACAACTATCAGTATTTACCTTATCACCCTTGCCTATATGAGGTGCTTTTTGCTTTCCCCCTTTTTCTCCCACTTTCCACTTTACTCACTTTGGTATATCACACCCAGTATTCTCCTTTCTCACTACTCACTTTTTACATAACCTGCTCCTTTTATCCTTCCTTAACATTTTCTGTACCCCACACTATGATAAAGTGTTTGTCCTATTCCCACCTGTAGCAGCCGCTTGTTACTTTCCCTGCAGATACTTCTTACCCCTCTTCCTGTTGCTTTTTAAACTGAAAACAGCACGCTAACAGGTACCACACCTTACCTTATCAGACTGCCAGAGCCTACCAAAGTCTAGGATACCAGTAGTATCCTGTTCAACTCCTGCTACTACAACACACGTGTATATAATTTACAGTTTGTATTGTATCAGATTATTCTGCAAGAATATCTACAGGCTGATATACCTATAAATTAGTACATGTATAAACAGCGTACCTGTTGGTCCAAGTTTATGAAGTGAGGGTTAGGGATGGCTTGATGGACCTAAGGTCCCTTCCAACCTTAAAATTACTGTTACTATGTTATTTCTTTATATATTTGCTTTCCTCTTACTATGTTTAGGTGAACATAATTATATTTATTGCCAATGTGTTTATTAAAGATCAAATGCACACGTTCCATAAAAAGCTTGAATCCCCTTGAATACACGTCCCTGTGTCATGATTAGTGTTTCTTGAAAATATAATGCAGTTTGGTTTTGCAGTTTTCTTTAAATCAGCATCTGTTGATGTGCACTGTAGTAACTGAAAACTGGAGAAACAGTAAAGATGTTTCTGTCCCTGTCAGTGAGCAATGACATCATACCTGTCCAGACTGCTGTTTCTATAATTAAGTCCCCGAATGACTAAATAAGCTGCTGCAGTCCCTAGTTACAACAGTCTGTAGAGCTAATTGTTTTCACTCAGAGTTTGTTACTAACCTGTCTGGTTTGTGTTTAGAGAGAGATGCTTAAAATCTATCTTTCTGTTCTCATAAAAAGTTGATTGCTTGGGGTACAGTGCTGAATTGAAGTGGTATGAATGAATCTGTGAGAAATAACAGTTTCTGTATCACAGCTCTCAGAGTTCTCTGTCATCAAAACACTGCATTCTATTCTGGCTGTATAATGGATATAAAATAAACTACATTCCATTAATTCATAGAAGCTGCATGTATTTACTATAGCCTCAATAAATATGTTCCATGTGATAATTTTGTTTTAATGTCAGATTGACAAATGTGTATCTACAACACTATTTCAGGAACATGTACTGTATGAACTCATAAAATTCAATTCTTAGAGGGTTTCTGTGTATACCTAGAAATACTATATGGCATCCTGATGCCCCTGTCTCCTGCCAGACAGTTTAGGCAGCAGCTCTCTGCTTCCCATCTTTCCCCTGGCCCAAAAGCCCCCCCGTCTCCTGCAGCCCACTGTTCACTGTCTTCCCACACAGTCAGGGCTGCTGCACCCTGCTGCCTCCTGCACAAACAGTTGAGGCTGCTGCACTCTGCTACCCTCTGTCCCCCACCCTATAACACAAGATTAAAGTACTTTTTGTTTTTTCTTTTCGAGTAGTTTCAGCAGTGTACCAAAGGATCTGACTAGTGGCAGAGAGCAGCATGGTGCAACAACTCAACTGTGGAGGCAAGAGGCTCTATGGTGCAGCAAGGCACAGTGGTGTCAGGGGACAGAGGACAGCATGATGCAGAAGCCTCGACTGTGGTGCAGGACATAGTGGGGCATCAGGGTACAACAGCCCTGACTGTGTGCCAGGGTGCACGTGGTGCAGCAGCCCTGCTCATTTGGGGCAATGGAAGTGGGCAGTAGGGTGCAGCAAATGCCCCACCTTTGGTGGCCTTGGGCAGCATCGTGCAGCAGCCAAAACTGTGGAAACAGAGGCCCTGGGACTCTAGGGCTTAGCAGAGCATATCAGACCTGTTTGTGAGGGCAGAAAAAGTGGGCAACAGAGTGCACTGGCCCCGACTGGGGGGCAAAGGGGATCAGGGTGCAGCAGCCTCAGCTGAGAGGCAGAAGATAGGAGCATCAGGTGCCATATAGTATTTCTAGTTCTACACATACATGATGTTTATTTCCACATTGAAAACCTCAAAGAAATGAAAATTACGTACCTACCGTAATTGTCATCTTTCTGTGTATCTTCACCATTCATCATATATGGGTTCAGGGCCGGGGGTCATGACCCTGCAGGATCTCTTTTTTTTTTTTTTTTGGTAGGCTGAGCCGATGCACCATCTGCACTGCCCTCAAGGCCGATGTATTGCGTGGCGCTTTCGGGTTGGCCGTCAGGTACTGTTGACTCTGCCTGCCTGCCTGCCAGTTCTGAGCCTCCAGAGAGGTAAGAGGAAGGGAGTGGAGGGTGGGACAAGGAAGTCCAAGGAAAAAGAAAAGGATATAAAGCTAAAAGGAGAAATAATGACAGAGAGGACAGAAAGAGAGAAGTCGGGAGCTGAAGGGATTGGGAGGGGCCCCAATCTCTGGAAATAGAGGAGGGGGGTAAGGTGGGGTAAAGAAATTAGATGGTAGGAAGGGAAGAGAAAGGGTAAACGTAACCCAGACCCTGGTCCATCTCCAGATTGTATAGGAACTGCAAGGAGTAGCCAAAGGCTTCTTGCCAGAATTCAAGGCACAGAATAGCTGGCAAAAACTCCAGATGAGCAGAGTCGGCTATTCTGGAAGAAGGACAGGACACAGGGGATTAACACCCTCTGAAGGAAAACATTTTTGGCAAAAAGGGAAAAAGATTTTTTTTTTTTAAGGGTAATCCCAAGGACAAGAAAAAAATGAGATGGACGGGAAAAAGGAGGAGGAGAGAATGGAGGGCAACTGCCAACTCCCACCCCATGGGATGGGCTAAAGCACTGGAGAAGGAGGGCCCCCCATGCTGACTACTCTCCCCAGAACCTTATCCCCCTATGTGCCATATTCTCACTCCTGGGGGGTTAGGCACAGAGAGAGTGGACAGAGACTGGGGTCCCAGGGGATGGACAGCAGGACTGTGATGAATAGTGAGAAATACACAGAAAGATCACAATTACGGTGAGTACGTAATTTTCGTATCTTATCTGTGTCAATCTTCACCATTCATCACATATGGTGACTGCCGGCTCTCAAGGGGGTATTTAACACCCTAAAGGACAAAGTCCTTAGCTGTCAGTGGTGACACACTAAGAGGAGAACCTTCAGGGCCTGGGAGGCCCGAGAGTGGGGAGAGTGAGACGGGGATCCCCCCCCCCCCGGAGGGGGAAGGAAGCTGCCTTGAGAAATGCCGTCACGCACTACGGGAGAAGAGAGAGGTTCTCTGGTGAGCAGAGTTAATCATCCTACGCCGGGCCAAAGGTGACAACCGGGAAAGACGCAGCCATGCCGTCCGCCTAGTGCAGATCGCTGTTCCTACAACCCTGGTAGCTACCTCGTTGGCATCATAGGATGCCCTCGCTAGGTGCCTTGCTAGCTCTAGGCCATGTGCAGAGAGTGCAATGGCTTGTCTGGTTTGCTCCATGTCAGGCAATGAGGCTAGGAGTTGACCTAGCCTAGACCACAAGAACCTGTGATAGGCTGCACAGTGGGCCTGATGTGCAGAGATGGAAAGCAACAACCGTGCAGAGTAAAACGCCCTCCTACCTTAGAAGTCAAAATCCGAGGAATCTTGATCTGGGGGCCGGTCATGGTGAAGGGTGCGAAGCCCATTAGGAGTGTCCAACTGCGTCAATCCAGACTGTGGATAAGATATGGAACCTGGAGACTCTGGGCGGGACGCAATATTGCTGGCAGAGATCCCTAGGGGCAGGAACTCCGGAGAAGGGCCTCTGCCAGGAACGCAACGATGCCTCCCGAAAGGGAGAAGGCCAGGGGGGCACAAGGGTGGCCTCGCTGAAATCGCCTAGAAAGGCCTGCGCCGAGTGCTCTGGATTGCTTACAGTGGAAGGGGTGAGGTGCAAGTCCTCCAACATCCTCACAAGGAAACGCTGATACTCAGCGAGTTCAGCAGCTGGAGAAATGTGGACAGAAGGCTCCTCTCTCCTACAAGAGGGGGATGAAGAGTTGGAGGGCACCGACTGCCAAGAGGGCGGCTGCTCGGGGGGAGGTTGAAAAACCTGTCTGTCCATCGCCCTAACAAAAGCTGGGAACCGAGCAGCCACAGCCCTGAACTGTTCCCAGGAGAGAGTCCCTACAGGACCAAGGATGCCTGGGAGTGCAGGAGAAAGTGGCAGAGGGATGGGGACAGAGCTGAGAAGAGATGTCGGCTGACCTCCACCTGGGCTAAGGAGCAGACCAAGAGCACCTGAAAAAGAAAGTGCTCCGGAAGACTCCACAGCAGACAGCTGAACAACCGTTTTGGTACTGCCTTGGCTGCGCCTGGAAGAAGCCACCCTGTGAAATGACCGGGGCCGCATAGGTCCAGAAGGACTGCCCCTACCTCAAAACAATGGGGCTCTCTCAAAGAGACCAAGGAGTAAGAGCGGAGATCCGCACTACAACTTCTTCCAGAGCCCGGGTGAGCCCCAGAAAAATGACGCTGTGCAGACCCCATGCCCCTAGACCCCTTGGAGTCTGAGAGAGCCCTCCTCCTCCTCGAGAGGGCCAGCCTAGGTAGCTGACAGCCCTGGCCAGCACCCAAGGGAGCTATCCAGGGCACAGCACGCTCTCCTCCCATAGAAGCCTTGATCAGCCCCAAAGCTGGGCGACACAGGCACACTACAGGCGGAAGTACCACTGCTGAAGGGTCAGTGAACCCACCAAGACTGGGCTGCAGAGCAATGATGGCCTGCACCACTGCCTGCTGGTCAGCACCCCTGACCCCAGTCTCGGCAGCCACCAACCCCACCTCAGAAGGGGTCTGATTCTGGCTTGTCGAGGACACTACAGGGCTGCCCACACCAGTCAACCCGAAGGAGTCAGATTGCTCTTCTGACTCAGAGCCCACCTCCACCTCCGAAGAGGTAGAAGCTGAGGCCCTGTGCCAGACCGTAGGAAGGCGCCCACTGCCATCCCTGCCAAATGGGGTGTCGAACTCAGAGACCACGCCCGAGCCAGTGCCCCCCACAGCACCGCAAGTGGTGCCTGCGGAGAACACAGCTTCGGCCTGAACAGCAGCCCCAGAGTCAGAACCAGTCACTCCACCATCAGGCCCCACGGCGCTGCGAGCGGCAACGGGGACGGCGTTGATAACTGCTCCAACGGTGCCATCGGCGCCACGGATGGCACCGCCGAGCTCCACGGCACCGCAAACAGTGCCGAGGGCAAGGGCAGCACCGACAGCAGAATACGATGCCCCCACGATGCAGAGTCCCGAGATGGACAAGGGGCTGTGCTCAACCGAGGCGAGAAGAAGACAAAGACGGCGCCGTAGGGCTCCCACGGTGCCACTAGCAGTATTGGAGCCACAAATGGCGCAGACAGCAGCTACGGTGCCAAGACACAAACCGGCGCCGATGGTGGCTCCGTCAGAGCCCATGGCACCTGAACAGTGCAGAGGCCCACAACAGTGCCGACCGACGGCGTAGAGGACGGTGCCAACCCGGGCCTTGCGAACCACAGGTGCGACACTGGGGGAGCCTTCACCCACGAAGGGGTGATTGCCTTGGCGGCGCCTCCTGCATGCCCCCTGAAAGAAGCGGGACGGGCCTCCTGCACCGCGGAAGGAGCCTCGGCAACAGCCAGGTTACAAGAAGCCAAGGCTCCCTCCTCCTCGGTCCAGGAAGAACCGGGAGGGCACCGGAGGAAAGGCAGAGTACGCTGCTTACGCCACGAGTGCACCGACCCCGAAAAAAAAAATCGGCGGACCTCGCCCCCACTTTCCACGCTGTTGTTCGAAGCGACCCGGCGGTCCATGAAGAAGCAGGCGCCGAGGTATCCATGTCGTGAAGCGGGCCAAGACACATAAGACAACGGTCATGCTGGTCGGTGACGAAAACTTTACGGCCGCATGGGGGTTGTCCCGTCTTTGAAGTCTTCTTACCCTCCGACCGAGATATGACCTATGAGGAAATAAACAGCAAAAACACTCGATGTCGCCAAGAATAAAAATAAATGGAAAGATCTTACGAAGCGACAACAAGTAGGCAACTAGAACCAGCAGGAACGGGACCGATGGACTGTGGCATGGAAGGATAACTGCAGAACGAAATTGCGTAGGAGGTAGGCCTCAAGTTCAGTACAGCTTCCACACGAGGTGACCTCGACGGCGGGAGACAAAGAACTGGCAGGCAGGCGGGAGTCGACAGCGTCTTAACGGCCAACCTGTGAGCATCCACACAACATGTTGACCTCAGGGCGGCGCTGATAGCGTCATTCAGCCTTTACCAAAAGTTCTCACAGGTCATGACCTCCGGCCCTGAACCCATATGTGATGAATGGTGAAGACTGACACAGATAAGATCTGAATGTTAGTTCATACAGTACATGTTATAACGTGTCCTGGAGTGACTGTGCGAGAGATATAATTCGGCTCCTGTTTGAAATAAGTAAAGAAATGATCTGCTGAAGTGACTGGGTGAGAGGCATTTACTTCATCATTCTCGCTACATACACAGCTCAGCTGCTCTAGTTCATCGCTGAGTGAACAGTGAGAGGCAGTTCCACAAACTGTCTGCTATTGCTGTGGTGTGTTTGGAAAGCTGTTTACGTCAGGGAAGAGGTGGGGTTTGTCTCCTTTAAACGCCCGCGCTGTCCGCTCAGCGAGAGTGTGAGTGGCATAAGTGCCACTCCTCCTTAAAATCAGAGTGTTTATTCAACTGCTGGGTTTGGGAATAGGTAATCAAAGGTATAACCTGTTCATGTAGTCAAATAGGCTGTTTCAGTTGTATTAAGATTTAAGGTTTTATAGATTGTGCATATTTTTGTTAGAAAATGATGATGTACCTGTGCATACTTCATATACTTTTTTCCCTTCCAGTCCACCCTTTGAGAAAAACTGGAAGTGTGAGCTTGATTTTTGTTTAATTGTTAATTGCAGGTGTACCCCATCTCAAACTTGGTTTTATTGCAATGACTGTAATACTGAACCATCATATTTTGCGTGGGGAGATTCTGGGTTTGAGGATGGGGTTACATATGCTAGAATTTCTTTTTTGTTTCTACAGGATTTTCAAATTACCTTAAGTGATGTAAGAGGCCCTATCAAGGAGGAGAGAAGACAGATTTCAAAAGCTCTGTCTCATGGATTATTGTTTTTATTACTATTAATCTCGGGGTCAGTTCATCCCCACCCCGGACCTAGTGTTTGTAATACCTCCAAGTTGGCTGATTCTCCTGATGTCAATGTAATTTTAACTAGATCAACGATTAGTCTTGTTCATCTCAATGTGCAAAGCCTTAAAGCTAAGTGGGATCCCTTTAATGTTTGGGTTGAGCAACACAGGTTTGATATAATCACACTTTCAGAAACATGACTTAATGACAACATTGCTAATAATGAGGTACCTTTACACCAGGGTACAATCTTTATACAAAAGATTGTTTGGGGGGCCGGGAGGAGGGGTTATGATCTATTCTAAATGTCATCTAAATGTTACAGTTTTAGATATCTATCTGAATGAAAAATGCGATAGCTTAACTATAGACATAATCCTTGGACAACAGAAACATCGGAGTCTGAGTGTTGTGTATATACCTCCCACGTTTTTTTTGGGATGGGTGGGATCCAATTAGTTAGGGTACAAGATCTCCCCCTTAATCAGGAAAGAGTTCTCATGGGAGATTTCAGTAAGGATTGGGGTTCATTAGACAGAGATGGTGTCCAGGAACTTCTTTTTGATCAAGGTTTACAACAATTGATCACGTATAACCATAGAACAGGTGATCTTATCCTTGATTGGATAATTGTACCTTTCAATAATAAAATCTATAATTCTGCAGTTATGCCTGAGGTCATCAGTGACCATTATCCAATCTATTGTGAGTGGACTGCAAAATCTTTGGGGGGGCCCTACATTTCATATTGAATATAGGGATTAAAAAAAAAAACTTACTCCCCTTAAGGTTAATGAAGCTTGTAAATCTGCTGATTGGTCGCAATCGGACTCAACAGGAGATGTTGATTCATTTCTTGAAGCTTTCATTAGCATTTATACCACAATAGTTGATACAGTAGCCCCAATGAGAAGGATTAGTGTCAAAACCCTGAAAAACAAATGGATTACCTCAGATTTATTAAAATCTTTCCGAATTAGGGAAAAATCATGGAAGATATTTAAAGACAATAAGGATCCTGTTGCTCTGCAGAAATACAAAGTGTTGCATAACAAGTGTAAAACTCAAGTTAGGAGTGCAAAAAGAACAGGTTACTCACCTGTAGCAGTAGTTCTAGGAGTGGTATATGTTGTTCATCCACTCTTATTGGCATGTCCCTTTCCCCTTTAAGGATCACCGGAAGTCTTCAAGCTGGCTCCTCCCACCCACCCGGGTGGTATATACCTCGGCTCCGCCCCATGACGCCAGATCTTAGCCAGCTGGAAGCCAGGTGTTATGCGTCCGTAGCTGGGGAGGTCGGGTGGGTCCATGTGGATGAACAACATATACCACTCCTAGAACTACTGTTACAGGTGAGTAACCTGTTCTAGGATCATGGATATGTTGTTCCTCCACACTTACTGGCAAACTCCTAGCAGTTCTCCGGGAGGAGGGAGGCAAGGCACACACACCCTACTTAGGGAACAGAGATTGGAGAACTGAGGTCCCAAAACCAGCATCCCAGTGTGACTCAAGGTCGATGTGGTAGTGGGTGATGAAGGTGTTCGCCGACTTCCAGGTAGCAGCCCGACAGACTTCCTGGATAAGGATGTTCCAGGAAGCAGCCAATGATGCAGCAGTATGGCGGGTTGAATGAGCTCTTATCCCTCTGGGAGGCTCCTTGCCCTCCAACTCATAGCACAGATCTATGCATGATGTAATCCATCTTGCAACAGTCCGCTTCGCTGCAGGTCTGCCAGACGCGGCTTCAGTGTAGGTGACAAACAGCTGGCGAACCTCTCCCCGAATTTCTGCTGTCCGCTCCTTGTAAAAGGAGAGCGCACGTCTCAGGTTCAAGGTATGGACCCTGTATTCGGCCTCCGAGGTGTAATTAAGGTAGTATACCGGCAGAGTTAACACCTGGTTAAGGTGAAACTTTGACACCACCTTCGGAAGAAATTTTGGGTGGGGGTGCAGGACAACTTTGTCCCTGTGGAAGATCAGATAAGGGAAGTCCACCGAAAGCACCTGGAGCTCCCCTGTCCTTCTGGCTGACGTGATAGCCACCAGGAAGGCAGTCTTCCACAAGTGTGACAACTCACACTTGTGCATGGGTTCGAATGGCTTGCCCATGAGGTTTCCAATACCAGCAGTAAATCCCATGGAAGTGGAGGTTCATGCACCGAAGAGGATATGTGATCCAGGCCTTTGAGAAAGCACCTGACCACTGTCTTCTGCGCCAACGTCGGTTTACCGGCCTGCACCCGGTAAGCAGATATGGCTGCCAGATGCACCCTAATGGCCAATGACTGTAGACCCCATTTGGAGAAAGAGCAAAGGTAGTCAAGAATGTCAGCCATGGGGCAGGACAGAGGGTCCAGGCCCTTGTCCTGACACCAAATGGAAAACTGCTTCCATTTGAAGGCATAACATTTCCTGGTCGATTCCTTTCTAGATGCCTCCACCAGAGTGTAAACATCTTCAGAAAGACCCAAAGCCTGGAACTCTAGCCGCTCAGGTACCAGGCTGTGAGGTGCAGGGATTAATTGTCCCGATGGAATACCTTCCCCTGATTGAGTGATATCAGGTCTGGGCATGTACAAAGCCGCTCCAGGGGCTTGCAGCTGAGGCTGAGGAGATCTGGATACCAGAACTGGCACGGCCAGTCTGGAGCTACCAGAATCACCTTCGCCATGTCCCTCCTCACCTTGAGTAACACCTTGTGGTTCAAGGGAAATGGAGGGAAGGTGTACAGAAGGCCTGGGGTCCATGGCCTTGAGAAGGCATCCCCCTGCAGCGTGCCCTGCTGAGGGGGGCAGGCATGAAACAGCCTCAACTTGGTATTTTCTCTGGAGGCAAACAGGTCCACCATTGGTTTGCCCCAACGGGAGAACAGACTGTAAGCTACCTTTGGATGAAGAGACCAGTCGTGGGATGTCTGGCCTAGACAGCTGAGAGCATCCGCCAGAAGGTTCAAGACTCCTGCCACAGGATGGCTAGAAGATCCGCCTCCAAACGACTGACTAGGATCCAAATGCGGAGCACCTCTCTGCAAAGCAGACAGGAGTGCATGCTGCCCTGTTTGTTGAGGTAGTACATAGTCGTGGTACTGTCTGTCTGGACATGAACCATTTGACCCCGGAGCCGAGGAGCAAAAGCTGACAGTGCCCGTCTGATTGCTCTGAGCTCCAACAGGGTGATGTGGCATCGGGACTCCTTGGAGGTCCAGAGCCCATGTTCCCTTATGTCCCCCATGTGGGCTCCCCAGCCCATGAGAGAGGCATCAGTCATGATGACGACCTTCGGGTTGGGGCGGACAAACGGGATCCCTTCCTGCAACCAGTCTGGGTCAGTCCACCATTGGAAAGGGTCCCACATCTTCTGGGCTACAGTGATCAGCTGGTCAAACTGACCATGGCGCCGATTCCACTGGGCGGCCAGCTCCCACTTGGGGGGGTGCATGTGCCACCGGGCCCAACGGACCACAGAGGTACATGCCGCCATGTAACCCAGAAGGCACAGAAAGTCCCAGGCAGGGCACAATTGCCCAACCAGAAATTATTGGGCAAAGGTGGCAAGAACCTCTGCCCTGTTCACTGGGAGCCAAGCTCTTGCTTTACAAGAGTCAAGCTCTGCCCCAATGAAGCCCATCACCTGAGAAGGCACGAGTTCTGACTTGGCCTCATTGATTAGGAGGCCGAGTTGGGAGCAGGTCTGGAGGGCCAGATCCCTGGATCTCTCCACCTCCTGTAGGGAGTGACCTGCCAGAAGTCAGTCATCGAGGTGGGGTAAATTCTGATCCCCGATGCCGTAGATGGGCCGCCCCCACTGCAATGCATTTGGTGAAGACCTGTGGGGCCAATGACAGGTCGAGCGGCATGGCTTGGAACTTGCATAGGGTCCCCTCGACCCTGAAGTGGAGGAACCGGTGATGGGACGGACAGATTGGGATGTGAAAGAACGCGTCCTGCAGATCCAGTGAACAAAACCAGATGTTTTGCTGCAAGGATGGAATGATCTGTAACAGAGTGACCATCCGAAAGGTGCGAGACATGAGATATTGATTCAGGTCGTGGAGATCTAGAATGGGGTGCCAGCCCCCCATCCGCTTGGGCACCAGGAACCACCTGGAGGCAAAGCCTGGGTCTGCTGGAGGATCAGTCACTGGAGCTATAGCCTCCTTGAGGAGGAGGAGCTGAGCAATGTCGTCTTGAAGAGCCGAATGGGTGTGAGCGGACATCCATTCCTCCCAAGGGGCACGGGCTCGGCTGGGAGAGTACTGATCAAACTCTAGAGACAGTTCCTGACCGACCACTTCGAGAACCCACCTGTCCAAAGTGACAACAGACCAGGCGGAAAGGAAGTGGCAGAGTCGGCCCCCCCACAGGAGGACCCAGAGTTGTCATGACGGGAGTAGGGGTGGCAGCCCCCCCCCCCCGTCACTGAGGAGGCTTGGAGGAGGCTCCAGGACCTGGGCCTCGGCCTCCTTTACAGGCTTGTTGGGGTCCAGGCTTGGGCCAAGGGCACCAAGCATGTGCCTTCTGCTGATGCTGGTGTTGCTCTCCTCCTTGGAAGGAGGACTGCTGAGCTGCAGGGGAAGAGTGCCGAAAGGGCTTCTTCTTCTGCTGGTTCTTGCCTGAAGAACCCTTGGCAGAAGTGGTGTCCAAGGTGACATTGGGTATATTCTATGCGCCGAAGGGGACTGGCCACTCCTGGGCCAAACAAGTCGGTCCAGAGGAAGGGCATGTCAGCTAATTTGTGCTGAGTATGCGCTGGGAAGCAGGCGAGCCTCAGCCAAGCCCTGCAGCGAGAGGCAACTGCGGCAGCCATTGAGTGGGCACAAGAGTCCCCAATGTCCAGGGCCATCTGGAGCTGCTGTTTGGCAACAGCTTGGCCCTGGTCTTGGACCTGCTTGACCGTGGTCTGCATGTCCATGGGGAGATGTGGGAGGACTTCGTCTAATGACCCGAGGAGGGTATGAGAGAAGTGTGCCATGATGATGGCTGAACTTGCCTGACGAAGGCCCAAGGAGGAAGCCACATACACCTTTCTCGACGAATGGTCCAAGAGCTTGGACTCTTTGTCAGGAGGTCAGTCAGTGTCTGCAGAACTGCCAGTATGCCTGAACACAGAGGTGATCACCAGGCTCTTGGCCGAAGGGTGCTCTGTGAACCCCACAAGGGACCCCATGGGAACCGTATACTTGCGGGCCATGCAGGCAGATGGTGCTGGACAAGAGGCAGGATGCTGCCAGAGTTCAAGTGCCGGACCAACAATGACCTCGGCCACAGGAAAGGCCTCCATCGGGGCATCTCCTCTTTTAAGGATGTCCGTAAGAGGGTACTCCGCCTTTTTCTGGATGGGTTCCAGGGGCATCCCTGTGGACTCAGAGATGAGGCGAAGGATCCCATGGAAGGAGGAAGGACCTTCCTCCATCCCTAGGCTAACGGACAACTCATCATCCCCAGGTTGAGAGCGAAGCCAGTGAAATCCGAATCCGAGGAGTCTGGATACAGCGGCCTGCCGCCCAAATCCCCCTTGACACACCAAGGGCGGTCCGGGGTGACCGTGACCGATAAACGCCGGGGAAGCCCGGTGTCCAGTCTGTCTTCTTCTGAAGGAGCCCCTCCCACAGGCTGCTCAGGCAGTGGTTCCACCACGATGGGCGGAGAGAATGGTTTAGGCCGAAGAGGTGCATTTGTCGGCCCTGCAGGTGGGGGAACCGAAGATTTCTGCTCCAGAGGAGTCAGCTTTGGCCTAGGAGGCAAAAGTCAAGTAATGGCCAGGGAAGGAGCCGGAGTAGGCGTGTGCCTGGACAAGATCAGTTTTTGCTATGAGGTCCTCATAGTGCCGGAGTTTCCACCGGAGCCTCTCCTCATCCGAGGAGGATGAGATCGACCGATGCAGTCGCCTCTTCTTGGAGTGCTTATGGCTCTTCCTCAGCCTGTCGCTCGAGGAGGTTCTAGACCTCGACCGAGATCGCGTGGGCAGACTGTCGCTCCGGAGACACCGGCGGGACCGGTGACTCCCAGGGGTCCGGAATCGGGTCCTCGATGGGAACACCAGCGGGCTGGGTTTCCTCACTGGGGAAGATAAGGACAGGTGTCCTTTCCAAGGAGTCATCGGCCGGAGCCGACGACAGTGGGTCAATGGGGTCGATGACAATCTCGACCTCGTCAACCGCATCTTTGGTCATCTGGCCCAACGGAAGGTCCAAAAAGCCAGCAGCCGAAGAAGCGATCTCGACCGCAGTTAAGATCACGTGCTCTTGGGACTGGGACCTCTCCTGGTCCCAAGAGCGCCTTCACTGAGACGAAGGTTTACTCGGTTCCTTCTTCCGCTCACAGGATCGGGAGGAGTGCAAGCCCGCAGGCGTCTTTCCCCAGGTGGGAAGAGACTCTCACAACTCCTGGAAGGAGCCCGAGAAAGTACAGCCTAGTTTAAGAGGAACGAAGAGGCCCAGAGTGTCGGTGGCACGAGGTGCTTCTTCCTCGAACGCCTGTATGCGTTCCAATTGTTCGGTGGAGCCCACAGCCGCGGAAACCACCCACCTAGCCTCCTTGGACTTCAACAGAGGATTCCTTTTCTCCGGTCTCCCCAACTTTAAGCGTGCCAAGCGGTTGTCCAGAACGTTGGGATGGAAGGCCAGGCAAAAGCTGTAAGACAAGGTGTCATGGCCGACACCTAGGCAGTAGACGCACGTGAAATGGGGATCAGTGCACAACATCGTCTGACCGCAAGGAGACCAGCAAAATCCGGGGGAAGACTTTTCTTCCATAATCAAAGACACAAAAGCGCGATCTCTAACTCAAACGAGTTTTAATTTCGGTAAATATTAAGTTTTGAAAGCCAGGGCCTACAAAATGCGTGAGCATCAGGGAGGCAACCTGAATCTTCCAGTGGAAAGAAAGATCTGGCATCATGGGGCGGAGGTGAGGTATATATCACCTGGGTGGGTGGGAGGAGCCAGCTTAAAGACTTCCGGTGATCCTTAAAGGGGAAAGGGACATGCCAGTAAGTGTGGATGAACAACATATCCACGATCCTAGAAGACAATATTTCACATCCCAACAAGAAAAGTTTCATGGTAATGCTAGGCAGACCTGGCGGGTCTTGAATGATCTTATAGGGAAGTGTCCTAAGGATTCTCTCATTACTCTGAATAAGGGTGGTGTTATTGTAAATAAATCGTTTCAGACTGCACAGATTTTTAATAATTACTTTGGTGATCTAGAATATCTTAGGATCCCATACTTCCCTAATTCACATGGGCTTCAATGGGGAGATGATCTTAAAGGTCAACCCTGTTTCCATTTTGAATCCATTTCCTCTGCACAACTTAGGGATTATATACGTAAGTTAAATCCAAGACCAAATTTAGCTCATGATAATACTGATTACAGGTTCATCAAACTTGGAATAGATTCTTTTGCTTCTCCTCTATCAGTTCTGTTTAATCTGTCTTTGAATTCAGGTTATTTACCATCTAAATGGAAAAAAGCAAATATAAAACCGCTCCTTAAAAATGGAAACCCGTCCATACTAACTAATTACCGCCCCATATCCCTTCTGGCCCCGCTTTTCAAGGTGTTAGAAAACATCATTTTGGATCAAACCACTGGGTTTTTAGCAAGTATTGGGTTACTTTCAGAGGTACAACATGGTTTCAGACAGAAACATAACACTGAAATTGCCTTGGTGGCGGTTCACTGGTCGCATGCAGGATGCCCTAGAAAAGGGGCGCTCAGTTACAGCCATTTTTGTGGACCTCACCAAGGCTTTTGATTTAGCTGAACACACCTTGATTTACCTTTTATTTTTTCTGAATTTAATTTTTCTCAGAATGTCAAATGAGTTTCTAATTACCTACAGAAAAGATATAATTGTACCACAGTCAATGGTGTTTCTTCTAATTATTGTTAACATTTGTGTGGTGTTACCCAGGGTTCTATCCTGGGCCCAATGATTTTTTTCATTGTTCATTAATTCTGCACCACTTAGTTGTATCAATTCTACAATGAAGTATGTGCAGGATGATTTTACTCTGTTCCAGAACTAGCTTATTTCTAGACATTTGGTGTTTAACTCAACTAAAACCAAGTTGATGGTTGTCACTGGGCCCAGGATGGGACTCTCACACCTACCCCGTTTTAGATCTAAGGGGTAATATTACTGAGAAAGTTGAATCTTTCAAATATTTGGGTATTGACCTTAATTCCCATTTGACATTTTGAGTTTCATATAAAAGTTCTTTGTAAGTCCCTTCATCAAAGATTAGAAGTGTTATATAGGGTACGTCCCTTTCTCACTCGAAGATCTTGAAAATTACTGACTCACAGTTTTCTGTTTAGCTTGACTGACAATGGTTTATTTATTTGGCTACTATAGACAGCATTTTGGGTCGCCTGAAGGTAACATTTAATTCAGTTTTAAGATTTATGACGAGTGCTGCACCATGTATTCACACCCTGTGATTTGCTTAAACTCTCAGGTTGTATCTCATTTAATAATAGGCTGTTATTTAGGTCAGCTCAAATTTTTTTTTTTTTTTTTTTAAGGGTACTGTTGGTTTGTTACTAGATTCTATAATTTCATCATTTCCTAAGGCTTTAAATGCATGTGGCACCCGTTCTCAGAGTAAACCCACCTTTTTACGGCTGCATGGGCGGAGCCCTGCAGACGTTTTGCATATAGAAAAGGGCCGACATGTTTTCCATCCGTGGAACTGTTTTTCCTCCGCCTGACCCTCCTCCAAGAAGCAATCCGCCCACGTTGTCCATATGGACTGCAGCACTGGACTACATATCACAGTGGGCGTTTTTAGTTTTTATGGGCGTTTTTTTTTGGTACATTTCATCCCTGTCATTTCTGTCCCCTCCTTGAGCGAGCGGGAGGTTTTTGACTTGTCACGCTGATAAGTAATGCTAGAAGTAAAACAGTCTTGAAAGAACAAAGGAATACTAGTACGTTTAAGAACGGAGTGGCAACATTTGGTATTTTTCCTGTTCTTTACTGCCGTTCCTTAGTTGACAAATTAATATGTTTAGTGAGGAGAGTCTGAATCCTGCATCGAAGCAAGATTATTAGAGTACAGAGCTGCAATACTTTTACTGCTGCTCCGTGTCTCTGCTCTACTCCCCTAGTGCCCCTTTTCTGAAAAGACCCTTCGGGGTCTAAAGAAGAATGAGAGAAAATTTTTCTATATGTATTAAAGAGTATAAGGAGTACACTCGCTCTTCGCTTGCTCTCCCACTCTCTCTCCAGGTATGCTGTGAGTTTTAATGAGGTGGCAGTAACTTTCACTTCTTTGCAGAAAGCCGCCCCGATCTTCAATTAAATGGACAAAGGGGCTCGTAATTCTGAGTCGAAGTGGGCACTAGGGGGTGGAAAGAAAACAAAATCTCCATAATAGCCTGCTCAGAAGCAGCCGCATAGTTTCAGCAAGCAGATGAAAAGGAAAAACGTATAATGAATCGTTCAAAATGAAATAAAAGACTGGGCCAAAATGAAACGTTACGCGATGGCTGACAATTGCAGCTGTCGGAAAAGCAAAAGGGATTAAAACTTATAGGAAGCCTCCACAGACAAAAACAAATGCCCGCAATAAGGAACAAGGGGCAGGAACATCTCCAGTAGAAGTTGTAGTTACTGCAGCCGTTAGCTAGGAATAGAAAACAGGCTAATAATATAAGACTGTTTAAATAAAAGACTGAGACACTGAATGTCTCTAAGGTGCCCTCCCTGTGAGAAATGTTAGGAGGGCTATTTGTCATATACAAAAATACTGTTCCTTTTGTTAGGGAACTATGTGCTACATATAATGTAAATGAAACAGGCTTACCTTACTCTTAGGTTGTATGAACTCTATTACAAGGGAGCAGAGCCCTCTGCAGTTCCCTTATAAACAAAACAACTTGTCAATCACAGGAATAAAGGAGGGACTAAAGGCTTTATTACTATGCAATTAAGCATTTATGAAGTTTTATTAGCCCAGTATTAAACATTATGCTTGGTTATTTGATTATTTATATGCTGATTATTAACCTAAAAGCTACGGTGGGTCATCCTGTGTAAATGCCTTTAGGGAAAGATAGGAAAACTATTGTATTAATTAAGGGCCAGGTCAGGTGACTCCACCAGAACATATAAAAACCAGCCAATAGGGGCTAGATATCAGATAGGGTAGTCAGTGGGATACAATCTGAGGAAGGAGGAAAACCTCCTGGTGGTGTGTGCTTTCACACTGTTCATGCATCCTGATTTTGAAAATTCATTATACGCTAAAGTGAAGCCACAGAAACTGTGAAGAGAAACAGATATCCAAGTTATTTTGACTAATCTATTTCTTATTTTCTGTATAATTTATCTGATCTTGAAATAAAATTATAAATGCCTTTTGGCATTTTTTTATGCACCTGACTTGATGTCTGCCGTGTTGTGTGTAACCTAATCCCAACCCCACTGCAATCTGGCCAATGAGATGTGTACAGTTTATTTATTTAGGAAATCGAATTACAACCCTTTGAGTCACAGACTCATTTCCAAGGCTCCATGTCAGAATAAAACATAGACATTCATACAGTACATACATAGAATAAATGTGGGTGAGCAATCATACAGAGTATAAGTACAGTGTGCACTGGTTAATGCCTATACATCTGGTAGCTAAAACAGGGCAGAGCTATCAACATATTTACTTAATGAGTGGTTAAGACCTACACAATTGGTAGTTAAAGCAATGCGTGATATGAGTTGGCAGTAAGCCACCTCAGGGAGGCCTTGTCTTGTACATAATACAATGCATTCACAGTCCAGTGCAACTATATGGTAACCGAGGGAGGTGAGGAGCCTGTAAGTTAGAAATAGTGAGGGCTCTCCACTGCTAGGCCAAGGGTGGGTGCGTGGCCTATGTCTGTACGTTTTGTAAAGGCTTATGCCAAACAAATAAATTTTCTTGAATCTCTTGAATAACTTCATCATTACTACTGGCGCACTCTATACCAATGGGTCTCAAATGGTGAGGCCATCCTCCCATGGGATGCCCCAAACTGTTCCGGGGAGGCTCCGTCAAGTCTGAAAATGTACAGTATTTAAAGTCTAAGTTTTGGATGTTTTTTGTGAAGGGACGAAGCAAATTAAATATGGATAATGGCAGGTGAATTTCATTACTTATGCATAAACTGGTGATCATGAAAGGCCCACTGAGCCAAAGCTTGTTTCTATGTGTGTACTTATATGCAAATTGGTGACTGAAAAGGCACACTGAATCAAGGCTCGCTACTACAGTAGGTGTCTATTTACACGTAAATTGGTGACTTGGAAAGGCACACTGAGTCAAGTCTTGTTTCTGCAGTAGTTGTTTATATATATGTAAACTGGTGACTGGGAAAGGCACACTGAGCCAATGCTTGTTTTCAGATGTACTCTAGGGTAAGTGTACAGGAAGTCGTCTAACAGCAGGGTAAGGGGAGAGAGAGACAAAGGTACTGTAGCTAGGATGGTTGTTCAGATAGAGGAGGAACAGACAGAGTAACAAGGGTCAAAGAGTTGGAAAAGTGGAGTGACAAGGATAACATGGGGTGGGGTGCTGTGGGAGACTAATAAGTTGAATAAAAATAGAATATACTTGGCCAACTTTATTAGTCTCTCTTTATTCCTAGTGTACTATGCAACATACTGCACAGTGAAGCCCACCAAGATGAAGCACTGTGTCATAGTTTCTGTATGATATTTTTTTCATGCGGAGGCTCAAGATTTTTTCCAGATTTGAGGGAGGCTCCAAAATATTTTCCATAGCATCGGGAAGGCTCGCTATCACAAAGTATGAGAACTAATTCTGTATACCATTACCAATACTGTCCCTATGGTTGACTGGGCACTGCTGTTTCAGGGATAGTTACTTTTCTCTAGATAACCCTATCTTTCATACAGGGTCTCTTAGGAACTGTCACCCACAAAATAAAGATGTGTTTTGGCACCCTCCCCAAAGAAGGCAGGACACTACCTTGGGAGGAAAGAATGCCTGTGTGGGGCTCTGTGCCAGCTAGTGGCAACTCACAAATTAGCAACCATACTATGGCATACTCCTAGAATATTCATATAGTCAGTTCAGCCATGTGCATCTCCCTTCTGACAACTCACTGATGGTCCTAGTGACCCAAACAAATGGCCTCCCGCATCCAGGCGATACCATGGGACTTAAATGACCCTGACTCTTGCAGGCTCCCTGTTCTGATGAACCACTGCTGCTACTACTAATAGCATATATTTACAGAGGGGTTAGTTACTACTCTGGGTACCCTTTCTCCTCAGGAGAACTTCCACGAAGGTTCACTTACATATTGCTCCCATGCACCCTCCCTTGCCTACGTCTTGGTGGGAGTGGACCTGCCGAGATCTCAGTGACTTTCTTTGAGATTTGGCTCACCACTACTCCCTGATGACATTGGGTTGGCTGGTGGTTCTTCCCCTTGGGGGAGGACTGTTCTGGGTCACCCTCCTTAGACTGATCTCCAGAGGGTGTCTCCCCACCACAGGAGGGGATGAGGAGAGATAAGGCTCCCTCTCCTCTGCTCACCTTGTACTCAAACTCTGATACATGTGTGCCCTGGATCGATCTGGATGGAACTTTGGAGTATTTCCTCTACTCTCAGCTAGCCTCCCCTCTTTTAAAGAGTGAAGGGGAGAACAGGGTCAAGAATAGGCATGACTGTGCTTCCTGCTACTGACTGCATCAGGAAATACAGAACACAAACTCCAGACAGCCCGACTCCTACCTGAGGCCTACTAGAGTAACTCTAAGTGTCAGGCTTAACCCTTCAGGTGCTCACTGGTAATCTGTTTTGAGCTTGGAAGAAGAGAGAGACTGCTTAAATCATAATTGCAGAATTAAACACAGAATAAGATGCAGAGTTTTAAAGGACAGAAATCTTAAATGACAAGATTATTAAGAAAAAAGGTTTTAAAATAAAATTTTCTGGGAGAGTAGATGAATGAACATTTACTAGTGCTGCATACCAAAATGGATGCAGCTATGTAAATAAGTGTTTGAATTCATACAGGAGGTTCGGGTATGGATAGCTACATTCCTCCTGGACTAGTGATTCAATCTATAATCCCAAATTTAAAAGGAAAAAGGCATGATGATGTCAACTGTGGAGGATATCTGATAAGAGTACAGTGTTCTGTTCAGCAAACACCATGAACACGCAACAAAGGTGGTGTTTGTTACTGTATATAGGAAGTGACGCTAGCCATAATCAATCAGCCCACTCCTGCACCCCTGCTCCTACCACATTTGGAATCTTTCAACAGTCCCCCTTCACACTTCTGCACTTGGTCGTTCCCAGCCTCCATAACATCCTGGAAATCATCATCACCACCTAAAGAGCCTTAAAGGGCTGCAAGTTTTTCCAGCTGGATTACTCACAGCTACTATTTAAGTGGCAGTTGGAGGCAGCAACACATTGCGCAATAGTGGGGGTGTTAAGACCTGAGACTGAGACTGTCCTTAAAACAGTCGGCTGTGCCATGTAACGCTACATAGAGTTTATACAACAGCATTAAAGTAGCGTTCCAGCAGAACTGCTAAGCAGGTTGAAAACACTAACTATACACATTAATATTCCCCAGACAGCTCTCCCACGTATCCATAATGGTGCGTTTGCTCAAGATTCATAAGGGAGGGAGCTGCAGAGGAAGGTGGGGGATTTATTTATTTTTACAGTACAGCAAACTGTTGGTTTTAAGCTGGGAAAGGAGAAAGTAGGACAGTTTGATTGGGGCAGAAGTGCATTGGATGGATGGGTCCCCCTTTACTGGGATTTTTCATAACATTTTCAGGATCCCACTATACTTTAACAATACCGCTGACCCCATGGTCCCCTGCAGAGTACCATGACATGGACATTGGGTCAGCAGTTTATCACTGCAGTGCACTGTGATTTACTGTGGCTGAGCTGTTTGGGACTAGGCTGCAGTTATTTTTTATGTTGTACAGTAAGGCTTTGTAAAATTTATTTTTTTAATAAATTCCCAGCCAAGGTCCCATTCCAGGATTGTTTAGGAGGCACCTCTTGAGGAAGGTAGGGGATGAATTTAAATTTATTACAGCTGTTCTCACATGAGATAAAGATGTGGGGGCTACAGAGGAAGGTGGGAGGATAATTTCCAAATACTTTCTCAGTTGGGGGTCTGTCTGGTTCTTGGATCAACTGGGAGGTAGCTATTACTTGATTGAGATCCATTGAGAGGGAGCTGCAGAGGGAGGTTGGAGCACCATAGCACCCCATCAGTCAAAGTGCCTGAGCCACTGGGGACTGGGCAACAATTCTTTTGTACTGTAAGTTTGCAAGGTTCTTTGAACATTTTGTTTATGTTTATTTGTGGCATTTTGGTAAGCGGGTGAGCCTACTTAGACCAGAGGTCCCTTTTCCAGGAGCAACCCGGAAATTAGTTACACACAAGAGCTTACATGGACAATAACGCAAGACAGTACATAGATAATTGCACAAGGTGCAAACCAGGTACCTAGGGGGACATTAGTTGAAAAAACAACAACAGGTTACACAGTACCTACCAATTACACATGAGTAGCACATCAGAGAATCAACATCAACGATTTGAGTTAACTACAGTTAAATTAGAGAAATTTAATTCTTAGATCCAGTATTGGTTATCGACTATCAGGCAGGAGGGGTGGGGGGATTGAGCACTGACACACAAGGTCAGCAGTTACAGCTGTATTGACAGCTTTCTAACACATAGACTTTTAGTCAATTCTCTCATCCGCGTACAGACCAAGGAGCAAGTGTTTGGGATGCAGGGAGGAGGGAGCTGCAAAGGCAGGTTGGAGGATTTTGAATTAATTCATTCTCCTAGTTCATTGTCCCATCCATACAGTACATTGGTTGGGAAGAATTTTTATTAGTAAGTTGTGGACTGGGCTTAGGGTCTGTTGAGTAAAGCGCGCTCACACACACACACAAAACACCGACCTACAGTACATTATATATGTTTATTTAATTTAGCAACAGTACTCTCTTTACTAGTAAAACTGCACAGTGCAAAGAGCCTGCTGATTCATGCTACTCAGCATGTCCTTAAAACAGTCGAAGTTGTGTGCCAAGCGAACGAAGCACAGAGTTTATACAACAGCATTAAAGTAGTGTTCCAGCAGAATTGCTAACCAGGTTGAAAACACTAACTGTACACATTAATATTCCCCAGACAGCTCTCCCACATATCCATAATAGTAGAGTCCTCCACAAAGCAAGCTCTTTGTTTACGGATGTGACGTTTCTTTTATTTATTTTTACGGCTGCATGGGCAGAGCCCTGCAGACGTTTTGCACGCAGAAAAGGGCTGACATCATGTTTTCCATCCATGGAACTGATTTTCCTCTGCCTGATCCTCCCCAAAAAGCAATCCGCCCATGTTGTCCCTATGGACTGCAGCACTGCACTGTATCACAGTGGGCATTTTTTTTTTTTGTTTTATATGGGCTTTTTTCCTTTTTGTACATTTCTGCATCCCTGCCATTTCTGTCCCCTCCCTTTAACAGCAAGGGTGTAGCTACCGATACGTCTGGCACGCCATGGCATGCAGCACACCAGCGCGTGGGAGGGTAGCTGCCCATAGCTCAACCCAGTTTAAAATTTAAAAAAATCTGTCTGCCCATTTTCTTCACAAACTTCATTATGCAGCCGTGGTGTATCTGACAAGAATTTGTTAATTCTGTTATGTAAAAAATCAATTGGTCAGAGATTTTTTATTTACAGCTCCCTCTTTTTTTAATTCTCTCCCCTCTTATTTGGTAAAGTGCACATCTTTATTTACTTTCAAAACATTTTATGGAAATGGTTGTATGATAAGGATGACTGTTTTGTGAAATAGTCTTTTTCTTGTGATTACTGATTGTTTAAATGTGTTGTTGTTTGTCAATATATGTATTTGTTTGTACTTCTTGTATATGAAAACGGGCAGACATGCTCATTTTGCCTACAAGTATAAAATAAAAATTAAATGAAATGTTGCTGAATTAGCAGTGTGTGGCAGACACACATTTGTCAATCTGACATGGAAGCAAAACTATCACATGAACATAAACATATTTATTGAGACTACATTAAATACATGCTGCTTCTATGAATTAATGGAATGTAGTTTATTTTATATCCATTAAACAACCCTGTGTTGTATGGCCAGAACAGAATGCAGAGTTGTGATGAAAACAGAGCTGTGATACAGAAAGAAAAAATTACTCACCTTAGTAATGTTGTTTCTTCTAATGGAGTCTTGCTATATTATGACATATGCAGTGAGTCCCAACCTTCGAACTGCTCCAGAGGTGAAAGAGTTAACTTTCCATGCCAGGCATGGAACTTTGAGCGCGAGCTCGGGTTGAAAACTCTGTCTGTTGTTCTTCAAACTCAAACTGTCAGATCCTTACGAGCAAAACTCACTAAGGTTCTGTGTGGAAGCCGTAAACCTACACCAGCCAATTGGCTACTAAATATAAGAACACATTTTTCTTGGTCCCAAAACAAAGACTCAAGTCAGGGGATCCAAAAAATTAAAAACATAACACCCAAACACCCCAAAAAGGAGGGGTGAAAAATAAGGTGGGCATCTACTAAATGCCAACACTGCAATGCCCACCCACATCCCAAAAGTAGAGGTTCTGAGAGGGGCAGGCAGGGGGGGAGGTCATAATATAGCAAGACTCCATTAGAAAAAACAACATTACTAAGGTGAGTAATTTTTTCTTCAAACAACATGAAGTCTTGCTATATTATGACATGCAGACTACACAGCAGTACCTCCATGGAGGAGGGACAGAACCTACTTAGGAAATAGGCTCTGAAGCACAGCTGTGCCAAACCGAGCATCACTCCTAGCCTGGATGTCCAGGGAGTAATGCTTGGTAAAAGTGTGAACTGTTTTCCAGGTAGCTGCTTTACATATCTCTAGGATAGGGATGTCCCTGGCAGCAGCCAGAGCGCAGCTGTACCTCTGGTAGAGTGAGCCCTTAGGCCTGAGGGAGGAACCTTACCCAGTTTTTCATAGCAAAATTGGATACAAGAGACAATCCACCTGGCAATGGATCTTTTAGTGGCAGGTTTCCCTTTACCAACCTCACCATAAGTGAGGAACAGTTGGAGGAGTCAAACCCAGACCCTTGGTAATGCCTCTATGTAGCAACCAAGGGCCCTTTGGACATCTAAACTGGTGCAGTCTCCTCTCGCCAGAGGAGGAATGGTCAGTGAAGTACACAGGGAGAGACACAGATTGATTAAGGTGGAAGTCTGAAACCACCTTAGGCAAGAACTTCCTGTTAGTCCTGAGGACCACCTTACCTCTATGAAGAGAGATAAAATCAGGTTCCACTGACAATGCTTATAGTTCACTTATGCGCCTGGCAGAAGTGATGGCTACCAAAAACACAGTTTTCCAAGTCAAGTACTTAAGCTCTGCTGAAGACAAGGGCTCAAAAGGGGGTTGCATAAGCTGAGCAATGCAAATATTAAGATCCCAGGCAGGGGCAGGGGCCCTGAATGGAGTGTTGGTGTGAAGCAACCCCTTGAAAAACTTGGAGAATACAGGATGAGCCGAAAGAGAAGAGGGTTTACCTGCTGATAAGAAAGCAGACAGCTGCCAGGTGCACTTTTAGGGTAGCTGGTCTCAGCCCCAAAGTATTCAAATGCACCATATAATCCAGGACTGTGGGTAAGTCAGCAGATTCTGGGGGAATATGCTTGCCAGAGCACCATATGGAAAATCTCTTCCATTTGGAATTATAAGTAGCCCTGGTGGATGGCTTCTTAGAAGCCTTCAATATATCCAATACACCTTGGGAGAGGTGCAGGTCAGCAAACTCTAACTCTTCAAGAGCCAGGCCTTAAGATTTAGAGATTTGAGATTCGGGTACCAAACCCTCCACTGAGCACAGGTTAACAGGTTGTGATTCCTGGGAAGACACAGAGGAAGGTGGACTGCTAAGGACATAAGGAGTGGGTACCAGGGCTGTCTGGCCCAATCTGGAGCAATCAGGATCATCTTGCAGGGTTGAGATCTGATTTTGACTAGCACCTTGAACAGAAGGGGGAAGGGAGGAAAAGCATAGAGAAACTTCCCTTCCCAACTGAGAAGGAGTGCATCCAGAGGGACTGAGCCCAACACTGGGGGCCTGCAGCTAAAAAGGGAAGTTGGTGGTTGTCTGGGGCTGCAAAAAGATCTATCTGCGGGGTGCCCCATCTGGCAAATACTACCTCCAATACTAGGGGATCCAGTGACCATCACGGCCCTGGGAAATCCTGCTGAGAGCATCTGACAGGACATTGTCCTTGCCTGGGAGGTGAACTGCCATAAGGGAGGTGTTCAGGGAATACGACAGAGACCACAACTTCATTGCTTCGGGTGCACAAGGCCGTAGACCGAGTGCCTCCTTGCTTGTTGATGTACCATATTGTAGTGGTGTTGTCTGTTCTGATCTGTACAACTTTGTTCTGAACAGAGCTGGAAAAAACTTGAAGTGCTAAAAAAACTGTTCTGAGTTCCAACAGATTGATGTGGAGCAGAGATTCCTGAGGGGACCACAATCCCTGGGTAGTGAGATCGCCCATGTGAGCTCCCCACCCCAAGAGGGATGCATCTGTAGTAAGGATTAAGGAGTGAGACTGAGGGGTGGAGGGAACCCCCTGTCTCAGATTGCTCTGGTCCCGCCACCACTGAAGGGCTTGGATCAGGGTTCGAGTCACTGGGATCAATTTGGTCAGAGGGTCTCTCCTTTGAGACCAAAAGGCTCTCAAATGGAACTGGATGTCCCTCATCTGAAATCTTGCTCCCTGCACAACTGCTGTAGAAGCAGCCATGTGCCCCAGGAGCTGCAGAAAATGCCTTGCTGGTGAGAGACCTGCAGGGTGAAAGAGGAGCCAGAGAGACCAAGGTCCTTGCTCTTTCCAGAGGGAGGAAGGCTCTGGCCTCTTTTGTGTTCAGTTCTGCACCTATGAAGGTGAGAAGCTGGACAGGCTCTAGAACTGACTTTGGAAGATTGAGAAGGAAACCTAGAGATGTGAGCAGTTGCTGAGTTACCTGAAGGTGTAGTGTGACTTGTTCTGGAGACTAGCCTACTATGAGCCAGTTGTCCAGGTAAGGAAAAATGGCAATCTTTTGCCTTCTTAAGTGGGCAACTGCTACTGCCAGGCATTTTGTGAATACCCTCGGGGCAGAGGTGAGACCGAAGGGCATTGCTCTGAACTGGTAATGGCCTGAGGGCAGTTCGAATCTGAGGTACTTTCAATGGGAGCTTCTGATAAGAACATGGAAGTAGGCATCCTTGAGGTCCAGGGATGCTAGCCAGTCCCCTGGCCTTAGAGAGGGTAAAATAATTCCCAGAGTCACCATTTTGAATTTTGGTTTTAAAAGGTGCTTGTTTAGGTATCTGAGATCCAGGATGGGCCGCCATTCTCCTGTCTTTTTGGGGTAAGGAAGTACCTGGAGTACAACCCTTTGCCCTGGTGTAGGGGTGGAACCCTTTCCACAGCTCTGAGAGCCAGGAGGGTAGAAACTTCTGTTTCTAGGGCAAGTGCCTCTGATGGATTTGCAGGTGGAAAGGACCTGGCTCTTATCTTTGGAAATATTTTGAAGCTGAGAACCAGTCCCTGGCTTACTACTTCCAGGACCCACTTGTCTGATGTTAGAGACTTCCAGTCCTGGACAAAGTAAGCCAGCCTGCCCCCTACAGGGAGTTGAGAATCAGCCCTGGCTACCCCATCAGGGTGCCTGCTTGGCAGGGGCTTTGGGCTGAGGGGTGGAAGCAGGCTTGCTTGTACCAAGTCTGCCTCTCCCTCTAAAGAACCTCCTCTGGGCATAAGCAGAAGAGGAGGCCTGGGCTTGGTAAAAAGGCCTATGAAAAGGCCTGCCCCTGCCCCTGGGATGCTGCCTTTGAGGAGTGGCCTGCCTTTCCTTGGCCTGTGCACTCCTATAGGTGGTCCTATATTCATCCATTTTCTTCATGTAATTCTCTGTCTGCTCCCCAAACAGAGAATTGCCCACAACAGGAAAATCCATGGCCTTAGACTGGGTATCCTGTGACAGGGTAGTACATCTGAGCCAAGCCATTCTGTGAAGTGCCACAGATGTAGCCATGACCCTTGATGACACATCATTAGAGTCTACTGCAGCATGAAATTGCACCTTGGATGCCTCAACACCATCCGCAGCCACCTGTTCCAGCTCCCTGGCAAGCTGGTCAGGGACCTGTTTTGCTAGAGCCAGCACAGTATCCCATCTGGATTTCTGGTACCTAGCAGCATAAGCCATATAATTTGCCTGTCTGAGTCCCAAGGATGCTGCCATGTACTGTTTCTTTGCCATGGCATCAATCCTCCTGGAGTCCTTTTCAGGGGTGCGAAGCTAGAGGAATATTTGCCTTGTCACAGGCTGCAGCCTGCACTACCCCCATGTGGCTGCATTGCTGTGTGAGGAACTCCATATCAGAGCCTGATAATGTATACCTCTTGTCCATCCTTTTATCAACAGGAGGTATAGTGTGAGGAGTTTTTAGAATTTTTACTGTTTCCGAAAAGATTTATGTAAAGGAATAGACAGTCTCCTAGACTCTGGAATATCCATCATTTCTACATAATCAGGCTCCTCCTGGTCATCAACAGCTTCCTCAACAGGGAGCTGGAGAGTTTCAGCAACTTTTTTATAGAACATAAAATGAGAAGGGGACTCAGAGAGCCTGGGAGGAGAAACCCCTGATGGTCTGTCTGGAGAGATGTCCGGTTCAATGGGCACATCCAGACTTTCAAAACCACATTCACTCTCCTCATACTCCTCTTCCCCTTCCTCCGGTTCACAAAAATCCTCAAAATCAATCTTGAACCAGTGGAACTGGCCGAACCGAGTGCTTCCCTGATGGTGTCGGTTCGGTCGGAACCGGGGAAAGCGACTGGACAATTTGAATTGCTTTAGCTATTTCCTCAGCGGTTGGAGAGAGAACTTTTGGCTCCACACCAGCTGACTTTCTAGTCCTTTCAGTTGGAACCGGCTCCTCAGAGCTGGCTCTTCGTTGCCGAGTATCGCCCTGTTCAGAGGCACTCCCTCCGGTTCGGTTGGAACTGAACCGGGCTGGCTATCCGGGTCAGCGGACTTTCTGGCCTCCCTTTCCCTGAGCCTACCAACTCTCTTTTCTATGGTGGCAGCAGGAAAATTCTTACAAATCAGGCAGTCTGCATTGAGGTGGTCAAACCCCAGACAATACACACAGGTGGTGTGTGGGTCAGCCTTAGTAAAGGCTTCCCCACAAACACTACAGTGCTGAAACCCAGTGGGCCCAGTTTTTCTTTTGGGTTTCTCAGACATAGTGCCAGCCTAACCAAACTTGCCGTTTATGGCAATCCACAAAGCAAGACTCTCTTATCGGTTCCCAACACGTGTCACGGGTGTGGAAAAACTAGTAATGAAATCCGTTTTTTTTTTTTTAGAACAGATAAGAACCGGGAACCGCACTCTAAATAAGGACTAGTAAATTTTGAAAATAACCTGATCGGTTCTAACCGAACCGAAAAAGCGTTTACAAGTTCCACACAGAATAAATATAAATGTAAGCCTATCTATTACTTACAATACCACAGACAGAGCTTTGACCCGACCGGTTGCGGTTTAATTTCGGTTAAAAAACCGATAAAATAATACTTTAACCGACAAAATGAACCGAGCAGAAGGAGAAATCTCCGGAGCGACTGTTCAGTGAGGCGGAGTAAAGAATCTGACAGTTTGAGTTTGAAGAACAACAGACAGAGTTTTCAACCGAGCTCACGCTCAAAGTTCCATGCCTGGCATGGAAAGTTAACTCTTTCACCTCCGGAGCAGTTCGAAGGTTGGGACTCACTGCATATGTCATAATATAGCAAGACTTCATGTTGTTTGAAATGTTATTTCTCACAGAGTTATTCATACCATTCCAATTCAGCACTGAACCCCACATGATCAATTTTTATAACAGAAAGATAAATTTTAAACATCTTTCTCTAAACACAAACCAGATGGGTTAGTAAACTCTGAGTGAAAACAATTAGCTCTACAGACTGCTCTAACTAGGGACTGCAGCAGCTTATTTAGCAATCAGGGACTTAATTACAGAAGCAGCAGGCAGGACAGGTATGATGTCATTGCTCACTGACAGGGACAGAAACATCTTTACTGTTTCTACAGTTTTCAGTTACTGCACAACACATTAACAGAAGCTGATTTAAAGAAAGCCACAAAACCAAACAGCATGATATTTTCAGAAAACACTACTCATGACACAGGGATGTGAATTCAAGCATTTTATGAAATAGGTGTGCATTTGCTCTTTAATGAGTTTGCACCCAGCTTACGTTGGGTGACTATCCCTGCACTTTACCATTTAGGTATTTTTTGTTTTCTGTTTACCGGATAAGTTTACTGGACTGTTAGACTCCATTTACTGGAATGGACCAGATAGTTTAATATAGATGAAATAGTTTATGATTGTTTTTATGAAGTTATGACGTGTGTAATGTAATTCAACCCTTGGGTTGCAGAGTGAGTGTTTGTGTGTGCGTGTGTGAGGATTTTACTTACTTTAATACCACTTGTTCCCCAAATTGAGTCTCTAGAAAATCATTAAAACAGTTGATGGATAACATTAACAAGCATACCACTTCCTACATACGAAAGACAAAAGTAGCTCTCACCTCATGTACTTATCCCTGCAGGTCTCCAAATATTTCTCCAGTTGTGTTGGAGTAAGTCTGTCCAGCTGGTATAGAACTCGGGGCTAGAATAAGCAAAGGATAAAATTCCAGTTATAAATGTGCCCATTGTGCTGAATACAACAGGATTTGCAGCACTGTCCTTTTGTTACCTCAGTCGTTCCATTGTCATTGATGCGGTATTTGTCCCTTGTTTTCTTGATCTTCTCAGAGATGCCCTTGATGAAATTTCTGATCTCCTGAAATCCAAAAGAGAAGATCTGTAGTGAGTCAATCCTGAGGCAGTTGTTGAAGTGAAAATTAAAAAGTGCGAGTCTCTGACCACAAGTGCTGGTACTCTCACAGGACTTCAATACCACACTACTAGGATTCATAACTGTACCACTGATCGGTAGTGGTACTCCATATCAGTGGGTAACACCTGCACAATGCAAACCTAATCAGATGTGCCCAAAATCTCACTAGCATGAAAATGCATCTTCTGATCCTGGGCCTGGTTTTGAGAAGGTATGTGGGGAACATTTAACCTTTTAAATTCAAGCAGCAGTACTTGTTAGCAATCATGTCTTTCTTTAAGTAATAATGCTGCTCTTTTTCTTTTGGTTTTTATTACTGAGCGAAGATATGGGATTTTTAAGTTGTTAAAAGTCCCTGTTCCCACGCCATGCCCGCCACAAAAAAAATATCTTGGTATTATGCAGTGCTGTTTATCATCAGAAACATGTCTTAGCACCATCCTAATAGTTCCACAGTATACCTGTAACTGCTGTTCTAGAGCGGTATACAGTTAACATCCATACTCTGGCAGATCCACTGGAAGTGCTGATCCATCGGATGTCTTGAAGCTAAGCTCCTCCCACCACCTGGGCGGTATATCCCCTGACTCTGCCCCATGATGTCAGATCTTTGCACACTGGAAGCAGGGCTCCATGAGCTACTTGCCAAGGGAGGCCGGATGGGTTGTGTGGATGTAAGCTGTAAACCACTCCTAGAACAACGGTTATAGGTGAGTAACCTGTCTTTCTAGGGGCATGGATACTGTTCACTATCCACACTCCGACAGACACCTCGCAGTTCTCCAGGGGGAGGGGGAAAGGTGCCTATTTGTCAAACATAGATTGGAGAACAGAGGTCCCAAAAGCAGCAAATCGATGGTACTCTAGGTCGATGCTGTAGTGAGAAATTAAGGTGCATGCTGACCTCCAGGTAGCAGCCCTACAGATCTCCTGTATAGGGATGTCTCTGGAAGCAGGCACCGAGACACAGTATGTCCAGTTGAATGAGCTTTATGCCCTACTACAGGCTCCCTACCAGCCAGCCTATAGCAGAGGTTGATATAGGATAAGATCCACCTGTCAATCGTCCGCTTTACTGCCAGCCTGCCAGGCACAGTTTCAGCATGTGTTACAAACAGCTGTCAAGCCTAACCCTGAACTCCAGCCATGTGCTCCTTATAAAAAGAGAGTGCACTCTGTATGTACAAAATATGGAGCCTATACCAGAATGCTGAGCACCTGGTTAAGATGCAACTTTGAAACTATCTTCGGGAGGAACTTCGGGTGGGGGCGAAGGATGATCTTGTCCTCATGGAAGACCAGGTGAGAAGACTCCATCAAGAGCACCTGGTGCTCACTGATCCTTCTGGCTGATGTGATGGCTGTCTTCCATGACAGGTGTGACATCTCACACCTGTGCATAGGCTCAAAAGGCTTGCCCATGAGCATAGCCAGCACCAGCAGTAAGTTCCATGGTGGTGGTAGTTCATGCACTGGAGGGGACAGGTGATCCAGACCTTTTGAAAAGCACCTGACCACCTTCTCCTGGGCCACCGTCGGCTTACCAAAGATGGTAACAAGGTACACCTCAAGGGTCATTGCTCACAGTCCCAATTCTGAGAGGGAGCAGAGGTATTCCAAAGAGCTCACCACAGAGCAGGCAAGGGGATCAAGTTCCTTGCCCTGGCACCAAATGGAGAACCTCTTCCATGTAAAAGCACAGCATCTGCGAAAGGACTTTTCAGGAGGCCTCCATAATGTGGAGCACTTCTTCCAACAGAACCAAGGCCTGAATACTATCCACTCAGGAACCAAGCCAAGAGGTGCAGGGGTGTCCAGTCCCGGCGCAGAACTGTCCCCTTGTCTCTGGTCAACAAATCTGGGTGAAGAGGTAGCTGCCAAAGAGCACTACTGCTGGGGCTGAGGACATCCAGGTACCAGAACTGCCATGGCCAGTATGAAGCTATCATGATAATCAGCACCTTGTCCTTTTGGGCTTTGACCACCACGGTGCAGATCAAGGGGAAAGGATGGAAGGAGGTATACATGGGGCCAGAGGACCAAGGCCTCATGAAGGCATCCCCCAACAGTGTCCAAGAGTGTGGGGGGCAGGCACAAAACAGCCTTGTATTGGCGGTTTCCCAGAAGGCAAGCAGATCCACCAGAACAGTGCCCCACTGGGAGAACAGGTGGTTGACCACCTCCTCATTTGGGGACCACTAGTGTGACGTCTCTCCTACCCAGCTGAAAGCATCAACCAGTTGACTGTGATCTCCCACAACAGGGATCGCCAGGAGATCTGCACCCAGGATGCGCATGAGGATCCAGGTACAGATGGCCTCCTGACACAAGAGAAGGGAGTGTGTTCAGCCCAGCCTGTTCAGGTACAACACAGTTGTAGTATTGTCCCATCTAGACATACACAACTTGACCTTGAATAGAGGAACTCATTCCATCACAGCAAGCTGCACTGCATGGAGCTCCAGCAGGTTTATATGGTGCTAGAACTCCTGGGGTGACCAGAACCCATAGGCACTGTGGTCTCCCTGGCATACTAAGGTTGCATAAGACAGTCTAGAAGGCTAAAAAGACCATTTAAAGGCTGTCCCCACAATTCAGTGGAGGTAACAAGAGTCACCAACTGACATATGTTTATCCAACCTATTCCTAAAAATGATGAATGAATCTGCCTGCACAACGAACATCAGTAACTCATTCCAACTTTTTACTGTCCTACACACAAATCCGTATTTTCTCAAGTTTGTTCTACACATTTCACTCACTGTTGATCATGTTTTCTCCAGTTAAAGATATTTTCCCTAAAATGCAAACCTAATTCAGTTCTTAAACTATCCTGGTACAAAACTTTATAAAGGAACAATAAATCACCCCTTATCCTTCTTTTAGATATGGACCATAATCTCATCGATTTTAGTCTGGTTTCATACGGTTGGGTCTTATGACCTAATGTCATTTTAGTTAGAATTCTTTGAGGACGTTCCAGCAGAAGCCTATCCTTTTTCAAACAAGGACTCCAAAGTGAAGAGCAATAGTCCAAAACAGGTCTAACATATGATTTAAACACTTTAGTGAGCACTTCTGCATTTCTAGGATGAAAGCTTCTTCTAATACAATTTACCAAATGCACAGATCTATTTGCTGTAATTCTGCAGTGCATTTCATATTTCATATCCCGTTGGATATGTATACCCAGATCTTTCTCACAGTTGGAAGATCTTATTTTACTACCCTGAATATAATAATCCTGTTTTATATTACCCTTCCCCATATTTAACATTACACTTTTGTTGGCATTAAAAATCATAAGGTTCTTTTTGGCCCACTCCTTGATGTCTAATAAATCCCTTCCAAACCTCACTCTATCTTCAAAAGTGTCTACTACCACCCCCCCCCACTTTAACATCGTCCGCGAATTTAACTAACTTATTGTCACTATTTAATTTTAGATCACGCATAAATATACCAGACAACAAGGGTCGATTCACTGAACCCTGTGGCACCCCGCTCTCCACCCTAACCGCCTCTGATAAATATCCCTGAACTCTCACCCTCTGGGTCCTATCCACCAACCAATGCTCAATCCATCTCATCAGTCCTACATTCACTCTCATGTCTAATAGCTTTAATAACAACAATCCATGAGGGACCTTATCAAAGGCCCCACTTAGATAGTACAGTTACTCAAGAACTTACCGTAACAGTAGATCTTCGAGAACAGCTCTTGCAGCAGGTTACATCATTAGGACTGAAGCCGGTAGGTGCCAGGACCCCATGGAAATGTTCTAGCTAGCAGTATTCAGAATTCCCAGTTCTCCCGCCGGAGACTCCCCGGCCACTGGATGACATCAGAAGAGGAGACTGAGGATCCGCCATCAAATGGCAATCAGATTAGTATTGAGAACACCTGATCCTAGGAGAAGGATATTGGAACCAAAAAATCTACCTCCAGCAAGGATGGTGGAAGGGAAAGTACCTGCTGCAAGAGCTGTTCTCGAAGATCTACTGTTATGGTTTCTTATGTAACTGTACTATCTTACTTCTAGAAACAGCTCTTGCAGCAGGTTACACCATTAGGACTGATTCCCAAGCAATAGTGGAAATATCACATCATTGGGAGGAGGGAAGGCAGAAATCCTTTAGAGAAACCTAAGCCTAGGACAGAAGTCCTTGAAGGACTGCTAGACCAAAACCTGCTCTTCGCCTCGATGCAACATCCAGGCTATAATGCCTGATAAAGGTGTGCACAGTGCTCCAAGTCGCTGCTGCACAAATGGCTGAGGTGGACTCGTTCTTTAACGCCGCAAAGGAGGTAGCCACCCCCCTTGTGGAATGACCCTTAACCGTGCCTGGAAAGGGTTTGTTGCGCTTCTGGTAACAGAACGTTATACAATGTATAAGCCACCTGGACAGCGACTGTTTGGAAACAGGAGCTCCCAGCATTCTGTGGGTGAAGGATACAAAAAGCTGATCAGATTTTCGGAGGCGTTTGGTCCTGTTCAGGTAACATCGCAGACATCTATGCACATCTAAAGTGTGCAACAGGGCCTCTCCTCGATTTGAATATTTAGGGAAGTATACTGGTAGATCGATATCCTGATTAAGAGTGAGAGCTGAGACCACCTTAGGCAAAAACTTCGGATTGGTCCGTAAGGATACCCTGTCCTGGTGGAAAACCAAATAAGGTTCTTTGCACATCAGTGCATGAAGCTCCGAAATTCTTCTGGCCGAAGTAACGGCAACTAAAAACAACGTCTTCCATGTAAGGAGATGTAGCTTGCAATCCGTGGCTGGTTCAAAAGGTGGCAGCGTAAGCTGCTCCAGGACAAAGGGTAAATCCCAAGGCGGAATAGGATCCTTAATCGCAGGTCTAAGGTGGAGAACACCTCTCAGGAAGACTCGTGCCGTGTCCAACTGAGAGATATGACGTTGGCCTACTGGAGAGTGATAGGCTGAGATGGCACAAAGGTGTACTTTGCTCTAGGAGTAGGCCAAGCCTGTCTGAAAAAGAGACAGTAGGTAGTCCAAGACTGACTTTTCTGGACAGTCTAGAGGCGAAAATCCCCGCGCTTGAGCCCATAGGCAAAAACGGCACCATTTCATGGCGTAAGTAGCATGAGTGGCCGGTTTTCTTGCAGCCACTAGAACGTCAGCTACCTCTTGCAAGACCCTGTGTTGCAAAATGGCTATGTCTCTAGGAGCCAAGCGTGCAGGCTCAGCGAACGAAGGTCCAAATGGACCAAGGAGCCCGCCTCCTGAGACAACAAGTGAGAACTGATTGGCAGAGGCACTGGAGGTTCCCGGGATAGCTGATGTAGTAGAGGGAACCAGATCTGCCTGGGCCAGAATGGCGCAATAAGTATCAGCGTTGCTTGCTCTCTGCAAAGTTTCAGAAGGACCCTCTGGATCAACAGAAAGGGGGGGAAGGCATAGAGGAATCTGCCCGCCCAGGAGAGGGACAATGTGTCTCGCCAGAAAACACCAGGCCCTGGATCTAGTGAGCAAAAATTGGGCAGTTTTGCATTGGATGGGGACGCGAAAAGGTCTAATTCTGGTGTACCCCATCTGCGAAACAGATCCTCTACTACTTTCTGGAGTAGTTCCCATTCATGGACTCTGGCCTGAGAGCGACTCAGGCCGTCTGCGATGACATTGTCCACTCCTGGTACATGAACAGCAATGAGGTTTGCGCCGTGTTGTAAAACCCAATCCCACACACTCATGACCTCCCTGCAAAGTGGGTAGGAATGGGTGCCTCCTTGTTTGTTGAGGTAATACATCACCGCGGAGTTGTCTGTTTGTAACAGAAGAGTACCCGGTGGAATCTCCGACTGGAAAGCCTGCAGGGCGTAAAGAACAGCTCTCATTTCCAGGATATTTATGTGGAGATGAGACTCTTGGGCTGTCCACAGGCTCTGAGACCGGACACCATCTAGGTGTGCTCCCCATCTGAGCCCTGAGGCGTCTGTGGAGAGCGTCACAATTGGAGACGGCGCAGTAAGGGAGACCCCCACCGAAAGGTTCTTCGGATCCAGCAACCACTGCCAATCCCAGATTACGGTCTTCGTGATCTGAACTGGGAGCTGCATATGGTCTTGCCTTTGATCCCACTGGACCCGTAACATCCACTGGGTCACCCACATGTGGAGACAGGCTAGTGGGACCATTGCAATGGCCGCAGTCATGTGTCCGAGCAGGCAAAGGACCAGTCTGGCTGGGACAGTCTTCCTTGCCAATATGTCCCTGATGAGGGATCTGATGTGTTCTGCTCGGTTCTGGGGTAGAAGAGCTTTCCCCTGGACGGTGTCCAGAACTGTGCCTATGAACTGCAGAATCTGAGACAGAACCAGGCGTGACTTGTCTTGATTGATAATGATGCCCAGTGCCTCGAACAGAGATTGAGTACAATGAATGGTGGACATCAGGGCCTCCCGAGAGGCGCCGATGAGAAGCCAGTCGTCCAGGTAGGGGAACAAGTAGTGGCCTTGTCTCCTCAGAGTCACCGCTACTACCGCCATGCACTTAGTGAATACCCGAGGTGCTGATGACAGTCTGAAGGGGAGGGTTCGGAAATGATAATGGTGACCCTGGAACTCGAAGCACAAAAACTTCCTGTGCGCTTGAGCTATGGGTATATGCAGGTAAGTATCCTGTATTTCCAAGGACGCTAGAAAAGTACCCTGCTTGAGGATGGGAATCAGACCTGGGAGGGTCACCATGCGGAAGCGTTTGTACCGGACCTACACGTTGAGGACACTGAGGTCCAGTATTGGACGGAGGTCCCCTGTTTTCTTGGGAACCAGAAAGAAGCAAGAATAGTAACCTGCACCCTTTTGGTTCCGTGGTACGTGCTCTATAGCTTCTTTTCCCAGAAGCGTGAGCACTTTCTGCTGTATGAGAGCAGGGGAGGTCTTGACGGTGGGTGGTCGAGAAATTCTAGGAAGAGGCCTTTCTTGACAAACTGGAGAACCCACCGGTCGGCTGTAATCGACTGCCACCCTAAAAAGTGGCAAGCAATGTGACCCCTGACCTTCTGTGCCCGTTGATCCAGAGGAGGGGCGGTGCCAGGAAGAAGTCATGCTGGGGCAGCACTGGTCCCTGCGGGCTGGGCCGGTTTTGTGTAGCACTGACCTCTGCCTGGGGACAGCTCAGCCTGGGCTTTATGTTGAAAAGTGCCCCTTTGTTGCTGGCCGGAACATGGCTGTTGCCTTTGTTGCTGGCTGTGAAAATGGCTCTGGTTCCCACGAAAGGAACCAGGCCTCGATCTGTACATGGCCTGTACAGACCTGACTGCCTTCCCAGCATCCTGGAGTTTGGTGATGACCTTCTCGAGGGTTCACCAAAAAGTACTTTACCATTATAAGGGACGTCAAAAATGTTCTTTTGTACGTCCAGGGTAAAACCGGAGACACAGAGCCAAGAGTGTCTCCAGAGACAAATGCCTGAAGCTGCAGCTCTGGCAGATGAGTCCGCAGAATCGTATGCGGCTCGTAGCACTTGGGTACCCACATCAGACCCGGTGCAGAGGAGATTTAGGAGCTCCACCTTCTGATTGCCATCCAGTAACTTATCGACCAGGTCCTGGCCCTGTTCCCACAGGGCATTCTGAAACTGTACCATGTGAGATAGGTAGTTCAGGGACCTGATGGAGCATGTAGCAGCCGCATACATGCGCCTCCCCAGGGCATCCAGCTGTTTGGATTCTTGGTCCGGTGGCTGTGTGCTCATGTGCTGCGGTCTTTGGGACCGGTCATGTGAGGCCGTAATGACCAGGGAGTCAGCCAGAGGTTGTTGAGCCAAGTACTGGTCCTCTTTCGGGGCCTTGTACAGGCGGTCAGCTTTCTTCGGCACAGCGGGAGTGGAGTGTGGATGCTTCCATGCAGCCTTGGTGACGTCCGCAAAGGTGTCCACCAAGGGTGGCACTACCACAGGCTTTGGATCTTTCTACCGAAGACAACGGGCAAGGCGCTGTCTTTCAGGGTCGAGGTCTTCAGCATCCCACCCCATGTTGTCCTGGATGTGCCTCATGATCTCAGAGAAAATGGGATCATCCGGAGGAGACCTGGGTAGGTCATGTGGGTCAGGTGATGGAATGTTGAGTGGAGAAGGAGATCTGGAGTATTCCGAGGTATCCAATCTGGAGTCCTCCCCTGACGGAGTACAATGACGACGTCTGGGTCGCTTGGGGCTGGGAGACCCTGATGGAGATCTTGAGGGAGGCCTTCTCAGATCCTTAGATCTACCCCTAGGAGGTGGAGTCTGCTCCTTAGGGGTTGGTGGTCGTCCTGCTGGCCCCTGTGGTGGAGGAGGGGGCGTAGGAGGTGAAGGAGGAGGAGGAGGAGAAGGAGGAGGTTTTACTGGGACTACGTCTTTTCGGATGGTGTCCCACCAGAAAGTAAAGAGATCCTTTACCTCTTGTAAATACATGCCTGACGATGGGCCTGGCACTGGTGGTCTGTCGCTGGGGTCGGGTGTCGGGTCTGCGAGTGTCTCCAGGGTGGGCGAAGGCTCCCTCGGCAGCCCGGCATCCTCTGTGTCATCCACTTGGTCTTCAGGCAATGTTGTATCCTCCTCCGTGGAATCCCTGCGGCGGTGTCCACAGGTGACTGAGGCGGTCTTCGGCTCCGGCAGAATGTGAAGCGGCGTGGTCGCTTGGCAGACTTGATTCGGCGAATGCCCAGCCGCTGCCTGTGCTTAGCCGATGTCCTCGGCTCCAGCGAGCGCCTGGCTGACTTTGGGTGCTTGGCCGACGTCGGGTCCGTCGTCCACTTTAGGGACACCAGGTCCTTCGTCTTCCTAGGTGGTGGATCTGGGCCCCCGGGGAGCTGGAAGACTGACCTGGAGTCAGGGTCCCGACGTAGGGTGGATGAGGAAGACTTGTGGCGTTCAGAGGACTTGGAAGAGGCCCGCGAGGGAGTGGAGGAAGCCGAGGGCCTAGGAGTCTTGATGGGCTGAAGAGTCGAAGAACCGCCTGAAGCCCGGACTTTAACCGGAGTGGGCCGAGACCTAGCCCTGGAGGAAGAGCGGTCTGATCGGGTGGAGCCTGAGCTCCGCGAGTCTGAGGCCCGGTTCGGGGATCTGGACCTTGCTTTCTCCCGGTGCTTGTCCCAGTGTTTATGGGCCCCGGAAGAAGAATCACCCCTGGAGGAAGATTCTTTGTCCATCCTGCTAAGTTTTTCCTCTAACAGGTAAGCCTGAAGTGCCTTCTGACGGCGGATCCTGGTGCGGCTGTTGAACCCTTGGCAAAAGGTGCAGGCCTTGGTGTCATGGTCCGGGCCTAAGCACCGCACGGAGGAAGAATGAGGATCCTTGAAAGGGATCCGTTTTCGTGAAGCACACTTTGAAAAGGTGTCCCTCAGGTGAAGGAGTTGGAAGGACATTAGTTATGTAAAACTCTCAGTTCTAAGTCAGTGCAGCGCAGGGTAGGAGACCGAGAGGCTGATGCTGGCAAGCTGACTCAGTGGAAAAGAACTGGGGATTCTGGGGAACCGCCTCCTTATGTACTATGCCTGACGTCGGAGGCAGTCCCCGCTGAATACTGCTAGCTAGAAAATTTCCGTGAGGTCCTGGCGCCTGCCAGCTTAAGTCCTAATGGTGTAACCTGCTGCAGGAACTGTTTCTTGAAGTAAGATCCAGCATTGCCACATCAATATTCTTCCCCTGATCTAACTTCCTAGTGACCCAATCATAGAAACAAATCATATTGGTTTCACATGATCTATTTTTTACAAAACCATGTTGGCTGATATCCACTAAACCCTTCCCTTCCATAAAGTTTTTTATTTCACCACTCAGAATCCCTTCAATTATTTTACTGATCACCAAAGTCAGACTTACTGGACGATAATTTGATGGAATGCTTCTATCCCCTTTTTTATATATCAGCACTACATGGGCCAGTCTCCAATCAGTTGGTACATATCCCTCAGCTATTGATTTCTGTCTAATCATTGTGATAGCTGGTGACAATTCCACTTCAAGTTCCTTAATGAACCTTGAGTGAAACCCATCTGGACCAGCAGCCCTATCCACCTTTAGCGATCTTATCTTCTCAACTACTTTATCCACAGTTATTACTCCCTCAGCAATAGAATCATCCATCCCTTCTTTTACCACCCATCCTGACCCAATTAAAGACACATCTGTCTTGAGCGTGACAGTCAGCTCTGGGCAGACAAGTGGGATTCTTCCTCCAGATGTTCTGGGATCAGCCAACACTGGATGGCATCCCACATCGGCTACGTTACTGTGACTGGCTGATCCAGGTGGCCTAGGTTATGGCCAAAGGTGGCGCATACTCCAGCAGGTCCAATGGACCACGCTGGTGCAGGACACCATGTACAGCAGCAACCTTGGGAATCCCGAGCAGGGTGTGAGGGCCCAACCTGAAATGATCAGGCAAAGGAGGCAAGATCCAATGCTTGGTCTGTAGGGAGGCAGGCCTTGGCCCACAGGGAGTCCAGGTCTGCCCCAATGAACATGATCACATGCAAGAGTACCAGTTTGGACTTGTCCAAGTTGACTATAAGGCCCAATTCTTGACAGGTGTAGACATCCAGATCTCTGGATCCCTTGGTGGTTTCTTTGGATGACCCGGCTAACAGCCAGTTATCCAGGCAGGGATACATCCTGATGCCCTGATGCAGTAGGAAGGCTGCCACCACTACAATGCACTTTATGAAGACAATGGGCACCAAGGAGAGACCAAAGGTCATGACCTGGAACTGGTACAGAACCCTTTCCTTATGGAACCAGAGGTACCGGCAGTGGAATGGATGGACTGGGATGTGGAAGAATGCATCCTGAAGGTCAAACCACATGTTCGGTTTCAAGGACAGAATGATCTGATTCAGGGTGATAATCTGGAACTTGCACTTTCCATGAACTGGTTCACATCACACAGCTCTACTATGGGGTGCCATCCTCCCCCACCATCCATTTCAGAACCAGTTAGCACCTGGACAAGTAACCCTGAACTGGCCAGGGCATCCAGGACACAGGCTATGGCTCCTTTTGAGAGGTGCTGAGCAATGTTCTCCTGAAGGGCGGACAGCATGTGCTGCGACACCCCGGACTCCGTAGGAGAGTGGAGTTAGTAAGGCAGGAGAGCCTCAAAGTCCAAAGGCAGCCCTCTGTCTACCACTTCTAACACCCACTTGTCCGTCATGATGGCAAATCAACGTGGCAAGAAGAGACTTAACTGACCCCTTAGTGGGAGTGTAGATCGGGCATATGGGGGATGACATCCCAACCTATATCTGTGCAGCTTTTGCAGGAGCAATGGCCGCTGCAGCCAGAGGGGCACAACCACCCCTTCCCCCACTTCACTTGGAGCCCTGGCCACCGAACTTGGGTTTTGGATACCAGGCCTGGTATTGCCCCTGTTAAGTCTGCTGCCAAGAAGGCAGTCACTGAAAGGGCCTATACTGAAAAGCCTTTTCTTAGGTTTCTGTTTCTGGCCCTCCCAGGACATGGCCACAGAGTCAAGGGTGGCACTGGACTTCCCTATGTGGGTAAGATATTCTTCCTCCCCAGGGCCCAAGAGGTTGGTGCCTAAGAAAGTTCTATTGGCCAACTTGTGCTGGCTGTCTGCGGTAAAAGTGGACAGATGCAGCCAGGCCCTGCGACGCACGGAGACGGTCGCTGCCATGGCACGGCACAGGGGTCTCCTATGTCCAAGCCTGTCTGAAGCTGGTGTTTATCCAACGACTGACCCTGATCTTGAACTATCTTCACCGGCAACTGCTGCTCAGTAGGGAGGTGAGAAGGATCTCATCAAAGACTCCCAACAGGGAGTGACCTAAGTTGGCCATCATGATGGTGTAACTTTCCTGACAGAGACCCAAGGGTGCCGCAGTGGAAAACATTTTAGTGGCATGGACTCTTTGTCCACATTGCCTTGGCCCCCCAGATTTGTAGAAGACTGAGTCAGAGACGACCCCTTTGGCTGAAAAGTGGTCCGAGAACCCAGAGAGGGACCCAGTAGGGATTGCATATTTGAGGATCTTAGAGGTGGTGGGTGCTAAGCAGGATGCTGCCCACTGCCAAAGCTCCAGGGCCAGTCCCAATACAGCCTCAGCCATGGGAAAGGCAACCCTCGGGAATCTGTCCCTGTCCAAAATGTCTGTGAAAGGGTACTTGGCCCTTTTCTAGACTTCCTATAGAGGGCCATTCATTGTCTCAATATTAATGGGATGAGAGCCCTGAAAGATACCGGCCCATGGTCAACACCTCCACCAAGCACCGGCAGAGGATGGAAGTCCCAGAGGGGGCCATGGATGGAAGATCAAAACTGTCTGAAAACTCATCAAAGAAGTCCATTGACCATTTCTCACCATGGACCATCAGAATATCCTTGGTTTAGGTGATTTGCACCTACAACCAATCTGGCAATCCGGTTGCTGACCAGGTCTCCTTGGTTGAAGCACCCACCTTTAGCTGCAGTGATAACAGCTCCACCCGTAATGGGTGGGGAAACCAGTTCGGGGAAGCACCTGCATTCTGCTAGCTGTTGAGGGCATCACTGACTGCTGGTAGGTGACCGAAGTTCCAGGGAGTAGAGCCCTACCCTGCACCATAATGGCCAACTGTTGCCAAAGAAGCTCCTCATAGCACTGGCACATCTTACAGCAGTGCCTCTCCTCACCCATGAATGAGAAGGTCAAGAAGCATCAATAGCAACGCCTTTTGGACAAGTGGGACCGAGAGCTGGAACACCTTGATCGAGACCTCGACTGCTGACCAGCTAGTCAACACTGAAGAGTCTCTTCCAGCTGGTCACAACAGACCACATGTCTCACCATGTTGAGCAAGACTGGCTTTAAGGACTCGACTGCTGGTGGAAGCTGTTCCTGAGGTGACCTGGTCAGGGACACTGAGCAGGTCACATCCTCATGACTGAGGATTGGCAGTACTGGGGTCTGGGAGATCAAATCCTCTATTTCATCTGCTAGCCCATTGACAGGCTCGAAGAAGGTCTCCACAATCTGTTTGACAGCAGTTGATGTCGACAAGCCAGACAGGAGTATCGAGGAGCTCTCAACCTTCCCCTCGACCAAGGGAGTCTTGACCAAATTCAAGCAGTCAGGGGAGTCAATGGATCTGGAGGACCTCCATCTCTTCTGATCCCATGAGCAGTGCCAACAGCACTTGTGTTTCTTGCAGTGGTGTGCCGGGCTCTCCCCAAGGTGTGGAGGGCCATGCACATCTCTCAGAATCCCTAGAGAATGACCCTCCGATGCTGGCCACAGCCGGGAACAGTGCCAAGAAAAAGTAGGTACCCACCGCAGTGACTGACGTGTCCTCCTCAAAGGCTGCAAGCTGTAACAGAGACCAGCCACTGAGGCCTTCTTATGACCATTAGGCCAGGTTGTCAGATCCAGCACTAAAGGGCGGCCGAGGGCAAGACAGTGCTTCCGGTTTTGAAGGATTCTGGAAGCATCGAAAAACATAGGCCACACCTGGCTATGTCGTGCGGGCCCCTCAGGCAGTACAGGCACATGTTATATGGGTCATTGACTGACATGTTCTGCCAGCACTGCATACACAGAATCTGAACTCCAGCTTCCGTAGCTCCATCACTTATCACAAAAGGGAGTAGAAGAAGCTGAGAAATAGCAGCTGTTCAGTCTCCGTCACCCCCTCCTGCCAGCTGGTGATGGGGACATGTAGGGATTTACAGATTTTCTCCCTACCCCGGGAGGCTCCGGCAGGCGGCTGCTCGGTGTGTGGAGGCATGCTACGCACCCCGTGGTGTCAGCTCAGCCTCTTCCACCTCCCGGAACTGTGTGCCACCCCCTCTCCGCCTACGCTGCCCACCGGACCTCCACTCAGTGGGAGCAGAACTATGGGGGGGGTCAACCCACCCTCACCACCCTAGGGAGAGCAGAGCTGCCCATCGGTATGCTTGATACTGCTCGCCCATCACCCCCCATGCCAGCACCCCGACCAGAGGTTATTCCCGAACCCGGGTCATTGGCACAGCGTGAGGTGTGGTGTCCAGCGCCTCAACCCTCCGCACCACCAGGCCGGCTGCAGAGAAAAAAAACAAAATTTAACAGGTTGCTAATGGCGCACTAATCCTAAGCGAGAGCCAGAAAGAAAGATCTGACATCATGGGGCAAGGGGTATACCACTGAGGTGGTGAGAGGAGATTAGCTTCAAGATGTCAGACAAATCAGCACTTCAAGTGGAACTGCCAGAGTATGGATAGTGAACTGTTTCCACACCCCTAGAAATGTACATTTAGCAGGAAATCTCAACACAAGAGATTTTTAAAAATTACGAGTGGTGGTCATCTCTAATAACTTGAATCATTAATTACAACATTAGCTATATACACCATTTTAGAACACCTAAGAAAATTAAAAGCTGGCCCGCCAGCGCAGTGGTTGGATTTCCACTTGCGACGCCAGTGACCCGGGTTTGGGAATGAGCACGGGTCGCTGGAGGGCCGGCCAGGGAGAGAAGGATTGAGCATCCCATGGACAGCTCTCCTTCTTGGGGGGGGGGTAGGGGACTGGTCCAGCGCCTGCTGGCTCCTAGCGGAGGCTGGGAGTATCACAAAATGCATGGTCCAAATGCCAACTGGGGGAGGAGCGGACGTTGGCGTATGCCATGACGTCACTACGCTGCCCCCAACAGAAAAAAGGAAAAATTGCTCGCTGGCCTCCAGATGATGGCTCTCTATTCCCTGGTGACTCCAGGCCTTCCCAGGGCTTCCTGCTCCTCAGCAGCATCCCCGGGCCCTAGTAGTGAGTGTTCTGGGGTCATCCCCTCTCCCTGGTGCCTTCCCCTTGGAGGAGGGGGACCCGCCCGGCGAAGGGATACGCCGGAATATCCCGGGGATCGGCTGCCATATGGGGACCAGAGGAGGGCTGGGTAAGGACAGTGGGGCTGGAGGGAGCCTGTGGAGCCCGAAGGAGTGGTGGACCAGCGAGCACGGAGGGTGGAAAAAAAAAGAAAATTAAAAATACATGGACAAATTGAAGGAGGATATGAAGACAGGAATACATTTTTTCTTAAAAAAATAATTAAATTTTTTGCTAACAAATATTGCTGTTCCAGTGGTTTAAGCCTAAAGAAATTCTTGTCTTTTTCTGAAAACTTTCTTTGCATTATGTGTGAAGATTATACCTCAGGTATGATACCTTTTGAGCATCATGACAGCACTCCTTTAGAATATACAATGATATTATGTTGGAACAAAAGTGCTGGCCTAACTGCACTGGGGACTCAAGTCCTCTGTTTAGCAACATTTGAGGTACAGTATGGATAGCTGCAGTAAACCGTTTTAAAAACTATCCCAACGCCGGCCCGGTGGCGCAGAGGGTTGAGGCATCTAGCCTTACCTCACATGTCACACCTGCGTCCCAGGTTCAGGAACGACCTTGGGTTGTCAGGGAGCCAGCCATGGGGAGTGGGGGGGGGGTAGGAGCAGGACTGAGTTGCCTATCAGCTCTCCTCTCCTGTAGTCCCATCACCACTGGGTGGCGGTCCGGTTGTGGTGTAGGCAGGTAAGGGGGGCAGCTATTAGGGTGGGGCGTTCTGCAGTGCCTCCAGACGCACACATCAGCGCCCCAGAGACGCGTGAGCGGGGATGGGTGAAAAAGGGAAAAACCTACAAAAACTGTAAATTAAAAAAAAACTATCCCAACAATTCATCTTGACCCTGCACTAGAACGACCAACTCTACAGTGGCAGAAAAAGTAATTCAGACTCCCATGCCCATTCAGTTCTCAATATCGGCTATAGACGCTGGAGTCGATCACAATGGCGTTTTTTTCTGTTTGTGTGCGCGCAGCAAACATCTTGTTACCAGAACAGCATTTCAGAGGTGTGTCACTGTCTGCTTCAGTGCAGCTCAGATTGCAGTGTGTTTGACAGTGACAGGCCAATGATCAGCAAGGCTGATCATGACACTGTCCAGTGCTTGTGGAGCAGAAACTTCATGTAGTTTAAAAGGAGCAGACTGAGCCATTCCTATGAGACAGTGGCTCAATGTTTTTCTCTGCATGACACTGCCCAGCAAGCAGCTGAGTGACATCATTATTAGGCTCGCTAATTACTGTACCGAGACCTGCTATGAACAGGATCCGTAATGTAATCACCCTTCCCCCCCGTAGTGTGCCCCCTTGCCCACTTCATGTGTACAGACACCAGGGTGCCCATCCCTGGTGTCACTATACATCTGTGACACTGGTGTGCCCAATCTCCAGTGTCACCCTTACAACTGTATACAGAAACAAAAACAAACAAAAAGTGTTCCCTTGTAGTCATTTGTTTAGTAACTGTAACCTGAAAGTAGAAAACTGTTCTTGATGTCTTTTTTTTTTTTTAATCACTATTTTTCCACCTGCAGCTACTGACCTGCCTCATACTCCAGCCGCCGCTCCACCTCCGACCCCAGAGTTGAACAGCCAACTGGCATATGCAGCTACATCTTCAAGAGGGGCACCCCACATTGCCCCTGCATCAGGCAAAGACCCAATACCATCACACAACTGTCTAGGTATCGGTTGATGGGAATAGCGGCCATCAAGCTGCCGCAGTCCGTGCTGCCATTTCCATGTTTTTGCACTGGGAGTGCAGTGTGCAATGATGTCGGGCACCTACATGCCTACGCCTGCCGCACTCCCTACTTGTTGCACCATCTCTAGCAGTGCCCCTGGTCATCACCAGGGGCTGCTGCAGAGCGGTGGCACCCTGGATCCCACCCTGGAATAGGAGAGCAGTCCTCCAGATGCTCAATCCTATCCCCCCTGCTGACCCCTGACGCCCCGGGCTCGCGTCTGAACCTAGGTCACCAGCGTGGCGCGAGGTGTGGCATTTAGCGTCTCAACCCTCAGCGCCATCGTGCCAAGTCCTTGATGACTTTTAATGCTCTCCCCCCCCACCCTGACTCCCCAACTCAGTACACCACCCCTACCCTCCCACACACCTTCATTCACTTAGAAATGGTCCACAGCTGCTTCACAACAAAGCACACCCCCTTCTCTAATGTCATTCGGGACCTGAAGAGACATGGTAGATGCGGTCAACTTATTTTCAATGTGTTTTGAACGTTTACTCATAACATTATCATTTTTATATATTTTGTCACAAAATGTTCAACATGGCCTTTTTCAGATCCCACCTCATGAACAAAGTAGGTGAGATTTTTCAAATCCGTTCCAAAAGGTAATTTTGCAGTCACTTCAAGAAATCACCTTTCAGCGTGAATGTGAAAAATGTCACATACCAGGTTCATGAAGTGGGGTCATAAAAAGACTATGCTGAAAATTAGGGGTCAAATCTTTAAAAAAATAAAATAAAATTGCAAAGTTTTTGAAGGTATGCTGAAAATTTGCAATGTTCACTCATAACTTTGGTAATTTCAAAATTCTGACCCTTTATTTTCAGCACAGTCTTTATAATCTCACCTCATGAACAAGGCAGGTGAAATTTTTCAAATAGTCCCAAAACGTGACTTCACAGTCGCTTCACAAAAATCATCTTTTGGGCCAGATTTGAGAAATTTCACCTACCAGATTCATGAAATTTGGGTCATAAAATGACTATGTTGAACATTTGGGGTCAAACTCCTGAAAAACAATGCCAAGGTTATGCAGGTACATTGAAAAGCTACAACGTTTACGTGTAACTTTGCTAATTTTCACTGTTTTTACCCCAGATTGTCAGCACAGTGTTTAGGACATCCACCTCATGAATAAGGTAGGTGAAAAATTTGAAATCCATCCTGAAAGGTGATTTGCACTTGCTCATTGAAAATCACCTTTCGGGACAGATAACTACAAGGTTCATGAAGTAGGGTCATAAAAAGACCATATTGAAAATATGAGGTCAAAATCTTAAAGACACCTACGTTATGAAGGTACATTCAAAATTTCCAATGTTCATTCAACTTTAGCAATTTTCAATATGCCTTACATAATTATGGAATATACATGCATTTCCTGTGTGTCACAAACACAGTCTCTTCAAGCAAGCAAACATTCGGCACTGACAAATGTTTGTTTGTTATGTGGACACCTGTCTGCTAGGGACTAGATGATCATCACAGTACCTTTTACACGGGGCAAACAGCCAGGTAATAATTGCTTTAGACCACTACCAATCTGAGCTGTAGTCCAACACTCTGTAAACCACTTCCTACCCATCTACAGCGGAATATAGTCTAAAGGCTAGAGTGTCTTGCTGTGAACCTGGAGACCCAGCAGACCTGAGTTTGAATCCTCATAAATGTAAATGTGCCCACTGTGTGGCTATGAGAAAGCCCCTTAACTGTCCTGTGCTCCCAGGTCACACCTGTAAATGAGATGCAGCTCAGTGTGCCTTTCCAGTTGAAAATTTCTAAACAAAATAAATAAATGAGCCAAGTAAACCACAGGAAATGGGAACTTCAGTGTAAGCCAAGAGTTGTGTTGTATTACAGACATGAAAATGAGGAGGCCCAGGTTCCAATCCCACAAGAGCCACTTCCATAGTGATTGACCTTGAGCAAGTAGCACCTCAGTTCATCCAGTTCTATATGGGTGAAAGCAGGATACCACTGAAAGAGAGATATTGCATCTCAACTGGGATATCCTGCGTAAACACACCGTAAGAACAAAAACAAAAAGGGTAATAGGAAACCATTTTACTGTAATTATCTTTAAAAACACCCATCTGCATGTTCAATTCCTTGACATTCGCTTGCCAGACATGTTTTGGCTATCTGATCCCCAAACAGAGGTTACTCACCTGTAACCATAGTTATGCTACTTCACATCTCCACACTGTACTCTTCCACTGAGCCTGCGGAGTCACCAGAACAGTCTTTTTTTGGGGCGCTGTTGAGCCCGAGCATGCAAGCAGCAGAGTCTGAGAGCTCCCACGCTGAACAGTTTAAAATCACAAAAAACAACTATCTGGAGCAGAAATTTGCAAAAACTTCTCATTCCATCTGATAGAGGAAAGTCAGAAGTATAAGATGGGGAACCCACGTAAAGATCGCTCGGGAGCAACAGGTGGAAAAACCTCCGGTACAACTCAGTCCACCAGAGTAGGTCAGGAGACACAGGCCTCCTCTCAGCCCGACTAGGAAGAAACTATGGCCACGATCGGGATTAAATTACAGCGGATTAAAACCTTTGTTGCTGACTTAAAACAAGCAAAAAGACTCAGCGCCGCTAAAGAAAGGAAAGGTCTTACCAGCTAGAAGCAGCAAACGCTGCTGAGCTGAACACATGGCAGAACCAGATGGCAAACAGCGTTGACAGCGGCATCAAACTTGGAGTTGGCCACGATGTCGCAGGCAATGAACTCTTCAGTGAGGTGAGGTACTGTGCTGTCGATGGCGGGAGAAGCAGAACCGGAGCAGAGGAGGAGTCAGCAACCATTAATGGTCAACCCGCGAGCACCATGCAATGTGGCCTCAAGGACGGCGCCGACTCTTCCCCCTTAAAAAAAAGAAAACTCCCACAGTGTGCTGCGCCTCCAGCTGTTACCCAGACAGTGATGAATGGTGAAGATTCACACAGGGAAGATATTTTTGTTTCTTTGTCAAGTGCCAGTTTTGTATTATTACAAGACACTATATCAAGCAACCAAGACTACATAAATACAAGCATAATATGCATGCAGTGCATTCAGTTGAAAAGGGAAGCACTGTCCCATAATGAGTGCTGGAGACATTCCGCACTGCAGGGACACAGAAGATGCATAGCAGTAGCAGGAGAACATTATGGGATTGCACTTTGACAATAAGGGAGACCTGCTATTATTAAAAAACATTGTATATAAAAATAACTCTCTCTGCTAATAAAGACATCTCTTGTTAGTACGGCTGGTCTGCATAGCAGATAAGAAAAATTACTCATCTTAGTAATTCTGTTTCTTCTAATGGAGTCTTGCTGTATTCTGACTATTGCAGTTAGCACCAGCCTTTAAACTGCCCCGGAGAACAAAGGGTTAACTTTCTATGCAGAGCATAGAATGCTGAGCTCGAGCTTGGTTGAGGTCTCTGTCTGGAGCCCTTTGAAATCCAACAGATAGATTCTTACGAGCAAAAAACTCACTAACTATCCTATGTGGAAATTGTAAAATTTTTACTAGCCAACTGGCAACAAAAAGTTTTTGATTCCCAAAGGAAGACTCAAGTCGGGAAACCCAAAACCAAAAACCAATCCAAATAAGAATAATGATAAAACAGACACCCAAACAAAAAGAAGAGGGTGTAAAAGGAGCACCCCTGAGATGCAACACTGCACCTGCCCACCCACTTCCCAAAAAACAGGTTCTGAGAGGGGAGGCAGGGAGGGAGAGTGGTCAGAATACAGCAAGACTCCATTAGAAGAAATATAATTACTAAGGTGAGTAATTTTTTCCTCAAACAACGTGAAGTCTTGCTGTATTCTGACTACTGCACACTACCAAGCAGTACCTCCATGGAAGAGGGACAGAACCTACTTTGGGAATAGGCTCTGAAGTACTGTTGTGCCGAACCAAGCATTACTCTAGCCTGGATATCAGAGTAATGCTTGGTAAAATATGGACTGTTTTCCAGGTGGCTGCTTGACAAATTTCTAAGAGAGAATATCCTGGAAGCAGCCAGGAAGCAGCTATACCGCTGGTGGAGTGAGCCTTCAGGCTTGAGGTGGAATTCTTCCTAGTTTCTCATAGCAGAATTGTATACAAGACACAATCCACCTGGCAATAGTTCTCTTGGCGGCAGGTCTGCCCTTCCCCACTTCTCCATAAGTGAGGAACAGCTGGAGGGAATCAAACCTGTGACCCTTGGTACATTCTATATAGTATCTAAGGGCCCTTTTAACATGTAAACTGTGTAGCCTCCTCTCTCCTAAAGAGGAATGATCAGTGAAGAAAACAGGAAGAGACAGACTGGTTCAGGTGAAAATCTGAAACCACTTTGGGCAAGAACCTTCTATTGGATCTAAGGACCACTTTATCCCTATGAAAGGAGATAAAATCAGGTTCCACTGACAGGGCTTGCAGTTAACTGATACGTCTGGCAGAGGTAATGGCTACTAAAAACACAGTTTTCCAAGTCAAGTACTTAAGCTCTACTGAGGACATAGGCTCAAAGGGAGGTTGCATCAATTGAGCAATACAAACATTTAAATCCCAGGCAGGGGCAGGCTCTCTGAATGGAGGATTGGTATGAAAAATTTACAGAACGCAGGATGAGATGATAGTGAGGAAGACTTCCCCACTGACAGAAAAGCAGAGACAGCTGACAAAGTGTACTTTGAGAGTAGCTGGTCTGAGGCCTAGGCCATTAAGATGGACCATATAATCCAGAACTGTAGGCAATTAACTCTTCAAGAAACATGCCTTGAGATTGAGAGACTGAAGACTGGGGTACCAAATCCTCCCCTGAGAGAAGGTTACCAGGTTGTAATTCCTGGGAAGAGATGGGGAAGATAGACTGCCAGGGACAGTAACAGGGGGTACCAAGGCTGTCTGGCCCAATCTGGAGCAATCAGAATCACTTTGCAAAGTTGTGACTTTATCTTGACTAAAACTTTGAACAGTAGAGAAAAGGGAGGGAAAGCATACAGAAATTTCCCTTCCCAGTTCAGAATCAGAGCATCCAGAGGGACTGAGCCCAAGACTGAGGTCTGCAACAAAGAAAGGAAGTTGGTGATTGTCTCGGCTGCAAGATATCTATCTCTGGAGTGCCCCACCTTGAAAAAATCACTTTCAAGACTGGAGGGTCCAGGGACCATTTGTGATGGCCCTGTGAAATCCTGCTCAGTGCATCTGCTAGCACATTGTCCTTCCCTGGAAGGTGGACTGCTATCAGAGAGGTTTGCAGGGAATAAGCCAGGGCCACAACTTCATGGCTTCTGTGCACAAGGCCATAGACTGCGTGCCTCCCTGCCTGATGATGTACCACATGGTGGTGGTGGTGTTGTCTGTTCTGACTTGAACCACCTTGTTCTGCACTAACAGAGAAAGCTTGCAGGGACAGAAAAACTGCCCTGAGTTCTAGGAGACTGATATGGAGAAGGGATTCCTGAGGGGACCACAGTCCCTGGGCAGTGAGGGCCCCCAGATGGGCTCCCCAGCCCAGGAGGGAAGCATCCGTGGTAAGGACCACTGAATGAGACTGAGTGGCAAATGGGATCCCTTGCTTTAAATTGTCCTGATCCTGCCACCACTGAAGGGCTTGGATCAGGGTGCGAGTCACTGGGATCAGTTTGGTAAGGGAATCCTTCCTTTGGGACCAAAAGGCCCTCAGATGGAACTGAATGTCCCTCATCTGGAATCCTGCCCCTTGGACCACTGCTGTAAAGGGTGCCATGTGGCCCAAGAGCTGGAGGAAATGCCTTGCTGGTCAAGACACCTGACAGGCTGAAGGAAGAAGCCAGTTCTATAAGAACTCTTGCCCTTTCCAGGGGAAGAAAGGCTCTTGCTTTGACAGTATCCAGCTCTGCCCCTATAAAGGTAAGGAGCTGCACTGGCTCGAGAACGGACTTGGGAAGGTTGAGAAGAAATCCTAGAGAAGTAAGCACTTGCTGGGTCACTTGCAGGTCTGATTTGACTTGGTCTGGGGACTGGCCCACTATGAGCCAGTTGTCCAGATATGGAAAAACGGAAATCTTTTGCCGCCTTAGCAAGGCAATTACTACTGCCAGGCACTTTGTGAAGACCCTTGGGGCTGAAGTTAGGCCAAAGGGCACTGCTCTGAACTGATAGTGGCCTGAGACTGGAATCGACCCGGGCAGGCCCATCAGGTGTCTGCTTGGCAGGGGCCTTAGGCTGAGGAGTGGATGCAGCCCTGCTCATCCCCCTTCTGCCTCTCCCTCTGAAGAGCTCCCTCTGTGAAAAGGAAGAAGAGGCATGTGGCTGGTAACAAGGCCTATGAAAAGGCCTGCCCCTGCCCCTAGACTGCTGCCTTTGAGGAGTTGCCTGCCTCTCTTTGGCTTGAGCACTCCTGTAAGTGGTCCTGTACTCATCCATTTTCTTCATGTAATTCTCTGTCTGCTCCCCAGAGAATTACCCACTACAGGAAAATCCATGGCCTCAGCCTGGGTATCCTGCGAAAGGCTAGTACATCTGAGCCAAGCCATTCTCCGAAGAGCCACAGATGTAGCCATGACTCTTGATGACACATCACTGGAGTCCACAGCAGCATGAAACTGAACTTTTGATGCCTCAATCCCATCTGCAGCCACCTCCTCCAGCTCCTTGGCTAGCTGGGGGGAGGCCTGTTTAACCAGTGCCAGTACAGTGTCCCACCTGAACTTCTGGTACCTGGCTGTACAGGCCATATAATTCTTCCAGGTCCCAAGGAAGATGCCATATACTGTTTTTTTGCCATGGCATCAATCTTCCTGGAGTCTTTGGGGGGTGTGAAGCCAAGGGAATGTTTGCCTTGTCACAGGCAGCAGCCTGCACTACCCCAACATAGCTGCATTGCTGGTATAAAAACTGTATCTGAACCTGATAGTGTGTACCTCTTGTCCATCCTTCTGTCAACAGGGAGTACAGAATTAGGAGACTTCAGGATTTTTTGTGACTGTTTCCCAAAGGATTTGTGAAGGGGAATAGACAGTCTCCTGGACTCTGGGATGTCCATCATTTCCACATAATCAGGCTCCTCCTGGTCCTCCATTGCCTCCTTCATAGGAAGCTGGAGGGTTTCAGCCACTTTTCTGTAAAACAAAAAATGGGAAGGGGACTCAAAGCCTAGGAGGGGATACACCAGATGGTCTGTCTGGGGAGATGTCCGGTTCCACAGACACATCCAGACTTTCATCATCATCCCCATCATCTTCAAACTCCCCCTCCTCCTCCTCAAACTCCAGTTCATAAAAATCTTCAGGGGTATATCTTGAACCGGGGGAACCGACTGAACCGAACCCCTGTGAAAAGGTGTCGGATCGGTCGGAACCGGGCGAAGTGATTCCACAATTTGAATCGCTCTGGCTATTTCCTCGTCGGTCGGAACATTAATCTCTGGATCCGAACCGGTCGATTTTTCTTTGCGTTTCCTTTTTGTAGGAACCGACCCCTCGGGATTGGCTCTCCTCTTGCCCGAATAAGTATCGCCCTGGTCAGAGGGCACTCCTTCTGGTTCGGTCGGAACCGAACCGGGCTGGCCATCCGGGTCAGTGGACTTCTCGGCCTCCTTTTCCCTCAGTCTACCTAATCTCTTTTCAAGGGTAGATTTAGGAACATTTTTACAAATCTGGCAGCGTGTATCAAGGTATTCAAACCCCAGACAAACACAGGTGGTGTGGGGGGCGGCCTTAGCAAAGATCTCCCCACACTCACTGCAGTGTTGAAACCCAGTGGGCCCGTTTTTTTTTCTTGGGTTTCTCAGACATGGCCAACCTAACCAAACTTACCCTTTTAACGGCAACCGCCAGGCAAGACTCCCTTATCGGTTCCTAACCGTGTCACGGGTGTTGGAAAAAAAAGCGTTCAAAAGCACGTTTTTTTTTTTTTAAGAACCGATAAGGACCGGTAACCACACTCTAAAGTAAAGCACAAGGATTCAATACAAATGATCGGTTCAGCCAAACCGATCTAACACTTGACAATTTCCACACAGAAAAACAGAACAAAACCTATCTAGTACTCACGGTACCACAGACAGACTGAACCGACTATGCGGAATTAAATTCGGTAAAAACCGACAACTTAACCGAGACTTTAACAGACTTTCGAACCGAGCTGAAGGAGAAATCTCCGGAGCGACTGTTCAGTGAGGCAGAGTAAAGAATCTGATGGTTGGATTTCAAAGGGCTCCAGACAGAGACCTCAACCGAGCTCAAGCTCAGCATTCTATGCTCTGCATAGAAAGTTAATCCTTTGTTCTCCAGGGCAGTTTAAAGGCTGGGGCTAATTGCAATAGTCAGAATACAGAAAGACTTCATGTTGTTTGAAGTTCCTTTTGTGATTAAAGTTAGGGAAGAGTTTTACAGCTGTCCCATTCAAATTTATCTGGAGCCTAATGTATGTTTTTTTTAATAGCCGAGTAAATGGTGTGCCCTGCTATTGCTCCTTGCAGATGTCTAACAATTTACTAACTGTCTATTGGTTGCAAGGAGAACACAATGAGCAGGTGGCAAATCTCACGGGAACATGAAGATTACCTAGCTGATACACTGTAGGTTGTTTAGCCTAGCCTCCCACCCCCACTGCGATGACAAGAACTGACAATAAATGAAGTCAGAGGAAGTACTAAAACTCAGTCTGAACAAGTTTGTGAACAGAGAGCTAACCTTTATTTTTTATTTGTGAAAAGAAAAACTAAATTGCCTATTTAAAACTAAGAGTTTGTGCTACTAAATTACTGCAATGCAAAAGGACAAAGAATAGCACAACAGAGGCTATTGGTTTTTATATAATGACTGTCATACACACTGTATCCCAAAGTGTATTACAATGCACATGAGTTCCACACTGGTCGCAAAGTGAATGTAAAACAGAATTTCCGGTGACCTGCCCTGCATGACTGGGACCTGATGGGTCCAGTGCTCAACCCAACCCAACCCATCAGGGAATAAAACAAATCTGTCCCCCTCCACCAACAATCTAAGATATCCATTGCCAAACCTGACTCTCTACCCCCCCAATGCAAGTATCTGACAGGTCAGATACCCAACTCGACACATCAGGGAATAAAAAAAAGAATATGTTCCTCTCTCCCGAACTACCTGATGGGTCAGGTAGACAACCGAATCTGTCAGGGAAAAAAAAATATGTCCCCGCTCCCACCAACAATCTGACAGATCCCGTGCCCATCCTGTCCAATCAGGGAATAAAAAAAAACAAAAACTGCCTCACTCCTCCAACAACTTAACAGGTCTCATGTTCAATCAGGAATCATCAGGAATAAAAATCTTTGGTGGGCACACCATCTGGCTGTCCTTGCATGCATTCCTGTAACAGCTTACTATCTGCAAGTCAAGTGCAACCCTACTGATTTCAGTATCCACTGGGTTGGTTACCAAGGTTGCATCACAGACCTCTCGCGAGACGCAAGCTTTAGTTTGAAATGGATGCCCCAGTGCAGCACAAAAGGTTGGGAAACATTACCACTGGCCTTCACATAGGCCATACTGGTACCTGCACATTCGAGGGTTAAACTCCCCACGCTATGCTGTTTAAAAGTTGCCTCTCAGTGGCTGTTGGTCATGACAACTTGTATAATTTAAGGTTACCCCCCCCCCAATTTCACAACCAGGGATGAAGTAAGTATGATATGCACAGTATGCAAGTCGTGGCTATGGGATTCAAACCCAGCTCTCTGGGTTTGCAGCTGCAGACTCAACCACTCGCCTATACTGCCTCTCAAAAGTCTGGGACAAGTAAATTTCCTTGAAGATCTAGTACAAAAAAAAGTGCCGATTTCACTGTAAAGAATGTGGTGGCAAGTGCAAATTCGGCTACGGTCATGGTTTGACAAGTCTTAAAAGTTTTGATCTGTACAGCATAACTCAACTGCACAAAATGTCCCCAAACTTGAATTTCAGGACCTCACATTTATTACTGCTGAATACATTTTCATTAAAATGGGATTCTTCTGACTTCATATATCCTACAGTTTATGACTGTACAACCTATTACTACGAAAAGTATGCTAATGTCAAGCAGAATATTAGAAAAAGTAGCAGGAACAGATTAAGTTTCAGGCAGCAAAAGCCTGTTCTCATGCGAGTATCTTCATCATAAAAAAATGGAATGTCCAGAAATTAAAATGTTTTGGGAATGAGACAGAAGCAACAATAATTGCAGGCAATTATAAAATCACTTTAAATGTAGGTTAGGCACACCATGAAACCTGCTATTCATACCAAGACCGACTTGTGAAACTTTTCTGTCCTGGCCAACCCATAGGAAATAATATTTTACAGGAAAAATCACCTGGGAGTTGCAGGAAAAATGCCAAACTGATGTGAAAGCCCTGCAAAGGTAACTTCCTTATCATGCATTTAGAGACGAAATACCTGCTCCATTGCCATTCATTTTAATCTCAAACTGCCAGCAATGCAGGACCTCAGCAGGGACAGTGTAACCACAACAGTGCGTAGGCAGGTCTGGAGGGATCCAAGACATGCCACACTGCTGATTACTCCTCTGGTTCCTGGCAGAACACAACTGGTCTTAAGCTGCCACAAGAAAGGGACACTGGAGACATAACCCCCTACCAGAAGTGGATGTTGTAGTCTTCATTTGTGCCCCCCCCTCCCCAATTCAAGCAGCAGGGCAACACAATTGGGCAAACACTGACTCTACCTTTTCTCCACTCTAAATGATGCCAGTCATCCTCCAGTTTTATCTGGTGGTAACATATTCTAGTTCCAAAGTGTGAGTGTTTTATAAATATTTTAATTTAGTTTTTTCTCAAGGAAAAAAAAAAGACAGCCACCACATTTAGGTTAGAAACAACACTGTACACCTGGTAAGAGTTAGGATAGCGAATGTAAAATATTTTGTGGTGCACAGCAGAGAAGGTACCTAGAAAAGTAGATATGGCAGGAATGCAAATATTTATTAACGGTAATTCAAACTAGCTTTTTTGGAAAAATATTTTTCATTGCACTTCTGGTTTAAGAAACAAGAGATTTAAGAGAACCAAAAATCCAAATCATGTTTGAAAACGAGGTGGTAAACCCCAAGAGATTTATCTGGTGAGATTTTGTTAAAATAAAACAAAATCATCAATGTCCACAAAAAAACTATCATAATATCACATGGTCAATTGGTTTGATGCCTAACCTTGCTTGTTGTAGACAAGCATTCTGTGGAAAGTGCATTCTGTATCAGCGCAACCTTTACACACCAATTCAGTTTTATGAAGCTCAACCTGTGTAGCACATACACAGTACCACAAATACACGCAACCATGTGCATGTCCCCCTCCTCCACCCACATGATGGCGTGATGCTACAACTAGCATTAAGCTTACAGATCAAAGCTTGCACACCCAAAATACATGCTATAGTTACCTCAAAAAACTTGCCAGAACCAGTTTCGATTAGCTCCTTTGAGGAAAAAAATAACGTAAATCAAGAAAAGAAAAAGCAAGAAGCAGCCATACAGTTCTGGCGTGTAATGATTTATGACAATGAGAATTAAAATACAGTGACTGGGAAGAGTGTGCTTCGTAACAGAATTACATAGGTCAGTCTTCTAGTTGGGAGTGTTCATAAAAATAAACAATCTCAAAACATTTAAGTGATTACGATTCTCAACCTTAAAAACTGGCAGACTGTTAACCCATCTTATAACATAGGGTAGTGGAAAACAGGTACCCGACTGGTGCAGGACCATCAGGTGACTGTTGATTAATCCCAGATTTGTGCACAGTTGGTGTGATGGGTCAACATACAGGATCACGAAGTTGAATGGGACTCGTTGTGTAGTTGAGAAACTAATACTACTGTGTCATTGTGCTCACCACTGGCAGTACCCTGAATCCTTGCGTTTGAAAAGAAATTGTTTGCAATCTATTCTTAGTCATGCAGTTGTTACCAGACCAGCACAAAAATTGCTGCTAGCCAGTCAGGTGGCATGGTGGCAAAACGTAACAATTCTGCCTGTGAGATCGCAGTTTGCAAGCAAACCTCAAAACCCTACCACAATGGAGATAAAGGTAGTCCCGTGGAGAAAGAAGGTGGGTTCCCAAGTGTTTGGCCAACCCCTGATGACTGATCAGGGAGCAGCTCTGGTGTTGACTATGAAGACGATCGCTCTGGCTACCCATCTTCTTTGCAGGAGGAAATGTGTTGCTGTGGTGGTCCCAAATGTTGAGGTTGGGTGGAGGTGGGGAGAAAGATACAAAAAAGGGTGTTTGACCATTTGGGTTGTAAGCTATAAACATTACTTCATATTGGTGAACAGCTACCGCATAGCAACAGCTATTTTCAAATAAAAGCCCTCCCGGAAAGGTCCAATCCACCACAAGGTAGGGTCACGTTAGTCAGTTCACAGTAGTCAGATGCCGTGGTGTGTCAGACCTTCAGTCCCTGGATATTTCCTACACCTTGCAATTTGAGAGACAGTGAAAGCTGCTAGTTTTAGACCTGCTGAAGGTGGAAATGGTTGCAAGAAACTGCTGCTGCCTACAGCATTTCATTCAAGGCACAAGGCACACAGGTGGCATTATTGTAGTATAATTGTCCTCCTAGGACTGCGTTATTGCTTATTAAAAATATATAGAATAAAGTATGGGGTGGTGTGTGAAACAAAAAGTTTACACACACCCAAGGTGTTAGATGCTACATAAATGGTTTGTGAAAGCATCTAACTCTGAGGGTGTGCGTAAACTTAAGAGTTTAAACACCACCCAATATTTTATTTGATATAATTGCAGTTTTCCTTTTTCACCACAGCACTTATATAAAATAAAAAAGACATTCCTGTGTAGCCATGGTTCACTTAGGTTGGAACGCACAGTCCATGGTAGCTTTCACTTATTTATTAAAACTTTTTTTTTTCATTTATTTCTGTTGGCAGATGAAATTCTAGTTTTCTACGTTATGGTACCTGATTTTGTTTAATTTTGTTTTTGGCAGGCACTCACTGCCAAGTTCAAGTGGCGGTTCCATCTCAGGGGGAAGACAATGTAGCTAGCAGTCAGAAAGAAAAAGCTGCAGTGGGCACATGGGCAGAGCGAGGGAAAACGGGCGTGCGTTCACAGTTATACACACACTTTATAATGGGAAAATTACACCACGGTTTCCCTATGGGAAAAAGGAAGATCCATTAATTATATTACAGTTTCTGAAAAGTACAACACTTCTTTACATATGGCATCACCCCTTTAGAATGCTCAGTAGGTGCACGCAATCAAAAAGCTCCCTTTATTTACACAGTTTTGGGATTAAAGAAATCAAAGGGACTAGAAAGAAGAGCATCCTGCACCGAGTTCTGATCAGATATCTGTAAATCAATGTACCAACAATATAACAACCCACAAATTGTTGTATATATATATTCTAAAATGCAGGTTATTTTGCTCGTTTCCTGATAAAGGGACCCAAGAGGTCTTGAAAGCTTGTGTAAATATGATTCAGTTAATCTAATAAAAGGTATCACCACAAAAAATGTGTACAAGATTTACCAACAAGCTGCAACTTGATCTCATTTCAACCTGGAATGCTGTTCAAGCAGCCAGTTAAAATTACAGTGGATCAAGACTACTGTAGCTCAGGTTTTATTTTATTTTTATTTATTTAATTTCATAACAGTGAAAGAACGCTGGACCGCGGGTCCTTTTTCAGGCTCAGCCTGGGCAGAAAACTATAGTAACTAAACATAAAACAAAAAACTGTGATACAATGAAAACAGAATACATCAGCCAAAATTACAATCACAATTACAATGACTATACAAAAACTGTAATTTTTTTATTTATTTTTTGTTTAAAAGGAGGATGCAGCCGGCCCGGTGGCACAGAGGGTTGAGGCGCTAAAACCTCACCTCACACCAGGCCGGCGACCTGAGTTCAGGAATGGACTCGGGTCGCTGGGGGTTGGCAGGGGAAGGAGAGGACTGAGCATCCGGAGGACTGCTCTCCTCTCCTGGGGTGGGTCACAGGGCTGCTTCACTCTGCAGCAGCCCCCAATGGAGACTGGGAGCACTGCAGAAGCGCTGCATTGTGGGACGTGCCAGAAAAATCACTCTGGATTGTCCAGATGATGGCATCTGGTCCACTGACACCCTCCAGGCTTCCTGCAGGCCAATTCGCCTCAGCAGCACCCCAAAGGCTGACAGAAAAAATATAATGTGCTGGGTTGCCCCTACCAGTGCCTCCCCCCCTCCCCCCCAGAGAAGAGGGACCAATGCGGCGAGAGGGTAATGCCAAGCTACCTCAGGGGACGGCTGCGATATGAGGCAAGGGCTCGAGGGAGTTAGTGGAGGAGTGCTGGTGGCCTAAGCTGCCTGAAGGAGAGGCGGATCCGGAGCACAGCAGGGGAGAAAAACAGATAAAAGGAGGATGCAGATCACAATGGATCAGAATGACCATTCCAAAATTGAGAAGCAGCTAAAGAAAAAGCACGAACACCAGCCTTGAACTAAAGAACCCCTTTAGCCGATCTCAAGCTAGGAAGCACTGACCTTTGCTTTATCACACCTGAAAGAGGCATAGAAACAAAAACAAACACAAAAAACTTTAAAATACCAAACAACCAAAAAAATACTGAATATGTAAAAAGAGAGAAAGCCAACCAAGGTGAGAATACAAGTTGCAGTGATGAGTATGAGTTGGTGCTAACAAAACAAAACAGAAAGTACAGTTCTGTAAGAGCTTACCGTAACAGTAGAACTTCGAGAGAAGCTCTTGCAGCAGGTAACACATATATAGGACTAAAACCACCTGGTGGCAGATCTCTGCATTTCTTTTTTTCTAGCAGTACCGACGTGGGACCGCCTACCTGGCGTCAGCCCGGCCCCTGACGTCACTTAGTAAAAAGGACGTAGGCGGTCCCCACGTGCTCCAGTTCTTGCATGCCAAAGACAGGCCAAAAAGAAACAACTGTGGATGAAATATTTCACAGAAAACTATATAACAGTAAGGCCCGCAACAGCAGCAGAACTTGACCCATACAGAAGGCTCACTCCCGGGGGAAGAAGGGAGGGAAAATCATACCTGCTGCAAGAGCTTCTCTCAAAGGTCTACTGTTATAGTAAGTTCTTACTGTACGTAACTGTACTATCTTACTTCAAGAGGACGCTCTTGCAGCAGGTAACACATATATAGTACTGATTCCTAAGCAGTATAAAACTAAAGACAACCCTTGAGAAAAAGGGCAGGGGAAAGAGTAAGATACACAGTCCCCAGAGGTATAACCTTAAGACAACCCCTGGCAAGGGGAGTCACAGACAAGACACACTCACGGTATAAACTTAAAACAACCATGAGTGGGGGGGTGGGGAGGAGAGGCGGACACACTTCGGGAGAGAGAGACCTCTCAGGAAATAAGGCCCTGGAAGACTGCTAGTCCAAAACCTGCCCGACACCTGGAAACAATATCCAGGCTGTAACCAAGTGCCAAGTGACGACAGCACAAATGTCAGCCGCCGACACCCTCTTGAGAGCTGCGAAGGAAGTAGCCACCGCTCTGGTGGAATGCACCCTAATCGCACTCGGAAGGGTTTGTTACCCTGCTTATAACAGAAAGATATACAGTTAAGCAACCAACAAAGAGCGTCTGCTTGGTAACCGAGTGCCCCAAGGACCTATCTGCAAAGGATACAAAAAGCTGGTCCGATTGCCTGGCTCCCTTTGTCCTGGACAGGTAACAGCGCAGAGCGCTTCCTCCCTATTGGAATGCTCCGGATAATAAACCGGAAGCTGAACCGATTGATTAAGAGTGCACTCCAAAACTACCTTGGGAAGGAATTTCGGATTACTGCTGAGGTCTACCCTATCCTTATGAATAATAAGATAGGGTTCCTGACACATTAAAGCATGAAGCTCAGAAATGCATCGTGCAGAGGTGACCACTACCAAAAGTGGAATCTTCCAAGAGAGGTAGCGAAGCTCACAACTCATGGCTGGTTCGGGGGGAGGGAGCCTCTCCAGAAGAAACAAGTCCCAAGGGGAACAGGGTCCCGGACCAGAGGACGGAGATGCAAGATCCCCTTAAGGAAAGTTTTGACCACCTCCAAATGAGCCACTGTCCTGTCCTGAATACAGTGATGACAGGCAGAAACAGTGGCCAGGTGTACTTTAATGGAGCAGTAGCCGAGACCTGACTCCAACAGGGATAGCAGGTACTGTAGAATAGTGTTAACTGGACAGAACAAAGGGTCGAGCCTCCTGGTTGTGGCCCACAGACAAAAACATTTCCACTTCATGGCAAAAGTGGCCCTGGTAGTGGGCTTCCGAGCCTCCACCAAAATCCAGGCAATTTCATCAGATACTCCAAAGCAATGTTTTGCTAGGTCCAAAGGAGCCAAGCATGCAGGTGAAGGAAGCACAAACTTAGATGAACCAAGGACCCTTGCTGCTGTGAGAGTAGCTGACCCGAAAGTGAGAGAGGCCATGGAGACTCCACCGACAGACGCCTGAGAAGAGGGAACCAAATCTGTCTGGGCCACAGTGGGGCTATCAGGATCATGATTACTTTCTCTGATTGGACTTTGAGGAGGACCCGTTGCAAGAGGGAGAAGGCATAAAGAAACCTCCCATTCCAGGACAGGGACAGTGCGTCTTGCCAGAAAGCTCCAGGCTCGGGATCGAGCGAGCAGAAACTGGACAGTTTTGCATTCCACTGAGATGCAAAGAGATTAAACTCTGGCATCCCCCTCCTGGCAAAGAGTTCATGTGCTACGGCCTGTAGCAGGGACCACTCGTGATAAAGCAGTTTTGCTCGGCTGAGAGCGTCCACAACCACGTTCAGGGAACCCAGCACGTGGACTGCTGAAAGATGGAGATGGTGCTCCACCGCCCAGTCCCACACCCTCATAGTGCCCCCCCCAGAGGGGATAAGAGAGTGTACCCCCTTGCTTGTTGACGTAGACCACCACCGAGATGTTTTCTGTCTGAACATGAAGGTGACCAGGCAAAACAATGGGAACAGTGCCTGTGCCCTGAGCTCGAGCACACTGATATGTAGGTTATCCTCTAAAGGGGACCACAGCCCTTGAGTCCTGTGGGTCCCCAGATGAGCCCCACCATCCTGTCCCAGATGCATCCATGGTGAGCATCTGGGTGGGGCTGTTTGGCTGGAAGGGGAGTCCTCGGCAGAGATGCTGGGGAGACACCCACCAGCAAAGTTCTCGACGAACTGGCTCAGAGATCCTGACCGGCAAATCCAAGTCGTCCCTGGTCTGGTCCCACTGTACATGGAATGCCCACTGAATGGTGCGCATGCGCAGCCTGGCGAAGGAGACTGATACTATGGCAGCCGCCAGGTGACCCAGGAGCCTGAGAATGGACCTGGCGGGAACGACGGATGCTGAACAGCTTTGGATTGCCAACGTCTTGATGCGCTCCGCTCTATCGGAGGGGAGAAAGACCTTTCCCAAGGTGGTATCCAACAGAACGTCTATGAACTGTAGACGCTGAGAGGGGAAGAGCTCAGTCTTTTCTGGGTTTACAGTGATCCCCAGACACCGACAGAGGGAGAGTGTGTCCAGGATAGTCTCCCAAAGACGAGACCTGGACAAGGCCAAGAGGAGCCAGTCATCTAGATAGGGAAACAGAAAGTGGCTGTTTCGTCGCAGAGCTGCTGCAACAACAGTGAGGCACTTGGTGAAGACTCTGGGAGCGGAGGAAAGGCCAAAAGGAAGGACACTGAACTGATAGGCCCAACCATCGAACTTGAACCTCAGGAATCTCCGATGACTGTGGCAGATGGGAATACGAAGGTAAACATCTTGCATGTCCAAAGACGCCAGCCAATCCCAGACCGAAAGGAAGGGGAGGAGATTCAGAAGAAACCCCATGCAGAATCTGCGATACAAGATCCACTGGTTGAGGTCGCTGAGATCCAAGATAGGCTGACGGTCCCCCAACTTCTTGGGAACCAGGAAGATGCGGAAGTAAAACCCAGAGTCCTTTTCTGCCTCTGGGACATGTTCTACGGTGTCCTTGTCTAGGAAAGACTGGATCTCCTGTCTGATGGGAGCCCTGTGGTATCTCAGGTAAAAAGACGGGAACGCTGGTCTGTCCGGGGGCAGAGATTCGAACTCTATGGAGTGCCTGAGCTCCACGAGGTTGAAGACCCACTGGTCAGAAGTCACTTCTCTCCATGCTTGGGCGTAAAGAGGAAAACGACCTCCTATCTGCTCTCCCGATGACAAGTTTGGGAGGGGAGGGTCATTTGCATAGTCAGGTGGAGGGAGGGGGTGGGAGGCGCCGGCTGGAGGTCTAGCATGTCTAGAGGAGGTAAAAACAGCACCTCTGTGACCCCCTCATCGATTAAAGCCACCCTGCTCTGCGTGAGACTGAGCACGGGGTTGCTGAAGCCGACGTCCCCCTCTGCCATGAAAACGGGGCCAACGAAAACGCTCCCATTTCGGGTGGTACATAGACTGCACTGTGCAGACAGCTTTGCCAGAGTCCTACAGTCTACCAATAACCTTCTCTGTGTCTTCTCCAAAGAGCACAGATCCTTTGAAAGGGGCATCCAGAAGTGTAGTCTGCACCTCTGGGTCGAACCCTAAGACCCGGAGCCAGGAGTGGTGCCTAAAGCGAATTCCGGAAGCAGACGCCCTCGCCGAGGTGTCCGCAGAGTCATATGTGGCTCGGAGGACATGGGTTCCCACATCAGAGCCTGTCTAAGAGATTAGCAAGTTCTGCCCTTTGGGCAAAGTCAGGCACATCTTGCAAGATGTCCAGTCCTTGGTTCCAAAGGGCATTCTGGAATTGGACCATGTGAGTCAAAAAATTCAGACTGCGAATGCTGCAGGTGGCAGATGAGTACACCCTGCGACCTAAGGAATCCAGCTGCTTGGACTCACTGTCTGGCGACTGGGTACTCAGGTGCTTCGGCCTCTGCGAACAATCATGCACAGCCGATATGACCACGGAGTCCGCTATGGGGTGTTCATCCAGGTAAGAATGGTCCTTGGGGGCCCGGTATAAGCAGTTGGCCTCCTTGGACACCGCAGAGGATGCATGTGGATGCCTTGAGGTAGCCAGGGTGACATCCTGGAAGGTGTCCACCAATGGGGGGATGACCACCGGCTTGGGATCCTTCTGGCATAGATATCTGGCCAGACGCAAGTGTTCGGGGTCTAGGGCCTCAGTATCCCATTCCATATTCTCCTGAGTATGCCGCATGACTTCCAGAAAACTGGGGTCATCAGGAGGAGATTTAGGCTGGTCCTGTGTCGCCAGGGAGTGAGCCAGGGTCTGAATCAGGAAAAGAAGGTTCTGATTCACCATAGGCATCAGAAGAGGAGGAAGAAGAATGGCGCCGTCTCCTCTTGTGCCTGGGCCTTCTAGGCGAAGGAGAACGAGTGGAGGATGGGGATCTAGTCCTCTTACGCTTGCCCTTTCATTTCCTGTGGCTGGCCGGAGTCTTATCTCCTTCGGTCCCAGATGGGATAGGTGTAACCTGCCCATCTGGCTAAGGAACAGGAGGAGATTTTGGAGAAGCAGCAGGTGGGGTGACTAAGTCCTGTTTGACGGTCTCTCACCAGTGGGGAAAAAAGCTACTTGACTTGAGACATCCCCAGCTTGGGAGAGTCTGGTTTAAAAGGCGACGTCGGTTGGCCCTCTAGGACATCGGTGTCAGTGAGGCATGTGACGTTGGTGAAGCCTCTTCAGTGTCATCATCAGGTTTCAGCATCAGGTGGACCGGCGAACGGTCGTGAGGGGCGACGTCTGGTTTCTCTGTAGGTGACGTCGGAGAAACCAATGCTGGCTGCGGAATGGCAGCCCTGTCCGGCACTGGTGGAGGAACCAAAGGCTTGTCTGGCGTTGGGCCCGAGGCTGCAGCCAACAGGCGTCCCTTCGCCAATGAAGGGCGGGGACAGGCAGTGCAGAAGGAGGCCTTGGCAGGCCTGTCCGCAGACTTGTGGGGCTTATCTGCCTGGTGCTTGTCTGACTCCACGGATGGGCGCTGGTCATGTCTATGCTTGGGAGGCAAAGACGAAGCCAGAGATGAACAATGCCCTGAAGACTGCTTAGCCTCCCAGTGATCGACAGAAGCTGACTGGGAGGGTTGCTTACCTGAGGTCAGTACAGTACTGGTGTTGGAGGGCCTCTTATGGGCTGAGGCGCCAGAGTCTGACGGCTTCTTAACCGAGGCGCTGGAGTCTGAGGGCTTAGACGCCGCTGCGGAGCCAGAGTTAGGGGCCAGAATCCGAATGGGTTGCAAGGAAGGCCCCTTAGAAAGAGGCAGAGGCGGGAGGCTTGAGGTTAGTAAGCCGGGCCTCATGTCTGGAGCAGCCGGAATTACCAGTGGACTGGGAGCTGGAAGACCTGGGCCCATAGGGCGAGTGGTCCTGGTCCCGGTGGCAGTGCTTCTCCTTTCTTTGCTTCTTGGGAGTAGGGGAACGAGACTCCCTCCCAGGGGACGAGTCTTGCTGCATTTGGGCCAACTGCTGCTGTGCTACATGGGCCTGGAGTGATTTTTGTCTCCGGATCCTGGTCCTATTATTAAAGGCCTGGCAGTGGGTGCAGGCACTGGTGTCATGGTCTGGGCCCAAGAAGAAGAGGCAGGCTGAGTGACCGTCCTTGGTAGGGATCTGTCTCCCGCAAGAGCACTTGTTACGGTGCCCGGTCAGTGTGGATGACATACGTCTAAGAAATTCGCAGAGCAAACGAAGAAGGAACTGTTCTAGAGACTGAAGAACCATTAGCAAGCAGAGAGCTGACTAGCGTGTTGCCGCAGCAAGAAATAACTGGAGCACGTGGGGACCGCCTACGTCCTTTATACTACGTGACGGGGCCGGGGCTGATGCTGGGGAGGCGGTCCCACGTCGGTACTACTAGAGAAAAAGAAATGCCGAGATCTGCCGCCAGGTGGCATCAGTCCTATATATGTGTTACCTGCTGCAAGAGCTTCCTCTCAAAGTAAGATCAACAAATATTGTTATATACAACAGAGAGACTTTGAAATTCTTTGATTCCCAACCGAATAAAAAAAAAAAAAAAAGCTTGCAACATAGTCAAAATGTGGTAAAACAGACCCATTAGCAATAGTTTTCTGTGTTTCCAAGAAAAAAAAAAACATTTTTCAATTTATATAGTATTCAGATTTTTTGATTTACTGACCCACAAATCATTTTGACATGTTCCTATTTACGTATTTTGTGTCATTACCTTCACGTGTTTTTGCACTACGTAGTAGGCACTTTTCATTTCTATCTAAAGGGAATGGATACCCAGAGCAAGCAATTTAGTACAAAAGACCCTTACCAACCAATCTAGCCATAGGTGAGTAATGGCTTGAGCACCTAGTACTCCAACATGCCTATTTTTAACATTTTATCATCCCCTCTGGTAACTCGAAGTACCCCGCCATCTCTCCCCATGTCTGTCACATAACTGACAGGCTTGTCCTTCTGATGATGTCTGTGCCTCACCACATGTGGCAGCAAGACCATATAGACGCCCCAGACCCCATGGCTGATAATAGTGCACATAGAGTGCACCTATAACATTAAGTTTTCCCAACACATACCAGGAATCACAGGGCCCACTGGCCAGGTTTGCTGCCAGTCAGATTCGTCATTGTTAAAGGTATTTAATGAATTTTACTCTCACTGATAACGGAAGACTGAGCTGACACTGCCATGCATGGCACTCAGTGTGCTCTACGGTGAGCACACTTGCTGCTCTTTATGTGCTGGCCTCAGAAACCACAGCTAATAGGAGTAAAATATAAACATTACTCAAATACAGCATATTATCCAAGCAGACACCTACACAAAGTGTGGTAGAGTAGTGTCTGGCTCTAAAACAAGCACTGGAGTACCATGAGCACACGTGTCAGTCCAGAGTACAAACACGTGCTCATGGTACTGCGCAGGCTGTCTGCTAGGATAATATGTGGGATTTGGGTAATGTTTATTTTGCACTCCTATTAGGTGTAGTATCGGATGCCATCACATACAGAGCAATGTGCACACACCACAGAGCACACTGAGAGTCACCATGCATGCTTAATCTACTAATTAATTGTAAGGGATGCTACTGAGCAGGAGGGGGAAATTAAAATCTCTTATCAGGGCAGGGAACGGGAAGGAGAGGGCACATCAGTTCTGTCCTTTTCAGGGCACTATGCCAGCCAGGGTGAAACAGTTATATCAGCCAAGAGGCACACTAGTTAGCTCTGATTTGGTTACAGAAATGTAAAATAAGTAACAAATGAATTAGGCAGGAACAAATTCTGTGGAACAGGCAAAACATACAGATTACTCACCTGTAGCAGTAGTTCTAGGACTGGTATATGTTGTTCATCCACACTGTTTGGCATGTCCCTTTACCCTTTAAATCTTGCCGGAAGTCTTCAAGCTGGCTTCTTCCACCCACCCGGGTGGTATAAACCTCTGCTCCGCCCCATGACGGCAGATCTTACCCCGCTGGAAGCCAGGCTGTGTCGCTTAAAGCGGGAGGACTAGTGGAATGTGATGGATGAACAACATACCACTCCTAGAACTACTGTTACAGGTGAGTAACCTGTTCTTCTAGGAGCGTGGATATGTTGTTCATCCACACTTCTGGGCAGACTCCAAGCAGTTCTCCAGGAGGAGGGAGGCAAGGCGCGCACCCCCTACTTGGGAAATAAGGATTGGAGAACCGAGGCCCCAAAACCAGCATCCCGGCGTGACTCAAGGTCAATGTGGTAGTGGGTAATGAAGGTGTTTACAGACTTCCAGGTAGCAGCCCAACAGATTTCCTGGATAGGGATGTCCCTGGAAGCAGCAGTATGACAGGTAGAATGAGCTCTTATCCCTCTGGGAGGGCTCCTTGCCTGCCAACTCACAGCACAGACCTATGCATGATGTAATCCATCTTGCAATGGTCCATTTGGCTGCAGGCCTGCAAGAAGCGGCTTCAGCGTAGGTGACAAACAACTGGCGAACCTCTCCACGAATTTCCGCCATTCGCTACTTATAATAGGAGAGAACACGTCTCAGGTCCAAAGCATGGAGCCTGTACTCAGCGTCCGAGGTGTAGTTAGGGTAGTATACTGGCAGAGTCAACACCTGGTTAAGGTGAAACTCTGATACCACCTTCAGAAGGAATTTCGGGTGAGGTGCAGTATAACTTTGTCCCTGTGAAAGACCAGATAAGGGGAGTCCACCAACAGTGCCTGGAGCTCCCCCCTGTCCTTCTGGCTGACGTGATAGCCACCAGGAAGGCCGTCTTCCACAAGTGTGAGAGTGCACACTTGCACATAGGTTTGAATGGCTTGCCCATGAGCTTCGCCAAACCCAGCAACAGATCCCATGGAGGTGGAGGTTCACACACCGGAGGGATGTGTGATCCAGGCCTTTGAAAAAGCACCCGACCACTGTCTCCTGCTCCAATGTTGGCTGACCGGGCCCGTGCCCAGTAAGCAGAAATGGCTGCCAGTTGCACCCTAAGGGTCGATGACCGCAGACCCCTTTGGAGAGAGACCAAAGGTAGTTGAGAATGTTAGCCACAGAGCAGGATAAGGGGTCCAGACTCTTACCCTGACACCAAATGGAAAATCTCTTCCACTGGAAGGCATAACATTTCCTGGTCGATTCCTTACGAGATGCCTCCACCACGGTGTAGACATCCTCAGAAAGACCCAGAGCCTGGAACTCTAGCCACTCAGGTACAAGGCTGTGAGGTACAGGGATTGAAGGTCCACATGGAAAACCTTCCCCTGGTTCAGTGATATCAGGTCCTGGCATGTACAAAGCCACTCTGGGGGCCTGCAGCTGAGGCTGAGGAGATCTGGATACCAGAACTGGCGCGGCCAGTCTGGGGCTACCAGGATCACCTTTGCCTTGTTCCTTCTCACCTTGAGGAGCACCTCGTGGATCAAGGGAAATGGGGGGAAGGCGTAGAGGAGGCCTGGGGTTCACGGCCTCGAGAAGGCATCCCCCTGCAGCGAGCCCTGCTGAGGGGGGGGGTGGGCATGGTACAACCTCAGCTTGTTGTTTTCCCTGGAGGCAAACAGGTCCACCAACAGTTTGCCCCAGTGGGAGAACAGACTGTAAGCTACTTCTGGATGGAGAGACCACTCGTGGGATGTCTGGCCTATGCGACTGAGAGCATCCGCCAGCTGGTTCGAGACTCCTGCCACATGAATGGCTAGGAGATCCACCTCCAGCCAACTTACAAGGGTCCAGATGCGGAGTGCCTCCTTGCACAGCAGACAAAAGTGCATGCCGCCCTGTTTGTTGAGGTAGTACATGGTCATGGTATTGTCCATCTGGACTTGAACCACTTGACCCCAGAGCTGAGAAGCGAAAGCTGACAGTGCCAGTCTGACTGTTCTGAGCTCCAACAGGTTGATGTGGCATCGGGACTCCTCGGGGGTCCAGAACCCATGGGCCCTGTTGTCCCCAATGTGGGCTCCCCAACCCATGAGAGGTGCATCGGTCGTAAGAACGACTGTCGGCTCGGGGAGGACAAACGAGATCCCTTCCTACAGTTGTTCTGGGGCGGTCCACCACTGGAGCGCATCCCACATCTTCTGGGTTACAGTGATCCGCTGGTCGAAATGACCGAATTGCTGAGTCCACTGGGCGGCCGGCTCCCATTGGAGGGGGTGCATGTGCAACCAGGCCCAACGGACCACTGAGGTGCACGCCGCCAGGTCATCCAGAAGGCGCAGAAAGTCCTGGGCAGGGCGCAGTGCCCAACCAGAAATGATCGGGCAAAGGAAGAGAGAACCTCCGCCCTGTCTGCCGGGAGCCAAGCTCTGCCCCGATGAAGCCCATCACCTGAGAAGGCATGAGTTCTGACTTGGCCTCGTTGCTCAGGAGGCCGAGTTGCGAGCAGGTCTGGAGGGCCAGATCCCTGAACCTTTCCAGCTCCTGTTGGGAGGAACCAGCCAGGATCCAATCGTCAAGGTAAGGGTAAATTCTGATCCCCCCAACCCCCGACGCCGGAGATGGGCTGCCACCACTGCAATGCATTTGGTGAAGACCTGTGGGGCCAATGACAGGCCGAACAGCATGGCTCGGAACTCGAAAAGGGTCCCTTCGACCCTGAAGCAGAGGGATGTGAAAGAACACATCCTGCAGATCCAGAGAACAGACCCACATGTTTCGCTCCAAGGATGGTATGACCTGGGACAGAGTGACCATTCGAAAGGTGCGTGACCTGAGAAACTGATTCAGGTCGTGGCGATCTAAAATAGGGCGCCAACCCCCATCCACTTGGGCACCAGGAAGTACCTGGAGACAAAGCCTGGGTCTGCAGACAGACAGATTCACCACGGGAGCTACTGCCTCCTTGAGGAGGAGCTGAGCAATGTCGTCTCAAAGAGCCGACTGGGTGCATGCGGAAATCTGTTCTTCCAGAGGGGTGCAGGCTCGGCTGGGAGGGTACTGCTTGAATTCCAGAGGCAGTCCCTGATCGACCACTTTGAGAACCCACCTGTCTGTAGTGATAGCAGACCGGGTGGAAAGGAAGTGGTGGAGCCGGCCCCCCCATGGGAAGACCCAGAGCTGGTTTGACGGAGATAGGGGTGGCAACCCCCACCCCGTCACTGGGCAGGCTTAGAGAAGGAGGAGACTCCAGGACCTGAGCCTGCTGCTGATGCTGATGCTAATGCTGCTGACCTCCCTGGTAGGAGGACTGCCGAACCGCAGGGGAAGAGTGCTGAAAGGGCTTCTTCTTTTTCTTCTGCTGGTTCTTGCCCGAAGAACCCCTGACAGAAGTGGCGTCCAAGGTGGCACTGGACTGCTCTATGCGCTGTAGGTGACCGGCCCCTCCTGGGCTGAACAAGTCGGTCCCAAAGAAAGGCACATCAGCTAACTTGTGCTGGGTATCCGCCGGGAAGGAGGAGAGCCTCAGCCATGCCCTGCGGCGAGAGGCAACTGTGGCGGCCATCGAGTGGGCACAAGAATCCCCTATGTCCAGTGCTGTCTGGAGCTGCTATCTGGCAACAGCTCAGCCCTGATCCCGGACCTGCTTAACCGTGGTCTGCATGTCTGCAGGGAGATGAAGAAGGACTTCATCTAATGACCAGAGAAGGGCATGAGAGAAGTGTACCATGATGACGACCGAACTTGCCTGAAGAAGGCCCAAGGAGGAAGTCACATAGACTTTCCATGCCAAATGGTCCAGAAGCTTGAACTCTTTATCGGGGGGTCGGTCAGTGTCGGCAGAACTGCCAGTACACCTGAAAACAGAGGCAGTCACCAGGTTCTCTGCTGAAGGGTGCTCTGTGAACCCTGCAAGGGACCCTATGGGCACCGCGTACTTGCAGGCCATGAGGGCAGACGGTGCTGGACATGAGGCAGGGCACTGCCTCAGTTCAAGTGCTGGACCAATAATGGCCTCGGCCACAGGAAAGGTCTCCGTCGGGGTATCTCCTCTCTTCAGGATGTCCGTGAGAGGGTACTCCGCCTTTTTCTGGATGGGTTCCAGAGGCATCCCTGTGGAATCAGAGATGAGACGAAGGATCCCTTGGAAGGAGGAAGGACCTTCCTCCATCCCTGTGCCAACGGACGACTCATCATCCCCAGGATGAGAGTGCAGCCCAGTGACATCAGAGTCTGAAGAGTCAGGGTACAGTGGCCTGCCACCCAAATCACCCTCGACCTGATGAGTGCGGTCTGGGGTGACCGTGACTGACAGTCGAGGAAGCCCGGTATCTGGTCGGTCCTCTTTAGAAGGAGCCCCTCCCACAGGCTGCTTAGCCGGTGGTTCCACATCTATCGGTGGAGAGGCGGTACAGGCGAACCCGGATGATGGGTCAGCCCCGCGGTGGGGGGAACCGAAGACTTACTTTCTGAGGAGGTGGGCTTCGGCCTAGGAGATGAAAGCCAAGTAATGGCCGGGGTAGGCGGCGGAGTCGTCGTCTGCCCGGACAAAATCAGCTGTTGCCACATAAGGTCCTCGTAGTGCCAGAGTTTCCATCTGAGCCTCTCCTCATCTGAGGAGGATGAGGACGACCTGTGGCATTGCCTCTTTTTGGAACGCTTGTGGCTCTTCCTCGGCCATTCAGCTGAGGGGGTTCTAGACCTCAACTGAGATCAGGTGGGCCGACTCGGTCGCTCGGGAGACATCGGAAGGATCGGTGAAACCCAAGGGTCCGGAACCGGGTCCTCGATGGGGACACCAGCAGGCTGGGTCTCATTGGGGAACACAAAGACTGGAGTCCTTCCCAAGGAGTCGCCAACCACGTCCAGCAACAGAGGGTCGATTGGATCGAGAACAATCTCGACCTCATCGGCCACCTCTTCGGTCGTCTGGCCAGACAGAAGTTCCGTGAAGCCTGTGGACGAGGAAGCGATCTCGACCAAGGTAGAGACCGAATCCACCTGGGACGGAGACCTATCTTGGTCCCAAGAGCGCATTCACAGAGATGAAGACAAGCTAGGATCCTTGTCTCTCTTGCAAGAGCGGGAGGAGTGCAAGCCCACGGGCGCCTCACCCCGGGTGGGGAGAGACTGGCACAACTCATTGAAGGATCCTGTGAAGATGGAGCCCAGATTGAGTCAAACGACAAAGCTTTGATTGTCCGAAGCGCGGGCGGCTTCTTCTTCAAACGCCTTCATGCGTTCCAGCTGCTCGGCGGAACCAGTGGCAACCGCCCACCTAGCCTCCTTGGACTTCACCGGAGGATTCCTCTTCTCCAGTCTCCCCAGCTTTAAATGTGCCAGACGGTCTTCCAGGATGTTGGGATGGAAGGCCAAGCAAAAAGTGAAGGGCGAGGTGCCATGGCCGACGCATAGGTAGTAGATGTACGCGAGATGGGGATCGGTGCATGACATCTTCTGGCCGCAAGGAAACCGGTGAAATCCTGGAGAAGATTTCTCTTCCATGATCAAAGACACAAAAGTGCGATCGCTAACTCGAATGAGTTTTAGTTTTGGTAAAACCGAATTTTTGAAAGCCAGGGCCTACGAAATGTGTGAGCACAAGGGAGGCAACTTGCATCTTCCAGGAGAAAGGAAGATCTGGCGTCATGGGGCGCAGCCAAGGTATATACCACCCGGGTGGGTGGGAGGAGCCAGCTTAAAGACTTCTGGCAAGGTTTAAAGAGGAAAGGGACATGCCAAACAGTGTGGATTAACAACATATCCACGATCCTAGAATGTGAATTACAAATATATCCTGCTGCTATCTTCTCTTCAGCCATTAGATGGTGCTAATAAGCAATCTTAGCACTAACATAACTTGTAACTACACACATTCCTATACTTAACTACATATTAAAATTATTGAACACTAAACAATCGTCTAAATCTACAATACATAAATCAGATTTTATTGCTCAAGTGAAGAAGTTCATTTATGAACAATACATAAAGAATATGCTTATCAAAATAATTTATAGGCTATACAAGATAGAAAAATAAAGAAAAACACTCTAAGAAGCCAAGGCAACAGTGGCATATTTTCAAAGCAACTCATTATGAGGAATTTTTTCTGGGACCTCCTAGTAATTAAGTCCAAAACTTAATGAAAAAGATCCAGAGGGTTTGGGCATGAATTATATCCTGTCACTATCTTCTATTTAGCTACTAAGTGATGTTAGTGAGTAACCTTAACACTGAACATAAATTGCACAAATGTTTATACTTCTTAACCACATCATATCAGAATTATTACACACTAAATAATTGTCTAAATCTATAATACATAAATCATATTTCATCGCTCAAATAAACATTCATTTACAAACATGCATGAAAATAAGCTCATAATACTAATTTGTGGACTATGAAAGATAGAAAAATAAAGAAAAATACGTCCAAACCAGAACAATACATAAAGAATATACACAGGGCGTATAGGTAACATTGTATATCAGAACTGTCAGGCCCATGAAACAACAAATACCAGAGCATGTCCGTTTCATTTTACAGGGTAGAAAGGATACACCAGTAGGAACACATTTTGCTAGTACTCATGATTCTGACACAATATGTTTTGTGGGGATTGAGAGGGTGAAGTCACCAAAACATGGTGGAGATGGACCAAATTTGTTGCTTCAATGTGAAAGTCAATGGATTTATAAACTTGAGAGTGTTTTAGAGGACTGAATGGCAGATGGGATCTGAAACCATTTTTGGTGAAAAAATGATAGTCATAGTAGAAAGTAATTTGTTGCCTGTAATGACCTTCATCTCCCTTTCATTCTCTCTCCTTTTTTCTTTCTTGTTTCAGGTTTTTCAACCCTAATTTCATTCCCAAACCCTCCAGATTAGAAACATAGAAACACAGAAGCTGACGGCAGATAAGGACCACAAGGCCCATCTAGTCTGTCCATTTCTTTTTCCTACCTTACAAATGTGCTATCGGCCTTTGCTCTGTCAACGGCCTATCTATTCATCTGTATTGCTCCCTTATGCCTATCCCATGCTTGTTTGAAGCCCTGCACTGTATTCATATCCACCACTTCCTGAGGTAGGCCGTTCCATGCATCCACCACCCTTTCTGTGAAAAAGAACTTCCTCACATTAACCCTTAATTGGTCTCCCTCTAATCTCATGCTGTGTCCTCTATTTTCATCAAGTTTTGGACTTAATTACTTGGAGGTCCCAGAATGAAAAAAATCCCTCATTAGAATGAGAGTTGCCTTGAAAATATGCCACTGTTGCCTTGGCTTCTTAGAGTGGTTTGGACATGTTTTTTCTTTATTTTTCTATCTTTTATAGCCTATAAATTATTGTGATGAACATATTCTTTATGTACTGTTCATAAATGAACTCATTCACTTGAGTAATAAACATAGAATTTGACGGCAGATAAGGACTGCTTGGCCCACTTAGTCTGCCCATTTCCCTACCTAATGGATAAGCTGCAGATCCTAGTTAACCAACAGCCTACTTCCTCTTACCCCCCACTAGAATTGCCTTATGTCTGTCCCATGCATTCTTGAATTCCCCCACTGTTTATGACTCTACGACGTCCTCCGGAAGGCTGTTCCATGTATCCACAACCCTCTCTGTGAAGAAATACTTCCTCACATTACCTCTGAGCCGTCCCCCCATTATCTTCAAATTGTGCCCCCTTGTTTTTGCACATCTCTTTTTCTGCAAGATGCTACCCTCTTGGACTTTGTTGATTCCCTTGAGGTATCTGAGCTATCATGTCGCCCCTCTCCCTCCTGTCCTCGAGGCTATACATCTTCAGTTCCTTTAGTCTTTCTTCATATGTCTTCTGATGCAGACCCTGCACCATTTTGGTTGCCCTCCTCTGGACAGCCTCCACCCAGTCTATGTCTTTTCGGAGATGGGGTCTCCAGAACTGCAAACAGTACACCAGATGTGGTCTTACCAACTGCTGTACAGAGGGCCAACAGCTTCCTGTTTTCTACTGGTGATGCCTCTCCCTATGCATCCCAGTATCCCCCAAGCCCCCTTACTGCCTTCTCACATTGCTGGCCCACATTTAGGTCGTCTGATATGACTACCCCCAGGTCCCTTTCCATTTTTGTTGTTGTTAGTATCTCACCCCCCATTGTGTACTCTTCCCCTGGGTTTTTGTTTCCCAGGTGCATTACTTTGCATTGAATCTGAGCTGCCATACATTTGACCATTCCTCCAACCTTGCCAAGTCCCTTTTCATCCTTTCCAGAAACAATCACCTACAACTCTTGCCCTCCACTCCCAGGGAGTACCTTCCTTCCTTTCAGACACCTATTTCTCAAAGGCTAAGTAACGGGTCTAGTCTCAACTGACTGCAAATATCTCCCAGCTACAGTTCCTCCCTGGCAAATTAAAGTTAGAACTAAGAAAAGTCCACCCCAAAAACAGAATCAATACTAGTTACTTACACAGGTCCAAAAAGTAATATTTCAGTTTAGTGCAGTCTACAAAATAACCTCCTTGATTCAAGGAAGTTGTGGCTGCTGTCTCACTTTCCCTGTCTTCAATGTGAGAAGGAGACTGCAACACCTCTGAAACAAAAAAACCTTTCCAGCAAAAAATAAATAAATAAAATAGGGGCAAACAGTAATTTTGCTTAGCCTAATGATAAAAAGTCACAAAAATTTAAGCACCACCTGTAATAATTTCACAGAAGACATACCCTGTAAGAAACACTTTGCTACAGAGAAAAGATATACCTTGCAAATAGACAACCTGAATCAGAAGATTACAGCAGTAATCTGTTAGTACACACCTGTAGGCACACCTTATAATAATGCAGCAGAAGGTATACCCAGGAACAGCAAAAATTAATCAGAGAAAAATAAAGCAATAAAATGTTAGCAACAAACAGTAACAATCCCTGTGAATACAAAATAAAAACACACAGTAAATCTGCCTAGCCAAAAGTCTTAATCCTTTCTCTTACTCTGGTAAGGTTCTTAGTTCTGTCCTAGGTGCCTTGGCCAGCAAACCTAGCCTTTCACCTCCAAGATATCAACTAACCTGACCTTTTAACCCTTCTTTCTGTTGGAAGTTGCTGGCAGTTTGCCAGCCCCCAATACACACCTAATCCCCTGGAAGAGCTGTGGGAGGAAAGCAATTAGCTCTTTCAAAGTGAGGAGGAGACTGCAACACCTCTGAGACAAAAAAAAAAAAAAAAAAACTTTTCAGCAAAAAATAAATAAATAAAATAGGGGCAAACAGTAATTTTGCTTAGCCTAATGATAAAATCGGATTTATATATTACAGATTTAGACGATTGTTTAGTGTGCAATAATTCTGGTATTATGTGGTTAAGCATAGACATTTGTGTAATTACAACTTATGTTAGTGCTAAGATTACTTATTAGCACCATCTAGTGGCTAAAGAGAAGATAGCAGCAGGATATATTTGTGATTCACATTTAAGTTTATTGTCTGAACCTGTATTTTGTGCATTTAAGTCTCCCAACAATAAGCAGCTCCATCCCGAGGAAGACTCATTAGTGAGTCAAAGCGCTGGGGAGCACATTGTGTTATTTTTGTCATGACCTTGTGTGCCAAGTATGCTTACATAAATTCTTTTATTTGGAATTGGCTATTGGTATCAGTATTTCTTTAAATGTCAGAGTGCAGTGGCCACTTGTGTGTTTTTGTCATTGTGCTTCAGGCTGGCCGCTCTTTGATCACTGCACCAGTTAATCCAAGGGGTTTATTGATCGCAGCACCAACTTTTTGGTTTGAACTGCTTTGAAAAAGTACCTGACCACCTTCTCCTGGGCCACTGTCAACATAACAGCCAATGCCTGGTTTGCAAACATGCTTGCAAAGATGCTGCTAGATGCACCTTAAAGGTGATAGGAAATGATTTTTAGTTAGCGGCCATCCTATTCCCCTTTCCATGTCAGTTATGTCTTCCAATTTCCTTTTACCAGTTTTTGATAAATACATAACTAGTTAGCTTTGGGATACTCTCAGAGCTACACAGAGTTCCATTCTCTTCACCAGCTAGTGCTCTTTCTTTTCACATTTCGAAGACATTCCATGACATAAGTTACACCATCCCATGCTATTCATCTGAATGGCCTGGAATGGTGTAACTGATGTCCTAGAAATAACAATTACGTACTTTCCATAATTCCTGATCTTCTAGGAATATCTTCACCACTGATTCACACTACTGGATCTGAGCCAGAGGTGCTCGGACCCCACAGGAGCTAGAACTTTTCAGGAGGACTGGCGCTGAGCTAATAAACGGGGAAGCTCGCAGCACAGGCTTACCTAGACACCAGCCCTCAACCGCCTCAGCACCTTTTTTTTTTTGGTAACCAAGGAGGTGCAGTATAACCTAACAAGTACTTAATCTAAGGGCAGCATGAGACAGCCCTGGAGAGCTGTGTAAGAACAGTCAAACCAACCAGTAACACAGTGTCTTCACAGATCAAACCAAGAACAGGGAGGTGAAGACCGATAAAACATACTGTAGTGAGCTTGGGGGATAGCAAGTGGGTGCGTGAATCAATGGTGAAGATTCTCCTAGAAGATCAAGAATTATGGTGAATAAGTAATTTTCATATCTACCAGAAATCAGTCTTCACAATTTATTCCCACTAGTGGGTCAGAGTACCAAGCTCAGACAAAAATCTCCTGGCCTATGGCGGCACGAATCAAGGGCTCATTCAGGAGGGTAATCCAGTCAGGACTGCCCTGCCAAAGGTGGCATGCTGCTTGGCATGCACATCCAAGCGTAGTGCCTAACAAAAGTGTGCACTGTGCTCCAAGTTGCAGCTTGCAGGTATCACCGATAGGCACCCAGCAAATCTCTGCAAGGTATGTGGCAACCACCCTGGTGGAATGGGCAATTACCTTGCCCTCCAGCTTAGCCGGAGACATGGCATAGCAGTGGCGCAGGCATTTAACAATCCAGATAGAAATTCACTTGACTAACAGGCTGTCCCTTCCGATTGGGATCCAAGGAGACAAGGCGCTGTTTAGATTGCCTGAAGTCCTTCGTTCTGTCCAGGTGGAATGTGAGAACCTTCTTAACATTGAGGGAATGGAGAGTGCACTCTCCTTCATTCTGGAAGTTGTCAAATTAGGCAGCACTAGTGGCTGGTACACATGGAACTCCAACATCACTTTCAGTAGGAACTTAGGGTGCGTGTGGAGAACTACTTTTTCCTTGTGGAAAACAATATACACAAGATCTGTGAGCAAGGCATGGATTTCAGAGTTCCGACACTGCAGGTAGAGGTGATGGCTCCTAGAAAGTACAGTTACGTAAGAACTTACTATAACAGTAGATCTTCGAGAGAAGCTCTTGAAGCAGGTTCCACATTGAGGACTGACGCCACCTGGCGGCGGTTCCGGCAACTTTTTCTCTAGCAGTACTGACGTGGGAACGCCCCCCTGTCAGCGTTGGCTCCACCCCCGATGTCGCCCTATATAAGGGAGGAGTTCCCCACATGCCCCAGTTCTTGTACGCTCCCCATCAGGCAAGATAACGACAGGCAATGGTCAGAAAAATAATCGTCAACGGACAACCCTTCAAAGAAGAAAAAAAAATGGCCTGAACAGGGCCTGCACCCTGGGGGAAAGGTGGGTGGGAAATACACCTGCTGCAAGAGCTTCTCTCGAAGATCTACTGTTACGGTAAGTTCTTAACGTAACTGTACTATCTTACTTCGAGGAAAAGCTCTTGCAGCAGGTTCCACATTGAGGACCGAGTCCCAAGCAGCATGAACATACAACAACCCCTGGGAGGGGGGAAAACAGCAAGGAAAGGAACAGCAGGAGAATGGAAGGTCCCTCAGGAAACCAGGCCTTGCAGAACTGCAAGGCCAAACCCTGCTCTGCGTCTGGAAATGATGTCGAGGCTATAGTGCCGGACAAAAGTATGCACAGAACTCCAAGTAGTGGCAGCACAGATGTCTGCTGTTGGTACCCTCTTCAGTACTGTGAAGGAAGCAGCGATAGCTCTGGTAGAATGAGCTTTAACCGGCCCAGATGATGACCTGTTGTGCTTCTCGTAACAGTAGGAAATGCAGTGGACCAACCAGCGCTAAATCATCCGTTTGGTGACTGGACAACCTACGGACCGTTGGGCAAAGGACACGAAAAGCTGATCAGACTTCCTGTCCCCCTTGGTTCTAGCCATGTAACATCTGAGAGCCCTGTGGACATCCAAAGAGTGAAGCAGGGTCTCCCCTCTGTTAGAGTGCTCTGGGTAATAAACTGGGAGCTGAACTGACTGATTCAAGGTGAGCTCCGAAACAACTTTCGGTACGAACTTCGGATTAGTGTGGAGATCAACCTTGTCCTTGTGGAAGACAAGGTAAGTTTCCTTACACATGAGGGCTTGAAGTTCTGAAATATGCCTCGCCAAAGTGATAGCTACCAGAAACAGAGTCTTCCAAGAAAGGAAATGGAGCTCGGACTCCATGGTCGGTTTAAACAGGGGAAGAGTAAGCTTCTCCAGGACGAACAGGAGATCCCAAGGAGAAACTGGGTCCCTAATGGCAGGTCTGATGTGGAAAATACTGCATAAAAATGCCTTGGAAACCTTCATCTGAGCCACCGTCTTACCAGACACAGAGAAATGGTAAGCAGAGATGGCAGCCAGGTGTACCTTGAGGGAGGAATAGTTGAGACCTTTCTCGGAAACAGAAAGCAGATATTCTAATATGGTATTAACTGGACAGACCAACGGATCCACTCGCTTGGCTGTGGCCCAAATACAAAAGCGTTTCCAAGTCATAGCGTAAGTGGCTCTGGTGGCAGGTTTCCAAGCCTCAACCAACACTTAAGCAACCTGATCAGACACTCCAAACCTGATCTTGGCTAGGTCCTGAGGAGCCAGGCATGCAGGTGAAGTGAACGTAAGTTCGGGTGCAACAGGGACCCCCTGTCCTGTGACAGAAGGTGAGAAGAGACAGGAAGAGGCATCAGTGACTCTACCGCTAGACGCTCTAGTAAGGGAGAACAGATAACGAGACCACAACGGAGCGATCAGGATAAGAGTGGAAGGTTCTGACCGAGCCTTGAGGAGGATCTTCTGAAGGAGCAGAAAGGGAGGGAAGGCGTACAGAAACCTCCTGATCCAGCAAAGGAACAACGCGTCTTGCCAAAAGGCTCCAGGCTCTGGACCTAGCAAGCAAAAATTGGGCAGTTTTGCGTTGAATTGTGACGCGAAAATGTCCATATCAGGCGTCCCCCATAGACAGAAGATATGATCTGCAACCTCTTGGAGCAATTCCCATTTGTGGGCTTGAGATCATGTCCTGCTGAGCGTGTCGGCTAACACGTTCTGTAACCCGGGAACGTGTACTGCCGTCAGAAACAGGTGATGCTATAGGGCCCAATCCCAAACTTGCATGGCTTCCCTGCAAAGGGGATAGGAATGTGTGCTGCCCTGTTTGTTGATGTAAAACATCACCGAAGTGTTGTCTGTCTGCATCAAGAGATGGCCCAGCGTTAGGACCGAGGCCAGGGCTTGGAGGGCGTAAAGCACGGCTCTCATTTCCAGGATGCTGATGCGCAGATTCACCTCTGTGGAGGACCAGGAACCCTGGGTACAATGGTTCTCCAAGTGTGCGCCCCACCCCTGGGACGAGGCATCCATGGTTAGAGACTGGGACTGCGCCTCCGACTGGAAGGGGATGCCCGCCAGCAAATTTGTGGACGACATCCACCAGCGCAGCTCTCAACAGACTGGCTCTAATATTATGATTGAGGCATCCAGATTGTCCGAAGTCTGGTCCCACTGGACTCTCAAGGACCACTGAATGGTCCTCATGTGCAGGCGCGCCAAAGGAACCGAGACTAAGGTGGCAGCCATGTGCCCCAACAGCCTGAGAAGAAGCCGTTTCATCACACCTGAGGCTGACGAGATCTGAGACGCGAGGGGCTGAATGCGACCTGCTTTGTCAGAAGGAAGTAAGACCTTTCCGAGAGTGGTGTCCAGAAGAGCTCCGATGAACTGGAGAATCTGGGTTGGGATCAGATGAGATCTGTCCCTGCTGACGGTGATTCCGAGACTCTGGAAAAGTGAGATGGAATCCCTGATAGTTTCCGACAGGCGAGACCTGGAAGGAGCCAGTCCTCCAGGTAAGGAAAACACGAAATGGCCCCGGTCTTCGAAGTGCCGCAGCCATGACAGCCAGGCACTTGGTGAAGACCCTGGGGGCTGAAGAGAGACCGAAGGGAAGGACTCGGAACTGATAGTCCTCGTTTTCGAATCTGAACCATAGGAATCTTTGATGGCTCCTGGCAATGGGAATATGCAGGGAGGCATCCTGCATGTCCAGAGATGCCAGCCAATCTCCTGCTGAGATGAGTGGGAGGAGAGTGGGAAGTGAAACCATCCTGAATCTCTTATAGGAGACCCACTGGCTTAGATCGCTGAGGTCCAGAAAGGATCTGAGATCTCCTGACTTCTTCGGAACTAGGAAGAAGTGGGAGAAAAACCCTCTCCCTGACTCGGCCAGTGGAACCTGCTCGATGGCTTTTTTGTCCAGAAGGGAAGAAATCTCCCACCAGACCAGCGCTCTGTGTTCCCTTGGGTATCGGGATGGAGGCAATGGTCTGTCCGGAGGAATGGAGTTGAACTCTATGGAGTGCCCGAACTCCACGAGCTCTAGTACCCACTGATCGGAGGTCACCCGACTCCACGCGTCTGCGTAGAGGGAAAAGCGACCTCTGACCGGCTCCTCTGGCCGAATGGCCCGAGGAGAAGGGTTGCCTGGATAGTCAGGAGTTTGGTGGGGGGGGGGGAGCGCGGCAGTGGCTGCTTTTGGTTGTCTAGAGGCGGAGGCCGCAGCGCCTCTGGCTCCACCTCTACGACCAAAGCCCCCTCACTGCGCATGCTGCTGAAAGCAAGGTTGCTGTGGCTGATGTCCCCCACGGCCATGAAAATGAGGCTTACGAACTCGTCCGTTTCAGGTGGTACATGGACTGCATGGATTGGACAGCCTTCCCGGAGTCCTGCAGCCTGGTGATGATGCGCTCCGTGTCCTCGACAAAGAGCACGGAGCCCTTAAAGGGAGCATCCAGAAGGTTGGTTTGCACGTCTGGATTGAACCCTGAGATCCGAAACCAAGCATGGTGTCGAAGGCAAATGCCAGTGGTGGCCACCCTTGAAGAGGTGTCCGCAGAATCATAGGCCAAGCACAGCACATGGGTTCCCACGTCTGAGCCGGTCTCTAAGAGTTTGGCCAGCTCTGCCCATTGAGGGCAATCGGGCATGCTCTGCACTATGTCCATTCCCTATTCCCAAAGGGCGTTCTGAAACTGGACCATGTGTAAGTTCAGACTCCTTATACTGCAGGTGGCAGCAGAGTTCACCTTGCAGCCCATCAAATCCAGCTGCTTCGATTCTCGATCAGGCGGCTGGGTGCTCAGGTGTTTGGGCCTCTGTGAACAGTCGTGAGCTGCCGAAATCACCACAGAGTCCGCAGCAGGTGGTTCGGCCAGGAAGGTATGGTCCGAAGGTGCCCAGTATAGCCGATAAGCCTTCTTGGGCATGGTAGAGGAGGAATGGGGGTGCTTCCAGGTCACACGGGTGACATCCTGTAAAGTGTCGACCATGGGAGGGATGACCACCGGCTTTGGGTCCTTTTGGTGGAGGTATTTAGTCAACCACAAATGCTCGGGGTCCCGGGCCTCAGTGTCCCATCCCATGTTGGCCTGGATGTGCCTCATCAGTTCCATGAAGCTGGGATCATCCGGAAAGGATTTGGAAAGGCCCTCTGTGTCCTCTAGGTCTGGCTCAGAGTAGGCATCAGAGGATGAAGAGTCCGCGCGTCTACATAGGAGTCTGGAGAGGAAGAGGGAGAAGGACTGTATCTTCCAGTAATGGAGAGGGAGAGCGGGAGGAACTCAGAGACCTATGCCTCCTAGACTTTTTGAAGTGTTTCTTAGGAGGTGATTCCCTGTCCACCCCACTGTCCACCGGTTCAACGCTGACCATGTCCAGAACCAGTACCAGAGTAGGAGGGGGCGCACCCGCTGGAAGGTCCTTTTTAACGGTATCCCACCAGTGGGGAAAAAAGCTCCTTCACCTGTGACAGGTTTAGCTTGGGAGAACCTGGAGGAGGCGGTGGAGGAGTACCCGAGCCCGAGTTGGTACCATCGTCTGGTGGTACCGGCGTCGGGTCTGCACCCTTATCAACCGGTGTCGGCCGAGGGGGGACATTGGGGCGGTGTCGGCGCCACCGTCATCGGGGTCTGGTGACAGTCGAATGGAGAGATGGGGTGACCGGCGCACGAACCACAACTGGAATAACCGTCGTCGGGACCGGGGTCGGAACGCCCACTGGCGGACAAGGATCCAGCATCAGTTTTTCCTTAGGGGCAGATGGATGTCCATGGGAGGCGTGGGCCTTAGGATGGTAGGCTTTGTAGCCACTGTGTTTCTCGGCCAAACGCCGGTCAGTCGCCAGAGGTGGGCAGCGGTCGGAATCCTTATGTTTTGGTGGCAAGGAAGAAGCCCTGCCAGCCGAAGACCCAGAGTTCTTGTTCGACTCCCGGGAAGTCGACCTTCAATGAAGAGGCCCAGCAGGAGGAGCCCTTACCTGAGCCCGAAGATTTTTTCAGCGGGCTGAGAGATCCTCAGAGGCTGGAGGGTGGAACCAGAGGACTTGGAGACAGAGGAAGGTTTAAGGGTCGTGAGGTGTGATTCATGCCCCGACGACCTGGATTTCGAGCCCGAAGACCTGTGCTTTGAGAGCGACGGTCCCCTGTCCTGTTCCTGGTGCTTGTAGGACTTGCGGGTGGGAGGAGGAGGCCCTTTCCATGGCGGCAAGTTTAGTCTCAGTGAGGTAGGCCGCAAGCGATTTCTGGCGCCGGATTCACATCCGCGAGTTGAAGGCCTGGCAGTGGGGGCAGGCGCCGGTGTTGTGGTCAGGCCCCAGGCAGTAGAGACACAACGAATGGCTGTCCTTAGTGGTAATCTGTCACCCACAAGCGTACTTGTTGAGGTAAGAAGTGGACATAGAAACTCTTGAAAGCAGCTGAACCAAAAATCTAGGAGGAGGAGAAGCGATCGATACTGAGCCGTAACCAAGCGAACTAACCCTGACCGTGCAGTGGGAAAGAACTGGAGCACATGGGGAATTCCTTCCTTATATAGGGTGAAGCCGATGCCGGCAGGGGGGTGTTCCCACATTGTTACTGCTAGAGAAAAAGTTGCCAGAACCGCTGCCAGGTGGCATCAGTCCTCAATGTGGAACCTGCTGCAAGAGCTTCTCCTCGAAGTAAGATAAGCTGCTTTCCAAGTTAAGAACTTCAGCTCACATGTCCAAGTGGCTTGAAGGGTTTGCAAGTGAGCATATCCTGCACCAGGCTGATACCACAGGCAGCCACCTACTTCCTGACAGGAGTGCAAGATGCTACCAGTCTAGCAATGTTTGTAAAGTGCTTTGGAATGCATTGTGTATGAAAAGCGCTATATAAATTCTGATTCTTTTTCTTAAGGAACCTCATGAACAATGGCAGCTGTGTCAGGTTGAGGGTACCAACAGGCTCATGGTAGGCAGATATAGCACAAAGGTGGACCTTTACTGAGGAATACTGTAGGCCAACATCAGAAAGATCCGGCAAATACGCAAGAACTGTATCAGGTGGGCACCCAAAGGGGTCTATACGGGTTTTGGAGCACCAGACGGAATATGTTTTCCACTTGGTTGTGGAAGGCTTATGGGCAGTCAAAATTATTTCAGAGATCCTCCGAGGTACCAAATATCTGTTCATATCTATCTCTTCAGGAGCCAGGCCTAAAGATGAAGGGAGTGCAGCATGGGATGAACCAGGTGACCCTGAGTCAGCAAGTCTGTCCTGAGTGGAAGAATCCTCAGTTTGCTGGCCGACAGTCAGTTCAACAGAGGAAGACATATCTGATGAGGCCTGTCACAGCATGTGGTAATAGACATCAGACAAGGGAAATTTACAGGTTCAACACACCGTGGTGTGATATTTATTTTTCAAAACTTCAAAAAATAATAAATGAATACAAAGAAAATCACTACTTAACATCAGTAGTTTCTCCCATAATACAGTCTGGATCTTAGAGCTCCTAAGACCCTTCTTATCTGCATTCAACAGCTTATCTGCCTCTCTCCTCCCTCAGGGCCGAGCCCTACTGGTATGAACTGAAGTAAACTCACTGAAGAAGAATCTTTTTGGTGCGCTCACCTTACTGAGCCCTCTTCTAGTTACAAGACTGGACATGCTGCTTCATGTCTGAACATGTTTCAAAACCAAGGGGTGTTATTTCAAGGGACTTCCTGGTTCAGTTAAAGGTACAGTGTACATATCCACAGATACTGACTCTCTACATCTCTGATCCACAGCAACTGAGCACTTTTATAAAGTATACCGTATTCTCATATATGGAACCTTATACAGTAACAGGTTTATAGTGTGAATTTATGAAAACATCTTAAGGATTTCTTATAACTGTACTAATCATGACATTATTGTTTTTAATGACTTCTGAATCCCTTTTATCCAAAAAGGCTTTATTAACTGTATGTATACCTATTTAAAATAGCCTTCATGCTTTCTGTACACAAAATGCTTTTATGCACTTTACACAACACCTCTCTGGGTGCTTGGTATCATTCCAGGGACTGGATGGATGGAAATGGAAAAAGAATGAAAAGAGAGAACTAGTAGGAAGATTAGTAGGGAAAGTAAGGAGCTACGCTAGGTGGCCAACCTAGGCTAGGGCGGGGGAAAAAGAAGAAAGGCAAAGAGAAAAGCGGTAGCTGTTGCTAGGAAATAAGGAGATAGAAAAGTAGTCCATCAGTCACAGTCGAGGGTGTAGCCTAACTCTGCCACAAGGCCAACAAGGGGCAACTAGTATCTTGCCCCTGTGTGCCTCGAGTTTAATCAAGACCCGCTGCTCTAGAGGGACTGGTGGAAATGCATACAGAAACAGACTCTGCCAATGCAGTCTGAAAGCATCTTGATAGAAAAAGTCCGGAGCAGAATCGAAGCAGTCTGGTACCGACTGTGAACATAAAAAGGTCCACATCTGGGGTACCCTACTTGCTTAACAGTGAACTCACAACGTCTTGTCCTAGTGACCACTCACAAGGATCAGCCTCTCTTCAGCTGAGTTCATCTGCCAGTGTTCTGGACTCTTGACACAAATTACCTGTCAGAATCCCATGCTCCAGACACCATTCCAACATTTTCACTGCTTCCCTGCAGAGAGGGTAACAGTGTGCTCATCCCTGCTTGTTGATGCAGTATATGACAGACTTGTCTGTCCGGAGAAGGACTGGTTTGTGACTGACTAGGTCCACTAGATCCCTCAGGCCATACAAAAAAGCTCTCATCTCCATTACACTGATGTAGAGATGGGTCTCTGATGAGTCCCAGATACCTTGAGTTTGGAGACCCTAACGATGGGCCCCTCACCTCAACAGAGAGGCATCCATGGTGAGAGTGATTCAAGGCTCTGGACAGAAGACGGGGAAGCCCTGGAGAAGGCTGTCCTCCACCGACCACCATGTGAGTGATCAGTCCAGTGGCCTGGTCACCTGAATGAGGTAAGCATGCGGGTGTGATGCTTGTGACCTCTGAGCATCCACTGAGTCGTTCTCATGTGCAATTGTGCCAGAGGCACTGTGAACACTGGAGAGGCTATTACATTCAGCATGCACTGCACGAAGTGGGCTTGCATTCCATATTGTAGCAAGACAGCTGCAGAATTGCCTGCAGTCTGCTCTCTGGAAGAAAAGGCTTAGGCCTTAGTTGTATCCAGAAGTGCTCCTATAAAACACCAGCTGCTGAAAGGGCTGGAGGTGAGACTTCTCTAGAATCAGCAGAACCCCCATTGAGGTGAGAAACCATGAGGCAGTGGACACTGACTGTTTCGTCTCCTGCCTGGATGGACTATCAGCCAGTCGTCCAAGTATGGGTAAACCTGGAGTACCATATTTCTCAAGTGTGCTGCGAGTTCTGCATAGCACTTTGTAAAGGTCTGAGGCACAGAGGACAGCCCAAAGGGCAAGACTCTGAACTAGTAATGCTTCCCCAGTACAGCAGACTAGAGGTATCTGTGGTGGCTGGGGCACTCCAGAATGTGCTGGTATATATTCTGTACATCCATGGAAGATGGCCAGTCCTGGGGTTTCAGGAATGAAGCAGAGATCTCGGAGAAATCATTCTGAATTTTTCTCAATCCATGAATGTGTTCCTATTTCTGAGGTAGAGAACTGGGTGCATGCCCCCCGATTTCTCTGGTATGAAGAAGTAGTTGGAGTAGTAGCCTGTGTTTCACTCTGACTCCGGCACTATTTCCACTGAACTGTTGCTCTAAAGGCCTGCAGTCTCCTGCGCCAGAATTTCTGACAAGTGAACTGATAAGAGGGGCTGCCTTCTGGGCAGATAGTCTGGAGGGATTTCTGTAAAATCCAGGAAGCATCCCTTCCGAAGGATTCTGAGGACCCACTTGTCTATAGTAATGGATTCTCAGTGACAGTGAAACTGAATGAGATTGTCCCCCCCCCCCCAAGGGAGGAGAGGTCAGCTTTGGACAACTGAGGCAGGACCAGGGCTGGAACTTCAGAGGGTACCACTAGGTGCTTTTGGCACCTTTGCCTGCGCTGCCTTCTGAGGCTGGGAGACTGGAATTTGTTTTGGCCTCCCTTGCCTTTTAAACAAAAGGACTGCTTGTTCTGAAACAAACCTCCTTTTCCCCTGTGAGGGTTAGAAAAGGCGGGCCAGTAGTCTGACGCCTTTAGAGACCTCTCTACCTTCTGTGCAGACAGGTCAGTTCCAGCAAAGGGAACATTCACAACTTGTTGGACAATCTTGGGGGGAAAAACACAGGTTACTCATCTGTAACAGGAGTTCTAGGAATGGTATGTGTTGTTCATCCACACTTATTGGCAGGTTCCTTGCCGCTTTAAATCTTGCCGGAAGGTCTTCAAGCTGGCTCCTCCCACCCACCCGGGTGGTAAAAATCTCGGCTCCACCCCATGACGCCAGATCTAGCCCGCTGGAAGCCAGGTTGTCTCGTGCAGCTTGGGAGGCTGAGTGGTGGATGAACAACATATACCATTCCTAGAACTCCTGTTACAGGTGAGTAACCTGTATTTCTAGGGACATGGATATGTTGTTCATCCACACTTATTGGCAGACTCCTAGCAGTTCTCCGGGAGGAGGGAGGCAAGGCGCACACCCCCTACTTAGGTAAGAAGACTGGAGAACCGAGGCCCTGACCAACATCCCGGCGTGACCCAAGGTCGATGAGGAAGGGGAAAACAGCATATGTCTGCTTCTAGGCAGGAGCCCTGCGGATATCCTGGACAGGAGTATCCTCTGAAGCAGCCACAGATGCAGCGGAAGGGTGGGTAGAATGAGCACTTATCCCTCTGGGAGGCTCCATGCCCGCCCACCTATAGCAGAGACCTATGCAGGAGGTGACCCACCCACTCGTCGTCCGCTTGGCTGTAGGTCTGCCAGGTGCGGCTTCAGCGTAGATGATAAACAGCTGGCAAACCTCTCCCGAACTTCAGCCCTACGCTCCCTGGGTAGGCGAACGTTTAAATAGGGTCCCAAACGAACCTATATACGGCCTCTGAGGCGTGAATGGGGAAGAACCCGGCAGAGGCAATACCCGGATAGGGAAAAACAACTCCGCCACTGCCAACGGAAGGAACTTCGGTTGGGGCGCAGGACAACCTTGTCCCTGTGGAAGACCAGATAGGGAGATTCAAAGGAGCGCCTGGAACTCTCCCCTCCTTCTGGATGGCAGAGTAGCCCCAAGAAGGTGTTCTTCCACAACAGGTGGTGGAACTCACACCTGTGCAAAGGTTCGAACGGCTTGCCCATGAGCTAAGCCCATACTAGCGAAGATCCCACAGAAATGGGGATACTCTCCTCGAAGGGGAGATGTGATCGAGGCCTAGAAGAGCGCCAGACCACCTTTTCTGCGCTACCGACTGCCTTCCGGCCCACGCCCGGAAGACAGGGGTGACCAACAGAAGCACCCAGAGGGTCGTCGGCTGAAGCCCTGGTTCAAAAGAACGGACCGCAGAAGGTCCGGAATGCTCGCCGAGGGACGGGAGAGGGGGCCCCAGCCCTGTCCCAACATCAAATGGAGAACTTTACCATTTGAAGTGAGCATGTTTGGCCGACTCCCGGCAGGACGCCTCGAAAACGTCGAGGACCTTGCCAAAGACCTTCCCAGGCCTGGCCCCTAGCCGCACAGGGACCAGGGCCTTTTAGGTGCAGGGATTGAAGGTCCAGATGGAAAACCTTCCCTGAAAACAGAGATCAGGACCGGGCAGGCTGGAAGCCGCCTCGGGAGCCTGGGGCTGAGACTGAGGAGAGCTGGATACCAGAGCTGGCCAACCAGTCTGGGGCTACCAGCATCACCTGCACCTAGTCCCTCCTCGCCTTGCCCGTGGGTCAAGGGAATGGCGGAGAGGCGCAGAAGGGGCCCGGGGTCCGCGACCTCGACGGCATCCCCTACAGTAACCTTGCTGAGGGAGCGGGCATGAGACAGTCTTAGCCTCGTATTCTCCCTGGAGGGAAGGGGGGAGAAGATATTGTGCTACCTCTGGAAGGGAAGACCACTCGTGAGGCGCAGCCTATGTCTGGCTTAGGGCATCAGCCAGGGTGCTGGGGGCTCCTGCCATCGAATGGCTAGGAAACCGCCTCCCAGCTGTGCGAAAGACCAATACGGAGAACCCCCTTACTAGATGCAAGGGGCTCGTCCGAACCTAGCAGGGTAGGTAGCACATGGTCGTGGTGTTGTCCGCCTGGACTTAAACCACTAGACCCCGCACCAACGGAGCGAGCGGTGCAAGCAAGCGGACCGCCAGGAGCTCTAGCGGGTAGGGAAGACATTGGGACTCCTCAGAGGACCAGTGGCAGAGCACTCTGTATTCCCCCTGATGGGCACCCCAACCCATCCGAGAAGCATCGGTCGGAGCAGACCGTCGACTTGGGGTGGACGAACAGGATGTTCTCCTGCAAGAGGTGGAACGGTCTGAAGGAGAGCGTTCCCCAACTCCTGAGCTGTAGTCACGAACTGGTCCGAAGGAACGCAGCACTGTGACCGCTGGCTGGCCAGTCCCCACCAGGGGAACGCATGAACCAGCGGGTCCAACAGACCACGCTGGAGCCGGCCGCCGCGAGGCCCAGGAGGAGCAGGAGGTCCCGGCAGGGCGCAATTGCCCAGTCAGACCTGACCAGGAAAGGGAGGAAGAACCCCAGCCCTGTCCGCCGGGAGCCGAGCCTGGTCCCGAAGAAGGGTCACCCGCTAAGACACGAGTTCCAACGTGGCTCCGATAACAGGAGACCAGCCTGAGATCCAGAACTCTGGATCGACCCCTTCCACCTAGAAGGGTTGTAGTCAGGCCGCCATCCGGGTGGGGTTACGCCCGGGCCCCTCTATGCCGCAGAAAGCTGCTGGGCAGAGACCGGGCGGCCTGGCCTGAACTCGTGGCGGAGATCCCCACTAGGAAGGGAGGAGTCTCCCAGGAAACGGACGGAACGAGGAGGCACGCCCTGAGGCCCAGGAGCGGAGCCACACGCCCGTTATAAGGATAGGATATCTAAGTCAGAGAGACCATCCAGGTGTGCGGAAGAATGGGGCGCAAGCCACCCCGTCCGTTTGAGACCAGGGATACCTGGACACGAACCCAGGGTCAGAAGGAGGATCCGCGACCTTCCTGAGCACCTCTAATTAGAGGGCCAGGCAAGTCAGCTCAGCGGGCCGACAAAGAGGCTGTGGACCCCAAGATCCCTGTGGGGCGACGGCTCAAAAAGGGTGGAACCTGCTCGCAAACCCGAGACAGGACCCACTCTTAGCACCTCCGACCCCTAGAGGTCTGGAAGCGGACCAAGAGGAGGAGGTGCGTAGCCGTCCCCCCACGGGTGAACCCGGGTAGGACGACGGGGCCGGGGACAGCGCCCCTTAGCCCGTCACTGAGCAGGCTTGGAGGAGGAAGAGGCTGAGGGAGCTCTCGGACCTTTACCTCCCTGCTTCCTTTTGGAGGAAGATGCTGGTTTGGTGTCAGGCCGCCCAGCACATGCCTGCTGGCCCTCATGCTGGGCCGGTCGAGCCGCAGGGACCAGGGGGCAAAGGGGCTTATGCAAAGGCTGCCGGCTGCCCTTGTCCCTCCGGGCGGGAGTGACTGAGTCCAGAGTGGCATCGGACTTCTTGGACCCCTGGAGGTGTCCCTCCACTCCAGGGCCGAAAAGGTCAGTCCCCAAAAAGGGAATGTCCGCCAACTCGTGCTGGGTTTTCAAAGAGAAGGAGGATAACCTCAGCCACGCCCTGCAGCGCATGGCCACCGCCGCGGCCTCCGATCTGGCACAGGAGTCGCCCAGATCCAGAGCCGTCTGGAGCTGCTGTTTCGCCACCGCCCTACCCTGGTCCCGGACCCGCCAGACCGTGGTCCGCAGGTCGGCCGGGAGATGAGGGAGGACCTCATCCAGGGAGCCCAAGAGGGCGTGGGAGAAATGTGCCATCAGTGCAGCCGAGCTGGCCTGACGGAGGCCTAGGGAGGATGCAGCGTAAACCTTGCGCCCGACATAGTCCATCCTTTTGGACTCCGTGTCAGGGGGCCTATCCACATCCCTAGCTTTTCCAGTACATTGGAAAACATTGTCGGTAACCATCCCCTCAGCCGAGGGGTGTTCCGAGAAACCGGGCAGAGAACCGACAGGGACAGAGTACTTCCTGGCCATCCTGGCCGATGGCGCAGGGCAGGAAGTAGGCCACCGCCAGAGCTCCAAGGCTGGACCCACAATTGCCTCAGCCACCGGGAAGGCCTCCGAGGGTGAACTCCCTCGGTCTAGAATCTCCGTGAGGGGCCCATTTGGAAATGGGCTCGAGCTGCATCCCGGTGAATTCCGAGATGAGCTGGAGCAGACCCATAAAGAACTATGGGCTGTCGTCCACGGAATGTTCCGGAGAAGACCCTGGGTCCTCCCTGCTAGGAAACATAGAGGAGTCGATTTCGGGCTCCGAGGGGTCTGCAAAAAGCTGCCGCAGGCCTGAGTCACTCTTCGTCCGCCGAGGACGGGCGGGAGTGAGGGGAACAGATAACCTGCGGGACAGGTCATGACCCAGCCTGGGTTCCACCGAGGACAGTGGGACAGCAGGGATCGGACGAGCAACCGGCCCCGGAGAGGGCACCGCGACTGCCTCGAGCGGCTGCGTCGGCCGACCGGGCGGCAGCTGCTTACTAGCTGGAGAATGAATCAGGGTCGATTGATTCCCGGACAACAACAGCTGCTGCCACATAAACTCCTCATAACGTCGACGCCAACGGCATCAAAGCCACTTCTCATCTGAGGATGGGGACGAGGAAGAACGGCAATGTCACTTGACTCAGTGCCTCGACCAAGAACGCCGAGGTCGGCGTGAGCAGCTAGACCGAGAGGAGGACCGAGACAGAGACCCGAATCCTCGGGGGAACCGAGGGCGGGCCTGGGAAGGAGCGGGGTGCGCCCGCTCCTCTTTCGGCTCGGAAGAAAGGGCCGAGGTCCATTGACCCGAAGATACAGGCAGAACCTCAGCCTCCGCCGGGGGGAACCGGCGAAGGGATGGCGGCTCCAGCAGAAGACAGCCCAGATGACTGGTTGAGAGACTCGACAACGTCGACGGGAGTCCTGACCGGCTGGCCTGATGGGGACACCGTGAGGCCAGCGGTCAGAGCTGCATCCTCGACCGGAGTTGACCGTCAGCCGGCAGAGGAGGGGAAACTCTCCAGCTCCCTCCGGCGCCGATGAAGGGACTTAGCCTGCAACTCCCTGGACTTGGGCCGAGAGGCCGGTCCCGAAGGTCCCTCTCCCTTCGAGGAAAGAGACTGGCGAAGCTCCTTGAACGAAGCTGCAAGAGGAGAACTCGAGAGCGCGATAAGTGCCGTGACCGAGGAAGAGGGTCGCCCTCCCCGGCGGGGAGGGAATCGAGCTGCCCAGCCGAGGCCGCCGACGCTGACATCTGCCCGACGAAGTTCCGCAAGGAATCTTCTGAGCGGAAAATTTCCGTCGCCCGAGCTCGAACGGGCCCCCAATCTTCCAGAGAGCTGGCAGAAAGGGCACAACAAAATTGCAAAGTTGAGGATCATGATCCAAGTCAAGGCAGTAAACGCATGTGGAGTGCAGGTCTTTTCTGGAGGAAAGCCGGGCTTCTCATGAACCGGAAAACGAATGAGCCATCGCCACAGCGAACAAGAAGAAGATCAAGTTTCAAAACTTCCAATTGAATTCAAGACCAAATTTTCCAGGAACCAGTCGAAAACGCAGAGCACTAAGGAGGGAACCTGAGCTTCCAAGCGGTAAGGAAGATCTGGCGTCATGGGGCGGAGCCAAGAGTTTTACCACCCGGGTGGGTGGGAGGAGCCAGCTTGAAGACCTTCCGGCAAGATTTAAAGCGGCAAGGAACCTGCCAATAAGTGTGGATGAACAACATATCCATGTCCCTAGAAACAGGGTTTCAGAGCCAGGAATGCCTTCTGATGCAGACGCCTGCAGCAGCAGAGCAAGAGGCAGTATCAAAGGCATCCACGGCAGCTCACAGCTGATGCCTGTTGGACTCAATTCCATGTTTAGCAGTCAGCAGAATCTTATGCTTCGCCTCTGAATCTGGCAGGTAATCTGCCACGGACTTATGCGATCTTCTAAGGGTATTCTTGTATTTTGAAAAATGCCCTCGGTAGCTAGCAATTGGCATGCTCAGGGTAGCTGCTGCGTAAGCCCACTTACCCACAGTGTCAATCTTGTGCAACTCCTTGCTATAAGGGTGTGCAAAGAACTCTCAGGCGAGAACAACAATGGCATCAACTATAGACTGAGAAGTATAGCATACACCTGCCTCTCTCTATGCGGCAGTGTATTCCTTGTCTACCTGGTTGCAGAGAGATGGTACTGAAGTGTGTCTACTCAAACCATGTTGGACAGGGTTTCAAATGCAGCCAGAACAGGAGGAAAGAACAGTTATGTAATTACCATAACAGCAGATCTTCAAGACAATCTCTCATTAAGCCACACCTATGGAACTATAAGCCGCCTGGCACTAGGACCAGACAGAAACTTTTGCAAGCGGTCCACTGCGGGCCAATCTTTTTTTTTTTTACGACAAAGCACAGTTAATGCAAGAACTTACCGTAACAGTAGATCTTCGAGAACAGCCTTGCAGCAGGTTACACCATTAGGACTGAAGCCGGCAGGCATCAGGACCCACAGAAAAATTTTCTAGCTAGCAGTCTTCAGCGGGGACCGCCTCCGACGTCGGTCCCACCCCCGACGTCAGGCGTAGTACATAAGGAGGCAGTCCCGCCAGAATCCCCAGTTCTCCCGCCGGAGACTTCTGGCCGCTGGATGGCATCAGAAGAGGAGACCAAGGACCCGCCATCAGATGGCCAAGATTCAGAACAGACCTTTCCGATCCTAAGGATATTGTTAGGCTGGAACCTACTCCCTCTAAGGGGGAATGGTGGGCGGGAAAGTACCTGCTGCAAGAGCTGTTCTCGAAGATCTACTGTTACGGTAAGTTCTTACGTAACTGTACTATCTTCTTCGAGGTACAGCTCTTGCAGCAGGTTACACCATTAGGACTGATTCCCAAGCAATGGCGCCTAGAAAAGCCATTGGGAGGAGGCAATAGGGAGAACCAGACCCTTCCTGAGCCTAGGAAAGGAGGCCCTGAAGAACAGCAAGGCCGAAACCCGTTCTTCACCTTGAGGCGATATCCAGGCTATAACGCCTGATAAAAGTGTGCACCGAACTCCAGGTGGCTGCAGCGCATATGGCCGACATAGAAACGTTCTTCAGTGCCGCAAAGGAGGTAGCCACTCCTCTTGTCGAATGGCCCTTGACCACTCCAGGCAAGGGTTTCTGACGCTTGTCATAGCAAAAGGAAATGCACTGGATGAGCCAGCGTGAAAGGGTCTGTTTTGAAACCAGGGCCCCTTTCATCCTCTTAGCGAATGAAATGAACAGCTGCTCCGCTTTCCGGTGCTGCTTGGTTCTGGTCAAATAATATCTGAGACACCTGCGCACATCCAGGATGTGAAGCAGTGCTTCTCCTCGACTGGCGTATTTAGGGAAGTATACTGGTAAATCGATGTCCTGGTTGAGAGTAAGGGCTGAGACCACCTTAGGCAGGAACTTGGGATTAGTCTCAGGGACACCCTGTTCATATGAAAAATTAAATAAGGCTCCTTGCATAAGAGCATGTAATTGGAGATTCTTCTCTGAGTAACTGCAACTAAAACAACGTTTTCCATGACGAAAACGTAGCTCTCAATCTACGGCAGGTTCAAAGGGTGGCAGTAAGCTGCTCAAGACAAAGTAAATCCCAAGGAGGGGCAGGATCCTTGATGGGCGGCCTAAGGTGGAGGACCCCTCTTAAAAAGGCACGGGTAGTGTCCAGCTGGGCCACCATGCATTGGCCTATGGGGGCATGATAAGCTGAGATTGCACAAAGGTGCACTTTAATCGAGGAGTAAGCTAACCCGGATTGAAAAAGAGAAAGCAGGTACTCCAGAACCAGCTTCTCGGGGCAGACTAAGGGTGAGAAACCGCGAGTTTGAGACCACAGGCAAAATCTGCGCCATTTCATGGCGTATGTTGCTTGTGTCGCCATTTTTCTGGTGGCAGAAAGCACGTCCGCCACCTCTTGCGAGACCCTGTGTCGCAACATGGTTATGTCTCTAGGAGCCAAGCATGCAGGTTCAGTGAATGTAAGTCCGGGTGGACTAGTAAACCCTCCTCCTGAGACAACAGGTGGGAGCTGATTGGTAAAGCCAGCGGAGGTTCTCGGGACAACTGATTCAGCAGCGGGAACCAAATCTGTCTGGGCCAAAAGGGCGCTATCAAAATAAGCGTTGCGTGCTCCCTGCGAAGTTTGAGAAGGACTCTCTGGATCAACGGAAAAGGAGGGAAGGCGTAGAGGAATCTGCCCACCCAAGAGAGGGACAACGCGTCTCGCCAGAAAACACCAGGCCCTGGATCTAGTGAGCAAAAATTGGTGAGTTTTGCGTTGGATGGGGAGGCGAATAGATCCAATTCTGGAGTACCCCATCTGTGGAACAGATCCTCTGCCACTTCCTGTAGGAGTTCCCACTCGTGGACTCTGGCCTGGGAACGACTCAGGCCATCTGCGACAGTGTTGTCCACCCCGGGAACGTGAACTGCAATGAGGTTTGCGCTGTGTCGTATTACCCATTCCCACACCCTCATTGCCTCCCTGCAAAGGGGGTAGGAGTGTGTGCCTCCTTGTTTGTTGAGGTAATACATCACTGCAGTATTGTCTGTCTGTAACAGGAGAGTACTGGGAGGAATCTCCGACTGGAAGGCCTGCAGGGCATAAAGAACCGCTTCATCTCCAATATGTTGATATGGAGATGAGATTCCTGGTAGTCCATGTTCCCGAGACCTCACCCCATTCAGGTGCGCTCCCACCCCAGCCCTGAGGCATCGTGTGAGAGTGTCAACACCAGGGGACGGGCGCTGTGAAGGGAACCCCATTGAGAGGGTTCCCGGATCTAGCCACCATTGCCAGTCTCGAATCATGGTCTGCGTGATTCTGACTGGCTGCTGCAGATGGTCTCGCCTTTGGTCCCACTGCACCCTTAACATCCACTGGGTTACCCGCATGTGGAGTTTTGCCATCGGGACCATTGGAATGGCCGCAGCCATGTGTCCGAGCAAGCAAAGGACCAGCCTGGCCGGGACGGTTTTCTTCGCTGACATGTCCCTTATGAGGGATCGTATGCGTTCCGCTCTGTCCTCGGGAAGGAAGGCTTTCCCTTTGACTGTGTCCAGAACTGCACCTATGAACTACAGTTTCTGGGACGGCACCATGAGAGACTTCACGTAGTTGATTAAGATGCCCAGAGACTGGAAAAGAGCCTGGGTGTGCTGAATGGCCAGCATCAATGCCTCCTTGGAGGAGGCCATGAGAAGCCAGTCATCCAGGTACGGGAACATGTAGTGACCCTGTCTCCTCAGAGATGCTGCCACGACTGCCATGCACTTGGTGAATACCCTTGGTGCTGATGACAGCCCAAAAGGAAGTGCTTGGAACTGGTAGTGGCGACCGAGAAACTCGAAGCGCAGGAACCTCCTGTGTGCCTGAGCGATGGGGATGTGCAGGTAGACGTCCTGCATATCCAGGGATGCTAAGAAAGCATCCTTCTTCAGCATGGGGATTAGTCCCGGTAGGGTCACCATGCGGAAGCGCTTGTAGGCGACCGATATGTTGAGGTCGCTGAGATCCAAATTTGGACGGAGGTCCCCTGTCTTCTTTGGAACCAGAAAGAAGTGAGAATAGTAGCCTGCTCCTATCTGGTTCCCTGGAACATGCTCCACCACTTCTTTCTGCAGAAGCGCGAGCACTTCCTGCTTGACGAGCAGGGCATGCTGACCCGAGTAACGGGAGAGCAGAGGAGGCCTTGTGGGGGGCGTGTCTAAGAATTCGATAAAGTGGCCTTTTTCGACCAGCTGTAGCACCCACCTGTCGGTGGCGATCAAGCGCCACCCTGGCAGGTGGTCTGCGATGCGACCCCCGACCTTTGTTTCCCGTTCATCCAGAGGAGGGCCGGGGGCCGGGAAGGAGTCATGCTGCGACAGCAGAGGGTCCTGCAGGTTGGGCCGACTTGGAAGCACATTGGCCCCTACCTGAGGATGTTTTGACCTGGGCTTTCCGGGAAAAGGAGCCCCTCTGATGCAGGCCAGAACGGGGTTGTTGCCTCTGAGTCCGGCCGAGAAAATGACTCTGGTTCCTACGAAAGGAACTAAGTCTACATCTGTACATGGCCTGGACAGATCTAACGGCCTTCCCGGCTTCCTGTAATTTGGTGATTACCTTCTCCGAGGCTTCACCAAACAGAACTTCGCCATGATAAGGGCCGTCCATGATGTTCTTCTGGACATCCGGGGTAAACCCGGAGACATGGAGCCATAAGCATCTCTGGAGACATACGCCTGAGGCTGCCGCTCTGGCTGAAGAGTCTGCGGCGAGTCGCACGCTGCGGAGCACCTGGGTCCCCACGTCTGTACCCGTGCGGAGGAGCTGAAGAAGTTCCTCCTTTGGGCCACCGTCTGGCAATTTCTCTACCAGATCCTGCCCCTGTTCCCACAGCGCATTCTGAAACTGAACCATGTGGGTCAGGTAATTCAAGGATCTGATGGCACAAGTCGCGGCCGCGTAAGTGTGCCTACCCAGCACATCCAGTTGCTTGGACTCTGGATCCGATGGCTGCATGCTCAGATGTTGCAGTTTTTGAGACCGGTCATGAGAGGCTGTGATGACCAGGGAGTCGGCCAGAGGATGATTAGCCAGGTACTGGTCCTCCCTAGGGGCCTTGTACAGGCAGTCAGCCTTCTTTGGCATAGCCGGAGTGGAATGTGGACACCTCCATGCTGCCTTGGTGATGTCCACGGGTGGTACTACCACAGGCTTAGGATCCTTTTGCCGAAGGTAACGGGCAAGGCGTAGTCTTTTGGGGTCTAGTTCTTCCGCATCCCATCCCATGTTCTCTTGGATGTGTCTCCTCATCTCAGAGAATGAGGGGTCAACTGGAGGAGACCTGGGGAGGTCACGTGGGTCCAGAGAAGGGATGCTAATCGGTGAAGGAGACCTGGAGCATTCAGAGATGACAGATCTGGAGTCCTCCGTCGATGGCGAATACCGACGTCTTCTGGGTCTCTTGGGGCTGGGTGACCCTGAAGAAGATCTAGACAGAGGCCTTCTCTTCTCTGTAGATCTGCCCCTAGGAGGTGTCTCTGGCTCCTGGGGGGAAGGTGCTCAGCCTGCTGCCCCTTTGGGCGAAGGAGGGGGTGCAGGTCTTGGTGGTACCGCGGATGCTGGAGGAGGGTGCGTGGTGACCACATCCTTTTTGATGGTGTCCCACCAGAAAGTGAAGAGCCTTCACCTCTGCCTGTTGAGTCCCGACGACGGACCGCACGCCGGGTGGTCTGTCGCCGGGCCAGGCGCCTGCTCCCTGGGTGTCTCCAGTTCTGGGGAGGGTTCCCGTAGGGGCTCGACGGGTCCGGAGTCGCCCACCTGGTCCTCGGGCTGAGTGGACTCCTCCTCCAATAGCGCCTCCTGACCGATGTCGGTAGGTGGCGGTGTGGCTCTTCTGTCTGTGGCAGCAGGCGCTGGTCCCCTGGCCGGCGTCCTGGGGGGAGAATGCCTGACTGGCGACGGGTGACGAGCTGCCGCCGGCTCCCGGGAGTGCTTGTGGACCTTGGCCAACGTCGGGTGGGCCGATGTCGGGTCTGACGTCCGCTTAAGGGAGGTCAGCTCCTTGGTCTTACATTGGGGAGGCGGAGGCAAGGAGACAGACCGGACGTCGGAGGCCGAGTGCCGGGACGAAGACTTGTGATGCTCCCCTGACCTGGAAGAGGCCTTAGCCGAAGAAGGCGGCGGCCTGGAGGTCTTAGCAGGCCACAGAGTCGAAGAGCTGCTGGCAGATTTGACCACTACTGGGGGAGGTTGAGAGTGGGCCCTCGACGGAGAGCGGTCCGACCTGGACCCGGAGCTGCGGGAATCCGAGGCCCTGGAGGGGGATCTAGGTCTCACCTTCTCCCGATGTTTCTCGTGGTGCCTGTGGACTTTCCCAAGGTCCCCCTGAAGGAAGGTTCCATGGCCTTAGCTTCTTCTAGGAGGAAAGCCTGGAGAGCCTTCTGTCGTGGCGGATTCTGGTCCGCTATTAAAGCCCTGGCAGAAGGAGCAAGCCTGGGTGTCGGTCCGGCCCAGGCACTGAACGCAGGGCTTCTAGGGGTTCTTTAAACGGGATCTGCTTCCCACAAGCACACTTAGAAGGATGGCCCTCCACTGAAGTTGGGGAGGACATCAGACGAAGAAAGGTAGTCTTGAAGAGAATTTCTCCCAAAATTTCCGATTCGGAAAGGATTTCCTGGATGTCATGCGCTAGTACTAACCGAAGAGGCTGAGACATGCAAGTCGACGGCGGGAAAGAAATACAGGTTACTCACCTGTAACAGGAGTTCTAGGAATGGTATATGTTGTTCATCCACACTCATTGGCAGGTATCCTTGCCGCTTTAAATCTTGCCGGAAGGTCTTCAAGCTTGCTCCTCCCACCCACCCGGGTGGTATAACTCTCGGCTCCGCCCCATGACGCCAGATCTGCCCGCTGGAAGCCCACAGGGTTGTGCGCTTAAGCCGGGAGGTCAGGGAATGGTGGTGGATGAACAACATATACCATTCCTGAACTCCTGTTACAGGTGAGTAACCTGTATTTCTAGGACATGGATATGTTGTTCATCCACACTCATTGGCAGACTCCTAGCAGTTCTCCGGAGGAGGGAGGCAAGACGACACCCCAATACTTACTTGGGAAAGAGAGACTGGAGAACCGAGGCCCCAAACCAGCATCCCGGGCGTGACTCAAGGTCGATGTGGTAATGGGTACTGAAGGTGTTTGCTGACTTCCAGGTAGCAGCCCTGCAGATTTCCTGGATAGGGACGCCCTGAAGCAGCCACTGCTAGCAGCAGTATGGCGGTAGAATGAGCTCTATCCTCTGGGAGGCTCCATGCCCGCCAACTTATAGCAGAGATCTATGCAGGAGGTTACCCACCTGCTTATCGTCCGCTTGGCTGCAGGTCTGCCAGATGCGCTTCAGCGTAGATGACAAACAGCTGGCAAACCTCTCCCATTTCAGCCGCAAGGCCTTATAATTAAGCGAGCTCTCTAGGGTCCAGAGTATGGAGTCATCATTCGCCTCCCAGGTGTGATTGAGGTAGAACACCGCAGAGTCAACACCTGGTTAAGGTGAAACTCCAACCACCTTCTGAAGGAATTTCGGTGGGGCGAGGACAACCTTTGTCCCGTGGAAGACCAGGTAAGGAGACTCGATGGAAAGCGCCCTGGAGCTCTCCCATCCTTCTGGCTGACGTGATAGCCACCAAGAAGGCGGCCTCCACCACAGGTGAGAGAGACACCCGTGCATAGGTTCAATGGCTTGCCCATGAGCTTGCCAGTACCAGCAGTAGATCCCACGGAGGTGGGGGTTCCGCACTGAGGAAATGTGATCAAGGCCTTTGAAAAAGCGCCAGACCACCTTCCCAAGGCCATCGGACGCTTCCCCGCCCGCGCCTCGTAAGCAGAGATGGCTGCTAGGTGCACCCTTAGGGTCGCCGACCTAAGCCCTTGACTAGAAAGGGACCATAAATAGTCCAAGATGCTTGCCAAGGAACAGGAGGAAGGTCCAAGCCCTTGTTTCGACACCAAATTGGAAAACCTTTTCCATTTGAAGGCATAGCATTTTCTGGTCGACTCTACGGGACGCCCAACTACATTGAGGACCTCGCCGGAAAGACCCAAGGCCTGGAACTCTAGCCGCCAGGAACCAGGCGCCTGGGTGCAGGGATTGAAGGTCCGATGGAACACCTTCCCCTGATTGACTGAGAGCAGGTCCGGGCGAGCTGGAGCCTGCCATGAATCCTGGAGCTGAGACTGAGGAGATCTGGGTACCAGAACTGGCGAGGCCAGTCTGGGGCTATCAGAATCACCTGCGCCTTGTCCCTCCTCGCCTTGAGAAGCACCTTGTGGATCAAGGGAATGGGGAAAGGCGTAAAAGAGGCCCGGGGTCCACTGCCTCGAGAAGGCATCCCCCTGCAGCGAGCCCTGCTGAGGGGGCGGGCATGGAACAGACTCAGCTCATGCTCTCCCTGAGGCAAACAGGTCCACCTGAGGTGTGCCCCAATGGGAGAACAGATGCTGTACTACTCCGACAGGAGAGACCACTGTGGGATGCAGCCCCATCCAGCTCAGGGCATCGGCCAGGGTGTTGGAGGCCCTGCCACGTGAATGGCCAGGAGATCCGCCCAGGCTGCGCAGACGAGTGACCAAATGCGGAGAGCTCTTGCATAGAAGCATGGAGCGTCCCGCCTGGCGTTTAGATAGATATGGTCATGGTATTGTCCGCCTGACCGGACCACTTGACCCCGGAGGAACGGAGCAAAGGCGGTGAGAGTTAGCGGACCGCCGGAGCTCCAGCAGGTTGATGTGGCATCGACTCCCGCGGAGACCAGAGGCTATGAGCCCGTGTTCCCCAGATGGGAACCCCAACCCATCAGAGAGGCATCGGTCGATAGAGAGACCGTCGGCTCGGGCGGACTAACGGGATGCCTCCTGCAAATGATCTGGAACGGTCCACCACTGGAGAGCTGCCCACATCCCCTGTGTCACCGGCTACAAGCTGGTCCAAAGGATCGCAGCGCTGACCACTGGCTGGCCAGTCCCCACTGAAGGGGACGATGTTCCAGCGGCCCAACGGACCACGCTGGTGCAGGCCGCCATGAGACCCAGGAGGCGAGGAAGTCCCGGCAGGGCGAATTGCTCAACCAGAAATGATCGGGCAAAGGAGGAAAGAACCTCTGCCCTGTCCGCTGGGAGCCACGCCTGGCTCGAAGAGAGCTTCGAGCTGCGCCTGATGAACAGAATCACCTGCTTCTGCCTCGAGTTCCACTTGGCCTCGCTGACAAGGAGGCCCAGTTGAGAGCAGACCTGAGGGCCAGATCTCTGGACCACTCCGCCTCCTTCCTGGAGGGAGCTGCTATCAGCCAGTCATCCAGGTAAGGCTGACCGGGACCGGCGCCAAGAGGGAATGCTGTCACCACTGCCATGCATTTGGTGAAGACCCTGGGAGCTGGAGACAAGTCAAGGGCATGGCTTGGAACTCAAGAGGGATCCTTCCGCCGAAGCTGAGAATCTCTGGTGAGACGGACGGATAGGGACGGAAAACGCGTCCTGCAAGTCCAGAGAGCAGAACCACACACGCTGCTCCAAGGATGGTATTATCTGAGCCAGAGTGACCATCCTGAAGGTCGAGACCTAGGAACTTGTTTAGGTCGTGTAGGTCGAGAATGGGGCGCCAGCCCCCGTCCGCTCGGAACCAGGAAGTACCTGGACACAACCCTGGGTCTGAAGGAGGTCCACCACCTCTTTATCACCTCCTTCTGGAGGGAGGAGAGGCGTCGGCTCGACGAGCCGCCAGTGAGGCTGGGGATCTTCCAGCCTCGAGGGGCGACGGCCTGAAGGGTGGTGCCTGCTCAATTCCAGAGGCAGGCCTCTTCCCACCACCTCCAAGACCCACCTGTCCGTGGAAACAGCGGACCAGGCGGAACGGAAAGCGGAGCCGCCTCTACCACGGGGACCAGGGGTAGGACGGAATGGGGCGACACCCCCAGCCCGTCACTGGGCAGGTTGGAGGAGGGACCGCCGAGGGACCTCCTGGGCCTTTTCCTCCCTGCCTCCTGTTAGAGGAAGCCGCGGTTTGGTTTGGATGCCAAGGCCGAGCCTGCTGGCCCTGGACGCTGTTGGGCCGGCACGCCGGGGCACAGAAGGACTAAAGGCTTAGCGCTGTAATAAGGGGCCTTGTCCTTCTGAGCCGGAAGAGACCGAGTCCAAGGTAGCATTGGACTTCTCGATCCTCTGCAGGTGACCTTCCACCCCAGGGCCGAAGAGGTCAGTCCCCAAAAAGGGAACATCCGCCAACTTGTGCTGGGTATCCGAAGTAAAGGTGGATATCCTCAGCCAAGCCCGCCGACGCATAGCCACTGCGGCCGCCACCGATCTGGCACATGAGTCCCCTATATCCAAAGCAGTCTGGAGCTGCTGTTTGGCCACTGCCCTGCCCTGGTCCCGCACCTGCTTAACCGTAGTCTGCAGATCGGCGGGAAGATGAGGGATGACCTCATCCAGGGAGCCCAACAGGGCATGAGAAAAATGTGCCATGAGGACGGCCGAACTGGCCTGACGAAGGCCGAGAGAGGACGCAGCGTAGACTTTTCGCCCGACATAGTCCACTTCTTGACTCTTGTCAGGAGGTTTGTCCACATCCTGGCGCATGCCGGGCGCGCTGAAAACGCTAGTCGGTAACCAACCCCTCAGCAGAGGGGTGTTCCAAAACCGGACAAGGAACCGGGGGACCGGATACTTCCTGGCCATCCTGGCCAAGGCGCAGGGCAGGAAGCAGGGCGCTGCCAAAGCCCAGTGCCGGACCCACTATGGCCTCGGCCACCGGAAAGGCCTCCGTCGGAGAATCCCCTCGGTCCAGAATCTCCGTGAGGGGATACCTGGGCCGTTTGGAAACGGGTTCGAGCTCCATCCCGGTGGACTCCGAGATGAGCCGAAGTAGTCCTAGGAAGGACGACGGGCTATCGTCCATTGACTGACCTCCTGAAGACTCCAAGTCCAGTCGCTTGGAGAAAAAGGAGGAATCATCTTCGGACTCGGAAGAGTCCTCGAAGAACTGCCTGGCCTGAGCCACCTTCACCTGCCGAGTCGGTCGGGAGTGAGGGTAACTGACAGCCGATGGGGTAGACCCTCAGCCGACCGAGAATCTTGGTCGGAGCCCCAATTGGTGGCTGTGAGGCGGAGTTCCACCGGAATCGGTGGAGCAGCTGGTTTGGCGAACAACCGCCTGGGTATAACGCCTCGGATAAGTGAGGGCTGTGTCGCGCTCGTGACAGCGCACTTAATGGCCGGGAAGGCGACGGGGTCGGCCTTCCCGCCAGGAGGAGCTGTTGCAACATAAGGTCCTCGTACCGTCGACGTAATTTACGCCGAAGCCTCCCCTCATCCGAGGAGGAGGACGAGGCCGAGCGGCGACGCCGCTTACCGCGGTGCCGAGACCGAGACTGCCTATGACGGTGGGATCGGCTGGACCGCGAAGAGGTCCGAGACCGAGACCGAGAGTCCCGGAATTTCCGAGGTCGGTGCGGGGAGGTGTCGGCCGGAACCGGCACTCCCTTCGGCTCGGATGGTGCATCCGAGGGCTCCGAACCGAGGCACAGGCGAGCCCACGGATCTCAACTCTCCCGGGGAACCGGGAGAGGGGAATTCGCCGCTAAAAGGCGACAGCCCGTCTAATGGGTCGAGAAAAATCTCGACTTCATCGGTGAGAGTCTCGGTCAACCGACCTGACGGGACACCGTGAGGCCAGTGGCAAGCAGCGTCGACCGAAAGCCGACGGTCGACGGCCCGGGGAGAGGGACCTTTCCCGCTCCCAAAAGCGTCGACGGAGGGACTTACCCCTGTCCCTCTTTTGGACCAGAATAAGGTCCATAAACGTAGGCCCTTCTCCTTTAGTGGAGAGGGACAGACAAAGCTCCTAAAAGAAGCCGTGTAAGAAGAGCCCAGAGAGCGGGATAAATGCCTGCGACGAGGAAGATACGGCCACGCCGCCTCCTCTTCGAGGCGACCATCATCCCCGAGCTGATCCGCCGAGGCCCGCGCGCGGACACCGCCAACCGGGCCTCCTTGGACTTCACCGAGGGAACGCTCGGGACGGCCCAGCTGCAATCGGGCAGCACGGTCTCGAGGACGAGGGCCGAGAAAGATGAGCACAGGTCGCAAGCCTGTGGGTCGCGCTCAAGGCCTAAGCAGTAGACACACGCGGAGTGTGGATCCGTCCGACATCTTCTGTTCGCATGCGGCATCTCCGGAATCCAGGAGTCGATTTGTCCATCGCGGTCGCGAGGGATAGAAGACTGAAGTCTTTTCGCAAATTTATTTTTAAATCCGCAAGCGGAGAAATAGGAACCAGTCTCAAGACGGAGAGCGTTAGGAGGAACCTGAGCTCAAGCGGTAAGGAAGATCTGGCGTCATGGGGCGGAGCCGAGAGTTATACCACCCGGGTGGGTGGGAGGAGCAAGCTTGAAGACCTTCCGGCAAGATTTAAAGCGGCAAGGATACCTGCCAATGAGTGTGGATGAACAACATATCCATGTCCCTAGAACTGGAGATTCTGGCGGGACCGACTCCTTATGTACTATGCCTGACGTCGGGGGCAGGACCGACGTCGGAGGCGGTCCCCGCTGAAGACTGCTAGCTAGAAAATTTCCGTGGGGTCCTGACGCCAGCCGGCTTCAGTCCTAATGGTGTAACCTGCTGCAAGAGCTGTACCTCAAAGAAGATCTTCAGATGTCAGCTGCTACATAAATATGGGCGGCCCCTTCCCTCAGTCCCCTGCCAGAGATCTTGCTACGAGGACCGCTGTGTAGGGAACCAGGAAAGAACCTAGAGCTCTGCCAACCAGGCGAAGCACAGAGCTACAAGTAGACCTTCATGGGGAAGAAGGCAACACTGACTAGTCTCAGGACCCTGTAGGGAGAAGGAGGGTGGGACAGCATGGCCTGATGAAAGTGATTTTCGCGAATCTGTACTGTTAAAGTAAGAACATAAAGTATAGTTACGCAAGAACTTACCGTAACAGTAGATCTTTGAGAGGAGTTCTTGCAGCAAGCTACACCATAAGGACTATGCCACCAGGCACTAGAACCCCACAGAAAAATTCTAGCTAGCAGTACCCCCCCCCCCATGTCAGACTGCCTCCGACGTCTGCCAACAGTATAAAAGCGGCTGTCCCCAGTCACTCCTCAGTTCTCCCACTGGAGACCCGGCTGACAAACAATTGAACCAAGATTACTGGAATGCCCTGCCAAAGGTAAGGAAAGAAAGGAGAAAAGGACCAGGGGAAGAAGGGTGGGAAATAATACCTGCTGCAAGAGCTCCTCTCAAAGATCTACTGTTATGGTAAGTTCTTATGTAACTGTACTATCTTACTTCAAGTGGGAGCTCTTGCAGCAGGCGGCTACACCATAAAGACCGAGTACCAAGCAGTATTAAAATGATTTCGGACAGACTGGGAGGTGGGATGACTGTGAAGCAGGAGACGCTTCAAGACAACAGGCCTTCAAGTACCGCTAACCCAAACTCAGCTCTCCGACAGGAAGCAATCTCCAGGCTGTAGCACTTCACAAAGGTGTGCACCGAGCTCCAAGTAGCTGCTGCGCAGATATCTGCCACAGAAACATTTTGAGATGCCACAGAAGAGGCAGAAACACCCCTGATGGAATGATCCTTAACCGAGCCTGGTAAGAGTTTGTTGTACTTATTGTAGCAGAAGGTGATGCAATGGACTAGCCATCTGGACAGAGTCATCTTTGCCACGGGTGCCCCCAGGGTTCTTGGGGCAAAGGAAACAAAAAATGTTGGTCAGATTTTCTCAAAGTCTGAGTACAGCTGATATAGTACCTAAGCACTCTATGTACATCCAGAGTGTGACTCAGTCAATCAATCAATCAATGCTTTATTTATATAGCACCTTTCAAATATCAAGGCGTTGTACATTTTAAAACACACATATACAGTATATATATATATATATATATATATATGCACAAAAATATGATAGCCAGAATAAAACAACCATATACATTAATTAAGAACAATCTGGGAAGGCTAGTGAAAATAAATATGTTTTTAGCACTGATTCAAGACTGCTGACAGTCAGGCATTCTCTTAACTGGCGAGGTAGAGATTTCTACAGGGTTGGTGCTGCAAATGAAAAAGCATGGGCACCAGAGGTTTTTAAATGAACCCTGTGAATCTCTAGCAATCCCTCGTTGGCGGATCGGAGAGGACGATTTGGGGAGTAGGGAGTCAGGAGATCTTCCAGGCAGTCGGGTCCCTGTTCGTGTAGGGTTTTAAAGGTAAGCAAGCCTACCTTATAGGAGATCTGCCACTGAACTGGCAGCCAGTGCAGTCCACGCAGCACAAACGTAATGTGGCTGGTCCCTGAAGTAGCAGTCGACAGCCTAGCCGCAGCGCTCTGCACTAGCTGCAAGTGGCGGATATCAACTCCAGACAGCCCTAGGTAGAGGGCATTGCAGTAGTCAAGACTGGTAGTAATGAAGGCATGGACCAATGTTGCAAGGTTTTCAGGCGGAACCAGGTGTTTAACCCGTGCAACATTCCTCAGATGGTAAAATGAGGGTTTAACCATGGCTGACACTTGAGATTTCAGGGTCAAGCCATCGTCAAAGGTAACACCCAGATATCGCACCTGATCTGAGGTAGTGAGCTGAACAACATCAAGCCACAGACCTGACGCATGCTCAGACCCCAGACCTGCCCCCGGACGACCCAGTGAAGTAGAGCCTCCCCTCGATTAGTATGTTCCTGATAATAAATCTGAAGACTGATGTCCTGATTAAGGGTAGGAACTTAGGATTAGTCCTAAGGACACCCTGTCCTTGTGGAAAATTAAATACGGCTCTTTAGCCATCAGAGCCTGAAGCTCAGAAATCTTCCGAGTGGAAGTAATGGCAATTAAAAACAATGCTTTCCATGACAGAAAATGCAGTTCACAATCCGCGGCTGGTTCGAAGGGAGGTAATGTAAGTTTCTCTAATAAACAAAAAAATCCCAATGAGGGATGGGGTCCCTAATGGAAGGTTTAATATGAAGCATTCTCCTCAAAAATGTTCGAGCCAGATCTGTCCGGGCAACATATTTGCCATCCACCGACACATGACAGGCAGCGACTGCTGACAGGTGTACCTTGATTGAGGAATATCGGAGGCCCAAATCTGGCAGGGACAGAAGATAATCAAGGACAGCATTCAGAAGGCACAGAAAGGGGTCCAGACCACGATTGGAGGCTCACACGCAAAAGCGCTTCCACTACATGGCATAGGTAGCCCTAGTGAAAGGTTTCCTAGCTGCAACCAAGACCTCAGCCACTCTGGGAGATGCCGTGGCTACGTCTGCAGGTGCCAGACATGCAGATGTAGGGACCAGACGTCTGGGTGAACCAACCTGCCTTGTCATGAGATAGTAATTGGGAGGACAAGGGCAGGGGAATTGGAGGTTCCACTGCCAACTGTTGCAGTAGCGGGAACCATATCTGATGAGGCCAAAGCGGAGCTATGAGAATCATCTCCACTCCTTCCACTTGGAATTTGAGCAATACTCTTTCCAGGAAAGGAAAGGGAGGGAAGGCATACAGAAACCTCCCTGTCCAACAGAGGGACAATGCGTCTCACCAGAAAACATCAGGCCCATGATAGAGCAAGCAGAAACTGGGCAGTTTTGCATTGCGCGAAGAGGTCCAGCTTTGGATGACCCCATCTTTGGAAGAGGTTGTTCACTACAGACTGCAGGAATTCCCATTCATGAGTCTTTGACCGAGACCGGTTTAGGGCATCGGCCAAGACGTTTTGGACCCCTGGAACATGCACTGCGGTAAGCAATAGGCCATGATCTAGAGCCCCCTTACTTGTTGATGTAGTTAACGACAGACATGCCTGTCTGTACCAACAGGAGGCCTGGACGAAGATCCAGGAGAAATGCTCACAGAACGTACAGAATCGCCCTCATCTCCAGAATACTGATGTGGAGGGTCAGTTCTAGAGAAGACCATGCACCTTGAGTCTGATGGTTCTGAAAATGCACTCCCGAACTCAGGCCTGAAGCATTGGTTGTGAGAACCTGTAATGGAGCTTCTCTCTGAAAGGAGACTCTGGAGTCCTGTGGAGAGAGCCATCAAGAGAGAGTCTATCACTGCATTGGAGAGCAAGACCGGGTGGTCGAGATCATCCTCCCTCTGATCCCACTGCACTCAGAGTCCACTGAGGAACTCTCATAAAAAGATGTGCTGAGGGATCGGTCACTATGGCCATGGCCATATGGCCTAGGAGTTGGAGCATGGCTCGAGCTGGGACCTGGTGAGCAGCTGAGACTTTGTGGGCCAAAGAGCAAAGGTGTACTACCCTGTCTGGTGGGAGGAAGGCCTTCCCTTGCTTCGTGTCGAGCATTGCGCCTATGTACTGAAGCCTCTGACATGGTGTCGGGAACAATTTGGCCATGTTTAGGGTGATCCCCAGGGAGCTGAACAGGCTAGGCTGAAGGTGTCCTCTAAGGATGCCAGAAGCTGATCCCTTGTGTCGGTCAGAAGCCAATCATCGAGATGAGGATAAATGAAGTGTCCCTGTCTCCTTAAGGCTGCTGCCACTACCGCTAGGCACTTTATGAACACACGAGGTGCCAAGGAAAGGCCAAAGGGCAAGGTCCGAAACTGGAAGCGTTTTCCCTGAAAGCAGAACCTCAGGAGCCTCCTGTGAGCTGGAAGCACCACAATATGGAGGTAGGCATCTTGCATGTCCAGGGAGCAGAGCCAGTCCCCCTTGATGCAACATGGGAAGAATGCCTGGCAAGGTAACCATCCTGAACCTCTTGTACTCTATGTAATCACTCAAGAGGCTCAGGTCCAGAATCGGATGTAGATCCCCCGTCTTCTTGGGAACCAGGAAAAAATGGGAGTAGAACCCTTGCCCCCCACTGTGGAGCTAGAACGGGTTCTACTGCCTTCCTGACTAACAGGGACTGTACCTCCTCCCAGAGGAGTTCATTGTAGGAGGGGCAGTAGGTCGTTTGGACCAGGGGATTGTCTGGGGGCATCTGAAGAAATTCCCGCACATGACCCCACTCTATCAACTGAATGACCCACACATCGTTGGTGATGGAGGTCCATCCATCAAGGTAAAGTGAGAACCGACCCCATATTACCTCTGCCCTGGACTCGGCAAGTGGCATGGGGTCGGGCAAGGAGTCAGTCGTGGGAGCCCAGGGTGGGCAGGGAGACGTGGGAGGGTTTGGTGTTCCTAGGTCCCTGTGTTCCAGCAGGTTGAGAAGGAGCTTTACATCAAAAGTTGATTTTCTGTTGCTGTCCTTTTGGCTTCTGCCCTCCCTGGTGATGAAACTGATGACGTTTGCCAAGGGGTCTGATCAGATCTGTACAACTGATGCACAGACTGAATGGCCTTACCAGAGTCCTGGAGGTCCGAGATCATTTTCTCAATGTCTGGACCAAAAAACCACAGACCGATGGAATGGAGCATCAATGATGGCATCCTGAAGGTCCTGCTTAAATCCAAAAACTCAGAGCCAAGAGCATCTCTGCTTACAAATCCCTGCGGCTGCTGCCCTGGCTGCCGTGTCTGCGGAATCTTAGGATGACCTCACAACGTGTTTCCCCATGTCCAGACCAGACTGGAGCATGTCTATGAGCTCCATTTTGTGCTCAGAATTGTGCTGCCTTTTTGCAAGCTCAATTGACTTGCTCCAGAGGGATTTCTGGTACTGCACCATGTGCGCCACAAAGCTGAGTGAGCAAATGGTGCAAGTGGTCAAAGAGCATACCTTCCTGCTGAACTGGTCCAGGCATTTGGATTCCTTGTCCAGTGGCTGGGAGATTATGTGCCGGGGCTGTCTAGTCCTGCTGTGGGCAGCTGTCACCACGACCAAGTCAGCCTTGGGCTGTCCATCGAGGAACGGCTCGCTCGTTGGGATACAGTATAGCCAGTCTGCCTTCTTGGGTATAACGGGGGCTGTCAAAGGGTGCCCCCAGGCTAGCCTGGTAGTGTCCTGAAAGGGGGCTACCAAGGGTGGAACTACTAACGGTTTGGGCTCATTCATATCCAAGAAATGAGCCAGCCTCTTTCTCTCTGGATTAAGATCCTCGGTTTCCCACCGATTTAAAAACTGGATGTGACGCATCACGTCCAAGAAAATGGGATCACTGAGGGGCGGTCGAGGTGGTGGGGAGGGGAGGGAAGGAAAGCTCCCTCGAGGATCTGGAAGAGGCAGAAGAACTTGAGTCAGATGACCTCGAGGAAGATCTGGAGTGGGAACACCAGTGCCTTCTCCTGTAATGCCTGGAGGATGACCTGGAATGGTGACTATGCCGTTCCAGAGACCTGTTGTCTGTCGGAGCAGGCAATTTGCCCTTGGGGGGAGGTGGCGACCGTGGTGCCCGCGGGGGCCTCTGTGGGAGTCTACTAGGAAGAGGTTGCGGTAGGGGAGCCTGTGGTTCCTTTGGGAGAATGTCCTTCCTGACAGTGTCCCACCAGGAGCTGAAAAGGTCATTTACTTTGGTCAGGGAAACCATAGCAGGGGCAGATGGGTTTGGCATCTTGGACCCGTCGTCAGGCTCGGGCAGCAGACCTGATGGCTTGTCGAAGACCGGCGTATGTTTTGGAGATTTAAGTTTTTTCCGATCCTGAGGTGTCGTCTGAGCAGGCCTCTCCTTGGCCATCGGCTGCGCCCCTTCCAATGGCAGCTTAGGAGGTGGGAGCAGTGGGAAGGACCCTGAAGTAGAAGACATTGGGTAGTGCGCTGGGAGTCTGATGCCCGATGTTTCGGAGAGCTGGCGTCAGGGTGGGACACCGTTTTCAGATGCCGCTTCCTGTTGTCTGGTCCTGCCGGATGATCTGACGAGGTGCAGTAAGGCTTTGCCAGGTGGTAGGCTGCAGACTGGGTGTTGCCCGCCCCTTTAATGGCGGAGTCCTTGGCCTTAGCCCTGGAGGCATGGCTGTAGGGACTAAGAGTAAGGAAGGGGCTGAAGGCCCCTTGCCCAGGCATGCCACGACATCGCTTCTACACTGGGGTTTCCAAAGCCGACAACCTGGAGGAAGCTTGGGTTGGTGGTGGTGGTGGTGGGTGGGTGGGGGGCAGTCTGACCTCAGACTGGAACTGCCTATCTTCCGATGTGGAGACCTGTATCGGGAGTCCGGCCGGGCGTCCTTATGGTGATGGTGTTTTCCACTGGACTTTTTCTCTTTTTGTAAGAAGTCCCCAACCTCGCAGAAGAGGAGTATCCTAGGCCTGACGGGGTCTTTTGCATGGTGGCCAGCACTGAAGTCTTCGGCATCTTCAGACGATGGACACGACTTCGGTGACTGAACTTTTTGCAGTGTGGGCAGAAGTCGGTGTCGCGACCCGGCCCCAGGCAGATGAGGCAGGTAGAGTGACTGTCTCGGGCCGGAATTTGCTTCCCGCACATGCACAGATTTCGGGCATTGGCTGGATGATGACGGAGAAGACATGCACCAAAAACTGCAGTAAAACATTAACTATTAAACTTTTAAGAGTATGCGAAAATGGAGTTCAACTGTTAGCATGCAGGCAATCATGAAGCCAATGTGAACGGGTCGACGGAGGAAAAAGAACTGGGGAGTAGCTGGGGACCGCCCCCTTTATATCACTGAAGGACGTCGGAGGCAGTCCGACGTCAGGGGGCGGTCCCCGCTGGGTACTGATAGCTAGAATTTTTCTGTTGGGTCCTGGTGCCTGGCGGCATATTCCTTATGGTGTAACCTGCTGTATGAACTCCCACTCGAAGTAAGATCTGCTCTATCTTCTTCGAGGATATCTCTTTCATCAGGCCACCCCTATGGAGTGAGTATCAAGCAGTACTATCCATAAACAGTCTGGGTGACAGGAGCCTACAGGCTTAATAAAGCAGGCCTTAAAGCACAGCTATCCCAAAACCAGCCATTTTTGAGAGGCAGTGTCCAGACTGCAGTGCTTAGTGAAAGTGTGGATAGTACTCCAGATGGCAGCAGCACAGAACTCTGCAGCAGACATTTTTGAAACACTAACCATTTGACAGGCACTGTCTAGAAACTGGGGCATCCCCTTTCCCAGGAAGGAACGAAACAAACAACTGTGAGGACTTTCTTCAGTCCTTTGTGCAGTACCTGGGTATTGGCAGCGTCAGTGGTTCAGTAGGAAGCACACTCGCCTCTGAGGCTGGGAGATCAGAAGGTTGTGGGTTCTACCCTCACACCAGGCACTTAGGTTAATATCCCAATACTGACACTGTAGTGCAGCATGAGGGGATGTAGTCTTTCGGATGAGACATTAAACTGAGGTCCCATATGCCTGTTCTGGTGGTAGTTCAGGTGGATGTTAAAGATCCCATGACACTTCTCGAAAGAGAGTAGTGGAATTTTCCCAGTGCCCTGGCCAGATTTCTCCCCCATTCACTAAAAATAACACCAACAGCTTAATCTGGTTCAAGGTCAGTTGGCATTCATCTGTGTCCCCTCTCCCCTCGGGTTGTGCCTGAAAATAGGCAGAATTTGTCTAATTCACTTACCTGGTCAACAAAAACTAAATAAATTAATTCTGTGTACATCTAAGGTATGAAGCAATGCTTCCCCTGGATTGGTATGCTCCTGAAAATGTATTTATTTAATTAAAATGTTTACCAGGAAGGCATACTGAGCAGAAATATTGCTCGATTTCAGATTCGTCCTGGAGGCAGGGGGAAGGGGACAGTACAACCAAAAATACAGAATACATAAAAATACCAAATACAGCGCAAGATACAAAATACAGTGCAAATTTCTGTACAGTAGTGTAAGGCAATTAGACAGTCGAAGTACAGTCTAAGCTAGGCTACGCACTTACTACCAAACACACAGTCAGATCATCACGTGTTTCGATCACATAGGAGGAGCTGGCCCTGGGCAGACAATATATTTAGATGCAAGGGCAGGTGGACAGGAAGTGGGCTCTGAGGAGGGAGTTAAAGAGCGGGACGTGGGAGGCATGCCGAACTTCTACAGGGAGGGAGTTCCACAGTTTAGGCATGTGGTATTTGAATGCTGCCTGGCCAGCAGCGGTGGACATGTGCAGCACAGAGAGGAGCATGGAATCATTTTTCCTCAGTGAGTACACTGGAAAGGTAGAGACGGATAATTCAGAGGTGAGGTAATTGGGCAGTGACAGGGTCCACAACTTGGCCGTGATCCAGGCGCAGTGGGACAGTCTTTGGTCCTGTAGGGAGGGGAGGCCCAGGGTATGGCACAGGATGCAATGGTGGGTGGTAGGAGGACAGTCAAGGGTAAAATGACAGAAGGAGTGGTGGAAGAGTGGGTCCAGTCTGGCTAGGGTGGACTTGGGTGCGGCACTGTAGACTACGTTCCCATAGTCAAAGATAGAGAGGATCATTTTCTGTACAATGGCATGGCGAGCCGGCAATGGGATGCAGCCACGATTATGTTATAGGGCACCCAACCTGGGGTGGAGCTTGCTGTGGATGGCATCGATATGTACAGCAAAGTCGAGGTGCTGGTTCAGCCAGACAACAAGATATCTGAAGGAGGTACAGGCCTCCAGAGAAGTCCCGTCCAGGGTGGGAAAGTGAGGGTGGAGGGGAGCTGCGACAGTCTCTGCCTAGTGCTGAACATCAGAGACAGTTTGCTTGGCGTTGAGGGAAAGTGGATTTGTGCAAAACCAGAGCGGGACATAGTTGAAGTCCCACTGGAGTCTGGTCAGCACACATCAGCAGTCGTGGGGCAGAAGTATACAGCACTGTGTCGTTCGCATACATGTGAATGGATATGTGAGGGCAGGCAGAGGGCAGGTCATTAAGCAAGATAGAAAACAAAAGTGGACCGAGGACTGGCAGGTGGGTGGTTTGATTTATAGTAAACTCGGACACCACCTTTGGTAAACTTGGGATTAGTATGCAAAGACACCCTGTCTTTGTAAAAAATCAAATAAGGAGGCTCACACAGAGCCTGTAGCTCTGAAATCCTTCGAGCCAATGTAACTGCAACTAAAAGCAATGCTTTCCAAGTAAGAAAGAGTAAGCCACAAGTCGCGACTGGCTCAAAAGGAGCCAAAGTAAGCTTTTCTAACACAAAATTCAGGTTCCAAGCCAGAACTGGATTGTGGATAGGAGGCTTCAAGTGTAGAATGCCTCTGAAGAACATACGGGCCACTCCCAGCTGGGCAACCATACGACTCTCAATAGGCACACGGAAAGCTGAAATGGCAGCCAAGTGCACTCTGACTGAGGTATACTGCAGGGGTTCGGTATTAAATCCCGTCCTAGAAAATACCGCCGTGTTAAAAAACTGCATAAAAGATCCCGAACTGCTATTTACCAGATTCATTTGTAATCCCGACCTACAAAATACAGAAATGCTGCTGAAAATGGCAATGGTAGTTGAAAAGTAAAAGGTGAACAGGTGTGATAACCATCAATTTTTGTCCGTTCTCCCCCATGCTGTGCTATGCAGTACCTCTACTTTGGGGTAAAAAAATCTGTATCACGCTAACTACCCATTTCATTATCTGAGGTATCATTATTTTCACTTTTGGAACCTGATGAAATATCTGCCCCCTATTTTACCAGATTTAGTGTGTTCTGCTTTAAACTTCTGAATTCGAGAGTCCATTTGCTGCTTCATTACTGTTACTTGATGTGCAGGATGCTGTTTTTAATCTTTTTTCAGTTCATTTAATTGAAAGCTGTTCACGTTCTGTCCTTGATTTTTTAATAACCAGTAGTATTAAATCATTGCTACATTTGTTTAATAGTTTCCTAATCATCCATAAACTAAGGGTTGTCTGTACTGAAAGAGGAGGGAGGTCTGTATTCTGGTGTCTCTGGAGAGTCTTTCCACCCTCCAGTATTGTGATAGAGAGACAGGGTGAACGTGAAACCTCATTTCTTTCTTTTATAATGTCTCCATCATTTTAAAATCATCATTATTCTCTTTAGCAGCATTATCTGGTCTACATTTTTTTCAATTTGGGCAACAGTGAATGCTATACTTTCTGTGTTAACTGCAGCGATAGCCAGAATTGCTGAACACACACCTGAACAAGCACTCCCTGAATAATCAGCAAACTACAGAAGCGGTTCAACAAACAAAAAGTACACAATACCCAAGGTATTTACCAGCTGCTGCAATAAGAGTCGCACTACGGGTGGTAAGTTACCATTACTATAATTATTTCAATGTACTGATGCTTGAGTTCGCTTTTTAGTCTGCCGATTTTCTAGCTTTTTTTTTTTCTGTATTTTGTTAATTCTATTTTTTTTTTTTTTTGGGATTTCTTCAGGTGTGATTTTTTGGGGCGGGATTTAGGACGGATCCCATACTGCAGGCCTGCATCGATTAGGACAGCAGATATTCCAGAACCTGGTTAACTGGTCAGGGAAATGGATCCAGCTGATGAGAAGCAGCCCATAGAGCAAACCGTTTTGGATTTCAGAACAACCTCTCTTCTGCTGTGTGTGCTGCCACTGCTCTGCCCTGCCAGCACAGCTTTGTGTCCTTGTCAGACAAAAGCTACTGTGTTGATACTGCCCCATAACATGTATACTGCACCTACTGTAGTTTTCCATCCAAGTGCTATCTTGCTGAACTGACAGCTAATCTATTGATGCTATGGTCTTTTTTCAATCTTTTTTGTATCTTCTACTGATGTTTATGGCTTGCTTTCCTCCATACCCTATCTCCCTAAGACACATCTGGAAATGAGCTGGTCCCCAGGTCAGCATGCTTAAACTAGTCAAACATTTTTAAATATACATAAAACAGTCATATTGTTCACAGTAATCCTGAGGCACTCTCAAATGAAATGATGACTAGAGTCAAACACCAGCAAATACAATTTTCATAAAATGTAAAAAATGGAAATGAAGGTTAAAAAAAGCAGAAACTAACATGAGATGTTTCTAAGCAAGTCACAGATCCATGAGTTTGATGTCGGTTACATAGAAAATAGAGTTAAAACAGCTTACCTGCAAGAAGGTTTCCTGGCAACAGAGAAACTCGCTTTTCTTCATAATGACATCTGAAGTTAAGCACAGCTCATTTTTACTAAGAGCAGGCTCATTACGGCAAGGGTAAACTGCCTGAAAAGAGATGGAAACATAAAAGGCTGGCATTAAAACTTTTAGCGTAGTAGTGGAAAAAATAGGTTGCTCACCTGTAACAGTAGTTCTAGGAGTGGTATATGTTGTTCATCCACACACTCTGGCATGTCCCTTTCCCCTTTAAATCTCACCGGAAAGTCTTCAAGCTGGCTCCTCCCACCCACCCAGGTGGTAAATACCTCGGCTCTGCCCCATGACGCCAGATCTTAGCCCGCTGGAAACAAGGTGGTGCGCCTAAAGCCGGGGAGGTCGGGTGGGTGCGTGTGGAGGAACAAGATATACCACTCCTAGAACTACTGTTACAGGTGAGTAACCTGTTCTTCTAGAAGCGTGGATATGTTGTTCATCCACACTGTCTGGCAGATTACAAGCAGTTCTCCGGGAGGAGGGAGGCAAGACACACACCCCCTACTTAGGAAACAGAGACTGGAGAACCGAGGCCCCAAAACCAGCATCCCGGCGTGACTCAAAGTCGATGTGGTAGTGGGTAATGAAGGTGTTTGCTGACTTCCAGGTAGCAGCCCGACAGATCTCCAGGATAGGGATGTCCCTGGAAGCAGCCACCTTTGCAGCATTATGGTGGGTAGAATGAGCTCTTATCCCTCTGGGAGGCTCCTTGCCCGCCAACTCATAGTACAGACCTATTAATGATGTAATCCACCTTGTAATGGTCTGTTTGGCTGCAGGTCTGCCAGAAGCGGCTTCAGCATAGGTGACAAACAGCTGGCGAACCTCTCCACGAATTTCTGCCATTCTGTCCTTATACTAGGAGAGAGCACGTCTTGGGTCCAAAGTATGGAGCCTGTATTCTGCGTCCGAGGTGTAGTTAGGGTGGTATACCGGCAGAGTCAGTACCTGGTTAAGGTGAAACTCTGCTACCACCTTCGGAAGGAATTTCGGGTGGTGCAAGACAACTTTGTCCCTGTGAAAGACCAGATAAGGGGAGTCCACCGACAGCGCCTGGAGCTCCCCTGTCCTTCTGGCTGACGGGATAGCCACCAGGAAGGCCATCTTCCATGACAAGTTGAGAGTGCACACTTGTGCATAGGTTCGAATGGCTTGCCCATGAGCTTTGCCAAAACCAGCAACAGATCTCACGGAGGTGGAGGTTTACGCACTGGAGGGGATATGTGATCCAGGCCTTTGAAGAAGTGCTCGACCACTGTCTCTTGCGCCAATGTCGGCTGACCGGCCCACGCCCAGTAAGCAGAAATGGCTGTCAGGTGCACCCTAAGGGTCGAAGACCTCAGACCCCCTTTGGAGAGAGACCAAAGGTATTCGAGAATGTTAGCCACAGAGCAAGATAAGGGGTTCAGACTCTTACCCTGACACCAAATCGAAAATCTCTTCCATTTGAAGGCATAACATTTCCTGGTCGATTCCATACGAGATGCCTCCACCATGGAGTAAACATCCTCGGAAACACCCAGCACCTGGAACTCTAGCCGCTCAGGTACCACGCTGTGAGGTCCAGGGATTGACGGTCCGGATGGAAAACCTTCCCCTGGTTGAGAGATATCCGGTCCGGGCGTGTACCAAGCCGCTCCGGGGGCCTGCAGCTGAGGCTGAGGAGATCTGGATACCAGAACTGGCGCGCCCAATCTGGGGCTACCAGGATCACCCTCGCCCTTGTCACTCCCCACCTTGAGTAACACCTTATGGATCAAGGGAAATGGAAGGAAAGCGTAGGGAAGGCCTGGAGTCCACGGCTTCGAGAAGGCATCCCCCTGCAGCAAGCCCTGCAGAAGGGGGTGGGCATGGTACAGCCTCAGCTTGTTGTTTTCACTGGAGGCAAACAGGTCCACCAATGGTTTTCCCCAGTGGGAGAACAGGCTGTAAGCTACCTCTGGATGGAGACCCCACTCGTAGGATGTCTGGTCTATGCGGCTGAGAGCATTTGCCAGTTGGTTCGAGACTCCTGCCACATGGATGGCTAGGAGATCCGCCTCCAACCGACTGACAAGGATCCAGATTGGAAGCGCCTTCATGCATAGATGGGAGTGCGTGCCGCCCTGTTTGTTGAGGTAGTACATGGTCATGGTATTGTCCATCTGGACTTGAACCACTTGACCCCGGAGCTGAGCAGCGAAAGCTGACAGTGCCAGTCTGACTGCTCTGAGCTCCAACAGGTTGATGTAGCATCAGGACTCCTCGGGGGGTCCAGAACCCATGGGCCCTGCTGTCCCCCATGTGGGCTCCCCAGCCCATGAGAGAGGCATCAGTCGTAAGGATGACCGTCAGCTCGGGGTGGACAAACGGGATCCCTTCCTGCAACTGTTCTGGGGCGGTCCACCATTGGAGAGCATCCCACATCTTCTGTGTTACAGTGATCAGCTGGTCGAAATGACCGTGGCGCTGAGTCCACTGGGCGGCCAGCTCCCATTTAAGAGGGCGCATGTGCCACCTGGCCCAACGGACCACTGAGGTGCACATCGCCACGCAACCCAGAAGGCGCAGAAAGTCCCGGGCAGGGCACATGTGCCCAACCAGAAATGATCGGGCAAAGGAGGAGAGAACCTCTGCCCTGTCCGCCGGGAGCTGAGCTCTGGCTTGACAAGAGTCAAGCTCTGCCCCGATGAAGCCCATCACCTGAGCAGGCACGAGTTCCAACCTGGCCTCATTGATCAGGAGGCCGAGCTGGAAGCAGGTTTGAAGAGCCAGATCCCTGGACCTCTCCACCTCCAGAAGGGAGGATCCTGCCAAGAGCCAGTCATCGTGATAAGGGTAGATTCATAATCGTCAACGTCGAAGATGGGTTGCCACCACTGCAATGCACTTGGTGAAGACCCACAGGGCCGATGACAGGCCGAACGGCATGGCTCGGAACTCATACAGGATCCCTTCGACCCTGAAGCCGAGGAACCGCTGATGGGATGGACAGATTGGGACGGGAAAAAACACGTCCTGTAGATCCAGTGAACAGAACCACATGTTTTGCTCCAGGGATGGTATGATCTGGTTCAGAGTTACCATACGGAAGGTGCAGGACCTGAGATATTGAAGCCTAGGTCTGTAGGAGGATCCGGCACTGGAGCTACCGCCTCCTTGCAAAGGAGCTGAGCTATATCATCTCGAAGAGCCAACTGAGTGCAAGCTGAGATCCTTTCCTCCCGAGGGTCGCAGGCTCGGCTGGGAGGGTACTGCTCGAACTCTAGAGGCAGTCCCTGACTGACCACTTCGAGAACCCACCTGTCTGAAGTGATATCAGACCAGGTGGAAAGAAAGTGGCGGACTCGGCCCCCCCACGGGAGGACCCAGAGCCGGCATGACGGGTGTAGGGGTGGCAACCCCCAACCCATCACTGAGCAGGCTTAGAGGAGGAGGAGGCTCCTGGACCTGAGCCTTGGCCTCCTTTACGTGGCTGTTGAGGACCTTGCTTGGGCTGCGGGCGCCAAGCTTGAGCCTGCTGCTGCTGCCCTCCTTGATAGGAGGGCAGCACGACTGCAGGGGAAGAATGCCAAAATGGCTTTCTTTCTTTCTTTTCTGCTGGTTCTTGCCCGAAGAACCTTTTGCAGAGGTAGCATCCAAGGTGGCATTGGACTGCTCGATATGCTGAAGGTGACCGGCCACTCTTGGACCGAACAGGTTGGTGCCAAGGAAGGGTATGTCATCTAACTTATGCTGGATATCCGGCAAGAATAGCCTCAGCCAGGCCCTGCGGCGGGTGGCCACTGCAGCTGCTAAAGAGCGGGCACAGGAATCCCCAATGTCTAGGGCCATCTGGAGCTGCTGTTTTGCAACAGCATGGCCCTGATCACGGACTTGCTTGACCGTGGTCTGCATGTCCACAGGGAGATGAGGGAGGACTTCATCTAATGTCCCGAGGAGGGCATGAGAGAAGTGTGCCATAATGACAGCCGAACTGGCCTAACGAAGGCCTAAGGAAGAGGCCGCATAGACCTTGCGGGCAGAATGGTTCATGTTTTTGGACTCCTTGTCCAGAGGTCGGTCCGTGTTGGCCGAACTGCCAGTACGTCTAAACACAGAAGCGGTCACCAGGCTCTCGGCCGAAGGATGTTCTGTGAATCCTGGCAGGGACCCCATGGGCACCGCATACTTGCGGGCCATGCGGGCAGACTATGCTAGGCAGGAAGCTGGGCACTGCCAGAGCTCAAGGGCCAGGCCAGTGATGGCTTCGACCACTGGAAAGGCCTCCATCGGGGTATCCCCCCTTTTTTAGGATGTCCGTAAGGGGGTACTCCTACTTTTTCTGGATGGACTCCAGGAGCATTCCAGTAGATTTGGATATCAGGTGGAGAATGCCCTGAAAGGAGGAAGGACCCTCTTTTAAACCTGCCATGGAGGGCTCATCATCCCCAGGATTGAAGTGCAGTCCTGTGACATCCGAGTCCGAGGAGTCGTGGTACAATGGTCTCCCGCCTAGGTCTCCTTCGATCCGCTGCGGGCGGTCAGGGGTAACTGCAATGGACAGGTATTGGGGAAGCCCGGTGTCTGTACGGTCCTCTTTCGAGGGAGCCCCTCCCTGAGGCTGCTTAGGCAGTGGTTCCACCAGAATCGGTGGAGAGACCGAGATGGGCCTAACCGGAATACAGGCCGGCCCCGTGGGCAGGGGAACTGAAGGTTTTGGTTCCGTAGGGGTCGGCGTCGGCCCAGGAGGCAGTAGCCAAGTGATGGCCGGGGTAGATGGCGGAGCCAGCTTCTGCCCGGTTGAAATCAGCTGTTGCCACAAAAGATCCTCATAGCGTCAACGGAGCCTCTCCTTGTTCGCGGAGGATGAGGATCTGTGGCTATGCCTCTTTTTAGAGTGCTTATGACTCTTCTTCGGTCATCTGACCGAGGGGGTTCTGGACCTCAATCAAGATCGGGCTACCTGACTTGGTCGATCGGGAGACGAGGTTCCAGAACCGTGTCCTCGATGGCGACACCAGCGGGCTGGGTCTCCTCATCGTGAATGATGAGGACTGGGGTTCTTCCCAAGAATCGTCGACCGGAGTCGGCGAAATAGGGTCGATTAAGTCGAGAGAAATCTCAACTTGGTTGGCCACTTTCTCGATCTCTTGGCCAGACGGAAGATCCGTAAAGCTGGCGGCCAAGGATGCGATCTTGACCGAGGTTGAGACCGCGTGTTTTGGGGACTCGGACCTTTCTCGGTCCCAAGAACATCTTCGTTTGGACAAAGACTTTGGGTCCTTATCCCTCTTCCGAGGGTGGGAGGAGTGCGAGCCCGAGGGCACATCACCCCTGGTGGGGAGAGACTGGCACAACTCCTTGAAGGAACCCGAAAAGGTGGAACCGAGGTTCAGAAGAACAAAAAAGCTCAGACTGGCCGAAGCTTGAGCCGCTTCCTCTTTGAAAGCTTTCATTTGCTCCAACTCTCGGCGGATCCTGCAGTCGTGGAAACCGCCCACCTCGCCTCCTTTGATTTCACCAGCGGGTTCCTTTTCTCCGGTTTCCCCCGTTTTAGGCACACCAGGTGGTCGTCCAGGATGTTGGGATGGAAGGCCAGGCAGAAAGTGCAGGTGGAGGTGTTATGTCCAACACCTAGGCAGTAGACGCACATTAGGTGGGGATCAGTGCGCGACATCTTCTGGTCGCAGGAACACCGGCAAAATCTGGGAGCAGATTTATCCTCCATGTCCGATGCACTACTATCGGAGTCAATAACTCGAATGAGTTTTAAGGTATTTTGCGGTAAAAAACAACGCTTGGAATCAAGGGCCTACGTATTGCTGTGAAGCACGAGGGAACCTGTATCTTCCAGCGGAAAGGAAGATCTGGTGTCATGGGGCGGAGCAGAGGTTTATACCACCCGGGTGGGTGGGAGGAGCCAGCTTGAAGACTTCCGGCAAGACTTAAAGGGGAACGGGACATGCCAAGAAGTGTGGATGAACAACATAGCCACGCTGCTAGAAGAAAAGTTTACTCACCTGTAACCATAGTTCTAGGAATGGTATATGGTACACATCCACACACTGGCAGTTCCACTGGAACAATGTTATTGACCAGACATCTTTAAGCTAAGCTCCTCCCACCATCAGGGTGGATATATCCCCCAGTTCCACCCCATGACGTCAGATCTTGAACACTGGAGACAGGATTTGTGCCACTTGCCAAGGGAGGCCAGGTGGGTTGTGTGGATGTGTACTGTATACCACTCTCAGAACTATGCTTACAGATGAGTAACCTTTTCTTCTAGAGGCATGGATATTGTACACTATCCACAATCTGGCAGACACCAAGCAGTTCTTTGGGTGAAGGGTCAAGGCGCACACCCCTACCTGGTGAACAGAGACTGGAGAACTCAGTTCTCAAAACATGCATCCCGACATGGCTTAAGGTCGATGCAGTAGTCGGAGATGAAGATGCGAGCTAACTTCTAAGTAGCAGCCCTACAGAGCTCCTGAATGGACACATCTCAGGAAGCAGCCACTGACCCGATGGTATGTCTGGTGGAATGAGCCCTAATCCCAATAGGAGGATACCTACACCAAGTAACCTATTGCAGCGGTCGATGGGAGATGCGATCCACCTTGCAACTGTCTGCTTTGGACGATCACCTTGTGACCCACAATGTCTATGATGCTCTCCAGTCTGGATTTTGAAAGAGACATAGTACGAGACTGCACTTGTTCGGATATTGAATGAGCTCCTAATAGCAAGGGTTCGAAAGGCGCGTATCATCGTGGTCCTTCTCGATCTCTCTGCAGCATTTGACACTGTAGACTATGGTGTGCTATTGGCGTGCCTGCGGTGTCGCTGTGGACTGTCAGGGACAGTCCTAGAATGGTTTTGATCTTTCTTCATGGGCAGGACTTAAAGAGCAGTCACTGGAATTTATCCCACTGACTCCCTTCCCCCGTCCTGTGTGGTAACACAGGGCTCCATACTGGCACCTATGTTGTTTGCAGTGTATATGCTGCCATTAAGAGATGTCATTAGGTGATGCAGTCTGAGTTTTCACTGCTATGCAGATGATACTCAGCTGTATCTGTCCTTTCTACCCGAACAGGGGGATGCACTCTCTGTATTTAACAACTGTCTCACTGAGATTAAGGACTGGATGAGCACTGACTGGCAGAGACTAAATCAAGGCAAGACCGAAGTGTTGGTGGTGGACACTGGTCACCTGGGGGCAGGTTTGGGGGCTGGGCAGGCGTCTGGCATATGGCTTGACGGTCTCCAGCTTACTACTTACGACCAGGTGCATAACTTGGGTGTTATTTTTGATGATGGCTTGACCCAGAAATCTCAGATGTGTGCCGTTGTCAAATCTTCCTTTTATCAACTGAGGAATATCGCCCGAGTGAAACATCCGGTTCCCTTGGATGACTTTACAACACTGGTCCATGCCTTTGTCACTTCTTGCCTTGACTACTGCAATGCCCTCTACCTAGGGCTTCCTGGGGTTGATATCCACTCCTTGCAGCCAATGCAGAACACGGCAGCCAGGCTTCTGACTGGCACATCTAGGACCAGTCATATTACTCCTGTGCTGCGCGGACAGCACTGGCTGCCTATTCAGTGGCGGATCACCTTTAAGGTCGGTCTTCTGACCTTTAAAGCCCTACATGAACTGGGACCCGGCTACCTGCTAGATCTCCCAACTCCCTACCATCCCATCCGCCCTCTCTGATCCACTGATGAGGGATTGCTAGAGATTCCCAGAGTAAGTTTAAACACATCTGGTGCTAGTGCTTTTTCTTTTGCAGCCCCTACCCTGTGGAATTCTCTATCTCGTTGGTTGAGAGAATGCCTGACCGTAGAGAAATTTAAGTCTGAAGTTAAAACATATTTGTGTCAGATGGCCTTCCCATTTTTTAATTAAGTTATATTTCTATAATTTTATCAAGTTTAATTTTTTAAGGTTTTATCTGTAAAGCGCCTTGGTTTTAAGAAAGGCCCTATAGAAATAAAGTTTGCTTGCTTGCTTTATTGCTGGTTTGCCAGGTGCAACTTCAGCATAGGTGACAAACAGCTGATGTGCCTAACAACAAACTTCAGTCATGCACTCTAAATAATAAGACAATACCCTACATAGCTCCGCAGTATGGAGCCTGTGGGTTGGCGCCAAAGAAGGGTCAATAAAGTATACCGGCAAATTAATCACCTGGTTAAGATGAAACTCAGAAACTACCTTCGGGAGGAACTTCAGGTTGGGGCAAAAGACAACCTTGTCCATGTGGAAGACCAATCAAGAATCCACCAAGAGAGCCTGGAGCTCCCCAATCTGGCAGACGTAATGGCTACCTGAAAGGCAGTCTTCTAGGACAGATGTGAGATGTCACACCTGTACACTGGCTTGAATGGCTTGCCCATAGGCACAGTCAGGAGCAGCAGTAAGTCCCAAGGTGGTTGAGGCTCTTGCACCAGAAGGGATAAGTGGTCAAGGCCCTTGAAAAAGCACATGACCACCACCTCCTCCTGGGCCACCATCATCATACTGGACCATGCCCGATAAGCAGAGATGACTACCAGGTGGACCTTAGAGGTTGCTGCTCATAGTCCCAGCTGGGAAAGAAACCAGAGACAGCCCAAGATGCTAGCCACTGTGCCAGCAAGGAGATCAGACCCTGTCATCAAATGGAAAATCTCTTCCATTTAAAGGCATAGTACCTACGAGACAATTCTTTCCTGGACATCTCCGACCCACGGCCTAGAACTCTAGCCTCTCAGAAGCTAGATCACAAGATACAGGGACTGAAGGTCCAGGTGTTGGACCATCCCCTGAAGTCTGATCAGAAGGTCTGAGCGGGGAGGTAACCACCACGGAGGCCTGCTGGAGAGGATGAGGAGATCAGGGTACCAGAACTGCCGTGACCAGTCCACAGCAGCCAGATCACCCATGCCTTGTCCTTCCTGACCTTGACCAGAACCATGTGGATCAACGAGAAGAGGCATACAAGAAGCCTGGGTCCAAGGCCCCACAAAGGCATCCTCCAACAGTGTCCCGGATTGTGGGCACAAAAATCCTCAGTTTGGCATTCTCTCAAAAAGCAAACAGATCCACAGAGGGCAAGCCCCACTGGGAAAACAGGTAGTTCACTGCCTCCTGACTGTGACAGGACTGACTAGGATCCTGTCCCAGCTGTTATGGAGAGTTTGAATGCAAAGATCTGTGCTGTTCTTTCCTGTCTCTTGTCTGTCTAGTTACGCAATTAAATTTTCCTGTGAGACCTAGGATTTGATCACTCCGTCAGTCTCACAATTCTTTGCCTCTCACTGTCCCTCAGTCTTCCTTTGCTGATTCTGTCTTTTCCTTCCTTGCATATCCGCTGGTATAAAAATATATGCAAATCAATATGTGGAAATGTAACTGATATTGGGATCCCTCTGTTTAGAAATTATACTCTCACCCCTTACCCTCCCCACAACACCACACTGCCTCACCCACCCCTCCCCTCTCTAATGGCACTTTCAGATATGGGGCCCTCCAGCCCATCCACCTCGCACTTTTGCCACCCACCTCTACCTGCCAACAATGGCCCTTTAGCCTGTCTACTTTTATTTATTTAGTTTTTGTTGACCAGCTAAGTGCACTAGACAAACCCTGCCTATTTTCAGGACTCCCTCCTACCCTATACTAACTATATACTGTTCACCCTGAAACTTGTGTGAAACTGACTTACGTTGTCTCTCTCTCTCCATTTTTGGCTATATAATAAATGCTTACACATCTTTCTGTTTTTAAGACTGTAACCATTGTTGACCTTTGTATGTATGTTACCCTACATCCTCTAACGTGGAACCTCTGTAAATGAGCAGTTCCTGCTCAAAGGTATTTGTAATCCTAGAGTTGAATAAAATAAAAATAAAAATTAAAAAAATATAGTGCTACTGTGGAAATACATATGATTATAGTATGAGATGATAGCAAGATAAGGATAGGGGATCGTTGGGCACAGGAGACAGGGGAACAGGCAGAAGCCCTAAATGAGTACTTTGCCTCAGTTTTTACTGGGGGGGATGGAGGGGCAAACTAGAGCACGGAGTGGGACTGGTAGAGACCAGGGGCTCTCATGGGTCTGAGGAAATGGAGTGGCCACCACAGACAGGTGGGGGCCCAGCAGTGCAGGGTGACAAGGGGGAGGACATGGAGGCTGAAATCCCAGTAAACAGAGTAAGGGAAGCCTTCAGGTCCCTTTGGATGGAGAAAGCACCTGGGCCAGGTGAGATATATCCTAGGGTGCTGAGGGAACTGGCGGATGTCCTAGCAGTTCCAGTAGCGGAGCTTTTCAACATCTCTCTCAGGACTGGGTGGGTGCCCCAAGACTGGAGGTGGCCCATGTCGTGCCAATCCACACCGGGGGGGGGGGGATCAAGGGAGGAGGCAGGAAATTACAGGCCCGTTAGCCTGACATCGGTGGTTGGCAAGGTGATTGAGGATATTGTCAAGGAAAGGCTAGGGCAGTTACTGGAGCAAACTGGGTACTTGGACGATAGACAGCATGGCTTTGTCATGGGAAGATCGTGCCAGACAAATCTTGTTGAGTTCTATGACTGGGTGACGAGGGCCCTGGACCAGGGTAGGCCAGTGGATGACCTCTTTCTGGACTTTAGCAAGGCGTTTGATTCAGTACCCCACAGTGACCTACTGGCTAAGCTGAAGGAAATGGGGGTAGGGAGACAGCTGTTAAGATGGATAGGAAATTGGCTCTCTGAGCATACTCAGAAGGTGGTGGTTGGAGGATTAGCCTCATCCCTAAGGTGGGTTACTAGTGGGGTTCCCCAGGGGTCAGTGCTGGGGCCACTCCTGTTCAACGCCTATATCTCAGACATCAGGAGGGGGATCAGGAGTGAGAGGAGTCTCTTTGCAGATGACTCAAAGCTGGGTGCAGTGGTGGATGGAGGGGAGGGTGGGCTTGCAGGAGGACCTGGAGGCTCTGGAGAGGTGGTCAGAAAAATGGAAACTAAAATTCAATGTGGGGAAGTGCAAGGTTTTGCACCTGGGAGTCAGAAATCCAGGCCAGGGGTATACCCTGGGAGGAGACATGATTCAAGTCACAGAGGGTGAGAGGGACCTGGGGGTAATGGTAGATATCAAAATGAACAACTCAGAGACCTGTAGGACGGCAGCAGCAAGGGCAAATAGCTGGGATGCATCACAAGGGGGATTACCTCCAGAAAGGCGGATGTGATCCTTCCAATGTACAACTGCTTGGTTAGGCCACACCTCGAGTATTGTGTACAGTTTTGGAGACCACATTTAAAGAGGGACATAACACTCCTAGAGAGGGTCCAAAGGTGGGCAACCAAATGATCTGGGGTGTGGGGGAAGAGGACCTATGAGGAGAGGCTCAAGGAGCTCGACATGTACACCCTGAAGGAGAGGAGGGACAGGGGGGATATGATAGAGTTCTTTAAGTACATGAAAGGGATCAATAAAGGAGGCCCAGTCAGGGTGCTCCAAGGGAAGGCAGGTGGGGAAACAAGAGGTCATGGGTGTAAGCTGGAAGGGGCAGGCTCAGAGGGGAGAGGAGGAGATGTTATTTCATTAAAAGGGTGGTGGAGCCATGTAATGCACTGCCCAAGGAGTTGGTAGAGGTGGAGATTGTGGACAGGTTTAAGAGGATAGGACAGGTGCGGGGAGGGTAAATCTGACCAGGCCCAATACAGGTGGAACATCTGGGATTGGGGATGGTATAGCCAGGGTGGGGGAGACACCAAAATCGTCCCTCAGTGCAGGTGCTGAAAATCGAGCAGACTCGAGAGACCATTAGGCCTATTCTGCTGGCATTTTAGTATGTTAGTAGTATGACTGCAGAAAGCTATTAGGAACTCAAAAGGTTAACCTGAAAGCAGTTTTTAAGCCCTTTTGCAGAAGCTGTGGAGAAGGGGCCTCAGTTCTGGGACACTGTGTTCTTGCAGCACCTGCCTGAAATATACAAGAACATTTTAGAAAAAAAAATGACAAACAGGATGCTTGAGGGGGTTGCAAAGACTTGTAAGAGAGAGAGCTGCAATGTTTTGGACATAGAGATTGAAGGAAATCTCAGATGGATCTTTTCTGTTTAATTTGCCTTTGTAAATAGTTATTCTGAACAATTTAATTTTTTGTACGATACTGCTAGTACTAATAAACACTTTTTGCAAATTCTACAACTGCTCCTTGTTTTTCCTATGCTTCCTGACCTGTGCCTCGACGACACTGATGTACAGAACACTCGTGTGATGTCTCCCCTACCCAGCTGAGAGCGTCTGCCAGCTGACTGTCCCTTCCCATGATGTGAACAGCGTGGAGATCAGTGCTCAGGCTGTGCATGAGGGTCCAGATGCAGAGTGCCTCCCGACACTACAAACATACGAAACTGCCAGTAGAACAGGCCTCACAGTCTACTCGAGTGTACAGCTAGCACCTCATCTCACAGCTGCCCTTCCTGCCACTCCTCTTCCCAGTATCCCTTCCCTTTACCCTGTCCCAACCCCTCTTGAAACTGCCCACCTTCTTACAGGACACTATCTCATCTGGTAAGGTGTTCCACTTGTCCACCATTCTTTTAGTGAAAAAATGTCTTATCTCCCTCCTGAATCTTGCCCCCTCCGGTCTCAGTCCATGCCTCCTTGTGTCCCCTTCTCATCTGGACAATCCCTTATGTGTCGGTCTTGCTTAGCCCCTTCAGATACTTAAAGGTCTCGATCATATCCCCCCCATCCCTCCTCTCCTCCAGCGAATACATGTTTTGTTGGCTTTTGCTGCCGCTTTCCTGCACTGAGCAGAGATGTTCATGCTCCCCATAATGATCGCTCCTAGGTCCTTCTCCTCTGTGGAGCTCCCCAGCTGTACCCCATTCAAGTGATAATCCCTCTCCTGGTTCCTGGCTCCGAAGTGCAGAGCCTTACACTTCTTGACAATGAACCTCAATTGCCATGTTTCTGCCCACTCCTGCAGCTTAGTCAGGTCCTCCTGCAACCCCTTCCACCCCTCCGCTTTATCAACCACAGCTCCTATCTTGGTATCGTCTGCGAACAGACTGATCTTGCTCCGGATCCCGTGCGAAATATGCTGCACTAAAAGTCCCAAACAGCATCAGTCCAAGTACCGACCCCTGTGGTAACCTACTCGTCACCGTTCTCAGTGACGAGAGGTCCCCACCACCACCACCACCCCCCTTTGCTGCCTTCCCTTTAGCCAGTTTGTGATCCATTTCACCATTTTTGGTCCTGGCCCCACATATTTGGGAGGGGAAGTAGTTGGGACAGATCGCCAACCTCGTCCAACTCGGGCGCTGTTATGCAATGCCGGATCTGTCTGCAACAAGACTGGTCTTATTTCAGACTTTGTTGCTAGGGCACATCTGGTTTGCATTACCAAGACCTGGCTGGATGGGAATGCGGCCCCTTTCTTAGAGGCCGCTGTTCCCACTGGGTACTCTGTTGTACATCGCCAGAGATTGGACAGCCGGGGGGGGGGGGGGGTTGCGGTCTGTTTCAAGACCGAATTGGGCCTCACTGGTGTACCACTTGAGGAGGTCAGGTCATTTGAGTGTACTGTGGTAGCTGGTGTTGGGTGTAGGATCGCCCTCATCTACCGTCCACCAGGTGATGAGAAGCTATTCCTGCAGGAAATAGCAGACTTCGCCGCTGACATGGCTTTGGAGTCACCCAGACTGATGGTTCTGGGCGACTTCAATGCCTGGGTCGACGACGAATCCTCGCTTTTTAGTCAACATTTCCTCCAGGTGATGTCATCTCTGGGCTTTACACAGGTTGTTTCCTCAGCTACACACAAGGGAGGTCACTCTCTTGACCTGGTCTTCGTCCTGGAGATCGAGGCCTCCGATTTAGTGGTGGAACCAGTCGGTTGGTCTGATCATTACTCAGTTGGGTTCAATTTTGAGGCCCCGGGTAGGTCGGCCCCTGTAGAGTTGGTCAGGTACCGCCCTTTGCGGGATGTGGTCCCTGAAGACCTGATGGCGGTTATTGACCTCTCGTTGTTGGACGAGTCTTGCACTGATCCTGAGCAGTTGGTAGTGGCCTATAATGGGGCCATATCTTCAGCCCACGATCAGATTACTCCTGTCCGAGTTCGCCCCCTTCTGCGTCGCCCTGGAGTCCCATGGTTTGATGGTGCTCTGAGAGAGTTGCGGAAATTGGGGCGTAGGTTAGAGCATCGTTGGAGGAAGACTGCTGCTGATACCGACCACCGTATTTTGCTAGAGCATTATGAACTCCACCAAACAGAAATTTCCCATAAGAAGGCAGAATTCCTGTCCAGGGAAATTTCTGTCACAGGGAACCAACCGGCTCAACTCTTCAGAATTGCTGACAGGCTGTGCAACCCAGCCTGCTGGCAGCTCCGTTGAGTTTTTACACAAATTGATTGTGAGGAGATCGCTCGCTTCTTTGCGAATAAGGTCGACGACATCAGGAGTGAGTGCCACCAACTTCACTCTAAGGGGGTTGCTGTTGATCGGTGCTCTGTCGCAGAGCCCAGAGTTTCCTGGAGTACCTTTGACCTGCTGGATTTCGTAGACATTATGAGGATTGTCCAAGAGACGCGTCCCATGTGCTGTAGTTTAGACCCAGACCCTACTCCCCTGATTTTGGGTTGTAGTGAGATCGTTGGCCCAGTCTTAGCTCGGATAGTCCAGTGCTCTTTAGATATGGGTGAGTTCCCTAGCTCCCTGAAGGAGGGAGTGGTGATCCCCCTTCTGAAAAAAGCTTCTTTAGACCCGGAGAACCTAGCAAACTACAGGCCTATCTCTAACCTCCCTTTTGTGGGGAAAGTTATTGAGAAAGTTGTGGCTGCTCAAATGGATAACCATCCATAATTTATACGAACCTCTCCAATCTGGTTTTTGTAAGAGGCATAGTACTGAGACTGCTCTGGTTCGGGTGCTCAGTGATCTCCTGATGGTGAGAGATCGGAGACACTGCTCTATCTTGGTTCTCCTGGATCTGTCATCAGCTTTTGATACTGTGGATCATGGGGTTCTGCTCGAACGCCTGAGGTTCATCTGTGGGCTGTCGGGTACAGTCCTCAGATGGTTTTTATCTTTCCTCGCTGGGAGAACACAGAGAGTGGTCTCGGGTTTGTTTTCATCCTGGGCTTTCTCTTTGCCTTGTGGGGTACCTCAGGGTTCGGTGCTGTCCCACATGTTATTCGCAGTATATATGCTACCCCTCAGAGACATTGTAAGATGGTATGAGCTGAGGTTTCACTGTTATGCTGATGATACCCAGCTCTACCTGTCTTTTGCGCCTGACCAGGTTGGTGCTATCTCGGTACTGAACAACTGCCTCGCAGAAATCCAAGACTGGATGAATTCCAGCGGTCTAAAGTTGAACCCAGGAAAGACTGAGGTTTTGGTTGTGGACCCGGGTCATAGGGTAGAGGGATTGAGGACCGGGCTCCCTTTCAGTTTAGTCCTGAGGGAGGCCCAGATTCTCACCTCTGAACGGGTGCGTAACCTGGGAGTGGAGCTTGACGATGGTCTCACTCTTCGACATCAGGTATCGGCAGTCATCAAGCTGGCCTTTTTCCATCTTAGGAACATTGCCAGGATTAGGCACCTTGTTCCATCCAGTGACCTGCCTGTTTTGGTCCATGCCTTTGTGACATCACACCTTGATTACTGCAACTCCCTTTATCTAGGGCTTCCTGGGGTTGATATCCGCCGCTTGCAGCTAGTGCAGAACATGGCAGCATGTTTGCTGACAGGGGAATCTAGAAGATCTCATATCACCCCTGTGCTGAACGCTCTGCACTGGCTGGTAATACAGTGGTGGATCACCTTTAAAGTAGGTCTACTGACTTACAAAGCCCTACACGGATTGGGTCCTGATTACTTGAAAGAGCTCCTGGTTCCTTACACCCCTTTGTGACAGCTCCGCTCGGCTGACGAGGGGTTGCTGGAGATTCCAAGGGTTAACTTAAAAGTCATCTGGCGTGCGTGCCTTTGGATTTGCGGCACCCACCCTCTGGAATTCTCTGACCCATGTCAGCTCTGGGAGTGCAGGATGGTGGGGAGTTTTAAGCAGGCACTAAAGACTTTTTTATGGGGGAAGGCATTTCCTGTTTTATCGTGATTTTATACTATATGTATTTGTAAATGTGTTTTGTTCGTACTAATATTGTACAGAGCTTTGAAATATTGAAAGGCGCTTAAATAAATTTTATTATTATTATTATTCCAGTCCACCCCCCCAATGTGGCACTGAATCAAAGGCCTTGCTGAAGTCTAAATAGAGGACCTCCACTGAGTGACCCTTGTCCAGTTCCTGCATCACCCAGTTGTAGTACTCTACAAGGTTTGTCTGGCAGGATCTGCCTGCTACAAACATGTGCTGTTGACCATCCTGGAGACCGTTGTCCTCCAAGAAGCTCATTAGCTTCTTTTTTAGGATGGTCTCCCTGAGCTTTCCCACAATCAGTGTGAGGCTCACTAGCTTATAATTTCCTGGTTCATCCTTTGGGACACTTTTGTGGATGGGCACCACATGGGCCATTCTCCAGTCCTGTGGTACATATCCCGTGTGCAGGGAGGTATTGAACATGTCAGCCAGTGGCCCTGCCAAGACCTCTGCCAACTCCCTTAGTACCCTAAGGTAAATGCCATCAGGTACAGGTGTTTTGTCCACCTTTAATGCCCTCCACCCATCTAGTACCCTGCTCTCTCTAATCCCTACACGTTTTCTCCCCCACCCCTCCTCACCTGGGTATCTTCCCCCTTCTGTGTGAATACAGAGCAGAAGTATTAATTCAGTGCCTCTGCCTGCTCTGCCCCTTTCCCTACCCACCTCCCGTACTTCTTAATCCTCACCAGCTGATCCTTGCTTCTTCCCTCTCCGATGTAGCGGAAGAAGTCTTCTTCTCTACTTTTGATTCCTTGCACCAGTCTCAACTTCCTGGATGCCTCGGCCACCCTGACCAGTCTGGTAGCCTCCCTGGACTTCTCCATGTACATATCCTTATCTTCATCCCTCCCCGATTTCCTTTATTTCAAAATGCTGCCTCTTGGCCCTCACCCCTTCCATAACCTCCTGTGTCAGCCAACTGGGTTTCTCTGCCCTTCCCTTCTTGCTTTTCTTTCTAGTGCAAGACTCCATAGCCTCCACCAGTCCTTCCTTTATGATATCCCATTTCTGGTCTGCATCCATGTGTGGTTGCATACCTGCAAGGTGCCTGCCCAAAATTTCCCCTATCTTCTTAAAGTCTGCCCCACTAAACTCAATCACCCTTGTACCCATGCCCTATTTCCCTCCCCATGTTGAGCGTGAACCACATCGAATAGTAGTCACTCCCAGCTAGTGGTTCCTCCACTTCCAGATTCCTTACAGCTTCCCTGTTATCTAGTACAAGGTCCAGAGTCCTTTCTAACCAGGTCTGCCCTGGACCAGCTGTCAAGAAGCTGTCTTGAAATGCTTCTACCAGGACCCACTCCCTTGCACTCATGGTGGATAGGGTGGCCCACTCCACCCCCGGTAGGTTGAAGTCCCCCACCACTGTATTCCCCTTCCTGCAGACCTTCCTAATTTGTTCAGCTAATTCCCTATCCAGGTCACTCCCCCGCGAACTGGTGGCCTGTACACCACCCCCATCCTCAGTGTCCTATTCTTTGAATCTTGGAACGCATCCATAGTGCTTCTGTCCTCCCTTCCTCCCTTACTCACTTTATCCCCTCCCTTACAATAGATCGCCACTCCCCTCTCATTCCCCTTAGCCCTATCCTTTCTGAATAATCTGAACCCCAGGATCATCATATCCCAGTCCTGGTACTGTGTGGCCCATGTTTCCACCCCCTCCTCCATCAAGAGAGCCTGTAACTCTGCTGTTCTATTCCTTAGGCTTCTTGCATTCAGTGAGATCACCCTCCAGCCTGTCTCCTCCCTTCCCTACCCCTATTCTCCCCTTTATCCCTCCCTGTGCCACTTCCCCACTGCCTTTACCCATGACTAGGGGGGTGAGCTCACTGGGCTCCCCTTTCCGGACCCTTTTCCCATCAATGGTCCCCTCGCCTTCCCCCCTCCTACTTTAAATCTACTTTTGTTGATATATACCCCTCAATTACCCATTTTAGTACTCCCTTCCCCTCCCTGCTCAAATGTAACCTGTCCCGTGCGTATCCCTTCCCACTAGGGAAGGGACTGTGTGCCGCCCTGTCTGTTAAGGTAAACATGTCTGTGGTGTTGTCTGTTTGGACCTCAACGACCTGACCCCTGATCGAAGGAGCAGATTCCAGAGGGCCAGCTGCACTGCATGGAGTTCCAGCAGGTTTATGTGGTGACAGGACTCCCTTTGTGTCCAGAACCTGCTGGCGGTGTGGTTCCCAGGTGTGCTCCCCACTCCACTAGGGATGCATTCATCATTAATGTGACAGTCGGTTCTGGGGGACAAATGGGATTCCCTCCTCCAGATGTTCCAGGACCAGCCACCACTGGATGGCCCTCCACATCATCTGGGTCACCAAGATCAGCTGGTCGAGATGATCTCAGCGCTGGGACCACTGACAACCCAGCTCCCACTGGAGGGTGCGCATCCACCAGTGGTTCCAACAGCCCCCAATAATGCAGGACACCACACACCCCAGCAGCTGCAGGAAATCCCAGGCAGGGTGCAACAGCCCAACCTGAAATGATCGGGCAAAGGAGGTAAACTCCAATGCCCAGTCTGCTGGGAGGTGGGCCATGGCCCGCAGGGAGTCTAGCTCTGCCCCAATGAACCTGATCACCTGCTGTGGTACCAGTTCAGCCTTGTCCGTGTTGACCAAAAGGCCCAACTCCCTGCAGGTCTTGAGGGCCAGGGCTGTGAACCTCGCCATGGCTTCTCTGGACAGACTGGCAATAAGTCAGTCTCCCAAGTAAAAGTAAACTCTGACCCCCAAGGTACCGAAAATAGGCCACCACCACTGCCATGCACTTAGTGAAGACCCTGGGGGCTGAGGAGAGGCCGAATGGCATGACCTGGAACTGATAAAAGGTCCCCTCCACTTGGGACCGAAGGTACTGGTGGTGAGACCTGCAGACTAGAGTCAGAAAGAATGTGTCCTGGAGGTCTAGGGAGCAGAACCACATTCCCTGTTCCAAAGATGGGTTAATCTGGTTCAGAGTGACCATCCAGAACCTGCATTTCCATACATACATACTGGTTGAGATCATGAAGATCCAGTATGGGGAATCAGAGCCCCCCCCCAAATCCATTTCAGGAAGTAACTGGACATGAAACGCTGACCAGCCAGGGCATCCAGGATATTAGCTATGACTCTTTTCACCAGAAGCTGAGCAACGACCTCCCAAAGGATGGACAGTGTGTTCCGAAAGTCTCAAAACCAAGAAACAGACCCCTGCCCACTATGTCCAGTACCCAACTTATCAATCGCAATAGCAGACCAATGTGGAAAAAAATAGAGATGCAGCCTGCCTCCCAAGGGAAGAGTGTCTGGGAGCAGGACAGGTGGTGTGACGACACCCCCGACCTGTCCTGGGAAGGCTTGGAGGGAGCACTGGCAGCTGCTGCCGAAGGGGCACCACAACCCCTACCCCCCCTTTTTTGGACCCCTGCCCCACATTTCTTGGGGCCCCAGCTCTGGAACTGCCCCTGCTAGGGATGTTGCCGAGGAGGTGCCTGAAAGGACCGGTACGGGAAGGCCGGTTTCTTTTTCAGGTCCTTCTGGGATGACGTCACAGAGTCCACGGTAGCACTGGACTTAATTCGTGTAACATGTTCCTTCACTCCAGGGCCAAAGAGGTCGGTGTCCAAGAAATGGACATCCATCAGCCTCTGTTGCATGTCTGCCATGAAGGCGGACAAGTGCAGTCAGGCCCAGTTTCGCATGGAGACAGCCACTGCCACCGCATGGGCATGAGCTTCCTATGTCCAAGGCTATCTGAAGATGGTGTTTAGCCAGTGCTTGACCGTGGTCTCGTATGAGCTCTGCTGCCACACGCTGCTCCAGCTGGAGGTGGTGGGAGGATGATATCGAACATGCCCATTAGGGTATGGCCTCAGTTAGCCATCATAACGGCATACTGGTAACAAGCTTGCCTGAGACCCAGAGTAGCTACTGCATACACTTTTTTGTGGTGTGGTCAACGATATGGGACTTTGTCCGGTGTCTTATCCATGCTCCCCTGGTGTCCAGATCTATGGAACACCAAGTCTGTAACCAGCCTCTCCACAGAGGGGTGGTCAGAAAACCTCAAAAGGGCACCTGTGGGGATTGCATACTTTTGGGTCTTGCAGGCTGAGAAGTGCCGGGCAGGATGCTGGATGCTGCCAGAGCTCCAGGGCCGGTCCCAGTATGGCCTCAGCCACCGGGAAGGCAACACCTGGCGATGCGTCCCAGTCCAGGATGTCCATGAGAGGGTAGGTGGCTCTCTTCTGGATGAGCGCTAAGGGGATGCCCATGGATTCAGAAATGAGGCAACGTAGCTCCCCAAACAATGACCCTTGGTTGGAGGAATGCTTGTTGACTGGCTCCTGGGTTGAAAAGAGGAGCCCCAGATGAAGCCATCGACTTCTGATCAGAGTCGAGGGGGGACTTCTCAGAGACAGCCTTCGGCTGAAGATTGGCATGGTCCTCCCAGCACTCCTCACCCAGAGTGATCATCACCGATAACTAGCCTGGCAGGCTGGAGGCCAAACGGCTGGCTTCCTTGGAGGAAGCACGGGTCAGCGGCTGTCGTGGTGGTGGCTCCATCGCAATCGGTACAGAGACGGGTGTTGGCTGCACCCAAGGGTCTGGACCAGCTGGGGAACCACTGTCGGCTGCCAGGGAAGCCTTGGACCTTGGTGTAGAGCCCTACCCTGCCCCGCAATGGCCTACTGCTGCCAGTGGAACTCTTCATAGCATGGATGCATTTTTGTGGCAGTGCTTCTCCTCACACAAGGATGAGGAATGCTGTCAGCGTCACATCCCAATTTAGTGGGATCAAGAGCATGAATGCCTTGACTATGGCCTTGACCATCTACCACACAGTTGACGGCAGGTAGGGTTGCCCTGGGACTGGCCACAGACCATAATCAGGCCCATATGCACCAATATGGGTGTGGAGGTCCAGACTCAGATGGAGGCATGACTCAAACCAGGTCGGCCAGAGAGACTGGTCACACTGGGTCCCTCTAAGTCAGGATCGGGAGTGCTGAAGTCTGCGAGGCTAAATCCTCATCCTCATTCAATAATGGGTTAACTAGCCAGAGGAAAATCTTGGATGGTTGGTCAAACGGAGTCAGTCAACTGACTTATCAGCAATGCTGAGGAGCCTTTGACCTGCCCCTTGATCAAGGGACGCTTGACCTCCCTAGAGTGGTCAGGTGAGTCAAGGGACCAGGCAGACCATGATCTCTCCCCGTCCCACGAATGGAGACAGTGGCACAAATATTTTTTTATTCAATTTGGTCTTGGACCTGGAGCTGTGGAAGACGGGGCTCTCCCCAAAGTACTGGAGGGACCAGCACAATTCACAGAACTGACTTGTGAATGCCCCCCCCCCCAATGCTGACCCCATCTGGGTTCTGCACTGAGGCCTGCTGAGACTACCGCCGCCTCTGCTTCCAGGGCGGCAAGCTGTGTTGCAGACCTGGCAGCCACCGATGCCTTTTTGTTGCCCTTCGAGATATCCTTCTGATTCCATTCCTAAGGCTGGCGCTTAGTGAGCCAGAGCTTCCTGTCCTGGAGGGATTTAGGGAGCATGGAAAGGCATAGCCCATACCCCGATCTGTTGTGTTGCCCACCCAGGCAGTACACGCATGTGTTGTGTGGATCAGTGACTGACATTTTCTGGCAGCACCAAACGCAACATTTGAATCTGGGCTTCTTGCCTCCACCTTAGCGATAAAACGGAGTCGAGGAACCCACTAACTACAGACCAACAACTCTGAAAAACTTCGAATAACAGTTCACCTATGGCACAGAGAAAATCCTTAGCGAAGCACGAAGGAGGTGGCCTAGTTCTTCCAGTCGAAAGAAATATCTGACATCATGGGGTACAGTCGGGGGATATATTTGCCCGGGTCATGGGCGGAGGTAGCTTAAAGACATCCAGCCAACCATCACCTTCCAGTAGAACTGCCCAACTGTGGAAAGTGTACCACAGCCACACCCCAGAACCATACTTTTATGGCGCTGAGTTGAGTCCCAACTGGTGCATTAACAGTTTTTTGCAGCGAATGTTATGATCAAGATGCTTTGCAAAGTGTAATACTAAGTTGATAGAACAGCTGAATGTACGTAATCCATGAAGATATGTAAATTGAGATGTACTGATAACATTCATTTTACGCGGTGTACTTTATGTATGTAGTGTATTTATGCTGATGGCAAAAGCCTTGCAAAATAAATATTACTACTACAAAGGGAAAAAAGGTTTTACTCTTATATTATCCAGCACTCTCTTGAACTCCAGAGGTTCGTCTTTTCCTTCCATAGCAGCTGGGTCCAAGCCATCTCCTCCATAGATAAACTGAATAATGTCACCGGTGGAACTCCGCACAGTCAGGTCATACTGGGAACACAGATCTTCCAGGGATTTTACAAGGCGTCTCTAGAAATGTAATGTGGAAATATAATCAATTATTAGAAACAGCATGTGCAGCCTTAGGCCTCCTTCTCCAAGTTATTCAACTTTGTGCATATTCATAAAGGGAAGTGATTTTCTTTAGTATATATTGTCACAAACCCATTCAGCAGGTCAGGCCTTCTACTCCCAAAGTGCCAACCTCTGAGCGCCAGTCTTGTGAACAGTGAACAGTACAAGGTAACCCTCTTGTCTGTTTTGTGAGTTCGGATCAACCTTTGGTCTCAAGTTCTGGAGGGATTCAAACTGTTAACCTCTTGTTAGCATACCCAACGCACAGGCTCAGATATATCTGTCTTCAGGGGGCCAGATATCATTGCCTACAGGCACCTAACCAGGTGTACAGAGATGAACCCTTTAAAACTAAGACCTCAGATTTAAAATGCTTCTCTTTTCAGTTTGGTATCACCATTCAAGCTTATGTCTATTGTCTGCTATAACCATGTACTTTTCTTACAAATAAAAAGAAGTCATAGACAGACCAAGTAAGTTCTAAAAAAGAATTTTACTATAATAGATAAGAACATGTAAAACACAACAATACAGAACTGTTATATCACAAGACATACAAATCTATTAAAAGAACACGGTTTTAAACAGTGCAATTCCTACTACAGTACTTGGTCTCTAAATACTTGCTTAAAAGTGCTCCCAAGATGTTTCGTGGTCAGAGTCTAGGTAAAAATGTGTGTCTGTGAAGTAAAACAGACTAAATTAAAAGCTGTTTTTTACCCCACCTCTTTTCAGGAGGTCACCTAGCTCCCCTCTGTCAGGATATATGAAAATATATATCATACACAAAAGTATTACATTCTGCAACTTCAGCATAATTCATGTCCTCCAAATGACACTTCTTTTGATCTCATGCTGTGTTTTCCCTCACACAGGCTTCACAGGGACATTTACAACCTTGTACCCCTGTGTAACAACCTAGGTTCCCCTTCTAACGTCATAAACCTTGCTTATGATTTTCTCTCTTAACAAAATTAACTTAAACAAGTCTGTAATTAACTCAGAGAAACAGGATCCTTGATTAAAGCCTTACATGTAACACTGTCTCTAAAAACTGAGTGTGTTCGAACTCACATGCTGTCAGCATTTCCTATTGGATTCCATCTCTCAGCTGAAATCTGGGGGGGGGGAGGTGAGTGAGGTCACTCCTAGAGCATTACATTTTCAGCAGGAGACATTCAGTAATACATTTTATATTAAAAAGAAATGATACAGCACTCAGAACTGGCTGTCTACGTCACATATATTAAATACTATCCATATAAGAAATGGAGTTACCAAGTTAGAAACAAAAACATACAAAGAAAGAAAGAACAAAAGACAACATCACTTGATTCTCTGTCCAAGCAAGAAGTAACTCTGGACACACCAGTCAGAAAAAAAAAGATGTGAATGTTACCTTTAATTAATAGTACTTTATGTAAAAGGTGATTTGATACCTTTTATTGGACCAACAGAGATTAAAGAAAAACCTTAAGCTTTCGAACTCAGAGTTCTTCTTCAGAAGAAATGGCAGATCTTTTAGAAAACACACTTTTAAAAGCACAGAGGCAAAAAAATAGAGAAATACAACCAGAGATGAGCAGGCATCCCTGAGGTTATAAACAGTAAGTCAAATGTTACAGAATGAAATGTTTTAAAGCATATTAATTAGAGATATGTAAAACACATACCTGTGGATATTTGGAGAGTGAGTGTGTGTGTGTGTGTGTGTGTGTGTGTTTTAAGCATTTAGAACAGCAGTTTTGTATGTGTAAAACTTAAGTCTAAATGATTAACATCCCCCCCTTTTTTTTTTTATTAAAATCAACCTTTTAAACACAGGAAGCATAATGAGAAACTGTCTGTGTCAGTGTGTTGAGCACTTAATGAAACTGCAGACATGCTGCACTAGCAGAAAATGGGCATACACAATTTTTTACACACATTTTCAATGCTGGCACTATGTAAATGCCTTTCGGTCTGTAAAGTACAGTTACATAGAAACTTACTGTAACAGTAGATGTTCGAGAGATGCTCTTGCAGCAGGTCAACACCAGTAGTGCTAAGCCGCTAGACACCAGGACCACACGGAAAACTTTCTAGCTAGCAGTGTACCACAGGGAACCGTCCACCACCATCAGCGGCTGACGTCAGCCTATCTTATAAAGGCAGGCGATCCCCCACACCTACCTCAGTTTTCCTGCCGGACAACCCAAGTGGGCAGCGAATGAAGAACCGAAGAAGATTGCGAGACCCAAAAAAGAAAAGGCAGAAGTAGAGCAAGAACAGCACGGGGAAGGAGGGAAAGCAGAGCCTGCTGCAAAACCTTCTCTCGAAGATCTATTATGGTAAGTTTATTTATTTGTACAGTCGGATTTGCAACCTTTGAGCCAGAGTCTCATTTACAAAGGTACCTCATCACAGAGAGGACAACAGTGTTACAATATTACAGACGGCTGACATACAGATTTACACAGATTTTACACAGTTGTATACAGACATTGTTACATATATTTTGTACATTTCATAAACAGTAGTTACATAAATACAGATATCTGGCAGGGGGAGAATAAGGGAACCAGGTGGGGGGGAGGAGGCAGAGGAGGCAGTCCGGAGGACTTTGTCGAAGTGCACTTAGTGATATGCGAGCAGCCTGTTAGTGACAGGTACAGCAGCGGGTGTTGAACAGGTGGTTCCGAAGAGCAGTTTTGAAGGAGGCAATTTTAGAAGTGTTAGTGATGGTTACAGGGAGAGTGGTAAACCAGGAAGGGGCCCTGTAGCAAAAGGATCTCTGAGCTTGAGAGGTCCTAGTTCTGGGTACCAGTAGAGTGGCCTTGTCCGAGCTGCAGGTGGAGACTGTGGGGAGGTATGTTGGAGGAGATAGATACCGGGAGCAGCAGAATTTTCTTGGCCAGGAGGCAGGTTTGGTAGTGGAGCGTTCTTCCAGGTTGAGGAGATTAGTGGTGGAATAGAGATGACAGGTGTGGGTGTGCCTGGGGGCACTGGTCAGTAGTCTACAGGCCTTGTTTGGAGTGAGTCGGATCTGATTGAGTGCCATGTAATCAGCGGCCCCATATACTAGTAGGCCATAATCCACTAGGGACAGTACTGAAGATGTGATGGCCAGTTGGAAAACATTGGGTGGAATGCAGTCCCTATGGCGGTATAGGAGGTCAATCCGGGTGTTGGTGGCAGATATGAGGGCATTAATGTGGGCATGAAAAGTGAGGGCAGTATCTAAAGTAATCCCAAGATATATGTAGGTGTGCACTTGCTCAAGCGGGTGTTGAGTGCTCGGGAGGATAAGGAGGGGGTTATTTCTTGCTTTGTTTTGATGGTGGGAGAACAGCATCGACTTGGTCTTTTTGAGATTAATGACAAATCTGTGCTCCTTGTACCAACTTTCTGCTTGGTTGAAGGTGTGTTGGAGAGAGTCCTGGAGGAAGGCAGGATTTCGGTGAGAGGCATAAAGAATGGCATCATCTGCGTACAGAAGAATTTTGCAGGCGCAGGCACTGGGCAGGGTGTTTAGGCAGAGACTAAAAAGTAGGGGGTCCAGGATGGAGCTCTGGTGGACCCCGTATTGGACAGGGTGGGTCTGAGTGTGTCCCATTGATTCTGACACACTGGGAACGAGCTGATAGGTAGCTAGAGCACCAGGCAAGGGGACCAGTACAGAAACTGGTATGGTAGAGGGTGTCAAGTAGGAGGGGATGGCAGACAGTATCAAAGGCCTTTGACATGTCAATGAACAGTGCTCCAGCAAGGTAGCCAGCAAGAGAGGAGTGCAGAAAGTTGGAGAATTCCAGTAAGGCTGTACCAGTGCTGTGGCTCTGCACAGAAACCATGCTGCTCTGGGCACAGAACGGCATATTTAGTCAGATACTCAGTGAGCTGTGTAGCCACCACTTTTTCTATGGCTTTGGAGAGTGGGGGGAAGGATGGAAATTGGCTGAAAGTTGCTGAGGGTGCACCTGTCCTCACCTTTATGAATAGGTGTGGCAACAGCAGTTTTCCAAATACTGGGAAATTGACCCAGGCAGAGGGATCGGTTTAGTAAGCTCGTAAGAGGGACTAGGATGTCATCCAGCACCACTTGTAGTATTTTGGGATCCAAGGAGTCGTTGCTTGGGCTGGTGCTGCCTAATGCTTTTAGAAGGAACGGTCTGGCTTCATGGGTAGATATTTTGCACAAGTAGAACCCGGGGATGTTGAAGGACAGGGGGTTGTGAATCGGGAGCTGGGTCGAAGAAATTACTGGGAAGGACAGAACTAAGGTCCGTGAAGGAGGTGTTAAGGCAGTTAGCTGTGTTAGGGGGTCAGTGGTAATAGAACCATCAATAGTAAGCTGGGACAGGAGAGGGGGGAGCAAGATTTCCCATTCAGTTCTTTAATATTGTCCCAAAAGGTCTGGGCAGACCCCCCCATGAGGAGGCGAGGGTGGCCTGGTAGTGATCAGCCTTGGCCTTACGGTTGGCCCAAGTGCACCTATTCCATACAGCATTGTAGGCTAGTTTGTCTGCCGTCCTGCTGGTCTCAGTGGCTAGGTGCCAGAGGTTATCCCTTTCCCTGAGTTTTTGGAGTAGGGTGGGGGTGACCCATGGTGCATTTTGCTTTCTGGTGCAGAGTCTGGTAAGTGGTGCATAGAGAACACAGCCCTTGTTAAAAGCCTGTGTGAAAAGGTTGAGGGCAGAGTCAATGCTAGGTGCCTGGTTTACAGGGGACCAGTCGGTCTTGGCGAGGAATCGCTTGAGTTTATTCAGTCCACCCGGGTGGAGGTGCCTGTGGAGGGTCGTTTGGGGTACAGGTGGACCAGAGGAATAAGATAGGGGAGTGGTCACTTAGAGAGTCAGGGAGGATTTGTATGTCCTGGATTTTGAGGGGGCGGTTGGTGACTATGACATCCAGAATGGTGCTGGTTCCACTAGAGGGATTGAGTCTACTGGGCTGGGAGACTAGCTGGGTCAGATTAAGGGCAGCGAAGGTGTCCCTTGCTTGGGGGGTGGAGGGACTAAGCCAACTGACATTGAGGTCCCAAACAAGGACTTGTTCCGCTTTGTGGGGGAGGGTGGTGAGATAATCTGTAAGAGACGAGATTGGGGGAACATAGGAGACTGTGAGGTAGAGAGGTCCCCTAGAGAGATCAGGCATGAGTTTGAGGGTGAGGGCCTGGGCACCACAATTGAGCCGGGGGGGCAGAGAGCGCATGACCAACAATAGTGTCACATATAAAAACCGCACAGCCACCACCGCGTTTTCCTACTCGATCCTCCCAGTATAGGGTGTACCCAGAAAGAGAGACAAACGAGTTGGGGGTGGATTTAGAGAGAGCCAGGTCTCCACTAGGGCGATGATATCAGGCTGGTAAAGAATGACCCAGCATTGGAGTGCAGCAGATTTTTTCAGCAGGCTGCATATGTTTTGGGAGGCAATGCGGAGTCCTGTAGACAGGGTCTGGGGAGGACTGGTGGGGGTAGGGCCTGGGTTAGGGTGGATATTACCAGAGAGGAGCAGTAGTAAAGCAATGATTCTAACCAGAGAGCAGTAGCTGTTGACCTCCTTGGAAGTACGTTGAGATGTGGGGGAGGCCACAGAGGAACATGGGATGGGTAGGGCTCAAAGGGTTGGAATAGCAGAGAGGAGGAGGATCCAGAGGGAGCCCGGGTAGGCAGAGGGGTTGAGGGGGCAGCAAGGAGGTAGGTGACGGGGCCCTGGACGTGAGGACAGAGTTGGGGGAGGTTGAGATAATCCAGGGAGATTCGGGGTTGCAGTCCTCTGCGGGCTGAGGGTGCGATCTGGCTGGTGAGAGGCAAGCACCAGGATGGTTAAGAAAATGAGGCACGTTAGTAGGAAGTTTGCATTCATGATGCCTAAGGTTGTACTCTGGAGTAGTGGTAGGGCTGAGGACTTTGGTGCGCAGGGTACCAGTTCAAGACCCCAAGGGAGTGAATATCCTAAGACCAGGATTAGATGGGATTCCAGACGTTGGTGGGGGCTGGAATAGGCTAGGTTTGAGGCTGGATGGGGGGTGAAATAGTGACTCTAGTGGTCAGCAGGGTATAGAAAGGTGGGGGTGGTGGTCAGCAGGGGCGGAGATGAGGGGGTGGCAGGTCAGAGGACCGGGCTGAGAAGTAGGGGGTATGGGCTGGGAGAAGGGGTTAAGCAAGGACAAGGGTGAGGGAGAGAAGTAGCAGAGGTGGATAGAAGGGCTCTTAGATTGTAGGAGGAAAGTGGGAGTCAGGTGGAAATAGAGTGGCAGGCAGGAGATCCATCTAGTGGCCAATGGGTGTAACCTGCAAAAGAAGAAGTCGGGACTTGGCTAACACCCCACAAGAAGATGCTGCAGTGAAGGAGGTAGCGTTTACCTCTTAAGGTTGCTCGCTGTGTCCCAGCTCTAGGAGGGAGTTTGCTGTGTTCAGGCTGGCGTCTTTGTTGGGAGGGGGTACTGGCTGAGGCCTATTTAAGGGAAGAGAGAACAATACACACATTAATATGCAGCAGGAGCTATCTTGGGGTCTGCCCCTAACTGCGCATGCACGAACTGCTGGGCTATATCCTGATTACAGCACCCTAATGCGCATATGCGAGAATGATGGCAAGATGGCGATAGGCATAACTGTATTATCTTACTTCGAGGAAGGTTCTTGCAGTAGACCAACACCGGCAGGATCGAGTCCCAAGCAGCTACCAGGTATGACAAGGAGAAAAACACCAGGAGGAGGACAGATCAGCGGCCAAGAGCTCAGGAGAGAAGGCCCTGAAGTACTGCTAGGCTGAAACTGGCCCTACGCTGAAAACTGATGTCCAGACTAATATTTGGTGAAGGTGTGGGCAGAACTCCAGGTGGCAACTGTACAGATGTCCACAGCAGACATTTCTGAAACAGGCTATGAAGGCAGCCATAGCCCTGGTGGAGTGGCCCTTGACCACTCCTGGAAGGTCCTTGTTGCACTTACGGTAACAAACAATGCAATTGGCTAACCACTTAAGACAAACATTGTACAAATAGGAACACCCTGTCTCGAGGGTGAATGAAACAAACAACTGGTTAGACTTTCGAGAAGCCTTGATCTGGTGTGTATAGTACTGCAAGATTCTATGTACCATATACTCACATATAAGCCGCATTTTTATGACCTATTTTTGGTACCGTAATATACTACCTCGGTTTATACGTGGGTCTCCAAAATTTCAAGTACTACCTCCACTTCTCCAAGTAGCCGCACAACGAATAGAGTCCAGTTACCGTGGTCACCTCACTGCCCAAAATGAGTGTGAAGAGAAACAGTAGCGCATACGATGCAGCTTACAAGCTCCAGGTGATTGAGCATGCTGAAGCCACTAACAACTGTGCCGCAGTTCGCCACTTCTGTGTGAATGAGAAGCAAGCCAGGGAGTGGAGAGAGCAGAAGGACATTCTGCTTGAGCTCTCTAAATCAAAGTGAGCATGCCATGGCAATCGACCTGCATTTCGGTCTTTGGAAGCAGAACTGAATAACTGGGTTCTGCAAGGCAGGCAGAATGGTTATATAGTGACGTGTATGTCTATACGCATGCAGGCTCTAAAACTGGCAAAAGAAGAAAGATTTGCCAGTATCACAGCAGGCGCTGATAAATTTCTGGCTTCTGCTGGTTGGTGCTCCCGGTTTATGGAGCGTCACAATTTAACTCAGACAGAGAACAAAAATAGCTCAGAAGCTCTCCCCAGACTTGGAAGCCAAAGCTGACAGCTTTCAGCAATTCGTAATAAAGCTATGAAAGAAGCACAGCTACAATCTTGCATAAATTGGCAATATGGACGAGACACCCCTAACATTTGACCTCCCATCCAATTGCACTGTAAATCCATCGGGCATCAAGACAGTCCTCATAAAGACAACAGGGCATGAAAAAAACTCATTTCACTGTTGTGCTGTCTTGCTTAGCAGATGGAACAAAACTCAAGCACATGGTGATTTTTAAATGTAAAACGTTCCCTAAAAAAGTTACTTTCCCACCTGGTATCCTTGTTTTTGCTCACCCAAAGGGATGGATGGACGAGGAACTTGTATGTGTGTGGCTGCAGAAGGTGTGGAATACATGTCCAGGTGCTCTTAGGTGCAAACGAGCAATGCTTGTGTGGGACATGTTCAGAGCCACCTGACAGAAGATGTCAAAAAGGCAGCCAAGAAAATCCGCACAGACTTGTGTGTTACCCCTGGAGGGCTGACATCACTGCTACAACCCCTTGATGTTTGCCTCAATAAGCCCTTCAAGGATAAGGTGCGCAAACTATGGGCGGATTGGATGTATTCTGGAGCAGGAACACTGACAAAAGGTGGCAACCTGAGATGGCCTGAGCTTGAACTCATCTGTGAATGGATAGTTCAAGCATGGGATAGTCCCAGCTGAAATGGTGGTGAAATCGTTTTTGAAGTGTGGAATAAGCAGCAATATGGATGGGACACAAGATGACGCACAGTATGAGGAATCGGAACAGGAGCAGGAGGTAGAACCGGATGACAACCAGTAGGCAGATATCCTCACGGATGCTTTTTTAGCAGAAAATGAACAGGGACTATGCTTGTCAGAAGGAGACAATGGCGAGGAAGATTCCGACTGAGTAGGGCAAGTTATTCTCTGCTAACCACCATGCTATTCCTGATGTTGAGATTTAGATTTCATATTTTTTATTCAAACTGGTGTTACAGTTTCATTCTTTACCCCTAGGACGGATGCCAAATGCCGGTACCTGAAATGTGCTAGAAGTGGCAGAGCATCGCTGGACATTTATTGATGTTGTATTAGTTGGTGTTAAAGTTTGCAAATGGTGATGGTAGTGTTGATACTGTGATGTGCGTTTGTAATAAATGCATCTCGGCTTATGTGAGAGTCAAACCGTTTTTCTTTCCATGTACATTCAAGTTGGGAGGGAGTCAGCTTATACGTGGGTATATACGGTACATTCGAAGTATGGAGCAAAGCCTCCCCCTGATTAAAGTACTCAGGAAAATAAATAGGAAGGTGGATGGATTGGTTCAATGTAAACTCTAACACCACCTTGGGAAGAAACTTAGGATTAGTGCACAGACACATACTGTCTTTGTGAAAAAACAAATAAGGCTCCTTACACACAAGAGCCTGAAGCTCGGAAATCCTCCGAGCAGAAGTAAGAGGAACTAAAAAGAGGGCTTTCCATGACAGAAAGCACAGCTCACAACTCGTGGCCGATTCAAAGGGAGGTAAGGTGAGTTTTTCCAACATAAAATTGAGGTCCCATGGAGGGACTGGGTCCTGAATGGGAGGTTTCAGATGCAAAATACCCCGCAGGAAAGTACAAGGCACTTCATGCTGGGCAACAGCTTTGCCTTCGATAGGAGCATGGTGGAACGATGCACCTTGAGGGAGGAGTATCCCAAGTCAGAGTCCAAAAGGGAAAGAAGGTACTCAGTCACGCACTTCACCAGGCAGGTGAAAAGGTCCAATTGGTGTGCAGCAGCCCAAAGGGTGAAACACTTCCATTTTATAGCATAAGTGGCCATGGTGGAGGGTTTCCAAGCAGCCACCGTCTGTGATCCTAGATGACACCCTGAAGCAGGCAATAGCTGGGTCTGCAGGAGCCACACATGGAGATGCAGGGACTTTAGGTCTAGATGTTTTGGGTGCCCTGGTCTTGGGAGAGCAAGTCAGTGCACAGGGGCAAGGGTACCAGCGGTTTCACCACCAGCTGTTCCAGCAAGGGGAACCAAATCTGATGCGGTCAGAAGGGGGCTATGGAGAATCATCTTCATCCCTTCCAACTAGAGCTTGAGCAGAACCCTCTGAAGGAGTGGAAAGGAAGGAAAGGCGTACAGAAATCACCCCTTGCAGGACAAGGACAATGCGTCCTGCCAGAAAATGCCAGGCCTGGGATCGAGCAAGCAGAAAACTGGCAGTTTTGCATTGTGTGGGGACATAAACAAATCCAACTCTGGATGACCCCACCTTTCAAAGAGATCTTTGACCACCGAGGATAGAAGCTCCCACTTGTGAGCCCACGACCAGAAGTGGTTGAGACTGTCTGCCAAGACATTTTGGATGCCTGGAACATGTATGGCAGAGAGCTCCAGACCGTGCTCGATGACACAATACCAGACTCTCATCACCTCAAGACACAGGGGGTAAGAATGCCCCCCGCCCGCTTGTTGCCATAATACACCACACACGTTTGTTTGTTTGCATCAGCAGCAGATCGAGGAGACAGAGTCTGAAAGGCCAGCAGAGTGTAAAGGACCGCTTGCATCTCCAGGACGTTGATATGGAGACCCTGTTCTACGTCTGTCCAGGTACCTTGGGTCTGGGGATTGGCCAGATGAGCACCCCATGCCAAGCCGGATGTGTCTGTCGTGAGGTGATGGGGAAGTCTGCGAGGCCTGAGGACACTCCCGAACAAGGGCTGTCCAGATCCAGCCACCATGACAGAACTCTCTGGACTGTGTCAGAGACCAGTACCAACTGGTCCAGGTCATCCGTGAGCTGGTCCTACTGGACCATCAAGGTCCACCGGGGAACTCACATGTGCAGGTAGGGCCAGGGGAACCATGGTAATGGCTAATGTCATGTGGCCCAGAAGGTGCAGGAAAACCCTGGTGGGGAGTGGACAACTGCAGGAAACCAGACGGGCCTGCTCGATCAGTCACGCTGCCCTGTCCATCGGCAAATAAGTCTTGACCTGGGAAGTGCCCAGGATCTCTCCTATGTATTTAAGGCGCTGGCAAGGACAGAGGCAGGACTTCGTAAGACTGACTGGGATCCCCAAGGCCTGGAAAAGGCGAAAGGTGTATTCTAGAGTCTGAACCCCCAGGTAAGGGAACATGTAGAAGCCCTGCCTCCTCAGAGGTGCCGCCACTACCACCAGGCACTTGGTAAACACCCTAGGGGCCAAAGAAAGGCCGAAAGGGAGGGCCCGGAATTAAAAATGGGCTACCTAAAAATGGAAGTGGAGGAAGCGACGATGGGCAGGAAAAATCTGGATGTGCAGGTAGGCATCCTGCATGTCCAGACAGCAGATTCAACCCCCTGGTGCAAAAGGGGTAACAGTCCCTGGAGAATGACCATTTGGAAGTGTTTCTACTCGATGTACAGATTCCGATGGCTCAGGTCCAGAATGGGCCAAAGATCCCCAGTCTTTTTCAGGACAAGGTAGAAGTGGGAGTAAAACCCCCTTCCCCACTGAGCCAGAGGGATGGGCTCTACGGCTCTTTTTTGAAGAACAGCCTGAATTTTCTCCCAGACCAGGGACTGATGGGCTGGGAGATAAAACTAGATTACCAGAGGTTTTTCTGGAGGTCAGTCTAGAAGCTCCAGCGTGCGACAATGCTCTATGATCTGAAGAACCCAATTGTCCGTAGTCACTTCTTGACTATGAGGTGGAGGGAGAACCAACCCTGCACCGCCTCCCTGAAATTTTCAGCCAGAAAAGGGGGGTCATCTAAGAAGTCAGGAGGCGGGGGCAGGGATGGGGAGGGCGGCCATGGGTGCCCAAGGGGCACTGGTGGCAGCAGCTGCAGGGGCAGAGATGGCTTTGCACTCACCCTGGCTTTTGGGAGGCTGGTTTTGGGACTGTTTATAGGAGGACTAACGAAAGGACAGATATTGGCCCACTCTAGGCTGAGTATGGTAGAGCGAATGAACTGTCCTAAGAGCCTGACCCGACTCCTGAAAGGTGGAGATGATGTCTTGAACATCTCCCCCAGAGATGACAAAGCCCCAAAAGGGGCCATCCAAAACACTGGAGTGCACATCCAAAACAAACTCGGACAATCAAAGCCACAAATGATGCCGGAGGCAAATCTCAGTTGCCACCCCTTGCCCAGAGCTGTCCACGGCATTGTAGGCAGCCTGCAAAATATGGTCACCAATGTCCGAGACCGACTTCAATAGTTGGGTCAGTTGCATCTTAGAGGGATCTTCAGGTAAAGACTGCACCAAGTCCCAGACTTGATCTCAGAGGACATTCTGATATTAGACCATATATGAACCAGGTAATAGATGGCCCGGATAGCCAGGATAGTGGCCGTGAAAACTCTCTCATCCAGGTGGTCCAACTGCCTGGACTCCCTGTCAGGGGGGAGGGCACTGAGGTGCTTTGGCCTTCAGGTACGGTAATGCACCTCCTTTATGAACACAATCAGCTTTTGGGTGGCCCCCTTAAAAAGGCTTACCAGCAGGGGCATGGAAAAGGCAGTCCGCCTTCTTAGGCAATGGAGGAGTAGAAGAGGGGTGATTCCATGCTGCCGTAGTGACATCTTTATAGGATTCAATCAAGGATGGCACCACCAATGGGAGGGCATCCCGCAGTCTTAAATTAACAGCCAGGCAATGCCTCTCTGGGTACTGCTCTGTTTCCCAGCCCATAATGGACTGGATGCAGCACATGACATCCATAAAAGACAGATCATTGGGGAAGGGGGGATTTAAGAACCTCCTTAGAAGGGTCTTCGCCATTCGAAGATTTCCCTAGGGAGGATGAAGACTGAACAATACGAGTCATCCTCATTGGTCTCGCTGTCTTGGTCAGATGCCAAACGGCAGGCACTCGACCTGGTGAGAGCCAGAGTCAATGTCGGGTCAAGACCCGGAGATCCCCAACATTCGATGCTCGCTTGGCCTGGCCCAGATCCTGAGGCAGCGGTTCCTGGGCGGGGGGCTGCCAGAGGTGGCACTTGAGGAGCAGGGGTCTGCCTCTGAACAAAAGACCACCACACTCTGAATAGGGCACTGTAGTCCAGCAGAGGTGGAAAATCATACACTGGAGGGTGGGGTAAGAAGGCACCGGAGAAGGGTACAACAGTGGTGGGGCAGGCATAGGGTACCCTGGAACAGGACCACCCTGTGCCAACTGAGAATCCAGTGACGGGCCAGCAGGTGTTGACTGCGCCGTGGGCTACAGAAGGGGTGTCACCTGCCTTGGGCCCAGATGCTAGAGCAGCAGCAGCACTGGCAGTGGCCCAGATGGTGTGGGCCAAGAGTGACCGGGGAAGGATACGCTGGTGCAGGCCTAGCCGGAGAGCGGCGCTGGGAGACACTCAAGGAAGGGGCAATGTGCGTATAGAAGAAGCGGTAGTAGCCTGTTGTGGGTGCTGTCTTGCAGGACTACCATCAGGCCCAGAGGAGGAGAGCGATGTAGGCACTGCCTCGGTCGGGGGGGGGGGGAATGATGGTGGAGGAACAGAAGCCAGAGAGACTACCGCTGGCTGAGTCGCTTGGCTGAGATCTAGTGGATGCAATGGGCCCGAGGGTCAGGGGCTGGGAGACAGGAGACAAAGTCCCCTGACCCAAGAAGCCGTTGCCCAAAATGGCAATGAGGGTGGGAGGCTGAGCCACCTGGAGCCCGGCAGAGATAGAGGGCTGGAGGGAACACAGGGCCCAACCCACGAGAGGTCAACCCACCAGCGCATGAGCAAGGGTTTGTGGGAGTGACCGAGAGTGGGAAGCAGAGCAGTCCCAGTGCTTGTGCTTTCCACTGGATTTTTGAGAAGCAGCAGCCCCAGACTGTGCCAGCAAGGTGGTAGAGCTCCTACCCTGCATTTCCTTTTCTATCATGACCTTCTTCTGCTTTATCAGATGGCCCTCCAGAGTCCTAAGATGACATCTCCATGTGGCCTGGCTGAAATTCTGGGAAATCTGGCAGGCTTCAGTGACATGGCAGGGGCCTAGGCATACAAGACACACAGAATGGCTGTCTTTTTCAGGAATCTGTTTGCTGCAGGCACACTTTGTTGAGCGGTTAGAAGACAAAGCTGGTGGAGAAGACAAACTCGATGACTGAACACCAAAAATTTGATGTTAGAAACTCGAGAAAAAGAAAGATAAAGTGCGGAAAGCATGAGTAATGGGGGTCAGCCGTAGCTGCAGTATCCGCTAAGGTCCGAGGTGCATGGGTTGATGGCGGGAAAAGAACTGGGGTAGGTACAGGGGACCGCCCGTCTTTATAGGACAGGCTGATGTCAGTGGTTGACGTCGGCAGTTGGCAGTCTCCCATGGTAGATTGCTAGCTAGAAAGTTTTCTGTGTGGTCCTGGCGTTCCGCAGTTTAGTCCTACTGGTGTTGACCTGTTGCAAGAGCCTTCCTCGAAGTAACATCTATGTGTTTATCTATCTATACTATTTGTGAATATTAAAACTTACAATGTTTAAAAAGGTTCAGTCTCCAACTAGAGTTCGTTAGTCAATACTGTTTGTGAACATTTAAACCGTAACCTGAAACACAACCACCCTGTAACTAGGACTATGTTGCCCTAATGATGTCAGTGTACTCATATATGCGTAAAGGTATCAAATCGCCTAATTTGTTCACCTTGCTGTACAAGGTCCAATACGGCAACAGGCATTTTTTAGTACTTTATGTGGCATTCCTAAAGGCGGTCATGCCTTACAGGAATCAGACATACAATATCCCAGAAAATTAAGAAGTAGATGCAATTCTGGACTAGTTTCATAATATTGTGCGCAAAATCAAACTGGCAGACGTTGACCAACTTGGAAGGTACAGTTATACAAGAACTTACCGTAACAGTAGATCTTCAAGAGAATCTCTTGCATCAGGCCACACCTATGGAACTACTGCTGCTAGGCACTAGGACCACACAGAAACATTTTAGCTAGCAGTATCAGGTGACACCCATGACAACGTCAGATGCAGACGTTCTTCATCTCATAAACATGGGTGGCCCCGTGCCTCCTCAGTTCCCCTGCCAAAGACCATAGACCATACACAATACACAGAGGGCCTCCTCTTGGGGAACCAAAGGAGAGCAAGAGGTTCTCACCACTAGGCAAGCTGAAACAGAAGGCAGACTGTCCTGGAGAAAGAGTCAGAAACTGAGAAGTCCTGAGGGCAAGGGGGACAGAGGGTGGGATGGCATGGCCTGATGCAAGAGATTCTCTTGACGACATACTGTTATAGTAAGTTCTTATGTAACTGTACTATGTTCCTCGAGGATGTCACTTGCATGAGGCCACACCTATGGAAAGAGTCCCAAGCAGTTCTGACACAGAACCAATCTGGGTGGCTGGAGCCTATAGGCCTATGAAAGAAGACCTTGGAGCACAGCCAGGCCGAAACCTGCCCACTTTTCTAAAGGTAATGTTCAGACTGTAGTGTTAGTGAAAGTGTGGACAGTACTCAAAGTTGCAGCAGCACAGATTTCTGCAGCTGACATATTCCTGAGACAAACAACGGAAGTGGCCATGCCTCTGGCTGAATGGCCACAAACAATCCCAGGAAGTTCCTTACCGTACTTCCTATAACAAGAATATAATTGGTCAACCATTTGGACAAGCACTGCCTAGAAAATACAGGTTACTCACCTGCAACAGGAGTTCTAGGAATGGTATATGTTGTTCATCCACACTTACTGGCAGGTTCCTTGCCGCTTTAAATCTTGCCGGAAGGTCTTCAAGCTGGCTCCTCCCACCCACCCGGGTGGTAAAACTCTCGGCTCCGCCCCATGATGCCAGATCTAGCCCGCTGGAAGCCAGGTTGTGCATCGAAGCCGGGGAGGTCGGATGGGCTGTGTGGATGAACAACATATACCACTCCTAGAACTCCTGTTACAGGTGAGTAACCTGTATTTCCAGGACCATGGATATGTTGTTCAATCCACACTTACTGGCAGACTCCTAGCAGTTCTCCGGGAGGAGGGAGGCAAGGCGCACCCTCTATACTTACTTGGGAAATAAGGACTGGAGAACCTAGGTCCCAAAACCAGCATCCCGGCGTGACTCAAGGTCGATGTGGTAGTGGGTAATGAAGGTGTGTGCTGACTTCCAGGTAGCAGCCCTGCAGATTTCCTGGATAGGAATGTCCCTGGAAGCAGCAGTATGGCAGGTAGAATGAGCTCTTATCCCTCTGGGAGGCTCCATGCCCGCCAACCTATAGCAGAGATCTATGCAAGAGGTGACCCACCAGCCTATCGCCCACTTGGCTGCAGGTCTGCCAGGTGCGGCTTCAGCGTAGGTGACAAACAGCTGGCGAACCTCTCCCGAACTTCAGCCGTCTGTTCCTTAAAATAAGAGTGCTCTTCTAGGGTCCAAAGTATGGAGCCTATATTCGGCCTCCGAGGTGTGATTGGGGTAGAACACCGGCAGAGTCAACACCTGGTTATGGTGAAACTCCGACACCACCTTTGGAAGGAATTTCGGGTGGGGGCGCGGGACAACCTTGTCCCTGTGGAAGACCAGATAAGGAGACTCGATGAAACGCCTGGGCTCTCCCATCCTTCTGGCTGGCGTAATAGTCACCAGAAGCAGTCTTCCATGACAGGTGGAGATGTCAGCACCTGTGCATTGGTTGAATGAGCGTGCCCATAAGCTTAGCCAATACCAGCAGTAGATCCCATGGAGGTGAAGGTTCTCGCACCGGAGGGGATATGTGATCAAGGCCTTTGAAAAAGCACCCGACCACCTTCTCCTGCGCCACCGACTGCTTTCTGGCCGACGCCCGGTAAGCAGAGATGGCTGCCAGGTACACCTTAAGAGTCGTCGACCGCAGCCCTAGCTGAAAAAGGGACCATAGGTAGTCCAGAACGCTGTCCAAAGGAACAGGAGGAAGGGTCCAACCCCTTATCCTGACACCAAATGGAGAATCTCTTCCATTTGAAGGCATAGCATTTTCTGGTCGACTCCTTACGGGATGCCTCAACAACGCTGAGGACCTCATTGGAAAGACCCAAGGCCTGGAACTCTAGCCGCTCATGAACCAGGCCGTCAGGTGCAGGGACTGAAGATCCGGGTGGAGTACCTTCCCCTGGTTGACTGAGATCAGGTCCGGGTGGGCTGAAAGCCACCTCGGGAGCCTGGAGCTGAGGAGATCTGGATACCAGAACTGGCAGGGCCAGTCTGGGGCTACCAGAATCACCTGTGCCTTGTCCCTCCTTGCCTTGAGAAGCACCTTGTGGATAAAGGGAAATGGGGGACAGGCGTAGAAGAGGCCGGGGTCCACAGCCTCGAAGGCATCCCTACAGCAAGCCCTGCTGAGGGGGGCGGGCATAAAACAGCCTCAGCTTTGCATTCTCCATGGAGGCAAACAGGTCCACCTGAGGTGTGCCCCAGTGGGAGAACAGATCATGTACTACCTCTGGCAGGAGAGACCACTCGTGAGATGCAGCATCTATCCGGCTGAGGGCATCGGCCAGAGTGTTGGAGGCTCCTGGCACACGAATGGCTGGGAGATCCGCCTCTAGTCTGCTCACGAGAGACCAAGTGTGGAGAGCCTCCTTGCACAGAGGCAAGAAGTGCGTCCCACCCTGCTGGTTTAAGCAGTATATGGTCGTGGCGTTGTCCATCTGGACCTGGACCATTTGGCCCCATACAAACGGAGCAAAGGCAGTGAGGGCTAGTCGGACCACTTGAAGCTCCAGCAGGTTGATGTGGCATCGAGACACCTGAGGAGACCAGAGGCCGTGCGCACTGAGCTCCCGCAGATAAGCACCCCAACCCAGAGAGGCATCGGTCATTAGAGTGACCGTCGGCTCTGGGCGGACAAACGGGATACCCTCCTGCAGATGAGCTGGAACGATCCATCACTGGAGAGCGTTCCCATCTCCTGGGTCACTATCACTGGCTGGTCCAGGGGACTGGAGCGCTGTGACCATTGGTGGGCCAGCCCCCATTGCAGGGGACGCATATGCCAACGGGCCCAATGGACCACACAGGTGCAGGCTGCCATGAGGCCCAGGAGGCGCAGGAAGTCCCGGGCAGGGTGCAATTGCCCAACCAGAAATGATTGGGCAAAGGAGGAAAGAACCTCGGCCCTGTCCGCCGGGAGCCGTGTTCTGGCTCGAAGAGAGTCGAGCTCTGCCCCAATGAACTGAATCACCTGCGTTGGCACGAGTTCTGATTTGGCCTCGTTGATGAGGAGGCCAATCTGAGAGCAGACCTGGAGGGCCAGATCTCTGGACTGCTCCACCTCCAGCTTAGAGGGGGCTGCAATCAGCCAGTCATCCAGGTAAGGGTACACACAGACCCTTTGGCACCACAGGACTGCTGTCACCACTGCCACGCATTTGGTGAAGACCCTGGGAGCTGGAGAGAGGATGAAGGGCATGGCCCGGAACTCGTAAAGGGATCTCTCTGCTCTGAAGAGGAGGAATTGCTGGTGAGATGGACGGATTGGAATGTGAAAGAACGCGTCCTGGAGGTCCAGAGAACAGAACCACATGCCTCATTCCAAAGCTGGAATGATCTGAGCCAGAGTGACCCTCCTGAAGGTAAGAGACCTTAGGAACTTGTTCAGGTCATGTAGGTCTGGGACCAGGAAGTACCTGGACACAAACCCTGGGTCTGGTGGAGGATCCGCCACCTCCCTGATCACCTCCTTCTGGAGGAGCAGGACAATGTCGGCTTGACGAGCTGACAGAGAGGCTGCGGACCCCGTAGGCCCCTGTGGGGCGAAGGCTCGATAGGGTGGGGACTGCTCGAATTCCAGAGGCAGACCCTTTCCTACCACTTCCAGCACCCAGCAGTCCGTGGTGACATTGGACCAGGCAGAAAGGAAGTGGCGGAGCCGTCTCCCCATGGGGGGAACCCGGTGAGGAGTGATGTGGTTGAGGGCGACACCCATCAATGGGCAGGCTTGGAGGAAAGGCCGGCCGAGGGGCCTCCTGGACCTTTTCCTCCCGGCTTCCTACTGGAGGAAGCTGCAGGCTTTGCATTGAGATGCGAAGTGCGAGCCTGCTAGCCATGATGCTGGTGTTGCTGGGCCGGACGTGCCGCAGGGGCTGAAGGCGGAAAGGGCTTACGCTGCTGCTGGCGGCCTTTGTCCTTCTGGGCAGACGTGACCGAGTCAAGGTGGCATTGGACTTCTCGATCCTTTGCAGATGACCCTCCCCACCAGGGCCGAACAAGTCGGTACCCAAGAAGGGAACGTCTGCCAGCTTGTGCTGGGTATCCACTGTAAAAGTGGAGATCCGCAGCCAAGCTCTGCGGCACATGGCCACTGTGGCCATTACTGACTGGGCACATGAGTCAGCTATGTCCAAGGCAGCTTGGAGTTGCTGTTTGGCCACTGCCCTTCCCTGATCCTGCACCTGCTTGACCGTTGTCTAGAGATCAGCTGGGAGATGAGGAATCACCTCATCCAGGGAGCCCAAATGGGCGTGCGAAAAGTGTGCCATCAGAACAGCTGAGCTGGCCTGACGAAGGCCTAGGGAGGAAGCAGCATAGACTTTCCAGCCCAGAGGCGTCGAGTTTCTTGGACTCTGTCGAATTGCTTGTCCACATCCCGAGCATTCGGGCCTTGAGGCGCTGTTGGTCACTAGCCCCCTCCGGAGGGTGCTCTGAAAACGGTGTGAACCAGTGGGAATGGCATACTTCGAGCCATTTGGTCAAAGGTGCTGGACAAGAAGCTGGCCGCTGCTATAGCTCCAAGGCCAGGCCAACAATGGCTTCGGCCACCGGGAAGGCCTCTGTGGGGGAATCCCCTTGGTCCAGTATCTCTGTGAGGGGATACTTGGCCCACTTTTAAATGGGTTCGAACTTCATCCCAGTGGACTCTGAGATGAGCCGAAGCATTCCAAGGAACGAGGATGGGCTCTCATCCACCGACTGACCCCCAGTGGACTCCAGGTCGAGGGGCCTGGACAACAGGGAAGAGTCATCGTCAGACTTTGAGGAGTCTGCAAACAGCTGCCAAGGGCCTGAGCCACCCTCCACCTGCCGAGGCCGATTGGGAGTGAGGGTGACCGACAGCCGATGGGGCAAGCCCTGACCTGACCGAGAATCCTTGGTCGGGGCCCCAAATTTAGGTTGTGGAGGCGGGGGTTCCACCACAATGGGTGGCACAGCCAGTTTTGGCCAAACAACTGGTGCCAGCTTCGGCTCCTCGATTACAACGAGGGGTTGTTTCGGCCGCTCTGGTGACAGCCACTTAATGGCTGGGGAAGGTGACTGAGTCGGCTTATTACCGGTCAAAAGGAGCTGCCACATCAGCTCCTCGTAGCACCGACGCAATTTGCACTGGAGCCTATCCTCCGAAGAGGACGAAGATGAGGATGAGTGGTGCCGCCGCTTTCCCTGGTGCCAAGACCGAGACCACCAATGTTGGCGGGATCGGCTGGACCGGGAAGAGGTCCGAGACAGAGACCTTCGGTGTTTCCGAGGGTGGCTCTGAGAGGAGGCGGGGGAAACCCGCTCCTCCCTCGGTTCAGGGACCTTAACTGGGGACTCTGGCACAAGAGGCACCGGCAAGTCCTCGGTTTCCACCGGGGGAAACAGGTGAAGGGTTGTCAGCTTTTCCAGTCGACAGCCCGTCCGACGGGTCAAGAAAAATCTCGACTGCATCGACGGGTGTCTCGGCCGGCTGACCTGGCCAGGGATAGTAAATAGCGGCCTTAACCCCAACATCGACCAAGTGCGAGAGTTGACTATCCGAGGAAGGGGACCTCTCCCGCTCCCACAAATATAGACGGTGGGACTTACCCTTGGAATCCTTCTTCTTGGACCGAGAGGAATGTCCCAAAGGCCCCTCTCCCTTGGTGGAGAGGGATTGACAAAGCTCCTTGAACAAATCCGTGTAGGAGGAGCCCAAAGAGAGTGGGATAAATGCCGCAACCAAGGAAAAAGATGATGCGGCCTGGGCAGCTTCCTCCTCGAGGGCGATCAATTGTTCGAGCTGTTCAGCCGAGCCCACAGCCGGACACCGCCCAACGGGCCTCCTTCAACTTGACTGGAGGATAACGTTTCTCGGGGTGCCCAAGTTGCAATCTGGCAGCGCGATCCTCTAAGACCGTGGCCGAAAAGGACTTGCACAAGTCGCAGGCCTGCGAATCATGCTCAAGCCCAAGGCAGTGCACGCATGTGGAGTGCGGAGCAGTCTGAGACACCTTCTGCCCACAGGGGCACTGACGAAATCCGGGAGTCAATTTGTCCATCGCAGCCACGAGGGAAGATAAAGACCGAAGTCTTGTAAATTTTAAAATTAGTTTCGGGTAAACCGAAGAGTCTGGATCCCGGCCTAAAATGCAGAGCGCAAAGGAGGGAACCTGAGCTTCCAAGTGGTAAGGAAGATCTGGCGTCATGGGGCGGAGCTGAGAGTTTTACCACCTGGGTGGGTGGGAGGAGCCAGCTTGAAGACCTTACGGCAAGATTTAAAGTGGCAAGGAACCTGCCAGTAAGTGTGGATTGAACACATCCATGTCCTTATAACTTGGCAGTTTGGAGTTGACTGGGGATGAAAAGAGGTCCAACTCTGGAGCGCCCCATCTGGCAAAAAGATAGTTTGCTACATCCTGTAGTAACTCCCATTCGTGAGCTTGGCATTCCGAGCGACTGAGGCTGTCTGAAAGCGTGTTTTGAAGACCTGGAACATGCACTGCAAGAGGTTCCAAGCCGTGGTCTATTGCCCAGTACCAGACCCTCATGGCATCTCTGCAAAGGGGATAAGAATGTGTCCCCCCCCCCTTTGCTGATGTAGAACACCACTGATATGTCCGTCTGGACTAAAGTGGGGCCTGGAGGGAGGTTGCTCTGGAATGCCTGTAAGGCATAAAGTACAGCTCTCATCTCTAGAACATTTATGTGGAGAGAGTGTTCTGCCAGAGTCCAGGACCCCCTGATCTGGCAGTCCCTGAAGTGGGCAACCCATACCATGCCGGATGTGTCTGTGGTGATTACCTGTTGAGGAGAGGAGTTGCTGAATGGTGCCCCTAGTGATAATCAGGAGGGGGTCCACCACCATGATAAGGTTTGACACACCGCTTTTGAGATCCTGACTCTCTGGTCGATGTTGTCGCTGCGCTGACCCCACTGAACCCTGAGATTTCACTGTAGAGTCCTCATGTGCAGGCAAGCGAGAAGCACGGTCATGATGGCTGCAGTCATGTGCCCCAGGAGCTATAGGACCGGTCTGGCAGGAGTCTGGGTTACAGAGACTAATCTCTGAGCCAGCACCTGAAGGTGATCTGCCCTGTCCGGTGGAAGAAAGGCTCTCCCTAGAACCGTGTCCTCGATGGCTCCTATAAATGGGAGCCTGAGATGGCCATGGAGTAGACTTTGGGAGATTCAATGTAATTCCAAGTTTCTGGTACATGATGAAGGTGTGCTCTAGTGTGTGGCAGAGCTGTTCTCTGGATGAGGCTGACAGTAGTCAGTCATCTAGGTAGGGCTAAATGTAATGTCCCTGCCTCGTTAAAGCTGCCACCATGACCATCAGGCACTTGATAAACACCCGAGGTGCCGAGGATAGGCCGAAGGGCAGGGCCTTATTTCTGTCCTTCGAACATAAACCAGAGATATCTCCTGTGAGATGGCAGAATCTTTATGTGCATGTATGCATCCTGCATGTCCAGGAAACGGAGCCAATCTCTGTGGTGCAGCAAGGGAAGCAACCCTTGGAGCGTCACCATCCTGAATCTTTTGTACCTATAAAGAGGTTGAGTTGACTGAGGTCTAGGATGGGACGAAGGTACTCTGTCTTCTTCGGAACCAGAAAGAAGCAAGAGTAGTACCCCTTGCCCCTTTGGGGTTCTGGCACTGCTTGAATGGCTCACTTTGACAGGAGGGCCTGGATTTTCACCTGGATAAGACCTGCGTGGGACGGGATGGAATTGGTAGATTATCTGGCAGTAACTGGGAAAACTCCAGGGCATAACCCTTTTCTATGAGCTTCAGCACCCATTGATCTGTGGTGATATTCGACCAACCGGCGAGGTAAAGGGAGAACCACCCTCTCACTGCCTCCCCTAACAGCTCTGCTGGAGGAGGGGGGTGGGCAAGGAGTCAGGCAGAGGTGGAAGGGGTGGGAAGGGGAGCTCTAGGCTGCTTAGATAAGCATTGTCCCCGAGGGCCTGCTGCTTGAGGGGGTGCCTTTATTTTGAACACACTTCACTGTGGCTGTTTCTTTGATTGCTGCCCTTTATGCCTCCGAAAGGGTCTGCCCCTAGGAGGGTAGGGTTCAGATGTACACATCTTATCCACCTCTGCAACTGCCTTGCCTGAATCTTGTAGGCCTGTTATAATCCTTTTGTCTTCTTGCCCCCAAAAGAACTGGGCCCTAGAAGGGCAAATCCAAGATGGTGTCCTGGAGTTCCTGCCCGACTCCGGACACCCTCAGCCAAGAGTGTCACCTGAGGTGGCAGCCTGGGCCACAGTATCTGTCGCATCACAGGACCTGCGGAGAACGAGCTTGCCCACATCAGAACTAGACTGCAGACTGCCAGGAGCTCCGTCTTGTTTTGCGAGTCTGGCTGGGTCTTCACAAGGTCCATAGCCTTTTGCCACAGGCACTTCTGGTACATGACCATATGTGCCAGAAAGTTTAGGAACCTAATGGTACAGGTGGAGGAAGCATACATTCACCGCCCCAGTTGGTCTATTTTCTTAGACTCCTTGTCAGGTGGTTGGGAGCTGATATGTCTAGGTTGCTGCGACCTTCCATGGACTGCCGTCAGCACTACTGAGTCCGCCTTAGGCTGCTCGTCAAGGCGTGGCTCATTCCTGGGTGTTCTGTAAAGATGGTCTGCCTTTTTGGACACTCCCAACGTATTAGCTGTGTTTCTCCATGGCAGCTTCATGACGTCTTGAAATGGTTCTGCAAGAGGGGGAAATGACCAGCGGTTTGAGGTCAGTGGCCCCCAGGAATTTAGCTAGGCGTCTCCTCTCTGGGTCCAAGTCCTCAGTTTCCCACTGATTGAGGAATTCTATGTGCCTCATCACCTCTAAGAAGTTAGGATCGTCAGGTGGTGACCTTGGTGAGTCTTTCCTGGGATCTGGTGACAGCAAGGGGAGGTCGTCCTCCTAAGAGGCTAAGATGAGGAGGAATCGCTGTAGCTCCTTGAATGTTCTGATGGGCAGTGGACCTGCTGTGATGCCAGGAGTGGCATCCCCTTGACCTGCTCCTTCCACGGGAGAGACTGTCCCTGGACCTGCTCCTCCTATATGAGGAAGACCGTGAGGAGGTGTGATGTCCATGGCTCAGACATTCGACTAAGCCATGATCAGAGCCACCTGGAGTTGGGAAGGCTGGCATCAGGGGTGGCGACAGTGATCTAGAAGAAGGCATCGGCTGTGGCAGAGGAACAGCCACTGGCGTTTCCACAGGCTTCTGCTTGGGAAAGAGGGCACCTTTAATGGTGTTCCACCAGCTGGTGAATAGGGCGCTGACCTCTGCCAAGGGGACCACTGAGCCTGATAGTTGCTTTGTGGCCTTGCCGATTGGCCCCAAAGAAGCCAGCATCAGGTTTGGCATCTGGGGGTGCTCTTTTAACAGACCGCAATCCAGCTCGACGACTGGCATCTGATCATCTTCCCTGGGCCCTGGAGTCGGGGATCAGCCGGGAACTGGTTGTCGGATCCTGTTGTCAGGGGGTTTGAAGGTTCTGGCGTCAGGCCAGGTGCTGTCAAGGTCCTCTGGTGTAGGCCCTTGGGGTGTTGATGACAACTGGGAGGCAGGAGCCTTGCTCGACACCACAGCCATGGTGGCAGACATTGTGGTAGCCTGTCGTCGGTCCAAAGTAACTGTGGAAGACAGGTCAGGTGCTGCGGGTGCTTGCTTTGGAGGATCGACACCCTGGTGCTTGCCATGGTTGTCAGACTTAGCTGACTAACTTGAGGACAAGGCCTTGATGACGGAAGAGCCCGACTGGACTCCCGTCACCAAGGAAGAAGTGACCAAGTCCTGGGCCAGAGTTCCTGTCTATTGTTTGTGGGGTCTGATGGCCAACGAAAGAGAAGATGGGGCCTGAGAAGGCCCATGCCCCAAGCTCCCACCTAACATCTGGGAAGAGGCAGGAGAGGCCTGGTGGACGAAGCCCTGGGACAGCTAATGACCAAGAGGTAGAGTCAGACTTCCAGCCGGAGGAGGTGGCCTTACCCTTGTGTGAGGAATGTGACCACGAGTCTGACCTGGACCTATCCTTATCCTTCTTGTGGTGCTTCCCCGAATGCTTTTTCTCCTTGGGAAAGCGTTGTGAGCAGAGGAAGAGGAGCTGTGCCAAGAATGTGACTTCTGCATAGCGGTTGTTTGTTGTTCCAGGAGGTAGGTTTTTAGAGCCTTCAGGCGGCGGATGCGGTTACGCTGGTTGAAGCTTTGGCAGTGCGGGCAGTCTTCTATTTTGTGCTCTGGTCCCAGGCACAAGAGACCAGCCAAATGTCTGTCCTTTGCTGGAATCAGTCTGCCACATGCACATTTAGCCTAATGCCACGGTGTAGATGTAGAAGGCTCAGCAGACATACGAGGCGATCAAATACTTGTGATATGGAACTCTGCACATCGTTGAAAAAATGGCAGTCGACGGGAGGCAGGAGGCATCCGTGGAGCTGAGATGCTGGTGAACGGCGGGAAAAGAACTCAGGTGGCGTTGGAGGCCGGCCCCTTTATACAGTGGCTGACGCCATGGGCGGAGCAGACTTCGGAGACGGTCCCCCACCTTGGGCTGCTAGCTAGAAGTTTTCTGTGGGGTCCTAGAACCTGGTGGCTTACTCCTATTGGTAATTACCTGCTGCAAGAGCTCTATCTCAAAGTGAGATCTTAATTTTTATAATATAGTCCCCTAGTAACTTTTTACCTTTATCAAAGACACCTAGTGCCTTGGTATTTTCAACATTTACAGGTTTAATACACATAAGACATATACATCAAGGTATTTTATGATGTGTGCTATTGCATACTAAATCCAACAATGAGGAACACATTCTGTTTTACATTAGCTCAGAGGTCACCACTATAACCTCCCTGTACGAGGACCTGAAAGAGAAAAGGAAAATTGAAGAGGAAACTATAGCATAGTCAAGAAAGAGTAGAGGGTACCCATAGGTGGTCAGCCTTATGTACTAGAAATTGTAAAGGATAGATTAGGCTAAGAAACAGAAGAACTGTTGCAACGGATTTAAGAAAAGTTGATCCGCAAGAGTGGTAGGATCTCCCTGTCACAATGTGCAGGTATGCATCCTGCACGTCCAGGGAGCATATCCAGTCTCCCTTTTGCAGCAGGGGCAGCAGGCCTTGCAGACTGACCATCCTGAACCTTTTGTACTGAATACAGAAGTTCAGGTGTCTCAGATTCAGGATGGGACAGACACAAGGCAATTGTAGTGGGGGGTTGCAGGAAGTAGGCTGTTGGTTAACTAGAATCTGCAGCTTATCCAGTAGGTAGGGAAATGGGTAGACTGGGTAGGCCAAGTGGTCCTTGTCTGCCATCAAAGTCTATGTTTCTATGACTGTAAATCCCCTGTGGATCTGGGGACTAGAAAAAAGTGGGAATAGAACCCCATGTTCTTCTGATCTCTGGGAACAAACTCTAAGGCACTCTTTTGCAGCAGCGTGTGGACTTCCTCCAGTAACACTCGTATGTAGTCTGGAGGGAGCGTGAATGAATAGGCGGTAGATCTGGAGGCCGCTCCACAAGTTTCAGTATGTGGTCTTGCTCTATGAGCTGCAGGACTCAAGCATCTGTGGTGATTTCCAACCATCTGTCCAGGTGGAGGGGAAAGCGACCCCCTACCACCACCTCCTGGAATACTGGAAAGTGGGGGTCTAGTAAGGAGTCACGCTGAGGCATTGCCTGTGTCCGGGGCTGCTCCTCCACCTGTAAGGATTTTTCCTGTGGTGGAGGTAGGGGTAGGCAAGGCTATACCTGCTCTGCGTTTGCCCTGCTGGTGGGCCCCTGACTTGGCTCTATGGGTGGCATGATGAAAGGGCACCTGATGTCCACTTTTCAGTTGGGTGTGGTAAAGGGAGTGGACTGACGACAGGGTCCTTCCTAAGGCCTGTAGGTCAGACAGGATATCCTGCACATCTGCCCCGAGAGTTTATAGCCTCTGAAGAGGGCATTTAAAATACATCAGTCCAAAAGAGAGAAGGACCACGATACAACCAGTGGGACCCTTTGCAGGTAACAAGGGTTGCTAACCCTACAGCATACAGTCATAGGCAGTTACCTGCACTTGTGGAAATTCAAAAAGCACCACCACACAAGTAGATTTTTAAGGCTTTATTGCCTGTTAGACCAGTGGAGTGTGCAGAGATAGGACCACATGCCACACTGCCCCGGCGCTTCGAGCCTAAACTCATTGTCAGTGGGCGTGGCCATGGGAAACAATGTGACACATTTATAGTGACAAACATGAGCAACCATTTTATATTTTAAAAAAATCATTACTTTTCTTGCTTCCTCTAAATGTGCATATGAAATTATGTATCAAAATAAATGTGTGATACAAAATCAAATTAGAAAAGCCAGAAGTATCAGGTTATTCGTTCTAAGATTATTTGATGCAATAGCTTATTTATTTAATTCAATCACTAATGCTTATAAATTCTGGCTGTACTTAAGCTTTAACTGACAAAAGGTAGAAAGGAGAAATTCCAGAACAATCCGCTTTTTGTAAAGGCGATCAGCAAGGTGCTATCCAGTAGACGGCAGACAGAAACAGTGGCTTATGAAAGTAAAGAGAACAACAGAGGTATATCTAGTGCATACGAAAGCCACTGAAATGTCTAAACAAAAGATTTTTTTTTCTACTCTATTATTTACATTACTTAATTTTAAACGTTTTTAAGACACCAATCTATTCAGAAATAATCAAGAAAATCCAAACAATCAATTAAGGAGCATTTCATTAGTCCAACGTATTTTCTAGAAATGTGTCGCCCCTTTTCCAGCCTTTGCACATTTTTAAGGGGAAGCATTACAGTGCATGCATTTCATTTGCTGTGTAAGGAGCCCATGAGCAGCATGGTGCCTAAAATAAGATATGCAAAGTCTCAAAAAGTCCAGTATCCTTCCCAACTACGGGGACAAGGGATTTTCACCATGCTTTACCCATGAGATTGCACTAAACAGTGCTATTAAAATAAAGATATGCACTCCATTGCTTGATTTAAACAGTATAAACTAAGCGGCTACTACTACTTGAACTGCTCAGAAAAGTGGCACATTTAAGCCCTGTAATGCCTGCAGTGCCACGTCTCAATAAACATTATTAATTATAACAAGTACGGCCCTTAACTCTGCATGCACTGTCAACAACATTATTAACCCAACTTACGTAAAAGCCTTTCTGAACATTTAAATAGAGGTAGGAAATTCAGGGGAGGAGAAAGGAAAAAAATCTAAAGTCTCAAGTTCAGCAAGATACGGATGTTTCGTCCTAATAAAGCATAACAAGGGTACTTAACTTTATGCTCCAACACCAATTCCACCCCCCCCCCCCCAATCCTCTTAAAAATGCGAAACGGGCTGTCAAACTTTCACAAATTCTTGTTCAGGGGTTATCTTTGTCAGAAGAGGAATCCTCTTCTGGTGCTGCACGGGACGAGATGAAGCATTCTTCTGGCACCATTTCTGGGCTTCCGCAGGACTGGAAAAGATATACACTTTACTCTGGTGCACGATATGTAGGCAGGCCATGCCATGCAGAATTCCTGCCTCCTTCAACATCGCTCTTATGCCACTGAACCTCTTCCTTTTCTGCCTGGTTGCATATAATAGATAAGGAAACACCTGGATCTGCTGGCCATCATGAAGCAATGTTTTTTTTTTCCATCTGGCAAGGGCAAGCAGGTAATCTCTGGATCCCACATCATCTGCAACAATCACAACTCTTCTAGGGACATCAGAATTATCTGTGTGGTCCCGAGGGGGTGACTCAGTAAGCTTTAAGAAATTTTGAGGCAGTTGGGGCTGCTTCTTTCCCCAGCTGCTGTACCAACCAATCCTGCAAAAACAACATGAGGAGGTCACCCACGCACCCTTCTGTTAACACCAAGAGCCTGAGATTTTCTAGCATCTCCAAGCAAGAGCGGAGGTGCGTGTTTTCTTTAAGACTGTGGTGATGGCTCCCATGGCTACATCAGTTTTTCTGTTTGCTTCAACTGATGCACTATTGATAGTTTCCATCGTAGATTCCACAGTAGCCACTCTGTTAGTGAGAGCTTTGAATTTATTTTATAGTCATGTCACTGATGCTATTGAGCAATTCAATTTGGCTACTAATGTTTGCATCATTTCTTCTTGAGCTCCCGTCTCATGTTCAGGCTTGCGCCCCTGAGCAGCTCTCGCATTCACAGCTCCGGGAACTGTTTTGGCCCTACCTCGGTCCCCTGACTGTCTTTCTTTTCGAGGGTTCCCCATCTTAATCAGCCGATGTTCCGCTTTAGTATTCTTGAAAATAAGTAGATCCGCTTTAGGAATTTCAGCAATAGTAACTTTGTGAATGTAAAGCAAGCAGCAGAGCTCCATCAATTCCTGGCCATCGTGCTCGGGCTCCACAGCGCCCCCTCAAGTGTTCTGGAATTTTACCATGTGGGACTGCTAATTGGCTGTCCTGCTAATCCTGTGGCCCAGAGTGGCAGAGGCAAACGTTCCCTTATCCATAAGGTCCAGTTTCCTTGACTCCTTGTATGGAGGAAGAGAACGGAGGTGCTGAGGGATCTTGGACCTACCAAGGGCTGCATTTATCACCAGTGAATCAGCCTGCGATTTTCCTGTGAAAAAAAGGCCTCCCTGAGGGAGCATGGTGGGAATCATACTTGGCCTGTACCAGGCTCCATGATGACATCCTCCAACACCAGCAGAGGAGAAATGATCAAAGGACGAGAATCTGGAAGTTCCAGAAATTTGACCAGGTTTCTCCTGGTAATGTCCCATAGCTCTCCCGGGTCGCACCTGAAAATAGGCATCAGTTTTGTCTAGTGTGCTTACCTGGTTAACAAAAACTAAATAAATAAATAAAATAGATGTTTGCAGCTGCTTCATTACTGAAATGAAGGAGGGGTCATGGGGGGGACACCTTGGGGGTGTATCTGGTGGAGTCCTCTCCCCCTGAGGAAACAGTGGAGGAAGATGTAGATGGGCTCATATCCCCATCTTCCTCCTCCTGTGGGATGAGGTCAGGGACATACTCCTGATCTGCAGTGTCGTTGAGGCACAGGTCAGGAAGCATAGGAAAACCCGAAGCAGGTATACAATTTTACAAGTAGCATTTTATTTTTTTCCAAGAACAGTAAAATAAAAAAATTGTTCAGTATTACTATTTACGAAGGCAGTACAAACACAGAAAAAGTCCTTCCTCTGAGGGTATCTCTAATTCCAAGTTTCCCTCTCTCTCTCTATTTTTAGCAAAAACACTGCTGCTCTTTTTCACAAGTCTTTGCATGGGAACTTGTTAAGAGAACATCCTGCTTCTCACACAATGTTCTTATCTGTTTCCTTGTAGGTTCAACAAACAGAACATGGTGAACCCGAACTGACCTCTTGTTGACAGCTCTGCAAAAGAGTTTGCAAACTGCATCTCATGTTAACCCCCTAATTCCAAGTAGCAATCATTTCAACAGTATAACTATATACATTTCAAACCAAAGGATCCCACTTTCACATAAAGATTCATATATATTTTATAACCACAGATATGCAAGGGGGAGAAAAGGCAGAAACAGCAAGTTAAGGCAGAGAGAGAGAGAGAGAGAGGAGAAGAACTGTGAGTCTGTCGGAGTAATCAGTTCTAGGTCTCGTAAGAACATTTGGTTGTACAACCAGACACAAAGAAAAGGAGACGACAGAATAGATCCTTACATTTAACTCTTTCTGCATAACAAATGGGACAGGGCCTTATTCAACCCAGTTGCAAATTCAAACACTGTGGAGCTCCAATACATGAAGTATTCAACCCTGTCACGCTTGTCGATGGTCTCAGAGTGGTGGAGAAAAGACAATAAAGACGTCGATGCCCTAGAATGGGTAGAAAGGCAGCATTGACATGGTAGGTGTTGGAAGTGGGGGATGGCTTAATAGGACCCTGTGTTGTCAGACATGGAGGAGGAATACAGTGCTGAATAACCACCATAAAGGAGGAAAACATGGTCTGGACATCATCAGTTGTCGGCATCGCAGAGCGTCTTGTGGTGCTGATGGGGAAGGCTGGGTTCTCAGTGTCGATGGAATGGCCTGAGGCAATGAGGAAGGAGGCAGGAGCCACATCGACTAGCCATCAGCAGCTGAAGCAGGTCCAGCAGAACTGGTTGCCTGGCACCCCTGAGAGAACAGGGATCCAAGTTGCAAGAGTTGCAGTGTTGGGGGGGGGGCATTAAAACACCCGATATTAGCCAGCCCACCAGTTGTATTTCTGCTTGTGACACCGACAACCCAGGTTCGGGAACGGACCTGTGAGTTGGAGGGCCAGCTGGGGTAGAAGGACTACGTGTCCTAGGGACTGCTCTCCTTCTCCGGGAAGGGGGAAACAAATGTGTCCGGTTCCCTACGGATCCCTGGCGGAGGCTGGGAGTACCACTGCCTTTATGATTAGGGGACGGGGCAGATGCTGGACATCATTGCGCATCCCTGCCACGGGGGGCAAAAGCACTCACAAAAAGCCAACCCGCCTCACCACCCACTGCCTCCGCCGTTTGCCGGAGGGTGGGGTTCCCACTCCCACGGCCCCGATCCCGGGGGGGGTGTAAACTGGGGCTTGCCAACGAGATATGCTGGGAGGGGGAGCCCCCCACAGTGGCACTGCTGGGGGGGGGCAAGCCTGGCCATGGGGGTGATGGGCTGTGACTGGTCAGAGGGCAAGGGGGATCCAGAACAAAAAAAAAATAAAAATAAAACAAAAACACCAGATACTGAAGAGCCATTGCTGGCCATGGAAGGCCCGGCTGGAATCAAGAACCGACACTATAGAGGAGAGGGTGTCGGTGGCAGGAGAGGTCATCTGTACAGATGACGATGTTATAGTGGCCGGCGCCTGGAGTATGCACCCAGAGCGTACCAGGGAGGATTTTTCCTTGCACATTTCCCTGTCCCAGCACTTGTGCTTTCCAGCAGATTTGTACTGGGCCTAGAGGAATGGGAGCCCGTGGATGATGCCAGCGACGCAGAGGAGCTTCTTGTCTGGAGCTCTATCTCCACTCTGGCTACCTTCTGTTACAGGAGGAAGGACTCTCGGGTTTTCTGAAAGCACCGCCAGGTAGCCCAATTGAAGCTGCGGCACATCTCACAGGCATTAACGTTGTTGGCCTCGCCAAAGGGACACAGGTGTTGTGGTCGCCCTTGTTATAGATCTTACCACATCCACAGTATCTGAAGAATTTCTTGGGGTTGGTTGACAAATGATGAAGAAAATCACTTTAAAAAATAAAGTGATGAGTTAACTTGGGTGAGAAAAATCATAAAGGTAGAAACTGGCAGATTTGGCAGTCTGAAGCAGCAGTCTCTCCATGGAGTCTGATGTGTAATGGTCGATAGTGGGAAAAGAACGGAGGGTAGCACGGAGCAGCCCATGTTTACGTGATGGAGGATGTCAGCATCTGACATCAGCATGGCTGGCGCCAGATAAACAGGTTACTCACCTGTAACAGTAGTTCTAGGAGTGGTATATGTTGTTCATCCACACTGTCTGGCATTGTCCCTTTCCCCTTTAAATCTTGCCGGAAGTCTTCAAGCTGGGTCCTCCAACCCACCCCGGGTGGTATATGCCTCGGCTCCGCCCCATGACGTAGAATCTTGCCGCTGGAAGCAAGGTTGTGTGCCTTAAAGCGGGGAGGTCGGGTGCGATGGTGTGGATGAACAACATATACCAATCCTAGAACTACTGTTACAGGTGAGTAACCTGTTCTTCTAGGAGTGTGGATATATTGTTCATCACACTATTTAACTGAACTCTAGCAGTTCTCCGGGAGGAGGAGGCAAAAGCAGCACCCCCTACTTAGGAAGAAGTTGATTGGAGAACCAAGGCCCCAAAACCAGCATCTCAGCGTGACTCAAGGTCGAAGTGGTAGTGGGAAATGAAGGTGTTTGCGGACTTCCAAGTAGCAGCCAGAGAATATTCCGCCTTCTTTTGTATAGGCTGCAAAGGTATACCCGTGAACTCAGAAATGAGTCGAAGAATGCCCTGGAAGGAAGAAGGACCTTCCTCCAGGCCTGTCACTGACAGCTCATCATCGGGGTGTGAGTGAAGGCCAGTAGTATCCGAGTCCGAGGAATCAGGATACAGGGGTCTCCCACCTATGTCCCCTTCAATGCGCCTAGGGCAATCAGGAGTAACAGTAATGGACAACCTGTGGGGCAAGCCCATAGTTGTCCGATCCCCCTTAGAGGGAGCCCCTCCCGAGGCTGTTTGGGCGGTGGTTCCACCAAAATTGGTGGGGAGACCGTAATAGACCGACCAGAAATACGTGCCGGTCCCAGTGGAGGGAGAACCGGAGTCCTCAGTACTGAGGGAGTCGGTGTCGGCCGAAGAGGCTGGGGCCAAGTAATGGCCGGTACAGCCGGAGTGGATGGCTTTTGACTGGTCAAAAGTAGCTGCTGCCACATGAGGTCCTCATAACGTCAACGGAGTTTCCGTTTAAGTCTCTCCTCGTCCGAGGAGGATGAGGAACGGCGGTGGCACCTCTTCCGGGAGTGTTTATGACCCTTTTTCGGCTTTTCGACCGACGAGGTCCTACTCCTCGATCGAGACAGACGGCATCGGCTCTGCCGATCGGGAAAAGCCGGATCCGGCGAAAACAGAGGTTCCGGCTCTTGTCCCTCAATCGGGATGCCCGAAGGACGGGTCTCCTCGTCGGGGAAGGAAAGGATGGGAGTCCTCTCCAAGGAGTCGTCGACAGGCGTCGGCGACAGCGGCTCGATGAGGTCGAGGAGAAATCTCAGCCCATCTGCCGTATCCTGCGACTTCAGTGCTGGCCTGGCGGAAGAACTGAGAAGCCGCGGCAGAGAAGCGATCTCGACCGAGGGCGAGATCGCCTGATCCAGAGTATCGGACCGCTCTCGGTCCCAGGAACATCGTCTTCGGCTAGAAGATGATGATTTGGGGTCCTTGCCTTTTTCTTGGAGTGGGAGGAGTGCGAGCCCGAAGGCGCCTCACCCTTGGTAGGGAGAGACTAGCACAACTCCCGAAAGGACCCCGTGAAAGTGGAGCCCAGGTTGAGCGGGACGAAAAAACTTTGGTTGGCGGAAGCTTGGGCAGCTTCCTCCTCGAAAGCCACCATCTGTTCGAGCTGCTCAGCGGATCCCACGGCCGCGGAAACTGCCCACCTGGCCTCCTTCGACTTCACTGGTGGATTGCGAAGCTCCGGTCTCCCCAGCTTAAGGTGCGCCTTGCAGTCCTCCAGGACGGTGGGATGGAAGGCCAAACAGATGGTGCAAGTCAAAGTATCATGCACAGCACCTAGGCAATAAACGCACAAGAGGTGGGGATCAGTGCGAGACATTTTCTGTCCGCAAGGACACCGGCGAAACCCGGGGGACGACTTGTCCTCCATATCTGAAGCATTCGGATCCGAGTTGTAAACTCTAACGAGTTTTAGAGAGAGTAAGTGCGGCAAAATCCGTTGATTAGACTCCAGGGCCTACTGTACTTGCAAAGTAGCACGAGGGAACCTGTATCTTCCAGCGGAAAGGAAGATCTAGCGTCATGGGGCGGAGCCGAGGTATATACCACCCGGGTGGGTGGGAGGAGCCAGCTTGAAGACTTCCGGCAAGATTTAAAGGGGAAAGGGACAATGCCAGACAGTGTGGATGAACAACATATCCACGCTCCTAGAAAGACTGCTACCTAAAATGTTTCTATGTGGTCCTAGTGCCTGATGCCGTAGTTCCACAGGTGTGGCCTGATGCAACAGATAGTCTTGAAGAAGATCACTTCTTTCCTTGTCTGGAAAATCATTTATGGGTATCCCCCAGTGACATTTACACATAAAGAGTCATATATCGTTATACCCTCAGATATGCAAGGAGGGGGAGAAAAGACAGAACAGCAAGGGAAGGCAGAGAGAGCGAGAGGCACAGAATTGCGAAACCGTCAGTGATCAGTTCCTAGGTCTCAAGAAATTTGGTTGCATAACCAGACAGAAAAGGAGAGGATACAACAGACCCTTGCGTTTAACTCTTTCTGCATAACAAATGAGATAGGGCCTTATTTGACCCTGTCACACCCCCATCACACCAATCACCCATCGCACTTCCCCAGCCTAAACACTCCTTACAAGTCCTCCTCCTCTTACAGTCTTTCAGCTTTTTTTTTTTTTTTATCTCCCAACCCTGATGGCATAGAGTCCCCTGGATACCCTTGCTCCCCCCTCCGCCACCTCCTATGCTAGCCTGCTTCATATGGCACACCTTCACTACTGTTTTGCAGGACCATCCATTCTCCCGCCCTCCTTCCGTGCAGACCTGCTAGCTCTAAAATTCCCAGCACAGGTAACCTCGGCGTATTCCGAACAGACACCTGCTTCTCTCCACAAGGTCCCATGGACCCGGTCTCTCACTAAACATAGACTTTGATGGCAGATAAGGACCGCTTGGCCCACCTAGTCTGCCCATTTCCCTACCTAGAGGATAAGCTGCAGATCCTATTTAACCAACAGCCTATTTCTTCCTACCCCCCACAAAAATTGCCTTATGTCTGTCCCATGCATTCTTGAATTCTCGCACAGTTTTAAACCCCACAACCTCCTCAGGAAGGCTGTTCCATGCATCCAACACCCTCTCTGTGAAAAAAATACTTCCTCACATTGCCCCTGAGTCGTCCCCCTCTATCTTCAAATTGTGTCCCCTTGTTCTTGCACATCTCTTTTTCTGAAAGATGTTACCCTCTTGGACTTTGATGATTCCACTGAGGTACTTAAACGTTTCTATCATGTCCCCCCTCTGCTCCTTTCCTCAAGGGTATACATATTAAGCTCCTTTAGTCTCTCCTCGTATGACTTCTCTTGCAGACCCTGCACCATTTTAGTAGTCCTCCTCTAAACTGCCTCCATCCTGTCTATGTCCTTGCGGAGATGGGGTCTCCAGAACTGGACGCAGTACTCCAGATGGGGTCTCACCAACTGTCTGTACAAAGGGATAACTTCCTGTTTTCTGCTGGTGATGCCTCTCCCTACACATCCTAGCATCCCCCAGCCCTCCCTACCGCCTTCTCACATTTCTTGCCAACCTTAAGGTCATCTGATATGATTACCCCCAGGTCCCTTTCCATTTTTGTTGTTATTAACCCCCCATTGTGTAATCTTCCCCTGGGTTTTTGTTTCCCAGATGCATTATTTTGCACTTCTTTGCACTGAATCCAAGCTGCCATACTTCTGACCATTCCTTCAACCTTACCAAGTCCCTTCTCATCCTTTCCACGCCTCCTTGTGCATCAACCCTGTTGCAGATCTTTGTGTCATCTGCAAAGAGGCATATTTTTCTTTTCAGTCCCTCTGCAATGTCACTTATAAACAGGGCCCTACTTTTCTGCGGCACAGTGGGGACCAAGTTCTATGCAAGTAAGAATACCATTTGTCGCAGAACTTCTGCGGTAGTGGTTTGTAATTTCTTCGGAAGTTCTGCGGCACTAACAAACTACCACATCACAGTGTCAGCTTGTCATCCTGACTTCACTTTCATGGCAGTGGTTATAGCAATCAGGATGAAGGAAAGCACAGTAACACTAGTTCAAAAAATAACAGACTTATAAAAATAGTTTTAAGCCTAAAAAAGCAAAACAAATGTCTCTCCCTTAAGGTCCCAGCCTGTTGCATAAAAGACATATGCAGAGGGGATCTTATGTGATAAATAACATATTTCTATGTGCATGCTATCTATCCCACTAATGAGGTTTCCACTCTGTCACTTATATATTTGTATGTGCTTTCTACACCACTCATGAGGTTCCCACTGTGTATCACTTACATATTTATATGCAATCTGTAACATACATACAAATATGCGTGTGTGTGTATATGTGTGTGTGTGTGTATATATATATATATATATATGTTTATTTCCATGAACTTGCATCCTCATTCATACAGGTCCCATTGGAAATGGAATAGAGGAGTTATTGCAAAACTTATTTTTCATGTCAACCTGCTTTCCCTGACACACTGCGTAACACCATCAGGCCATGACATGTGTAACCCCTAGATGGCGCTATCCCAGGGGCTACTACCCCTGCCTGATTTGCCACTAACAGGTTGAGGGGCCTGGATCCAATGGCGGGTGCCTCCACCCAGAGGTCAGGGTTGCATGGATTAAACTAACTTGGTCACAGCCCTCTGGGACACTGCAACCCCCTTTCTTCCCACTAGTGGCCCACACAATATATCAGAATTACCTTCACAGTATACACTTACCCCCAGGTCTGGTTCCGGCACTGGGACCTCCTGTGAAATGAGATACAGTGCAACAATCACAGTACAGTACTTTAACATAGACAAATACCTCAGGCAGTATAACTTTGCTGAAACAAGCAGCTCTGATTTATTTAGGGGATATAACAAGGACAGGGAAATCAGGTTAATTAGCTTATCACTCTAATAATCTACCTTATGGCTCTGTGCACAGGCCTATCCCTATCAGTTACTGTCCCTGGGTACCCAAGCCCTAGTGGCTAGTCCAAACCGTGGCAGCTGGTAGGGCCTTTCACACAGAGAAAGGAGAATTAAACAGTCAGCAGTACAGTAATTCCATTTGGATTTAATGTGGCAATTCAACAGGGAGCAACCCTGAATTAGTACTCACGACCTCCAAATAAGATAGGGTCCTTCAATGTCAGCAGGGCTCACTTGAGGTACCACAAACCTCTTCACACATCCATATAAAGAAAGTACTATACCAGGCAGGCTGCATCTGTATCCCGATCGCAATTACTGCACAATACCGGAGAACACACAGCAGATTCAGTTCCTGACAGACCGAAAGTAATTTTCAGCAATTCTTCCAGTCTTCTACAGGGTGAGCCTGGTTTCTACTCTTCAGAGATCCTTTGATTCTTTTCACAGGACGATTCAGTCCTAACAAGCTGTTACACAAGCTGCAGACCGAACTCTGGGCCTTACACGTTTTTTGACTAAAACTGCACACTGAAAAGCACAGGGCTCCTTCCTTCTTCACTGCCAAAGCTCAACTGAACTCAACTGACAAACCGGGCACTTCCTTTGAGTTCTCCCAGTTCTTGACTGGATTGGCTGTCACTCACAATAGACTGCTGCTGTTGGTCCAAAAGGCACTGAAGTCTAAACTACATCTCCCAGAGTCACTGCCCATACAATCCTCTTGTGGCTGGCTCAGATTATGAGTCAAGTTCTGATTCGTCAAGGCATCATTTTAGAGCTAGCTTACCCCCACACTGATTGGTCCAGTTCAGCAGTTCAAAACTAGAATGGGGAACTAGCAGACACAGTTCTGACTGCAAAGAAAGCAGGTTAGACAAACTGTAATTTCATTTTATATCTAAATAATTTCTGCAAACAGTTACATCTTTCAGATAGGTTCCCTTTGCACCCTAGTGACTGCAAAAATGAAGTGAATTGGCAGCAGCTCGAGTGGTACTCAGAGAAGCACACAGTCCCCATACTAAACTAATTATGTCTGCAAGCAGACAGCTCTTAAAGAGACAGTACCAGAGGCTCTAAAAACACTCACTGATAAATGGCTTAAATGCCAAACACCATTCAGGCTTGGACATTCAAGCAAGCTCCTGGAAGTCTTTTGGGAACCCCATTTGCAGGGGGTTACACCCTTCCTGGCTTGGGAAAGCTTGATCCGCGTCGAAGCAAGTACCCCATAAGTTTCAACTGCAACCATATACATTTGCATTAGGCTCGCACATGTAATCATCCAGTCAATATATCATTTACCAAGAACACATTTCTGAAACATTGCAGTACGTCACTCTTTACACAGTATTACATACACATTGTACCATAACTCAAGTTATTACCTCTTGTACATGAAACCTGAAGAGAGGGGCCTTCCCTATCAGTTACCTTGGGGCTGGATGGGGCAAGGGCACCATACTTAGAGGGCAACACAAGTAACTTGGAGTTAGCACTGATGCTCAGTTTGGGCAATGAGCTCGGGGACACATACACTCCTTTATGGACAACATTGAGAGGCAAGTCCACAGGCCTCCCAAGTGAATCATAACTGAGGTGCACCACAGGCTTTACAGCTCGACCAGTCTTTCTAGGGGGAACTGTTATAGTCTCTGCACTCTGAGCCTCATTTTCAGCATTGTCCTCACTTGTCAGGAGTCTCCATGGGGGTAGAGAGGCTGGAACCTGGGGCACTTTCAGCTCCAGGAGTTACAGTTTCTGAGTCCACAACATTTGGCTCGCATGGAGAGCTTTGGACACTGGCAGTGGACTGTCAGGGCACTCAAAATACTCTTCTTGTTCAGATGTATCCCAGTCTGCCCCAATCTATCATTTCTTCTCCTGAAAGCTCAAACAGTTCAACCATGCACAATGATTCCATTTCATCTGATCTGATGCTTTGCACTTCACTTTCTGGGAGCATTGGCTCCAGGGATGAAGCTGGGGGCTTAGACAGTCCAGAAGGCCCAGCTTTGTCTCCAGTATTGACTAGGGGATTGCCCCGAAACAATTGACTCAGTTCGTAAGAAGGATAGTATTCAAAGTCATCTACTTTCTTCCGATATGGACTGACAGTCATGCTCAACTGGGACTTGTGGAGGGAACACTTTAACTTTGCTTCTGTAGGTGCAGACTTTCTTGATCTTTTCTTAGCAGCAGCTCTAGTCACTGGTCCAGAGGGGGCATCTTCTAGGGGCTCAGACTCAATTAAGATTTGTCCAATGGGCAGTAAATGATTTCTATGCATTGTTTTTACATCTTTTGAATTATTCTCAGGCCTTACTTTGTACACTGGCAGATCATCTAGTTTGCCCACTACAATGTTAGGGAGATGGTGCCATCTGTCAGCAATCTTGTGCTTGCCATGCAGTCCCAGATTTCTTAGCAATGCCCGATCTCCCTCCTGGAGTTCCTGTGCTTTCACCTTTTTATCATACCTTTCTTTGTTGGCCAGATTTCTTTTGGCAGCCATGGTTTGAGCCAGTTGGTACGCATGAGTTAGCTGGGCCTTTAACTTTTGCACATACTGTAAATAGTTGTCAGCTTGAACCCCATCAGGAGAGACCCCAAACACACATCTACTGGTAGTCGAGCTTCTCTTCCAAACATCAGGCGGTAGGGGAGAATCCAGTGGCATCACTTTGTGCAGTTATAAGCATGTACCAGGGTGCTAATTTGTTGGCTCCATCTAGGCTTGTCCTTTGGGTGCAGGGTGCCCAGCATATCTAGCAAAGTGCGGTTGAAACGTTCAGGCTGTGGGTCCCCTTGGGGTGGTAAGGATGGTTCTGACTTTCGCCACCAACGACCAGAAAGCATCTCTTTGATCAGACGACTCTCAAAGTCTCTCCCTTGATCAGAATGGATTCTTTGTGGAGCCCCATAGTGAACAAAAAAGTTTTCTACAAGTACTTTGGCTACAGTGGATGCTTTCTGGTCTTTGGTGGGAAAGCTTGGGCATATCTCTTTGAAATGGTCAGTGACCACCAGCACTTATACTGATATTTCTTTGATCTGACTCCAAACTTAGAAAATCAATACAGACCAGCTCCATGGGTGCACTGGTGGTTATGTTAACAAGGGGCAGCCCTCTGGGGCAAAGCTTTCCTCTGTAAGCAGCTACTACAGTTCGATGTGTTGCTCCACATCAGCCCCATCTTAGGCCAATAGAATCTGGATCTCACCAAGTCAAGTGTTCTGTCTATACCAAGGTGCCCCATGTGGTTGTGCAAGGACCTCAATACTGAGTCTCGAAGGCAGTGGGCAGCACTAGTTGTTGTTTGTCTACTTGTCCCCCTGTCTACTGTTTCTCTGTATAACAGTTTATTGATCAGTTTTCAACTTAGGACCTTCTTTGTATAACAGTGCAGTTCTCAAATCAGTGGCAGTAATTTGGACACATCTTTTCCTGCATAGAGGGCTTCTAAAGCTGCTTTGATCATGGGATCGTGAGTTGAGCCGCCGGAATACTGTCATTGTCCAGCTGAGGGCAGTGCACCAATGTCTATTGCAGAAAAGTGGCAATAAGCAGCAGGTATGCATTTCTCAGAGGCTCCCAAGCAATCCACCATGCAGTCCACTCGTCCGTGGACATTGTTCCTCCCTGTCAAACTTCCGCAGAGTGCCCGAATGTCAGGTTCTGCCAATCGGACCCAATCATTCTGGGGAACAGGCCTCCGGGAGAGAGCATCAGCATCTATGTGGTTCAGACCTGCTCGGTATTCGAGAGCATAGTCATATGTAGATAATGCAGAAAGCCACCTATGGCCAGTGGCATCCAACTTAGCTGAGGTCTGCACATAGGTCAAAGGATTATTGTCAGTTTTACTAGTATTTTAGCCCCATAGTACTCATGTAATTGGTCAACAATAGCCCACTTCAAAGCTAGGAACTCTAACTTATGTACAGGATAGTTCTTTTCGATGGGGTCAGGCTTCTACTGGCAAAGGCCACTGGTCTCAGGCCATTCTCGTGTCTTGGTACAACACAGCCCCCAACCCTTGCAAGCTAGCATCAGTGTGCAGGACGAAGGTTTTCTTGGATCGGCATAGGCCAGCACTGGAGCATGGGTAAGTTGATATATGATCTCATGAAAAGCAGTCTCACAATCAGGAGTCCAGCGGGCCCCAAATACTTCACTGGATGAAAATACACTCTTTCAGTCTTGAGGATGCTGACTTTGGTATTTTTGTGGGTTGGGGATACCCTTGAGTAAGGTTAAGTAAAGGCGGATCACTCTTGAATAGTCCTTGATGAAGCGCCGATAATAACCACAGAATCCAGGAATCTTTGCAGTTCTTTTAGATTTTTGGGCTGTGGCCAGGTGGTCAAGGCCTCAACTTTACTTGGGTCGGTCTCTATTCCTCGGTGGATACTTGTGTCCTACATACTTTACTGATGTTTGAAAAAATTGACACTTATCAATGGACAGTTTAAGGCCAAAGTCCTCCAGTCGGTCCAAACCTTAAATAATCTGCTCTCATGTTCCTCCAGTGAGCTGCCAAACACAATAACATCATCTAGGTATACCAGGCACTCTAGTAAGTTCATGTCCCCCACTGCACGCCTCCATCAATCGCTGAAAGTGGCTGGGGCACCTGAAATCCCTTGAGGCATCCTCATGAATTCAGAGCCAAGCGGACAGATAAAGGCTGTCTTTTCACGTCCTCTGGGGCCATCCGATCTGATAGTACCCACTGCGGAGATCCAGCACAGAGAACCACTTGCTCCCGCTTAGGCAGTCCAAAGCATCCTGAATGCGGGCATTGTGTACTGATCAGGATAGTCGCGGTTTAAAGGTGCGATAACCACACAATATCCTTACTGTTCCATCTTTTTTCCTCACTACCACAATGGGGAAGCATAAAGGCTTCTGGACTTGTATTACACCAGCAGCTAACATCTCTTGCAGATGCCGTCTCACATCATCTATGTTCAGCAGGTGCCAGGCGCCAGACCTCTCACGAAATGGTCTTTCGTCATGCAGCCGGATATTGTGCTCAGCTCCTTGCACGCATCCTACATCCCATTCCTTTAAAGAAAACACCTGGTCTCTGGGCAAGCTTTCACTGATCTTCATCCTTCCATCAGCTGGCAGCGGAGTCGCCAAATCAAACAAGTCAGCGTTACTCTGTCATTCTTCCTTGAACTCTTGCTGCTGGGTAGCACTGCAGTGTCTGCACAATGCACATTAGCCAGGATGCAACCTCTGTTTACTCGAATGTCTCTTTCAGACACATTATGAACTTGGACCATTACCCTTCTGGCATAAGCATGGGCTCTAGCTGGCAAAATACTAGGCTTGACCAGCAGTCCCTCTGGCAATTTTCCATCGCCTGGTGCATCCAACATTAATATTTTATTCTTAACATCCTTTCTGATACGGACCTCTCCCTGTAAGGTACACTGGGCATTTGGCCAGGATCAGAGACTCAGGATCCTTCTTCCATACAACCCCGACCGGTTCCTCTGGTTCTGTTTTTCAGCATCTCTGTGCCTCATAGGCCTTCTTAATTAAAGCCGAACTTTAAAGCTCTACTAGTCTTTGACCCCTGTTTTCATAACACAACTGTGCCAGCCTTCCTAACATATGTAGCATTTGTTCCAATCAACAAAGGGACACCATCATACAGTCCAGTGGGGACACACTAATGCTAGGGTCTCTACTTGTTCGGCCACCCAGCCACGGAGGTGGGGGAAAGACAGCCAAATTCGGATATACCCGAATAGGGTAGGCCTTCTCACTTAACCCCATACATGCAGTCCTTCTAATGGTTGTAAGGGTATGTCTGACAAATGCTTCTGATACCAATCTTGGAACATAATTGTCACTTGGGAGCCACTGTCTAATATAGTTTTGTAGACACTCTGCTCATCTTTACAGTGGTCTCCATGGAGGGACCCACTATTCTGGACCAGTCTGGAGAGGCGGTAGGGGGCCTGGGCAACTGACCTTGCCACAAAAGGACGGAATTAGCATTTTGGTGCCCTCACTGGGATCATGTCGTGGCACCTCTTAACCACTGATTTCTTCTCCAAGCCTCTTTGTAGCCTATATGCAACTTTGTCAGTGTCTTTGGGGACTGGTATTCCTTTTCATGTGCCCATCTTTCCCACAATTATAGCAAAACATACTTTCTGAGTTTGAGCTGGCCGGGCGCCACACTGGGAGCCAGGGCGGGGATTACTAACTGGAAACCTTGGTGCCATCTCTGTCTGCGGCGTGATAAGCATTTGAGACATCTCGTCAGTTTCTCCACTTCCATGGTCAAGGAATCGAGTTCGGAGCTGTTATCAGTAGGAGATACATGGGTGGGTACCCCCACCCCATAGCAGATGCAGTTGGATATAGGTCAGTCTGTGATTGCAGGCGTGGCCTTCATAAAAAGGGACTGTTTTGAATTCTCGGATCTCTCAACAGTTCGCCCATTGTGACATATCTTTTCCTTGTCAGAGCACTCATTGACTGCCAACCTCTGCCCCTGAACTTCACTTGATGGGTCACCCTCAGTCACTCGGGTCAGAGGCAGCAGCTATTGGTGCAGGTCCTCCCGAGTTCATGCCTTCTTCTCAACTCCCCATTCCTCTCATTAACTCATCATAGGAGGGTGGGGATTCCAGCTCGATCTGCCAGGTGTAACTGAAGCAACAGCAGTTCTGAGAAGGGCAGACTTAGGATCCTGTCCAGCCTGGTTCGTCCAGTTCAATCGCTGGCAAACTACCTTTTCTGAGGCATTCTTGCAACAATTTTTCCAGCCGAGATACATACACAGACAACAACTCCCTTGGTACTGTTGTGCATCTCTTACTCTCCACCATAGGTCCTCATCAGAATCTGGGCTCCCATACATTCTCCAAGGCCTCAAGATAGGCCTGTGCAGTCGCTTCAGGGTTACTGGCCCGCTTAGCACGGATGGTAGCCAGGCAGGACCTCTGAGGTCTCACTAACCTCTCTTTCACCTTCCCGAGCATTGCCATTCTAGCACTTGGGGCAACATAGTCTATCCAGGTCTCCCAGTCATCCTCCCCTGGGGGTGGGGAGGGTGCCGAGAAGATCCTCAACCTTCGGTAAGAGTCGTGACTAATGGCAGGTGCAGAAATAGGAGTCTGCATTGGTTCAGCCACCATACGGGCACTGGAGCAGGAGAGGGTGTTGGGAGAACACCCCAGGTGGAAAGAATAGTTTCTTCAAGTCCTCCACAGTTTTCCCTCTCCCAGCAACCATTCAGCAAATTTCTCCTCAAAGTTTCAGATAGTGGTGGGGGCTGATTCCCCCGGTCTTACTGTCCTTAGTTATCACTCTCCAAGCAGTGAGGGCTCCTCTGGGGTAATGGTCTGTGGCACTTTGGAGCCTATCTAGGATCCTTAAACTCTACTAGGGCCAGGAAAGTGTGGTGAGCAGATTAGCATGCCCGACCACCACCACAGGGTTTTGTAAACCTTCCACCTTAAAAGTACTCTGCACAGTGTCCGTATTGATACCCAGGGGATGTCAGGATAAGCATAGCATTTTGGGGTGATCTCCTCCCCAGTACACCACTCCACCAGCCGGGTGCACAGCCACTTCTGTCGGGGTACCCATTTTTTTCTTAACAGTGGTTCGTAAATATGGCCACTAGAGGACACACAATCCCAGCGGTGAGCCTCCAAGATGTAACCCCTAGATGGCGCTATCCCAGGGGGCTACTACCCCTGCCTGATTTGCCACAACAGGTTGAGGGCCTGGATCCAATGGCGGGTGCCTCCACCCAGAGGTCAGGGTTTGCAATAGCTAAACTAACTTGGTCACAGCCCCCCTGGGACACTGCAAACCCCTTTCTTCCCACTAGTGGCCCACACACAATATATCAGAATTACCTTCACAGTATACACTTACCCCCAGGTCTGGTTCCCGCACTGGGACCTCCTGTGAAATGAGATACAGTGCAACAATCACAGTACAGTACTTTAACATAGACAAATACCTCAGGCAGTATAACTTTGCTGAAACAAGCAGCTCTGATTTATTTAGGGGATATAACAAGGACAGGGGGAAATCAGGTTAATTAGCTTATCACTCTAATAATCTACCTCATGGCTCTGTGCACAGGCCTATCCCTATAAGTTACTGTCCCTGGGTACCCAAGCCCCAGTGGCTGGGTCCAAACCGTGGCAGCTGGTAGGGGCCCTTCACACAGAGAAAAGGAGAATTAAACAGTCAGCAGTACAGTAATTCCATTTGGATTTAATGTGGCAATTCAACAGGAGCAACCTGAATTAGTACTCACGACCTCCAAATAAGATAGGGTCCTTCAATGTCAGTAGGGCTCACTTGAGGTACACAAACCTCTTCACACATCCATATAAAGAAGTACTATACCAGGCAGGCTGCATCTGTATCCCGATCGCAATTACTGCCACACCGGAGAACACACAGCAGATTCAGTTCCTGACAGACCGAGAGTACAATTTCAGCAATTCTTCCAGTCTTCTACAGGGTGAGCCTGGTTTCTACTCTTCAGAGATCCTTTGATTCTTTTCACAGGACGGATTCAGTCCTAACAAGTGTTACACAAGCTGCAGACCGAACTCTGGGCCTTACACACGTTTTTGACTAAAACTGCACACTGAAAAGCACAGGCTCTTCCTTCTTTCACTGCCAAAGCTCAACTGAACTCCAACTGACGAAACCGGCACTTCCTTTGAGTTCCTCCCAGTTCTTGACTGGATTGGCTGTCACTCACAATAGACTGCTGCTGTTGGTCCAAAAGGCACTGAAGTCTAAACTACATCTCCCAGAGTCACTGCCCATACAATCCTCTTGTGGCTGGCTCAGATTATGAGTCCAAGTTCTGATTCGTCCAAGGCATCATTTTAGAGCTAGCTTACCCCACACTGATTGGTCCAGTTCAGCAGTTCAAAACTAGAATGGGGAACTAGCAGACACAGTTCTGACTGCAAAGAAAGCAGGTTAGACAAACTGTAATTTCATTATTACTCTAAATAATTTCTGGCAAACAGTTACATCTTTCAGATAGGTTCCCTTTGCACTCCTAGTGACTGCAAAATGAAGTGAATTAGCAGGCAGCTCGAGTGGTACTCAGAGAAGCACACAGTCCCCATACAAACTAATTATGTCTGCAAGCAGACAGCTCTTAAAGAGACAGTACCAGAGGCTCTAAAACACTCACTGATAAATGGCTTAAATGCCAAACACCATTCAGGCTTGGAGCATTCAAGCAAGCTCCTGGAAGTCTTTTGGGAACCCCCATTTGCAGGGGGGTTACACATGCATGTGAACCAATTGTGAGATACAGCTCTCAGGCCCATCACAATGTGTCCACCATGTGACAGAACACTGCACCATACCTTCCCAGGCTCCAAGCAGTGATGTGTTGCACCAATCCTTGTGTTGCCCAGCCAGCTCCCAGATCTATACTCTGAACCCGAGTTGCTGGCACGGAAACACAGCATGCTACCCTCTGGCCCAACAGCTCTCCCTGCACACAACATTTCTCAATAACTTTTAGGTGATTCTATCAACCAATGACAATATGTAATCAATAACCCTGGCAAAAATGCATACAGTGCAATTATTTATTTAACAGGTCTATTCTTTCAACAGGTCTACAGATTATTATATTTCACTTTTCTGGGCATAATTAGTTTATTATTCTTAAAAATTTAGACAGTTAAATTCATTTTACCAGTTATTCATTTCAGATAGTGTCTCTATACCTTAAAGGCACAAATAGGTTTGTACAAAGTGAGGTATGGACTTAACAGATGTGCTATTGACAAGGTTTTGCTTAAGTTGGCCCTAGTGCAACAATGTAAGACTGAAAATTGTATATAGGATGTAGTGCAGGTTGAGCAAATATCACCATGCATGATGTGTTGTGCCACCGTCTCTGCGGTGGGAGCTGTGGTAGATAAGGACTGTTCATTTCTGTTGCAGAATGTAGCCATTTCATTAGCTAATGTATGATGTTATAGCAATGATAACATCACATTCTGAACATATAGGGGTTGGATATAAAAAGAGGGAAGGAACCAGATTCTATGGATAAACAGAAATATTAATAAAAAATCACCAAGAAGAGTGAATTCTGCGGCACCGCAGAAGTTCTGCGGTAGAGTGCAAGTTCTGTGCAAAATTCTGCGGCTGAAGAATTCTAGGGGCCTTGCTTATAAAGACATTAAAAAGGACTGGACCCAGTACTGAACCCTGCAGTACCCCACTAGTAACCCCTCTTTCTTCAGAGTGGACTCCATTTACAATTACTTTCTGTGTCCTGTTGTCCAGCCAATGTTTTACCCAGGCTACCACCCTGGGACCCACTCCCAGGCTGGTTAATCTATTAAACTTTTGTGTGGGACTGTGTCAAATGCCTTGCTAAAGTCTAGGTAGGCCATGTCCACAGCCCCTCCCTGGTCTACTACTTTGGTCACAAAGTCAAAGAAATCAAATTAGATTCGTCTGACATGACCTTCCCACTGTGAACCCATGCTGCCTTGGGTCCTGTGCCCCACTGGCCTCTAGGTACTCAATAATTCTTTCCTTCAGAATTGATTCCATCACTTTCCCTACCACAGAGGTCAAACTGACAGGTCTGTAGTTTTCTGCCTCTGTCTTGGTCCCACTTTTGTGAAGGAGAATCGCATCTGCCTTCCTCCAGTCCTCAGGTACCACACCATCCTCCCATGATTTGCTAAAAAAGGGTAGTCAGTGGTGTCACTAGTTCTCTGCTTAATTCTTTTAGAATTCTGGGGTGAATTCCATGTGGCCCCATTGCTTTGTCCACTTTCAGTTTTAGGAGTTCTTTCAGAACCCTTTCTTCTGTGAAAGGACTGGGATCGACCCCCCCTATCCAGAGTGCTTCTGTTAACTGGATTAGGCACCTGCTCTTTTGTGAATACTGAACAGAAGTATTCATTCAGTATCCCTGCTTTTTCACTGTCCCTCTCTGCCCACCCACCATCCATTCTATTCAGCCTCACTATCCCTCCCTTTGTCTTTCTACACTCCCTGATATGCCTATAAAAGGTTTTATCCCCCTTCTTAACAGAGTTGGTTATTTTTTCCTCAGTTTGGGCCTTTGCTATTCTGACTACCCTCCCTGCTTCCTTCTGCCTTAACTGGTACAGTTCTCTGTCCTGCTCCTTCTGTGTTTCCTTATACTTCCTAAATGCTATCTTTTTCTCCCTAACCTTCACCGCCACCTCTTTTGAGAACCGTGGTGGCTTTTGCTTTCGTTTTGATTTGTTTATTTGCTTCACACAAAGGCTTGTTGCCTCTGTGATGGCAGTTTTGATATTTCCCCATTGTTGCTCCACCCCTCCTTCTGGCCTGTTTGCTAGTGCTTTTCTAAGGCACTCTCCCATCTTGCCAAAGTCAGCCCTCCTGAAGTCCAGAACACTCACTTTTGTATGGCTTGACTCTGTAGCTGAGTTTATCGTGAACCACACTGTTTGGTGGTCACTTGTTCCCAAATGGCTGACCACTTCTAGATCTGAGATCCTCTCACTGTCCCTATTTGAGAGTACGAGGTCTAAGATTGCTCCCTCATGAGTAGGTTCCAAAACTAGCTGTCTGAGGCATGCCACCTGAAGGGCATCGAGAATGGCCCTGCTTTTGAATGTGGCTGCAGCAAAGGTGCTCCAGTTGACATCCGGCATATTAAGGTCCCCCATCAACAGTATCTCCCCTCTCTCTGCCATCCTAAGTAAGCCTTCTATCATATCCTTGTCCATTCCCTCATCCTGACATGGGGGTCTGTATACAACACCTATGCAGATTGTGGTGCCATTTCCAGTCTCTAAGGTGACCTACAGTGCCTCCTCTTCTTCCTGTTTACTCTTTTGTTCCATTGCTTTTATCTCTTCCCTTACAGAGAGAGCTACTCCGCCCCCTCTTCTCCCCTCCCTGTCTCTACTGTAGGTTGTGTACCCTGGTATGTTAACATCCCAGTCATGGTTCTCTGTGTACCATTTTTCTGTGACTGCTACGATATCCAGGCATCCCTCTTTCATCAAGGCCACCAGTTCAGGGAGCTTTTTGCCCAGACTACGGGCACTGGTACTCATTACCCTCCATTTCTTGATGGCCTTACCCCTTTCTGCCCCATCCCTGTCCTTACTGCATTTGTCACTTTCTCCATTTACCCCTGCCCTTCTCCCTATCGACATCTCTATGTTGGTGTCTACTTCACTTAGTACCCTGATTTTTTTTGGGGGGGCTAGGATTTCCCTGCTCCTCTCCAGTGCCTCCCCCCCTTGGCTAGGTTAAATGTTTGCCAATGAAGCATTTAAACCTATCACCTAGGAACCTGGTTCCCCTCCTGGACAGATGCAGACCATCACGCCAGTATAGGCCTGCATCCCTCCAGGTGGACCCCCAGTCCCCAATGAAGCCAAATCCCTGAGCTCTGCACCAGTTTTTCAACCACTGATTGAATCCCATGGTGTGGAGCACCCTAGCCCCACCCATGCCACAGACAGGCAGCACCTCTGAGAAGGTTACTGTACGTGCTATTTGTCTAAGGCCCCTCCCCATCTCCACAAACACTTCCTGCACTGCTCTGATCCCTTTCTTAGCCAGATCATTTGTCCCTAGGTGGACAATGACATCCAGCTCCCTCCCCTGTGCAGCTGCTCCTGCGATCCTGAGGATTCGCTCCATCCCTCCAAGCCATGGCGCCAGGCAGGCACCTTACCTCCCTCTCCCCTTCCTCCCCCAGTTCTACCTTCCTAACAATAGAGTCCCCCACCAGGAGTTGTTTCCTTCCCCTGTGGGGTCCCATGCCACCCTCCTGTGGGTCTCCTTTGTGGAGGTTCCCAGCATCCTCCTTGGTCTCCACTGTGGGTGCCTCCCTAGAGGAACCACACTTTTCAAGAATGGCATAGAAATTATGGAGTGGTACAACTAGAGGGATGTGCCTCTGTTCCACCACCCTCACCCTCCCTGAGCCCACTGTGGTCCAACTGCTCCTCTTTCTTGGCAACCTCTGAGGCAATGGCAGTGACTCTGGTGTTCCCTGGGCGGAAGAGGAGGTCCCACAAATCCTGGCCAACTCAGCCTGGAGATGAGCAACCTCCTCCCTCAACCCAGAGAGGTGCCTGCAGATGGGACAACACAGCATCCTCCAGAACATCTCTCTGAAGACTGCTGCGCCACAGCCACTGCACTGCACCACTCCCATCATGTCTTATTTCTGGCTCCCTAAATTGTTGTTTGGAATACTTACTCTTTCCTCTGTTGTTTTTTTTTTTTGTTTCTGTTCCTACTTACCTCTGTGCCCTTTTAGCTCCTGATCTTCCTGTTCCTAAATAAATATATGATAAACCTACTCCTCCTCCTCCTATCTGGGAATGTCGAGCCAAATCCTGGACCAACCCTCCCCCCAAAAAAAACCTCCCTAAGGGCCTAAAACTGCTCCACCTAAATATCTGTAGCATTCTGCACAAACTAACCCTACTACAACCAATTGCCCTATCCCTACACCCTGACATACTGATCATCTCCGAGACCTGGTTAAAACCCCACATCAAAGATGCTGAAATTACTATTCCTGGCTACACTGTCATTCGCCACGATTGTCATGGAGGCAAAAGAGGAGGTGGCATAACCATGTATGTCGCATCTACGCTTAAATTCACCCAAGTCTCGGGTACCCTCACCCACACAGTCCATTGATGCATTATTGCTGAAATTATCCCTTCCCCACACCATATCTATTATACATTGCAGGATTTTACTGCTCACCTGACGCCACCATGCCCGACATCTTGGTACACCTCAGTAACCTAAAAACAATGGCATCGGAGGTAAGCTCTACATCCTAGGGGATTTCAACTGGGATTGGCTTTCCAGTGCTAACTCAAGGCTGCGCAATCAAGTGACTGCTCTCAATATGTCTCAGATCATCACTGAGCCCATACGTCTCAACCCCAAATCTCAAAACCACTCTCTCCTTGATTGGTCCCTCACCACCCACCCACAACAGATACTAGCCTCTAGCCTCTTACCTGACTCCCTTAGTGATCATTACATGATTTACTTAATAAAAAACATTCTGCAGGCCAAAGGCACCTCCCCCCCAAAATGCTCCTGAGCAGGTCCTATAAATCCTTGGACCTCACCTCTCTTTTAAATGACCTAGCCAACACAGACTGGTCAGGAATCCCCCAGGCTACCTCCATCGACTCTGCCTTGGATTATTTCAAGACCAGGTTTATGGCTGTCTGGAACTACTATGCCCCCCTCCGCTGGGCACAGGTGAGGGGTGTGCACCTGCCCTGGATCACAGCTGACATCATGGCACACCTCAAAGCTAGCGATCAGGCAAGGAAGTCTTTCAAGGTCTCCGGTTTACCCACAGATCAGTTACAGTATCGTGCTCTACGTAATGCCTGCATGCGTCAAATCAGACAGGCAAAAGCCAACTATTTCAAAATCCACCTTCTATATGAACCTAAACCACCCTGCTAAATTTTGGAAGGTAATCAAATCACTTTTCTCCCCACCCCAACCCAAGACTTAAACATAGGTGGCGCCACTGCTATAGACCTTCTCACAGTGGCCTCTGAATTCAACTCATATTTCACAAGCTGCATGTCATTCTCTGCTGTCATCTTTCCCACTGGCCCCCAAACCCACTCCACCCCCTTCCTCCCCCGTCCAAGCCCCCCCCAAGCCTCCCCTTTCTCTTTCCACCAGATTACCTAGCAAGACATATTAACTGCACTGATACCCCAAAACCCGTCCAAAGGTAAATGCCCCACTAGCCTAGACTCCAAAAATGCTCTGCCCATCAGCACCTGCCATCGCCTTCCCTCTGGCCGCACTCTTCAACCTCTCCTTCTCTCTAGCTTCTATCCCATTTGAGTGGAAACACACCACCGTCATCTCACTCCCTAAAGGTGGAGACCCATCCAGCCCTGGCCACTACTACACCATTTCTCTCCTCCCCGTTCTAAGCTCCAGGAACAAACTAGTCCTCTCACAACTCTCCTCCTTCCTAGACTCCTCATTCTTTTTCATTCCTTACCAGTCTGGTTTTAGAAAGATCCACTCAACCGCTACCTCCCTGCTAAGGCTTACCGATGTGATCCATTCAGGTATGGACAAAGGCCACGTCACCTCAACAATTTTTGTCGACTTGGTAGAAGCGTTAGACACCGTCTCTCACTCAACCCTCCTGTCCAAGCTCTCTCTTGCAGGACTCTCCAGTGTGGCGGCCAACTGGTTTCACTCCTACCTGGCTGGGAGATCACAAACGGTCCAAACTGGCAACACTACCTCTGCTACCCTCTGTCACCACTGTTGTGCCACTGGGCTCCGTCCTCGGTCCACTTTTGTTTTCTGTTTTCCTTAATGACCTGCCCTCAAACATCCATTCACATGTATGTGGACGACACTGTACTGTATACTTCCAGCCCCATGACCACTGATGTGGCGACCAGACTCCAGCAGGACTTCAAAAATGTTCAGCTCTGGTTTCGCACAATTCAGCTTTCCCTCAATGCCAAGAAAACAATCTCTATGAGCTTCGGCACTAGGCAGAGAGTCTCGCGGCTCCCCTCCATCCCCACTCTCCACACCCTGGATGGAACTTCTCTGGAGGCCTGTACCTCCTTCAGATATCTTGGGGGTCTGGCTCAACCAGCACCTCGACTTTTCTGAATACATCGATGCCATCCACAGCAAGCTCTACCCAGGTTGGGTGCCCTGTACCGTAATTGTGACTGCATCCCGCTGCCAGCTCGCCGTGCCATTGTACAGAAAATGATCCTCCCCATGTTTGACTACAGGGACATAGTCTACAGTGCTGCACCCAGGTTCACCCTAGCCAGACTGGACCCGCTCTTCCACTCCTCCTGTCGCTTCACCCTTGACAGTCCTCCCACCAGCCACCATTGCACCCTGTACCATACCATACCCTGGGCCTCCTCTCCCTACAGGACCAAAGACTGTCCCACTGCACCCGGCTCATGGCCAAGTTCTGGACCCTGTCACTGCCCACTTACCTCACACTCTGCATTATCCACCTCTACCCTTCCAGTGTACTCACTGAGAAAAAAATGATGCCAGGCTCCTATCTGTGCTGCACATGTCCACCACTGCTGGCCAGGCAGCCTTCAAACACCGCATGCCTAAACTGTGGAACTCCCTCCCTGTAGAAGTTCGGCACGCCTACCACACCCCACTCTTCAACTCTCTCCTCAAAGCTCACTTCTCCTCCACCTGCACTTGATTCTAAATATATTGTCCACCCAGGGCCAGCTCCTCTTGTGTGATGGTAACAAGTGATGATCCGACTGTGTTCAACAGTATGTGCATAGCCTAGCCTGTCTTGGATGCATCTGGAATAGAGCAGTATTTCTGCTCAGTATGCCTTCCTGGTAAAACTGTTAAATATATAAATAAACCCCAAACATTAACACTGCTGGGGACATATCTTTCGATCTCTATGCCCCCACCATCAGGAACAATCTTCTTACCTCTCTCCTGTATCAAATCCCACTTCCCTCTGTGCCCTAGTCAACATCCCCAATACAAGCAGTTCAGAAAAGTACCCATGGCTGTGTGTGTGTGAGTGCTGATGGGCAGAATGGCTGCCACTAAGTGTTTACAGTCACTGCACTGCCTGGAGTGCATGAAAAGTTCTATACAAATGCAAATTCTTTTTATGAAAGAGGGTCAGCCATCAGGGGAAAAAAAGAAACTTCTAGTTGCCATATAGAGACTTCAGTTACACATGAACATCCACCAGCAAATGTTAAAAGTCTGTGTCCTTTCATTCTATACAGTACAGCTACAGGCAAACTGGGTCTTTTCTCTCTGCAGTTCACATGTAGATGAGGCACAGTCTAGAGATGAAATCACAAGTCCCTGCTTGTGATAGACATCACAGTGCATAACAGTGGGAATGACAGTGAAGTCACAAGAAAGGCATTATGAAGTCAGCTTCTGAATGAGCTGGAGCTCTGCATCAAAGAGGCATCTCTCCCGTTTTTATGTAAATACCCATGTGTAAGATAAAATTAAATGGCTTGAAATTCAAGTTTTTTTTTTTGGGGGGGGGGGGTTAAATGTAGTGCAATGGAGTTCAGCCAACTGGAATTTATTTGCCGATTGTCAGACCCTCTATATAAGCCCTCACAGTTCTTTCTGTCTGTCCAATGAATCCAACCCACACATATGCATGCACATACACTGTGCCTTGGCACTATAAATCCTAAACCCACCATCTTTCCAACAGTCGTGCTAGCTTTCAACAACAAACTGTGTATGGTAATGCTGAAATATACATTTATTGTATAGCTCATGGCTATAATATGGTCTTATCTTTCCTTTATTGTACCATAATTATAGGTGACCCCCTATATCAATCTAAAACCAGCACTCTTTAAATGCCATAATACATGGGTGTGACATCACAACCGTGTATTGCGGTATTTAATAACACTCTGCTCACCCTTGTAACTTTGTGTATGTCGTTGCCAAACCCTCCAGCCCCCCCAAACCACTTTATTTTTTATTTATTTATTTATTTTTTTACTTACTGGATCCTGCCATTTCTACCATGCTTTGGAATTTAAAATAAACAAAAACTCACAGCACTGGGCTATGTTCCATTTCTGCAGGCTGCATTTTTACTATTGCTGGTGAAGATAGTCACAAACTGAGTCTCTGCTTATTTTAAAATAGAAAGCATTACAGCTGTGGCAGGATTAACCAGACAAGTAAATAAATAAAAAATGAAGTGTTTTGGAAATGGTATACAAAGGAAACAAAATGCTTTTATTGATTTTTAATTTTTTTTTAAATAGTGGAGACAGTGTGTGCAGATGGTGGTTATGATGCAAAAAAACAAAGAAGTTACCAGTAGCAGTAGATCTTCGGCAGAATCTCTTTCATTGAGCAATAACTACGGCACATAGCCACCATTGGCATCGACCTACCTGAAAATGTTGCCTAGCAGGGGCAGGCCCACAGTGACACGCATTGTTGGCACCCATGTAACATGGCAGGCCCCATACCACCTCAGTATGATACACCTACTAAAGACACAATGTCGTGCCAGGCAACAGCAAAGACAACCTTGTTGACATCCCCTACCTAACTGGAAGTGATGGCAGAAAACACCTCATGAAACCTAGTACAGGGTAAAGAGGAACTGGGCAAGCCATACATAAAACACTGAATCCCCCCCACCCCTGAAACAAGGGAGACAGTGGAAGGGTGAGCCGAATTTCAGTGGTGGAGGTTCTCCCAAAGATCTACTGTTATAGGTGAGTAACTGTTCTATCTTCTATGAGAACATCACCCTCCACTGAGCCACACCTATGGAACAATTCCCAAGCAGCATCTCAGGAAAGTGAAAGGGAAGGCCAGAAGAAAGGCATAGCAACCTCTTACCAAGAAGGCCAAATGTCCCATAGGCCTAGTGAGCAGGCAGCCACACAACAGGGCAGAACAGTAGAGTGGGCATGGGATAAAAAGCCTGCAACCACAACCAGATGTCAACATTAGAGGCACTGACGGCAGACTCTCAAAGAGGGCCATGTATATAGATACAGACATTAACAGCAGAAAAGGCTCTTCGCCAATCAAGTCTGCCCAACCTACCTAACTATTCTGCTTTGTCCTAGTGGCAACCCCCTCTTTGTTACTGCACACCCCCCCCCCCCGTTTTTGTTTTTTTTAACTAAACCCACATACCTGACCCATCCCTGCTTGGAGCTCCTGATCAATTTGGCCTGTACCACTACCTATGGCAGCTTATTCCACTTGTTTATCACCCTCTACGTGAAGAACTGCTTATGGATATCCTTTTCCCCACCAGCAGTAGTTAATTCCATCTCATCCATCTAGCTGAACTCATGGAGCAGATTTCCTAGACATTCACCCCATCACATGCAGGTACTTGTATGTCTCAACCACGTCACCCATTACCCTCCACAAGTGCGTACATGTTTAAATCCTGCAGTCTCTCCTCATACTGTATGTCATTTCCCCAAGGCCATGGGTTATCTTAGTTGTCCTTCACAGTACTACTTCCACTTCCACATACAAAGAGACCAGTCAAGAAAACAGATGTCAGCAACAAACCAATAATGTCAACTGGAACCCCAATGATGAAGACCAAAACAGAAGTGATAAGCCCCATAAAAAATGGAGAGTAGGGCCACAAACACAAACTACTTTTCTACGGCACTTTGGAACCAAGTTCTGCGGCAGGATTACCATTTGTTGCAGAACTTCTGTGGTGGTGGTTTGTACTTTCTGCGGAAGTTCTGCAGCACCAATGAACTGCTACATCATAACGTCAGCTTGTCATCCTGACTTCACGTCCACGGCAATGGCTATGGCAACTGGGATGGGGGAATACACAGTAAATAGCAGTTACGTAAGAACCTACCGTAACAGTAAATCTTTGAGAGAGGTTCCTGCAGTAAGTCTTCAGAGATAGAACTGCGCCCCCTGGCATCAGGACAGCATGGCAAACATGTAGCTAGCAATCATCGGCGGCAACCATCACCGGCGTCCGGTGACAGACGTCAGCATGACTATTAAAGGGGCAGTCCCCCGCCCGCCCTCCAGTTCTTCCGCCAGAGACCTCTAAATAGGAAGCAGAAAAAGGGAGTGGAAAAAACTCCTGAGACTCTGTGCCCTGGATGAGAAAAAGTCCTGGGAAGGAAATAAAGAGAAAAAAAAAAAAAAAACACAAGAGCTGGGGGAAAGGTGGTTGGGGAATCTAGACCTACTGCAGGAACCTCTCTGGAAGATCTACTGTTATGTTAAGTTCTTACGTAACTGCTCTATCTTACTTCGAGAGGGTTCCTGCAGTAGGTCTTCACAGATAGGACTCAATACCAAGCAGTCAAACCAAAAAGGAGGAGTTGGAGACGAGGATCCAGGAGGAGGAAAATATCTGCCAACTGTAAGTCTATTCAAGACAGGAGGCCTTGCAAGACTGCAAGGCCAAAGCCAGCCCTACGCCTAGAGGCAATGTCCAGATTGTAATGTTTAGTGAAGGTGTGGACGGTGGACCAAGTGGTCGTTACACAGATGTCCGCAGTGGACACATTCCTGAAAAAGGCAGAAGTGGCCACACTCCTAGCAGAGTGCCCCTTAACCATACCCGGAAGGGGCTTCTCATACTTCTGGTAAATGCAGCCACCTTGACAAAGTCTGTTTCACGATAGCCTTGCCCTGGCACTTGGAAGCAAAGGCTATAAAGAGCTGGTTCGATTTACGAACCTCCTTAGTCCTTGAGACAGATCTCAAAATCCTGTGCACATCAAGGGTGTGCAAAAGATACTCCCCCCGTTGGAATGTTCTGGGAAGAACACCAGCAGTTCAACATTCTGGTTAAGGGTCAATTCGGAAGCCACTTTCGGAAGAAAGGACGGATTAGTCTGCAGAACAACCTAGTCTCTGTGGAAAATTAAATAAAGCTCTCCACAAACTAGAGCCTGAAGCTCTGAAACTTTGAGTTGAAGTGACAGCAACTAAAAAGGGCGTTTTCCACGCTAAAAGATGCATGTCACAGTTTGCTGCCGGTTCAAAAGGGGGCAAAGTAAGCTTTTCTAACATGAAATTAAGATCCCAGGTTGGGGAGAACAGGATTCGGACCGGAGGTTTGATGTGAAGGATCCCCTACAGGAAAGTTCTGGAAACCTCTAGCTGTGCTAGGGTCTTGCCCTCCACCGGAAGGTGGTAGGCCGAAACTGCAGAGAGATGGACCTTCAGGGAGGAATAACTGAGGCTCAACTCTGACAGATGCAAGAGGTACTCTAAAATCTGGAAGGCCGAGCAGGAAAGGGGTCCAAGCCTTTAGCTGATGCCCAGATGGAAAATCTCTTCCACTTCACAGTGTAAGTGAATCTGGTGGAGGGTTTCCTGGCCTCTACTAAGACCTGAGCGACTCCAAAAAGAGACGCCATAGTGAGAAATCGCCAAGTTCACAGGTGCCACTCAAAGATGAAGAGTTTTGAGACTCACATGTACCAGGATGCCTTGCTCCTGGGACAGAAGATCATGAAATAGAGAAAGCAGTACTGGGGGTTCCAGTGCCAATTGCTGCAGCAACGAGAACCAAATCTGCCGAGGCCACAGGGGGGCAATTAGAATCATGTGCGTCCCCCCTGCCTGAAGCTTCAGCAGAACCCTCTGAAGAATAGGAAAGGAAGGGAAAGCGTATAGAAATCTCCCTGTCCAGGAAAGAGACAGTGCATCTCGCCAAAAAGCACCATGCCTGGGAATGAGCAATCAAAAGCTGGGTAGTTTTGCGTTGGATGGGGAGGCGAAGAAATCCAAGTCTGGCCGACGCCACTGACGAAACATCTACTACTGCCTGCTTTAGTTCATACTCGCGAGCCCTGGTGACTGATCGGCTGAGACTGTCCGCCAGAATGTTGTGAACACCTGGCAAGTGGACTGCTGTCCAGGATAAGCCGTGCTGTACCGTCCAGTACCACACCCGCATCGCCTCCCTGCAAAGAAGGTACACCCGGGTGCCTCCCTGTTTGTTTAAGTACCAGACAGTGGCCATGTTGTCTGTCTGGATAAGAAGTGTTCCCAGAATCAAAAGCAACTGGAAGGCCTGGAGTGCATACAGCACCGCTCTCATCTCCAGAACGTTGATGTGAAGGTTCTCCTCCATGGGCGACCAACAGCCTTGAGTTCGATGGTCTCCCAGATGCACTCCCCAACCCAAGTTCGAGGCATCTGAGGCGAGAATCATGGAGGGAGATGGAGGGTGGAAAGGGACCCCCACCAAAAGGTTGGCTGGGTCCTACCACCAAAGGAAATCCTTTTTTAGGCTGTTACAGACTAGGACTTTCTGGTCCATGTCGTCCAGGCACTGGTCCCACTGGACTCGAAGAGACCACTAGGTAATCCTCATGTGCAGTCTGGCCAGGGGGACTGTGGGTATGGCAGCTGCCATCAACCCTAACAGCCACAGGACCGAATGCGTCATGGTCCACCAGGATGAAGCCACAAGTGCCACTTGAAAGATTAAGGTCTCTGCTTGGACGGTCGGAAGAAAGGCCTTGCTCTGGACCATGTCCAGCACCACTCTAATAAATTGGAGGTGCTGGGAGGGTATCAGCTGGGACTTGGGGAAGTTGAATGAAATGCCCTGACTGGAGAAGAGGTCCAGAGTGAAGGAAAGGGATTCCTTTAGACTGTCCAGAGAAAGGGCTGAGAAAAGCCAGTCGTCCAGATATGGGAACACATAAATGCCCCTGTGGCGTAGGAACGCCGCTACCACCGCTAGGCACTTGAACACCCGAGGTGCCGAGGAGAGGCCAAACAGGAGGGCTCTATACTGGAAATGATCCTCCAGAAAAAAGAACTTCAGGAAGCAGTGGTTGGCTGGTAGAATGGGGATATGGAGACAAGCATCCTGCATATCCAGAGAGCACAGCCAAGTGTTTGGTAGGAGCAGGGGTAACAGTCTCTGGAGGGTCAGCAAGCGAAACTTCTTGTACTCTACAAAGAGGCTGAGCATGCCGAGATCTAGGATAGGCCTTAGATCCCCCATCTTTTTGGGAACCAGGAAGAAGTGGGAGTAAAATCCCATTCCTGTTTGTTCTGGTAGAACTCGCTCTATAGCTGCTTTCTGTGATGGTAAAATAGGACCCTGTCCCATTTGTTAGGGAGAAAGTGTAACTGCAAGGATCTGTATTCTTTCCTTTTCTCTCCCCTCTGTCTGGTTGTGCAACCAAATTTTCCTGCGAGACTTCGGACTTTCTCAACCCGACCAGTCTCGCAATCCTTTGCCTCTCTCTGTCCCTCTGTTTTCTCTTGCTGTCCCCCCAATATCTAGATCTGGTAATATAAAAATATATGATAATCAGTGTATGGAAATGTAGCTGATAATGAGATCACTTTCATTTAGAGAATTGCGTTACTGTTGAAATGTATACATTTATAAATTGAGATAACTGTAAAAAGCTAGAGGTCATTTGAGTACAAATGCCTGAGCCTTTTGCAAAGGCTGTGGAGACCTCAGGAAGTTCTCAATGTTCTAGCAGCTCCTGAAATTGACAAACAGGATGCTTGCAAAGAATGAGAGTTGAATAAGTCTTATAAAAAAACAGCTAAGCTGAGCTGCAAGGGAGATTTATTTTTACAAGAGATTTTGCTTCTGTATATAATTATTTTGAACAGGTTTATTTTAGTTTATGTTACAGCCACTACAAATAACCAGTTTTGTGGAATTTTACAACTGCCCCTGGGTTTTCTCTATGCTTCCTGACCTGTGCCTTGACGACACTTTCTGCATTAGAGCCTGAATCTCTTTGAAGACCAGATGTTGTTGGTTTGACTGGTAATATGACCTTCCCCGAGGGATGGAGGGAAGTCTCTCCAGAAACTCTATCGAGTTACCTCTTTCTATGAGTTGAAGAACCCATGCATCTGTGGTTACGGCCTTCCACCCATTCAGGTGGAGGCTGAATCGTCCCCCCAATGGTTCCTCTGTGGGAATAGGAGGGAGTGGAAGGGGAGTTTGGGAGTCAGGACGTGGTGGGGAGGGGCGCTCCCCCCCAAGGCATGTTCTGGGAAACTTGGCCATTTCCATTGGCGGCGAAAGGGCTGCTGCCATGGTTTTGGCCCGAACAGTACATGGAACGGACATCCTTCAAGGATTTCCTGCTCTGTGATAATATCTTTGGCGTCGCCACTGAACAGAAATGGACCCCTGAAGAGAGCATCCAGAACAGAACTTTGCACTTTTTGAGACAATCCCAGCAGGCGGAGCCAAGCAAGGCGTCTAAGGCAGATGCCAGTACCCACACCTCATGCCACCGAGTCGTAGGTGGCGTGGAGGGCATGGTGGCAGGATGATTTATTCATCCCAACCTTCTCCAGAAGCTTGTTCCTGAGCTGCTCATCGGGAATCTCCTGGAGATCCTTTTCCAGGTCCGATAAGGAGGATATCTGGAAAGCCACCATATGGGCCACATAATTTAAGGAGTGAATGGCGCAAGTGGAAGAGGCGTAGATCTTACGACCGTACTGGTCCATCTGCTTCGACTCCTTGTCTGGAGGGGAGGCAATGATGTTTGGGTTGGGCCGATCTATCATGAGCAGCCGTGATTACAACAGAATCAGTCTTAGGTTGAGCAGTTAGGTGGGAACCCCTTCCGGGGTGGTAGGTCCTATCAGCCTTCTTGGAAAAGGCCAGTATGGGCGACGTTTGCTGCCAGATTGTAGACGTGAGATCTTCATGCGGCCCCATCCAAGGAGGGATGGGGAGGGGGTCTGCTTTGACCAAGTCCAGGTGTTCTGCCAACCTCCTGCATCTGGGATCCAGTTCTAGGGAGGCCCATCTGCAGGATTTCTGGACTGTCCGGAGGACCTCTGCAAAGGATAGGTCCTCTGGAGGGGATTTTGGAGACTCTTTCGGCTGAGGCTCAATGGGAGAGTGAGGCTCTGACTGGTCCCCCACATCAGATTCCTCATCTGATTCAGACGATTCCGGCCTACTAGGCAAAGAGGCCTCTGGTACCAGGATCGTGAGCCTATGATCTGGAACGCCAGAGGGCAGAACACCCAAGCCTCTGTTCGAGGCTTGAATGGAAGGTGCTGGGCTACCAGGTAGCACCCTGTGAAGTGGGGTGGCCCGAACTACAATCTGAGGCTGACCCAGCTCCTGGAGCAACTGAGATTTTGTGTCCTTCCACCAGGCAAGAATGGCCTCTTGTTCCAGCTGTGGTGGTGGAGGAGGTGGATAACCTGGGTACCCTGAAGGGTAAGAAGAGTTGCTAGGTGGCTGGTACCAGTAAGGGTACTGGTATCCCTGGTAATGTAAGGCCTGACCCGGCGTTGGGTAACCTGGCGTCAGAGGAGGGTAACCCGGCAATGGCTCCCCTGGCATTGGATACTGAGGATACTATGGTGTGTATCCGTGATAGTACCCAGTCAGGCCTTTTGGAGGAGCATAGGGCCTGTCTGAGGCGGCGCCAAAGGGCCGCAAGGGGGCGGGTCCGACGGCAAGGTAGGACGGGGGAATCCCCGAAGGAGTAGGATCCATACCACCTCCAAAGGTGTCCGACGAGGGATACGGCATCAGGTGGGGATCAGTCGGTGGAACAGAACCCGGGGCGGAGGTCAGGAAGAGTCCCCATCGACAGGTCTTGAAAGGTATCCCATGGAAGAGGGTCCTGGTGATCAGGTCCATAAAGGTCAGTGAAGGACAGCGAATCCCTTCAGGGAGAATCCTGGTGGGATGAAGAGGGACCTGCAAGCTCTCTCTGCCCGGCATCGGGGTCCACGAGAGAATCCGATGGGAGAGAAGACACCATGCAGGTGCCGGGTGGTCCGGTGTCTGACCTAGAGGTGACGGCCTGGCAGTCGACGGAGGAGCCATCGACTGACTTACAGAGCACGGTCGGGCTGACAGAAGCCGGGAGGCTAGAGTCAGGCTGATCAGCCTGGGCCGGACACCTGGCGGCAGAGCCGGAGGGCAACTTAGTGGCCGGGCTCGAAACAGGTACCTTAGCTGGTTCCTCCAAAGAGGATACCCCCAACTAACCGCTTGACCTTGGTGGGGGGGAAGGGGAGAGGGTGTCCGGTCCGCCAGAGCGGAGGAAGGTCCTGGATCTTGGGGTACTCACGGAGGTGGAGGCCCCACCCAAGATGGCGTTGGCTGTCTAGCTGGATTTCCCCTGTGGAAAGTGACTCCACTCCCGTTGTATCTCTCCTTCTTCTTTTTCTCTCGGGCCGTCGAATACCATCTTTCCCTCAGCTCCTAGAGCTCTTTTCCATCGATGCCAGTCTTTGGGTCAGTAAATGGACATCGAGGGTGGCTTGGCAGCGATAGCGCACGGCCCAGGTTGAAGCCCTGGCAGATGGAACATCGGTGGTGTTATGTTTAGGCCCCAGGCAGAGGACACATTGGGAATGGTCGTCCCCCTGCAGCATCAGCACGCCACACGTTTTCTTGGACCAACGAGACGACATACACCGCTAAGTTGGATGGAAGGAGAATCGAAAATAAAGATAAGAAAAAACGTTATGAAAATGGCAGGCGACGGAAGCTGTTCTACCTCGTTAGGTCAGACGATTCAGTTCGACGGTGGGAAAGAACTGGCGAACGGGCAGGGGACCGCCCCTTTTATAGTCACGCTGACGTCCGTCACCTGATGCCGGGGGCGGTCCCCACCAATGATTGCTAGCTACAAGTTTGCATGCAGCCCTGACGCCAGGAGACACAGTCCTATCTGTGAAGACCTACTGCAGGAACCCTCTCGAAGTGAGATCACTAGTTCAAAAACAAAACAAAACAAAAAACACACACACAGACTTTTAGAAATAGATTTTTTTTTTTTTAGTTGGTTTAAAAATAAAGTTATCACTTAAGGTCCTATCCTATTACATAAATGAAATACTCAGGGGGACCTTATGTGATAAAGTTATCTATATACTCATGAGATCCCCACTGTGTATCGCTTAAATATTTATATGCAATCTGTAATATAGCTTAAAAAAAAACTAAAAAATATTCCTTTTTTGTAACTGTGAAATTGTATCCTCATTCATACAGGTCCCTTTGGAAGTGGAATAAACAGAATAGAGGAGATACTGCAAGACTAATTTTTCATGCCAACCCACTTCTCCTGACACTACATAACCCCATCAGGCCAAGACATGCACACGAATCCCTTGTGAGAGAAGACTCCCCAGCCCATCAAAAGGTGTCACCCGTGTGACAGAATACTGCGCCATACCTTCCTAGGCTCAGAGCCATGGTGTGCAACAGGGCTGTCCCCTCTCCCCCATCCTTGTGCTGCCTGGCCAGCTCCCAGAGCTTACCTCCAAACCTGAGTCGTCGGCATGGGATCACAACATGCTACCCTCTGGCCCAATGGCTGGCTCTACACACATTTCTCCATAACTTTTAGGTAATTCTAGCAGCTCGTGATAACATGTAATCATCAACCCAGGAAAAAATGTGTACAGCACAATTATTCATTTAGTAGATCTGCTCTTTCAACAGGTCTACACATTATTATGTGCCACCTTTCTGGGCATAATTACTTTTTTCCTTTTTAAATCTACAGGTTAATTCATTTTACTAGTTATTCATTTCAGACAGCATCCCTGTACCTTAAACAGCTACTGATGCCTCAAAGAAAACTGAGAAACAATTACTGTAGATACAATTCAGCTTGCATTCCATGTAGTACAGTTACGTAGGAACTTACCGTAACAGTAGATCTTTGAGAGGAGCTCTTGCAGCAGGTAATACCATTAGGACTAATGCCGCCAGGCGTTAGGACCCCACGGAAAACTTGTAGCTAGCAGTCTGTGGTGGGCACCGCCCCCAACGTCAGCTCCTCCCGACGTGAGGCATGGTATAAAGGGGGCGGTCCCCAAGCGCCATCTCGGTTCTCCAGCCGGAGATCCGGCTAACAGTATTGGAGAACCGAGCAGGAACTCCCCAAACTTGTACAGGTGCAATACTCATACTCCTGGGGGATATAGGCCGGGAAAGCCACCTGCTGCAAGAGCTCCTCTCAAAGATCTACTGTTATGGTAAGTTCCTACATAACTGTACTATCTAACTTCGAGGGTGGAGCTCTTGCAGCAGGTAATACCATTAGGACATAGTCCCAAGCAGTACCCAAAGACAGACCCAGGTCTGAGCGGGAGGTGGGGAGAAGACTGATGCCGACTAATCTAAGAGAGAAGGCCCTGCAGGACAGCTAGTCCAAAACCTGCTCTCCTCCTAGAAGCAATATCAAAGCTGTAATGCCTGATGAAGGTATGGACTGTACTCCATGTAGCAGCAGCAGAGATGTCTGCCGAAGAGACGTTCCTGAGGGAAGCAAATGAAGTGGCCATCACCCTGGTGGAGTGGCCTTTAACGGGACCCAGAAGGGGTTTACCATGGTGTTGGTAACAAAAGGAAATACAGTGCACTGGCCAACAGGCTAGAGACTGCTTAGAGACAGGAGCCCTCAACATTCTTTTTGCAAAGGAGATGAATAATTGGTCCGTCTTTCTGGAGGAATGTGTTCTGTGGAGGGAATACCATAGGATTCTATGAAAGTCCAAGGTGTGCAACAGCATTTCACCGTGGTTGGCAAACTCAGGATAATACACTGGAAGGTTGATGTCCTGATTCAGCGTCAGGACGGACACCACCTTCAGTAAAAACCTGGGGTTCGTATGCAGGGTCACCCTGTCCCTGTGAAAAACTATATAAGGTTCCTTACATATCAATGCCTGGAGCTCGGAAATCCTTCGAGCTGAGGTAATGGCAACCAAAAGGAGAGCTTCCCACGAAAAGAAGCTTAGCTCTCAAGAAGCAGCTGGCTCAAGGGGAGGACGAGTGAGTTTCTACAGGACAAACAGCAAGTCCCATAGGGGAACGATTTCCCTCCTGGGGGGGGTCTGACTTGTAAGACCCCTCTGAGCAAGGTCTTGCAGACATTAAGTTGTGCCAGAGTGCTCTCCCCGACAGGTTCATGATACACGGAGACCGCACACATGTGAATCTTGATGGACGAATAGCTCAGTCCAAGAGACAGAGGAGATAGTCTAACACGTGTCTGACTGGACAACCAAGGGATCTATGGCACAGGCTGCAGCCCAGATGCAGAAAATACAGGTTACTCACCTGTAACAGGAGTTCTAGGAATGGTATATGTTGTTCATCCACACTCATTGGCAGTATCCTTGCCGCTTTAAATCTTGCCGGAAGGTCTTCAAGCTTGCTCCTCCCACCCACCCGGTGGTATAACTCGGCCCTCCCCATGACGCCAGATCTGGCCCGCTGAAGCTGGAGCCTGTGGCCGGCCGAGGTCAGGTCGTAGGATGAACAACATATACCATTCCTAGAACTCCTGTTACAGGTGAGTAACCTGTATTTCTAGGGACATGGATATGTTGTTCATCCACACTCATTGGCAGACTCCTAGCAGTTCTCCTCGAGGAGGGAGGCAAGACGACACCCATATACTTACTTGGGAAAGAGAGACTGAGAACCGGAGGGCCCCAAAACCAGCATCCCCGCGTGACTCAAGGTCCATGTGGTAGTGGGTAATGAAGGTGTTTGCTGACTTCCAGGTAGCAGCCCTGCAGATTTCCTGGATAGGGACGTCCCTGGAAGCAGCCACCATGCAGCAGTATGGCGGTAGAATGAGCTCTTATCCTCTGGGAGGCTCCATGCCCGCTAACTTATAGCAGAGATCTATGCAGGAGGTTACCCACCTGCTTATCGTCACGCTTGGCTGCAGGTCTGCCAGATGCGGCTTCAGCGTGGGTGACAAGCAGCTGTGAACCTCTCCCGATTTCAGCCGTGCGGCTCCTTATAATAGCGGCGCCCTTCTAGGATCCAGAGTATGGAGCCTATATTAGCCTCCGAGGTGTGATTGGGGTAGAACACCGCAGAGTCAACACCTGGTTAAGGTGAAACTCCCACACCACCTCCGAAGGAATTTCGGTGGGGGAAGAGGACAACCTTGTCCCCTGTGGAAGACCAGGTAAGGAGACTCGATGGAGCGCCTGAGCTCCTCCATCCTTCTGGCTGACGTGATAGCCACCAAGAAGGCGGTCTTCCACGACAGGTGAGAGAGAGCACACCTGTGCATAGGTTCAATGGCTTGCCCATGAGCTTTGCCAGTACCAGCAGTAGATCCCACGGAGGTGGGGGTTCCCGCACTGGAGGGAAATGTGATCAAGGCCTTTGAAAAGCGCCAGACCACCTTCTCCTGCGCCATCAACTGCTTCCGGCCCGGGCGCCCGGTAAGCAGAGATGGCTGCCAGGTGCACCTTAGGGTCGCCGACCTAAGCCCTTGACTAGAAAGGGACCATAAATAGTCCAAGATGCTTGCCAAGGAACAGGAGGAAGGGTCCAAGCCCTTGTTCTGACACCAAATGGAAAACCTTTTCCATTTGAAGGCATAGCATTTTCTGGTCGACTCCTTACGGGACGCCCAACTACATTGAGGACCTCGGCGAAAGACCCAAAGCCTGGAACTCTAGCCCAGGAACCAGGCGCCAGGTGCAGGGATTGAAGGTCCGGATGGAACACCTTCCCTGATTGACTGAGAGCAGGTCCGGCGAGCTGGAAGCTGCCATGAGTCCTGGAGCTGAGACTGAGGAGATCTGGGTACCAGAACTGGCGAGGCCAGTCTGGGGCTATCAGAATCACCTGCGCCTTGTCCTCCTCGCCTTGAGAAGCACCTTGTGGATCAAGGGAAATGGGGAAAGGCGAAAGAGGCCCGGGGTCCATTGCCTCGAGAAGGCATCCCCTGCAGCGAGCCCTGCTGAGGGGGCGGGCATGGAACAGACTCAGCCGCTCTCCGTGGAGGCAAACAGGTCCACCTGAGGTGTGCCCCAAAGGGAGAACAGATGCTGTACTACCTCCGGCAGGAGAGACCACTGTGGGATGCAGCCCTCATCCGGCCCAGGGCATCGGCCAGGTGTTGGAGGCCCTGGAACGTGAATGGCTAGGAGATCCGCCTCAGGCTGCGCAGACGAGTGACCAAATGCGGAGAGCTTCCTTGCATAGAAGCATGGAGCGCGCCCCGCCTGGCGGTTTAGATAGTACATGGTCGGGTATTGTCCGCCTGACTCGACCACTTGACCCCGGAGGAACGGAGCAAAGGCGGTGAGAGCTAGGCGGACCGCCGGAGCTCCAGCAGGTTGATGTGGCATCGACTCAGCGGGGACCAGAGGCCATGAGCCCGGTGTTCCCCAGATGGGCACCCCAACCCATCAGAGAGGCATCGGTCGACAGAGACGTCCGCTCCGGGCGGACGAACGGGATGCCTCCTGCAATTGATCTGGAACGGTCCACCACTGGAGAGCATTCCACATCCCTGTGTCACCGACACAAGCTGGTCCAAGGGATCGCAGGCTGTGGACCACTGGCTGGCCAGTCCCCACTGAAGGGGACGATGTTCCAGCGGGCCCAACGGACCACGCTGGTACAGGCCGCCATGAGACCCAGGAGGCGAGGAAGTCCCGGCAGGGCGCATTGCCCAACCAGAAATGATCGGGCAAAGGAGGAAAGAACCTCGCCCTGTCCGGCGGGAGCCGGCCTGGCTCGAAGAGAGTCGAAGGCGCCCGATGAATAAAATCACCTGCTTCGCTCGAGTTCGACTTGGCCTCGCTGGACAAGGAGGCCCAGTTGAGAGCAGACCTGGAGGGCCAGATCTCTGGACCACTCCGCCTCCTTCCTGGAGGGAGCTGCTATCAGCCAGTCGCCCAGGTAAGGGTACACCCGACCCTCGGCGCCAAGAGGAATGCTGTCACCACTGCCATGCATTTGGTGAAGACCCTGGAGCTGGAGACAAGCCGAAGGGCATGGCTTGAACTCAGAGAGATCCTTCCGCCGAAGCGAAGGAATCTCTGGTGAGACGGACGGATAGGGACGCGAAAAACGCTGCCCTGCAAGTCCAGAGAGCAGAACCACACGCGCGCTCCAAGGATGGTATTATCTGAGCCAGAGTGACCATCCTGAAGGTTCGAGACCTTAGGAACTTGTTTAGGTCGTAGGTTGAGAATGGGGCGCCAGCCCCCGTCTGCTTTCGGAACCAGGAAGTACCTGGACACAAACCCTGGGTCTGAAGGAGGGTCCACACCTCTCTTACCACCTCCTTCTGGAGGAGGAGAGGATGTCGGCTCGACGAGCCGCCAGTGAGGCTTGGGGATCCGAGCCCCGAGGGCGACGGCTCTGAAGGGTGGTGCCTGCTCGAATTCCAGAGGCAGGCCTCTTCCCACCACCTCTAAGACCCACCTGTCCGTGGTAACAGCGGACCAGGCGGAACGGAGTGCCGGAGCCGCCTCACGGGGACCCAGGTAGGGTGACGGGATGGGGCGACACCCCTCAGCCCGCCACTGGGCAGGCTTGGAGGAGGACCGCCGAGGGACCTCCTGGGCCCTTTCCTCCTGCCTCCTGTTAGAGGAAGCCGGCGGCTTGGGTTTGGGATGCCAGGCCGAGCCTGCTGGCCCTGACGTTGCTGGGCCGGGCGCTGGAGGCACAGAAGGACTAAAGGGCTTAGGCTGTGGTTTTGCGGCCTTGTCCTTCTGGAGGAAGAGACCGAGTCCAAGGTGGCATTGGACTTCTCGATCCTCTGCAGGTGACCTTCCACCCCAGGGTCAAGAGGTCAGTCCCCAAAAGGAACATCCGCCAACTTGTGCTGGGTATCCGGGCAAAGGTGGATATCCTCAGCCAAGCCCGCCGACGATAGCCACTGCGGCCGCCACCGATCTGGCACATGAGTCCCTACATCCAAAGCAGTCTGGAGCTGCTGTTTGGCCACTGCTCCTGCCCTGGTCCCGCACCTGCTTAACCGTAGTCTGCAGATCGGGCGGGAAGATGAGGGATGACCTCATCCAGGAGCCCAACAGGGCATGAGAAAATGTGCCATGAGGACGGCCAACTGGCCTGGACGAAGGCCGAGAGGACGAGCGAGACTTTTCGCCCGACATAGTCCACTTTCTGACCCTTGTCAGGAGGTTTGTCCACATCCTCGGCGCTGCCGGGCTACGAAAACGCTGTTCGGTAACCAACCCTCAGCAGAGGGTGTTCAAACCGGACAAGGAACCGGTAGGACCGTGATACTTCGGGCCATCCTGGCCGGCGAGGGCAGGAAGCAGGGCGCTGCCAAAGTTCCAGTGCTGACCCACTATGGCCTCGCCACCGGAAAGGCCTCCGCCGGAGAATCCTGTCCAGAATCTCCGTGAGGATACCGGCCGCTTTGGAAAGCGGTTCGAGCTCCATCCCGTAGACTCCGAGATGAGTCGAGGCAGTCCTAGGAAGGACGCACGGGCTATCGCCCATTGGCTGACCTTCTCGAAGACTCCAAGTCCAGTCGCTGGAGAAGAAGGAGGAATCATCTTCGACTCGGAAGAGTCCTCGAAGAGCTGCCTCTGGCCTGAGCCACCTTCACCTGCCGAGGTCGGTCGGGAGTGAGGTAACTGACAGCCATGGGGTAAACCCTCAGCCGACCGAGAATCTCTTGGTCGAGCCCCCACCAGGCTGTGAGGCGGAGGTTCCACCGCAACGTGGAGCAGTTGGTTTTCACGAACAACCGCCTGGCATAGGCTCCTCGGCAAGTCGAGGGGTTGTGTCGGCTGCCCGTGACAGTTACTTAATGGCCGGGGCGCCGGAGTCGGCTTATTCCCCGGCCAGGAGGAGCTGTTGCAACATAAGGTCCTCGCACTGGCCGACGACTTCCACTGGGGCCTCCCTCATCCGGAGAGGAGGACAGGACGAGCGGCGACGCCGCCATCATGGTGCCGAGACCGAGACCGCCAGACGGTGGGAACGGCTGGACCGCGAAGAGGTCCGAGACCGAGACCGAGAGTCCCGGAATTTCCGGGGTCGGTGCAGGGAGGTGTCGGCCGGAACCGACACTCCCTTCGGCTCGGAAGGTCCATCCGAGGGCTCCGGAACCGAGGCACAGGCGAGCCCATCGGGATCTCAACTCCTCCCGGGAACCGGGAGAGGGGAATCTCGGCTAAAGGCGATAGGTCCCGTCTAATGGGTCGAGAAAATCTCGACTTCATCAGTGGGAGTCTCGGTCAACTGACCTGGACGGGACACCGTGAGGCCAGTGGCGAAGCCGAGCGGTCGACCAGGCCGACGGTCGACGGCCGGGAGAGGGACCTTCCCGCCCCAAGAGCGCCGACGGAGGGACTTGCTACTTGTCCTCTTTTTGACCGAGAAAAGGTCCAGCAGACGCAGGCCCTTCTCCTTTAGTGGAGAGGGACAGACAAAGCCCTTAAAGGAAGCCGTGTAGGAAGAACCCAGAGAGCGATAAATGCCGCGGCCGAGGAAGATACGGCCCGCTGCCGCTTCCTCTTCGAGGGCGCACCATCCGCCGAGCTGATCCGCCGAAGCACCCGGCCGCCGACACCGCCAACCGGGCCTCCTTGACTTCACCGAGGGAACGCTCGGACGGCCCAGTTGCAATCGGGCAGCACGGCTTCGAGGACGAGGTCGGAAAGATGAGCACAGGTCGCAAGCCCGCGGTCGTGCTCAAGGCCTGCAGTAGACACACGTGAGTGTGGATCCGTCTCGAGACATCTTCTACCGCATGGGCATCTCCAATCCGGGAGTCGATTTATCCATCGCAGTCACGAGGGATCGAAGACTGAAGTCTTTTGCAAAATATTATTTTTAAACTGCAAACGGAGAAATAGGAACCAGTCACAAAACGCAGAGCGTTATAGGGAACCTGAGCCTGTTGTAAGGAAGATCTGAGTGTTATGCGGAGTCGAGTTATAATATTCGGTGCGGAGTGCCATTCTTAAAGCGGCAGATGGTCAACAAAGGTGGGATGAACAACATATCCATGTCCCTAGAAATACAGGTTACTTCCACCTGTAACAGGAGTTCTAGGAATGGTATATGTTGTTCATCCACACTTATTGGTAGTATCCTTGCCGCTTGAAATCTTGCCGGAAGGTCTTCGCTGGCTCCTCCCACCCACCCGGTGGTATAACTCCTGCCCGCCCCATGACGCCAGATCTGCCCGGGCTGGAAGCTCAGGCTGTGCGCCAAGCCGGGAGGTTAGAGTCAGGATGAACAATATATACTGCCTTAGAACTCCTGTTACAGGTGAGTAACCTGTATTCTAGGACATGGATATGTTGTTCATCCACACTTATTGGCAGACTCCTAGCAGTTCTCCGGGAGGAGGGAGGCAAGACGCACCCACAATACTTACTTGGGAAAGAGAGACTGAGAACTGAGGCCCCAAAACCAGCATCCCGGCGTGACTCAAGGTCGATGTGGTAATGGGTACGAAGGTGTGTGCTGACTTCCCAGTAGCACTGCAGATTTCTGGATAGGGACGTCCCTGGAAGCAGACCACTCAGCAGTATGGCGGGTAGAATGAGCTCTTATCCTCTGGGAGGCTCCATGCCCACCAACTTATAGCAGAGATCTATGCAGGAGGTGACCCACCTGCTTATCGTCCGCTTGGCTGCAGGTCTGCCAGATGCGGCTTCAGCGTAGGTGACAAACAGCTGGCGAATCCTCCTCGAATTTCAGCCAGCGCTTTTGTAATAGAAGCAGCCTTCAGGGTCCAGAGTATGAGCCTATATTCGCCTCCGAGGTGGATTGGGGTAGAACACCGCAGAGTCAACACCTGGTTAGTGAACTCCGACACCACCTTCGGAAGGAATTTCGGTGGTGCAGAGGACAACCTTGTCCCTGTGGAAGACCAGGTAAGGAGACTCGATGGAAAGCGCCTGAGCTCTCCCATCCTTCTGGCTGACGGATAGCCACCAAGAAGGCGGCCTTCCACGACAGGTGAGAGAGCTTACACCAGTCATAGGTTCAATGGCTTGCCCATGAGCTTTGTCAGTACCAGCAGTAGATCCCACTGAGGTGGAGATTCTCGACCGAGGGGAAATGTGATCAAGGCCTTTGAAAAGCGCCTGACCACCTTCTCCTGCGCCACTGACTGCTTCCCGCCCGCGCCCGGTAAGCAGAGATGGCTGCCAGGCACCCTTAGGGTCGCGATCTAAGCCCTTGATTAGAAAGGACCATAAATAGTCCAAGATGCTTGCTAAGGAACAGGAGGAAGGGTCCGCCTCTTGTTCTGACACCAAATGGAAAACCTTTCCATTTGAAGGCATAGCATTTTCTGGTCGACTCCACGGGATGCCTCAACCACATTGAGGACCTCGCGAAAGACCCAAGGCCTGGAACTCTAGCCGCCATGAACCAGGCCGCCAGGTGCAGGGATTGAAGGTCCGGATGGAACACCTTCCCTGATTGACTGAGAGCAGGTCCGGGCGAGCTGGAAGCTGCCGCTGAGTCCTGGAGCTGAGACTGAGGAGATCTGGTACCAGAACTGGCGAGGCCAGTCTGGGGCTATCAGAATCACCTGCGCCTTGTCCCTCCTCGCCTTGAGAAGCACCTTGTGGATCAAGGGAAATGGGGAAAGGCGGAAGAGGCCCGGGTCCATTGCCCTCGAAGGCATCCCCCAGCAGCCAGCCTGCTGAGGGGGCGGCATGGAACAGCCTCAGCTCGCTCTCCTGAGGCAAACAGGTCCACCTGAGGTGTGCCCCAATGGGAGAACAGATGCTGTACTACCTCTGGCAGGAAAGACCACTCGTGGGATGCAGCCCCTATCCGGCTTAGGGCATCAGCCAGGGTGTTGGAGGCTCCTGCCACATGAATGGCTAGGAGATCTGCCCCAGGCTGCGCACGTAGTGACCAAATGCGAGAGCCTCTGCATAGGAGCATGGAGCGCGGCCCCGCCTGGCGGTTTAGATAGTACATGGTCGTGGTATTGTCCGCCTGGACTCGGACCACTTGACCCCGGAGGAACGGAGCAAAGGCGGTGAGCTAGGCGGACCGCCGGAGCTCCAGCAGGTTGATGTGGCATCGGGACTCCGTGGGACCAGAGGCCGAGCCCAGTGTTCCCCAAATGGGCACCCCAACCCATCAGAGAGGCATCGGTCGAGAGACCGCCGGCTCGGGCGGACGAACGGGATGCCCTCCTGCAAATGACCTGGAACGATCCACCACTGGAGAGCTGCCCACATCTCCTGTGTCACCGACACAAGCTGGTCCAAAGGATCGCAGCTGCCAGGACCATTGGACTGGCCAGTCCCCAATGAAGGAACGGATGTTCCAGCGGCCCAACGGACCACGCTGGTGCAGGCCGCCATGAGACCCAGGAGGCTCAGGAAGTCCCGGCAGGGCGAATTGTCCAACCAGAAATGATTGGGCAAAGGAGGAAAGAACCTCGGCCCTGTCCGGGCGGGAGCCGCGCTCTGGCTCAAGAGAGTCGAGCTGCGCCCAAAGAACAGAATCACCTGCTTCGCTCGAAGTTCGACTTGGCCTCCTGATAAGGAGGCCCAGTTGAGAGCAGACCTGAGGGCCAGATCTCTGACCACTCCACCTTCTGCCTGGAGGGAGCTGCTATCAGCCAGTCATCCAGGTAAGAGTACACCCGAACCCCTCGGTGCCGCAGGAATGCTGTCACCACTGCCATGCATTTGGTGAAGACCCTGGGAGCTGGAGACAACCCGAAGGGCATGGCTCAGAACTCGAAAAGGGATCCTTCCGCTCGGAAGCGAAGGAATCTCTGGTGAGACAGACGGATAGGGACGTGGAAAAACGCGTCCTGCAAGTCCAGAGAGCAGAACCACACGCCACGTTCCAAGGATCGTAGTATCTGAGCCAGAGTGACCATCCTGAAGGTTCGAGACCTTAGGAACTTGTTTAGGTCGTGTAGGTCGAGAATGGGGCGCCAGCCCCCCGTCCGTTTCGGAACCAGGAAGTACCTGGAACAAACCCTGGTCTGAGGGGGGTCCGCTACCCTGATCACCTCCTTCCGGAGGAGGATAGCGATGTCGGCTCGACGAGCCGACAGTGAGGCTGCGGACCCCGAGGCCCCCCGAGGAGCGACGGCTCTGAAGGGTGGGGCCTGCTCGAATTCCAGAGGCAGGCCTTTTCCCACCACCTCCAGTACCCACCTGTCCGTGGTAACAGCGGACCAGGCGGAAAGGAAGTGTCGGAGCCGTCCCCCCACGGGGAACCAGGGTAAGGACGGGTTAGGGCGACACCTCTCAGCCTGCCACTGGGCAGGCTTGGAGGAGGGACCGGCCGAGGGACCCTGGGCCTTTTCCTCCCTGCCTCCTGTTAGAGGAAGCCGGGCGGCTTGGGTTTGGGATGAGGTCGAGCCTGCTGGCCCTGACGTTGCTGGGCCGGGCGCACAGGCAGGAAGGACTAAAGGGCTTAGGCTGTGGTTTGCGCCTTGTCCTTCTGAGCGGAAGAGACCGAGTCCAAGGTAGCATTGACCTTCGATCCTCTGCAGGTGACCTTCCACCCCAGGGTCAAGAGGTCAGTCCCTCAAAGGAACATCCGCCAACTTGTGCTGGGTATCCAAAGTAAAGGTGGATATCCTCAACCAAGCCCGCCGACGATAGCCACCGCGGCCGCCCTACCACCTGGCACATGAGTCCTCAATATCTAAAGCAGTCTGGAGCTGCTGTTTGGCCACTGCCCTGCCCCTGGTCCCGCACCTGCTTGACCGTAGTCTGCAGATCCGGGAAGATGAGGGATGACCTCATCCAGGGAGCCCAACAGGGCATGAGAAAATGTGCCATGAGGACTGGCCGAACTGGCCTGGACTTTCAAGGCCGAGAGAGGACGCATAGACTTTTCACCCGGACATAATCCAATTTCTTGATTCCTTGTCGGAGGTTTGTCCACATCCCTGGCGCTGCCGGCGCACCGGAAAACGCTGTCGGTAACCAACCCCTCAGCAGAGGGTGTTCCAAAACCGGACAGGGAACCGGCAGGACCGATACTTCTGGCCATCCTGGCCGTAAGGCGAGGACAGGAAGCAGGGCTGCCAAAGCTCCAAGGCCGGACTCCACTATGGCCTCGGCCACCGGAAAGGCCTCGCTGAGAATCCCCGGTCCAGAATCTCCGTGAGGGGATACCTGGGCCCGCTTGAAACAGGTTCAGAGCTCATCCCAGTGGACTCGAGATGAGCCAAGCAGTCCTAGGAAGGACGACGGGCTATCATCCATTGACTGTCCTTCCTGAGGACCCAAGTCTATTCGCTTGGAGAAAAGGAGGAATTATCCTCGGACTCAGACGAGTCATCAAGAGCTGCCTCTGGCCTGAGCCACCTCTACCTGCCGAGGGTCGAGTGAGGGTAACAGACAGCCTATGGGTAGACCCTTAGCCAACAGAGAATCCCTGGTTGAGCCCCAAATAATGGCTGTGGAGGCGGAGGTTCCACCGGAATCGTGGAGCAGCTGGTTTTGCCGAACAACCGCCTGGGTACAGGCTCCTCGGTAAAGTCAAGGGGTTGTGTCGGCCGCCCAGGACAGCCACTTAATGGCCGGGGCAGCACTCCGGGCTTATTCTCGGGTCAGGAGGAGCTGTTGTTACATGAGGTCCTCGCGTGATCCGACGTAATCTCTACGCTGGAAGCCTCCTCGCCCGGAGGAGGAGGACGAGGGACGAGCGACGACGCCGCTTACCGAGGTGCCGAGACCGAACCGCCTATGACGGTGGGATCGGCTGGACCGCGGCGAGGTCCGAGACCAGACCGAGAGACTGGCTTTTCCGAGGTCGTGCGGGAAGTGTCGGCAGGAACCAGCACTCCCTCGCCTGGAGGGTTCATCCGAGGGCCCGGAACCACAGGCACAGGCAAGCTCTACGGATTCTCAACTCTGGGAACCGGGAGAGGGAGTCTCAAGTCTATAGGCGACAACCCGCCCAACGGTCGGTAATGTCCACTTGCCGCCGGAGTCTCAGTCAACTGACCTGACGGGACACCGTGAGACCAGTGGCCGAAGCCGAAGCGGCTCACTCACTCGGGAGAGGGACCTTTCCCGCTCCCAAGAGCGTCGACGGAGGGACTTACCTTTGTCCCTCTTTTTGGACCGAGAAAAAGGTCCAGCAGACGTTGGCCCTTCTCCCTTAGTGGAGAGGGACAGACAAAGCTCCTTAAAGGAAGCTGTGTAGGAAGAACCCAGAGAGAGCGGGATAAATGCCGCAGCCGAGGAAGATACGGCCCGCGCCGCCTCCTCTTCGAGGGCGATCATCTGCTCGAGCTGATCCGCCGAGCCCGCCGCCGCGGACACCGCCGACCGGCCTCCTAGACTTCACCGAGGGAAATGCTTGGACGGCCCAGTTGCAACCGGCAGCACGGGTCTTCGAGGACGTAGGCCGAAAAGGAAGAGCACAAGTCGCAGTCCTGCGGGTCGTGCTCAAGGCCTAAACAGTAGACACACGTGGAGTGTGGATCCGTCCGAGACATCTTCTGCCCGCAGGGGCATCTCCGAAAACCGGGAGTCGATTTGTCCATCGCAGCCACGAGGGATTGAAGACTGAAGTCTTTTTTAGCAAAAACTTTCAAATTCGCAAAACGGAAGAAATAGGAACCAGTCTCAAACGCAGAGCGTTAAGGAGGGAACCTGAGCTTCCAAGCGGTAAGGAAGATCTGGCGTCATGGGGCGGAGCCGAGAGTTATACCACCCAGGTGGGTGGAAGGAGCCAGCTTGAAGACCTTCCGGCAAGATTTAAAGCGGCAAGGATACCTGCCAATAAGTGTGGATGAACAACATATCCATGTCCCTAGAAATACAGGTTACTCACCTGTAACGGGAGTTCTAGGAGTGGTATATGTTGTTAATCCACACTGTCTGGCAGGTACCTTGCCGCTTTAAGATGGGCCTGAAAGTCTTCAAGCTGGCTCCTCCCACCAACCCGGGTGATGAAACTCCCGGCTCCACCCCATGATGCCAGATATAGCCTGCTGGACGCCAGGTTGTATGCCGAAGCTGGGGAGGTTGGGTGGGTCCGTACGTATGAACAACATACACCACTCCTAGAACTCCTATTTATTTATTTATTTAGTGTTTGTTTACCGGGTAAGTACACTAGACAACAATGTTGCCCATATTCAGGCACGACCCGGGAGTGTACAGACAGGGGAGACCAGAGTCAACATTAAAGAGTATTTCATGATGCAGCATGAGGCGAGAACAAACATTTGAACAGAATACAGCCAGGTACAGTCATTAACAGTGATGACAAAGAGAAACAGATAACATTACATTAATTATTTTCGTCTGATGATACATCAATGACTAAACTGAAACGACAAACAGCAAACAAAACTTAAATGAAGTAGCATTATAACAATAGGATTTCTGCTGGATGTGGGAAACTTTCAGATTTTGGAGACCAGCAGGAAATCACTAAGGCCACAGGAGGAGAAACGCTAGGAGAGAGGCTCAAGTTATAGTGCAAGAGCAGCAGTCGATTCTAATAGGTGTGCCCAAGACCCAGTTTAAAGGCCTTGTGGGATTTGGAGAGTTTGATGTGGGAGGAATGGAGTTCCAGGAGTGGGGACAGATATGGCGAAGGACCGTTTCCTTTTTGTGAGATATCTGGGAATTTCAAGTTGGGTTTGAGCAGATGCCCTGAGGAAGTATGCTTGGGAGGCTAAGTTTATAGTTCGGCAAGGTATTTAGGGGACCCCGTTCTGATCATATTATCAATTGTACAGCCCGCAGAATAGTGTCTGAGCAAGTCTGGGGAGAGCCAATTTAGTTCTGAGTAGAGCAGGCAATGATGGGTAAGTCTGTTAGCAGAGAGAGCAAATCTGCATATACTGTTATAGCAGGTGCTCCATTTCTGAAGCGCTCCTTTGCTAGCTTTAAGGTAAACCTGAGAGCAATATGTCAGAGCAGGAGGAGAAATCCTTCAGCAATAGCAAGTCGGGCCGCATTCATTGAGGGAGGACCTAATTTTAAAAGGCAAGACCAAGTTTTGAGTAAACTGTCTTACATGTAGCCGCAATGTGGAGGTTAAAGTCGAGAGTGGCTCCTAGATACCTGAAGGAGGTAACGAATTCAAGAGGGGAGTCATCTAGAGAATGTATCAATAAGTCTGGAGTAAGAGATCTGATTCTTGACGGGGGGGCCAAAAAACAGTTACGGTTTTCTTAGCATTCATTAGGAGCCTGTTCTGTAGTAACCACTCCTGCAAGCAGTTGAAGTCTGCTTGAAGATGTGTTCTTACTGATAAGGGATCTTTACCACTGGAGAGAAGCACCATGTCATCAGCATAAAGGATCAATGAGGAGGAGCAGGGAAGGGAGGGCAAGTTGTTAATGAAAAGGGAGAAAAGTAATGGGCCAAGAATAGATCCTTGGGGGACTCCAACAGAGGTAGGGGAAAGATTTGAGACGGCGGATTCAATTTGGACAAATTGCAACCTCCCTGAGAGGTAGCTATCGAACCAGGAGATGGTCGACAGGTCAAAGCCAAGGCGGGACAGTCTGGAAAGTAGCAGAGAGTGATTCACAAGGTCAAATGCCTTTGTGAGATCGATAAAAAAGGCCCCAGTGAGCAGGCTCTTATCCATCGCTGTAAGGACTGCATTTGTCAGCTGAAGTAGAGCAGTTGTGGTGCTGTGTCCTGTTTGGAATCCGTGCTGGGTAGGGGATATAAGGTTGTGAAGGTGCAGGTAATTCGTGACCTGAGTAGCGATGGCCATCTCGAGAAGTTTATTTAGGGTAGAGAGAATGGCAATTGGTCTATAGGTGAGTAACCTGTACTTCTAGGGGTGTGGATATGTTGTCCTATCCACACCGTCTGACAGACTCCTAGTAGTTCTCCGGGAGGAGGGAGGCAAGGCACACACTCCCTACTTAGGGAACAGGAACTGGAGAACTGAGGTTCCAAAACCAGCATTCCGACGTGACTCAGGGTCGATGTGGTAATGGGAAATGAAGGTATGTGCTGACTTCCAGGTAGCAGCCCTGCAGATTTCCTGGATAGGGACGTCCCTAGAAGCAGCCACTGACACAGCGGCATGACGGGTGGAATGAGCCCTAAGCTCCCTACCCGCCAACCTATAGCAGAGATCAATGCAGGAAGTGATCCACCTGCCAATCGTCCGCTTTGCTGCAGGTCTGCTAGGTGCAGCTTCAGCATAGATGACAAACAGCTGGCAAACCTCTCCCTGAACTTCCGCCGTACGCTCTTTGTAGTAAGCGTGCGCTCTTCTCAGGTCCAAAGTATGGAGCCTGTACTCTGCCTCCAAGGTGTGACTGAGGGAGAACACCGGCAGAGTCAACACCTGGTTAAGGTGAAACTCCGACACCACCTTCGGGAGAAATTTTGGGTGGGGGCACAGGACAGCCTTGTCCCTGTGGAATACCAGGTAAGGAGTTTTGATGGAAAGCACCTGGAGCTCCCCAATCCTTCTGGATGATGTGATAGCCACCAAAAAGGCGGTCTTCCATGACAGGTGGGAGGTGTCACACCTGTGCATTGGTTCGAATGGCTTGCCCATGAGCTTGGCCAATACCAGCAGTAAATCCCACGGAGGTCGTGGTTCATGCACCGGAGGAGATATGTGATCTAGGCCTTTGAAAAAGCGCTAGACCACCTTCTCCTGCGCCACCAACTGCTTGCCGGTCCGTGCCCAGTAAGCAGAGATGGCTGGCAGGTGCACCTTGAGGTTCGTCGACCGAAGCCTCTGCTGGGAAAGGTACCACAGGTAGTCCAGAATGCTAGCCAGCGGACAGGAAGAGGGGTCCAACCCCCTGCCCCGACACCAAATGGAGAATCTCTTCCATTTGAAGGCATAGCATTTTCTGGTTGACTCCTTGCAGGAAGCCTCAACGACATTGAGGACCTCATCGGAAAGCTCCAAGGTCTGAAACTTGAGTCGTTCAGGAACCAGGCCATCAGTTGCAGGGATTGAAGGTCCAGATGGAGAACCTTCCCCTCACTGATGGAGAGTAGGTCCGGGCAGGCTGGAAGCTGCCTCGGGTGCCTGAAGCTGAGGCTGAGGAGATCTGGAGGCCAGTCTGGGACTACCAGGATCACCTGCGCCTTGTCCCTCCTGATCTTGAGGAGCACCTTGCGAATCAAGGACAGAGGAGGGAAGGCGCAGAAGAGGCCCGGGGTCCACGGCCTGGAGAAGGCATCCCCCTGCAGTGAGCCCTGCTGAGGGGGGGTGGGCATGGTACAGCCTCAGCTTGGCGTTCTCCCTAGAGGCTAACAGGTCCTCCTGAGGTGTGCCCCAGTGGAAGAACAGGTCTTGTACTATCTCTGGCAGGGGAGACCACTCGTGAGATGCATCACCTATCCGGTTGAGGGCATTGGCCAGACTGTTCAAGGCTCCTGCCACATGAATGGCTAGGAGATCCGCCTCCAGGCTGAGCATGAGAGACCAAATGCGAAAAGCTTCCTTGCACAGAGGCAAGGAGTGCATCCCACCCTGTCTGTTGAGATAGTACATGGTCAACTTCCGGTGATGTCACGGCGCCAGCAGCAGCCTAGGGACTGAGCTCTCTCTCCCCGAGGAAAATTAAAAACTTCCATAAATCATCAAATTAACAAAATATTACTTAAAATGCCACCAGGAGGTACTAAAAAATGAAAGGGGAGACACATATCAGCAGAAGGGGATAAATAAACCTGATGGCATCAGATCTCGAGATAAACCACAGGCCCACAGCAGGAGCACCTCTCTACACAGCCCTCATGTTTCTGATTATGATACGGAGGGTGAATTGGAAATTCGGAACAACGGATAGCCAACACAGAGCACTGAGAAGCTCCTGGGACAGGTGGTGGTCTTACTTTACCAGCAAACCCTGGCTTTACAGGCAAAGTGTACTGACCTTGAAATCAGATCTAGGAGGGATAACCTCCACCTCTACGGCTTGGCAGAGGGTGCCGAAATTCATCCTATGGTTTCCTTTTTAGAGGACCTCCTGAGGGATATACTTGAATTGCCTGACGGCTACCAGATCAGAATCGAACAAGCCCACAGATCATTGACGCTTAAACCATCAGACCCTGCCGCTCGACCCAGGTCCATTATAATGAAGTTTTCTAGCTATTGAGTTAAAGACGTTACCCTTAAACAGGCCTGGCAGAGATACAACAAGCAAGGCAGAGGTGGGTGCCCTTCTTTAAGCCCCTCCAGGAGCACCAGATTCGATTTCAGACCCCATACCCTGCGAAACTCAGAATATCGTGGAAAGATGGAGCGAAGGTATACAATGCACCTGAGAAGGTGATAAAAGCGTTGGAAAAGAAAGGTATTACCCCTCCACCATTCGAGACGGAACGTCTGAAGTGGAAACAATCGGTGAACACGGACTGGCACCAAGTTGCCAGTCGGAAGAAAACTAGCTCTGCACTAGAGGTGGCACGCATCCTTCTGGAACAAGTTTCTGCCCTGCAAAAAAAGAAGGAACTGGCCCAGCAGCAGGAACCTTCAAAAGTAGCGGGCCGAGTTGCTACCCAAAAAGGTAACAGAGTTCCTTTTGGTTCTAATATGCCTCGATTGAGGGGCTCGGACCTGGCCCCAATCTTGCCTTCAGAACCTACCACCCTGTGCCCCTGCTGTGCTGTTTTGAGCAGGCCTCCGGATTCCCCTGTCTCCTCGCCCCTTTTTCTTTGGGCCGTGCCTTTTCATCTAAGAAGGACTCACTATATTTGGATATACCATATCTGGCCCATTTCCTCTACATGATCCGGGCATTTTGATAACCCCCGATGACTTGGCGAGATTTCAGGATGGTGACAGAGGGGCCAGTAGCTATACTTCACCTCCCCACGCCATTTTGCCCCTTTTGACTCTGTCTGCGCCCCCCCCCCCTTCTTTCTACTTGTAACTGGCAGTGGCCATGGCGGAGCGCAAGGGCTCCCTACTACTCTCCGCCATGTCAGTCCCTGAAGAGCAAGAAGTGGTCCACAAAGTGGATTTCGATGGATCGAACTCTAATAATGTTTGAGGATTGCAGGCTTTTGAGCTGAACTCTGATCACTATGGTGGGGTGGGAGGGGACGCAACATCTGGAGTGGGACTGATGAGAGGCTATGGAGCATGGGGTCCGGGTTTGGGGATTTGTGAAGCGGGCTTGATGGGGATTTGGGGGTACAGTGAATGGACATAAGAATCCTGTTTATGTGACTGTTAATGTGCTTTATGATCCTAAACTCCTCTGGGAATGTTAGGAATCGTGTCAATTCTCGGAGAGGGGGGAATGAGACCAGGTACAGCTGCTTAAGTTATGATGGGAGCTGCCGTGACACATCTCACTGATCTTCACAGAGGTCAAAAGCAACATCTACAACCTCAAGGGAGGGCCTCATTTTCGTGGGGTGTTATTTCACCTCCTCTTCTCACCCCCTTAGCTGGGGAGAACAGAAACCTGACACTTCAGGTTTCCTACCTTGGAAACGAATAACTAAATTTAAAAATGTTGTTAAAGTTACTGCCCAGTTGGCAGAAGTTTTTACGTGGTTACAAGGTCAAAGGCTGATGAAAGAGTGCTATGCAGGTAGATGTCCCTTATATGGGGACATCGGAATGCTTGATACAACTAGGGAAGGGATAAGGAACAAAATGGTGCTAGGGACTTACACAGATGACTAGATACACTAAATTTTGCTCTTATAATGTCCATGGGCTTTCCAGGCCAGTCAAAAGAAATATACTGGACTACCTCAGACGGGTAACAGTAGACCTTCATTTTTCTCCAGGAGACCCACTTGCCCCCTCAAGAACATGTTAAACTAGACTCTGTGGGTTTTGGAAGCACTGCTTCTGCCTCGTATAAAAAGGGGCGTCAGAGGAGTTGCAATCCTAGTCCCTGGACATGTCCCATTTGAAAAAGCGGATGTATTTGTCGACCGGGAGGGAAGGTACATCCTGATGAAAGGGACCTTACAGGGCAGGCCCTTTACTCTGGCATCGATGTATTTCCCCCCAGGGTCAGACTCAGCTCTTTATTTGAAATTCCTAACAACTTTGCAGGATTGGGCACAGGGGGATGTGATATGGGAAGGCGACCCAAATTTGACCCTAAACCCCACCTTGGATTCCTCTGCACAAACACCCGGCAGGGAGAACTCCACAGCTAGAAGGGTGAAGAGAATGTTTGGGGAATTAGGTTACATAGATGTTTGGCGCCACCTAGAGGGTAAAAAGCAGGATTACACATTTTATTCTGCGGTTCACCAAACACACACCTGACTAGATTATTTTCTGGTCCCCAAGTTGTTGGTAGGTTGGGTACGGGAAGTCTCAATTGGGGACTTTGTCTTATCCGACCATGCCCCTGTGTTCCTGTCTGTGGAGCTGACAGAGTTCAGGAAGAATACTTTGTAGCACCTAAATCTCTCTTTGCTTCAAGACATGGAAATACTAGATTCCATACAGCAAACGGTTGAACATACCCTGAAGGATAATTATCTCCCTGGGACCTCCCTTGCTATCCTGTGGGACACCATTGTAGCGGTTATTAGAGGGAAGTTCACAGAATGATCTGTTAGGAGGAAAAGAGAGAGGGAGACAAGAAAATTAGGTCTACTGACCCAAATTCAGCAACAAGAAGCATTACAAAAAATCAAAGTAGACAGGGAGAGAACAAGATCCTTGAAACAATTGAAAGTATTCTGGTTTCCAGTTTTCAGAAGTCCTCAGGGTTCTCAAGGTTTCCAAGAAGCTACCACCAGAAAGACATACGCTTTCAAGTGTAACCCCTAGATGGCGCTATCCCAGGGGCTACTACCCCTGCCTGATTTGCCACTAACAGGTTGAGGGGCCTGGATCCAATGGCGGGTGCCTCCACCCAGAGGTCAGGGTTTGCAATAGTTAAACTTACTTGGTCACAGCCCTCTGGGACACTGCAACCCCCCTTTCTTCCCACTAGTGGCCCACACAATATATCAGAATTACCTTCACAGTATACACTTACCCCCAGGGCTGGTTCAGGCACTGGGACCTCCTGTAAAATAAGATACAGTGCAACAATCACAGTACAATACTTTAACATAGACAAATACCTCAGGCAGTATAACTTTGCTGAAACAAGCAGCTCGGATTTATTTAGGTGGAATATAACAAGGACAGGGGGAAATCAGGTTAATTAGCTTATCACTTTACTCATCTACCTATGGCTCTGTGCACAGGCCTATCCCTACCAGTTACTGTCCCTGGGTACCCAAGCCCTAGTGGCTAGTCCAAACCGTGGCAGCTGGTAGGAGCCCTTTCCCACAGAGAAAAGAAAAATTAGTTTAAACAGTCAGCAGTACAGTGATTCCATTTGGATTCAATGTGCAATTCAACAGGGAGCGACCCTGAATTAGTACTCACGACCTCCAAACAAGATAGGGTCCTTCAATGTCAGCAGGGCTACTCTTGAGCTCCACAGACTCCTCACACATTTATATGGCAAACTGCAACAGGCAAAAGTCCTTTAATGGCAGCAGGATTCACTTGAGCTAACCAAGCCTCCCCACACATTTATATGGTGAACAGTAACAGGCAAAAGTCCTTTAATGGCAGCAGGATTCACTTGAGGTACACAAGCCTCTTCACACATTTATATGGTAAAACAGAAAGTACTATACCAGGCAGGCTGCTTCTCTATCTCGATCGCAATTACTGCACAATACCCGGGAGAACACACAGCAGATTCAGTTCCTGACAGACCGAGTGCAATTCAGCAATTTCTCCAGTCTTCTACAGGGTGAGCCTGGTTTCTACTCTTCAGATATCCTTTGAGTCTCTTCACAGGACGGATTCAGTCCTAACAAGCAGTTACACAAGCTGCAGACCGGAACTCTGGGCCTTACACACGTTTCCCGACTAAAACTGCACACTGAAAAAGCACAGGGCTCCTTCCTTCTTCACTGCCGGAGCTCAACTGAAACTCCAACAGACAAAACCGGGCACTTCCTTTGAGTTCCTCCCAGTTCTTGACTGGATTGGCTATCACTCACAATAGACTGCTCCTGTTGGTCCAAAAAGGCGCCGAAGTCTAAACTACATCTCCCAGAGTCACTGCCCATACAATCCTCTTGTGGCTGGCTCAGATTATGAGTCCAAGTTCTGATTCGTCCAAGTTAACCCACATTGATTGGTCCTGTTCAGCAGTTCAAAACTAGAATGGGAACTAGGCAAACACAGTGCTGACTGCAAAGAAAGCAGGTTAGACAAACTGTATTTTCATTATTACTCTAAATGATTTCTGGCAAACAGTTACATCTTTCAGATAGGTTCCCTTTGCACTCCTAGTGACTGCAAAATGGAGTGATTACAGCAGTTCGAGTGGTACCTCAACAGAGAAACACACAGTCCCCCCACATAAACTAATTATGTCTGCAAGCAGACAGCTCTTAAAGAGACAGTACCAGAGGCTCTAAAAACACTCACTGATAAATGGCTTAAACGCCAAACACCATTCAGGCTTAGAGCATTCAAGCAAGCTCCTGGAAGTCTTTTGGAAACCCCCATTTGCAGGGGGGTTACATTAACAAAAACACCAGCCATTTTGGTCAGTAGCGACGCAGAAAAAGCATTTGACAAAGTGTCTTGGTCCTTTCTTGAGGAGACTTTAGACCTCTTCAGATTGGGGACTCCTTTCCTGACTTTGATTTCTAAACTATATCAAACACCGATGGCCTATGTCCAAGCATATGGGCATCATGCTCAGGCGTTCCCTTTGGAACGAGGTACTAGGCAGGGGTGCCCTCTCTCACCCCTCCTATTTGCTCTGTACATTGAACCCCTAGCTCAGAGTATTAGACAAGCCAAGGGAATCAAGGGAGTACGGACTGCTGGACATCAACATAAACTCTCCTTATATGCTGACGATATTCTATTATATTTGGAGGACCCCACTCACTCCCTGGCCCGGGTGATGGACAAATTAACACATTTTTCTCCCTAACTGGATATTCCTTAAACACTTCAAAAACAGAAATACTTTCCATCCAATATGACCCCCCCCCCATTTGAGGACTGCTTATCCCATGAGATGGGATTTAAAGCAGATGAAATACCTGGGAATTAACATTAGTCCTGTACTTTCGCAAATATTCCAGCTTAATTTTGTCCCTCTTTTGAATCAGTTGAAATTGGACATCCAAAAATGGAACGTCTTGCCACTCTCACTACATGCCCGAACACAAGCAGTCAAGATGAATGCACTTCCCCATTTTTTATATCTTTTTCAGGGAACCCCCTGTGTTCTTTCAAAGAAGAAACTGGAGACCTAGCAAAGAATACTAATGAGATACATATGGGCAAATAAGAAACCCAGAATTCGGAAACAGACAATGTTTCTCCCTAAAGCACAAGGGGGTAGGAAGGGTACTGGATTGCTACTCAGATGAGGACTGGGTTACTGTAGGGGCATCCAACCTATAAGGCTAAATGGAAAGACAGAACTGGAGCAGCCTGGCCTTCTCATTTTTCAACCCAGAGAACAATCGAAAATAGATCGAAACAGGCCCATAGCCACTTAGACCACACTGGAGGGGTGGAGAAGGGGGACCCTTGGTAAAACACTTGGGGTCAGAGACTGGAGGTACCGATGGTGGGCAATGGACCCTGAATTTGGTGCAGCGACTCTGGACTCCTGATTCCGCAATAAGGCCAGGTTAGGTTTCAGGACACCCTGGCAGCTTCTACAAGAGGGTGGACTGCTCCCCTTTGAAGTGGCTCAGAGATGTTTTAATCTTTTTCCATCCAACAAAATGAGATAGTGCCAAATCTGTAGTTACATTAAGCAAAAAAGCAGAAAAGACCAGCTCACAGGGAACCCGGGGGCTAGAGAGGAGATATCTGAGCAACTCTTGAAATCCAAGCATGCCTCAGGTGCAATAACCCTCCTCTACCAGAGGTATACACAGCAGTTTAAATCCAACATGGAATACCTTAGGCAGGAGTGGGAACAAGAAGTGAATGTGGTTATTCCAGAGAGACAGTGGGGGTAAAGGGTTGGAAGCATATCTGGAGAGGCACCTCTTCGCCCCTGTGGCAGTAGTTTCTATAGAAACTGAGAACCAGATACTTTGGGGTCCCTCTGTTGGTCTCTAGACAGCAACCAGGCACACCTGCACATTGCTGGAGGAGGTGTGGAGAGGTCAGGGCCACCCATACCCACATCTTCTGGGCTTGTCCAAGTCTCCGGCAGTTCTGTTTGGATGTTAATTCTTTAAAACAAGTATTCCAGACACAGAGCCAGTTTGGTCCTGAGGTTATGGTGCTGGGAGAGATACCTGGTGAAGTAAGAGGTCGGCAGGCTGTTTACATATGGCAGATATTGGTGGTGGCTGCACTGAAAACTCTAACTAGAAAATGGCTGCAAGCTAATCCACCGACCATCCAGGATTGGCTGGAAGTGGTCTCAGATACAACAACTCGAGGAGATTACTTTCAAACTCCAGAAGAGAACCCCGGCTTTTCAGAACCGATGGACAAGATGGGAGGTCTGGAGAGGTCAGGATAAGTGAAAATTTGGTTTATGTAAAAGTTTATACTTCTTCCCGGGCTTGCACTTTTGGTGTGAGTCTCTCCCCCCCCTCCCCCCTTCGAGGCAGGCAATGCTGTGTGCCTGTGTAGGATGGGGGTCTACCCTTTTTGTGTGCAGGGTACACCAGAAAGGGATTAACTGCAAGCTAGCATGCACTCACCTAATACACACATCAGCACTGAGTGACTGATTTATAATGATTACATCTTAACAAAGTATTGACCTTGAAGTTTGGTGTAGCTTAAACACCTTGATGTTGCATTATAGATAAACTTTTCTTAGAGTAAAAAAAGAGCTCTGACAATTAATATATCAGGATATGAGATTTCCTACGCCCGCTGTGTCAACAAAAAAACACTGGACTTAGTTAAATAATTATTTTTCCTCCCATGTTTGAAATGAATAATGAAGAGTGCTAATGTAGGAAGTAATCATGAAATGATATACTTTCTGTATGTCTAATATGAATGTATTGTATTTGATTGTTGTAGTGCAGCAATTGTTTTTAAGCTCCATGAACTGAACAGACTGTCTAACAATACTGAAACCACTAAAGTAGTATAAAAAAAGAGACAGTACATGGTTGTGATGTTGTCTGTCTGGACCTGGACCACTTGACCCTGAACAAATGGAACGAAGGCTGTCAGGGCTAGCCAGACCTCTAGGAGCGCCATCAGGTTGATGTGGCATCGGGACTCCTGAGGGGACTAGAGTGCGTGGGCTCTGTGCTCCCCCAGATGGGCAACCCCAACCCATCAGAGAGGCGTTGGTTGTCAGGATGACAGTTGGCTCGGGGAGTATGAACGGGATTCCCTCCCGCAAATGAGCTGGGATGAGCCACCACTGCAGGCACTCCCACGTCTCCTGGGTCACAGAGACTGGCTAGTCTAGATGACCTAAGCGCTGAGACAACTGACGGGTCAGCCCCCATTGCAGGGGGCGCATATGCCAGCGGGCCCAACGGACCACGTTGGTGCAAGCCGCCATGAGACCCAGAAGGTGCAGGAAGTCCCAGGCAGGGAGCAATTGCCCAACCAGAAATGATTGGACAAAGAAGGAAAGGACCTCAGTCCTGTACACCGGGAGCCGGATTCTGGCTTGGAGAGAGTCGAGCTCCGACCCGATTAAATGAATCACCTGCAAGGGCACCATTTCCGACTTGGCCCCGTTGATGAGGAGGCTGAACTGAGAGCAAGCCTGGAGGGCCAGATCTCTGGACCACTCCACTTCCAACCTGGAGGGACCTGCTATCAACCAGTCATCCAGGTAAGGGTGGACCCGGACCCCTCGGCACTGCGGGAATGTTGCCACCACTGCGATGCATTTGGTGAAGACTCTGGGAGCTGATGAGAGGCCGAAGGACATGGCCCAGAACTCGCAGAGGGTTTCCTCTGCCCGAAAGCAGAGGAACCGCTGATGAGACGGACGGATTGGGACGTGAAAGAACGTGTCCTGGCGGTCCAGGGAGCAGAACCACATGCCCTGCTCCAGGGATGGTATTATCTCAGCCAGGATTACCATCTGAAAGGCGTGCGGCCTTATGAACTTGTTCAGGTCGTGCAGCTCGAGAATTGGGCGGCAGTCCCCCATTCGTTTGGGAACAGGAAGTACCTGGAAACTAACCCTGGGCATGGAGGAGGATCCGCAACCTTGCTGACTACCTCCTTGCGGAGCAGCTGGTCAAAGTCGTCTCAGAGAGCCGACTGGGAGGCTGTGAACCCGGTAGCCCACCGCAGGGTGTGGGCTCAAAAGAGAGGGACCTGCTCTAACTCCAGAGGCACGCCCCGGCCGACCACTTCCAGCATCCAGTAGTCTGTGGTGATAGCGGACCAGGCGGAAAGGAAGTGGCTGAGCCTGCCCTCCATGGGGGGGACCCAGGGGAGGTGAGACGAGGTTGGGGGTGGCACCCCGCAACCCGTCACTGGGCAGGCTTGGAGGAGGAGGAGGGACCGGCTGAGGAGCCGCCGGGGCCCTTTCCTCCAGCGCTTTCTGACTGAGAAAGTGATGGACTTGGCTCTCGGGTGGTTAGTTTGAGCCTGCTGGCCCTACTGCTGGTGCTGCTGGGCAGGTCTTGCCTCAGGAGCGGAGGGACGAAAGGGCTTACACTGCTGATGGCGGCCTTTGTCCTCCTGTGCAGATGTGACCAAATCTAGGGTGGCACTGGATTTTTCAATGCGCTGGAGGTGGCCCTCCACACTAGGCCCAAACAGGTCATTGCCCAGAAAACGAACATCTGCAAACTTGTGTTGAGTGTCTGCCATGAAGGTTGAGACCTGCAACCAAGCCCTGCGGCGCATGGCCACTGCGGCCGCTACCGAATGGGCACAACTGTCTCCAATGTCCAGAGCCATCTGGAGCTGCTGCTTTGCCACCGTCCTTCCCTGATCCCGGACCTGCTTGACCGTGGTCTGGAGGTCGGCTGGGAGACGAGGGAGCACCTCATCCAGGCAGCCCAACAGGGTGTGAAAGAAGAGTGCTATCATAACAGCCGAGCTGGCCTGGTGAAGGCTCAAAGAGACAGCAGCATACACCTATCTCCCTGAGTATTCCAATTTCTTGGACTCCTTATCTGGGGGCTTGTGCATGTCCCTCGTGTTGCCCGAGCGCCTAAAGACAGAATCTGCCACCAAGCCCTCCGCCGAGGGGTGCTCCAAGAAGCTGGAGAGAGAGTCAGTAGGGACAGCGTACTTGCAGGCCATCCTGGCTGATGGCACTAGGCAGGAGTCTGGGTGCTGCCAGAGTTCTAACAAAGAGCCCACAATGGCCTCGGCTATCGGGAAAGCCTCCATGGGGGAGTTCCCCTTGTCCAGAATCTCCGTAAGGGGATATCTAGCCCATTTCTGCACGGGTTCGAGCGGCATCCTGGTGGACTCAGAGATGAGCTGAAGGATACCAAGGAACGAGATGGGGCTCTCATCCACAGAAAGACCCCCCCCCAGGAGGATTCCAGATCGACTGGACGGGAATGCAACGAGGAGTCTTTGGACTCTGAAGAGTCCACGTACAGCTGGTGACCGCCTGAGCCACTTGCCGAGGGCGATCGGGGGGTAAGAGTGACTGACAACCAATGGGGCAAACCTCGAGCCAACTGAGAATCCTTCGTCAGCGCCTCATTCTTTGGCTGGGGAGGCAATGGTTCCACCACAATGGGCGGGGCAGCCGATTTTGGTCGAACCACTGGTGCCAGGACTGGGTCCTCGACCGGGGAACTGGCAGCAGGAGTCTGCTTCAGCCATACAGGCGACAGACACTTAATTGCCGGTGTTGGAAGCCGGCGTCTGCTTGCTGCCAGCCAAAAGGAGATGTTGCCACATTAGATCCTCATAGCACTGACGCAAATTGCATCAGAGCCTCTCCTCAGCTGAGGAGGATGAGGAAGAAGAGCAGTGGCACTTTCCGAGATGTCGGGACCTAGACTGCCGACGTCGGTGGGATTTCCCCGAAGCGGAGGAGGACAGAGACCTCGACCATCGGCGGTGGGCCTAGGAAGGAGTGGGAGAAACCTGCTGCCCCTCTGGTTCAGGGTCCTGGGCCGGAGACTTTGGCTCAATGGTCTGAGGCAAGTCCTCAGAAGACACCGGAAGCACCGGTGTCAGAGAGAGAGTTATCAGCCTCCTCGGTCAACAACCTGTCGGTGGGCTCGAGAAAAATCTCAGCCGAGTCAACAGGTGTCTCTGCCGGCTGGACTGACAGGGACACCGTGAAACCAGTGGCCCGGGCTGCAACATCAACCAAAGTTGAGAGCCGAAGGTCCAGAGAACGAGATCTCTCCCACCTCCAAGAGCATCAACGGTGGGTCTTACCTTTTTTCGGGTCCTTCTTTCGGGACCGAGGGGTGTGAAACCCAGAAGGGCCCTCCCCTTTAGTTGAGAGGGACTGGCACAGCTACTGAAAGAAAGCCATGTAAGAGGAGCCCAGTTGGAGCAGAATAAAGGCCGAAGCCGAAGGGGAGCTTGCCGCGGCCTGGGCCACTGCCTCGAGGGCCGTGAGCTGTTCAAGCTGTTCCACTTGTTCCGCAGAGCCCACTGCCATGGACACTACCCAATGGGCCTCCTTCGATCTGACTGGCGGGTAACATTTCTCCAGCCACCCCAGCTGGAGTCGGGCAGCGCAGTCTTCGAGCGCAGACAGAGAAAAGGACAGACATCTTGCAAGCCTGCGGATTGTGGTCGTGCCCGAGGTAATAAATGCACGAGGTGTGGGGGTCGGTGTGCGACATCTTCTGCCCGCGGGGCACTGGCGGAACCCAGGGATGGTCTTGTCCTCCATCACAGCCATGAGGGAAGAGGGTGAAGACTAAACTCGAACGAGTTTCAAAGTAAGTTTAGGGAAAGAAAACAAAGCTTTTAGAGCCAGGGCCTGTAAACCACGAGAGCACTAAGGAGGGAACCTGATGCTTCCAAGCAGCAAGGAAGATCTGGCATCATGGGGTGTAGCCAAGAGTTTCATCACGTCACCAGGCCAGCTCGGCTGTTATGATAGCACGCTTCTCTCACACCGTTGGGCTGCCTGGATGAGGTGCTCCCTCATCTTCCAGCCGACCTCCAGACCACGGTCAAGGAGCCAGCTTGAAGACTTTCCGGCCCATCTTAAAGCAGCAAGGTACCTGCCAGACAGTGTGGATAGAACAATATATCCACACTCCTAGAACGCTTCCATTTCAGAGGGTAAGTAGTTCTTGTGGAGGGTTTCCTCGCTGCCCCCAATACCTCCACCACCCTGCTTGACATGCCTAGTCTCTCCTCTGCTGAGACTGCAGGAGCCACATGTGCAGGTGAAGAGAATGAAGAGCAGGATGGACGAGTGTCCCCTGCTCCTGTGAAAGCAAGTGGGTGGAGAGTGGCAACTGTATTGGAGGTTCCAAAGACAGCTGCTGGATCAACGGATACCATATCTGTCGAGGCCACAGAGGAGTAATCAGGATCATTCTGGCCCCCTCTGACTGCAATGTGAGCAGTACTCTCTCTGAATGAGCGGGAAAGCATACACGAACTTCCCTGTGTGAGAGAGGGACAATGCGTCTCGCCAGGAAACACCAGGCCTGGAGCGAGCGAGCAGAAATTCTACAGTTTGGCGTTGGACGTGGATGCAAAGAGGTCCAACTCTGTATGGTTCCAGTGACCGAAGAGGTCGTCTGCGACTTCCTGAAGTAATTCCCATTCATTGTTCAGAGAGGCAGAGCGACAGACTGTCGGCAAGAACATTCTTGACCCCTGGCAGGTGCACCGTGATGAGGTCTAGACTGTGTTCTATTGCCCAATCCCAAACTCTCATGGCCTTTCTGCAAAGGGGGTAAGAGTGAGTTCCCCCTTGCTTGTTGATGTAGAGGACCACTGGTGTGTTTTCTGTCTCTACCAGAAGACGACCCGGGGAAAACGGGTCTCTGAATGTGTGAAGGCCATTCAGAATTGCTCTCATTTCCAGAACATTTATATGTAGAGAGCTATCTGTGAGGGACCAAGATCCCTGGGTCCTGCGATCCCCCAACCGGTCAGAGAGGTGTCTGAGGTTAGAACATGAGGCAGAGTTGGCTTCCGGAAGGAGACTCCTCCCTTTATATTCTCGTAGCAGAGCCACCAGATGAGGGAGCGATGGACCGCCAGAGAGATCCGGATCTGGAGATCCAAATCATCCACCACTTGATCCCACTGGACTTTGAGATGCCACTGCAGGACCCTCATGTGTAGTCTGGTGAGGGGTACTGTGGCAATGGAGGCCGCCATGTGGTCCAATAGCTGGAGGACAACCCCGGCGGAGACCAGGGGTGCTCTTTGGACCCTGCTCGCGAGAGCTCAAAGCCGTTCTGCTCTGTCCAAGGGCAGAACAAAGCTCTGTTTCGTGTCCAAAATTGCCCCTATGAACTGCAGCCTTTGCGATGGCCCTGGGTGTGACTTTGGCCAGTTCACCATGATTCTCTGGGAACAAAACAGACACTGTGTCTCCTTGAGAGTGATTCAGAGCATTTCTCCCAATGAAGTGGAGAGGAGCCAATAGTCCAGGTAGGAGTAAACAAAGAGGACCCTCCTTTGGAGTGCCGCTGCTAACACCACGAGACACTTGGTGAATACCCTGGGGGCTGATGAAAGGCCGAAGAGTACCCTGAAAGCTGAAGCAAAGGAACCTTCTTTGAGATTTCAGGACCTTGATATGCATGTATGCATCCTGCATATAGAGGAAGCACAACCAACCAACGCCCCCCGGTGACGTAAGGGGAATAGGCCTGCCAGAGTAACCATCTGAAATCTCTGGTACTTGACTGAGAGATTGAGCTGGCTCAAGTCCAGAATGGGGCGAAGGTCTCCGGTTTTCTCTGGGATCAGGAAGAAACAGGAGTAGTAACATTTGCCCTTCTGGGCCTGGGGAACCGGCTGAATGGCCTTTTTCTCCAAGAGCTGTTGGCTCTCGCAGCCAGAAGGAGATTGTGTGCTGGTGGACTACTGACCGGGGGATTTTCCGTTGGAATAGAACTGAATTCTATGACATACCCAATGGTGTCCAGTACCCATTTGTCTGAGGTGATGCAGGCCCATTCGAGCGGGTAGAGGGCAAACGTCCCTCCTACCTTCTCTTCCTGCCTGTCCCTGAAGAGAGGAGAGGGGTAGGGAGAGTCAGGCAGAGGGGTTAGTAGGTCCTTGGGCCCTTGGAAGTTTTAGGCTGCTTAGGGCCCTGGGAACCTTGGGGGGGGGGTTGGGCGACCCCTCTTCTTGAACCCTTTGCCTTGGGGCTGTCTGCTGCCCTGTCCATCCTTTTCAAAAGGGACGGCCACGTGGTTCTTGAGACTGAGATTTGTACATACGTTGTATGTTGGCCACTGCTTTACCAGACTCTTGTAGCTGTTTGACCATGCCTTCCAGCTCTGGGCAAAACAGAACTGGGCCTTGGAATGGGGAATCCACGATGAACTCTTGCAGGTCCAGTTGGAACCCCATCAACCTGAGCCATGATTGCAGTCTCAGACAGACCCCCGAGGCAGCAGCCCTGGAGGCCATGTCCACCATGTCATACGAACAATGGAGGACATGTTTGTCAACGTCCAGATCTGACTGGGCGCAGGCAAGCACTTCTTTTGAGTCAGAGTCCGGCATTGACCTGACCAGGTCCATGGTCTTCTGCCATAAGGATTGCTGGTATGTGATCATATGTGCCATGAAGTTAAGTGACCAGATGGCACCTGTGGCAGAAGAATAAACCTTCTGGCCCCAGCAGTCCAATTTTTTGGAGACCGGGTCCGGGGGTTGGGAGCTCAAGTGTTTGGGCTGGGAACCCCTGCCGTGAGCTGCAGTCAGAACCAAGCTATTAGTCTTTGGCTGCTCTGCCAAAAATGGTTCAGGTTTTGGTGGCTTGAAGAGCCGGTCAGCCTTCCTAGGAACTGCAGGCACTGAGGAAGGAGTACGCCAAGTCAGGAAAGTGACATGCTGGAAAGGTTCGATAAAAGGAGGCATCACCAAAGGCTTGGGTTCTCTTTCGCCCAAGAACTTGGCCAGGCGCTTGCACTCTGGGTCCAAGTCCTCTGTGTCCCACTTATAAATGGTCTGTATGTGCCTCATTATATCGAGGAAAGAGGGATCATCTGGAGGGGACCGTGGGGAATCCTTGGGTCCCAGGGAGGGAGGGAGGAAGGAATTCCCCATCTGACTCTGGCTCGGATTCTGCGTCTCCCTCTTCTGAAGAGGATGAGGGAGGAGAAGAAGGTATGGGAGACTGCTGACGTCTCCTCTTTTTGCCCTTAGAGCCTGGGCTCTCACCCCTGCAGGGGTTGGGGTGGGGGGAGGTCCAATGGGTAGTGGATTTGGGGTGGTATCTGGGGGTCTGTAGAGGAGATCCCCTTTTACTGTATTCCACCATGTAGTGAATAGGGAGCCTATGTCTGCTACCAGGACGACTGCTGGGCCTGGCGCCTAGCCATCTGGAGCAGGCGTCTGAGGATCCCAAGGCATCGGATCCTGGGCCCCATCACCCGAGGGCTGGCATCCGGTGTCACCAACGCCTGGGGGGCTGGTGTCCGGAGTAGGCTTGACCGGTGACCGACCACCGCAAGGGGGGGGGTGCAGTTGTCTGGTCCTCTGCCGACGACCACCCTGTATCAGGCATCGGGGAGCGGGCAACGGAGGAGGCGACCAGCTAGGCTTTCGTTGTTCGGTTGGTGGGTGAACCTTAGCAGGGGAAGGGGGAGGAGTCCGAGCCCAGACGACCTCCTGCCTACCTGGGTGTTCGTCCGATGTCTTCCGTTTTTCAGATAACTTAGACTTGTCTTTTGAGGATTTGGACTGGCCCTCCTGGGTTGACCCAGAGGCAGATTTATGGGGTCGATGAGCCAGGGAAGACTGGTGTCCCAAGGAGGCCGACTCCCGGTGCTTGCCTTGAGAAGAAGTGGGAGTGGACTTGCTCGGGTGTGTTCGGTCGCCTGGCCCGGGACCGAACCTCCGGACGGAGGTCGAAGAGGAAGCGGCCTGCTCAGACAGCGATTTAGGACGGGACTCTGACCTGGCCCCATCTTTATCGTTAGGGTGATGTTTCCCACCCAAGGACTTCTCTTTCGGTGGGGAATACCTGGCGGGAAAAGAGGAGCTAGCCCCTGAGCCACACTGCATCGCAGCTAGTTGTTTCTCCAGCACAAAAGTTTTGTGTGCGTTGGCTCTCCTGGAGCGAGTCTTCTGGTTGAATTGCTGGCAGTGGGTGTAGGCGTCGGGCCGGTGGTCTGGGCCTAAGCAGATGAGGGCAGGCAGCGTGGCATCTTTGGCGGGATCTGCTTGCCGCCAAACACTGGCTTTGCTTGGTGGAGAGTGACGACATACACCAGGTGAACTGATCAAGCGACTCTGAGAAAAATAATTCTTCAAGCTGTCGACTGCTAAAGAAGGCGTCCGTGGAGCTGAACTGCGCGGGTCGACGGCGGGAAAAGAACTGAGATGGTGCCGGAGGACCACCCCCTTTATACTACGCCTGATGTCAGGCAGAGCAGACGTCGGGGGCAGTCCCCCACCACAGACTGCTAGCTACAAATTTTCCATGGGGTCCTAACAGTATTACCTGCTGCCAGAGCTCCACCCTCGAAGTTAGATTTATTCTATACATTTCTCTTTTCCATTATTTATTACTGAATAGAGCTGCACGAATACATGATCTTAATTCTTCAGAGTTCCCTTACAGTTGATCTGCCTCTATAGCTAACTCCCTACTTCAAGTCATAATCTTCTGTTATGACATCACAATCTGTTAGCATAAGAGTAACTGGGATGCCACAAACAGTGCATTATGACCTCATGTAGAGAGAAAGAATCAGGAATAGCCATACTCTTCAGGAACAAAGATTTTGTTTTAATGCAAAAGACCTCAGTAGTAAATATTGTGTAGGAGGAATATCAAACTAATATGACATACAAGTCTAAATATTATGTTTTGTTAAAGTTGTTCTGAAGATGTCAGCTGCTCTTTAAAGGCACAAATAAATCTGTAAAAAGTAAGGCCATGAAGTGAACAGGTCTGTGCTACTGCTAAGTATTTTTTTAAGTTTGGCCTAGTGTATTAACTTAAGACTTGAACATTTTATTAGGCTGAGGTACAGATTGAGCAAAGATCACAGTACCGGATGTGCTGCGCCACTTCCTCTGGGAATGGTAGCTGTGGTAGATAAGTGAATATTCAGTTCTGTGGCAGAATGCAGCCCTGTCATTAGCTAATGTATGATATGATAGCACTGATATCATCACATGCTGAGCGTAGAGGGGTTTTGGATATAAAAGGAGGGGATAGAAACCAGGTGCTATGGATAACCTGGAAATATTAATAATCACCAAGAACAGTGAATTCTGCAGCATTGCAGATATTCTGCAGTAGGTTGCAAGTTCTGCACAAAATTCTGTAGCCGTAAAATTCTAGAGGCCTTGGCTATAAACTGAATGGAGCATCCCAAAGGACAGTAGTGATCAGTTACTAACAGTCAACAGGGCAAACCCAACAACTGATCATAAAGCACAGTACTATACACAATGCAGGAATGTTGAGGCAGAGCCACATGGTGAACAGCAAAAACAGGCATGCTAGCAATGGCGACTCCAGCCCGAATGGTGAACGTGATGTCCGGTCAGCAGACAGCATCGGCACCTCAGGAAACGCAGCCAACATGAAGGCCCAAAGCAGCCACACATCATAGCAAGTAAGATGATGGGCATCAATAATGTGCGTCATCATGAGTGGACCCTGCTAAGCAGAAGTTCTGAATAAGTCAGACACCACACTACAGAAAAGAATTTATAAGGAAAACTTTACCCAGACAAGTGCTAGGAGGCTGGCAACAAGGCAAGTTGAGAGGCACCTCAGGGCCAATGTTGCTCAGTCAGCAGAGAAAAAATTATGACACCTTCAGGCTGCTCTCACTCAGCTCACTCCCCTCCTGATTTTTGATTGGCTATTGCCCAAAGCTCATTTAAATAATATTTTCTTAAAGGCATACCTCTGGGGCACTTGCACCTAGCCAGCTAACTGCTAAAGTTACTGATGCTAAAGGACTCCTGAAGTAGTAGTTATAATTCTCTTTTTTTCACCTAAGCACACCTTTGGTGCAATATCTGTACAAACCTCTCGAGCTTCATTCTCAAGGCTTAGGGATATCATACAACATGTGTAAAAAAAAATCATTATACATTACTTCATATGCATTATTCGATAGTAATATATGGATATGCCATTTAAAATGGTAGTAAAGCAAACAATTTTTCTTGTAATACCACTGTGCAGAAGTGATTACAGTATCGATCAAGAGCCATAATACTATCGTTTGAAGCTCTGAAAGACAATATCATCACAGAAACAGAACAGCGCAAGTACAGGCCTCTCTCAGTGTACAGCTGGTTGCTATGGCGCCTAACCCAGTTGCCACACACGCGATCTCCTGATTTTTCTTTAAGCATCCCTTATGGTTGGATCTGTGGGAAGGCAGAACAGTTTCAAAAACATTATGGCTGTGTCTTGCTTAGTGAGAGTAACTGTAGCCATCATGCTTTTACAGTTTTTTTTCCCTTTTCTTTTACATCTAAAGTATTATTTGATTTATCCTGCCTTCAGTCACTACGGGAAACCAACTAAAAGGTAGGGCTGCCAACCAAAGTGGACGTGCCCAACTTGAAGCTCACTGAGAATGGTTAAGCAATTAAGCACACAGTACAGTAGTCCAGCTGCCACTGGCACAGGATAGCCCCAAAAATGCAGAGGAGCACTATTGTAGTCAGGCAGCCGTTCTCACAGGATCAGAACAAAAAATGCAGAGGCGCTATATTCTTTATCATCAGATCCATATATTACAAAAAATAATATATATGACAGTGTAGGAGTAAAACCATCTCGCTCTCGAGGCTCCCAAGTCCCCAGAACCTCTCGATGGTATTACTCCTGTATTACAAACACTCTCCTATCTATTATTCCATTTTTAGGTTATGAGTAAAGTGTTATAATGTGGCCTTATTGTTACTGTATTGCACAATTCACAGCAACACTGTAATCCAACAGTTTTATCATATAGTTACAGCAATATTGTATAACCTAATAGATGTATCATATAGTTTACACAATAATTGTAATCTAATAGTTTTATAATATTTTTGTTTGCTTAAAGAGCAGGTTCCTACTTTCCGGCTGCTAGTCTCCCTCAGCCCATTTGATCCCTTACCAGATCAGTAGCTCTGTCAAGTTTGATATAAACTCCACTTTTTGAAAGTTACATCCTCTTTAGCTACTGTATAGTGCCAAAAAAAAAGACGTACTTCTGTCTGAAAACGCCACAGCTCAGCTTGTGATGTCAAACGGCTGCGAGTGCGCCTATTCAAAGCCCATAAGCTGGTGTTTACATAGTTGTGTTTTTACTGCTGAGGATTTAGTATATTAAAGCGATCAATCAGCATCCCAATTAGCCAATTGATCGCTTGATGTACTAAATCCCCAGCAGTAAAGGGTATAACTATGTATGAAAATACCAGCCCCATAGAACTGAATGGCGGCACATAAAGCCTTTGTTTTGTGACATCACAAACAGGGCTGCGGGTCGGTCGCGGGTGTGTTTTTTCGGACCGGAAGTCGGTCCTTGGGCACTATACCAATATACAAATTTACGAGGGATGTAACTTCTTAAAAAAGTGGAATTTTTATGCCAAACCTTGACAGCAAGCTACTGATCTGGTAAGGGATCAAATGGGCTGAGGCAGGCAGCTACCAGGAACCTGCTCTTTAAAACAATGTTGTGTAATCTAGTACAATTTATAAAATGGGAAAAACATTTCTGGGCTCCGATTTGTCAGTGCTGAGGTTCAAAACAGATGCTATCCCAGTACGTCATCATGCCTATTCAAGACTTTGGGCGTTAGACTGCACTCGGCCTATAGCCTCATGCAGAATCACCCAAAGCGTGAAGATAACCCAGCATGATACATGCTCTATCACGCATTATTGCTCATCTTACACCCAGTTTACAGCAGGGCAATACCGTCTTAACATACTGTACCTTTTTATACTGCATAGTTTATGGCTATACTGTGTGTTGCAATTTTGTCTTATCACACCATTATTATACTACACTGCAGCCGTGGAGTGGTTTGAGATGCATTTCTATAAAACCGATCAAGCAAGCATGGAAACTACAGAAAGTTGACCTCTAAATTTTAATTCTAAAGGTGAAAGATCGTGAGTACTGTTTTCGACCTCTGTGATTCCTTACCTGCATGTATCCAGTCTCTGCTGTCTTCACAGCAGTATCAACCAGACCTTCACGACCAGCCATAGTGTGGAAGAAAAACTCAGTTGGAGTCAAACCTGAATAGAAACTGTCAGCAACAAACCCCTTTGCTGCTGGTAGCTGCAAACAATAGGAGATGCACATTAAAGTAGAGCTCCGGTCACCAGCAAAAAGACAGTTGGCATAAACACAACTTTGTTACATACCAGTCCCGAAAAATAAGAATTTTAATCCTTTCAGCTCTTTATTAAGGACATATATATGTGGAAAATGGATCTTTGTCCCTTCCAGTTCACTTACAGCTGAAGTGAAGTCAGGAACTGAAGTTATAATGCCCTGCTTGTGAAATCACAGTCTTGCTGGGAAAATAACTATGACATAATAAGCATGGCATTATGACATCAGCTCCAGAATAAAGATCAGCTCTAGATGAACTGTAAGGGATCCCAGTCCAGTTTTCATGCAGACTGTTTTCGAAAACAGTACAGTTGAGTTCAGCATTTTTTTTTTTTTTTGGTAGTAGCCAAATCTCCCTCTTCAAGTTAATTTTCATTCATTTATTTATTTAAATGTTTCACCAGGAAGGCACACTGAACAACAAGTTGCTCGTCTCCTGGTGTGACCGTTGGGGGGTACAATTGGATGAAGAAGTAGACATACAGTTTACCATTTAACATATCCGAGAAATTAAACATTCAGTTACAAAATATAATCATACAGTCACATTTGTGACATAACATACAGTTAAATATATCATACCTGTGGAATATACATTTAATTACAAGTGGCATATCTGAGCAACATAGTACAGAAAGTTATACATAAATCATGTCTTTCTTCACGACTGCATCTAAGTTGTATCAACTTAATGATGAAATTTGTGTTTTATCAAATGTTAGTTGCCTAGGATTGTGCATGAATTTACCAAGGCAGGCCTTGAAAATGGGCACCTGCTGCTCAAGGGCCTTCAAGGACACTGACAGCTAGACAGTTGGGGCAGTCTAATTTTACAGTAGCTTATGGTTGAGAAAGCATTGTGGTGGCCAACACAATACTAAAGATGGGAATCAACTCCTGTAATAAATCTGAAAAGCTAAAAACAAACAAAAAATAATTCAGTGTCTGCACTTAAAACTCTTTAAATAGCAGGGATCTGACAAAATGTTGCAGTTTTTGTAATCTACATGGGTTACCAACAATGCTGACTTTGAGCCATCCCACTGGCACAAACAGAAGTCCTACCACTTGCGGTGCCAACAGCCCAGATGGATGGCCGGGGGAGGAGGATAGAGTTTCCAATGGACAGCGCTCGGTGGGGGCCACAACAATCCAACCCCTGGCAGTGGTTATGGGTTGGTATGCCACGCCCAGTGTGAGAGTAAATTGGGTCTGGTGGTGCGGAGGCCATCGCTGCATCAGGAGCAGGAGCACACCTGACATAGCACTGATGTCACTGCATGACCGTGCTGCCAAGGGGGAACTCTACAAGAAACCCCCTATGGCAGTCCACCATGATGCCGGATCCACTGCCAGCACCACTCCACCATTCCTCCCAACTGCCTACCTTTCGGATTAGCATCTTGGTCCTCCCACCCCATGGGAGACGGGGGGGCAAGCCACGGTCTGCCGGTTGGCAGGGCAGCCCCAGGGGTCGGGAAGTAAAACTGACAGATCAACCAATGGTTGATAGGGGTTATATCCCAGCCTCCATAGAAACAGAGTAGATAAAAAAAACAACAAAAAAAAATGTCTAAGTTTGGTTGATCAGCAGGATATGAGGAAGCATCAAATACAGTTAGTCATTTCCAATATATAGGAAATAATTTTCTGATTAAATAATCAAGACACAATTCAGCTTTTATTTCTTTTTTTGTATTTATCTACCCTCATTGTAAGTTACTGAGGACATCTGCATGAAAACAGGATCACTGTGCCGTAGACATCCCCTCTTCCTCCTGCTTTAACCTCTGCTGAAGTCCAGTTCACTAGTTGTGACATCACAATGTGTTGCAGTGGAAGGATTATGATGTCAGACAGAGAATTGTGACTTCATCAGAGGTTAAAGCTAGAGGACAAAAGGATAAAGGTCCTGTTTTTTGAGCAAACATCCTCTGTAAAAAAAAAAAATTTAGTGACAGGAAATAAATTCAGAAAATAAATGAAAAAACTTGAAATTTGTGAATACAGTATTATAAAAAGCTTTCTTGGATACTGGAAAATCACATTAAGTTTAATTCTGAAAGTAATATCAACTTTTATAAATTTAGAGTGGCACTGAACAGGTACTAAGCTCCACTATACTCAAAATATAGGTTACTCACCTGCAACTGTAGTTCTAAGAGTGGTATACAGCTCACATCCATGCTTTGGCAGTTCCCTGGAACAGGCCGATCTGTTGGACGTCTTCAGTTTAAGCTCCTCAAACCACCTGGGCAATATATCCTCTGGGTCCGCCACATGACTTCAGATCTTTGCGTGCTGGAAGCAGAGATCCAGGTGCCAGACCGGCAGGAGAGGCCAAGTGGGTTGTCTGGATGTGAACTATATACCACTCCTACAAAGAACAGTTACGCAAGAACTTACTGTAACAGTAGATCTTCAAGGGAATCTCTGTCGTCAGGTCATACCTATGGAACTTGGCCATCAGGCTCTTGGATCTCATGGAATCTTTTCTGCAGCAGACTAGTAGGGGCCACCCATGCAGACTTCAGGCTCTGACGTCACAGCCCTATATAAAGCGTGGGCGGATCTGCTACCTCCTCAGTTCTTTCCCTAGCCAGAGGCCATTGGAGACAGGAGTCCCACCAGAGACAGGAGTCCCACCAGGGAACCAAGGTGCGAGAGAAGGTGCCCAGCCAACAGAAAGGCTGGAGCAACCAGGCAGTAGAGCTGGAGAGAGAAAAACAGAAAAGGGGGGATGGAAGGAGGGATGGCATGACCTACTAACAGAGATTCCCTTGAAGAACTACTGTTACGATAAGTTCTTGCGTAACTGTTCTATCTTCTTCAGGAATCTCTCTCATCAGGTCACACCTATGGAATGAGTCCACAAGTAGTGCTCAGCACAAAACAGTCTGGGTAGCAGGAAGTCAGAGACCTAAGAAAGTAGGCCCTGAACTTAGCACAGCTAGGCCAAAGCCTGCCCTTCTTCTGGAAGCAATGTCCAGACTGTGGTGCTTGGTGAAAGGGTGGATAGTTCTCCAAGTGGCAGCAGCACAAATTTCCGCAGTGGATACATTCCTAAAACAGACAATGGAAATGGCTACGCCTCGCTGAATGACCATGAACCACACCAGGAAGTTCCTTGCTGTACTTCTTATAACAAAAAAGAATAAAGTTGGCCAACTATTTGGACAAGCACTGTTTAGACACTGAAGCACCCTCTCTACCAAGGGCAAAAGAAACAAATAACAGGACTTTCTGCAGGCCTTAGTATGGTGAGGACAGTGCTTGAGAATTCTATATACATCTAAAGTATGGAGAAATGCTTCCCCTGGATTGGCAGGCTCTGGATAATAAATACGCAGGATGGACAGATTGATTTAGAGTAAGCTCAGATACCACCTTAGGAAGAAACTTAGGATTAGTACGCAAAGAGACCCCCTGTAGAAAATCAAATGAGGCTGCTCGCACGTGAGGGCCTGTAGCTCTGAAATTCTTTGAGCAGAAGTAATAGCAACTAAAAATAACACTTTCCACAACAGAAAATGTAGCTCACAAGACAGCTGGCTCAAAAGGATGCAGGGTCAGTTTCTCTAGCACAAAACTGAGGGTCACAAGCTGGGACCCGATTCCGGACAGGAGGCTTCAAGTGTAGAATGCCTCTCAGAAAAAGTACAGGCCACATCCAATTGTGCCACTGTATGACCATCGATAGACATGTCAAAGGCTGAAATAGCAGACAGTGCACCTTAATAGATGAATACTGCATCTGATAAGGACAGGAGATACTCTAAAAACTTGGTTGACCGGACAGGTGAAAGGGTCCAGGTGATGGAAAACGGCCCATATCAAAGTTCTTCCACTTCGAGTAAGTGGCCCTGGTGGAGGTTTCCTGGCAGCCACCAGGATATCAGCCACTTTCTGAGACATCCCAAAGCGGGTAATGGCTGTGTCCTCAGAAGCCATGCATACAGATGGATGGACCACGGTCCCCTTGGTCTGTGTCATCAGGACCCTGCAAAGAGGCTAGGGAACTGGAGGTTCCACAGCCAACTGTCACAGTAATGGAAATCACATCTGACAAGGCCAGAATGGAGCCACCAGAATTAGGGTGGCACCACCCTCTGAAGCAGAGGAAAGGGTGGGAAGGCATAAAGAAATGTCCCTTTCCAGGAGAGGGACAACACATCTCGCCAGAAAACTCCAGGCCCTGGATCTAGTGAGCAGAAACGTGGCAGTTTTGCACTGAGTGGGGATGCAAAAAGGTCCAACTCTGGAAGACCCCACCCGTCAAACAGGTCTTCTACAACTGAGGTCTGCAGTTCCCACTCATGCATTCTAGACTGACTGGCTGAGGCTGTCCGCCAAGGCGTTTTGGATGCCTGGTACATGGACAGGCCTTCCCTTCTTCTGGAGGTAATGTCTAGACTGCAGTGCTTGGTGAAAGTGACCAGTAACCAGTCATCCAAATATGGGAGCACATAAAGGCCTTTGCAGGTCGCTCCTGTAAAAAAGCTTTCAGCTTAGTGTGCTATACCTGGTTAAACAACTAACTAAATAATAAAAAAAAAAAACCTAGTAGCCCCATGAACTCTCTTGCTGGGATAAGCCAGCACTGAACCACTGCCTGTGCCTGAGCTATGAGGCAGTCCACCCTGTCCTGTGGTAGGAAAGCCTTGCCCTGAGTACAGTCCAGAATCACCCCTATGCACTGCAACTGCTGGGACAGGGTTAGAACAGACTTGGGCAACCTGACAGTGATTCTCACGGACTGGAACAACTGCTGGGTGCGTTGTAGAGTCAGCAACAGAAGTTCGCTGGACTGGGCTTTCAGTAACCAGTCATCCAAATATGGGAGCACATAAAGGCCTTTCCACCAGAGGGCTGTGGCTATAGCTGCTAAGAACTTGGTAAATACCCGTGGTGCAGAGGATAAGCCAAAGGACAACACCCTGAACTGATAATGCACACCCCCCAGAAGAAGACCTGCAGGTACCACCTGTGAGGAGGGCAAACCATGATACGCAGATAGGCATCCTGCATGTTGAGGGAGCACAGCAAGTCACCCTGCTTGAGTAAAAGTAGGCCATGTAGGGTTACCATCCAGAACTTTCTGCACTAGATGAAAATATTCAGCTCCTTGAGGTCTAGAATGGGCCTCAAGTCCCCAGTTTTTCTGTGAACCAGGAAGAATCGGGAGTAGAATTCGGTTCCTTTGCCACCTGGGCACTGGTTCTATGGCCCTTTTGCACAGCAAGGTGAACACCTCCTCCAGAAGCATCACTGTGTACTCTGGAGGATAACAAGGGGGAACCGGTGGAACATCTGGAGGCTTTTCTAGAAGTTTTAGAGCATGACCTTGTTCGATTATCCGCAGGATCCAAGTGTCTGTGGTAATGGTTCTCCACTGCGGCAGATGGAGGGAGAATCAAACTCCGACCACCACCTCCTGGCTTGGAACAAGAGGTGGGGGGGGGGTGCTGGCAAGGAGTCAGTCTGAGGTAGAACCAGTGGCAGGGGCTGCTCCTCCTCCCCTGCAGTGTTTAGCAGAAGGACCAGTGGTGGAGAAGGGGGCAGGCAGGCAAGGCAAAGCTGGCCCTGTGTTTGCCCCGGAGCTTGGATCCTGAGCCACATCTGTGAGAGACCTTATGAAAGGAAGGCTTCTGTCTGCTCCTGGGCTAGGAACGATAAAGGGAATGCACAGCCCTAATAGCCCTGCATGGTGATTAATAATAGCCTGCACATCAGGACCAACAAGTTGTGACCCACAAAAGGGACATTCAACACCATCTGCTGGACATCAGCTGCGAAGCCAGAGATTCTAAACCAGGAGTGCCTTCTAAGGCAAATGCCAGTGGCAGCTGTCCTGGCTGTAGTATCAGCCATATTATAAGTGGCTCTGAGGAGATGCTTACTGATATCTTCCGAGGCCTGGAGAATTTTGAGAAGCTCTTGTCTCTGGGAAAACCTCAAGAAAGGCCTGAGCAGCAGCCTTGCCCTTCTTCCAGAGGATATTTGGCACTTCTCAGGCCCAAAGTGGCTGAGGCAAAAGTCATCTTGTCCCAGAGGTCAATCCTCCAAGATTTCCGGTAGGGGAGAGGGAACTAAGGTGCTTGGGTGCCTTGGACCAGTCATGAGCAGCCTTGATTTCCACAGTCAGTTTCTGGCTGGGCTACATAAAAAGGCAGCCACAAAGGTTCTTGATAAAGCTCTTGTTCAGTTATTTGCAGGATCCAAGCATCTGTGGTAATGGTTCTCCACTGGGACAAATGGAGGGAGAACTGACTTCCGACCACCACCCTCCTGGCTTGAAAGAAGAGGAGAGTGGTTTGGCAAGGAGTCAGGCTGAGGCAGAACCAGAGGCAGGGGCTGCTTCTCCTCCCCTGGAGTGCTCAGCAGAGGGACCAGTGGTGGAGGAGGGGGCAGGCAAGGCAGAGCTGGCCCTGCATTTGACCTGGAGCTTGGATCATGAGCCAGATTTGTGAGACACCTTATGAAAGGAGGGCCTTGGTCTGCTTCTGGGCTAGGTATGAGAAAGAGAGTGCACAGACCCAATAGCCCTAAAAAGGCAGCCCCAAAGGTGATTGGTAAATCTCATCAGACTTTCTGGGCATGGCAGGTACACAGCTGGGCCTATGCCAGACAGCAATGGCAGCATCATTCAGTGCTGAAAGCAGAGGAGGAATAACTTTGGGTGGAGATTCTGGGATCTCTAAGAAATCCACCAGGTTCTTCCTGGTGACATCCTCTTCTTCAGTCTGGAACCCCATAGTGAGGGAGAGCTGTTTTATAATATTAAAGAATGAGGGGTCCTTCAGGGAAGGGGGGGTGGAACCTTGGAGTGCATGAGGAGTCCTCGCTCCTGGAGGAGACAGTAGACCTGTCAGAGAAGTTAACTGCAAGGTCTTCCTCCACATCCTTTTCCTAAGGGAGGATGACAACAGGATGATATTCCTCATCATCAGCCTGTTCTGCAGCAGGAGGGACCGATGGCCAGAGAGCTGACAGCTCTCTAGAGGGCGCGGAGCAGACAGTTCAAATTGGCATTGAAGCAGCATCCAATGGCAAGGGCAACGAAGGCCCAGGCCATGAAACAAACTGTTGTATGACAGCCGAGGTTATGGTAGTAAGAATGGCATTAAGATCGATGGCAGAATAAGGAAGCATCTTCGACAGATATCGATGAAGAGGGTGAAGAGCCCAGCTCCAACGAACAGCCATTAGCAGTCATAGTGGTGGGTTGCAACGTCTGTGGACCTCGCGATTCAAGAGGTCTCAACAGTAGGTCTGGGGACGATGACCATGAGGCTGACAGCCCCTCTGCAGCTTCAAAAGGCTGGGAGGACTCTCCTCCATAGGGGTTTGATAGGAGCAAAGGCCTGCACAGTGAGGTGTCAAACTCAAAACATTCAACGGATCCTAGTAGAAGAGAACCTACGGGATAGGGACTGCCCGGGGAGGGGGGGCAGGGGCCTCTTAGGCCGGGTCTTTATCTCGACGAAGCATTTCTCGAGGACTTGTCCCAGGCCTTGTTAGCCCGAGAGCCCGAAGAGGATGCTGGTGACTGGGAAGGGAGGGCCCTGGAAGACCCCTTCTCTCTGCTGGCTGCCTGTTGCTCCACGAGTTACTTTTGCAGGGCTTTCTTCCATTGTCGCCAGGTGATAAGGCTGAACTTCAGGCAAAGCTCACAGGAAAGAGCGTTATGACCAGCCCCGAGACAGCAGACAGAGTTTGACATCGCTGGTTGAAGAAATCTTCTTTCCATAGTGGCAGTGACAGAAAAGAGCCGACGAAGGAGTAGCTCGCGACTTAAAAAAAATAAAAGGAATCACTTTAAAATAAAGTGATTCAAAGGCAACATACAAAAGAAAAGGTAAGTAGAAATGTTGGCAGTCGAACTGAGCGACAAAGCTTCCGCAGAGTCCGTGAGTGAATGGTAGATGGCGGGAAAGAACATAGGAGGAGGCAGGGTTGCCCACGCTTATATAGGGCTGTTACGTCGGAGCCAGACATCAAAATGGGCGACCCCTACTAGACTACTGCATAAAAGCTTCTGTGGGCTCCTAGTGCCTGACGGCCAAGTTCCATAGGTATGACTTAATGACAGAGATATCCCCGAACATCTACGGTTACAGCCGAGTAAAAATATGTTGCTCATCTGTAACTATAGATTTTACATTGGAGAAATCTCTTGCAGTAGGCCATCACAGGCAGGACTTCATCAGGCAGCACTAGGACCACACGGAAACTTTTCTAGATAGTCTACCAAAGGGGGCCACTCACCTCTGATGTCACACACTCTATATAGGTAGGCGACCCCCCACGTCCTCTCCAGTTCTTTCCCATCGTTGGCCTAGTCGCATCGAATCTGCAAGGAAACTGCCGCTGCTTCACAGTCATTATTTTCACACTACTGGCTGTTTTATTTCTCACCTTAGTTTTTCCAAATCCTTTGATGTTTTTTTCTTTTTGTTTACGTCGTCTTCTCCCTTTTCTTCGATGGAGCATCGCAACAAGTGTGCCTGCAGCCAGAAAATTCCTAAGAAGAAGGCCACCAGCTTGCCTAGGCCTGGACCACAACCTAGAGTCATGTGAATTCTGCTAGAGGTTCAACACCGCCACCACCCCCAGCTGCCACCAGCGGACCCTCGAAGGGCATTTACTCAAGCTGAAAGTTGGCTCAATGGAGTAGGAGCTGCAGGCACGCTCTTTACAGGTCTCCCAGGCCCAACCACAGGCTGCACAGGCCCAGTCCTCTGGTTCAGCTACGGCCCAGCCCTGGGACAAATCTTCAGGGAAGCACAAGTACCGAAACAAGGAAAAACACAGATCCCGGTCCTCATCTTCCTGCTCACTGCACTCTTGCTCAACCACGTCAGGGTCCTCCTCCTCCAGGGGTCAGCCCTGCAGGGCAAACGGTGGTTCTTTCTCCTGCCACCATCACTATCTCTGGCGGAGGAGTGTTGGGCCAGGGATCCTCCCAGCCCACCAAGCCCCTGCTGCTCAGGCCCATTTCTTCATCAGGCACACAGCAGAGTGGCCCTGTCGGCGATCCTACCACCGATGCAGGTGTAACGGACATAGGGTCAACTTCATCACTCCTCCTGTTGCCCGCCTCCCCAGCATTGGGTACCTCAAGTAGGTTCATGCCACAGGTGGAGATAGGCTACTCGCGGGTGCCAAGCTCTCATTCTACCCCACGCAGTGCTCACCCATCGTCAACCCCAACATTGCCTGCTCCACCACAGGACCCTCCATGCCCTGCACCAGTCAATGCTATCCTTACCTGGTGCCCTACCCTGGTTACCCTATTCGGATGCCAGGAGCTCCTCTGGGTTATCCCTAACCACCGCCAGTAGGCCCTACATCGGTCATGGTGGACATTCCGGGATTGATGTCCTCCATTTGAGGGGTGCTCTGTTCGCAAGTACCAGTGCTGGCCCCTCTGAGTCCTCCCAGGGACCCGCCACAGGGGCCTGCGTCGCCCGCCCCCCAGCATCTGCCCCAAACACCTTGGAGGGTTTCTCTCCTTCTACCCCATCCAAAGGGGATGAATATCACCCTGACCTGGTCCTTCCAGATTCAGGGGATCAGGGTGCCCCAGACGAAGGGGATTCTGGCTCCCCTGAAGGGGTCTCCACCCTCAAGGATGCTCCTCAGTCTCCCCATGGATGATCTCTCTTTTTCAGCAGTCATGCACCACATTTAGGTGGCGATGAGCTTAGTTTTGAAGGCTTCGGCTGTTTACCTACGTAAGCCTGAAGCCCCACCACAGGTGGTTCCCCCCGCTGACTGACACTTATGAGGATGTCACCGTGGCAGCCTGGCGTCAGCGGCATCTCCTCCCTGCCATGTCTTGCAAGGTGGACAGGCTATATCATGTCCCCGAGGGCCGGCCTTTTTTGGGGGAGCAGGCACAGGAAGATTCAGTAGTCATTAATGCAGCCCATGACCTTTCTAAGTGGGCTAAACACCTTAGCTCCCTGCCCCAGACAGGGAAACCCGCCGTTTGGATCAGTTTGGAAAGAGGATATTTGCTTTCCTCTACTTTGACCATCTGGGCCCTTAATTACCAGGGCAACATGCTGCAATAGCAGAACTCCCTGTGGGACATGATCCAGGAGGTCATCCTCTTCCTCTCAGAGGGGGCTTCTAAGTCAGAGTTGTTGCAGGACTACCTCAAGGGAGTCTCTAACTTAGGTGATCACCTCCTTCATACCACTTACAACACTGCAGATGCGTCAGCTAGGGCTGCAACAACTGGTGTCTACCTTTGCCACTACTCCTGGCTCAGGGTATCGGGGTTTGCACAGGATGTGCAACAATCTATCCTAAATGCCCCTTTCAGAAACCCTCTGTTTGGGGGCGATGTGGAGGACATTCTTACCAAGCCTCAGGAAGGGTCATTCAGTCAGTCCACTCCCTTTGTCATAAACAGTTTAGACCTTGCAGGCGCAGTAGTTGGAATTCTGTCTGCAACGCTAGTGACCTGGGTTTGCGAACGGACCCAGGGAACCGGAGGGCCGGTCAAGAGGAGAAGGATTGAGCATCCTATGGGAGGCAATGTCGGTTCCCCCGACACCTTACCCGGCGTAGAGGGCCGGTTCGAAACGTGGTGGCCCCACCTTGAGGGGTAAGTTGGGGGTATTAGTGTGGGCATGGCAATGGGGGAGCAGGGCAGAAGGGGAAGGGCTGATACTAGGCAGTCTGTAGGGGAAAAAAAGCATACTAAAAAAAATAAACAGTCTAGACCTGCCCAAAAGCAGCCCTTTCACCGCCAACCCCCTCACCAAGCCTGGCAACAGGGGAGAACCCAGGGCAAACACAAGCCCACTGCCTCTGCCTACCCCAGCCCCCTCTGCCAGCAAAATCCCCAGAGGGGGACCTGCACGCCTCCCCCCCGCCTCGACCCCTTGCCCAACCCCCTCCCTTGGGCAGAGCAGGAGGTGGTGGTAGGGGATTGTTTCTCGCTCCACTTGCAAAACTGACAGTTGGGTACTTCAAATAATTAAGCAAGGCCAGTCCCTGGAGTTTCTGGAATGACCTCCAGACAACCGTCTGTCTCTGTCCCACTACCCTCCACATCATGTTCCTCTGATATGGGAGGAAATCCATGCCCATCTGTGAAAGCAGGCCATAGAGCCAGTACCAGTATCCCAACAAGAGACGGGGTACTACTCTCATTTCTTCCTAGTCAAAAAATGCACGGGAGACCTAAGGCCCATCCTGGACTGCAGCAATTTAAACCTTTCCATTAGGTACAAGAGATTCAGAATGGTCACACTACAGGGCCTTCTCCTGTTACATGAGGGGGGAATGGATCTGTTCACTGGATATTCAGGATGCGTACCTTCCCATCAAAATATGTGCTTCCCACAGGCTCTATCCATGCTTCCATTTCCAGGGAGCCCACTACCAGTTTCAGGCACTCCTCTTTGACTTGCCTTCAGCCCCCAGGGTCTTTACCAAGTGCCTAGCAGTGGTAGCAGCTGCCCTCAGGTGCCAGGGATTTTATGTCTTTCTCTACCTGGATGAGCGGCTCCTGGCAGCCTCATCCAGGGAGCACCTCCTGCTAACCCTCAAGCATACCTGCAATCTTTTCCAGGACCTGGGGGTGACCATCAATCTGTCCAAGTCCTTTCTGTCTCCTTTACAGCGCCTGTAATACATCAGGGCAGTTTAGGACACGGACCAGAGCATGGCCTTCCTCCCTCAAGACAGAGCAGATTGACTGATAGAGCTGGCCAGACTTCTGTACTCCTGTCATGTCTCAGCCTGCTTGTTCCTGAGCCTTCTGGGTCATATGGCAGCTGCCATAACAACAGTCCCCTTGGCCAGGCTTCACATGAGAGTTCCTCAGTGGACACTCAAGAGTTCAGTAGGATCAGCGTACACACTATCTTGACCAGATGGTCATGGTCTCGGACCCAGTAAAGAGGGTTCTGTTACGATGACTGGAAACCAGCAATCTCCTTTTTGGGGGGGGGGCTTTCTTTATTCCTCCTCCTCAGCAAATCCTGAAAACCGGACACATCCAATTCTGGATGGGGGGGCCCATCTGGGAGCCCACCAAACCCAGGGGTGCATGTGACCCACTCATATCCCCCATTTCAGGAGGTGATGCTAGTTTGGTAATGGGCCCTGGACCACAGCCTTCATCAGTTGGCCCTGCATGTTCCAGTTGTGCGAAAGTCTTAGAGGACAGCTTAAGCCAGTCTCGAGCACATGAGTGGAAACTTCTGCCCTCCGTAGTGTCGTCGAGACACAAGTCAGGAAGCATAGGAAAACCAGAAGCAGTTGTAAAATTCACCACAACCGTTTCATTATTAATAACAGCAAAAAAAAAAAAAAAATGTTCAGGATACCTATTTACAATGGCAGTACAAACAGATTTTTCTAGTAGAGTCCTTTTTCTTCTCAATTTCAAATTTTAGTCTCTCTCTCGCAAAACACTGCAGCTCTTTTTATAACAAGTCTTTGCAGGAGATCATTAAGAGAACATTCTACTTCTCACACAGTGCTCTTGTCAGTTTTAGCAGGTGCACCAAAAATAACACTGTGACCCAGAACTGACCTCTTGTTTACATCTCTGCAAGAGGCTTAACAATTGCATTTCAGGTTAACCCCTTGAGTTCCAAATAACTTTTTGCAATCATTTCAACATTATAACTATATACAGTTTAAGCAAAGGGGGCCCAGTATCAGTGACATTTCCACAAAATGATTCACATATTTTTATTTCAGCAGATATGCGGGGGGAGAGAAAAGACAGAACAGCAAGTGAGGACAGAGAGATAGCAAGAGGCAGAGAACTGCAAGACCGTCAGGTGATCAAGTCCTAGGTCTCATGAGAACATTTAGTTGCACAACCAGGCAGAGAACAGACAGAAAAGGAGAGGACAGAACAGACCCTTGCGTTTAAACTCTTTCTGCATAACAAATGGGACAGGGCCATATTTAACCCTGTCACACGTAGCAGAAGATAGATCTATTATGCAAGACCTTACTGTAACAAGTAGGTCTTCGAGGGGATCTCGGTCATTAGGTCACACCGTAGGAACTGCACCGTCAGTGAAGCAGGTTCCACACAAGACGATTTTCAGCAGTACAACTGGGGCCGCCCACTCCATCGATGTCTCCAACCCTATAAAGGCGTGAGAAGCCCCGCTCCCTCCTCAGTTCTTTCCTCCAGAGACCAAGGAGCAAAGCTCATTCCATGAGGGACCAGGTGGGGGAGTGCCAGGCCTATAGGAAGGCCGGATACATAAGACAGCCAGTTCCAATACAAGAGCCCCAAGAAGGGGTATGGTGGGGAAGCTGTCCTAATGACTGAGATCCTCTCATAGATCTACTATTATGGTAAGTTCTAGCTTAACTGTTCTATCAACTTCATGGGTATCTCAGTCATCAAGTCACACTATAAGAATGAGTCCTAAGCAGTTACAGGTGCGGACAGACTGTTTGGGAGGACAGCACACCATAAACTTAAGACAGGAGGCCCTGCAGCACAGTCTTGCCAAAACCTGCACAGGTTCTTGAGGCAATGTCCAGACTGTAGTTCTTGGTGAAAGTATGGACGTTACTCCAGGTGGCAATCGCACAAATGTCAGCGGCTGAGACCCCTCAGAAACAAGTCACAGAGGTAGCCATGCCTCTTGTGGAATAAGCTTTTACTGCTCCAGGCAATTCTTTGCCGTACTTGTAGCAGAACACAATACAATTTCCCTACCATTAGGAGATGATGTACGGTCCGATACCTCTTATTGGAGCAACAGGTGTCTTATACAAAGATGGAATTATACACAAGCTTTCATGGCCACACAGATCCCTTCTTTAGGTGAATAGCAAAACTGAGCAACATAAGCAGTATTTATATCTACAGAGGAGCAATTTAAAAAAAAATAGCAGGAAGTGAAGTAAGAAAGTAATAAAAGGGGACTAGAGATAAAAGTCTATATAAGATGCAAAGTAAAAAAAAATGATGCGTGAGATGAAATGGAGGCGGGGACAGACTAAGTAGAAACAGGTCAGTAGGAGATAAAAGGAAGCTTGAAAGGGAAAACAAAGGACCAGACAGGAACACAGATAAAGATCAGAGATCAGAGGTTGGCTGACAAGGTAGAATAGACAGGGGATGCCTAAGAAATGCATGGAAGTCAACAAATTAGAGGAAACAGAATAACAAAGGCCCAGATAAAAAGAGTGTGAGGTAGTATAAACAGTGAGGTGTGAATACAATCAGGGAGTGGGCAGGACTGAGCTGAAGAGTTTGTAGGAGAGGCAGGGAGGATGTAAGGGACAGGTAAACAAAAGCAGAGGAGGCAGGAGCTTGAGGGGGAAAAAACAACAAGAGAAATACAGAACCAAAGTGTGATAATGTCATGCTTCAGTCCACAAAAAAAGAATTACAGTTTACCATAGTGTGACAAATCCAATGTCCCGATTCAGTCCAGAAATGTTAGATTTTAATTTTTTATATATTTCAATTCCCATGTCCTTCTGTCCTGTGTGTTTTTGAAGTTGCCTCTTAGTATCAAGGCAGATAAATCCAAGAGGGAGAGAGATCTGTTTGTGAAAAATGGTTTCCTACTGGTGTGCTGCTAACCTAGTTTACTATTTTGTGACAGTGGTGATTCATCCCGATTTTCAGTGGTTTACTAGTTTCCCTAATATAGCATCTATTTGTGCACTTCTTTCACTGAACTAGGTAAACAACATTGCTGAATTGAAATGTGTAGGATCCATTAATTTGTATTATATTGTTCTGGCTTGTCTTGATGGTGGCCTGTGTGCATGTGTGGGTGCAGGTCTTACATCTTGCCATGCTGCATACTGTTGTCCCTTTTGTTTCTCAGTTGTTGTGGTCTGCTGGGAGTCTGTTATGAATTAATATGTTCGAGAGGCTGGGGGGCTGCTTATAGGCAGGCAATGACAGGTAGTTCAGGGAAGATGTCCTCCAGTGTTTCATCTTCTCTCAGCATGGGTTGTAGTCCTTTAATAATTTGCTGAAGCGGTTTTAGCATGGGGCTGTAAATGACCACTAGGGGTGTGTGGTCAGTTTGATGTTTCTGCCTGTATTCCAGCAGACTGTCTCATGGTATTTGTATAGCCCATTCAAATTCTCTATCAATTTGTCTTGGAGAGTAGCCCTGCAAAATTAGGGAATTCCGAAGTGAGAAGAGCTGTCTGTCTCTTGTTCTCTCATCAGAGCAGATTTGATGGTTATCGAATTGCCTGACTGTAGATTACAGATTTTTTGTATGATTTGGTAGCTGTGCCTGTCAATGGGTTTTCTGTAAAGAGCAGTTTGTATATGTCCATTTTTAGTAATACTAACTGTGGTATTACTTGGTATGAAAGAACAGAAGCCGGCCAGAAGCCCATCGAGACTGTTCCCCACACTATGTGGGACATTATTTATCTATTATCCCTCAACCAAACATCTAATTTGTTTTTAAAGACAGTGGCACTAGTTGCCTCTACCAATTCTTGTGGCAAGGTGTTCCATACAATGGATGCTCTTATTGGAAAAAAGTTTCCTCTTTTGATGGTTTTATAAGTTTTTACTTCAAGCTGTTTATTATGCAGTCTCGGAACATGTCTCCTTTTGGAGAGTGTCAGAAAATGTATGCTGGTGGTGGACTATTCAATAGTGAGATTTATAGAGTGATGAAAGCAGTTAAAATCATGGTGGAATGTTTTGAGAGACCAACCATTAGGATAAACATTGCTTAGAAACTGAAGTGCCCTCTCTACCTGGGGCAAAAGAAACAAAACAACTGCCTCAACTTTCTACATTCCTTGATGCGAAGCAGGTAGTACTTCAAAGTTCTGCGCACATCTAACATATGGAGCATGCCTCCCCTGGATTGGCATGCTCAGGAAAATAAACAGGGAGGTGGATAGACTGATTGAGTGTAAACTTGGAGATCACCTTAGTGAGAAACTTAGGAATTGTGCGCAAAGACACCCTGTCTTTGTGAAAAACCAAATAAGGCCCCTTGCATCAGAGGGCCTGAACCTCAGATTCTTCAACCAGAGATGATGAAAACTAAAAATAACATTTTCCAAGAGAGAGAGAGCGTAACTGGCAAGGCATGACTGGCTCAAAAGGGGACATGGTCAACTTTTCAAAAACAAAATTCAAATCCCAAGCTGGGAGAGGAGAACAGATTGAGGTTTCAGATGCAGGATGCCCCTTAAAAAAAAAGTATGGGAGACATCCAGCTTAGCAATCTTGCAGTCACCCACGGGCTCATGAAAGGCAGAAATAGTCGAAAGGTGCACCTTGATGGAGGAGTACTGGAGACCTGAGTCAGACAGAGAGATCAGGTAATCCAGGATCTGGTTCACCGGGCAGGTGAAAGAGTCCAGACTATGTTTGGTAGTCCAAATGGTAAACTGCTTCCACTTCACGGCATATGTGGCTCTAGAGGAAGGCTTCTGGGTGGCCACCAGAATGTCCGCCACTCTGTTGGAGACTCCAAACCTGGCGATGGTTATGTTCTCAGGAGCTTAGCATGCAGATGGAGGGACCTGAGGTTGGGATGGACCAGGGTCCCCTGTTCCTGGGTCAGCAGGTTCCTGCAGAGGGGGAAAGGGACTGAAGGTTCCTCCACCAACTGCTGAAGAGAAGGAAACCTTATCTGCTGAGCCCAGAATGGAGCTATCAGAATCATGCTTGCCCCCTCCATCTGCAGTTTGATTAGCACCCTCTTAATCAGAGGAAATGGAGAGAAGGTGTAGAGGAACCTCCTGCTCCAGGAGAGGGACAACGCGTCTTGCCAGAAAACCCCAGGCCTTGGATCTAGCGAGCAGAAATTGGGCAGTTTTGCGTCGAGTGGGGACACAAAAAAGGTCCAACTCTGGACAACCACACCTGTCGAACAACTCCGACGATGGATGAGAGAAGCTCCCTTTCATGTATGTTGAACTAAGTCCAGCTGAGTTGTCCGGCAGAGTGTTTAACACGCCTGGCACGTGGACTGATGAGTGACAGGCCGTGATCCAATGCCTAGTACCACACTCTCATGGCCTCCCTGCATAGGGGTACGAATGGGTCCTCCCTGCTTACTGATGTAGTACACTACACTGAAACTGTCTGACTGCACTAGCATCTGACCCAGAGCAAGGTATTCCTGAAAGGCCTGCATGGCATAGAGCACTGCCCTCATCTTCAGGACACTGATATGCAAGGGAGGCTTTTATCTGGGACCAAGAGCCCTGGGTTTGGAAGGGATCCAGGTGCGCTCCCTAGCCAAGACCAGATGCATCTGTGGGGAGGATCTGTTGTGGGGAGGAGATCTGGAATGGGATGCCTTGCAAGAGATTAAAGGGGTCCATCCAACACTGTAGCATCTTGCGGACTGGGGAAAGAGACCAGGACTGGAAGATCCAACTCATCCATGCGGTGGACCCATTGTACCGGAGGATCAACTGAAGAAATTGCACATGGAGTCTGGCCAGTGGAACAGGGGGCTTGCAATCTCAGGTATACCCTGGCACTAACATAGCAACTTCCTGCACTTGGGCTATAAGGCACTCTGCCCTGTTCTGCGATAGGAAGGCCTTCCCCTGCGCAGAGTCTAGAACAGCCCCTATATACTGCAGCCTTTGGGATGGCACTAGAGCTGACTTGGGCAGACTGACCATGATGCCCAGGGAGAGAAATAGCTGAAGAGTTCTCTCTAGGCTCAGCAAAAGCTGTTCCCTGATGTGGTCTTTAGGAGCCAGTCATCCAGGTAGGGGAAGACGTACAGTCCCTCCCTTCTGAGGGCTGCAGTTACTGCTGCTAAGCACTTGGTAAAGACCCGCAGTGCAGAGGACAAGCCAAATGGCTGCACCTTGAATTAGTAATGCTTGCCCTGGAACAGAAAACAGAGAAACCTCCTATGGGGGCAGAAATGTGCAGATAGGCCTCCTGCATGACCAGTGAGCAAAGCCAATCGCCTGTTTTGAGAAGAGGTATCAGGCTTAGCAAGGTTACCATCCTGAACTTCCTGTCTGAGGTTCTTTAGGTCTAAAATGAGCCTCATAAATCCGGTCTTTTCAGGGACCAGAAGAACCTGGAATAGAACCCCTTGTTTCAAACAACATGAAGTCTTGCCGTATTCAGACATAATGCAGTTAGCCCCAGCATTTGAACTGCCCTGGAGAGGAAAGAGTTAACTCTATGCAGAAGCATAGAATGTTGAGCTCGAGCTCTGTTTTCAAACTTCTGTCTGTGGTACTTCCCAGTGCAACCGTCAGATTCTTTACTCCGCCTAACAGTGAAGTCGCTCCAGAGAGTTCCTCTGCTCGGTTCGGTAAAAGAAAAATAAAGCGTTCGGTTTAAACCGCATATTTTTGTTATTTTCGGATTTCCAGCCTCTGTCTACGGTACAGGTAGTATGTTGATATGTAGTGACTGTGTTTTATTTTGCTAAAAATAGTGGAAATCGTCTTTCTTCGGTTTCTTTCCGGTCGGTCCGGTTTGGAACAGACTTTGTAAAATTTCTCTCTCTTTGTGGGATTAGTGTGGTGTTCTGGTACCAATCGGTTTCAAAAGAACTGGACTTTTGCTGGTTCTTTTAAAATGCCGATGACACGGTTTGTAACCGATCGGTTGCTTTATTACCCGGCTTGAAAGCTTCTATAGGGTAATTTGTTAGGTTGGCCATGTCTGGGAAACCCAAGAAGAAAACCGGTCCCACTGGGTTTCAACACTATACTGAGTGTGGGGAGGTCTTTACTAAGGCTGACCCCCACCTCATCTGTGTTTATTGTCTGGGGTTTGACCACCTCAAGTCAGACTGCCAAATCTGTAAGAACATTCCTAAAACCACTCTAGATAAAAGACTGAGTAGGCTGAAGGAAAGGGAGGCCGAGAAGTCTGTCGATCTGGACGGCCAGCCAGGTTCGGTTGCGGCCGAACCTGAGGAGGTACCTACTGACCTAGGCGATACCTCCTCGGGCAAAAGGAGAGCCGACCCTGAGGGGTCAGTTCCGTCAAAGAAAAAGCGCAAGTCTGCCGGTTCGGATCCTGTATCCCACTCTCCAACCACGGACGAAATAGCCAAAGTGATTAGTATTGTCCAATCGCTTAGACCGGTTCCATCTGAACCGATACCGCTGGTTCAGTGCTCGGTTTGGTCGGATCCATCTCCTCTGGATTTTGACCCAGATGCTTATTATGAGGAGTGGGAGGGAGACGAAGACTATCCCAGTGATGACGATGATGATGACGTTGAAGGGGGCCTGGATGTGCCCATAGAACCGGACATCTCCCCAGACAGGCCCTCAGGTGTCTCTCCTCCCATGCTCTCTGAGTCCCCTTCATACTTTTTGTTCTACAAAAAGGTGGCACAAACCCTGCAGCTTCCCTTGGTTGAAGCAGCAGAGGAGGATGAAGAGCCTGATTTTGTGGAAATGATGGACATCCCAGAGTCCAAAAAGCTGTCTATCCCTCTTCATAAATCTTTGGGGAAACAGACACACAAAATTTTACAAACCCCTAATTCAATACCTCCTGTGGATAAGAGAATAGAAAGGAGGTATTCGTTATCAGGCTCAGCTGCGGAGTTCCTTTATAGTCATTCCAGCCATGTTGGGGTAGTGCAGGCTGCAGCCTGTGACAGGGCTAACATTCCTTTGGCTTCACACACCCCGGATAAGGACTCCAGGAAAGTGGATGCCATGGCCAAAAAACAGTATTTGGCATTCTCTTTGGGACTCAGGCAGGCTACTTATATGGCCTACACAGCCAGGTACCAGAAATCCAGATGGGACACGGTTCTGGAACTAGCTAAACAGGCCTCTCCCCAGCTAGCCAAGGAGCTGGAGGTGGCAGCTGCTGATGGAATTGAGGCATCCAAAATGCAATGTCATACTGCTGTGGACTCCAATGATGTGGCATCTAGAGTCATGGCTACATCTGTGTCTCTCAGAAGACATGCTTGGCTCAGATGTACTAGCCTTCCACAGGATACCCAGACTAAGGCCATGGATTTTCCTGTAGTAGGTAACTCTCTGTTTGGGGAGCAGACAGAGGCTTACATGAAGAAAATGGATGAATATAGGACCACGTACAGGAGTGCACAGGCCAAGGAAAGGCAGGCCACTCCGCACAAGCAGCAGTCTAGGGGCAGGCCCTTTCAAAGGCCTTTTTACCAAGCCCAGGCCTCCTCTCCCACAGAGGGGGTTCTTCAGAGGAGGGAGGGGGATGAGCAGGGCTGCTCCCTCCTCCTCTCAGTCTAAGGCTCCTGCCAAACAGACACCCTGATGTGTCAGCCCGGGTTGACTCCCCATTTCCAGTAGGAGGCAGGCTGGCTTACTACTCCCAGGCCTGGAAGTCTGTGACCTCAGACAAGTGGGTCTTGGAAGTAGTAAGCCAGGGACTAACCCTCAACTCAAACAATTTCAAAAAGAAGGGCCAAGTCTTTCCACCTGCATCAGTCTCAGAACCCCTGCCCTAGAGGCAGAGGTTTCCTCGCTTCTAGCTCTCAGAGCTATAGAGAAGGTTCCTACTCAGCACAAGGGAAAAGGACTGTATTCCAGGTACTTCCTTACCCCAAAGAAAACAGGAGAGTGGCGACCTATCCTAGACCTAAGGTATCTGAACAAACACATTTCAAAGCCCAAATTCAAAATGGTAACTCTGGGAATAATCCTTCCTTCTCTAAGGCCAGGGGATTGGCTAGCATCTCTGGACCTCATGGATGCCTACTTCCATATTCCTATCAGGTGCTCCCACAGAAAATACCTCAGGTTCGAGTTGCCTTCAGGCCATTACCAATGCAGAGCCATGCCATTCAGTCTAACATCAGCTCCAAGGGTATTCACAAAGTGTCTTACAGTAGCGGTGGCTTACCTCAGAAGACAGGGTATCACCATCTTTCCGTATCTGGATGACTGGCTGTTAGTGGGTCAGTCTCATTTACAGGTCAAGTCAGCTCTTCAAACTACCCAGGACCTACTCAGCTCCTTGGGTTTTCTTCTCAGTCTTCAAAAGTCTGTACTCAAACCAGTTCAACTTCTCACCTTTATAGGCATAGAGTTGGACACTGTACAAGCAAAAGCCTTCCTTCCCCTGGCAAGGGTAAAGGCCCTAGTGGATCTCGCTTCCTCCTTTCGATCTCAGGTCTCCCGCCCAGCAAGACAGTTCCTCCAGCTCCTGGGCCACATGGCAGCTTCCATGGCAGTGGTGTAGGGAGCAAGGTTCCAGATGAGGGATATTCAGTTTCATCTGAGGTCTTTTTGGTCTCAAAAGAATGATTCACTTACCAAACTGATTCCAGTGACTCAGACTCTGGTCCAAGCTCTCCAGTGGTGGCTGGACCAGGACAACCTCAGACAAGGGGTTCCATTTCTCCCTCAAGTCCCATCAGTAATTTTAACTACGGATGCTTCTCTCTGTGGGGAGCCCACCCGGGAGCCCTGACAGCTCAAGGGCTCTGGTCTCCACAGGAGTCTCTCCTTCATATCAATCTCCTGTAACTCAGGGCAGTTTTCCTAGCCCTGCAGAGCTTCTCGGATTCAGTCAAGGGCAAGGTGGTCCAAGTCAGAACGGACAACACCACCACAATATGGTACATCAACAAGCAGGGAGGCACTCTATCCTCGGCCGTGTGCACAGAAGCCATGAAACTGTGGTCTATGGCCTATTCTCTTCAGACTTCTCTGGTAGCAGTTCACCTTCCAGGGAAGGACAACATACTAGCAGATGCTCTGAGCAGAATTTCACAGGGACACCACGAATGGTCCCTGGATACTCACATACTGAAGGTCACCTTCTCCAGGTGGGGCACTCCAGAGATAGATCTCTTTGCAGCACCAGACAATCATCAACTTCCTCTGTTTTGTTGCAGACCTCCAGTCCTGAGGATGGTTCCCCAGGATGCTCTCTTTTTGGACTGGAAAGGCAGGTTTCTCTATGCCTTCCCTCCCTTCCCTCTGCTGTTCAGAGTTCTGATCAAGATCAGGACTCAGCCCTGCCCAGTGATACTGGTGCTTCCAGATTGGGCCAAACAGCCTTGGTATCCTCTACTGCTGTCCTTGTCAGTGTCACGTCCCCTGTCTCTGCCCAGGACACACAATCTCCTGTCCTCCTCCCAGGGGTGGAACTGGTACCCCAATCTCCAGTCTCTCCATCTCAAGGCCTGGCTCTTGAAGAGTTAGAATATGCAGCTCTACATCTTTCTCAGGGAGTTCTGGATATTCTGAAGGTCTCTAGGAAACCTTCCACTAGAAAAACTTACAACTCAAATGGAAAAGGTTCAGTATTTGGTGCTCTCAAAAAGGCATCCTGCCTGATTCTGCAGACATTTCCACAACCTTAGACTGTCTAGTTCATCTCAATAGTGTTTATGCCTTAGGCCTGCCACTCTGAAGGTTCATCTAGCAGCAGTCTCTGCATTCCTCTCAGCAGGGAAGGGCTCTTCCCTGGCATCTCATCCTGTTTACAGAAAGTTTTTCAAAGGTCTGGTTCACATTAATCCTCTCTTTAGGAAGCCCACTCTGCCTTGGGATCTTAATGTCTGCATAGCTCAGCTAATGCAGCCACCCTTTGAACCTCTGGCTTCGGCCGAATTGAAGTACTTGACCTGGAAAACTGTGTTCCTGATAGCTATTACTTCTGCTAGGCGGATTAGTGAGTTACAGGCTCTGTTAGTGGAACATGACTTCATCTCCTTCCATAGGGACAAAGTAGTCCTCAGAACCAATAGGAGGTTCTTGCCCAAAGTGGTTTCAAATATACATCTGAACCAGTCTATATCTCTCCCTGTGTTTTTCACTGACCATTCTTCTTCAGGTGAAAGAAGGTTACACAGTCTGGACGTTAAGAGGGCCCTTAGCTACTGCATTGAGCATACTAAGGCACATAGAAATGACTGTTTTCAATTGTTTCTCACTTATGGTGAAGTGGGAAAGGGTAAGCCTGCCACTAAGAGAACTATTGCCAGGTGGATTGTTTCTTGTATACAATTTTGTTATAACAAGTTGGGTGGGATGCCCCCGTCAGGCTTGAGGACTCACTCAACCAGGGGTACAGCTGCTTCTCTAGCTGCAGCCAGAGATGTACCTTTGTTAGAGATCTGTAAAGCAGACACCTGGAAAACAGTACATACTTTCACCAAGCATTACTCCCTGGACATCCAGGCTAGGAGTGATGCTAGGTTTGGTACAGCAGTACTGCAGAGCCTCTTCCCAAAGTAGGTTCTGCATTCCCTCCTCCATAGGGAACTGCTTGGTAGTCTGCATTATGTCTGAATACAGCAAGACTTCATGTTGTTTGAAGAAAAAATTACTCACCATAGTAATGTTGTTTCTTCTAATGGAATCTTGCTGTATTCAGACCTCACCGCCCCCTCTCAGAACCTGGTTTTGGGAAGTGGGCTGGCAGGTACAGTGCTGCACCTCAGGGGTGTACCTTGTACCCTCCCCCTTGGGTGGGGTAGATATTTTTCTGGTGTTTTACTAAATATTGTCACTACCTTTCCTTCTTGGGTTCTCGACTTGAGTCTTTTGGGGCCCAAGAAGATATATTTTGCCCTTCGGCTATATTTGAACAATTTCCATACTTTAGTTACTAGTTAGTTAGCTCGTAAGAATCTGACAGTTACACTGGGAAGTACCACAGAGAAAGGTTTGAAAACCGAGCTCGAGCTCAAAGTTCTATGCTTCTGCACAGAGTTAACTCTTTCCTCTCCAGGGCAGTTCAAGTGCTGGGGCTAACTGCATTATGTCTGAATACAGCAAGACTCCATTAGAAGAAACAACATTACTATGGTGAGTAATTTTTTCTTCTCTGGCATCTGGGTACTGTCTCGATAGCCTGCTTGCAAAGAAGAGACTGAACCTCCTCTCGGAGAACAGACAAGTGAGTCGGAGGTAACTGGAGGGCAGAGGAGGGGTGTCTAGAGGTTGCTTGATGAGCTCCAGAGTGTGACCCCTTTCTGTGACCTGCAAAATTCAGGCATTTGAAGTTATGGTTCTCCACTGAAGTAGATGGAGGGAGAACCGACCTCTGACTACCACCTCTTGGTCAGGAACCAGAAAGGGGGGGTCTGGCAAGGAGTCAAGCAAAGGCGGATCCAGCTGCGGGAACTGGTCTCTTTTCTGGGACACTTGGCCGTGGCTCCAACATTGGAGGGTGCAGGCAAGGCAGCTGGGGCTCTGCGCTTCCCTTGGGGGGCGCGCGAGGCTGCAATGGGTCTACTGGTTGCTTTGCGAAACAGGGGGGTGCTGTCTACCTCTCGGTTGGGTATGGTAGAGAGAATGGACAGACTTGACAGCCTTTCCTGAGGCATGCAGATCACTGATAATGTCCTGGATGCCAGGACCCAAAAAGCTTAGTGCCATTGAAAGGGGCATTAAGCACCTTCTGCTGAACATCAGCAGCAAAACCTGAGACCGTCAACCAGGAGTGCTTACATAGGCATATACCGATGGCAGCAGCCCTGGCAATAGTGTCAGCCATATCATAAAGGGTCCTGAGGAGGTGCTTATTAACGTCCTCAGCTGTCAGCAGGCACTTAAGAGGCTCTTGGTTCTGTGTGCCATATGGGATGTCCTGAGCTGCAGCCCTGCCCTTCTTCCAGTTAGAATTCTTGTACTTCACCATATGGGACAGGTGGTTTGCAATCCTCAGTCCCAGGGTGGAGGAGGCATACACACTCTTAACCCAGAGGTCAATTCTGTGAGATTCTTTGTCCGGTGGGAGCTAAGGTACTTAGGTGCCTTAGACCTGTCGTGGGCTGCCTTAATGACCACCGAGTCTGTTTCGTCGGGCAGTGTAGCAAGGGAACCCCTGGGGGGGTATGTTAAAGTTTATTCGCTCTGCAGGGCACAGCTGACACCATGTCTGGTATGTGCCAGGCTGCTGTGGCTGCATTCCTCAAGGCAGGCAAGATTGGAGGAATGATTTTGGGTAGAGATTCTGGGATCTACAGGAAGTCTAAAAGTTCTTTCCTGGTGACATCCTCTTTCTCCGTGTGAAAGCCCATGGCATGGCTGCAGACAACTGTTTCATCATACTGAAAAAATGTGGGATCCTCAGGAAACCTATGGGTATGCATAATTGAATCCTCACTGACAGAGGAAGTTGTGGACCTCTCAAAGACCATGATTTCTTCCTCTTCTTCTTCATCATTAGGAAGAATGAGGTCTGGATGGTGCTCCTCCTCGACGCTGACCTCTTCCAAATCCAGGTCTGGTTTTGGATGCACCAACAACAGCCTGTGGGGAGCATCCCGCAGCCGATGAGTAGTGGGTGAAGTGGGCCCAGCTGCTGCACAATCACCGAAGTGAATTTCATCAAAATGTCATTTAGGTTGATGACATTTGTATGGAGGGGGTCGACAGCACAGGTGTCGACAACCCTCCTGATGGGCCCAGAGAACCAAAAGGCATAGCCCTGGAGGAAGAACAGTCAGGTCTTGGCCGGGGGGGGGCGTCGACTAAGAGCCCATCAACGACGAAGGAGTGGCCACCCTGAGAATCGGGCAGAAGTGCTGTCAGTGTGGGTCTGGAGGGCACAGAGACTTGGACAGTGGTTTTGTGCATCGGAGTAGCCGCAGTCGATGAGGATCCCCCAGAGGAAGGAGATGAGGCCATCAGGGAACGAGATCACCGCCGGGCGAAGTGGTTACGATCTTGGTCTTTTTCATGACTTTTCCCTGAGGACTGGTCTCGGACCTTGGAGGCCTAGGAGCTCGATGACCCCCATCAGCGACTGAGAGGCTGGGACTCCAGAGGACCCCTTCCTGGAACTGGCTACCTGTTGATCCATCAAGAAATTTTTAAGAGCCTTTCTGCATCGCCTGAGGGTTGTTTGGTTAAACTACTGGCAGAGCTCACAGTCAGAAACTTTGTGATCAGGCCCAAGACAGCAGACACAGAGGGAATGTTCGTCTGTGGAGGCAATCTTCTTTCCACAGCAGCAGCGACAGAAGAGAGAAGTCGAAGAATTAACTCTTGACATAAACAAGTTGAAGGAATCTCATTAATAAAAGAGATTCAGAAAAATCACAAAGAAAAAGTTTTAGGCGAAGAAATGGCGCGAGTACTGTGTCGGCGCGTCCATGGAGACCCATGCAATCAAGTCAATGGTGGGAAAGAACTGAGGAGGGAGCCGGGCTGCTCACACCTTTATAGGGTTGGCATGTCGATTGCATGGTGGACCCAGGTACTGCTAAAAAAATTCTAGGGAATCCGCCACTGACCGTGAAGTTCCTATGGTGTGACCAGATCACTGAGATACCCCTGAAAATCTATTCGACTGCTGGGGTCGCCCAGAGTTGGACCTTTTAGAATTCCTCATTCAATGCAAAACAGCCACTTTTCTGCTCGCTCGCTCCAGGGCCTGGAGTTTTCTGGCAAGATGCACTGTCCCTCTCCAGGTAGGGGAGGTTGCTGTATGTCCTTCCTCCCTTCCCTCTTCTTCAACGAGTTCTCATCAAGCTGCAGATGGAGGGGGCAACCATGACTCTCACTGCCCCATATTAGCCTTGTTAGATCTGGTTCCCTCTGCTTAAGCAACTGGGAGTTGAACCTCCAGTTCCTCTCCCAATTTGCATAGGCTTGCTCTCCCAGGAACAAGACATCCTGATCTATCTGGACCTCAGGTCACTCCACATTGATATGTGGCTCCTGAAGATGTAGCCATTTGGCCGGCCCGGTGGTGCTGAGGATTGAGGCACTGGGCGCCACACCTCGCATGCCAGCAACCCGGGTTCGGGAACGAGCTCAGGCCACCGTGGGTTGGCCAGGGAGGAGAGGACTGAGTGTCCGACAGCTCTCCTCTCCTCAGATAGGAAGGGTTGTGAACCCCCGGGCTAGCAGCACTCAGCGGAGGCTGGGTGTATTGCACCCAGGGACACATCAAGATGGGGCGAGGAGTCGGCGGACATCCCGCTGATGGATGCGGGAGCGTGCCCGTCTAGCGCCAGATGTCACTGCACGTCCACACCTCTGGGAGGGGGGGTGATGTGCACGAACAAGGAAAAACCTGCACTGCCAGGTAGACGATGGCACCTGGCCTCCACGCCCACCGCTGGATCCTGCCCACCTGGTCTCCTGATTCTCTCTCCACCCCTTAACTAGTCGACTTGACCTTCAAGAGCACCAAAGGGAGTGGTGACCCTACCTTGGGGGGTTAAGCCAGGGAGTTTACGCTGCCAGGTAGGGTGAGAGGGATCGGAGTACCGCGGGGGAGACTCGGGAAGCGGGGGTATCTCAGGCAGGCAGGAACAAGCCAGGATGCCTGAGGGAGTCCTGGAGGAGCAGTGACCGGAGGGAAAAATAAGTTTTTAAAAAAAAAGATGTAGCAATTTCTTGCTTTGGGGTTTCCCCCAAGGGTGGCAGAGGTCTTGGTGGTGGCTCGTAAGCCCTCCACCAGAGCCACATACTCCATGAAGTGGAAGTCATTTTCCCTTTGGGCTGCTTTGCACCACCTGGATCCCTTCACATGCCCAGTTAATCAAATCCTGGAGTACCCATTGCCCCTCCCAGACGCAGGCCTCAAATACTTGTTCATTAATGAACATTTGTCTGTCATCTCTGCATACCATGTACCTGTGGATGGGCGAGTGGTGGCCCAGATTGATGTGTCCCTTACTTAAGAGATATTCTGCATCTGAAACCCCAGTCCGTAACCCTGTCCCAGCTTGGGATCTCAAGTTTGTGCTAGAAAAGCTAACCCTGCCTCCTTTTGAACCGATCGCAAGTTGCGAGCTAAGCTATCTGTCTTGGAAAGCATTATTTTTAGTCGCACTTACTTCCTCTCAGAGGATTTCCGAGCTTCAGGCCCTTATGTGTAAGGAACCTTGGTTGGTTTTACGTACTAATCCTCAGTTCCTCCCTAAAGTGGTTTCTGAGTTTACTTTGAACCAGTCCATTCATCTCCCTGTGTATTTTTCTGAGCATGCCAATCCAGGGGAAGCATTGCTCCATAAGTTGGATATGCACAGAATTTTTCATTATTATACACACAGGACTAAAGAGGTCAGAAAGTCCTCTCAATTGTTTGTTTCATTCACCCCAGGTAAAGAGGGCACCCCTGTTTCTAAGCAGTATCTGTCCAAATGGCTGGCCAACTGCATTATTTTCTGTTACCAGAAGCACGGTAAGGAGCTTCCTGGCATCAGTCATGGCCATTCCACCAGGGGGATGGCTGCTTCGGTAGCCTGTTTCCGTAATGTGTCTGCTGCAGAAATCCACATTGCAGCTGCTTGGTGTTCTGCTCACACTTTCACTAAGCACTACAACCTGGACATCGCCTCTAGGTGTCAAGCCAATTTTGGTCTGGCTGTCTTGCAGGTCCTTCTTTCTTAGGCCTCATCCCCTCCACCCATTATTGTAATGCTGTCAGTTTTGGTAACTGGTTGCTACTTGTCCTACCTGTGATGGCCTGCTGCAAGAGATTACCCTGACGTAACACAGTACAGTTACATAAGATCTTACCATAACAGTAGATCTTCAAGGGAATCTCTTGCAGCAGGCCTTACTTTTCCCTTCCTCCTCCTTCCTGGGCCTGTTTTTCCTGCTTACACGCCTTCTCCAGGAGAAGACCTTCAGCCTTCCCCCTTTTCCTTTTTTTTCCCTGGAACCTCAGGGTTCCTCCTTGGTACTCTCAGCCGGATGTTCTGCTCCCATCTATATAGAGTGGCTGATGTCAATGTGTGACATCAGAGGTGGGCGGCCCCCTTTGGTAGACTGCTAGCTAAAAAAGTTTCTGTGTGGTCCTAGTGCCTGACACTAAATCCTTCCTGTGATGGCCTGCTGCAAGAGATCTCTTTGAAGATCTACTGTTACGGTAAGTTCTTACGTAACTGTACTTTCTAGGATGGTATAGTTCACATCCACACAATGGCAGTTCTATGTCTTCAAGCTAAGCTCCTTCCACCACCTGGATGGCATATCCTCCGGCTCCACCCCATGACAACAGATCTTGCATGCTAGAAATGAGGATCAATGTGCCACTTGCCAAGGGAGACCGTATGGGTGATGTGAAACTGAACTATATACCACTCCAAGAAAGTACAGTTACGTAAGAACTTACCATAACAGTAGATCTTTGAGGAGTGTCTCTCGCAGTAGGTAATACACTTGGGTCGTCGCCAGAGGTCGATGTGGCGCACGGCAGCTCTTCTAGCAGTCTTTTACCAGGGGCTGCCCACACATGACATCAGCTTCCTGTTTCTTATATAAGTGTGGGCAGTCCCTGGTACCCTCAGTTCCCCCGCCGGATTCAGCTCGCAAAGCGAGGACCAAGGGGAACCCGAGGTACCAAAGGTATCCCAACCCAGAAGTCACTGGACCAGAATTTGTTCTCCTAGAGAAGGAGAGGGATGGAGGGTGGGAACAAACCTACTGCAAGAGACACTCCTCAAAGATCTACTGTTATGGCAAGTTGTTACATAACTGTACTATCTTCCATGGAGTGGTCTCTTGCAGTAGGTAATACACTTGGGATGAATACCAAGCAGTATACCCAAGATGGGTGGACATTATGATAGAAGGCCTTGTAGGACTGCTCAGCTGAAGGCCGTCCTACAGCGTGAAGCAATATCCAGATTGTAGTGCTTTGTGACTGTATGGATTGTGGACCAGGTAGCTGCATTGCAGATATCTGAAATGGAGGCTCCTTTAAAGCAAGCCACAGTAGTGGCCATATCTCTAATGGAATGGGCTTGGACAGGTCCTGGTAAGGGTTTGTTGTATTTTGTGTAACAAAATCTAATACAATGTGCCAACCAGTTAGAAAGGGTTCTTTTAGTAACTGGGAGCCCTTCTTGGCTCAAGGCAAAGGTGACAAACAATTGAGAAGTCTTTCTGATTGATTTTGTTCGACTGGTGTAATAACGCAATATACGATGGACATCTAAAGTATGTAGCAGATGTTCACCTTGGTTGGAGTATTCAGAATAGCATACTGGTAACTCCAGTGACTGATTTAGAGCTTGCTCGTACACTATTTTAGGAAGGAAGGAAGGGTTGGTACGGAGTGCCACTCTGTCTTTGTGAAAAATCAAGTAAGGTTCCCTATACATGAGGGCACGAAGCTCAGAAATATGGCGAGCTGAAGTGACCGCCACTAGAAATAAGGTTTTCCAAGAAAGGAAACAGAGGTCACAAGTGGCCACTGGTTCAAACGGTTCATGGGTTAATTTCTCTATTAGAAAGTTGAGATCCGATGGAGGAGTAGGTAGTCTAATAGGAGGTTTGATATGCAGCATTCCTTTTAAAAACATTTTGGCTAGATGATGTTGGTACAGTAATCTGCCACTAGAGGTTCAAGGAAGGCCAAAATAGTGGCCAAACTGACTCTGATGGAGGACTAGCTCAAACCTGACTCAGATAACAAGGCCAGATAGTCTAGGACTTTCGTCAGTGAGCAGGAGTAGGGATCCAATGATAGAGAAGCCGACCATATGGAGAAACGTTTCCATTTGGAATTATATGTTTCTCTCGCTGCTGGTTTACGTAAGGCCAAGAGAATGTTGACAACAGAGGAGGACACTTGTAATCTGGCTATGAAAGCTTCCTCAGGAGCCAAGAGTGAAGGTGTAGAGCCATCAAGTTGGGGTGCAGGAGGGTCCCTTGACTCTGAGTCAACAGGTCTGGTCTGAATGGCAACGGAATGGGTTCCTGTACTGAGAGTTGTTGAAAGAGAAGAAACCACACTTGCCGAGGCCACAGGGGAGCTATGAGGATCATTGTGGCAGGTTCTAGTTGTAGTTTTAGTACAGTCCGTAGCAGGAGAGGGATGGGGGGGGGGAGAGAACAGAAGAAGAGTCCTGTCTAGGGTTGGGATAGGGCATCTATAGACCGTCCCTTTTTGCTTGGGATAAAGGAAAAATAGTTGGGGAGATGACAATTGTCTGTGGAGGCAAACAGATCTAGCTGTGGAGTTCCCCAGAGGTTGAAGATTTTTTGGAGTACTTCAAGAAGTGTCCATTCATGTGTGGAGGATTGGTGACTTAGATGGTTAGCCAGCCAAATGTAGCATCCCAGTAATTAGACAGTTGTTAGTGTCAGGCACTGCTGGATGGCTTCTTGCCAGACTGCAAGGGTCTCCATGCATAGAGTACAGGATTTCGTACCTCCTTGCTTGATGAGGTAGAATACCACTGCAGTATTGTCTGATTGGATCAGCAACGGTCCTGAAGTCAAGTAAGGCTGAAATGCCTGAAGGGCTAAGTGGACTGCTTTCAGCTCTAGGAGACTGACGTGAGACTGAGGGAGAGATGTGGTCCACTTGCCTTGTTTCCGATATGGACAAAAGTGTGCGCACCATCCGTCCAGGGAAGCATCCGTGGTTAATGTTTGCGTGGGTGGGAGGGACTGAAAAGGCATTCTTTGACATAAATTGGTTGTGACTGTCCACCAAGTCAGAGCTGACTTCAGAGAGGGAGTGACCCTGATCTTGTCTTCAAACTGTCCTGTTTTTTGAGACCACTGATTCTGGAGGGCCCACTGGACAGGTCTCATATGAAGACAGGCGAGTGCCACTGTAGGGATGGTAGCAGCCATGTGACCCAGAAGGCACAGCATTTGTCTGGCTGTGACTACTTTCTGAGTCTATACGCATGATGCCAGAGACAAAAGTGTGTCCTGCTGGGCAGCTGGAAGGCAAGCTCTGACTGTATCTATGACAGCTTCAATGTATTGGAGAGACTGAGTCGGAGTCAAGTTGGACTTTGGCCAACTGACTTTGATCCCTAGAGTGTGAAACATTTTCAGGGTAGCTTCTAGGGAAGCAAGCATAGCTGTTCTGGAGTCTGCTTTGATTAGCCAGTCCTCTAGATATGGGAAGATAAAAGTGCCCTTTTCTTCGCAAAGCTGCTGCGACCACCGCTAGGCATTTGGTGAACACCCCTGGGGCCAAAGAGAGGCTGAATGGGAGTGCTCGAAACTGGTAGTTTTGACCCAGTAGGTGGAAGTGCAGAAATGTGTGGTGGGCAGGGTGGATGGGAATATGCAGGTAGGCATCCTTCATATCTATGGCACAAAGCCAGTCTCCCCTGTTTCAGGATTGGCATGATGGAATTTAGAGTTATCATGTAAAAACGTTTGTACTGGATGAAAAGATTCAGTTTTCTGAGGCCCAGTATTGGTCTGAGGTCTCCAGTTTGTTTGGGTGCCAGAAAGAAGTGGGAGTAAAATCCCAATTGATGTTCTGAGGGGAGTACTGGAGAAACAGCCTGTTTGACCAGATGAGCCCTCAATTCCTCCTGAAGAATGGGTATGAGATCTGATGGGTAATAAATCTTCTGAGGAGGACGAGGGGTGGGGTGGGGTTTGGAGGTAAATTCCAGTGTATGACCCCCTCTGTATAATCTGGAGTACCCATTCATCTGATGTGATCGTTTGCCAGGCCTCCAAATGGAGGGCAAAACAACCACCCACAGCCTCGAAGGCCTGGTCGAAGAGGCATGGGCAAAGCCCTAGTGGGTCACTGGGAACTAGACTGCCCGGCCGCCCCACGAGGTTGGAGGCAGGAGCCGCGGGCAGCAGAAGTGTTGCCTCTTGTGGCTTGAGTACAGCATCTGAATCTGCCTTTAGTAGTACCTGTGTGTTTTCCACCTCTTTTGGAACAGGAAGAGTACTGAGTACGGTAGGTTGTATGCGGAGTACGGTACATGCCATGAACTGTACGTAGGGTTCTGCCTGATGTCTGTAGGTCATCTAGTAAGGTTTGAGCACCTGGCCCGAATAGCTTGGACCCATTAAAAGGGGCATTAACTAATTTATGTTGCACATCAGGTGTAAAACCTGAAACACGGAGCAAGGCATGGCGGGCACAAAGAAATGCCAGACGCTGACAGTCGGGCTGAGGTATCTACGGCATCACATCCCAACCCAAGCAGGTGATGGGAGACAGAATTACTAGTTGACACTGTAGCCAATAATTTTCCCCTTCTTGTGAAGGAGGGAGTTTATTTTTAATTTTTTTTATTTTCTCTTTATGCCCCCTTCTCACCGCAGTACTTCCTTTCTTTGGGAGACTCCTGTATTGGCCTTCTGTACGCCCCTGCCCTCATGCCAGGTGTCGGTGCAGTCCATCCCCCCATGGAGCCTTTGTTGTACCCCCAGGCGGGTACAGGGTGGGATCCCGCTTTTACCATCCTGACGTGTCTGTATTTCGGCCAAGAGACACTGTCATCAGGCGCCGGCTGGGGCATTGGGATTGGGGCCTTGGAGCTCCGTCTACAGGAAGCACTGCAGGGTTTTTCTGCTTTTTCTGTCCCCTCCCACAAGATGTAGGTTTGCTAGGGGAGCCAAGGGACAGCGCACGTTGAGTCGTGCGAGCGCTCCAGCTCCCGGCCCACGTCCCCCCTCCCTTCTTTTCTGCAGTTCCGCTGCACCTCCACCTGTGGTCACCCAGGTGGCAGTAGAGCAGTGGGACATGCATCCCACCCCACCCTGGAGGAGGAGAGCAGCCTCTAGGCGCTCAATCCTCCTCCCCCCGGCCGACCCTCCAGCAGCCAGAGTCCGTTCCCGAACTCGGGTCGCTGGCGCTGCAAGCGGTAACCCTACCGCTGCACTGGCAGGCTGGCCCAAGGAGGGAGTTTATTGATAATATCAATGGAAGAGGACCCCAGGGTATGCTGGTATTTAATCATATGACCCATGTAATTTGGGATTCTGATATTCATAGTACCTGAGGAAAATACCCTTTTCCTCAGATAGTCAAGTCTTCTAGATTCCTTATCAGGAGATACGGAGCTCATGTGCTTAGGTCATTTAGAACAATCATAAGCGGCATTAATGACTACAGAATCTGCTTCTGGGATAGTGGAAAGAAAGGGATCATCCAGAGGAGCTTGATAAATGTGATCCGCCTTGCAGGGAACAGCTGTAATAGCTGAAGGCTGATGTCAGGCAGCCAGCATGGCATTTTGGTAGGTTTGGATTAGTGGGGGCACCATCAAGACAGGCTCCTCTGGCAATTCAAGATATTCTGCCATATCCTTACATTGCTGGTCATGTTCCATGGTAGAGAATCCCATGACTTTTTTGTGTATTTGTATTTGAATCATCATTTCGTGGAACATAGGGTCATCAGGAGGACAGGCTGCGGATTGTCTAGGCAGGTCCTCATCTAAGGAAGAGATTTCCGAAAAGGGAGAGTCTGGATTTGGAAAATCCAGCTTCTGGAAATCTTCATCGTCCAGATCACCAGGGAAGTCAATCGGTAATTCTTGTTCATACAAGTAGTCTTCCATATAAGGAGGAGAAGACCAGGGTGGTATTGGATCCCTGTTGCCACAGAACCTCTTAGGCAGAGGGGCAGGAGATCTGGGAAGATCACCCTGCTGTCCTGGATCGGAGGGCTGGGAGTGCCGTATGGCATGCAAGATATGCCATACTGCGTTGGAAATGTCCAGTTCCTTCTGGGGGGGGGTAGATGGGGAACTGTTGAGATATAAGGGGAGGACTGGACACATAGCCTGAGCAGGTCTTGCCCCTGGGTGGTAAAAACTAGGGTCCCGATCTCTGTCCGCTTGACCCCTGTAAGTAGGCACCTGGGATGGTGGAGGGGTAGTAAGTAAGGCATAAACTGCTGGTTTCCCCTGAGGAATGCAGGGTCTTGTTGATGGGCCCACAGGGGAAAAAGGATTATTTTCATGTAGATTTCCAGTTGCCATCGATGGGAGAGGAGTCCCCGTCAATGGAGCAGCAGTATATTGTACTGCATTTAAAGCGCTAAGAAAACACTGTTGATGAGAGGGTATGCGCCCCCGTTGACGAAGATGTGGTGTGAATGCGCATCGTCAACGGAGGGACACCAGAAATGGTGGCTGTCGATGAGCGCTTAGGCAGGGAGTGTGAGGAGGGTTTCTCCTTCTCCTTTTTCTGACCAAGAAGAGAATCAGTGGAGGGGGAGCCCTTGGTACGTGCCCCCTGATTGTCTAAGAGAGACATTTTCTGCTCCATTAATAAACACTGAATTTCAAGCAACCAATGAGTTGCTTGATTAAATTCCTGACAGAACTTACAGGAACTGGGGTTGTGTGTGGGTCCCAGACACCTTACAGAAGCAGTATGGTTGGCAAAGCAGTATAACTTCCTACCACACCAGCAGGAACAAAATAATGCTTGTTTGAATGAAGATTTTTTAGACATTCGTTTTGTAGCTCAAATTCTCATCGATGACACTTGTACAGAAGTTGCTCTAGCTGCTGCGTGTGAGCTGAAGACGGCAGGAAAATGAACTGAGGATATTAGGGATGGCCCACACTTATATAGGAAACAGGAAGCTGATGTCATGTGTGGGCGGCCCCTGGTAAAAGACTGCTAGAAGAGCTGCTGTGTGCCACATCGACCTCTGGCGCCGACCCAAGTGTATTACCTACTGCAAGAGACCACTCCGTGGAAGATCTATAGCTACAGGTGAGTAACCTATTTTACTAGGGGTGTGGATACAGCTTACCATCCACATTCTGGAAGACTTCTAACAGTTTTCCGCTACGAGGAGTCAAGGCATGCACTACTTTTTGGCAAACTGGGACTGGAGAAGCGAGGTCCCAAAAGCAACATCCCAAAAGACTCAAGGTCGATGTGTAATGGGAAATTAAGTTGTGTGCCGACTCCCAGGTAGCAGCCCTGCAGATCTCCTGGATAGGGATGTCACTCAAAGCAGCCACCAGTAAAGTAGTATGTTTGGTGGAATAAGCCCTAAGTTCCTTATACCAGCCAATCCACAGCAGAGGTCGATGCAGGATCGATCTACTTGCCAATCATCCGCTTTGCTGCCAGTCTGCCAGGTGTAGCTTCAGCGTCTGTTACATACAGCTGGCGAGCCTCACCCCTAACTCCAGCTGTATAATCCTTATAAAAATAAAGAGTGCCATCCACAGGTCCAGAGTATGGCACCTATGGTTGGCCTCTGAAGATGGGATGGTAAAATACACTGGGAGGTTCAGCATCTGGTTAAGGTGGAACTCCGATACTACCTTCGGGAGGAACTTTTAGTGGAAGCAAAGGACGAACTTGTCCCTGTAGAAGACCAGGTAAGGAGATCACCAAGAGTGCCTGAAGCGCACTGATACTTCTGGCTTTTGTGATGGCTATGACAGGTGTAACATTTCACACGAGTGCATAGGCACAAATGGTCTGCCCATAAGCACAGCCAGCAGCAGCAGTGGGTCCCACGGTGGTAGTGGTTCCCACTCTGGAGGGGACAGGTGGAAAAGACCTTGGAAAAACCACCTGACTACCTTCTCCTGGGCAACCATCGGCACACCAACCCAAGCCCAGTATGCTCCAACACTGCTAGGTGCACCTTAAGGGTCGTCATTTGAAAAGTCTTAACTGAGAGAGGGACCAAAGCTATTCAAGGATATTAGCCACAGAGCAGGCAATGGGATCAAACTCCTTGCCCCGACAGCAAATCAAAAATCATTTCCATTTAAAGGCATAGCACCGGTGAGTTGAATTTTTGGGAGGCCTCCACAACATGGAGCACAGCTTCCAGAAGACCCAAATGCCTGGAACTCTAGCCACTCAGGAACCAGGCCATGAGGTGCAGGGACTGAAGATCTGGAAGCAGGACCTTCCCCTGTTTTCTAGTCAGCAGGTCCAGGCGAAGAGGCAATCGCCACCTGGCCTGCTGCTGAGTCTGAGGAGTTCTGGGTACCAGAGCTGACAAGGCCAGTCTGGAGCTATAAGGGCAATTTGCACCTTGTCCCTCTAGGCCAGGATCACTACCTTGCGGATCAAGTGGAAGGGAGGAAAGACCTACATGAAGCCTGAGGTCCAAGGCCTTGTGAAGGCATCCCTCTGCAGTGTTCCTGACTGCCAGGGCCATGCACAAAACAGCTTCCGTTTTGCATTTCCCCATGGAGGCAAACAGGTCTATCAGAGGGGTACCCCACTGGGACAGCAAATGGTTTACTACCTCCTGATGGTACCACTCATGGGACTTGTCTCCCACCCAGCTGAGAGCATCCTCCAGCTGCCTGTTCACGCCTGAGACATGAATTGCCCAGAGATCTGCATGGGGATCCAGGTATGGAGGGCCTCCTGACACAAAGGAAGGGAGTGTGTTCCATCCCGCCTGTTCAGGTAGAACATGGTCGTGGTGTTTTCTGTCTCGACCTGTACAACCTGACGCCTGATTAGAGGAGTGTATTCTGTCACAGACAGCCATACTGCACAGAGCTCCAGCAGGCTGATGTGGTGACGGGACTCCCGTAATGTCCAGAAGCTGTGGGCTCTGTGGTCTCTCAGATGTGCTCCCCACACCACAAGAGACACGTCTGTCATGAGTGTGACGGCCAGTTCTGGGCAGAAAAATGGGACTCCTTCCTCCAGATGTGCTGGAATCAGCCACCAATGGATGGTGTCCCACACTGGCTGGGTCACAAGGGCTGGCTGGTCCAGGTGTCCTAGACATTGGGTACACTGATGGCCCTGCTCCCACTGCAGGTGACGCATCCACCAGAATGCCCAACAGACCATGCTGGTGGTGGATACCAGGTACCCCAGCAGGTGCAGGAAATCCTAGGCAGGGTGCGAGTACCCATCCTGAAATAATCTGGCAAAGGAAATCCGGTCCTGAGCCAGGTCCTCAAGGAGACAGGCCTTGGCCCACATTGAGTCTGGCTCCACCCCCATGAAGTTGATGATCAGCGAGGGGATCAGTTTGGATTTGTCAGGTTGACTAGCACGCCCAAGTCTCTGCAGGTCTGGTGGGCCAGATCCCTGGACAGCTCCACGGCCTCTCTGGACGGCCCAGCTATCAGGCAGCCATCCAAGCAAGGATGCAGCCTGATGCCCTTGTGCCACGGGAAGGCTGACACCACAGCCATGCACTTGATGAAGACCCAGGGCATTGACAAGAGGCTGAGAGGCATGACCTGGAACTGATGAAGAACCCCTTGTGCACATAATTGAAGGTACTGCCAGCGGGATGGGCAGACTGGGCTGTGGAAGAATGCATCCTGGAGTCCAGGGAGCAAAACCACATGTCTTGGCACCAGAGATGGTATGATCTGGTTCAGAGCGATTATCCTGAACTAGCGCCTCCGAATGAACCGATTCAGGACGTGCAGATCCAGTATGGGGTGCCAACCTATCCAGCCCCTTGTTTTGGAACCAGGAAGTACCTGGACATGTACCCCTGACCTGCCAGGGCATATGGGACATGGGCAATGGCTCTTTTCAAAATGAGCTAAGCAATGTCCTTCTTGAGGGTGAACAGCATGTCCTACGGCACCAGGACTCCCAAGGAACATGGGATTGGTAAGGTAGAAGAGCATCAAAATCGAGAGGCAAACATCTGCCTACCAACTCTAGGACCCACTTGTCTGTGCTAATGATGGACCAATGTGGCCAGAAGTGGTGAACCTGACCCCCCACAAGGAGCTGGGTCACAGACTGGACAGGCAGGAGGCTGACATGCCCCACCCATCACTGGGCAGTTCTGGAGGGGGCACTGACCACTGGGGCTAGAGAGGCACCACTTCCCCTACCCCCACCTCCTCCTCCTCTGGCGCCCTGGCCAGAGAACTTGGCCTTTGGATGCCAAGAAGATATTCCCACTGCTGGGGTTGCTACTGCTGCTGAAGCTGCTGTGGCTGAAAAGACCAAAACTGAAAAGGCTGCTTCTTATGTTTATGGTCTTTGGGTCCTTTTAATCTGAAGCCACTTGGTGCAGGGCGGCACTGGACTTCTCTCACATTGCTAACGAGGTCAGCCATTCCCCCCAGGTCAAAGAGGCTGGTGCCCAAGAAGGGGACATTGACCAGCTTGTGTTGAGTGTCCGTAGTGAAGGTGTGCAACCTCAGCCAGGCAGAGGCATCACGATGGCCGCTGCCATGGCATGGGCGCAGGAATCGCCTATGTCCAACTGTTTGGAACTGGTGTTTAGCCCATGCTTAATCTGGCCCATAGCTAACTTCATTGGCATTTGCTTGTCAGCAGGAAGGTGAGAGAGGACATCTCCCAGCACTCCCAGCTGGAAGTGACCAGAAAAGGACCCAATAGGGACCACATGCTTGCAGACCACACAGGTGGAGTGTACCAGGCAGGATGCTGGATGCTACCAGAGCTCCAGGGCCACCCAAAATGACCTCAGTCATTGGAACGGCAACCCCAGTGGAGTCTACTTTGTCCAAAATGTCCATGAAGGGGTATTCCGCCCTCTTTTGGACTGGCTACAAGGACACATGCATAGACTCCGATATCAAATGAAGGAGATTCCTAAAGGACACCTGCCCATGGTTGATGGCCAATGTCTTCAACCAAGGCAAGGTAAAAGGTGTGGGTCCTCAAGGATAACATGGACGACCCATCCGAGGACTCTTCACAAAAGGTCTGTGGCCGTTTAATGCCTCTGACCACCCTAGATTCTTCTGACTGGGTGATCTCCACCAAAAGCCAACCTGGCAATCCGGCTGCAGCATGGGAGTCCATGGTCAGGGATCCCACCAAAGGCTGCAATGGAGGTGGTTCCATCCACAAGGGTGGAGAGGCAGATTCCAGTGAAATCTGCTGAGGGTGGACTGGAGTGGGCAGTACTGGAGCTTGCTAGTTGACTAGAGGTCCAGGGGGGTAGAGCGCTACCCTGCCCCCCCAATCATCAACTGATGCCACAGAAGTTCCTCATAGTGCCATCAATTTCCTACAGCAGTGGTGCCTCCCTGTCGAGCAGAATCGAGTGCGCGAACGGCACCTCGACCATACCCTCGACCCAACACCAAGGAGAAGCCACCAGAGGGGTGGTATACACCACGATCTGAGGTACAGTGATGAACATTTCCTGCAGCGCCACTATCACAGGTGCAGGTTGAGCCTGAGTGGAGCAGGTCGGGGACACCAACCGGTCTGCTTCCTCATCAGAGAGGACTAGGAGCACTCGGGTCTTGGAGATAAGACAGCTTGTTGACCACCACCTCCGATAGTTGGTTGACAGGGTCGGGAAGAATTGACAGCCTCCCTGACCGGTGCTGAGGTCAGCAAGTCTGATGGGGGCACTGTGGAGCTGTCGACTGAACCCGTGACCAAGTGCAGGTCGATGGAGTTTAATGCTTGGCAGATGTCAAGTGGTCAGGGGAGACGAAGGAGCTGGAGGACCACAAGCACTTCTGGTCCAACGACTGGCGCTGGGAGCACTTGTGCTTTTTCCCCGTGGTGGACAGAGCTCTCGCCAAAGGCCTGGAAAGCTTGTCAGATTTTTCAGAATGCTTCCGTAAAAGATGCTCCACTGCTGGCCTCAGCAGGAAGCAGCACGGAGGCCGACGAGGTGCACATCGCAGAAGCCACTGCTTCTTCTAGGGCCACAAGCTACATAGCAGACCCTGCCGCAATGAAGGCCTTCTTGCAACCCTTCAGCTGGAGTTTAGGGTCCCTGTTGGCCGTCCAGCAGGGAAAAAGTCCAGCTGCATGATCTTCAGGAGAGGATGGCAGCATTGCCTGGCATAGGTCACAGCCAGGAACATCATGAGCCGCCCTTAGGCAATACAGGCACAAAAAAGTGTTGGTCCACGTTCGACATTTTCTGTCAGAATGTGATGCAGAACTTGAAGCTACGAATGCGCTTTGATTCCACAGAGTCCACCTTCCATTCATGAGCCAGAGGCAGAGAGAGGAAGAGGACAGCTGTTGAGGAACAAAATAGAATCTCGAAGAAAATATAGAAAAATTGCCAGTGGTACACTTTGGTAGCCTACAACACTGCAGAGATGTGAAGGAGACCGGACTCTTTCAGAGGAAGGGAAGATATGACATCATGGGATGCCTGAAGGATTTACCAGCAAACTGGTGGGAGGAACTTAGCTTGAAGATGCTCTGACAAATCAGCACTTCCAGTAGAACTGCCAATGTGTGGATAGTGAACTATACATCCACGCCCCTAGAACCTGTATTTCTGAGGGCATGGATACAGTTCCCTATCCACACTTTGGCAGACTCCTAGCAAGGGCAAGGCATGCACCCCTATTTGGCGGAGAATGGAGAACAGAGAACCCAAAAGAAACATCCCAACAGGACAGGATGTCGATGCTGTAATGTGACAAAGAGTGTGCTTTACTCCAGTTAGCAGCCATACATATTTCCTGAATTGTCTGTAAGGTAAGCTCCTCCCACCACCAGGGCAGTATATCCTGCAATTCCACCCCACTGGAAATAGGGATCTGTATGCCACTTGCCAGGGGAGGCTGGGTGGGTTGTGTGGATGTGAACCATATACCACTCCTAGAAGTACATTTACAAGTTAGTAACATTTTCTAGGAGCATGGATATGGTTCACCAACCACACTCTGGCATGCTCCTAGCAGTTCTACGGGAAGAAGGGGCAAGGCGTGCACCCTCACATGGCGAACAGACTGGAGAACCAAAGTCCTAATACTGGCATCCTGGTATGACTCAAGGTCGATGCAGTAGTGGGAAATGAAGGCATGTCTCAACTTCCAGGTAGCAGCCCTGCAGATTTCCTGGATAGGGACTTCCATAGAAGCAGCCACTGAGGCAGTGATATGTCTGGTGGAACGAGTTCTAACCCCTAAAGGAGGGCTCCCTATAAGCCAACCTATAGTACAGGTTGATGAAGTATGTGATTCACCTGCCAATCGTCCACTCTGCTGCTGGTCTACCAGGCATGCCTTCAGTGTAAGTGACAAACAGTTGTCAACACTCTCCCCTAACTCCAGCTGTGTGCTCTACATAACAGGAGTGCCCTCCGCAGTTCCAGGGTATAGAGCCTGTGGCTGGCCTCCGAAGATGGGTTAATAAAGTATATCGGCAAGTTAAATCACCTGGTTAAAGTGAAACTGCGATAGAACCATTGGAAGGAGTTTTGGGTTGGGGCGAAGGACAACTTTGTCCGTGTGGAAGACCAGGTGGGGAGACTCCACAGAGAGTGCCTGTAGCTCCACGATCCTTCTGGCTGACATGATGACCACGAGGAAGGCAGTCTTCTATGACACATGTGACAACTCGCATCTGTGCATAGGCTCAAATGGCTTGGCCACAAGCATAGCCAACACCAGCGGTAGGTCCTATAGTGGAGGTGGTTCATGCACCAGAGGGGACATGTGGTCCAGGCCCTTGAAAAAGCACTCAACCACCTTCTCCTGGGCCACTGTGGGCTTACGAGCCCATGCCCAGTAAGCAGAGATGGTTGCCAGGTGCACCTTATGGTCATCACTCACAGTCCCCTTTGAGAGAGGGACCAGAGAAAATCCAAGACGCTCACCACAGGGCATGCAAGGGGATCAACCTCCCTAGCACCAAATGGAGAACCTTTTCCTCTCTCTCCTTAAAAAATAGATAATTCTTTCATCCACTCTCACCTCTAACCACTTGTGCTTCTAGCTCTAATTTACCTACAGGGGTTAAATGCAGACGCTCTCCCACCATCCCTAAACACACCTAGGGAATTCTTTCCCTGCTGTAGCCCACAATATGTTCCTCCTTAGAACCCTCTTTCTATTTCTATCAGTTCTGATACTGGTCCCCTCTACAGGACAGGACCACACAAAACGCTTGCCAATAAACAACTATGACTCCATCAAGGACGCATTGCAGAATATGAGGAGGACATTAATTCTCCACCTCCAGACTGCAGTGCCACAATATCACCACCTGGATAACACAAAATCCACAAATGTGCAGCTGTCAGTAACACGGCACATCATACCCCCTACTACATGGGTCTATATGAGCAGTGGACAAGCTGGCTATCCCCCTCCTCCCCAGGTAGTGATGTACCAGGCCAAAAAAATCACGTTGCATTACACAATCGCAGGCCCTAACATATCTAAAATGGCAAGCTATAAGGATCACATGGCTGCTCCTACTGATCTCAGATAATATTCATCCCAACCCAGGCCTGATAACATATACTGCAACAGTTCATAAAAACAGAATGGACTAACAATAGCATCAATAAATATCTGCAGCCTGCTAGCAAAAATGGACACTCTCCAAGTCTGGGTCCAGCAGCACCAGCCCGACATTCTTGCGATAGTAGAGACCTGGCTATCACCTAGGGTGCCTGACTCTGCTATACAACTCACTAGATATGCTGCATTCAGACTAGACAGACTCTGTAAAAGAGGAGACAGTGGCATTATATATGCTAAAGACCACATTCAGGGCCAAATGCTTAACCCATGTCACACCAAATGTGGGGCTCAACTGATGGCCATAAAAATAACACTTGGCAAGAACGGGAAAACCCTAACAATAGTCTTGGCCTATATCCCTCCCAAGTAACAAGCGAACGGTTTCAATTCTGTCATCAACTACTTCTCTGAAGGGGGACCAAACACAGAGCTGATAATGGTTGGAGACTTTAATATCAACTGGTCCTTTGCCAAAGCTGTACACTACAAGGACTCATTAGCCACTCAACCTTGTGCAACTGGTAGACTCCCCACTCGGTATAACAGCAGAACAGGCACGGGGTCAGTAATCGACTGGGTGGTCACAAATCTGCCAGAAAGAATATCCTCCATCATGGTTCTCCCTGACTCCCTCAGTGACCACTCCCCGGTAATCTGTAAATGGTCAAATAAGGCCCCAAAGGCACCAGCCAGCACTATTACTGCTAGAGTTCTGAAAAAAAGGCAAGTTGGGAGCTCTAACAGCAGACCTCAGCCTCCAAGATTGGAGTTCTATTGACCACAAAACAGATGTCAACACTGTCCTAGAATGCTTTATAAGCAAATTCAATGAAGTGTGCAATGTCTACGCCCCCTACACCAAAAGAAAGATCCATGACTATGACAGCCCCTGGATCATGGCACAGCTACTGGCCCTCATGAAAATAGAGACGACTTGTGGTACAAAGCAAGAAACTCCGGTACCCAGACAGACTACCAGAACTATAGAGCTGTACGGAATAAATGCACCTGGGCTATTCGCAAGGCCAAAATCACTCACTTTAAAAATGAGCTGACAAACTCATGGGGTGACAGTAGACGGTTCTGGGAGAACATCAAGTTCCTAACCGGTAAACCTAATAAACCCCCCCCCCCACCTTCCTGAACATTGAGGGTCAACCTACACAGGATCACAATCGCACAGCAAATGTCTTCAACAAAGCTTTTACTGACCTCAGTGGAGTGCTGCCCCCTAGCTTCCTTCAACACCAATCAGATACTTACACCGAACAAAACCCGGGGACCCAATCAAACTCCCACCCGTCTTTCTACTTCAGAGCTATCACCTTTATGGAAGCAAAAAAGTACATCCTAAAAGCGCTATGTAATTCTAGAACCAGCTCTGATCAACTTGACCTAAAACTAGTTAGGCTCACCCTAGACACAACTCTCAAACCCCTCACCAAAATCTTAAATCTCTCCTTAGTACAATATCAGGTGAATTCCCACGGATCTGGAAGGTGGTGGTGGTTACCCCTGTTTACAAAAGTGGTGACAGGGCCAACTCTACAAATTACCGCCCAATATACAGTATATCCTTCTTCCACTCTCCAAGGCCCTGGAGCAAATCGTAAGCGACCAACTGATGGAATATCTAGATAAGTATCATTTACAATGTCAGCAACAACATGGACTTCAAAAACACAGTACCACAACCGCTCTAGTGGAGTTTACCAGCTTTATCTATAATGCTCTAGACAGAGGGCTCTTGGTGGGGGCAACATATATTTATCTCACCAAAGCCTTCGACACTGTCAATCACAATCTTCTCCGGGATCAGCTCTCCAATACTGTCCTCTCCCCTGCAACAGTAGCATGGTTCAGAAGCTACCTCTCTGGGAGGGTCCAAAAAGTGAAAATCCTGGACACCTTCTCAGACAACTTTAGTGTTAACACAGGCATTCCTCAAGGCTCTATCCTTGGCCCTCTACTGTTCAGTCTGTTCTTAAACAACCTCCCTCAATTGGTAAATGACCAGCTACTACTGTATGCAGACGATGCGGTCCTATATTCATGTAATTCTGACCCTTACATACTGGAAAAGCAAATGCAGGCTAATTTCACAGCGGCTAAGCACTGGTTCCTTCAATCAAAACTGCTCCTCAATTATAAAAAACTAAGATTATGTTATTCGCATCATCACATAACAAACACCGCACTCACCAACTTTGCATTCATAACAATCAGAATACTTCCCTGGAGATGGTTCAAAATTTAAATACCTAGAATTGACACTAGACCGCACCCTCTTGTTTAACCAACACATAGGCGCAGTCGCAAAGTTGTCAAATGCAAAACTACAAACACCAAAAAGGCCAGACTTCTGAGGCACTCAAAACTGCTGTAAAAAGCTCAGTCCTCTCAGTGATAGACTATGGTCTAGCAGTATATGGGGCTGCCTCCCAAACTGCTTTGAAACATATCAAAGCAACACTAAACAAAGCGTGCCGTTTAGTCCTAAGTGTACCCCATCTCACTCACAACTTCGAGTTGTACACTCAAACAAAATGGCTCAACCTTGACAGTCTCCTCCAGTATCAAGTACGCATGCTCGCCAAGAAGTCTATGCTAGGACTTACCACCCCAGGCCTGCAAAGCCTCCTTAGCAGACCTAATTCCACCAGATGCACTAAGGGTACAAATAACTCCGCTCTCTGCATCAGTTTCCATAGAACCACACAAGACCAACGGTCCTACGAATACCGAGCACCACTTTGGCTTAATGCGCTTGACCTAGGCATCACAAAAGAGGACAAAATAGGCCCCTTTAAAGATAAACTAAGTGGCCCTCGCCAGAAACAGGAACTGTGACTGAGACCCGAACTCCTCCACACTCTTCCCTCCTCTTTCTTGCTACCCTCATTCTAACCTGCACCCTTGCCTCTCCTCTCTTCTTGCTAACTAACACTCCTCTAGTAGGCTCCAGGACCCCGCCTCAGCACTCTCCCCCCACCAGTGAGTCTAGCTCTCCTTTATGACTACACTCTTTAGCACTTAAGACAAAAAAACTGCTGCCCATCAAGTTCTAGTCTCCTTGCATATAGTATTAATTATTTTTACATACTATATCATCCTCTGTTCCCTACCCGATTCGCTCTATTCCTGTAGATTCTCAAGTTGTTCACTTAACCTGTCAACCTAGCCTGCTTTAAATTATGTGACTGTGTATTTTTACTTATGTACTCCCTGTTATTGTAATTATGTAATTTGATGTACTCATGTCTTCCTAAGAAATCTCATGTCTTTCTGGAATCTCCTTGTATCTGCTTATGTACTTGTAACCATTGTAAATTATGTTATGCCCATGTATTACTACGATGTGGAACCTCTGTAAAAGAGCCTTTGGCTCAAAGGTACTTCCTAGAAATAAATAAATAAATAAATAACTTCCTCCAATTATAGGCATAAAATTAGTCAACTCTTTCCAGGAGGTATTCACGATGTGGTGCACTTCATCTGAAAGACCCAAGACCCGAAACTCTAGCCACTCAGGAACCAGACCATGAGGTGCAGGGACTGTAGATCTGTCCCCTCGAGTTTAGTCAGCAGATCATAGTGAAGAGGTAGTCACCATGAAGGTCTGATGCCGAGACTGAGGAGAACTGGGTACCAGAACTGCCATGGTCAGTCTGGAGCCATCAGGATCATTCATGCCTTGTCCTTCTGGGCCTTAAGCACTACAAAAATAATTACTCACCGTAGTCATTTTCTTTCTTCCAAGGGGTCCTTTAGCTTTAGCAACTATAGCAGTTAGCAGGCTAGGTGCAACTGCCCCAGAGATATGCCTTCAAGAGAATTATAATGAGCTAGGGCATCAGCCAATCAAAAAACAGGAGGGGAGTTTGCCAAGTGACAGCAGCCTGAAGGGCCTTCAGAAATTTTTTCAAAAATAATGGGCACATGCACCAAAAAGTGAATAGGATTAAAAAAACATGCAAATGTCCAAAATCTGTAAACAGATGACAACAGCAACCTGAGCACGAAAACTTGTTAATAAAAACCAAAATTTGGTAATAAAACTGAGAACAGAGCCCTTCTCCGAACAGGTGAACCGGGGAGGAAGGGTGGGAGCTTACTGATGCTAAAGGACCCCTTGGAAGAAAGAAGATTACTACGGTGAGTATTTTTTTCTTCTTACCCCAGGAGTCCTTTAGCATAAGTAACTACAGCAGACTACCGAGCAGTACCAAGTGGGAGGTGGGCAGAGAACCTACTTAGGAAAGAGGCTCAGCAGAACCGCCCTGCCAAATTTGGCGTCAGATCTGGACTGCACATCTAAACTGTAGTGCTTAATGAAAGTGTGCACAGATTTCCGGGTAGCTGCTTTGCAGTCAACTAGAAGGATATGTCCCTCGCTGCTGCCACAGAGGCTGTAGTGCTCGCGGTGGCCTCAGAGTTCTACAGGAGATTGATTTTATTTATCAATCTCAGATTACAAAAATACCTTTGAGCACAAGTATCTCATTTACAAAGGTTCCACGTCCGTGGGGGGGGAAACAAAGACACAGGATGGACTAACAACTGAATTTACATAAATACAGTAACAGAGTTAATTACATCATAAAATTAGCACTATGTAGAATAAAAGAACAGAGTGAAGATAGGAAAGAGAAGAGGAGGGGGGAGAAGGGTTAAAGGACCAAGGGAAATGGGTAGCAGCCTGAGGCATTGTCAAGGTACTGAGGGAGAAGGTAGGAATGAGGGGTGAGAGACGGAGAAGGGGTTGATGAACAATGGAAGGGGGTAGCAGCCTGGGTCAACTGAGTTTTCACACTATGTAATCGGGGTTGGGGGGGGAAGGTGAACAGGGAGAAGTCAGGAGGCGAAGGTTACATGAGAGGCATACCTTTGCTTAAGTGGCACAATCACAGGAGCTATCAGATATGAGATGCTGCTGGAGCATATACTTGAAATGGCCAATTCTGGGTAGCTTAGTTGATGCACTGCTCAATCCATTGAACCAGAGTGGAGCTCTATGGGCAAAGGAGCACTGACCTTGAGTTGTTCGGCACCTCGGAACTAGGAGAAGTTGGGAGGTAGAAGTGCGAGTACGTTGGGTCCTTTGAGATTGTACAAGATGGTTTCCAACACCTGGAGGCAGGAGCCCATGGAGCACTTTTTTAGTTAGTAGGCATGTTTGGTATTTGATCCTACCACTTAATTGAACCCACCCAGTTTGGGCATTTAGATCACAAGTGTGTGTGAGACGTGCAGCGCCTGTGAGAAGTCTACACACTTTGTTTAAAGTGGCGGTAAGCATCTTAAGTGAGGTAGTAGTGGCAGACCCATATATGACCAGGCCATAATCGACAATAGTACCGAGCTGTGGATAGTGAGCTTGAGAGCTTCAGATGTCAAACTCTGCCTGTGCCTGTATAGGAGCCCGATCCTAATGTTGATGGCCCTGGCAACATTCGCAATGTGAAGCGCATATGAGAGATGGCAATCCAAGGTTACACCAAGGTACATAAAGTGCTGGATTTGTTCAAGTGGGGCACCTAGGTTATTTGTAATGGTAAGAGCATGGTTCTTGTATCTTTTTCTCAAAGACGTGAATAACAAAACTTTTGTTTTCCTATTGTTTAGGACCAATTTGTGGGCCCTAAACCATTCCTCAACTTCCTTGAAACAGAGTTGTAGTTTGCGTTCTAGGATGTTGGGATCTGGGTGAGAAGTGAAAATAACAGCGTCGTTAGCATAAAGGAGAATCCATTGATGGCACGAGGCTGTTTAGAAAGATACTAAAAAGGAGAGGGCCAAGAACTGATCCTTGTGGTGCTTCAGATCGGACAGCCCGTTGTTCATAGGTGACATTGGCTATTTTGACCTGTTGAGATCCATCATCAAGGCAGCTACTGAACCAGTGAATTGTGTCGAGGGAAAGACCCATTGTGGCTAGCTGATGGAGGAGAAGTGGTTGATTAACCGTGTCAAAGGCCTTTGCTAAATCTATGAATGCGACCCCTACCAGATTGCCTTGGTCGAATGAATGCTGAATGAAGCTAGTGAACTCCAGAAGTGCTGTGGTAGTGCTGTGTCCTTTTCTAAACCCATGTTGTTGTGGGCACTGGTGGGAATATTTTTCAAGAAAATCCACAAGCTGATTAACGACAAGGCGTTCCAGAACTTTAGATAAGAGGAGGAAGGATTGATACTGGCCTATAGTTGTTATGCAGGGAATGATCACCAGATTTATGTACTAGGGTCACCAGTGCCATTTTCCAGACACGCGGGAATTGTGACAGGGTTAGGGAGAGGTTAAGGATCTTAGTAATGGGTAAGAATATTTCCTCAAGGGTGAGTGAGATAAGTTTGAGGTCTAGTGAATCCACACTGTGCCTAGATTTCCCCAACACTTCAATCATGAGTTTTCTAACTTGGTTCACTGAGACTTTCTTAAAATAGAAAGGGGGATTCCAGGGGTTTTGTCCTCGTAGTGGATGGCAGACATTGTAGCAGTATCAAAGAAGTTGTGAGGTAGTACACTGCTCAGGTCAGTGAACGCTTCATAAAAGTGTTCGCAGTTGTAACAGGGTCCATGGTGGGGGCGCCATCAAAGTTTAGCATTGTGGGTGACACCTTTGGATCCTGACCAGTGATATCTTTGATATTGGTCCAAAATTTCCTACTGTCACCCCACGAGTTAGACAGCATTTCTTTATGGTATCTACTCTTCTCATGACGAATAGCATGCGTGCATGCATTTCTAGCTGTTTTATGTGCATGTATATCCTGCTGTTTCCCTGAAGCTTTAGCACACTGACAGAGATGGTCCCGCTGTTTCATACTGTTTATGAGCTCTGGGGTTATCCAGGAGTGCATCATGCCACAGATCGTCATCTTTTTTTTAGCGGGGTGTGTATGTGACAGGCAGCATTAAAGACTGTAATGAAGTGCTCCAAGGCTGTGTTGATGTCACCAGTGGAGTCAAGTGGTGTCCAGCTATGGTTATATAGCTGTTGTTTTGGGAGATCAAGGTGACCCCGTCTTAATACTCTGCTGTAGATAGTTTGGGGAGGGGCTGAGTGAAATTTGTTAGACCAGGCACAAGTAATAGGGGAGTGATCGCTAAGGGGGGTCAGGGTGTACGGTTACATTGGAGATGAGATCCGGGTGATTGGAGATTATACAGTCCAGGGTTGTGCTTGTCCTGGTCTTATAGTTAATTCTGGTTGGCGTGTTGACTAGCTGAGATAGGTGTAGTGCTGCTAAAGCATCCTTTATGTAGCCAGTGGTCGGTTACAGCCAATTAGTGTTGAAATCACCCATTAGAATTGTCTCAGGGAGGTCGTTTTGGGCTCAGAGATGGTCCAAAATGCTAAGACCACCAGAGGCTGAGTCTTTAGGGGGAATGTAAGCTGATAAGACTGGGTGTTTTGTTATGGGCTCCCAGTAGTACCATAATTGCAAGTACCTGGGTGGGGCAACCTAGGTTAGTCACAGGCAAGGCCCTTTACTGAGTTCTCTAGGTAGATGGCACAGCCGCCACCACGTTTGGATGTCCTGTCTAGCCTGAAGATGGTATATCTGGGTAGGGCAACGGCTGTGTCAGGAATTCTGGGGGATAGCCAAGTTTCGACGACAGACAGTATGTCAGGGTCATGTTGTGAGGCCTAGACTTTGAGGTTGTCAGTTTTGCACAAGAGACTACAGATGTTGATTGAAGTCAACTTAATAGTGCCCTGCTTGAGACGGGCACCAGCTGCAGCGGGGCCAAAAGGTCCTGGATTTGGATGGATGTTGCCAGACAACAGAAGCGGCAAGAGAGCAACCCTAAGAAGGGAGTCTCTATGGAGCTTTAACTGAAGTCTAGTAGACTTTCTAGGGGGGCAGTTCCTTTTCTTCATCTGGAAGAGAAGGATGACGGGATTAGACAGAATAAATATATGGGCCGAGAGCTAAGCAACGCCCTGTCACTGATGAGAGGTCGGGTCCAGAAAGAAGACCATGGGCCCTTAGTAATAGTGAAGAAATTTCCAGTTACACAGCCCATGTCGTAGTGCAGGTAGTGGTTAAGGACCCAATTGGTAGGTTGCTCTTTGCTGCTGTTGGAGATCCCAGTGAGATAGAGTAGCATAAGGAGGGTGAGAAGGTGGGAGAGGGCACCAAGAGCAAATTTATCCATTTCTGCTTGACAAGAAGCATATTCTATTGAACAATCAGGACAGGAATATGAAGAATAGTATTAGATTATCCTTTGTTGTGCCTATGCTGGTGAGGATTAAGTGATGCAGGGTTCCCCTGGTGGCCGGATAGTATAATATTTGAAAAGGGCTAGGGTTCAATGAGTAGCCAATAGGGATGGGAGTGGTGAGGAGGGAGGAGCTTAGATGTATTGAATAGCGCCGGGGTTGGGGTGGGACAAAATATAAATGTCCAAGACACAAAGTCTGAATTTCAAATTTTTGGCGCTCAGAGCAGCCGTCGAGAGGAGAATACTGCTTCTATACCAAGGTCCAATCAGATTAAAAGCTCAATTAAAAGACTGATGACCAGCTTTTTCATAGCAAAATCTAATGCAAGAGACCAACCAGCGGGAAACAGTTCTCTTGGTAGCTGGTCTTCCTCTGCCTACATCCCCGTAGCTGAGGAACAACAGAGTGGAAGAGCTTCTGGATTGCCTAGTATGCTCTAGGTAGTGAAACAGAGCTCTTCTGACATCCAAACTGTGGAGCGTTTGCTCACCAGGAGTGGATTTCTCAGTAAAGAAGATAGGTAGAGTAATGGACTGGTTTAGGTGGAACCCTGAAACCACCTTACGCAGAAATGTCCTATTTGTCCTGAGCTCAATTTTATCGTAGTGAGGAATGATGTAATTAGGCTCAGTGCACAGGTCCTGTAACTCTGAAATCCTCCTGGCAGAGGTAATGGCCACCAGGAAGACCAACTTCCAGGTCACAAACTTGGTATGTGCAGTAGCCATAGGCTCAAAGGGTGGTTCCATGAGCCTGGGCCTGGCAATGCAGAGATTCAGGCTCCAAGGAGGAACCGGCTGCCTGACTGGAGGCTGGAGGTGCAAGAGGCCTTTGAAAAACTGTTTGAATATGGTGTGGGGGAAAAATGTACTTTCTTCCCCACCAAAAGATAGGCCAAAATTGCAGCCAGGTGTAGTTTGAGGGAAGAGGGTTTCAAGCCTGACGCCTGCAGATGTACCAAGTAATCCAGCAGCTGAGGGTCTGAAGCTGTAAGAGGATCGATTTTTTGTTCTTGCACCAGAGGGAGAACAGTTTCTATCTGGCTGCATAAGTCTTTCTTGTTTTAGGTTTTTTTAGCCATTCTCAGGATCTTAAGGATCTGTTCCGAGTATTGAGAGAATGGAAATGCAACTCCTTAAGAACCAGGCCTTGAAGTGAAGAGAGTGTATGTCTGGATAATGCACTCCTGTCTGAGGAGGGTCAGCAGAGAGTGAGTTGGCGGCAGGCGAATGGGCCTGCCGCACGATAGTGAGAGAAGAAGAGGGTACCAGGCTTGCCTGGGCCAATCCGGAGCCACCAGAATCATTGATGCAGGCTGTTGTCCGAGTTTCAGCAATACCCTGAGTATCAGGGGAAAAGGAGGGAATGCATATAGGAACCTCCCTGACCAGTCCAGGATCAAGGCATCCAGGGGAAGCATTCCTGGGACTGGGGGCCTACAACAGTACTGAGGAGGTTGGAAGTTGAGAGGAGAGGCAAACAGATCCACTTCTGGTGTGCCCCACCGCCTGAACACTGTGGCTAGTACTCGGTTGTTCAGAGTCCACTCGATCTGGCCTTGACTGATGCGACAGAGTATCTGCCACGGTATTGTGTTTGCCTAGGAGGTGAATAGTTGAAAGGCGACTCCCAGGGAGAAGGCGAGAGACCAGATTTTCAGAACCTCCGAACAGAGTATTCCTGATTTGGTACGACCCTGGCTCGTTTATGTAAAACACTGTAGTGGTGTTGTCTGTTCAGATTTGCACAATCTGTCCTTTTGTGACAGGAGCAAATGCTTTGAGAGCTAGAAAGACTGCTCTGAGTTCCAAAAGGTTTATTTGTAACTGAGACTCTTGGAGAGTCCAGGTGCCACTTACTGAGGCACCGGTCCAGATGAGCTCCCCACCCCAGGAGGGAGACATTTGTGGTGATCACTTTTGTGGGACGCAGAGCCTAGAAGGGTATCCCTGCTGCCAGATTTGCAGGGTTCTTCCACCAAAGCAGTCTGAAGGAACTGCTCCATCACAGGTATCAGCTTTGAAAAAGTGTTGCTTCTTTGAGACCAGCGAGCTCGGAGGTAGGCTTGCAGGTGTCACATCCTGTACCTGACTCCTGGAACCACTGCAGTCATTGAAGCCATGTGTTCCAAGAGCCTGAGGAAATGTCTGGCTGGCCTTGGCTGTCCCCGGATGAAAGAATCTGCCACCGAGAGGAATCTCTGAATTCTCTCCTGTGGGAGGAAGGCACATCCTTTCTGGGTGTCCAGCTGAGCTCCTATGAAGGTGAGTAGCTGGATGGGTTCCAGGTGAGACTTCTTTAGATGCATCAGGAATCCCAGAGACTCTAAAGTGTGCTCTGTAAGGGAAAGAGACTCCTTGACCTGACAAGGAGACTTTGCCACTATGAGCCAATCATCTAAACAGGGGTAGATGGCGACACCCAGCTTCCTGAGGTGTGCTTCTACCACTGCTAGGCACTTGGTAAAGATTCTTGGGGCTGAGGACAGGCCGAAGGGCATTGCAGCTTACTGCTAGTGGCTTGAAGGGAGTCTGAATTTGAGAAACTTCCTGTAAGACCTCCTTATGGGTATATGGAAGTAAGCATCCTTTAGATTCAGGGAGGCTAGCCAGACTCCCTGCTGTAAGGACTGTATGACTAATGACAGAGTGACCATGCTGAATTTGGGTTTTAGCAGATATTTGTTTAAATATCTGAGATCCAAGATAGGTCACCACTCCCCAGTTTTCTTGTGTGTCAGAAAGTACCTGGAATAGAGGCCCTTGCCCTTTTCGTAGGCAGGGACCCTCTCCACTGCTCATAGAGCTAGAAGGTTTTTTACCTCCAATTCCAACAGTAGCACCTGTATTAGGGTTACAGGTTTTAAATACCTGGGTATGCCTGAGGTCTGGCATCTGCTTGAACTGCAGTGGCAGACTCTTTTCCACCATCTACAAAACCCACTTGTCCAAGATAATGAGGGATCAGTTCTGAATATAGTGTGAGAGTCTGCCTCCTACTGGCAGAGGGAAGGCGACCTGGACACTCACATCAGGGCTTAGACTGTGAGGCTGCTGGCTAGGTAGTGGTGTCCCTTCTTTGGCCCCTTCTGCCCCTCCCCCTGAAAACACCCCTGTACTGAGAGAAATCAGACTGGGGATAGGGAATGTAAGGCCTGGGAAAATAACTTCTGCCCAGATTTCCCCTCAGGTGGGATTTCTGTGGGGCAGGAGGCTTAGGTTTATAGGAGTGACTCTGCCAAGAGCCCTTGTACTCATTGACCTTTTTATGTAGTCAGTTGTTCTGGAATCGAACAACATGTTTTGATCACAGGGAAAGTCCGTGGCCTTAGACTGGGTGTCTGGAATCAGATTGGTAGTTCTAAGCCAGGCAAAGCACCTCGGAGAGATGGCATGGGCCACTGCCCTGGAAGCAGCATCACTGCTGTCATCTGACATGTGGAATTGGTATTTCGTAGCTTCCAGGGCAGTTTTTGTCGTATCCACCAGCTCCTGTACCACTGTATCCGACCCACTGTGGGTAATGGCCAGGACAGAATTCCATAGTGCTTTCTGATATTTGGCAGTGAAAGCCATATGGGACAAAAGTCTGACCAGCAGGGAAGCTGTGGTATACATTTTCTTTGCTATGAAGTCTATTTTTCTGGAGTCCTTGTCTGGGGGTAAGGGGGGCAAGGAAACCTCGGCTTTCTCTCAAGCTACCTGCTGTACTATACTCTCACGGCTACGATGTACAGACAGGAACTCAGTATCTGTTTTAGACAATTTGTATTTTTTCTCAGCCTGCTTGTCAACTCCTGCCACAGAAGGGGCAGCAGTTTCATGGTATTTTTTCTGAAAGCATTAAAGATAGGCACGACCAGTCTCTTAGGGGGTGGGAGACCTTTCAATACCTGTAATCTTTATCCTCATCCTCATCCTGGATGGACTCCTGAGTAGGGAGGTCCAAGGTGTCTAGCATATCTTGGATAAATGTAAGCATAGAGGAGGGATCCTCCTGGTCAGCAGAGGAAGCTCCAAAAGGAGGGTCGAGGGACACATCAGGTTCTAGGTCCTCAAAATTAAATGTCAGGGACATCACAAAAATGTTCATCATCTGCATCATCCACACAGTCTCCAGAAGAGATAACTGTGGAAGAGTGCTTGCCAGCCCCAGTAAATACAGACCCCATCTTTTGTAGGGTCTGAAAGACGTGCCATGCTTTTGCCATGCCTTGCACAGATGAAAGTTCCTGCACAGACTGTAGCTGTATATGCTTTGTTTTTTCTTTATTTTAATTTTTTTCAGTTTAGGATTAATACCTTTGAGTCCAGGACTCTTTTTCAAAGGTTCCAGGTAATTGTTGTACAACATTACAAATACAACAGTGTTTACAGAGAACAGAAAACAGTTACACAGACATGCAAATACCAAAGAAATCATATATCCAACTAAAGGTTGAAGAGGATAGGGTAAATAGGTTTCAGCCTTGTAAAACACAAAGAACCTCTGTGTCTTTTAAATAGTTTTTTATTTTAATGGGTTCACCACAACATAACCCAGACAGATCGTCTTAGGGTAGTTGGTTCATTCCACTGGGGTGTCAAACAGACGAGGCATACTGATGAGTCCTGGTAGGACGAAACACGTGTCTATGTCATCTGTTGGCACCCTTTGCAAACTGTGTGAGAGGCCTTTCGGCACCATGCAATTCTGCTTAAAGTTGAACCAGCATAATATTCTGTGGTGATTTGCATATGCAGCCCACGATGCTTTGCACTGTGTGGGCATGTGTGATTTTGTATTTTCAGCCTTGTAGTTCACTATTTAATTGGTCAGTCTAGCCTAAGGGGGGTAGGAAGTCAGCCAGGGATGGTGTCGACGTGGTGGAAGTGGTTTGTCAGCCGAGTGGGCCTTGTTCAGGGATTTTGGGGGTTGATGAGATAAAAAGGGGGGTTGAGACAGGATTGGGTGGCTGAAATTCTGCCATATTAGTGCAGGCAAGCACAATTCTTTTGTGTCAAGAAGGGATCTGAGCCCAGATTTGAAGGTACTAATCTTGGGTGATTCTGTGAGGTTAGCAGGTAACTCATTGTACCATTTTGGTCCTTGGTACAGGATGGCGTTCTGGGCGAGTTTCGTCCTTTTGAAGGGAATCGCCAATCTGTCTGTAGCCATGCTTCTTGTTGATTTGGTGGGAACTTTATGCTTTAAGGTGCCTATTGTCTCACTATTGGCTTTCCCAGGAGGAACAGGAGTCTTTGTCTTTGCAGATTATCTTTTTAGCCACTTCATCAGCACCTTGATCATGTTTCCTTTTTTGTACAGACACTTCATCAGCGTCTTTATAATTTTTAAATTTGTGAGGAACTTCATCAGCTCTTCTGGAAGCTTTATTTTTTGGCTGGGACTTGGAGGCTTTATCAGCACCTCTGCTTGAATTTTTATTGTTATTAGTTTTAGATGGCCCCTCATCGGTAGCCTTTGATTTTTCCTCAGCCATATACATTTTTTAGGTGTCTTTGCTCAGTTTCTCACTAAATTTGTGCAAAGAGAACAAGTAGATCTGGACCAAAAACAACTGAGGCACAGGTTGTTGAAAAACCGTTAAGCCAAATCCTGTGACAGCTGACACTTTTTTTTTTTTTTTTAAATCCTGTAGGTCCAGATTTCTTTTTAGTTCAGGGGGTCTCTGATAAGCCAATCCCCAGAGAACCCAGCAATAACTGTCATAGTTTGAAAATCAAAACAGTTACCTCGTGTAGGGACCCGCGAGTTCAGAGGTAAAAAATAAGGAAAACCACTAAAATTCAATGGTTCTTTCTAGAAAAGCGTTAAACTAATGAAGAATCGTCAAAAATACACATTTGCGGTAACAAATGGATATAAAATATACAGATGCGTTAAAAATAAATACAAATATACGTGTTTGCGTAAAACATAAGAGCGCGAAAAAGAAAAACTGCTAAAATAAAAACAGTAAAATTACACTCAGCACACTAAAAAATTAAGTTGGTGAGGAAAACTTTACCAAGCTAAGCAGAAAAAGGGCAGTCAACAAGGAAAGTTGAGAGACACCTCTGGGGCAATGTTGCTCAGTCAGCGGAGAAAAAATTATGAGGCCCTTCGGGCTGCTCCCACTCAGCACACTTCCCTCTTCCCTCATGTTTTTTGATTGGCTGATGCCCTAGCTCATTATAATTCTCTTAAAGGCATACCTCCGGAGCAGTTGCACCTAGCCAGCTAACTGCTATAGTTACTGATGCTAAAGGACTCCTGGGGTAAGAACTTGTGGATCAAGGGGAAAAAAGGCAAGGCATACACGAGGCCTTGGGCCCAGGGCATTACACGGGAATCCCCCAGCAGTGTCTCGGACTGTTGGGGGTGGGCACAAAACAGCCTTTGTTTGGTGTTCTACCAGTAGGTAAACAGGTCCACTAAATAAGTGCCCCCCCCCGGGGGGAGAACAGTTGGTTTACCACCTTCTGATTCAGGGACCACTCGTTTGATGTTTTTCCTACCTGGCTGAGAGCATCTGCCCGCTGACTCTTCACTCCTACAACATGAATCATCAGGAGATCTGCACCAAGGTTGCCCATGAGAGTCCAGGTGCAGAGGGATTCCAATACAAAGGAATGGAGGGAGTACTACCCTGCCTGTTCAGGTAGAACGTGGTCGAGTCCATCTGTACCTGAATGACTTCACCTGACTAGAGGAATGAATTCCATCAGCATAAGTCACAATGTATGGAGCTCCAGCAGGTTTATGTAGTGATAGGACTCCTGGAGTAACCAGAACCGCTGGGCTTCTGTGGTCTTCCAGGTGTGCTCACCACCATACCAGACACTTATTTGTCATCAGTCAGCGTAACAGCTGGTTCTGGACGGACAACTGGGACTCCTCCCTCTAGGTGTTCTCAGATCAGCCAACACTGGATGGCATCCCACATTGGCTGGGTCACTGTGAATGGCTAAGTCCAAGAGGCCCAGGAAGTGGGACCACTGATGGCCCAACTCCCACCGGAGGTAGTGCTTCCGCCAGCAGGCCCAACGGACCATGCTGGTGCAGGACACCATGTACCCCAGTAGCCTCAGGAAATCCAGGACTGGGTGTGAGACCTCAATCTGAAATGATTGGGCAAAGGAGGTAAGATCCAGTGCCTGGACAGCAGGGAGGTGGGCCTTGGCCCTCAGGGAGTCTAGTTCTGCCCCAATGAACTTAATAATCTGCGTGGCTACCAATTCAGACTTGTTGAGACTGATCAACCTAGACACATAGAATGTGATGGCAGAAGGAGACCGTTAGGTCCATCTAGTCTGACCGTGTTCTTGTAATATTCCTACCCCCAGTTGCCTTTAAGTGTGAGGGCACCCTTGTGTCTATCCCACGTGTTTAAATCATCCGACAGTGCTAGCCCTCACCACCCCGGGGGCAGGCTATTCCGGGTATCCACCACTCTCTCTGCGAAGAAGAACTTCCTGACACTGGTTGGGAACCTTCCTCCCTTCAGTCTCAGCTGATGCCCCCTGGTTCTGCTGCTCTCTTTGAAGTGAACAAGTTCCTGTGTTTGCACCCTGTTTACAGCTTTTATGTATTTGAATGTTTCGATTAGGTCTCCCCTCTCCCTTCTGTGTTCCAGGGAATACATATTCAGTTCTCTCAGTCTTTCTTCGTAAGACAGCTCATGCAATCCTCAAACCATTTTTGTTGCTTTTCTCTGCATTGTCTATCCGGTCAATCTCTTTTTTGAGGCGAGGCCTCCAGAACTGCACGCAGTACTCCAGGTATGGCCTGACCAATGATCTGTGCAATGGCAGGACCACTTCCGTCCTCCTGCTTGTGATTCCTCTCCCAATGCATCCCAGCATTCTACTGGCCTTCAGTGCTGCCTTCTCGCACTGCTTTCCCACCTTCAAGTCATCTGAGATTATGATTCCAAGATCACGCTCCTGTTTTGGAAGCAGCTAGTCTTTCCCCTCCCAAGTAATACTCTTTCCTTGGATTCCTTTTTCCTAAGTGCATGATCTTGCACTTTTTGGCGTTGAATTTTAGCTGCCATACTGCGGACCATTCTTCAAGTTTCTTTACGTTTCTTGAGGTCTGAGTCCATCTTGTGTACTTCCCTCTATGCTGTCAACTCTGTTACATATTTTGGTGTCGTCCTCAAAAAGGCACACCTTACCCTCTAGTCCATTGGCTTTGTCAGATATGAAAACACTGAAAAGCAGAGGCCCCAGTACTGAGCCCTGGGGCACTCCGCTGGTCACTCTACCCTCTGATGATAGTGCTCCATTTACCTACACCTTCTGGGTTCTGCCCTGTAGTCAATTTTGTACCCATTTTACCACCTTTTGTCCTACCGCTGAGTGGTCTAGCTTCCTTACCAGCCTTCTGCATGGAACAGAGTCAAAGGCCTTGCTGAAGTCCAGGTATACCACATCTACTGCCGCCCCCCCCCCCCTGTCTACAACCTTGGTAACCCAGTTAAAAAGTTGACCAGATTTGTTTGGCATGACCTTCCTGCCGTGAATCCGTGCTGTTTGGGGTCTCGCTGCTCACTAGCTTTGAGGAATGCTATAATCCGTTGCCTTGAGCAGTGTCTCCATCAATCTGCCCATTACAGAAGTGAGGCTTACTGGTCGATAGTTTCCTGACTCTTCTCTGCTGCCCAATTTGTGGAGTGGGACCACTGTTGCCCTCCTCCAGTCTTTGGGCACCACTCCGCTCGTCAAGGATTTGGTGAATAGTTTTGCTATCGAGGCTACTAATTCTGACCTCAGTTCTTTTAAGATGCCCAAGTCTTGACAAGTCTGGATAGCCAGATCTGTGGACCTCTCTATGGCCTCTCTGGATGCACCCAGCTAATGACCAATTGTCCAGGCAGGGGTACACCCTAGCACCTAGGAATGCAAGGTGTGCTTACACCACTGCCATTCACTTGGTGAAGACCATGGGCACTGAAGAGAGGCCGAAGGGCATCAACTACTGCTCGGAACCAAAGGTACCAGCTATGAAAAAAATGTAACCTGGAGGTCTAGGCAGGAAAACCAGACGTTCTGCTCCAACGACAGAATGATCTGATTCCAAGGGATCATCTGGAACTTGTTCAGTTCATGCAGATCCAACATACGGCACCAGCGACCCCGACTCCCCCCCCCCAGTCCATTTCAGGATGAGGAAGTACCTGGACATGTAACCCTGACTGATCAAGGCACCCGGGACATGGGCTATTGCCCCTTTTGCAAGGAGCTAGCTAGTGTTCCTCTGAGGGGGCAGACAGCGTGTCCTGCAACATCCTATACTCCCAAGGCATGTGGAGGTGGTAAGGTGGGACCAGCCTAAGTCCAGAGGCAACAAGTCTGACCACTACATCCAACACCCACTTGTCTGTTGTGATAGCAGATCAACGTGGCAGGAAGTAAGTAGTCTACCTCTGATGGGGAGCGCAGACCGGGACAAAACTGGTGGAGGAAAATACATCCCTCAACCTGTCACTAAGCAGTTTTGGCAGGGACCCTGGTGAATGCAGTCTGAGAGGCATTACCTCCCTTCCCCCTTTTAAGGGCATGGCCTCCGGGCTTGGACTTTGTGTGCCAGACCTGGTACCGCCCCTGCTGGGGTGGCTGCCGAGGAGGTTGTGGCCAAAAGGAACAATTCTAGAAAGCCTGTTTGTCTTCTTTCTCATGTCCTTTTGGGACAATGCCACAAAATCTGCGGTGGCAGCTCAATATAGGCGAGATATCCTTCCACCCCATGGCCAAACAGGTCTATGCCCAAGAAAGAGACACCGGGCAGCTTGTGCTAAGTGTCTGCTGCAAAGATGGACATATGCAACCAGGCCCTGCAGCGCGTGGAAACAGACACTGCCATGACACAGGTACATGAATCACCCATGTCCAAGGCTATCTGAAGCTGGTGTTTGGGCAGCAATTGACCTTGATCTCTGATAACTGTCACTGCTGACTACTGATCAGCCCAGAGGTGACAGAGGATTAAATCAGAAACTCCCATCAGGGAGTGACCAACACTGACCATCATCAGGGAGTGACCAACACTGACCATCATCATGGTAAAACTAGCCTGACAGAGACCCAAGGACGCCTCAGTGTACACCTTTTTAGTGGCATGGTCAGCCTTACGGGACTCCTTGTCTGGAGGCCTGTACATGTCCCCATGGTATCCAGATTTGTGGAATACCAAATCAGTGACCAACCCCTCCAAGGACAGGTAGTCAGAGAACCCAGAAAGGGACCCAGTAGGGACCATATGGGTAGGGGATGCCGGGCAGGATGCTGCCACAGCTCTAGGGCCGGTCCCAAAATGGCTTCAGCCACAGGAACTGAAAACAAGTTATGTTCGTGCCAGAGGTGACCCTACTTATACTTGAACTGTACAATATGAAAAAGGACTGTTGTAGCCTGTTGTCATGTGCCTGTATCCATAGTAACTTGTAATACCACTGTGGTAACACATCTCACTGTTTAACTTATGTGAATACAGCTACCCATATATACTCCACTAGAGGGAAAGTCACAGGGAACTTCTGTGATGTTTTACAGTTACTGTCCTACAGTTATTATTCTAAAATTATTTATGTCATCAGTTTGTATTTATGTTATCTGTATTATTTATTTATTTATTTGAGAGAATCGGAAATATAATCCTATGAGTCATAGACTCCTTTGCAAAGGCTCCACGTCAGTACAGGAAATACAAACGCTACATACAGTAACAGTTATACACTGTTCACAAGGCACAGAGTTTTGACAATACAAATTAGCTGCAGGGTTTTAAATAACTCTAAAAATTGATTAGCGTAATTTCATTAGTATTTTTTTGGCTTGGAGGCACGTGTGATATTTGAGCCTCCCTTCAAGGGTCAGCCAGTCCGCCAGCTTGTAGAGCCCACATGTGTGTGTTGGTCTATCACAGCCTGCGGTAAGACAGCATGCCCTGTTAAGGGCTAGGGTGATACAGTGAATGGAGGTTTGGTCAGCGGTACCATAGATTACAATCCCATAATCCACCAGGGAGAGGACTGAGCAGGATACAGCGAGACGTAGGGCCTGAGGGGGTAGGCAGTGCTTATGTCTATACAGAATACCCAGCCTGGTGTTTACAGCAGAGGTGAGGTGTTTGATATGGGTGTGGCAGGTGAGGGACATGTCAAGCGTGATACCCAGGTATTTGAAGATGGATACCTGTTCGATGAATTGGCCATGTGAGTTGGAGATGTATAGGGGGGCAGTACTGTGGGTGCTTTGGCAATGGGCAAAGATCATGGATTTAGTTTTGTTGTAGTTAAGTACTAAGCGATGCTCAGTGAACCAGGATTCAATTTCTTTAAAGAAACCCTGCAGGGCAGTTTGGAGAGAGTGAGGTTGAGTGTTTCCAGAAGACTACTGCACATCCGCATGGAGTAAGACCTTTCCGCTGCAGGATTGAGGGAGGGAGTTCAGGAAAAGAGTGAAAAGAAGTGGCCCTAGTATGGACCCTTGTGGAACGCCCGTTAGGACTGGTTTGGTGGTGGAGAGGGTGGTGTTGATTCTGACCTGTTGGGTCCAGTTGCTGAGATAGTCTTTGAACCAGGATATGGCTTCAGGAGAGAGATAGTAGGAGGGAAGAGAGTGGAGGAGTAGGGCATGACTGACAGTGTTGAATGCTTTTGTTAAGTTGACATAGATAACACCTGCGACTGACCCCTGTTCCAGTGCCTCATGTATGTAAGATGTGAATTCTAGAAGGGCAGTGGTTGTGCTGTTACCTTTCCTGAAACCGTGTTGTTCTTGGCAGAGAAGATTATGTTTGGCTAAGTAGTTTGCAAGTTGGTCCGATTCCATTTTTTCGAGAGCCTTAGAGAGGGGTGGTAGGATCGTGGATTGGTCAGAATTACTAGGAGAGGTGGGGGTCACCATTCTTCAAGGTTTGGTGCTATAATTCCTTTTTTCCATATCATTGGGAATTAGCTAAGGCGTAATGACCAGTTACGTATTTTGGTAAGATGTGGCAAGGTCACATCCAGGGTTAGTCGGAGAATTTTTAGATTGAGGGTGTCACTGCTGTAATGCGAGTTTCCCAGGGCTTTGGAGAGGTAGCACATGGCCTCCTGGCAGGAGATAATTCGCAGCCAGAAGGGGGGGCCTTTGTGGCTAAGGGGCCCGAGGGGCAGGATCAAAGAAGTTATGTGAGAGTATATGACTGAGGTCTGAGAAGGTGTTGTTTAGAGTACTGGAGATGGTAGAGAGGTCCTGTGTTAGGGCTCCCTTGACTTGAAGCTGAGCTGGGGCAGGGGAGACAGTTTTCCTGCAAAGTTCCTTAATATTATTCCAGAAGTTTTTCCCTGAGCCCCATGTGGTGGTGAAGGATTGTTCATAATAGTTTGCCTTTGCTTGCTGGATTGTCCAGGTACATCTGTTTCTGGATGTTCTGTAAAGCTGTCTGCCCTGGGGGGATTGGGAGGTAAGTGCCCTGTGCCACAGGTTGTCTCTATGGTGCATTTGGTCAAGCAGGGATTGTGATATCCAGGGGGTATTCCTATTTTTTATGATCTGCTTTATGAAAGGGGCAAAGATGTCACAGGCCCTGTTAAAGGTGGTAATAAGGGAGCTTAGGGTGTCATCTACTGATTGAGCAGTGTGGATAGGAGACCAGTCACACGAAGTAAGGTATGTTTTGAGTCATGAGAGGGCACCTTTTTTGAGATGCCTATGGACTGTGATTTTAGGGATGCTGGGTGGGAGTTTATTAGACCACCAGCAGGCGACATGAGAGTGGTCACTTATTGCATCAGGGAGTACTTTAACCTTGGAGAGGTCGGTGGGGTGGTTAGTCAGCATAAGGTTGATAAGTGTTGAGGACCCTGTTCTGGGGTCAAGTCTTGTGGGGGATTGGACAACCTGGGTGAGGTCGTGAGCAAGGATGGCATTTTTGTAGGTCGTAGATGAGGGTGATAGCCAACTGACATTGAAATCACCCAGTATAATTATTTTGCTCCTAGGCAGGAGACGGGTGATGCTTGTCAGCATGGAATCGAAGGCTGGTTTTTGGTTTGTGGGGAAGGAGATATACTGACATTATGTAAAGTGTTTTACAAGGATTGCCACGGGCGACCTTGACGGTGGAGGCTTGGGCGCCATGGGCTGGGGGAGGAAGTGGGACTGATATGGCTTGCAGATGTGCTTTGACATAGATGCCACAACCACCCCCCGCTTGCCTAGCCTGTCTGTTCAGAAGAGAGAGTAGTCATTGAGGGTGATAGAGGAATCAGGGATGTTTTTTGAGAACCAGGTCTCTGATAAAGTAAGGATGTCTGGGTCGTGTTGTGCAATCCACCCCTGGAGAGAACTGAATTTCCTGAGTAGGTTACAGACATTGAGGGAGGCTAGCAGAAGGCTGCCATGTCTAACCTCCTTGGGGACACCCGCTGTAGGGGGTCCTGGACTGGGATGCATATTACCGGAAAGTAGGAGGAGGAGGAGGGAAAGTCGAAGAAGTGCTATTTGGAGCTGCGTGGGTGAGGAACGATGGACGCTGGGACCACTGCGTTTTTTGGTGGGCCAGACTGGTATTGGGAGGGTGCAGACAAGTTTGAGAGTGAGAGCTGGAGCTAGAAAGGGGTGACGTTCCCTTAGAGTGGGGTCTGGAGGTGAGAGAGAGAGAGAGGGGTTTCAAGGTGGTCCTAGTGGAGATGCATCTAATGTGGTGGGTACAGTTGTTGCTGGATTGATCTGGGTGTATAGGATAGAGAGTATATACTGAGGTGGGTACTGCTAGGTGGGCATTTGATGTCAAAAAGTGTGTGTCACATAGTGGGTCTTTCACTGCGAGAGTGGGAGGGAGAGGAGAGTGGTAGTAATGAGGTGCATAGGATAAGCACTGATATGTGGGTTGTCATGGTTTTTTTGTTAAGATTACTTAAGACTGTAGGATGATTTGGTGACCTCTGGTGGTGAGTGAATATAAGGTGCAGATGGCAAAGTGGCTGATCGGTTCTGAAGTGTGATCCGTGATCCTATCATGTGTGGTGTGTGTGTGTGTGTGTGTGTGTGTGTATATATATATATATATACATACATACATACATACATACACACACACACACCACACACAATGTATGTGTGTGTATATATACTGTATATACATATATACATAACATATATATATATATATATATATATACACACACACACACACACGTGTTGAGCAAGGTGGTGGTGGTGGGAAGCGGCGAGGCTAAGCAGAATTGAGCACCAGGGGAGGTTTCGTTTAAGTGGCAGTGTTTGAGCGGTAACTCAGCCTGGCTCCTCTGGGCTTTGTCTTTCGGTGGATGCGTACCTGCTTGCTTTCGGCTTGGGAAGGGCATTATGCAACACTGATGTGTCCTGCATCCCTTTTTTGTGTAACTAAATCCAGGTCGCCCCTGAAAAAGGGACCATTTGGGCCCAGTGGACTTACCCGATCAACAAAATGAAACAAATAAATAAATACATACATACAATAAGCAACCCCTGTGAAGTCATCCCTATCCAAAATGTCCACTGCACTTGCTCTACCAGGACTAACATGGACTCTGACATAAGGCAGAGAAGCACATTGAAGGATACGGGCCATGCTCGGTGTACAGATCCTGAACCGATCCCCAGTCAGGAAGGGGAATCCCAGAGAAGGCCATATTCTCGTGGTCTAAGCTGTCAGAGGACTCCTCGAAAATGGCCTTCAGCCATTGCTTGCCATGGACCACCCATGTATTCTCTTCAGAGTGATCTGCATAAACAACTAGCCTGGCAAGCTGGTGACTGAAAGGGCCTCCTTGGTCAGAACACCCATCTGTGACTGGGGTGGTGATGGCTCCACTCAAAAAATGGAGAAGCAGTTCAAAGGAGCACCTATGTAACATGGACTGCTGGGGAAACCACTGGTGACTGCCAGGTGATCGCTGGTCCAATGATTAGAGCCCTACCTTGCCCCACAATGGCCCACTGCTGCCAGATGAGCTCCTTGTACCACCTGTGCAGCCTGTGACAGTGCCTCTCCTTACCCAAGGACAAGGTCGATAACCATCAACAGTAATGCCTCTCAGTCGAGCCGGATCAAAAGCAAAAATGCCGCAATCTATATCTCAACCATGACTGTCAGGCAGATAACCGACGGCAAAGAGAGTTTTCTGGCTGGGTGTGGTATACCATGCACCTGCCCATATTAAACAGCATGGGTGTGGAAGGATCGACCGCTGATGGAGGCTGATCCACCGAGGACCGGATGGAGACACTGATTGAACCACGTCCCCTTGAGTTAGGGCTGGGAGCACCAGGGTCTGCGAGATAAGATTCCTCAACATTGTCCAACAACTGGTCAACAGGCTTAAGGAAAATTTCCGTAGCCAGCTCGACCAGAGTGGACATCAACTGGCTCAATGGGGGGGGGGGCAAGGAGATCTCAACTTTACTGACCTGCCTCTTGAATGACAGACGATCAAAACACAGTCGGGCGAGTAGAGGGACCGGCAGTGCTAGTGCCTGGAACAATGGTTGGCAGGGCTCTCCACCAGGGTCTGGAGGGACAAACACATGTTCTAGAAGCCTCCAGTGAATGATCTTCCCCAACACTACCCCCAGCCGGAAGCAGCACGGAGACCGATGTGGTGCCCGACGTGGCAGCCATCACTTCTGCCTCAAAGGCCACAAGCTGCTGGGCAGACCTGGCCACAGCTGAGGCCTTTTTGCAACACTTAAAATGGTCCTTCGGATCCCATTCTGAAGGCTGATCCAGTGACAGCCAGAGCTTCCAGTACTCCAGGGAATCAGGAATCATGCAGAGACAAAGGCTGCACTCAGCCACGTCGGGCTGCCAGCCCAGGCAATACATACACGTCGTGTGGGTCGGTGAATGACAGTGAATGACATCTTCTGCCAGAATCAAGAGCAGAACTTGAACCCCAACTTCCATTGTTCCATCGAAGGAACCAAGAAAAAAATGGAATTAACTTGAACACACAGTTTGCCTATGGTGCACTAAATCCTAAGCAGAAGCCATGAAGGAGGTGACTTGTTCTTCCAGCAGAAAGAAACATCTGACATCATGGGGCGGTATTCTGGGGATATACTGCCTGGGTGATGGGAGGAGCTTAGTTTAAAGATGTTTGGAAATCAGACCATTCCAGTGGAAGCCAGAGTGTGAATAGTGCCCCATATCCATGCCCCTAGAACATCTAATTTCCAGTGGGTCCTACTTCTACCAATTTCTGCAGCTGTGTTTGTTTTGGTTTTATAAGCTACTACTCTTATACAGACAACATGGTTACCAACACACTCACCTTAGAGTGCTTTTCAAAGTGGGGGAGGGATCGGTTCTCAAAACCATCAGGTACTCGAGATCCACTGATAGCTTGCTGTCCAACACAGGCAATCATCTGGGAGATGTTAATGAAGGACCCTGAAGCAAAATCAGAATTAGACATTAGTTTTGTGAACAAAGATAAAATGGCTCCCCCATGGCATAGTGGAAGTGACAGACTGCCTCCTATTACAAAGCAGCAATCATGCAGAAGGCCTTCAGCTCTCACCCCAAATGTTTGATAAAAGTATTACAAATTAACTTGTTTTCTGCTTTTATTTTTGACCTGTCATTACTCTGTTGAGGGTTTTGTGATACTTTGTCGTGAAACATGCTATATTAAAAAAATCAATATACTGTTATTTAGAAAACACAATATATTACAGAGTAACTGGTGCCCTATGATGAACTTTGGAAAAAAAAAAAAAAAAGTTATTCAATTCAGCTTATATTATTCTGCATTCTTACCCCTTTTCCTTATTACTGTAGATATTTGTATCAAAACAGGATCTTTGTTCCTTAGAATTTATCAGCTCTTACTACACCAGAGGTCACAATCCTTTGCATGTGACATAAGTCATTCCCACAGTAACAAACCATGACATCCCAGGTAAAGGATTGTGACTTCAGGTGGGGAATAAGCAGTCGGAGAAGAGAACTCTAAGAGACAAATATTTTGCTTTCATGAAAATATCCTCAGCAATAAAGAATGAGAACTTCCGAAAATGTAGGAAATCTAAGCTGACCTAAGTTTAAATATTATGTTTTCAATGTTTTCCCATTTAGCAGGGCTGAGATATAATAAGATTCAAGATCAGATGCCACCACACCACTGCTCCTTAGGGAGTTTTAGGGTATTAAAGAGCTGGTGACATGTTCAGGAGAACTTTAGCAAAACCTAATATTTAGACACAGTCCAGCTATTTCCCATTAGTGCTGTATTCCTCCTCCACATTATTTATTACCGAGGTCATCTGTATGAAAACAGGATCTTTGCTCCTGATGAGTTAGTCTATTCCTGCTACTTTCTCCCTACCTGAAGTCATAGAGCACTGCTTGTGACATAAGTTACCTCCATGGCAACAGACTGTGATGTCACAACAGAGGATTATGACGAAGTAGGGAGTAAGCTATAAAGGCAGATGGAATCTAAAGGAACTGTAAGGGATAAAGATCACATATTCATGCAAATTTCCTTAGTAATAAATAATGGGGAGAAGAAATATATGAAATATAAATGTAATGCAGGCAGAAAGTATGGTTACGTAAGAACTTACCGTAACAGTAGCTCTTCGAGAACAGCTCTTGCAGCAGGTTACACCATTAGGACTGAAGCCGGCAGGCGCCAGGACCCCACGGAAATTTTCTAGTTAGCAGTATTCAACGGGGGCTACCTCCGATGTCGGTCCCGCCCCCGACGTCAGGCATAGTAGATAAGGAGGTGGTCCCCCATAATCCTTAGTTCTCCCGCCGGAGACTCCCGCCGCTGGATGACATCAGAAGAGGAGACCGAGGATCCGCCATCAAATGGCAAACAAAGAGGCTGTAAATGCCTTATCCTAGGAGAAGGATGTTGCGACTATAACCTACCTCCAGCGGGGATGGTGGAAGGGAAAGAACCTGCTGCAAGAGCTGTTCTCGAAGATCTACTAAGTTCTTACGTAACTTTACTATCTTACTTCGAGAAACAGCTCTTGCAGCAGGTTACACCATTAGGACTGATTCCCAAGCAAAACTGGAAATCACACACTATCGGGAGGAGGAAAGGTAAAATTCCTCGAATTACATCGAGCCTAGTACAGAAGTCCCTGAAGGACTGCTAGACCAAAACCTGCTCTTCGCCTCGATGTGATATCCTGATGAAAGTGTGGACGGAGCTCCAGGTAGCTGCAGCACAAATAGCTGAGGTGGATACATTCTTCAAAGTTGTGAAAGAGGAAGCCACCCCCCTCTGGTGGAATGACCCTTAACCGTGCCCGGTAGGGGTTTATTGCGCTTCTGGTAACAGAACGTAATACACTGAATGAGCCACCTGGACAGCGACTGTTCTGAAACGAGAGCTCCCATCATTCTGTGGGCAAAGGAGATAAAAAGCTGGTCCAATTTTCGGTGGTGTTTGGGTCTAGTCAGGTAGTATCTGAGACACCTGTGCACATCTAGAGTGTGCAGGAGGGCTTCTCTTCGATTAGAGTGTTTCGGGAAATACACTGGTAAATCGATATCCTGATTAAGGGCGAGTGCTGAGACCACCTTAGGCAGAAATTTAGGATTAGTCCTTAGGGATACCCTGTCTTGGTGGAAAACCAAATAAGGTTCTTTGCACATAAGTGCGTGTAGTTCAGAAATTCTTCCGGCCGAGGTAACAGCAACTAAAAATAACGTTTTCCAAGAGAGAGAAAACGTAGCTCGCAATCCGCGTCTGGTTCAAAAGGTGGCAGCGTGAGCTCCTCCAAGAAGAAGGGTAGATCCCATGGTGGAATCAGATCCTTAATCGGGGGCCTAAGGTGGAGGACACCCCTCAGGAAGGCACGTGTCGTGTCCAATTGAGCTATAGTGTGTTGGCCTATAGGGACGTGATAGGCTGAAATGGCACAAAGGTGTACCTTAATCGAGGAGTAAGCCAAACCAGAGTGGAAAAGGGACAGCAGGTAGTCCAATACCAGCTTCTCTGGGCAGTCCAAAGGCGATAAACCACACGCTTGAACCCATAAGCAAAACCTGCGCCACTTCATGGCATAGGTCGTGTGGGTAGCCAGTTTCCTGGCGGCAGTGAGAATGTCTGCCACTTCTTGCAAGACCCTGTGTCGCATCATGGCTATGTCTCTAGGAGCCAAATATGCAGGTTCAGGGAACGCAGGTCCGGATGGACCAAAGAACCCGCCTCCTGAGACAGCAAATGGGAGCTGATTGGTAACGGCACTGGAGGTTCCCGGGATAGCTGATGCAAGAGAGGGAACCAGATCTGTCTGGGCCAAAAGGGCGCGATCAGTATAAGCGTCGCTTGCTCCCTGTGAAGTTTTAGAAGAACTCTCTGGATCAACGGGAAAGGTGGAAAGGCATAGAGGAATCTGCCCGCCCAGGAGAGGGACAACGCGTCTCACCAGAAAACACCAGGCCCTGGATCTAGTGAGCAAATATTGGGCAGTTTTGCGTTGGATGGGGACGTGAAAAGGTCTAGTTCTGGAGTACCCCATCTGCGAAACAGATCCTCTGCTACCTCCTGAAGTAGTTCCCATTCGTGGACTCTGGCCTGAGAGCGGCTCAGGCTGTCTGCGATGACGTTGTCCACTCCCGGAACATGAATGGCAAAAAGGTTTGCGCCGTGTTGCAAGACCCAATCCCACATTCTCATGGCCTCCCTGCAAAGTGGGTAGGAATGGGTGCCTCCTTGTTTGTTGAGATAATGCATCACCGCGGAATTGTCTGTTTGTAACAGGAGTGTACCTGGTGGAATCTCCAACTGGAAGGTCTGCAGGGCATAAAGAACTGCCCTCATCTCCAGGATATTTATGTGCAGATGAGACTCTTGGTCTGTCCACAGGCCCGGAGACTGGACACCGTCGAGGTGTGCTCCCCAACCGAGTCCTGAGGCGTCTGTGGAGAGTGTCACAGTCAGGGACGGCGCTATGAAGGGGACTCCCGCCGAGAGATTCCTCGAATCTAGCCACCATTGCCAATCTCGAATTACGGCCTTCGTGATCCGGCTTGGATGCTGCAGATGGTCTTGCCTTTGGTCCCATTGTACCCGTAACATCCACTGGGTTACCCGCATGTGGAGACGGGCTAGTGGGACTGTTGCAATGGCCGCAGCCATGTGTCCGAGCAGGCAAAGGACTAGTCTGGCAGGAACGGTCTTCTTCACCGAAAAGTCCCTGATTAGGGATCTTATGTGTTCCGCTCTGTCCAGGGGAAGGAAAACTTTCCCTTGGACAGTGTCCAGAACTGCACCTATGAATTGCAGAGTCTGGGACGGAACCAGGAATGACTTCTCGTAATTGATGATAATGCCAAATGTCTCGAACAGAGACTGAGTGTAGTGAATGGCAGACATCAGGGCCTCCCGGGAGGGTGCCATGAGAAGCCAATCGTCCAGGTAGGAGAACACGTAGTGGCCCTGTCTCCTCAGAGATGAGGCTACGACTGCCATACACTTCGTGAACACCCAAGGTGCCGATGACAGCCCGAAGGGGAGAGCTCGGAACTGATAATGGCGACCCTGAAACTCAAAGCGCAGGAAACTCCTGTGCGCCTGAGCAATAGGAATATGCAGGTAAGCATCCTGCATGTCTAGGGACGCTTGAAAAGTGCCCTGCTTCAGCATGGGAATCAGACCTGGGAGGGTCACCATGCGGAAGCGTTTGTACAGGACAGAAATGTTGAGGTCGCTGAGGTCCAGTATCGGACGGCGGTCCCCTGTCTTCTTTGGAACCAGAAAGAAGTGAGAATAATATCCTAGTCCCCTCTGGTTCCTTGGTACATGCTCTATGGCTTCTTTTCCCAGAAGCGCGAGCACCTCCTGCTGTATGAGTAGGGCATGCTGACCCGAGTAACGGGAGAGCAGGGGAGGTCTTGTAGGTGGGTAGTCTAGAAATTCTATGAAAAATGGCCTTTCTTGACCAACTGGAGAACCCACCTGTCGGTGGTGATCGACTGCCACCCTAAAAAGTGGCGAGCAATGCGACCCCCGACCTTTCTTGCCTGTTGATCCAGAGGAGGGCCGGGGGCCAGGAAGGAGTCATGCTGTGGCACAACTGGTCCCTGCGGGCTGGGCCGGCTTTGTGTAACGTTGGCCTCTGCCTGGGGACGACTTGGCCTGGGCTTTACACAAAAAAGTGCCCCTTTGCTGCTGGCCGGAACGTGGCTGCTGCCTTTGTTGTCGGCCGCGAAAGCGGCTCTGGTTCCTATGAAAGGAACAAGACCTGGATCTGTACATGGCCTGTACAGATTGGACTGCCTTCCCTGCGTCCTGGAGTTTGGTGATGACCTTCTCTGAGGATTCACCAAAGAGTACCTCGCTGTTGTTCGGAACGTCTAGAATATTCTTCTGTACGTCCGGGGTGAAGCCGGAGACACGGAGCCAGGAGTGTCGCTGGAGACAAACGCCTGAAACTGCAGTTCTGGCAGAAGAGTCCTCGGAATCGTATGCGGCTCTAAGTACTTGGGTCCCCACATCTGACCCGGTGCGGAGTAGGTTAAGGAGCTCCACTTTCTGGTCGCAATTGGGAAGCTTTTTAACCAGGTCTTGGCCCTGTTCCCACAGGGCATTCTGAAACTGTACCAAATGGGTAAGGTAGTTCAGAGACCTGATGGCGCATGTAGCAGCCACGTACATGTGCCTCCCCAGGGCATCCAATTGCTTGGATTTCTGGTCCAGTGGCTGATTGCTCATATGCTGGGGCCTTTGAGACCAGTCATGTGAGGCCGTGATGACCAGGAAGTCTGCCAGAAGTTGCTTCACCAAGTACTGGTAGTCTCTCGGAGCCTTGTACAGGCGGTCAGCCTTCTTCGGCACCATGGGAGTGGAATGCGGGTGCTTCCACACAGCCTTGGTGACATCCGCGAAGGTGTCCACCAAGGGTGGGACTACCACAGGCTTTGGGTCTTTTGGCCGAAGATAGCGGGCAAGGCATTGTCATTCGGGGTCAAGGTCTTCAGCATCCCACCCCATGTTGTCCTGGATGTGCCTCATGATCTAAGCGAAAGAGGGATCATCCGGTGGAGACCTGGAGAGGTCACGTGGGTCAGGAGAGGAGATACTGTGCGGAGGAGGAGATCTGGAGTAGTCTGAGGTGTCCGATCTGGAATCCTCCAACGGAGTATACCGGCGTCGTCTGGGTCGTTTGGGGCTGGGAGACCCTGACGGAGATCTGGAGGGAGGCCTTCCCCTGTCTTTAGATCTGCCTCTAGGATGTGGAGTCTATTCCTTGGGGGTTGGTGGTCGTCCTGCTGGCCCCTTAGGTGGAGGAGGGGGCGTAGGAGGTGAAGGAGTAGGAGGAGTAGGAGGAGGAGGTTTGACGGGGACCACATCCTTTCTGATGGTGTCCCACCAAAAAGTAAAGAGTTCCTTTACTTCTTTGATATTCATACTTGACGACGGGCCTGGCGCTGGTGGTCTGTCGCCGGGGTCGGGTGTCGGGTCCCCGGGTGTCTCCCTGTCTGGGGAGGGTTCCCGTGGGAGCCCGGCATCCTCGGTGTCGCCCGCCTGGTCTTCAGGCTGTGGGGTGTCCTCCTCCATCGATTCCCTATGACCGGCGGTCTTCCGCTCCGGAGATGCCGATGTCGGTCTCCTGGCCGACGCCTTCGGATCCGGCGAACGTCCAGCTGGCGACTGGTGTCTGGCTGGTGTCATTGGCTCCTGTGAGCGCCTGGCTGATTTGGAATGTTTAGCAGATGTCGGGTCTGATGCCCTTTTCAGGGATGTCAGGTCCTTGATCTTTCTGGGTGCAGGATCAGGACCTCTGGGCGGTTGGGAGACCGACCTGGAGTCGGTGTCCGACATTGGGTGGAAGAAGAGGACTTATGGTGCACAGAAGACTTCGAGGAGGCCTTGGATGGGGTGGAGGAAACCAAGGGCCTCGATGTCTTGATCTGGAGTGAAGAAGAGCCGCCTGAAGTCCGGACCTTAACCGGGGGGGGGGGCCGAGCCCTGAAGGGAGAGCGGTCCGATCTGGAGCCGGAGCTGCGGGAGTCCGAGGCCCGAGTTGGGGACCTACACCTCACCTTCTCCCGGTGCTCATTCCAGTGTTTATGTGCCTTAGAAGAAGATTCTTGGTCCATCCTTTTTAATTTATCTTCAAGGAGATATGCCTGTAGTGCCTTCTGACGGCGGATCCTGGTGCGGCTATTGAACCCTTGGCAAAAAGTGCAGGCAACGCATGCAGGAAGAGTGAGGATCCTTGAAAGGGATCTGTTTCCCGCAGGCACACTTAGAAAGGTGACCCTCAAGCGATAGAGTTGGAGAGGACATCAGTTGTGCAAAGAAATCCACAGAAAGTTCTTTAGTCGTCGTACACTAGGTAGAGACTGAGAGGCCGATGCTGGCGAGTTGACGGCGGGAAAAGAACTGGGGATTATGGGGGACCGCCTCCTTATGTACTACGCCTGACGTCGGGGGCGTGACAGACATCTGAGGCGATCCCCGCTGAATACTGCTAGCTAGAAAATTTCCGTGGGGTCCTGGCACCTGCCGGCTTCAGTCCTAATGGTGTAACCTGCTGCAAGAGCTGTTTCTCGAAGTAAGATCTGTACCTACTTATGTTTTTTAAAGTTTTCTTTGATTTGTCAGTAGCTCTTTAAAGAGATTCTCACTTTTTCAGTCTTGTGTTTAGCTCCTTTTTGCCTCAGCTTGTCCTAGTCTGATGCTGGTCCCCACCTCCCTACCTACCTCCTCTGGGACTAACATCCACCACTGGATGGAAAGTGGGTGGGTACCATAGTCAGTAGCATGGGGCCTGCGAGGCCACCAGTGTCATCCTGTCTGCTGAGGGTGTTTACCACCCTTTTCTTCCCAAGGGCTGCCACTGTGTAATCATATATGAACTGACATGTGGCACGCAATCAGTGTCTGGCAATATCCCCTCCCAAAGGAGGAGGGCTGTCTGTGGGATGCGCAGTCCCCTTTCCCCCAACCAACCACCAATGACGCAAGTCTATTCCAGAAACCAGGTCACCGGTGCAGCAAGCAAGAAGTACTAACCAACTTAATTTTGTCACTTCTGAGAAAACTTTGAAAAACAAGCAACAATTAGTCTCAGTTTAGCTTATATGTTGTCTGCATTTCTCTGTCCTTTCTTACTCATTACTAGGTAATATGCGTGGAAACAAGATCCTTGTCCCATAGAGTTCATCTGCTTTCGCTACTCATCCTTTTCTGGAGCCACAATCCTCTATGTATGACTTCAGCCTGTTGCCGGGGAAAAAGATTATAAGATCACAAAAGCACTGTTACTTTAGCAAGGGGTTAAACAGCAGAAGTAAATGAACTGTTGAGGTCAAGGATCCGGTTTCCATTTAAAGCAGTAATAGTCGGTCGCAAAAAATGTCGTGCTTTTTTTGTTGGCAATAATATATTTCTGACAATCAGATTCATTGTCAGTCTATTTCTCGCTGTCATTTTAAAGCAGCTTGCACTACCAGTTTTATTAGTAATGACTCGGGTCATTAAAGAGGGCCTCAACTAGCAATTGTTTAAAAATCCGTTTCCTCAAGGTTACTTTCTGACTTCCCATACTGCATGTGCATCAGGAAGGCAGTAGCACACACATTCTGGATGGTAAATAGCACAATCTGTATGGTAAATAGCACAACATCACACCAAGATGTTTAATTTGTTCATAGTGGGTGCGGTCAGACAAAAGTTATCCTTTAAAAATTTCAAAACCCAGTATCAGTTCAGGAATGAAATAATACAATAAAAATTAAAAATAGATATACAGATGTTTTTGCTAGCAATATAAAACAAACTGACATTTTTTTGCTAACAAATACTGCTGTTCTAAATTAACTTCGTATTTTACTACATGTGGACCCGCTCCTCCAATAACAGGCCACAGTTACAAGCAATTTATTCCACAGTCAAACCCACAAGTGTCGTAACTGCCGAAAGATCAGAACAGTCATTTTTTTGTCAATAAAATGACAGCAGTGACATCATCATCACCCTACCTTAGATTCTGACGGGTCTGCACTAACAGCAGCAACTGTAAATAAGTGCAGTGTAGGGAGTCACTGGATGGTTCAGTGGATTGGTAGCGGGATAAGAAGCCTTTCACCGCTAGGTCAGGGGTTCAAATCCAGCACAGGTCGGTAGTATCTGAAAGCCATTATCACCTGTTCAGTGGTCTATGTGAAATGAGTTGTGGTGGTCTCAGTCCAGTTCCCAGTGGGCAGGCGTCCACATCACAAAAGCACCAACACAACTGGCACTAATTCAACACTCTTGTTGGCAGTCCCACATGAGAGGCCAAGGACTGAATAGGCATGGAGTCTAAACTACCCTCTCACCTAAGTGGTGGTCCCTCCATGGCAGGGTTTAGGCACACTGGCGGGGCTGTGTGGGGAAGCTTGCATTGTGATCACCCATTCCGTACCTGTCATGCAGATAAGCAGAGGACTTCAGGCTCCACTACTGTCAGTTCAGTATAAGACTAGAATGGCAGCACCCCATACAGCTGCCTAACTTAAGTATGTAAAGCGCTCTGCAATACTGTGGATGTCAAGACCTGGAAGTGGCCCATTGACATCCACGTTGTTTCAAGTGGTGTGCTTAGTCTCTACAGCATTTTCAAATAAATAAAACCAGCCACGTTCGTAGCTGCCAATGGAACACACTACGTCCGGCAATCTGAACTCAAGAGTGGGGTTAAGAGTACTGTCTGCAGGGTGTGGGGAGTCTGACCAGCAGGCCCTGCGCATCACTGCAGCAGCTGTTCTGTATATCTTCCCCTCCCCTGCCATGTCCCAAGAGGTTGGGGGGGGGAGGGGTTGCTGGTACATGGGAAGGTGGCTGTGTGTGATGAGTGTTTCTGTTGAGCTGGAGGAGGTATAGCTGGTATGTTGGGGAGGTTCTATTGCAGGGGGTTGCCGGTCTGTGGGAAAGGAGGGGGGTTGCAGCTCAGGCATGGGGGCACACAGCCAGACTGTTCTTCATGGAGGAGGTGTCCAGCTGCAAGGTGGTGGCTGGTCTACAAGAAGGGGGCTTCAGCTCCAGAGGGGTGTGGCTGTTCCACTGTCCCCTAACTCTTGATGTCTCCTCTCTTCACAGCCCATCAAACCCTCTCTCATGTCCCCTGAACTCCTTTCATGGCCCTCCACAGTCCCTCCCTAATCACTGACACCCTTCATCCACAGCAACCCAGAGCTTCAAATTGCCACCTGTCCACCAGCCAAATGCGGGTAGACTTTCTGTGGGGCAGGTACCAGACACCATTTGAAGCACCCACCAGGTGCTTTTCTTTTTTTTTTTTTTATCAACAAATTTCCTTGATAGGGGCCAGAGTTAAGGAGCATGCATGCAAGATGGTTGAGAACATTTTAACAAAGTGATTTTGTGCATGTTTCCACAAGATTTTAAAGGAGGTACTAGGTGGCTGTAAGTTTCACAGTCACCCAGTATCCCACTCAAAATTCTACTGGAACATGCGCAAGATCACGGTGTCTCAACAATCTTAGCCATCTTGCACGCCTTCTTCATTCTGGAGCTAATCGATATAGAAGCGGAGGAAGATACATTCCCAGGACACAACTCAGTGCCCATGGCAAACTGCAATGAAATGACTGCAAGAATTAACTGTGCAAATGTTTGAGGTGAATGGAGATGAGGGGCTTTTTCTCCCTACTGCTCGAGAGACCCACATGAAAGAAAAAAAAAAAAAGAAAAGAACAATGCTGGTACTGGTGCTGCAGGGACAGGGGGGTGCAGGGGAATTTGGCATGCTGCAGCGGGCTGGCTTGTTAAATCCACCAATCCTGCTGATTACGAGATACATTGGAGGGTACAGGAATGGAGACTGTGGTGATACCTCCGACAAGTGTAGAAAAGAGGCAAACAAGACTCTGATATAAGGAAACACAGAAGGAGCAGGACAGAGAACTATATCAGTTAAAGCAGAAGGAGGCAGGGAAGGCAGTCAGAACAGCAAAGGCCCAAACTGAGGAAAAGATAACCAGCTCTGTTAAGAAGGGGAATAAAACCTTTTATTGGTCCATTAGGAAGTGAAGAAAGACCAAGGGAGGGATACTGAGGCTTAACAAAGAGGAGGGAGTGTGGGCAGAGGGTGACAGTGAAAAAGCAGGGATACCGAACAAATAACTTCTGCTCAGTATTCACAATAGAGTAGGAAGGGGAGATACCTAAATCAACCAGTAGAAACATTCTGGATAGGGGGGGTTGATACCAGTCAATGTAAAGGATGAGAAGGGACTTGGCAAGGTTGGAGGAATGGTCAAATATATGGCAGCTTAAATTCAACGCAAAGAAGTGCAAAGTAATGCACCTAGGAAACAAAAACCCAGAGGAAGAGTACATAATGGGGGGGTGAGATACAAACAACAACAAAAATGGAAAGGGACCTGGGGTAGTCATATCAAATGAACTAAAGGTGGGCAAGCAATGAGAGAAGGCAGTAAGGAGGGCTGGGCGATAATGAGATGCATACTATAGGCCTATTGCTATCCTGTCTGTTCTCAGCAAAATACTTGAGAAACTTGTTGCCTCCCAAACCACTGACTTTCTCCAAAAACATGACCTTCTCTCCTCTGCCCAGCATGGCTTCCACAAGGGTCATAGTACAACCACTGCTTTAGTCAAATTTATGCCAGATACCCTTGTGGCCATCGACTCGGGCTCCTTAATGGGTGCTATTTTTATCAACCTGACTAAAGCTTTTGACCTAGTTGACCATGCCCTACTCTTAATGACCCTGAGATCTCTTGGTTTTTCCCTGAATGTAGTTATGTGGTTTGACAGCTAGGTATCCGATAGGACTCAGGTAGTCAAATACAGCTCCACCCTATCAGAGTTAACCTCTATCAACATAGGTGTGCCTCAAGGGTCTATCCTTGGTCCCCTGCTTTTCTCCATATTTATAAATAATGTCACCTCCAACCTCCATCAGACCTCCTCACTATTATATGCTGACGACATTGTTTTCTATGCTAGTTCTAAAAATATCTCTGACATCAACCAGTGTCTCTCCCAGGACTTTGTACTAATTCAGCAATGGCTGGTCCACCATAAGCTTGTCCTCAATGTAGCAAAGACCCAAGCCATGTTATTTGGTACAAATGCCAAGCTCAAACACTCCCTACCACATTAAATGATCCTCACAGTTAATGCCACATCTGTGAATGTGGTCAACTCATTTAAATATCTGGGTATCACCCTTGACCCAGCTCTTAAATTCGACCTTCACATCCAGCAGACCTGTAAGTCTATAAACATGAAATTTGGCATTGCCTACCGTTCCAGCTATATGCTAACCCCTTCTGCTAGGATAGCTATAGCTCGTGGTATTCTCCTCCCATCCCTCACCTATGAAGTTACAACCTATGCTGCCGCAAGTAAACCTAGTCTTTGGAAGCGGGATGTTACCTACAATAACATCTGTCACTATGCCTCCTCTTCGCACCAGATCAAACACCACTGCCTCCTTTAATCCGAACTCTGATGGCTTTCACCCTTTGCGTCTCGGTCCTTTGCATACGGTTCATTTATCGGTAACATCATCAGAACTCATATACCTAAGCCCCTAGCAGGACTATTTCTAGCTCAGACGTCTAGTTATGGCCTGCGCTCCGTGGTCAAAGTGCCTGTCCTCATCCCTAGGCATCACTCCTCTAAAAGGGCTAGTGCCTTTGCATGTCATGCCCCCCAATTCTGGAACTCTCTTCCTCTAACTTTACGTCTTGCCCCTTCCCATGCCTCCTTCAAGAGACTGCTACGCCATCACCTAGCTGATTCATGTAACTGCACTTGCTTCCAACCACCCTAGCCTGTCCATCCCCCCCTTACCCTAACCCCTTAACCCACTGCTCTCCAGTCATATCCCAAAACACTCAGCACTTCTTTTCTGTAGTCACCTGTCTGGCCTACTCACGTCCACTCGTAGTCCTCTCCTCACCTGTCTGCATCCTCTCTTTTCTCTACTATCCTCCTATCCCTCTTTCCAATCCTCACAATTACCTCCACTCTTTATCTAGCTTTCCTATATGTCCACCCTTGCGTTACAGCACAGTATCTCCCTGCATTCTCCTTCCTTAATTTGACTTATATCCTGATTATATGACATTGCAAATGTATCACTTTTCCCTTCTTAGATAATTGAATTTTACCTAAATTGTATTTATACCTTGCTGGTTACTTCATCTCCTGCCTGCAATGTATTCCAATGCATGTAACTTTTGTTCATTTAATGTGATGTCTTGGTGTATAGTTATGTTACTACTGATGCTCTGTATTCGTTTTCACTGTTGTGTAATCTCACGGGCGTACCTGAAAATAGTCATTGCCACAGCTAGTGCACCCTACCCGGTAAACAAAAATGAAATAAATAAATAGGGAGATGCATCACCAGTAGAAAACAGGAAGTCTTTTTTTTTTAACCAAGAGAGAGACACTAAACTGAAAGCCTGTTTACAGGTGTGACCTGGGAGCACAAGGAAGTTAAGTTACTTGCTCAGGGTCACACAGTATGCAAGTGGGAGCTGTGGGATTCAAACCTAGGTCTCCAGGTTTGCAGCTCACAGCCTTAAACCACTGCGCTATACTGCCTCCTTAAGTTGATATCCCTCTGTACAGATAGTTGGTGAGACCCCATCTGGAGTACGGCATGTAGTTCTGGAGACCCCAACTCATCAAGGACATAGACAGGATGGGAGAATTCAAGAATGCATGGGACAGGCATAAGGCAATTCCAGTGGTGGGTAGGAGGAAGTAAGCTATTGATTAACTAGAATCTGCAGCTTATCTATCGGACAGAGAAATGGGCAGACTAGGTGGGCCAAGCGGTCCTTATCTGCCGTCAAATTCTATGTTACTATGTTAATAAAGTACCTTTTCAGGTGCTCACTCAAAAAAACCCAGGAGGAGCCTTACCTGCCCCAAAGTTAAATACTGCAGTAATTTTAATTTTCTGTTGCTGTTAATTCGGGAGGAAAGGGATGGTATTTTGGCTCCACGGAGCCAACAGCCCAATCCCTTCCACCTCCCAGTCCTGAGCTACACCATGTGCTCTCACAATTTGTGATGTAAGAATATGGACAGCGTAGGGTGCACTCTCTAGACTTATACAGAGTGTCAATTTGGAAAATTCAAGGCCACCGCTCAACTAAAATGGGTCTTGTTAGTGGAGAAGTGGGCTTCATTTTTCTGAACTGACACTCTAAAGTACTGCAAAAAACATTTTACAATTGGCTCTATACAAGCCAATGGAGCGAGTCCCCTCTCTCTCCATATTCTTACATCATAAAACATGAGTGTGGGGCCAAAGTTCAGGACCGGGAAATGGAAGGGATCAAGCTCTCGGCTCCATGCAGCCAAAATACAATTCCTTCCCTCATAAACTACCAGCAAAAGAAAATTAAAATCACTGCAGCGTTCAACTCTGGGGCAGGTAAGGCTCCCCCTGTCTATCTGGGGGGCCATTAGTGAAAGAGCAGGAAAAGCAGTCTTTAAAGTGTTCACTCTCGGTCAAGAGCTGCTAAATTTTTAAGTTGCAGCTCCATTTCACTCATTAGCAACAACAAGAGTCTTGCTTGCCTCAGATCCCCATATTTGTACCAAAGGGATTTTGTTTAGAGTCCACCAAGTCAAATAATAATCCTGGTGGAAAGCAGACGGCATTTAAAAAAAAAAAAAAAAAAAAAATTTTTGGCAATAAAACATTTTAGAGAAAAAAAGGTATTTGTTTGCATATGGTGGTGGGTAGGACATTTATAAATCAGTAAATAAAACGTGCTTGTGCACTGGCTCCGGTAGTGAAAAACTGCAGTCTAGCTGTTTGCTCACTAAGACCAGGCTTGTGCTGGGCTACTGAAAAGCCTATATAGGGCAGATGATTTTTCCAGTCACTAGCCCTGCTGGCTGGTGGCAGAAAGAGTAGGTTACTCACCTGTAACTGTAGTTCTAGGAGTGGTATATGGTTCACACCCACACTCTGGCACTTCAGCTGGACAATGTTATTGGCTAGACATATTTCAGCTAAGCTCCTCCCAACAACAAGGCAGTATAGCCCCCAACTCTGTCCTATAACGTCAGATCTTACACACTGGAAGTAGGATCCATGTGGAATGAGCCCCATGCCCTATGGCAGGCTCCCTACCAGACAAGGAAAAGCAGTGGTCGATGCAAGAAGTAATCCACCTTGAAATTGCCCCTTTTACCGCCAGTCTGCATGGTGCGGCTTCTGCATAAGTGACAAGCAGCTAACAAGCCTGTCACCAAACTCCAGCGATATGTGCTACATAATATGACAGCACCCTCTACAGGTTCAGGGTATGGAGCGTGTGGTCAACCTCCAAAGATAGGCTAGTGAAATTAACTTACCGGTTTATCACCTGGTTGAGGTGAAACTCCGATACTACCTTTGGGAGGAACTTCAGGTTAGGACAAAGGAAATGGGATTTAATCCTAATGGTGTCATGTATTATCTTTCCTGTATAAAAATATGCTTTCACTACTTTTAAAAAACCTTGTCCCTGTGGAAGACCAGGTAAGGAAAATCCAACGCGAGTGCCTGGAGCGCTCCGATCCTTCTGGCTGATGTAACGGCCACCAGGAAGGCAGTTTTCCATGACAGGTGTGATATTTCACACCTGTGTATTGGCTTGAAAGGCTTGCCCATGAACATAGACAAAACCAGCAGTAAGTCCCATGGTGGAGGTGGTTCATGTACCGGAGGGACAAGTGGTCCAGGCCCTTAAAAAGAATGGGGTCCAGTCCATTGCCCTGACACCAGATGGATAATCTTTTCCATTTGAAGGCACAGCATCTGCAAGTCTACCCTTTCTTGGAGGCCTCCAAAACATGGAGAACATCCTCAGAGAGACCCAAGGCCTAGAATTTTAGTTGCTCAGAAACCAGGACGAGAGGTGCAGGGACTGACGGTCCAGGTGGAGAGGCACTTGCCACAGAGGCCTGAAGCTGAGGAATTCGGGGTACCAGAACTGCCATAGCCAGTCTGGAGCTATCAGGATCATCTGCGCCTTGTCCTTCCGGAACTTGATCACCACCATGTGGATCAGGAGAAAGGGAGGAAAGTGTATATGAGACAGAGTCAAGGACCTCACAAAGGCATCCCCCAGCAGGGTCCTGGACTGTGGGGGTGGGCACAAAAAATCCTCAGTTTGCCATTCTCCCAGGAGACAGACAAGTCTACAAAGGGTGTGCCCTACAGGGAGAAATACAGGTTACTCATCTGTAACAGGAGTTCTAGGAATGTTATATGTTGTTCATCCACACTGTCTGGCAGGTTTCTTGCCGCTTTAAATCTTGCCGGAAGGTCTTCAAGCTGGCTCTTCCCACCCACCCGGGTGATAAAACTCTCGGCTCCGCCACATGATGCCAGATCTAGCCCGCTGGAAGCCAGGTTGTGCGTCGAAGCTGGGGAGGCCGGATGGGTTGTGTGGATGAACATATACCATTCCTAGAACTCCTGTTACAGGTGAGTAACCTGTATTTCTAGGGACATGGATATGTTGTTCATCCACATTGTCTGGCAGACTCCTAGCAGTTCTCCGGGAGGAGGGAGGCAAGGTGCACACCCCCTACTTAGGGAATAATGACTGGAGAACAGAGGCCCCAAAACCAGCATCCCGGCGTGACTCAAGGTCGATGTGGTAGTGGGTGATGAAGGTGTGTGCTGACTTCCAGGTAGCAGCCCTGCAGATTTCCTGGATAGGGACGTCCCTGGAAGCAGCCACTGATGCAGCGGTATGGCGGGTAGAATGAGCTCTTATCCCTCTGGGAGGCTCCATGCCCGCCAACCTATAGCAGAGATCTATGCAGGAAGTGACCCACCTGCCTATCGTCCGGCTATGGTGCAGGCCTGCCAGGTGCAGCTTCAGCGTAGGTAACAAACAGCTGGCAAACTTCTCCCCGAACTTCAGCCATCCGCTCCTTGTAATAAGCGAGCGCTCTTCTAGGTTCCAAAGTATGGAGCCTATATTCGGCCTCTGAGGTGTGACTGGGGTAGAACACCGGCAGAGTCAACACCTGGTTAAGGTGAAACTCCGACATCACCTTCGGAAGGAATTTCGGGTGGGGGCGTAGGACAACCTTGTCCCTGTAGAGGACCAGATAAGGAGACTCAATGGAAAGTGCCTGGAGCTCTCCCATCCTTCTGGCTGACGTGATAGCCACCAAGAAGGCGGTCTCCCACGACAGGTGAGAGATGTCACACCTGTGCACTGGTTCGAATGGCTTGCCCATGAGCTTAGCCAATACCAGCTGTAGATCCCACGGAGGTGGAGGTTCTCGCACCGGAGTGGATATGTGATCAAGGCCTTTGAAAAAGCGCCCGACCACCTTCTCCTGCGCCACCGACTGCTTCCCGGCCCACGCCCGTAAGCAGAGATGGCTGCCAGGTGCACCTTGAGGGTAGTCGACCGAAGCTCTTGCTGAGAAAGGGACCACAGGTAGTTCAGAATGCTAGCCAAGGAACAGGAGGAAGGGTCCAGGCCCTTGCCCTGACACCAAATGGAGAATCTCTTCCATTTAAAGGCGTAGCATTTCCTGGTCGACTCCTTACGGGACGCCTCAACCACGTTGAGGACCTCGTCGGAAAGACCCAAGGCCTGGAACTCTAGCCGCTCAGGAACCAGGCCGTCAGGTGCAGGGATTGAAGGTCCAGATGGAACACCTTCCCCTGATTGACTGAGATCAGGTCCAGGCAGTCTGGAAGCCGCCTCAGGAGCCTGGAGCTGAGACTGAGGAGATGTGGATACCAGAACTGGCGGGGCCAGTCTGGGGCTACCAGAATCACCTGCGCCTTGTCCCTCCTCGCCTTGAGAAGCACCTTGTGGATCAAGGGAAATGGGGAAAGCATAGAAGAGGCCCGGGGTCCACGGCCTCGAGAAGGCATCCCCCTGCAGCGAGCCCTGCTGAGGGGAGGGGCATGAAACAGTCTCAGCTTCGCATTCTTCCTGGAGGCAAACAGGTCCACCTGAGGCATGCCCCAGTGGGAGAACAGATCTTGTACTACCTCCGGCAGGAGAGACCACTCGTGGGACGCAGCCCCCATCTAGCTTAGGGCATCGGCCAGAATGTTGGAGGCTCCTGCCACATGGATGGCAAGGAGATCCGCCTCTAGGCTGCGCACGAGGGACCAAATGCGGAGAGCTTCCCTGCATAGAGGTATGGAGCGCGTCCCGCCCTGACAGTTTAGGTAGTGCATGGTTGTGGTATTGTCCGTCTGGACCTGGACTACTTGACCCCGTATAAACGGAGCGAAGGTGGTGAGGGCTAGACGAACCGATCGAAGCTCCAGCAGGTTGATGTGGCATCGGGACTCCCGAGGGGACCAGAGGCAGTGCGCTCTGTACTCCCCCAGATGGGCACCCCAACCCATCAGAGAGGCATCTGTCGATAGAGAGACCGTCGGCATGGGGTGGACGAACGGGATGCCCTCCTGCAGATGTGCTGGAACGGTCCACCACTGGAGGGCGTTCCACATCCCCTGGGTCACTGTCACTAGCTGATCCAAGGGATCGGAGTGCTGTGACCATTGGCTGGCGAGCCCCCACTGAAGGGGACGCATGTACCAACAGGCCCAACGGACCACGCTGGTGCAGGCCGCCATGAGGCCCAGGAGGCGCAGGAAGTCCCGGGCAGAGCGCAATTGCCCAACCTGAAATGATTGGGCAAAGGAGGAAAGAACCTCGGCCCTGTCCACTGGGAGCCGTGCTCTGGCTCGTAAGAGAGTCGAGCTCTGCCCTGATGAATTGGATCACCTGCTCTGGCACGAGTTCCGACTTGGCCTCATTGATGAGGAGGCCAACCTGAGAGCAAAGCTGGAGGGCCAGATCCCTGGACCGCTCCACCTCCATTCTGGAGGAGGCTGCAATCAGCCAGTCGTCCAGGTAGGAGTACACCCGGACCCTTTGGTGCCACAGAAATGCTGTCACCACTGCCATGCATTTGGTGAAGACCCTGGGAGCTAGGGAAAGGCCGAAGGGCATGGCCCGGAACTCGTAGAGGGATCCCTCTGCCCTGAAGCGGAGGAATCTCTGGTGGGACGGATGGATTGGGATGTGAAAGAACCATCCTGGAGGTCCAGAGAACAGAACCACATGCCTCGTTCCAAGGATGGAATGATCTGAGCCAGAGTGACCAACCTGAAGGTTCAAGACCTTAGGAACCTGTTCAGGTCATGCAGGTCTAGAATGGGACGCCAGCCCCCCGTCCGTTTTCGGGACCAGGAAGTACCTGGACACAAACCCTGGGTCTGGTGGAGGATCCGCCACCTTCCTGATCACCCCTTTCTCGAGGAGCAGGGCAATGTCGGCTCGGCGAGCTGACAGAGAGGCTGTGGACCCCGTGGCCCCCCGAGGGGCGACGGCTCAAAAGGGCGGGTCCTGCTCGAACTCCAGAGGCAGGCCCTTTCGTACCGCCTCCAACACCCAGCGGTCCATGGTGATAGCGGACCAGGCAGAAAGGAAGTGGCGGAGCCGTCCCCCCACAGAGGGAACCCGGGGGGAGTGACGAGGCTGGGGGCGACACCCCTCAACCCGTCACTGGGCAGGCTTGGAGGAGGGGCTGGCCGAGGGACCTCCTGGGCATTTTCCTCCCTGCTTCCTATTAGAGGACGCCGCAGGCTTGGTTTGGGATGCCAAGCGCCAGCCTGCTGGCCCTGATGCTGGTGTTGCTGGGCCGGACATGCCACAGGCGCAGAAGGGCGAAAGGACTTATGCTGTTGACGACGGCCCTTGTCCTTCTGGGCAGAGGTGACAGAGTCCAGGGTAGCATTGGACTTTTTGATCCACTGGAGGTGGCCTTCCACTCCAGGGCCGAACAGGTCAGTCCCCAAGAAGGGGATGTCCGCCAATTTATGCTGGGTATCCGCCGTGAAGGTAGATATCCTCTGCCATGCTCTGCGGCGCATGGCCACTGCAGCCGCTACTGATCTGGCATAGCAGTCTCCAATGTCCAGAGCCATTTGGAGCTGCTGTTTCTCCACCGCCCTTCCCTGATCCCTCACCTGCTTGACTGTGGTCTGCAGGTCGGCCGGGAGATGAGGGATCACCTCATCCAGGGAGCCCATGAGGGCGTGGGAGAAGTGTGCCATCAGCACGGCTGAGCTGGCCTGGTGGAGGCCTATGGAGGACGCAGCGTACACCTTGCGCCCGGCATAGTCCAGCTTTTTGGACTCCTTGTCAGGGGGCTTATCCACATCCCTAGCGTTCCCGGAAAGCCGGAAAACCCTATCGGTGACTAACCCCTCCGCAGAGGGGTACTCCGAAAAACCGGACAAAGAGCCGGTAGGGACTGCATACTTCCTGGTCATCCTGGCCGAAGGCGCAGGACAGGAAGCCGGCCGCTGTCAGAGCTCCAAGGCTGGGCCAACAATGGCAATCAGCCACCGGAAAGGCCTCTGTGGGCGAATCTCCTCGGTCCAGTATCTCCATCATGGGCTACTTTGCCTGCTTGGATACGGGCTTGAGCTGCATCCCGGTGGACTCCGAGATGAGCCGAAGCAGACCCATGAATGACGATGGGCTCTCGTCCATCGACTGCCCCCCGAGCACTCCAGGTCAAGGGGCCTGGAAAACAGGGAGGAGTCGTCGTCAGACTCCGAGGAGTCCGTGAAGAGCTGCCTGGGGCCTAAGCCACCCTCCATCTGCCAAGGACGGTTGGGAGTGAGGGTGACCGACAACCTGTGGGGCAGACCCTGACCTGACCGAGAGTCCTTGGTTGGCGCCCCTGATTTCGGTTGTGGAGGCGGAGGTTCTGCCACAATCGGTGGGGCAGCTGGTTTCGGCCAAACAACCGGCCCAGGCTTGGGCACCTCTACTACAGCGAGGGGTTGTTTCAGCCTTTCGGGTGACAGCCACTTGATGGCCGGGGAAGGCAACGGCGTCGGCTTGTTCCCAGACAAAAGTAACTGCTGCCACATTAAGTCCTCCTAGCGTCGACGCAATTTGTGCCAAAGCCTCTCCTCTTCCGAGGAGGAAGAAGAGGACGACGGCACCCGCCGCTACCTCGTGCCGAGACGCCGATGTTGGCGGGATCGCTGGACGAGACGAGGTCCGAGACCGAGACCCTCGGTGTTCGCAAGGCGAGTCTGGGAGGGAGCGGGGGACACCCGCTTTTCCCTCGGCTCAGGAGCCTTGACCGGGGACTCCGGCACAGGAGGCGAAGGCAAGTCCTCGGTCTCCACCGGGGGAACCGGTGAAGAAGGGCTGTCTGCTTCACCAGTCATCAGCCCGTCCAATGAGTCGAGAAAAATCTCGACCGCGTCGACGGGTGTCTCGGCCGGCTGACCTGACGGGGACATCATGAAACCAGTGGCCTTAGCCGCAACCTTGACCGAAGTCAAGTGTCGACTGTCCGGGGAAGGGGACCTCTCCCGCTCCCACGAACATCGATGGTGGGACTTACCTTTCGAGTCTTTCTTTTTGGACCAAGAAGAGTGTGTCGATGGCCCCTCTCCCTTCGTGGAAAGGGATTGGCAAAGCTCCTTAAAAGAAGCTGTGTAGGAGGATCCCAGAGAGAGCGGGATAAATGCCGTGGCCGAGGAAGATAAGGATCCGGCCTGCCGCCGCCTCCTCTCCTCAGGGCGATCATCTGCCTGAGCTGCTCAGTCGAGCCAGCCATGACACCGCCCAACGGGCCTCCTTGGACTTCACTGGCAGGTAGCGCTTCTTGGGGCGCCCAAGCTGTAACCGGGCAGCGCGGTCTTCTAGGACATTGGCCGAAAACTATCGACGTAACTCGCAGGCCTGCAGGTCGTGATCTAGACCGAGGCAGTAGACACATGTGGAATGCGGGTCCGTCCTGGACATCTTCTGCCCGCATGAGCACTGCCGAAATCCGGGAGTCGGTTTGTCCATCGCAGCCACGAGGGAGTAATTAGACCGAAGTCTTGATAACTTTAGAATTATTTTCAGGCAAACCTAAGAATTAGGATCCAGTCTATACGCAGAGCGTTAAGGAGGGAACCTGAGCTTCCAAGCGGTAAGGAAGATCTGGCGTCATGGGGCGGAGCAGAGAGTTTTACCACCCGGTTGGGTGGGAGGAGCCAGCTTGAAGACCTTCCGGCAAGATTTAAAGTGGCAAGGAACCTGCCAGACGGTGTGGATGAACAACATATCCATGTCCCTAGAATTGTTTTATTTGCTTTGTTCTTTATTAGACACTGCACTCAGGAATTATGTGGCAGTGAGGAGTGAAATTCTCCAGCCTCTCAGTGAAAGTAGAGCTGTTTGTAGGCTTCCAACAGAATAAAGATGGATCTGAAATCTTAGAAATTGTGTAGAGGCATTTGCCAGTAGCATTATCTAATGATGTTCAAGTCTGTAGTCCCTAATCCAGAGGTGATCCAGCCGCAGGGACCGTGGTTGGCTGGGCTAAGGGTGTGTTCCACCTACAGGCAGAGTGGTTGGCAGCTGGTCCGAGGGCTGGAGTCTAGCTGCAGGGAAGGTGGTGATCTGTGGGAAGAGGCAGTTCATTGGAGGGTGGGGGTGGTCCAGTTCAATGAGGATTCTCAGCTTCAGGATGCTTGTCAGGTGGCAGAAGGGTTGGCCCATCTGCAGAGAGTGGAGGCATTCCAGCAGGTCAGAGTACCCATTTGATGGGCTGGAGGCACTGCATGTGGCACAGCCCCAGTGTGGGCACTGCACGTGGCACAGCCAAGCATCTTCGTCATGCACAGTGCAATATCAGCAGCACACATGGAACTGAGCGGTGTTGGCAGAACAAGAGGCAAGTGCAGTGACACCAATGTACATGGCACAATTTGGTGCCAGCACAGCACAGTGCCACATGCACTGCTGACACTGCAGTGTGCCATGTGCACTGCACAAACTGGAGTGTGCCATGAGGTCTGCCATCACTATGGTTTGTGGGCACTGCTCTGTACCTTGTGTAGTGTTGTCACTGTACTTCAGATCTCTTCTATTTTTGTGCAGTTTCACACACACATAAGAGAATAGAAAGACAACACCCCCTCAGAACTGCCTAGCATGAGTATGCCATGCTGTGTTGGCAGAGCACATGGCACAGTACACTGTCAGTGTTGCTTGAGGCACAGAGCAGTGTCTGCATCGTACATGGCAAAGTGTCAGCAGCACACGTGGCACAGCGTAGTGTCAGCAGTGCACGTGGCACAGCGTCTGCACACATGGCACAGTGCAGTGCTAGCACTGCACATGGTGCAGCACGGTGTTGGCATAGCACATGCCCATCAGCATCAGGACCACTCAGTAACTTCTGGTATCCTGGGGGCCACCCATGATGGCATATAACGTGGGCGACCCCATCACGCCTCGGTTCTCTCTTAGAGACAAGCTCAGAAGATAACTTACCAGGAGACCAGAATCAGAAGCATGCACTCTGGGAAGGCGATGGACTGGAATGAAAAGCCAATAGGCAATTTACACCCCAAAAAAAGACAGTAGGCAGCACTGAAGGCAACTGTGTCATCCAAAAATGAGATAATGAGGGGAAGGAGGATTGGAGTGCTATGGCCAATGGAGGGGAGTCTCTTGAAAATCAGTTACTGGTAAGTAATTGTTCTAGCATCATCAGAGGACATCTTCACTGGATCACAACTTTGGAATGATTCCCAAGCAGTTCATAAGGTACCCAAGGAGGTGGCCAGTGTCAAATAGGACACCATGACAGGAGGTCTTGAAGCACAGCAAGGCCAAGCTGGCATGTCTGTAAGAGACAGTGTCCCAAATGTAACATTTAAGTATGAACAGTACTCTAGGTGGCAGCAGCACATGTATCAGCCACAGACACATTACAGGAGCAAGCCACAGAAGTGGCCATGCTGTGGGTGGAGTGACCACAAACATAACCAGGAAGCTCCTTACCATGCTTCCTATAACAGAAACTAATACAGCTTGCCAGCCAGTTGGACAGGCATAGTTTAGTCACACGTGAGCCTTCCTTACTGGAGGGTAAATTAAACAAAAAGCTGAGAGGACAGAATTTCAAAATTTCTTAACTGACAAGAACAGGGAATCCACCTAGGCCAATCACAGAGCAGAAACAGATTACTCAAGCCAAACCGTTGAAAGAAGTGGGCAACTGAAAGGTAGACCATGCAGTGGCTGTAACAAACAGTAGTCCTCCTTGCCTGAGACAGAGTTGTGTTTCTCTGTGGAAGAGATTTGCTCAAAGATCTAGTGTTCCTGCTAAACAGTGAACCTATCTTCTCAAGAATATTACCACCATAGAGCCCCACACACTGGACAGATATACAGCATCTCAACAGGGAAAATGAGGCAGTAGAAGAAGACTCTGCCCCCCAAGATGGAAGGTCCTGCAGCACAGCCAGGCCAAAACCAGACTTCCCATGGGAAACCAGATCCAGACTGTAATGTTTAGTAAACTTCTGGACATTATTCCCAGTGGTGGTCGAACAGATCTCAGAAGCAGAGACTGGACAAAAACAAGTCACAGTTGTCATCTCACCCAGAGTGGCAAGCACTGTAATTGTGCCAGAAAGCTCCTTGCCAGCCTTCTGGGAATAGAGAAATGAGGGAGGATATCCACCTGGTAAGACACTGCTTAGAGACTGGTTTGCCCTCCTTACAAGGGGCAAAGGACATGAACAGCTGAGGTGATTGCAGGAGGTCCTTGGTGTAGTCTAGATAAAACTGACACCGCATTGACATTCAGGGAATTGAGAAGCACATCCCCTGTAATCGGGAAGGGGTTAGAAAGAACACAGGCAGGTTGATGGATTTATTCAAAGTGAATTTAGTCACCACAATCGACAAAATCATAGATGAATCCTAAGCACCACCTTATCTGGATTGAAGGTCAGCTAAGGAGAGGTCAACAACTACAACCTGAAGCTCAGAGATCTGAGCCAACTGCTAGCAGAAGTGGTTTACTGGGACACAAATCTGAGGTTGCAGGAGGCAGCAGGTTAAAACAGAGCCCAGGTCAAGAAATTCAAACCCAGATTTAGGTTCCAAGTTGAAAGGGGCTTACAAACAAGGTGGACTGTATGCTGAGCACCCCTCAAAAACCAGTGAGAAACCTCCAACTGAGCCACAGACTCCCCACTCAAGGAGGGTATGGTAGGCCAAGATGGCTGACCGACGCACTTTAACAGAGGAGTACAGAATGCATGACTGGGACAGTGAGAACAGATAACCATACAAACTCTGGACAGGACAGATGAATGGGCCCAGAGTTTTAGACTGAAACCAGATGCTAAAGCATGCCCAGGAGATGCTTCCTAGTAATCAGAAGGACAGCAGAGACCTCTGGAGACGAGCCAAACTGTGTAAGTGCTACATCCTCATGTGCTAAGCATGCAACTGCAAAGCTGGAAGGACCAGGTACACCAGTTGACTGGAACTGAGAAAACAGGCCAGAGCTCAGGGGTAGCTGGAACGGCGGTTCTACTGCCATGTCTCATAGTAAAGAATCTCATCTGCCTGGCCCACAAAAGAGCCACCAGGATCACTATGACTAGCTCATTCTGGAGTCTGTCCAGGACATAATGAATTAGCAAACTGAGATAAAGGCAGAGAGAAAGCGCCCCCTCCAGCAGACAAAGCACTGGGGCAGAAAACTCCAGGCCCTGAAGCAGGCATGCAAAATCATGGCAGTTTAGTGTTGTGTAGATACACAAAATGGTCCAACTCTTGATGTCCCCAATACCTGAGCAAACGTTTTGCAACGTGCTCTCACACCTCCCATTCACTGGGCTGTGCCAAAGAGTGTCAACGGCTCCGCTCGGCTGACGAGGGGTTGCTAGAGATCCCAAGGGTATCACTAAAATCTTCAGGGGCCCGTGCTTTTATCTACGTGGCCCCAGCCCTTTGGAATTCTCTACCCAATCAGCTGTGGGACTGCGCAACCCTGGGGGGCTTCAAACAGGCACTAAAAACTTACGTATGAGGCCAAACTTTTATTGTTTAATTATATAAAATATTGATTTTATTGATCATCTTTTAACTTCTTGTTTTATATTACTGTTTTAGTCATTTTTTGTAAAGCACTTTGGTAATTTGAAAGGCTCTTAATCAAATAAAAATTATTATTTTCATTTTAGCACCTGCCAGACAGAAATCAACTATTTGAATGTTGTGCTGCGCTGCTTACTCCCATACCCACATCACCTCCTAATGCAGGTTAAGAGTGTGCTCCTTCCTGTTTGTCAGGTAGAACATGACACACTTATTTGTCTGAACCAATACTGACAGTCCCTGAACTTGCTGGGCCAGCGTCTGCAGCCAATATAGAACTGTCTTCATTTTCCAAGACATCAGCATTGAGTGTGTGTTCCATCAGGGACCAGACCTCCAAAGTTCGGAGGGAACCAAGATGTACATCCCATCACAGGTTGGACACATCGATGGTAAAAGCAACCTGTGGTGGGTCCCTGAAAAATGAGAGCCCTATCAACAGATGACCATTGTCCTCCCATCACAAAACAGACCTCTTTAGAGGGGCACACATGCTTATTTAGTGATTGGTTAACTTAAAACCACTAAGCATGCAGAAGCCACTGGCAAACTCACTTATGTAGGCAGGTCAAGGGAATCATGAATACTGCAGCAGCCACACTGCCCAACAACCAGATCATGGTTCCAGCCAAGACCATATTGCTTCCGGCCACCAGACCTGCCTGAGCTCTCAAGGCAAGTGCCTGATCCTCTGGTTGGAATGCTGTCACCTGAGACATGTCCTGCACCGCCACAATGTATTTCCTCTAGCAAGGGGTGTGAACAAACTTTAGTAAGTTGATCAAGACACCACAATGGCCCAGCAACTGTCTAGTTCTGTTCAAGTGAGACTCATCAAGCCTGTGAAGGACCCCTTCAGGAGCCAATTGCCCAGATAGGGGAAAACATGCAGCTTCTTCTGACATAGCATCACTGCTACCACTGCAAAGCATTTGGTAAATACATGCCTTGCCAAGGATAAGCTAAAGGGCAACACTCAGAACTCAAAGTGACTGGCCTCAAGACAAATCTCAAAGTGTAAATTGGCTGTGGCAGCTCCTGATTTTTATGTACAGATAAGCATGCTGCGTATCTAGCGCACACATCCTGTCCACCAAAGTCAGCAGTAGAGGGAGACATCCCCCCCCCACACACACACAAAACCCGGGAGAGCATGCAAAAAATTTTTTTTTAAACTTATATTTATTACTTTCATACAAAAATAGAAGATATCAGCAAGCAACTAGGAGATTTGAAATGTTAGATTATGTAGTCTCATAAAACCTGAGGTACAGCGCATGGAAGGAAAATCAAAGTATACTACGCAACTGATGACATCACTTGCTACCACTTCATTGCAGTAGAGAACACCTAGCATAACGATGTAAAGATTAGTGTACTACCCAGCAGGCAAGGCTGATAAAGATTTATGGTACCATATATGATACAGTTATGGTGAGAACTTCAATTGAGAGCTCACTTATAAATTATAAGAACCCTCTATAACGTTGCATAGCTACATTAAATGACTACCAAAACTATAAACTTTGAATAGTATTTGGATACTCTACCCCTCCAGTGGTCAAGTTCTCAAGGCACAGATCTTGGTTCAAAAGAAACTTATGTTTCAGTTCCTGGGCTCTACAAGCCCGCAAAAGAGAACCAGAGTCCTCCAGCCACATGGCGGGTGCAATCGTAAAATATAAAATGGGCAGAAAAATGCAATATTCAGGATACACGACTAACAGTATAATAAACTTAACTCTCATCAATTGACACTGGCAATAAAAAACATACTCCAACACCAGCCACACACAATAACAGAAGTATTTACCACAAAGTAAGGGGATCTAGGTACCAAATTTAACAGCGCAATCACTGTTCAGTCGGTCCTCAGATTCATCAGCACTTCCTGCCTGGACTCCACCACTCTCTTTGTAATCTACTTGCCCACATCCCTAGTATCAGAAAATCTGAACTTTTTTCCCCATTCCCATAGGCCACATGCAACCTATTAGGAAGAAGGGAGTGGACAACCCCCAATCAATGCAGCTGCTGATGGACAAAGTCAGGGGCCTTTCTTCTATCCCTGGGTGTCAGAAAGAGAGCTGGGAAAATATTACAAGGATAATCATCACACTGCAATGGTTTTTGCTCCTTAGCTGCTTTCAGGACGAAGTCTTGAGGTTCTGCTCCCGCTGTGACATCTAGTATGGTCCTTAGAAGTACCCAGGGAAGAGCTAGCCTTTTTGTAGTGATAACATGGTATGATTTTGTTTTCTTTTGTTAATAGGTGAAAGTCCAACAACTTCTTCCATGAGCTTTTTGGTTCTCTGGAAGCCAGGCGAGCCAAAACATGTTCAAGATGTTCTCCCTCAGTCCTTTCCACTAATCTGACAATTAAAATAGCAAAAGCTCGAAGGGCATTCTCCAGTGCTTCGAGTCAGTAGCCGAGAGAAGCAGTCTCCTAAGCTAATTTTGCTGAAGTTGCCAGGACTTGCACAGACTGCTCATCTGCAGCTTCTGTGGTATCCGATGCAACCACAGCCTTTGATTCCTGGGAACTGACCCATTCCAGTATGGCATTTTTTTTTTTTTTTTACATCTGTCAACCGCACCATGGCCAGCACTGCCTCCCACAGTGACGCAGCAGGATTCTCAGTTGTTTTGCTGATGCCTGCTGCACCAGGCCTGGCTGGAGCCACTCAGCGAGGGCTTGTTTGTTCAACCCATCCTCAGACCATGAGACTGATGAAAGTAAGAGCTGCCAAATAATGTGAAAAAGTCCTGATTTTTCAAAGGCGAAGTATAAAATTTACATTGTTAAAGGTTTCTTTACTACATGGGCCAGCCCAGTAGTTTGGCATTTGAGCTACCACCCACCATGCCAGTGACCCAGGTTTGGGACTGAACTCTGGTCGCTAGGGGCTGGACAGGGAAACATAAAAACATAGAATTTGATGGCAGATGAGGACCGCTTGGCCCACCCAGTCTGACCATTTTCGCTACCCACTGCAATACCACAGACCCTACCTGGTCTCTGGCTTTACTCTCCCTTTCCTTTTTTTTTTTTTTTAATCTTTTCTTGGAGCCTTCCACAGCCGGTGCCATCTGCTTGGTCACGGACACCTCGGCTAACCCCCCAGGGCAGGGTCATGGCACCCGAACCCCTCTTAGGGTGCCGCAATCAATGGGACAGGTCGGGAGTCGGGCCTGTGGGCTGACTGCAGTCGAGGGGCCAGCGTCATCCAGGTGGGTAGATGGCCATTTTTTTCTCCTTGTTTTAGTACGAGGGCAGGGACGTGCAATGACGACCAGCATCTGCCCCACCCTCTGAACGCACTGGTGCTGGCGTAGGCAGGACACTCAGCTTCCGCTGGGTGTCCGTGTAGCGCCAGCACACTCCCCCCGAAGAAGGAGGGTAGTCCGTGGATGCTCCATCCTTCTCCCCCAGCTGGCCCTCCGACGTCCCAGGTCCATTCCCGGGTCACAGGACGGCGCCCTGCTCCTGCGACAATGGGACGGCTACTGTCCCTTTCCTAACCACTAAAGGTTCCCTTATGCCTATCCCATGAGTTCCTGAATCCTGTTACAGTTTTTGCCCTGACCATCTCCGTTGGAAGGCTGTTCCTGGCATCCACCACTCTTTCTGTAAAGAAATACTTCTTCACATTTCCCCTGAATCTACCCCTTCCAGCTTCATAGCATGACCCCTTGTTCTTAAACTTTTTTTTTTAAATATAAAACTGCTTCCCTCTTGTACCCTATTTATACCAGTGAAGTATTAGACAGTCTCTATCATATCCCCCCCCTTTCCTTCAGGATGTACATACTGAGGTCCTTTATTCTCTCCATTGTCATAGGGCTTTTGACGTAGGCCCTGCACCATTTTAGCTGCCCTTCTCTGGACTGTCTATATTCTATGTCCTTCCAGAGATGTGGTCTCCAGAACTGGACAATGAACTCTAAGTGAGGTCTCACCAATGATTTATACAGTAGTATCACCACCTCCCTTTTTCTGCTGGCGACACTCCTCCCACCCTAGTATCGCACTAGCTCTCTCCACTGTCTTGTTACACTGTTTGGCCATCTTTAGGACTTAAGATTGTCAGAATTAGGACTTTCTTGGAGGAAATCTAGGTATGAACCCAGGGGACATCCTTTTCAGTTCAAAGAAAAAAAATGGCAAACCTTACAACGCAAACACTGGTTTAGCAATAGAATTGTGGCTGGATGGAATTCTCTACCGATTGACATTGTAACCAGCACAAGTTTGGATTCTTTCAAAATTAAATTGGATAATTTCCTCTTGAGTAAATGAATAACAGTAATAAACAGGTAAGCATCATGGACGAAAGTCTAATTTAGCTTGAAATCACCTATGAACCTATGAGATCATCAGATAGGATTACGCCAGGTCTCTTTCCTGCTTGGTGGTCATCAGTACCTCTCCCCACATCTTGTACTCTGCCCCTTGGTCTATGTGCCCCTACTGCATGATTTCACACTTCTTCACACAAACTTAGCTGTCACACTCTTGAACACTCCTCAAGCTTTCTTAGATCGCTATTCATTTTCTTCCATCCCCCCCTGGAGTGTCTACCCTACTACAGATCTTTGTGTCATCTGCAAAAAGGCATACCTTCCCTTCTAGCCCCTCTGCAATGTTGCTAATAAACCTGTCCCAGTACTGATCCTTGTGGCACCTTGCTGGTCACCCTCCCTTCCTCGGAGTGAACTTCATTTACTACCATCCTCTGATGCCCATCTCCCCAACAAATTTCTTTCCCAGTTTACCACCTTTGGACCCACTCCCAGGCTGCCCAGCTTGTTTAAGAGTTTTCTATGTGGAACGGTGTTGAAGGCTCTACCAAAATCTAAGTAGGCCCCATCCACCACTCCACCCTGATCTAATTCCCTGGTCACCCTGTCAAAAACACCTATCAGATTTGTATGACATGACCTCCTCCTACTGAATCTATGCTGCCTCGGATCCTATAAGCCACTGGATTCAAGATATTCCACAATCCTTTCTTTCAACAGTGATTCCATTCACTTCCAACCACTGGAGTCAGGCTGACTGGCATTTAATTGTCAGCCTCCTCCCTGCTACCGCTTTTGTGAAGTGGGACTACATCTGTCCTCCTCCAGTCCTCTGGAACCACTCCAGCCTCCAATGGGGGTTGAACAAGACTGACAGAGGTGCAGCCAGCAGCTCTCTGGGCTCCTTCAATATCTTTGGATGTATCCTGTCTGGCCCATTTGCATTGTCCACTATCAGATTTATGAGTTCCTTCAGGACTCTCTCCTCCGTCAATGGACTAGTCCTACTCCCTTCCTTCGATGCTCATGTCCCTTATCTGTGGTCCCTCGCCTTCCCCATCCCCAATGAATACTGAACAAAAGTACCTGTTCAGAACGTCCACTTTTTCCTGGTCCCCTTCCACACACCCCCTTCCTTCCTTAGTCTTACAATCCCTCCACTGGTCTTTCTCCTTTCATTTACATAACTAAAACATTTTGTCGCCTTTATTTACTGCCTGGGCTATCTTCTCCTCCGTTTGCGCCTTTGTGCTCCTGACTGCTTTCCCTGCCTCTATCTGCTTCTCATGAAATACCTCTCTAGCCTCCTCCCTCTGTGTCTCCTTATACCTCCTAAATGATCACTTTTTTGCCCTTACTTTTCCAGACACCTCATTTGAGAACCATAGTAAGTCTTTTTTTCCTCTTGCTTTTGTTTACTTGCCTAGCACAGAGGTGTGTTGACTTCACTATTGCCCCTTTTAGTTTTGCCCACTGTCCCTCCACTCCACCCAAGTATCCCCCCCGTCAGTGCATCCCTGAGGCATTCCCATATCTTTGTAAAGCTGGCCCTCCTGAAGTCCAGGACCTTCACCTTAGTGCAGTTCAATTCTACCACAGCTCTTACATTGAACTACAACTTACGGTGATCACTGATCCCCAGCTGGCCACCCAATGTGACGTCTGCAACACTGTTCCCGTTGGCAAGTACAAGGTCCAATATTGCTCCCTCACAATTGGGCTCTCTTACTAGCAGCCTGAGGAAGGGAGAGGACAGAATGTCCCAAGAACTGCTCTCCTCTCCTGGGGAGGGGGGCATGCCGTCTCGACTTCTATCAACATGTGGAGGCCTGGTGGTTATGCAGGCATAAGTGACATAGAAGGGATGGGTCGCAGATCCATACTGCATGCATGCATTTACGTTCCACAGAAGGAGGGGTGAGGTGGGCTTTGCGAAGCTGTGCCCACTTTCCTCTGGCTTACACCATCACCCAGGAAAGTACAGTTATGTAAGAACTTACCGTAACAGTAGATCTTCGAGAACAGCTCTTGCAGCAGGTTACACCATTAGGACTGAAGCCGGCAGGCGCCAGACCCCACAATTTTCTAGCTAGCAGTCTTCAGCGGGGACACCTCATCATCGTCCCGCCCCCCGACACTGGGCGTGAGTACATGAGGCGTTCCCCTCATAATCCTCAGTTCTCCCGCCAGAGACTCCTGGCAGCTGGATGACATCAGAAGAGGAGACGAGGATCCGCCACCAGATGACAAAGATTAGTGAATAAGAATGTCCCATCCGTAAGATGATTGCTTGACTCGACCTACCTCAAAGGGATGGTGGCGGGAAGGTACCTGCTGCAAGAGCTGTTCTCGAAGATCTACTGTTACGGTAAGTTCTTGCGTAACTGTACTATCTTACTTCGAATACAGCTCTTGCAGCAGGTACCAACATGAGGACTGATTTCCAAGCAATAGTGGCAATCATGCACCACTGGGAGGAGGAAAGATAGAGACCTCGATATTGCTCGAGCCTAGGACAGAAGTCCCTGAAGGACGGCTAGACCAAACCCCGCTCTTCACCTCGATGCAATGTCTAGGCTGTAATACCTGATAAATGTATGCACAGAGCTCCAAGTAGCTGCAGCGCAAATAGCTGAGGTGGAGACGTTCTTTAACGCCCGAAAATGAAGTAGCCACCTCTCTTGTGGAATGACCCTTGACCACACCCAGTAAGGGTTTATTGCGCTTGTCATAACAGAAAGTGATGCACTGGATGAGCCACCTAGAGAGTGACTGTTTGGAGACAGGAGCTCCTTTCATCCTGTGAGCAAAGGAGACGAAAAGTTGGTCCGACTTTCGGAGCTGTTTGGTTCTGGTCAGATAGTATCTGAGGCACCGATGCACATCAAGAGTGTGCAGAAGGGCTTCTCCTTGATTAGTGTACCTTGGAAAATACACTGGTAGATCAATATCCTGATTTAGTGTGAGGGCTGAAACCACCTTAGGCAAAAACTTTGGGTTTGTCCTTAGGGACACCCTGTCCTGGTGGAAAACCAAATAAGGCTCTTTGCACATAAGAGCATGCAATTCAGAGATCCTTCTAGCTGAAGTAACAGCAACTAAAAATAACGTTTTCCAAGAGAGAGAGAAAACGTAGCTCGCAATCCACGGCTGGTTCAAAAGGTGGCAGCATGAGCTGCTCCAGGACAAAGGATAAGTCCCAAGGAGGGATTGGATCCTTGATGGGCAGCCTAAGGTGAAGGACACCCCTTAAGAAGGCACGAGTAGTGTCCAGCTGGGCCACCGTCCGATGGCCTACAGGGGCATGATAAGCAGAGACTGCACAAAGGTGCACTTTAATCGAGAAGTAAGACAGTCCGGAGTGGAAGAGGGAAAGCAGGTAGTCCAGAACCAGCTTTTTGGGACAATCTAACAGTGGAAAGCCGCGCGCTTGAGCCCACAAACAGAATCTACGCCATTTCATGGCATACGTTGCATGGGTTGCCAGTTTTCTGGCGGCAAAGAATAAGTCTTCCACTTCTTACGAGACCCCGTATCACATCATGGCTATGTCTCTAGGAGCCAAGCGTGCAGGTTCAATAAGCGCAAGTCTGGGTGGACCAATGAACCCGCCTCCTGAGACAACAGATGGGAGCTGATTGGCAAAGGAACTGGAGGTTTCCAGGATAGCTAGTGCAGAAGAGGGAACCAAATCTGTCTGGGACAGAAGGGTGCGATCAAAATGAGCATTGCTTGCTCCCTGCGAAGTTTTAAGAGAACTCTCTGGATCAACAGGAAAGGAGGGAAGGCATAGAGGAGTCTGCCCGCCCAGGAGAGGGACAACGCGCCTCGCCAGAAAACACCAGGCCCTGGATCTAGCGAGCAAAAATTGGGCAGTTTTGCATTGGATGGGGACGCGAAAAGGTCTAACTCTGGAGTACCCCACCTGTGAAACAGATCCTCTGCCACCTCCTGCAGAAGTTCCCACTCGTGGACTCTGGCCTGAGAGCGGCTCAGACTGTCTGCGATGGTGTTGTCCACTCCTGGGACATGTACTGCAATTAGGTTTGTGCCATGTTGCAATATACACTCCCACACTCTCATGGCCTCCTTGCAAAGAGGGTAGGAGTGAGTGCCTCCTTGTTTGTTGAGGTAATACATCACCACGGTATTGTCTGTTTGCAACAGAAGTGTGCCCGATGGACTCTCCGACTGGAAGGCTTGCAGAGAGTAAAGGACTGCCCTCATTTCCAAAATGTTGATGTGGAGGTGAGACTCCTGGGCTGTCCATAGGCCCTGAGACCGAACACCGTCCAGGTGTGCTCCCCACCGGAGCCCTGAGGCGTCTGTGAGAGGGTCTGATCGGAGGCAGGCTGTGAAGGAACCCCGCCAGAGAGGTTCCTGGGTTTGCCATTGCCAATCCCGAATTACGGCATTTGTGATTCGGATTGGAAGCTGCAGATGGTCTTGCCTTTGATCCCATTGCACCCGTAGCATCCACTGGGTTACCCACATGTGGAGACGTGCCAGCGGGGCTGTCGCAATGGCCGCAGCCATGTGTCCGAGCAGGCGAAGGACCAGTCTGGCTGGGACGGTCTTCTTCACCGACAAGTCCCTGATGAGGGATCTGATGTGTTCCGCACTGTCCGAGGGAAGAAAAGCTTTTCCTCTGACGGTGTCCAGAACTCTCCTATAAACTGCAGTTTCTGGGGCGGCACCAGGAGTGACTTCTCATAGTTGATGAGAATACCCAGTGATTGAAAAGGGACTGGGTGCAGTGAATAGCAGTCATCAGTGCCTCCCTGGGCGCCATGAGAAGCCAGTCATCCAAGTATGGGAACACGTTGTGGCCTTGTCTCCTCAGAGGCGCTGCCCTCATACTGCCGTGAATCAGCGAGGTGCGATGACAGCCCGAAGGGAAGAACTAGGAACTGATACTGGCGACTCTGAAACTCGAAGCGCAGGAACCTCCAGGGCGCTTGAGCAATCGGAATATGCAGGTAGGCGTCCTGCATGTCCAAAGACGCCAGAAAAGTGTCCTTCTTCAGCATGGGGATTAGGCCCGGAAGGGTCACCATGCGGAAGCATTTGTAAACGACCAAAAGTTTGAGGTCGCTGAGGTCCAGTATTGGACGGAGGTCCCGTGTTTTCTTTGGAACCAGGAAGAAGTGAGAATAGTACCCTAGTCCTCTCTGGGACGTGCTCCAAGGCTTCCTTTTCCAGAAGCGCGAGCACTTCCTGCTGTATGAGCAGGGCATGCTGACCTGAATATCGGGAGAGCAGGGGAGGTCTTGTGGGTGGACTGCCTACAAATTCTATATAGTGGCCTTTTTTGACCAGCTGCAGAACCCATCTGTCTGTGGTGATCGATTGCCACCCTGGCAAGTGGCATGCGATGTGACCCCCGACTTTCTTTTCCTGTTGATCCTGAGAAGGGGCGGGGGCCGGGAAGGAGTCATGCTGTGGCAGCGTTTGATTCGGCAGGCTGGGCTGACTTTGCAAATTTATTTTATTTATTTATTTTTTATTTATTTAGTTGTTTAACCAGGTATAGCACACTAAGCTGAAAGCTTTTTTACAGGAGCGACCTGGGAGCACAAGAAGGTTAAGTGACTTGCTCAGGGTCACACAGTATGCAGGTGGAAGCTGTGGGATTCAAACCCAGGTCTGGTCTGCTGGATGTCACCAGATTTGCAGCTCAGAGCCTTAGACCACTGCGCTATACTGCCTCCTTTCAAATCGTTGGCCTCTGCCTGGGGATGACTTGGCCTGGGTCTTGCGGGTGAAAGTGCCCCTCTGCTGTTGGCCGGAATGTGGCTGTTGCCTTTGTAGCCAGCCACGGAAACGGCTCTGGTTCCTACAAAAGGAACTAGGCTGAGACCTGTACATAGCTTGTACAGATCGGACTGCCTTCCCTGCATCCTGAAGTTTGGTGATTACTCTCTCGGAAGCTTCACCAAATAGGACCTCGCTGTTATAAGGGATGTCTAAGATGTTCTTCTGGATGTCCGGGGTAAAGCCGGAGACACGAAGCCAAAAGCGTCTCCGGAGACACATGCCTGAGGCTGCAGCTCTGGCTGAAGAGTCTGCAGAATCATATGCAGCTCTGAGCACCTGGGTCCCCACATCTGAACCCGTGCGGAGGAGGTTCAAGAGCTCCTCCTTGTGGTTGCCATCGGGCATCTTCTCGACCAGGTCCTGTCCCTGCTCCCACAGTGCGTTCTGGAATTGAACCATGTGGGTGAGGTAATTCAGTGACCTGATGGTGCAAGTTGCGGCCGCGTACGTGCGCCTACCCAGGACATCCAATTGCTTGGATTCCTTGTCCGGTGGCTGTGTGCTCAAATGCTAGGGTCTCTGAGACCCGGTCATGCGAGCAGTGATGACCAGGGAGTCAGCCAGAGGATGGTTTGCCAGATACTGGTCCTCCCTAGGGGCCTTGTATAGGCGGTCAGCCTTCTTCAGCACTGCGGGAGTGGAGTGCGGACATTTCCAGACAGCCTTGGTGACGTCCACAAAGGTATCCACCAAGGTCGGCACTGCCACAGGCTTTGGATCTTTCTGCCGAAGGTAGCTAGCAAGGCGTTGTCTCTCGGGGTCGAGTTCTTCAGCATCCCACCCCATATTCTCCTGGATGTGCCTCATGATCGCTGCGAAAGAGGGATCATCCAGAGAAGACCTGGGTAGGTCGTGTGGGTCCGGAGAGGGAATGCTGATAGGAGAAGGAGATCTGGAGCACCCTGAGGTGTCAGATCTGGAATCCTCCCCAGACGAAGTGTACCAGCGTCGTCTGGGTCTCTTGGGACTGGGTGACCCTGAGGGGGATCTAGAGGGAGGTCTTCTCCTTTCTGACGATCTGCCCCGAGGAAGTGGTGTCTGCTCATTGGGGGATGGTGACCGTCCTCACGGGCCCCTTGGGCGGAGGAGGCGGGGGGTGAAGGTAGGTGGAGGCGGAGTCTGAGTAGGAGGAGGACATGTGGCGACCAACATCTTTTGATGGTGTCCCACCAGAAGGTAAAAAGTTCCTTCCTGCCAGATTCCTTCCAGGCAGCCGGACCTGGGCGCCCGGTGGTCTGTCGCTCGGTCGGGCGTTGGGTCCCTGGGGTCTCCCGCTCTGGGGAAGGTTCCCATGGGAGCCCGGCGTCTCCGGTGTCGCCCGCCTGGTCCTCGGGCTGAGTGGCATCCTCCTCCAACGAGTCCTTCTGGCCAGCATCCGCCGGCGACGGTGGTGCGGTCCTCTTCCCCGGAGTAGCCGACGCCGGTCCCCTGGCCGATGCCCTCGGAGGCGAACACCTGGCCAGCAACGGGTGTTTAGGTGTTGCTGGCTCTTGGGAGCGCCGGTGATGCTTGGCCGACGTCGGGTAGGCCGACGTCCGTTTGAGGGACGTCAGGTCCTTAGTCTTACGAGGAACTAGATCCGATCCACGCAGAGGCTGGGAAACCGACCTGGCGTCGGTGTCCCGTCGGTGAGAAGATGATTTGTGGCGCTCCCTGGACTTCGACGAGGCCTTAGATAGAGTGGAATAGGCAGACGGCCTGGAAGTCTTCAGGGGCTGTAGAGAACAGGAGCCACTGGATGATCTGACCTGAACCGGGGGAGGTTACGACCGAGCCCTGGGCGAGGCGGTCGATCTCGACGAGACTTCGGGAGTCGAGGCCGTCATGAAGACCTGGACCTTTCCTTTCCCGGTGTTTGTGGGTTTTACCCGATGACTCCCCCCCAGGAGGAAGGTTCTTTATCCATAGCTTTAAATTTCTCCTCCAAGAGAAATGCTTGAAGGGCCTTCTGGCGGCGGATCCTGGTGTGAGTGTTTAAGCCCTGGCAGAAGGAGCAGGCCTTGGTGTTGTGTTCCGGGCCTAGGCAGCGCACGCAGGCCGAATGTGGATCCTTGAAGGGGATCTGTTTGCCGCAGGCACACTTCGAATGGTGACCCTCAATAGAAGTTGTTGGAGAGGACATCAGTTGATCCAAAGTCGAAAGAAGGGCGAAAATCGTGCATTGGTTCTGGGTGAAATGCATGCTAGAAAAAGTGACCGAGAGCGTGCAGTGATGGGAGTGCAGGAAGAGACCCAGGAAATTATGGGGACGCCTCCTATATACTACGCCCGACGTCAGGGGCAGGACTGATGTCGGAGGCGGTCCCTGCTGAAGACTGCTAGCTAGAAAATTTCCGTGGGGTCCTGGTGCCTGCCGGCTTCAGTCCTAATGGTGTAACCTGCTGCAAGAGCTGTATCTTGAAGTAAGATCTGGAATTTCTGGATTGTGTACCAGGGGAAGGGGGGGGAATAACCTCCCAATCCTGGCATCTCCTAATCTAATTCTGTCAAGGAAAAATCCAAAGGAAACTGATTCGATGGCCTGGGATGGCAGATGTCAGTCTGGAGGGAGTGAAGACATGGCCAACAGCTGCCTGAACCAAGGGGAGAAAATGCTTTATTGCAAACAAAAAAATGTCTTTTCTTAATGCAGAAGCCCTCACGAAGCATGGCTGTTTAAGCAGCGGCTCACTAGCACCCCCCATGTAAAACATTTGGAAAGCCACATGCTCACTGAGTGCTCAAAGGCCCAGGACAGGGCAAATCCTTCTTGTCTTTTTTTTTCCTTTCCTTTTTATCTGGAGGTACCGGGAGTAGAAAGTACAGTTATGTAAGAACTTACTGTAACAGTAGATCTTCGAGAGAGGCTCTTGCAGTAGGTAATTACATATAGGACTGAAGCCGTCAGGCATCAGGACCTCATGGAAAAATTTCTAGCTAGCAGTCTCTGGCGGGGGACCACCCCCACATCAGGTGACCGACGTCATGAGACGTCAGTATAAAGGGGCAGTCCCCCACGCTCACCTTCCAGTTCCTTCCTGCCAAAGGCCAAAAAAGCAAGACGAGAGATAGACGGATATTTCCCATCCTTTAAAAGGAGCTGAAAAAGCTAAGTGGGATGGAGGGTGGGAAGGTATTACCTACTACAAGAGCCTCTCTCAAAGATCTACTGTTACTTTAAGTTCTTACGAAACTGTACTATCTTACTTTGAGAGGGCTCTTGCAGTAGGTAATTACATATAGGACTTGAGTCCCAAGCAGTCTGGAACAAAGAGAAGCTCATGGGAGGAGGAAACTACTCATATGCAGATCCTCTGGCTGTGAAAGTCTCAAGAAAGAAGACCCTGTAGAACAGCCAACCTAAAGCCAGCTCTGCGGCGACAGGCAATGTCCAAACTTAATGTTTCGTAAAGGTATGGACTGAAGTCCAAGTTGCGGCTGCACAGATGTCAGCCACCGACACATTCTTGAAACAAGCAGCAGAGGCAGCGACACCCCTAGTGGAGTGACCTCTGACTTGACCTGGCAAGGTCTTGTGATACTTGTCATAACAGAAAGTGATACAATGAGCCAACCATTTTGAAAGGCATTGCTCAGAAACAGCATTGCCTTCTCTTTTGTGAGCAAAAGAGATAAACAGTTGATCAGTCTTTCTGAGATCCTTTGTCCTGTTGGTGTAGTATCTCAGAATCTGGTGAACATCCAAAGTATGTAAGAGGTACTCCCCTTGATTGGAATGTTGCTTAAATAACGCAGGCAGTTCCATGGATTGATTCAGCGTAGATTCCGTTACCACCTTAGGGAGAAACTTAGGGTTGGTACGCTGAGCCACACGTTCCTTATGGAAAATCAAGTTATGGGATTTTGCACATTAAGGCCTGAAGCTCAGAAATTCATCGAGCAGAGGTAATGGCCACCAGGAAGAGTGTCTTCCAGGAAAGGAACTTTAGGTCTGCTGATGCTGCTGGCTCAAAAGGAGGCAGGGTAAGCTTCTCGAGAGTGAAATTCAAGTCCCAAGGAGGGGCAGGTGTGCGAACAGGGGGTCTCAAGTGAAGAACCCCTTTAAGGAAGGTCTTAGCGACTTCCCGCTATGTAAATGACCTGTTCCCAAAAGGAACATGGTAAGCGGAAATGGCCGCCACGTGAACCTTCAAAGAGGAGTAACTGAGACCCAGGTTGAAGAGGTGATGCATGTAATCCAGGAGCCTCCAGACAGGGCAAGAGAATGGCTTGAAAGCTCTGGAAGAGGGCCAAATGGAGAACCTTTTCCATTTCATGGCATAAGTGGAACGAGTGGAAGGCTTCCTGGCCTCCACTAGAATCTCCACCACCTGCGATGAAACCCCGAACCGGGATTGAACTACGTCTGCAGGAGCCACACATGCAGCTGAAGGGATCCGAGTCCTGGATGGACCAGGATCCCCTGATCCTGGGTCAAAAAGAGCTACGATAGAGGAAGAGGAAGTGGAGGGTCCTCTGAATACTGTTGCAGAAGAGAGAACCACACTTGCCTGGGCCAGAATGGAGTGATGAGGATCATGCGAGCTCCTTCTAAGCAGAGTTTGTGTAAGACCCTTGGACTCAACAGGATCGGAGGGAAGGCATAGACAAATCTGCCCTTCCAGTTTAGAGACACCGAGCGTCTCTCAAAAAAACTCCGCACCCTGGAGCAAGCGAGCAGAAGACAGGAAGTTTTGCATTGAGAGGACAGGCAAATAGGTCTACCTGAGGGATTCCCCAGCATAGGGAGACATCGTCTACTACCCCCTGATCCAGTTCCCATTCGTGAGCTTAGGCGGATGACCGGCTGAGGTGGTCTGCCAACGTGTTCTCGACCCCCGGAACATGAACCGCCATGAGGTGAAGGTTGTGAAGTACTGCCCAATCCCAAACCCACATTGCTTCCCTGCAAAGAGGGTAGGAAGAAGTTCCTCCCTGTTTGTTGATGTACCAAACTACGCACATGTTGTCGGTCTGGACAGCCAGATAACCGGGAAGCAGATACAGATGCAGAGCTTGCAAGGCATACAGCACAGCCCGTAGCTCGAACACATTTATGTGGAGAGTCTGCTCTAGTCTGGACCAAGAGCCCTGGGTCCGTTGAGATCCCAAGTGGGCTCCCCAACCCTCGCCCGAGGCGTCTGTTGTCAGAGTTTGGGAGGGGGGAGAAAGATAGAAGTGAACTCCCCGGCAAAGGTTCTCCTGAAGCATCCACCATTGCAAGTCCTGAACCATCGGAGAGGAGACCGAGATCTCCTGATCTAGGTCGGCCACCAGTTGATCCCACTGAGACTGAAGCATCCACTGAGAAATTCTCGTGTGAAGCAGAGTGCGAGGCACCATCAGAATGGCAGCCACCATGAGCCCGAGGAGACAAAGGACTGACCTGGCAGAGACCCATCTGTGGGTGGACAACAGGCTGGCCTGAGCCTGAAGGGTGGCCACTCTGTCCAAAGGCAGGAAGGCCATACTGGAGGTCGTGTCCAGGATCGCTCTGGTAAACTGGAGTCTTTGGGATGGGATCAAATGGGATTTGGCTTGGTTTATGGTAATACCCAGGCTGGTGAAAACCTGCAGGGTAAGGGAACAGGAGCACAGGAGGTTCTCCCTGGATGGGGCCACCAAGAGCTAGTCATCCAGGTACGGGAAAATCTGAACCCCCTGTGTATGCAGGTGGGCCGCTACCACAGAAAGGCATTTGGTAAATACTCAGGGAGCTGAGGAGAAACCAAATAGGAGGGCCCTGAACTGGTAGTGGTATCACTGAAAAGAAAACTGAAGGTATTTGCGGTGGGACGGGTGGATAGGGATATGCAGGTAGGCATCCTGCATGTCCAGATTGCATAGCCACTGTCCCGACCGAAGGAGAGGCAGAAGACCCTGCAGAGAGAGCATTCTGAACCTCTTGTACTCCACGAACAGGTTCAGGGAGCTGAGGTCTAGGATTGGCCTCACATTGCCCGATTTCTTCGGAACCAGGAAGAAATGGGAATAGTAACCCGTCCCCTGGAGATGAGGAAGGATGGATTCTATCGCTGCCTTCAGAGGAAGAGCGGAGATTTCTTCCCGAACCAGAAGAAGGTGTTCCAGAGAGTAAGACGACCCTGGAGGGGGTTTTCTGTGAGGTTTCTGAAGAAACTCAATTGAACGTCCTTCCGCTATCAGCTGGAGCACCCAAATGTCTGAAGTGATCCTCTCCCAACCCGGCAGATGCAGGGAGAACCTCCCTCCTACTGGTTCCTCTGAGAGGCCCAGAGGCTGTGGAAGAGGAAAGAAGTCAGGAGGTGTGAGGCAACACTGCAGCTGGAACTCCGCTGCTTTCGTTTCGGTGGGGGTGGGGGTGTTGTAGCCAGAGGGAGCCCGGCGTTAGTTGGCCCGCTTCCCTTCAGGGTTTTGCCTTGGCCGTGCAAGGGATGGTGCTGAGGCTGAGGGCTCTGTACAAGGTCAACTTCTTGAGGCAGTGCCCTTCTCCCACAGGCCGGTGATGATATCCTTGACATCAGCACCGAACCCCTGAAGGGCGCGTCCTGAATAGCGGACTGCACTTCAGGGACCAAACCTGACACTCTGAGCCAGGCATGATGCCATAAACCTACGGCGAAGGCCAAGCTCCTTCCCGCAGCGTCCACTGCATGGTAAGTAGTGCGTAGCATGTGCCTACTGGCCGAACGGACCAGGTCTGCCGCTTCCTGTTTGGTCTGCGACTCAGGAAGGGAGCTTTAGCTTCCACCTCGCTAAGGATGGTCTTCTGGTAATCCCCCATGTGAGCGACGTAGTTCATGGCCCTAATACCCAGAGTGGAAGAAGCGGAGACCTTCTTCCCATACTGGTCCAGAAGGCGGGACTCCTTATCGGGTGGAGATGAGCTCAAAGGCTTTGGGTTGGCTGTACGGTCATGGGCAGCGCTGATCACGACCCAGTCAGCCTTGGGGTGTGAGGTAAGAAAATCAGCACCCTCCGATGCCTGATACAGTCTGTCCGCCTTCCTCGGAAGGGGGGCTATGGTGGATGGTTGCTTCCAGATGGAAGAAACAAGGTCCACGTGAGGCTTGATCCAGGGTGGAACCAAGGTAGGAGTGACCTTACAGATCCAGATGTGCAGCTAGCTTCTGCTGCAGTGGATCTGGCTCCAAAGATTTCCACTGATGCAACGACTGGATCTTGCGTAGCAACTCCGTAAAGGAAGGATCCTCTGGAGAAGACTTCGGAGGAGTCCTAGGCCAGGGCTTGCCTGGAGTTCATGGCTCATCATCGAAGTCAGAATGTCCGTCGGAATCGTCCGAGGAAGATGAAGGAGATGAAGACCCTTCCCCACTCGGGGGAGGAACGGACCCCTTGGGGAGCTCCTGGGGTAATGTGCCACCCCCTGTCGTCGAACCAGAGGGGACACCTCTGGTAAAAGGCAGGGGGAGGGGGTCTCTCGCCCTAGACGGGGGTCCGGAAAGGGTTCCTGCGTCGGAAGGCAGCTCTCTACTTCTCTGGTGAGCTGAGCCTTGACCTCAACCCACCAGGAAGCTAGAGTCTCCCTCAGGTCCACCAGCAGCTGGGGGGGGGGCGGTGGAGGAGGGGGATACGGATATTGAGAATATCTGTATGGCGAGTATCTGTACCCCGATGGTGGGAAGCCCGGCGTCGGGTACTGAGGCGCCAGATACTGTAGCACCAGGCAGTGCGGCGTCTGATACTGCGGACCCAGGTAAGACGGCATTGGGTAATACAGCATATACCCGGGCACCAGGGGCTCAGACGGGGCAGAAGGCCCTGGAAACGCCCCCATAGGCGGGCCAAAAATAGGAGGCCCGGCTGGCGTTGGGTCCAGCTTGGGGTGTCATCCGGGAGGGGAATGTCGCCTGGCGTTGACAAGGCCGGCATTGGTGCCGGCGTATGAAGGACTGACGTCAGGTCATCCGGCCCAGCGGGAGAGAGACCTGACAGGAGCGTGCTTGCATCCTCCATATCACCCAGGGAAGGAGGATTAAAATCCCCAGGGTCTAACTGAGGAGACGCTGGGGCCTTGGAAGAGCAACAAGCGCTGCAGGGAACCAAGGCAGGACTGAATGACGGGGTCGGCGTCGGCTCTAACGCCCGTGCAACCGGACAGGCCAACGGTCGCCTTACCGGCGAGATCCAGGCAGACATCGGAGAAGCCGTCATCCGACTTAGCGGAACTGGCGCGCGAGGAAGGCCATGAAGGAGGGGTGGCCTTGTCAGGCGGCTGAGAGACCGTGCGCTGCTCCGAAGGGTCGAGCGACTTAGCGGTCTTCTCTGGGCGGGCATCAGAGGAACTGACGTCCAGCTTACCTGAGCCACTCACACTGGAAGGCTGCACGGCAGTGGCCTTGCAGGGAGTGGAAGCCTCCTTTAACATGGAGGCTCCCAAAGGGCCTGAGCCAGACGGAAGGGTCGATGCCGTCTGGACACTTCAAGATGGCCGTCAACAGTCCCCAGGGAGGCGTTACCTTTATGCACAGCGACTCCAGCCGGTCGCGGTGGCTAAGGAAGAGGTGTCCCGGTGCTTCTCCTTATCCTTCTTTTTACGGTGACCCTCAGATGAAGTTGAGGCCTGACTAAGCTTCTTCAGCTCCTCTTCCATGGAGGTCATTTTCTTCTTAAGTATATGGGCCTCCAGGGACTGCTGCCTCAGTCTACAGGTGGCGGCATTGAATTTCAGGCAATGCTGGCACTTCTCCATGGGGTGATCCGGGCCCAGGCAGAAGAGGCACTTGGGTGTCACGTCCTTGTGCGGAGCTTAGGCGCCGCACAAGTCTACTTGTTCTTGTGCTGGGAGGGAGTCTGGGACGACATACACTGCAAAACCTGACAAAATTCAAAGAAATCGAGAAAACGGCGGTAAAACTACCGTGCGATCTAATGACAGTGGAACTTAACGCGGTGCTTTCGCCAGTTAGCGTGGAAAGAATCAGCGCGGGCGTGGGGACCGCCTTTATACTGACGTCAGATGACGCCGGGTCACCTGACGGGGGCGGGTCCCCCGCCAGAGACTGTTAGCAAGACATTTTTCCGTGAGGTCCTGAATGCCTGCCAGCTTCAGTCCTATATGTAATTACCTACTGCAAGAGCCCTCTCAAAGTAAGATCAAGAGTTTCCTGTTAGTGCAAAGGCTGCACCACCCTTTTGTCTAGCAGAGCCCAGACTTCCTCCTGAAGGATGGAAATGTACTCTGGCAGGAAGCACCATAGCTTGGAAAGTGTCTGAGGGGGCAGAGGGATGATCTCCAGGGCGTGAAGGAGTCAGAAGGAGTGGTGAGCTGCTGACGGCCTCTCCCACGACCCACGGGGGCAAACTGTTGTTGATAATCTCGACCACCACCACAACTAAATACAACTTCCTCCAGGACAGACATGCCTCAGAGGGGGTAGAAACTGTGTGGGGGCAAAGGGTGACAGAAGTGAGGGGTGATATAAAATCAAGATGGCCCCCTTTCACTGTCACCCATGTTGCGGCTTCAAAATTGCTGCAACCAAATTCAGTCGGCAGCTTGAGAGGATATGACCACCACCATGGGAGCAAAATGGACGGGAACCATGCTGCAATTTTCCTCTCCATGTCTCTGGACTATTGGTGGCAAAGAGACTCAATGGACAGTACAGTTATGCAAGAACTTACTGTAAAATTAGATCTTCGAGAGGAGCTCTTGCAGTAGGTAACACCATTAAGACCAAGCCGCCAGGCGCTAGGACCACATGGAAAATGTCTATCCAACAGTCTACAGCTGGGGTACGCCAACGTATACTTCACCCAGCCCCACCTCATTTCTCCCACCCAATACCTGTGAAAAGGAGCGACAGGAGAAAGAGGGGGCTCCTGGAGCCACAGAAAAGGCCAATATGAGAGAAAGAGAGAGCAGGGGGATGGAGGGAGGGAAAAACATGCCTACTGCAATAGCTGCTCTCGGGGGTGGGGGGGGTATCCATGGGCAGACTAGATAGTCCACGTGGACCCCATCTGCTGACACATTCCATGTTTCTATGAAGATCTGTTACAGTAAGTTGTTGCGTAACTGTACTATCTTACTTCGAGGGGGTTATTACAGTAGGTAACACCGTTAGAACAGAGTCCCAAGCAGTGCCAACAAGCCGAGACAACACTCAGGAGAAGGAAAGAGGTCTACCATAAGTAAAATAAGGACAGGAGGCTGTAAAGGACTACTAGTCCGCAGACAGCCCTGCCCCAAAATTAATGTCCAGTCAGCACCACTTGGTAAAGAGCCAAAGGGCTGGCATTGGGCAACGAGAAAACACCTGTGGCAGGCATAACCCAGAGACAGGTAGCAGACAGGCTGTCCATGCAATGGAGAGGCCCTGAACAACCCCAAGAAAGGAAGGGCTGCAGTGCAGGTAGCCAGACGAGATGCAATATGCAGCCCTTTGCAACTGGCATTAGAAAGGCACCGATGCACCTGCCTGCAAGTGAGAGAGGGGAATGAAGAAACAATAGGATGGCCGTTAGAGCCCACATCCCTAGGAATAGGCATTCTTAAAATGGCACACACAGAGGGAAAACGGGGAGAGGGGCCCCCTTGAGGAAAAAGTAAGGTGTAACGCACCTAATGGTATGAAATCCTATACATAGGAAATCCAGTTACTACTGACGATAGGACCTGGTATAGGCTTGTGAAGTCCCCTTTCCCAGCTAGAAAGCCCCTCAGTCCAATACGGCTTGGGGATAGACATACCTCAAAAAGTAACAGAAATTCCTGATAGGAAAGAAGACCTGGAGAATGTCCCCCGGAAAAGGCTAAAGATTCCCCAAGAAGCAGGATCCGCTTCCCACCGGGAATGGACAGGCGGAGAGGCAAAAGGATTGTAAAAGTGATGGGGAAGAACCAAGGCACAAGCCCAACAGGGATGAGAAATCATACCGAAGTTGGTGGACCGGTCATCCCTTGGAAGACAGCCAGAGCGATTAAGACCTCTGCCCGGAAACGTGTATGTGTCCAGGGGGCAGTATGCTGACCCCCATGGAAACTCAGGAAAACTAGAGGAAGGCTTCTGAGCAGAAGATGGCTGTGACACAAGGAGCCAATTGAGAAGGAGGAGGGACTTGAGAACTCTATGGTACCAGTTGCCCTGGACTGGGAAGGGCGAGATGAAACCGAGGGGAAGAGGAATGGAGGGTCCACTGTCCAACAGGGATGCAGAGGGTACCATGCCTGGTGCGACCAGCATGGCACTACAGAGAACATTCCCACCCCTGCTAGCAGCAGTTGGACGGGGAACCCTCTGGAGAAGCAGGAAAGAGTAACAAATGTGTCCCTCGAGATACACCAAGCCCGGAGAGAAACAGGCAGTGGCTGGATGGGCTGGCACTGGATGGAGACCAGACAGAGAATATGTTGGTCACCCCCTCTTGCTTCGTGAAACACGGACTAGCGCAAAAGCCACTTGCAAGGCCAAGCCTGTGTACTGCAGATAATGGTCTACAGGTAGAACTAAGCACCCAGCATCCACTCCGCCTAGAACCAAAGAATGGGCTATATGGTATACTCTCCCACGGTCCAGACTTCCTGGTAATGGGGAAGGATGAACAACACTGCCCTCATTCCAAGTACAGAGAAGCAGAGGAAGAACTCTGTCTCAACCTCTGATATCCACTTGAACCAACAGGGTACACCACAGAAAAGTACAGTTACTTAAGAACTTACCGTAACGTTGGCGGCCCGCCGGCTGGCAGTTAGTTCGCTTGCGGCGCGAGCGACCTGGGTTGAGGCGAGCTCAGGTCAGCCGGAGAGACTGGCCGGGGAGAAGGATCGAGCGTCCCCGACTGCTCTCTTCTCAGGGGAGGGCGCCGGGGATGTCGCCGATGCATGGGGACACCTGGTGGAGGCCAGGAGTACCTCAGCATCAGGGACAGCAAGGTTTCCAACGGGCGGGATGGATGCTGGCATCATTGCATGTTCCAGCCCCTCTAAGGGAGAAAATCTCAGCCTGCCTCTCGCCATAAATGATGCCCACCCCTCAGGCTGCTATAGCTCCCAGGCCGACTCCGCCTATCCCATTGTTAAGTGGCATCAAAGGGGATGGGTGCCCGCGTCTCCGCCTGGGGGTAATCCAGGGAGTCCGGGAGTATGGCTCATGTGGGGATGCACGGCAGAGAGGTCCGTGACGGCCCGGACGGAGCGGAGGAGAGAGGAGGAGGGCAAAAAGTATAAATAAAAAAAAAAAAAAAAAAAAAGAACTTACTGTAACAGCAGATCTTTGAGAGAGGTTTTGCAGTAGGTATTCACATATAGGACTGACCCGGAAGGCATCAGGACCCCAAGGAAAAATTTCTAGCTAGCAGACTCTGGCGGGGGACCACCCCCACATCAGGTGACAGGCGTCATACGATGTCAGCATAAAGGGGCTGTCCCCCACGCCCGCCTTCCAGTTCTTTCCCACCAAGGGCCAAAAGAGGCAAGATGAGAGAGAGGAGGATTTTGCCCCACATGGAAATGGAGCCAAAAAAGCTTAAGGGGATGGAGGGTGGGAAGGCAATACCTACTGCAAGAGCCTCTCTCGAAGATCTACTGTTACGGTAAGTTCTTACTGTAACTGTACTATCTTACTTCAAGATGTCTCTTGCAGTAGGTATTCACATACAGGACTGAGTCCCAAGCAGTCTGGAACAAGGAAAAGCACTTGGGAGGAGGATAACTATCCATAGCATGGAACCTCCGGCTGAACGGGTCTTATGAAAGAAGACCTTGAAGCACAGCCAACCCGAAGGCTGCTCTATGGCGAGAAGCAATGTCCAAACTGTAGTGTTTTGTAAAGGTATGGACTGAAGTCCAAGTTGCGGCTGCAAAGATGTCTGCCGCTGACACATTCTTAAAACAAGCTGCAGAGGCAGCTACTCCTCTGGTGGAGTGACCTCTGACTTGACCCGGCAGGGTCTTGTACTTGTCATAACAGAAAGAGATACAATAAGTCAACCATTTTGATAGGCATTGTCTGGAAACAGCATTGCCTTCTCTTCTGTGAGCAAAAGAGACAAAAAGCTCATCGGTTTTCCTGAGATCCGTAGTCCGAGCGGTGTAGTATCTCAGTATTCTGTGAACGTCCAAAGTATGCAAGAGGTACTCCCCTTGATTAGAGTGTTGTGTAAACAAAGCGGGTAGCTCAACAGATTGATTCAGTGTAGGTTCAGCCACCACCATAGGGAGAAACTTAGGATTGGTGCATAGCGCCACACGTTCCTTGAGGAAAATCAAGTATGGGATTTTGCACATCAAGGCCTGAGGCTCGGAAATGAGTTGAGTAGAAGTAATGGCCACTAGGAAAGAGGGTCTTACAAGAAAGGAACTTTAAATCTGCTGTAGCTGCCAGCTCAAAGGGAGGCAGGTTAAGCTTCTCCAGAATAAAATTCAAGTCCCACGGAGAGGCAGGGATGCGGATGAGGGGTCTCAAATGGAGGACCCCTACGAGGAAAGTCTTAGAGACTTCCAACTGCTCAAACGTCGTGTCTCCGAAGGGAATATGGTAGGCTAAGCCATGTGGACTTTCAACAAGGAATGGCTGTGACCCAGGTCAAAGAGGTGATGCATGTAGTCCAGGAATTTATTGACTGGGCATGAGAAAGGTTCGAAGTCTTTCGAGCTAGCCCAAATAGAAAATCGTTTCCACTTCATGGCGTAGGTGGACCTGGTGTAAGGCTTTCTGGCCTCTACCAAGATGTCCACTACTAGCGGAGAAACTCTGAAGTGGGCTTTTGCTACGTCTGCAGGAGCTACGCATGTAAATGAAGGGATCTGAGACCTGGATGAACAAGGGTCCCTTGATCCTGGGTCAACAATTGTTGCGACACAGGAAGTGGCGGTCCCTCTGAAAACTGTTGCAGAAGAGAGAACCAAACTTGCCTGGGCCAGAAGGGAGCGATGAGAATCATTCGAGCTCCCTCCAATCTGAGTTTGTTCAGGACCCTCAGAATTAAGGGAATAGGAGGGAAGGCATAAACGAATCTGTCCCCTCAAGCGAGAGACAGAGCGTCCTGCCAAAAAATGTCTCATGCTGGAGCGAGCGAGCAGAAGGCAGGAAGACTTGAGTTTTGGGTTAGACACAAAGAGGTCTATATGAGGTATTCCCCATCGCTGAAAGATGTTGTTTACGACTTCTTGATCCAATTCCCATTCGTGGGACTTGGCTGAGTTGGTCCACCAGCGGAAAATGAATCGCAGTCAAGTAAAGTTGACGCTGGGTTGCCCAAAGCCAGACTCTCATTGCTTCCCGGCACAGAGGGTAGGAATGTGTTCCTCCCTGCTTGTTGAGATACCAGACTATGCACATGTTGTCTGATTGTATGAGGAGATGACCGGAAAGAATCATAGAGTGTAGAGCCTGAAGGGCATAAAGGACTGCTCTCAGTTCGAGCACATTTATGTGCAAGTTTTGTTTGAACTTGGACCAGCTACCCTGAGTCCTGTGAGACCCTAGATGGGCTCCCCAGCCTTCTCCTGCCGCCAGTGTCTAGGAGGGGGGGTTCGATACTTAGGTGAACTCCCAGGCATAGGTTCTTCTGCACCATCCACCACTGTAAGTCCCTGATCATGGGATCAGAAACTAGCACCTCTTGATCTAGATTGTCCCGGGTCTGGTCCCATTGTGACTGAAGCGTCCACTGAGAGATTCTCATATGGAACCGAGCACGTGGAACTATCAGAATGGCAGCCACCATTAGCCTGAGAAGGCGAAGGACTGACCTGGCTCTGACCCTCCTGTGACTGGAGAGAAGACGGGCTTGAATCTGAAGGGTGTCCACCCTGTCCGGAGGCAAAAAGGCTTTGCTGATGGTCGTGTCCAGAACAGCCCTTATAAATTGGAGGCATTGGCAGGGGATCAAATGAGACTTTGCTTGGTTGATGGTGATACCCAGGCTGGTGAAAACCTGCAGGGTAAGGGAAAGGGAGTACAGGAGTTCCTCCCTGGATGGGGCTGCCAAGAGCCAATTGTCCAGGTACAGGAATACCTGAACACCCTGGGTATGCAGGTGGGCCACTACCACAGACAGGCATTTGGTAAAACCTCGGGCCGAGGAAAGACCAAATGGGAGGGCTTGAATTGGTAGTGGTCCCCCTGAAAGCAAAAACGAAGGAATTTGCGGTGGGAAGAGCAAATGGGGATATGCAGGTAGGCATCCTGCATGTCCAGAGCACATAGCCACTGTCCCTGCTGAAGAAGCAGTAGAAGGCTCTGCAAAGAGAGCATTCTGAAGTGCTTGTACTCCACAAACATTTTCAGGGAGCCGAGGTCTAGGATAGGCCTCACACCTCCAGTCTTCTTTGGAACTAGGAAGAAATGGAAATAGTAACCTGTCCCCCAAAGATGGGTGGTAACTGTTTCTATCGTAGCCTTCGAGAGAAGAGAGGTAATTTCTTATAGGACCAGAGGAAGATGTTGCGGGGAGTAAGATGATTGGGGTGTGGTCTTCAGGGTAGTTTCTGAAGAAACTCTATTGAGTGTCCTGCTGTTATCAACTGGAGCACCCAAACGTCTGACGTTATCCTCTCCCAACCCGGTAGATGGAAGGAGAATCTCCCCCCTACTGGTTCCTCCAGAGGCAATGGTAGAGGGAGTCAGGAGGTGTGGTGCAGCACAGCAGCTGAGGCTCCCGCAGCTTTTTTGCTGGGGGGGGGGGGAGAGTCTTGGTTGCTGGAGGGGCCAGAAGTTTGTTGGCTCGTCTACCCTGCGGTTTTTGCCTATGAAAAGGACGCCGCTGCCCTTGAGGGGGCCTGTACATAGAGTTGACAGACTTCAGTGCAGTGCCCTTCTCTTGCAGTTCTGTAATGATGTCCTTGACATCACCCTCAGACAGCACCAAACCCCTGAAGAGGGCATCCTGGATCGCGGATTGCACTTCAGGGACCAAACCTGACACACGGAGCCAGGCATGAGGCCGTAGGCCTACGGCGAAAGCCAAGCTCCTTCCAGCTGTGTCCACTGCGTCGTAAGTGGCACAAAGCATGTGCCAACTGGCTGAACGAGCAGAACGGACAAGATCCGCCACCTCCTGCTTAGTCTGTGACTCAGGAAGGGAGTCCAATTTGGATTCCACCTGACTAAGGATGGTCTTCTGGTAATCCCACGTATGTGCCACATAATTCAGGGCCCTAATACCCAGGATAAAAGAGGAATAGATCTTCTTCCTGTATTGGTCCAGAAGCCGGGATTCCTTATCAGGCGGAGAAGAGCTGAGGTGCTTGGGATCTGCGGAGCAGCCGTGAGCGGCACTAATAACGACCAATTCCACCTTGGGGTGTATGTTAAGGAAATCTACACCCTCAGGAGCTTAATAGAGCCTGCCCACCTACCTCGGAAAGGGGGGCCAACGCAGAAGGTTGTTTCCAAATGGTAGAAACAAGATCCACGTGAGGCTCTATCCATAGTGGAATCAGCGTAGGAGCGGTCTCTGGCAGATCCAGATGAGCAGCGAGTTTCTTATGCTGCGGGTCTGGCTCCGCTGATTACCACTGTGGACTTCCTGGATTTTCCTCAGTAACTCCAGAAAGGAGGTATCCTCCGGAAGGGAACTTCGGAGGAGTCCTTGGCCTGGGGTGATCTGGAGTACGTGGGTCGTCTTCGGGATCAGAGCATCCTGTCTCAGAGTCCAAGTCAGACCTATCTGATGTTGAGGAGGAAGACTCCACCCTACGAGGGGGAGGGACGGCCCCTTTGGGGAGTTCCTTGGGGCGCATATCCTCCCCTCCTCGGGCGCCAGAGGGCTCTCCTCTGGTGTCGGGAAGGGGAGAGGGAGTCTCCTGTCTCCGACGTAGGGGAGCCTGTGCAGGGACTGGCGTCGGCAGATGACTCTCGACCTCACAAGTGAGCTGAGCCTTGGCCTCAGCCCACCAGGAGGCCAGTGTCTCCTTCAGCTCAGCCGGCAGCTGGGGAGTGGGCACCGGAGGTAGAGGAGGGGGGATATGGATATTGAGGATATCTGTAGAAGGAGCATCCATAACCTGATGGCGGGTAGCCTGGCGTCGGGTATTGGGGCGTTGGATACGGCGGCGCCGGATACTGCGGAGTCAGGGACTGTGGCACCAGATATTGTGGTGTCGGATACCCGGGTGCCAGGGGCTGTGATGGGGCAGAGGGACCTGGCAGAGGCCCAGCTGGTAGGCCAGGCAGTGGTAATGCTGGCCCGGCGTGGGTACACCTTCAACAGGGTCCGAAGGACCAGACGGTAAGGGGATGCTGGATGGCATCTGAGGGTCCGTCGTCAGGGTATCAGGCTCCGAAGGAGGGTTCCCTGATGGCAGCGTCTCAGTATCCCCCATGACGACCGGGAAAAGAGGACTGAAATCCCCGGGGGCCAGCTGAGGAGACGCAGGGACCTCAGAAGTCAACGTAGCAGGTTGCGGAGAGCCTAGGACGTTGGACTGATCCTTAGCATCCGGCGCAGGCTTCTTGGCCAGGCGGGCATCGGTGGGACAGACGTCAGACTTATCTGCCAAATCCGAGTGGGCGTCGGAGGAGCAGATGTCTGACTTACCGGATTCCCTGCCTGAGGAAGGTCGTGCTGAGGATGCGGCCTTGTCTGGCAGAGATTTGACTGGGCACCCCCCCCCGAAGTGGTAAGCAGCTTATCAGCCTTGTCCAGGTGGGCATCGGTGGGACCAACATCTGACTTACCGGACCCGCTCTGACCCAAAGGCCGCGTGGTAGCAGCTGTCTTCCCAGAAGCTGAGGCCTCCTTTGCCCTGGAGGCTCCCGGAGGGCCCGAGCGCGAGCCAGACGGGAGGGGCCACACCTTCTTGGTCATCACCAAGACGGCCGTCATGGAGCGATCCCCAGAGAGGACGTTACCTTAAGTGCCGTGACTCCAGCCGGAGTCGCGGCTGCCGTGGAAGCAGTTTCCTGCTCCCGGTGCTTCTCCTTGTCACGCTTCTCCTTGTGACCTTCGGGGGAAGTGGACGCCTGCCTTCGCTTCTTTAGCTCTTTTTCCATGGAGACCATTCTTTTCTTTAGGGTATGGGCGTCCGGGGACTGCTGCCTTCTTTTGTGGGTAGTGGAGTTAAATTTCTGGCAGTGCTGGCACTTCTCCACGGGGTGGACTGGGCCCAGACAGAAGAGGCACAAGGAGTGGCCATCCTTGTTTGGAAGTTGAGAACCACACGAGTGGTACTTATTTTTAAGCAATTCGGAGGGCATCAGGGACAACATATATAGTGAATCTTTAAGAAAACTAGAAAAAAAAACAGAGAAATTAGGTTGAAAAGTTCGAAAACTAATGGACCGGTGAAAGACTGACGAGCGTTGATTCTACCGCGAGGAACTTTCTGCCTGCCGACGCAAGGGAAAGAACTAGGCGGGGTGTGGGGGACTGCCCCTTTATACTGACGCCGGATGATGCCTGTCACCTGACGGGTGGGCGGTCCCCCACCAGAGACTGCTAGCTAGAAATTTTTCCGTGGGGTCCCGACGCCTGGCGGGTCAGTCCTATATGTGAATACCTGCTGGAAGAGCCCTCTCGAAGTAAGATCTCCTGGGGAGCAAGGCTAGGAGAAACACAGGAGCTGCTGCCATCCAGGGGCTCGTGGCCATGGTAAGGAGTCAGCTGGAAGCCAGCAACAGGAGAAAACTTTTCGAGCATAGCTCTCGGGAGTCACTGTCCTACCAGGAAAAGGGAAGAGCTGGCCTTAGCTGGAATCCCGGAATTCCACAAAATAGAGGCAGCGGCATGAGGGCAGAAGGGGCGTAGGGCAGACCGTGACTAGCCCCGGAGGGAGAAACAACAGCAGGGAATTGCGTAGGAATAGTGGCAGATGTGCCCTAGTTGAGGCCATAACGCACAAACCTGCAAGACCAGGGGGCTACAAAGGATCCCGGTCATCCCCAGGGCCTGGTCACCCCTGTGCAGCAGCTGGCTGTGACTTGGGGTCCAAAGATGGACCATAGGTGAGGGAATTCCCACAGTAGCTTCACTTCTAAAAATAAAGGTGACGGGAACGGCAGGAGACATGAACGACGAGAGAAACAGGGATGTGTCCCATACAGGAAGAACACAAAGCTCGACTTCTGGGAGGATCTGTAACCGGGGACTCAAGGAAAGCCTCCGTGCAGAGGTGTGTACACCCCGGGGACTGGCTCAAAAGAACTAGACCCCAAAATGTCTGGAGATCCCCTATGCCCCCCAGCTTCCGGAGGAGATGGGGAAAGAAACTGCACCCGATCTGTCTCATGGAAAGGGCTCTATGGTACCCATTCCGGGGAAGAGATTGGTCTCTGCCCAAATAAAAGAAGGGGGCCCGGAAGGAAAGTGGGTAGCCTACGACAGAAAGGGCAAGAGTGGAAAATCCACATGAGAGAAGAAATTATCCTCAGACTGTCTGGGTGGAGGGCAAGTGAAACGCCTAACAACGCCAGTAACATCCTGGATCGGGGGTTGGGGGGGTCATGTCAAGGGGCGGCAAAGAGCATGGGACACACATCCACCTAGATTCTGTGAGCCTTAGGAGCAGGGGGGTCAAGGGCTGAGGAGGCCCAATGCCTGCTCTTACAGAAAGTGGGAGGCAGGCAGGTCTCTCAACTGGGCAGTGAAGGAAAGACTGGCATGGAGAAGAGGGGGTGCCCCAACCTCAGGGCTCTGCCCGAGTCCCACAGGGAGAAAAGCATATCTTGTACTTCACTACCAAAAAGGTCAGAGCCCTGAAATGGAGCATCCATAATGAAGGACTGAACGCCCTGGACGAAGTCCATCAGATGAAGCCAGGCATGGTGTCGGAGACAAACTACTGTTGCTGTGCTCTGCGCTGAAGCGTCCACCATGTCGTAGGCAGCTTGAAGGACGTGGAAGTTCACTTTGGAGACAGAGTGGAGAAGCTGCTCTAACTGAGCCTTAGAGGAGGAACCTAGGAGGGCTTCCAGAATGCCAGTAGCTTGGCCCAAAAGGGACTGTTGGTGAACCACCATGTGCGCAAAGTAATTCTGGGCATGCAGGGCTATCATGGAGAAAGCGTACACCCTTCGACCGAAGTGATCTAATTGCTTAGATTCCTTATCTAGAGGAAAGCCATCCAGGTGCTTAGGCATCATAGTCCCGATGTGGGCTGCCGTTAGAATAGCGGAGTCAGCTCTAGGGTGGGTCCCATAATGGAGCTGACCATCTGGGGCGTGGTACAGCTGATCTGCCTTTTTCAACAATGGAGGGACTGACACCGGCTGCTGCCATATAGTGGAGGTAACATCAACATAAGGCACCACGAGGGGAGGGATGACCACTGAGGCAAGCTCTGGTAGGGGGTAGGTGCTCCGCCAAATGGTGTCGCTGAGGGTCCTGAACCTCCGCTTGCCAACCCTGCGACATCTGAATGAGCCTCATCACTTCCAGAAAGGAAGGGTCTTCCGGGGAGGGGGATTTGGGAGTCTCTCTGATCCACATCTCCTTGGGAAAAGAGTGAGAGGCAGAGTCTGGCAGCTCGACGGGATCCGACTCAGAATCCTTGGAGTAGTCAGAGCTTGGCACTGGGCCAGGAATGGGATGGTACTGGCACCTGCACTAGCATTGGCTAGTGTCTCGGGCAGAAAAGGAGGAGCCCTAGAAGCAGGCCGAGGAGGATTCTGCATTGGTGTAGGGGCCGATGGGGTGCGGAGTTGGTGTCAGGTGCTGAATCGCCACAAAGTTAAATAGTACTCATAACTAACCAGCGATGGCTGATGAATCATCGGTGTAAGGGAAGGCCCCAGCGTCAGGAAGTATGGCGGGTTATACGATGGGTGACCATGGGAAGGCTCAGATGCCGGTCCCATGGGACCGGGCAGCGGCCTGAAGGGCATCTTGCCCTGAAGGTGGCTATGGGCCGAAATGTGGACCCAAAGGGTATCCAAGGGCTGGGCCCAATGTCAGTTGGGAGTCAGGCGCAGGACTCTGCAGGTTCTGGAGGGGTCCGGAAGGTGACGTATGAAGACTCGTAGGGGGGTCTGGTGTCAGCTGGGCCAGAGGCTCCAGGAAAACGAGAACAGGCATGTACCTGTGTTGGGCAGTCCGGCGCCGGGTCCAACGGCAGAGGTCCGTTGGGCGGTGGCCCTGCCAGGTGGAAGGACCCATAGTGGGGCCCTCCGACAGCAGCTGAAAAGCAGGAGGAGCACAAGGGGGGGGGGGACCCTCCGGGTGAAGGCTGTGATCGCAAAGGAGCGGGTGACATCTGGTGCTGGTCCAAAGGACAGTCGGAACCCCCAAAAAAAGGATCCAGCAAAGGGGGCGGGGCATCAGTGGAGGTACTGACATCCTGAGAACCGGCTGAGTCTCCCGGATGACCACCCCAGACGAAGGGATGGGAGGAGTCCTCGACCTTTGGAGATGCCGCCCAACACTATAAACAGAGTAGGCATGGGGCCAGATGCAGTCCAGAGGAAGAGAGGGCTGGTGTGGCTGGAAGAGCTAACCCCAGGAAGGGGGGGACCCAACGTCTGTCGCAGCTCCCGGACGGTCCAGATGCTTGTCCCGCTTGTACTTCTTCTTGGAAGGAGTGGACGTCTCTGAAGAGGTCCCCAGGGAGAAAGATGCATGCTGGCCTGCAGCTTTTTCCAGGGTGGCCAAATGCTGAAGGAGTTAGGTTTCCAGGACCCTCTGGTATCGTTTCCGTGTGGCTTGGCTGAACTTCAGGCAGGCCTGGCAGGCTTTAGTGTCGTGATCCGGACCTAGGCAGATAATGCAGGAGGAATGGTCGTCCTTGTCTGGAATCTGTTTACTGCAGGCACACTTGGATTTGCGGAACTCAGCAGAAGATTTTATTTTATTTAGTTTTTGTTGACCGGGTAAATGCACTAAACAACAACATAGTCTATTTTCAGGCACAACCCGGGAGAGTTACAGACAAAAACAGCAGAAGTCAGCGAAGATATGCAGCCGACGGGAAATAATAAAAAACTGTTGAAAATAAATAAAATAATAATAGAAAAAAACGAAATAGTAAAGACAGTCAACTGAAGCAATGTTCTGCAAGGTCCAATGAGCGCAGGTCGACGGCAGGAAAAAGACCGAAGCGGGGCTGGGGGACCACCCTTTTATACCATAGGGTGAAGTCAGCGTGCTGGGTAGGGGAAAGGTCCCCTGCTGTAGACTGCTGGCTAGAAGTTTTCTGTGTGGTCCTAGTGCCTGGTGGCTTAGTCCTAATGGTGTTATCTACTGCAAGAGCCCCCTCAAAGTAAAATCTATGGTTCTGAGCCCTGGTCTCATTCAGAATGGCCACCATTGATGGGTAAATGAGCTTATTGCCCTCAAAAGGAGTTCAGTACAGACTGCTGTACATTGGGGCAAATCCAGCAAGCCAGAGACAAGAATGTCTGCATATGCAAATACCAAAAGTCACAGCCCTAGCAGAGGCACGAGAGGTGTCTTAAGCTGACTGCAATAAACGCTTGCCAAAAACCAGGCCCTTGACTATTTAGTGACTTCAACAAGGAATTTTTCAGCTCGACTTACATGCCTAGTAATTAGCAATTCTGAAGTTGACTGTGGCCAAAGCAAAGTTCCTCTTCCCCATAATATTCAGTTTTCTAATGTCCTTATCTCTGTGTCTAGTGCTCATGTGATGAGGCATTTCGGACCCACTATAAGCTGCCATAATTACTACAGAATCAGTTTATGGTTGGATAAAATAATGTTTCTTATCCTTAGGGGCCAAGTACTGCTCATCTTCCTTCCAAGGAACAGTCGACAAGGTGCTATGCCTAAGACAGGCAGCCCTGGTGACATCCACAAGTGCTAGAAATCTGAACACAGCAGAAATACTGGAAAGATCATTACAGATGAGATTGATGGAACTTCCAAATAAATACCAGAAAATTTATTTTGAGGAATCCTCCTCCTTTATAGGAAACTGCAGAGTCTCCTGAACTGACCTTATCAAAGACTAAAAGGAAGAATCCTCAGGAGGAGACTGTTATCTATGGACCAGCACCCCTGATTGGCCCCCTACCTTGCAGACAGTAATAATTAGGGCACAGGCACTTACTGTATAAGCATAAGTGTCAAGATCTGAGTTCTACTATATTTTCTACTAAGAATTATATATATAAGGGATATGCAATGGAAGCAAGAGTAATAAATGATTTATCTGCACAAGAGCAGTTTGACCTCAGGCAACCTCACGAGTGGCGTGAGCGACGAGTGAGGTGTCCGAGGTCAAACTGCTCAAGTGCAAATAAATCATTTATTACACGAGTTTTCCACTGCATATTCCATTTATGCAATTCTTTTGTTTTTGCCATTGTAGGGGGCATTTGTTAGTCAAAAAAGTGAATAAAAATATAATTTTCTACCATTTTTTGCTGATTATAGAAAATCTAAAAGGAATCTAGAAATGAAACACCTCTCATTTTGTAGATATTTTTATGCTGAACAACTTTTGTGCTCAAAGCACCACACTATCATTTTTTGTTTTTAAGTTATTTGCATTGGTTTGATGAAAAACTGCACAACAATGGCATTTTCTGCCGTTTTTCACTAATTCTGAAAAAACTAAAATGTATCTACAAATGAAACACTACTAATTTTGTAGATATTTTTGTGCTGAATAAACTTTGCGCTCACAGTACTACGCTATATTTTTTCATTTTAAAGTTATTTACATTTGTTTGCGGACAAAATGAAAAAAAAACATGAATTTTCCGATGTCTTTTTGATAATTATCAAAAAATCTAAAAGGTATCAATAAATAAACCACTCATTTTGTAGATATTTCCGTGCTGAACAACTTTCGTACTCACAGTACCATGCTAACATTTTTCTTTTTAAAGTTATTCACATTTGAATATGGTTAATACTGCTACTGAGGCCGAACATTCTAAATGACATAAGCACTGTATAGATAAAGGGCTGATGACATAAGCACTGTATACATAAATGTAATTTATGTACACAGTTACTCAGATAAACAGATTTATCACACTGTTTATCTCCACCCCTATTGCATAAATATATCTGCTATCATACTTGTACCACTTGGGTGACCTCTGTTTATACCACTGTTAAATCATTAGACAACACTGCCATCTTTAGTTCCAGAATAGCGATTACTCATGTAATAATGTGTGTAACCACAAATGGCCTTCACAAATACAGGTCCTTTGTCCAGTTATCTTGTTTTCCTGCTAGCTCAGCATGCTTTCCCAGGCTAGTGAGAAGTCACGTTATTTGCCATTATCCAATGATGAGACATATATATATCTTTTTTGTAGATGCCATGGTAATTATCTGGGGTATAAGACCCTTTGCATTGCACCTTTTTCTCAGAGAAGAAGAAACTTGTTGCTGCCTATAGGTAAGAAAGATTGGCGGTGTCCTCCCTGGTGTTCATCAATGTGATTTGGTTGTAAGCCTGTTTTATATACCAGAAATAAATCACTTTATGTGCTGGACACCACTTGTATGTCATTTCTTCACTTTTGTGCAGTTCCAACAAGAACCTGAGAAAGGTTATTTTATTACCCAGTTACAAGACCTAGGGACATAATAGCCTGTGTCTGCACTGTCAGAGGATACAGTGCACCCTGAAGCATGTCTAAACACACTTCTACCTTTTCCTCTCCCCAAATGTCCTCCTTCTTGAGGTCTGAGTTATACTCCTCCCCCTCCTCCCTAGGGGAAAGGAGGGAGTTGGAGTCCACATGGGTCCCTAACAGGGGCAGGAGGCTAGATAGGCACTGTTGGCGCAGTGGGCTGTAGCAGTATCACAGAAGGGCCAAGCACAGTCACTGGCAATGGCAACAGCAGCAAGTGAGGCAGCAGTCTCTGGATCAGTTCAGAGAACTGGGCCAAAATGACAACGCTACCATGGTCAGTACCAATTTGCTACTGTTTACCTGAAGTTGACTGAGGAGCAGGATTCTTACCAGTGACTGCAAGGTCCTTCTCCATATGACCTTGTTTATGGAGAAATGACTAATGACTTCCATCTGCATCTCCTTGTGGCCTGACTGAGCTTTTGACATGCCTCAAGGTCATACACCACAGAGTGATGGTTGACTACCATGGTGTAAGTCGGCATCATCAAAAGTAAACAGAAAAGTTCTGAATGGATCCGAGAAAAAAAAAAGTTTCAGTGGAGAGTTAAAGATGATGAAGCAAGCTTTATTTATCTGACGGGAACGTGACAGCAGGCAGAAAAGAACTAAAGTGAATGGTGCCACACACAATACACAGGCGACGCCGAGACATCGGACATTGTGTGTGAGGCTGTCAATGTAGGCAGCCCCAGCTATAGAAAATTTTCTGCGTAGGTCCTAACATCATCATCTTACAGTCCAATGTGTTGGGCTCTTCAGCAGTGTTGTATAAATTCCATTGTTTCCTGCCCAGGACACACAAATTTCCCGGAAGGGAAAGTACAAAATCAGAGCCTACTTCACTGCAAAAGATGCAGGGTAAGTGCAGATTCAACTATTATCATGGTTGGACAAGTCTTTGGATGGTTTCTTTACATTGATCAGGTGGCATTTAATTTTTGTTACCTTTAGAACCACAGAGGGCCATAATGAGGGGACTATTACTCTTGTCCAGCTCTCGGAGGCAAGCACTGCCGGCATGGTCTCGGATCACTGAAAGCTCCTTTAGGATCAAGGCCTGCAAGCAAAAAGATGATACCACATAATTCAAGTGTTGCAATGGTGAAAAAAATATAAAAGAAATCAAATGGACAGCAGGTGGCAAGAACAGCTTCCAAATTAGTAACAAACCAAGAAAAGCAACGGAAAGCATCTTGTTAGTCCATCTGGCATCTTTCCTCAAACTACTGGCAAATCCTACCTGTCAAACCTGCGAGATCAGCTCTTGAAGCTGGTACCTTAATACTATATATATATATATATATATATATATATGTATATGTATATGTATAATGCATAAGTGACACCACTGTGTCACGTGGTAGGGGACTAATAGGCACACTGGTGACCCAGGTTTCTGCTTCCTGTTTTAACACAGTAGACATTCTAGTACTTTTTAAACAGACACTTCATTTTCTGAGAGACAGAGGAGCCCAGTGGATGGACACATGGCGCACTCCGTTTCACCTCTGGGTTAGTTATGTAGTCTCTTAGTGCTTAAATCCCTCAGAATTTTGCTTAGCAACCTTCAGTCTTACCTCCTCTCCATGCACACTATCTTGCAGCTTTAACTGTACACGGATTGTAAAGGAACTCGATAAGAGGGCATCACTGCATCAAGTGGTTGGGGACTGATTAGCACACTGGTAAAGTACCGTTACGTAAGAACTTACCGTAACAGTAGATCTTTGAGAACAGCTCTTGCAGCAGGTTACACCATTAGGACTGAAGCCGGCAGGCGTCAGGACCCCACGGAAATTTTCTAGCTAGCAGTCTTCAGCGGGGACCGCCTCCGACGTCAGTCCCGCCCCCGACGTCAGGCGTAGTACATAAGGAGGCGGTCCCCCCATAATCCCCAGTTCTCCCGCAGGAGACTCCAGGCCGCTGGTTGACATCAAAAGAGGAGACCGAGGATCCGCCACCAGATGGCCAAGACTATAGAACAGGAATGTCCCATCCCGTAAGATGGGTGCTTGACTACGACCTACCTCCAAAAGAAGGGGGATGGTGGGCGGGAAGGTACCTGCTGCAAGCGCTGTTCTCAAAGATCTATTGTTACGGTAAGTTCTTATGTAACGGTACTATCTTACTTCGAGATACAGCTCTTGCAGCAGGTTACACCATTAGGACTGATTTCCAAGCAATAGTGGCAATCATGCGCCACTGGGAGGAGGAAAGGCAGAGATCTCGATATTACTCGAGCCTAGGACAGAAGTCCCTGAAGGACGGCTAGACCGAACCCTGCTCTTCGCCTCGATGCAATGTCCAGACTGTAATGCCTGATAAAGGTATGCACAGAGCTCCAAGTAGCTGCAGCGCAAATAGCTGAGGTGGAGACGTTCTTTAACGCCGCAAAAGAAGTGGCCACCCCTCTTGTGGAATGACCTTTGACCGCGCCCGGTAAGGGTTTATTGCACTTGTTATAACAGAAAGTGATGCACTGGATGAGCCACCTCAAGAGTGAATGTTTGGAGACAGGAGCTCCTTTCATCCTGTGAGCAAACGAGATGAAAAGTTGGTCCACCTTTCAAAACTGTTTGGTTCTGGTCAGATAGTATCTGAGGCACCGATGCATGTTGAGGGTGTGCAGAAGGGCTTCTCCTCCTCTTTTAGTGTACCTTGGGAAATACACTGGTAAATCAATATCCTGGTTAAGGGTGAGGGCTAAAACCACCTTAGGCAAAAACTTTGGGTTTGTCCTTAGGGATACCCTGTCCTGATGGAAAACCAAATAAGGCTCTTTACACATAAGAGCATGCAATTCCGAGATCCTTCTCGCCGAAGTAACAGCAACTAAAAATAATGGTTTCAAAGAGAGAGAAAACGTAGCTCGCAATCCGCGGCTGGTTCAAAAGGTGGCAGCATAAGCTGCTCCAGGACGAAGGGTAAGTCCCAAGGAGGAACTGGATCCTTGATGGGCGGCCTAAGGTGGAGGACTCCCCTTAAGAAGGCACGAGTAGTGTCCAGCTGGGCCACCGTCCGATGGCCTACTGGGGCATGGTAAGCGAAATTGCACAAAGGTGCACTTTAATCGAGGAGTAAGCCAGTCCGGAGTGGAAAAGGGAAAGCAGGTAGTCTAGAACCAGCTTTTGACAGTCTAACGGCAAAAACCGCGCTTGAGCCCACAAACAGAATCTACACCATTTCACGTCGCACGCTGCATGGCCGGCTTTTCTGGCGGCAGAGATAGCCTGCCACTTCTTACAGACCCAGACGTATCATGGCTATGTCTCTAGGGAGCCAAGCGCAGGTTCAATGAACGCAAGTCTGGGTGGACCAATGAACCCGCCTCCTGAGACAACAGATGGGAGCTGATTGGCAAAGGAACTGGAGGTTCCCGGGATAGCTGGTGCAGAAGAGGGAACCAAATCTGTCTGGGCCAGAAAGGCGCAATCAAAATGAGCGTCGCTTGCTCCCTGCGCAGTTTTAAGAGAACCCTCTGGATCAACGGGAAAGGAGGGAAGGCATAGAGGAATCTGCCCGCCCAGGAGAGGGACAACACATCTCGCCAGAAAACACCAGGCCCTGGATCTAGCGAGCAAAAATTGGGCAGTTTTGCATTGGATGGGGACGCGAAAAGGTCTAACTCTGGAGTGCCCCATCTGTGAAACAGATCCTCTGCCACCTCCTGTAGAAGTTCCCACTCATGGACTCTGGCCTGAGAGCAGCTCAGACTGTCTGTGATGGTGTTGTCCACTCCCGGGATGTGTACTGCAATTAGGTTTGCGCCGTGTTGCAATATCCACTCCCACACTCTCATGGCCTCCTTGCAAAGTGGGTAGGAGTGAGTGCCTCCTTGCTTCTTGAGGTAATACATCACCGCGGTATTGTCTGTTTGTAACAGGAGTGTACCCAGTGGAATCTCCGACTGGAAGGCTTGCAAAGCGTAAAGGACTGCCCTCATTTCCAAAATGTTGATGTGGAGATGAGACTCCTGGGCTGTCCAAAGGCCCAGAGACCGAACACCGTCCAGGTGTGCTCCCACCCGAGCCCTGAGGCGTCTGTGGAGAGTGTCACAGTCGGAGACGACGCTATGTAGGGAACCCCCGCGGAGAGGTTCCCCAGATTTAGCCACCATTGCCAATCTCGAATCACGGCATTTGTGATTCGGATTGGCTGCTGCAGATGGTCTTGCCTTTGGTCCCATTGCACCCTTAGCATCCACTGGGTTACCCGCATGTGGAGACGTGCCAGCGGGACTGTTGCAATGGCCGCAGCCATGTGTCCGAGCAGGCGAAGGACCAATCTGGCCGGGACAGTCTTCTTCACCGACAGGTCCCTGATGAGGGATCCGATGTGTTCCGCTCTGTCCGTGGGAAGAAAAGCTTTCCCTCTAACGGTGTCCAGAACTGCTCCTATAAACTGCAGTTTCTGGGATGGCACCAGGAGTGACTTCTCGTAGTTGATGAGAATACCCAGTGATTGAAAAAGGGACTGGGTGCAGTGAATGGCCATCATCAGTGCCTCCCTGGAAGGCGCCATGAGAAGCCAGTCATCCAGGTATGGGAACAAGCAGTGGCCTTGTCTCCTCAGAGACGCCGCTACGACCGCCATGCACTTCGTAAATACGTGAGGTACCGACGACAGCCCGAAGGGAAGAGCTCGGAACTGATAATGGCGGCTCTGAAACTCGAAGCGCAGGAACCTCCGGTGCGCTTGAGCAATCGGAATATGTAGGTAGGCGTCCTGCATGTCCAAAGACGCCAGAAAGGCATCTCGCTTCAGCATGGGAATTAGGCCCGGAAGGGTCACCATGCAGAAGCATTTGTAAACGACCGACGGGTTGAGGTCACTGAGGTCCAGTATTGGATGGAGGTCCCCTGTTTTCTTTGGAACCAGGAAGTAGTGAGAATAGTACCCTAGTCCTCTCTGGTTCTCTGGAACGTGCTCGAAGGCATCTTTTTCCAGAAGCGCGAGCACCTCCTGCTGTATGAACAGGGCATGCTGACCCGAATATCAGGAAACCAGGGGAGGTCTTGTGGGTGGACTGTCTACAAATTCTATATAGTGGCCTTTTTTGACCAGTTGCAGAACCCACATGTTGGTGGTGATCGACTGCCACCCTGGCAAGTGGCGCGCGATGCATGCAACCCCGACTTTCTTTTCCCATTGATCCTGAGAAGGGGCAGGGGCCGGGAAGGAGTCATGCTGTGACAGCGTTTGATCTGGCAGGCTGTGCCGACTTTGCAAATCATTGACCTCTGCCTGGGGATAACGTGGCCTGGGCTTTGCGGGTGAAAGTTCCCCTCTGCTGTTGGCCAGAACTTGGCTGTTGCCTTTGTAGCCAGCCACAGAAGCGGCTCTGGTTCCTACGAAAGGTACTGGGCCAAGACCTGTACATGGCCTGTACAGATCGGACTGCCTTCCCTGCGTCCTGAAGTTTTGTGATTACTCTCTCAGAGGCTTCACCGAATAGGACCGCACCGTTATAAGGGACATCTAAGATGTTCTTCTGGACATCCAGGGTAAAACCGGAGACAAGGAGCCAAGAGTGTCTCCGGAGACACATGCCTGAGGCTGCAGCTCTGGCTGAAAAGTCCGCAGAATCGTATGCGGCTCTGAGCACCTGGGTCCCCACATCCGAACCCGTGCAGAGGAGGTTCAAGAGCTCCTCCTTTTGGTCGCCATCGGGCATCTTCTCGACCAGGTTCTGTCCCTGCTCCCACAGTGCGTTCTGGAATTGAACCATGTGGGTGAGGTAATTCAGTGACCTAATGGCATAAGTTGCAGCCACGTACGTGCACCTACCCAGGACATCCAATTGCTTGGATTCCTTGTCCGGTGGCTGTGTGCTCAAATGCTGAGGTCTCTGAGACCGGTCATGAGAGGCAGTGATGACCAGGGAGTCAGCCAGAGGATGGTTTGCCAGATACTGGTCCTCCCTAGGGGCCTTGTAGAGGCGGTCAGCCTTCTTCAGCACTGTTGGTGTGGAATGCGGACATTTCCAGGCAGCACTGGTGACGTCCGCAAAGGTATCCACCAAGGGCGGCACTACCACAGGCTTCGGGTCTTTCTGCCGAAGGTAGCGGGCAAGGTGCTGTCTCTCGGGGTCGAGCTCTTCAGCATCCCACCCCATATTCTCCTGGATGTGCCTCATGATCTCCGTGAAAGAGGGATCATCCAGAGGAGACCTGGGTAGGTCGTATGGGTCTGGAGAGGGAATGCTGATGGGAGAAGGAGATCTGGAGCGCCCTGAGGTGTCAGATCTAGGATCCTCCCCAGACGGAGTGTAGGCATCATCTGGGTCTCTTGGGACTGGGTGACCCTGAGGTGGATCTGGAGGGAGGTCTTCTCCTATCTGAGGATCTGCCCCGAGGAGGTGGTGTTTGCTCCTTGGGGGTTGGCGACCGTCCTATGGGCCCCTTGGGCAGAGGAGGGGCGGAGGCAGTGAAGGAGGAGGAGGAGGAGGCAGAGTCGGAGTAGGAAGAGGACGTGTGGCGACCACATCTTTTCTGATGGTGTCCCACCAGAAGGTAAAGAGCTCCTTTACCTCTGCCAAGTTCATGCCCGATGACAGGCACGGCGCCGGTGGCCTGTCGCCGGGTATCGGGTCTCCGGGGGTCTCCCGCTCCAGGAAAGGTTCCCATGGGAGCCCGGCGTCTCTGGTGTCGCCCGCCTGGTCCTCGTGCTGTGTGGTATCCTCCTCCGATGAGTCCTTCCGACTGGCATCAGCCAGCGACAGTAGTGTGGTCCTCTTCTCTGGGGTAGCCAACGTCAGTCCCCTGGCTGACGCCCTCGGAGGCGAACGCCTGGCCGGCGACGGGTGTTTTGGTGTCGCCGGCTCCTGGGAGCGCCGGTGATGCTTGGTCGACGTTGGGTGGGTCAACGTCGGGTCCGACGTCCGTTTGAGGGACATCAGGTCCTTGGTCTTGCGAGGAACCGGATCCGACCTATGCGGAGGCTGGGAAACCGACCTGGCGTCGGAGTCCAGCCGGCGGGAAGAAGATTTATGGCATTCCCTGGATTTCGACGAGGCCTTAGATGGAGTGGAAGATGCAGGCGACCTGGAAGTCTTCAGGGGCTGCAAAGAAGAGGAACTGCAGGAGGATCTGACCTGAACTGGGGGAGGTTGCGATTGAGCCCTGGAAGGAGAGCGGTCCGATCGTGAGCCGGAGCTTCGGGAGTCCGAGGCCCTCGCAGGGGACCTGGGCCTTTCCTTTTTCCGGTGTTTATCCCGGTGCTTGTGAGTTTTAACAGACGACTCCCCCTTGGAGGGAGGTTCTTTGTCCATGGTTTTCAGTTTCTCCTCTAAGAGAAATGCTTGAAGGGCCTTCTGGCAGCGGATCCTGGTGCGACTGTTGAAGCCCTGGCAGAAGAAGCAGGCCTTAGTGTCGTTTTCCAGGCCTAGGCAGCGCACGCAGGCCAAATGTGGATCCTTGAAGGGGATCTGTTTGCCAGAGGCACACTTCGATTGGTGACCCTCCAGAGAAGTAGTTGGAGAGGACATCAGTTGAATCCAAAGTCGTGAAGGAAGACAAAATCGTTGTAGCTCTAAAGGTCGTCGCATGCTAGAAAAAGAACCGAGAGGCCGATACTTGCGATGTCGACGGTGGGAAAAGAAATACAGGTTACTCACCTGTAACAGGAGTTCTAGGAATGGTATATGTTGTTCATCCACACTTATTGGCAGGTATCCTTGCCGCTTTAAATCTTGCCGGAAGGTCTTCAAGCTGGCTCCTCCCACCCACCCGGGTGGTATAACTCTCGGCTCCGCCCAATGACGCCAGATCTGGCCCGCTGGAAGCTCAGGTTGTGCGTCGAAGCCGGGGAGGTCGGGTGGGTCGTGTGGATGAACAACATATACCATTCCTAGAACTCCTGTTACAGGTGAGTAACCTGTATTTCTAGGGACATGGATATGTTGTTCATCCACACTTATTGGCAGACTCCTAGCAGTTCTCCGGGAGGAGGGAGGCAAGATGCACACCCCAATACTTACTTGGGAAAGAGAGACTGGAGAACCGAGGCCCCAAAACCAGCATCCCGGCGTGACTCAAGGTCGATGTGGTAATGGGTAATGAAGGTGTGTGCTGACTTCCAGGTAGCAGCCCTGCAGATTTCCTGGATAGGGACGTCCCTGGAAGCAGCCACCGTTGCAGCAGTATGGCGGGTAGAATAAGCTCTTATCCTCTGGGAGGCTCCATGCCCGCCAACTTATAGCAGAGATCTATGCAGGAGGTGACCCACCTGCTTATCGTCCCGCTTGGCTGCAGGTCTGCCAGATGCGGCTTCAGCATAGGTGACAAACAGCTGGCGAACCTCCCTCGAATTTCAGCCGTGGCGCCTTGTAATAGGCGAGCCCTTCTAGGGTCCAGAGTATGGAGCCTATATTCGGCCTCCGAGGTGATCGGGTAGAACACCGGCAGAGTCAACACCTGGTTAAGGTGAAACTCCGACACCACCTTCGAAGGAATTTCGGTGGGGGAGGACAACCTTGTCCCTGTGGAAGACCAGGTAAGGAGACTCGATGGAAAGCGCCTGGAGCTCTCCCATCCTTCTGGCTGACGTGATAGCCACCAAGAAGGCGGTCTTCCACGACGGAGAGAGAGCACACCTGTGCATAGGTTCGAATGGCTTGCCCATGAGCTTTGCCAGTACCAGCAGTAGATCCCACGGAGGTGGAGGTTCTCGCACCGGAGGGGAAATGTGATCAAGGCCTTTGAAAAAGCGCCAGACCACCTTCTCCTGTGCCACCGACTGCTTCCCGGCCCGCGCCCGGTGAGCGGAGATGGCTGCCAGGTGCACCCTTAGGGTCGTCGACCTAAGCCCTTGATTAGAAAGGGACCATAAATAGTCCAAGATGCTTGCCAAGGAACAGGAGGAAGGGTCCAAGCCCTGTTCTGACACCAAATGGAAAACCTTTTCCATTTGAAGGCATAGCATTTTCTGGTCGACTCTACGGGACGCCTCAACTACATTGAGGACCTCGTCAGAAAGACCCAAGGCCTGGAACTCTAGCTCAGGAACCAGGCCGTCCAGGTGCAGGGATTGAAGGTCCGGATGGAACACCTTCCCTGATTGACTGAGAGCAGGTCCGGGCGAGCTGGAAGCTGCCGCGAGTCCTGGAGCTGAGACTGAGGAGATCTGGTACCAGAACTGGCGAGGCCAGTCTGGGGCTATCAGAATCACCTGCGCCTTGTCCCTCCTCGCCTTGAGAAGCACCTTGTGGATCAAGGGAAATGGGGGAAAGGCGCAGAAGAGGCCCGGGGTCCATTGCCTCGAGAAAGGCATCCCCCTGCAGCGAGCCCTGCTGAGGGGGGCGGGCATGGAACAGCCTCAGCTTCGCGTTCTCCTTGGAGGCAAACAGGTCCACCTGAGGTGTGCCCCAATGGGAGAACAGATGCTGTACTACCTCCGCAGGAGAGACCACTGTGGGATGCAGCCCCTATCCGGCTTAGGGCATCGGCCAGGGGTGTTGGAGGCTCCTGCCACATGAATGGCTAGGAGATCCGCCTCCAGGCCGCATCTAGTGACCAAATGGGAGAGCTTCCTTGCATAGAAGCATGGAGCGCGGCCCGCCCTGGCGGTTTAGATAGTACATGGTCGTGGTGTTGTCCGTCTGGACTGGACCACTTGACCCCGGAGGAACGGAGCAAAGGCGGTGAGAGCTAGGCGGACCGCTCGGAGCTCCAGCAGGTTGATGTGGCATCGGGACTCCCGCGGGGACCAGAGGCCGTGAGCCCGGTGTTCCCCCAGATGGGCACCCCAACCCATCAGAGAGGCATCGGTCGATAGAGAGACCGTCGGCTCGGGGCGGACGAACGGGATGCCCTCCTGCAAATGACCTGGAACGATCCACCACTGGAGAGCGTTCCACATCTCCTGTGTCACCGACACAAGCTGGTCCAAAGGATCGCAGCGTTGTGACCACTGACTGGCCAGTCCCCATTGAAGGGAACGCATGTTCCAGCGGGCCCAACGGACCACGCTGGTGCAGGCCGCCATGAGACCCAGGAGGCGCAGGAAGTCCCGGGCAGGGCGCAATTGTCCAACCAGAAATGATTGGGCAAAGGAGGAAAGAACCTCGGCCCTGTCCGCCGGAAGCCGCGCTCTGGCTCGAAGAGAGTCGAGCTGCGCCCCGATGAACAGAATCACCTGCTTCGGCTCGAGTTCCGACTTGGCCTCGTTGATAAGGAGGCCCAGTTGAGAGCAGACCTGGAGGGCCAGATCTCGGGACCACTCCACCTCCTGCCTGGAGGGAGCTGCTATCAGCCAGTCGTCCACGTAAAGGTACACCCGGACCCTTCAGCACTGCAGGAATGCTGTCACCACTGCCATGCATTTGGTGAAGACCCAGGGAGCTGGAGACAAGACGAAGGGCATGGCTCGGAAGTCGAAAAGGGATCCTTCCGCTCGGAAGTGAAGGAATCTCTGGTGAGACGGACGGATAGGGACGTGGAAAAACGCGTCCTGCAAGTCCAGAGAGCAGAACCACACGCCGCGTTCCAAGGATGGTAGTATCTGAGCCAGAGTGACCATCCTGAAGGTTCGAGACCTTAGGAACTTGTTTAGGTCGTGTAGGTCGAGAATGGGGCGCCAGCCCCCCGTCCGTTTCGGAACCAGGAAGTACCTGGACACAAACCCTGGGTCTGAGGGGGGGTCCGCTACCACCCTGATCACCTCCTTTCGGAGGAGGAGAGCGATGTCGGCTCGACGAGCCGACAGTGAGGCTACGGACCCCGAGGCCCCCCCCGAGGAGCGACGGCTCTGAAGGGTGGGACCTGCTCAAATTCCAGAGGCAGGCCTTTTCCCACCACCTCCAGTACCCACCTGTCCGTGGTAACAGCGGACCAGGCGGAAAGGAAGTGTCGGAGCCGTCCCCCCATGAGGGGAACCAGGGGTAAGGTGACTGGGATGGGGGCGACACCCCTCAGCCCGTTACTGGGCAGGCTTGGAGGAAGGACCGGCCGAGGGACCTCCTGGGCCTTTCCCTCCCTGCCTCCTGTTAGAGGAAGCCGGTGGCTTGGGTTTGGGATGCCAAGGCCGAGCCTGCTGGCCCTGACGTTGCTGGGCCGGGCGCCCGGGGGCGCAGAAGGACGAAAGGGCTTAGGCTGTGGTTTGCGGCCTTTGTCCTTCTGAGCGGAAGAGACCGAGTCCAAGGTAGCATTGGACTTCTCGATCCTCTGCAGGTGACCTTCCACCCCAGGGCCGAAGAGGTCAGTCCCCAAAAAGGGAACATCCGCCAACTTGTGCTGGGTATCCGAAGTAAAGGTGGATATCCTCAGCCAAGCCCGTCCGACGCATAGCCACTGCGGCCGCCACCGACCTGGCACACGAGTCCCCAATATCTAAAGCAGTCTGGAGCTGCTGTTTGGCCACTGCCCTGCCCTGGTCCCGCACCTGCTTGACCGTAGTCTGCAGATCCGCGGGAAGATGAGGGATGACCTCATCCAGGGAGCCCAACAGGGCATGAGAAAAATGTGCCATGAGGACGGCCGAACTGGCCTGACGAAGGCCGAGAGAGGACGCAGCATAGACTTTTCGCCCGACATAATCCAATTTCTTGGATTCATTGTCGGGAGGTTTGTCCACATCCCTGGCGTTGCCGGCGCGCCGGAAAACGCTGTCGGTAACCAACCCCTCAGCAGAGGGGTGCTCAAAACCGGGACAGGAACCGGTAGGGACCGCATACTTCCTGGCCATCCTGGCCGAAGGCGCAGGACAGGAAGCAGGGCGCTGCCAAAGCGCCAAGGCCGGACCCACTATGGCCTCGGCCACCGGAAAGGCCTCCGTTGGAGAATCCCCTCGGTCCAGAATCTCCGTGAGGGGATACCTGGCCTGTTTGGAAACGGGTTCGAGCTTCATCCCGGTGGACTCCGAGATGAGCCGAAGCAGTCCTAGGAAGGACGACAGGCTATCGTCCATTGACTGTCCTCCTGAGGACTCCAAGTCTAGTCGCTTGGAGAAAAGGAGGAATTATCCTCGACTCGGACGAGTCCTCAAGAGCTGCCTCTGGCCTGAGCCACCTCTACCTGCCGAGGTCGGTCGGGAGTGAGGGTAACAGACAGCCTATGGGGTAGACCCTTAGCCGACCGAGAATCCCTGGTCGGAGCCCCAAATAGTGGCTGTGGAGGCGGAGGTTCCACCGGAATCGGTGGAGCAGCTGGTTTTGGCCGAACAACCGGCCTGGGTACAGGCTCCTCGGGTAAGTCGAGGGGTTGTGTCGGCCGCTCCGGTGACAGCCACTTAATGGCCGGGGAAGGCGACTGCGTCGGCTTATTCCCGGTCAGGAGGAACTGTTGCCACATGAGGTCCTCGTACCGTCGACGTAACTTACGCCGAAGCCTCCCCTCGTCCGAGGAGGAGGACGGAGCGGCGACGCCGCTTACCGCGGTGCCGAGACCGAGACCGCCTGACGACGGATCGGCTGGACCGCCAAGAGGTCCGACCGACCGAGAGCCCTTGGCTTTTCCAGGTCGGTGCGGGAAGTGTCGGCAGGAACTGGCACTCCTTCGGCTCGAGGTCATCCGAGGGCTCCGGAACCGAGGCACAGGCAAGCCCACGGATCTCAACTTCGGGGAACCGGGAGAGGGAGTCTCGGTTTATAGGTGACAACCCGTCCAACGGATCGAGAAAAATCTCGACTTGCCGACGGGAGTCTCAGTCAACTGACCTGACGGGACACCGGGAGACCAGTGGTCGAAGCCGAGCGGTCGATCAAGTCGCACGACTGGGAGAGGGACCTTCCCGCCTCCCAAGAGCGCCGACGGAGGGATTTACTTTGTCCCTCTTTTGGACCGAGAAAGGTCCAGCAGAGCTGGCCTTCTCCTTAGTGGAGAGGGACAGACAAAGCTCCTTAAAGGAAGCTGTATGGAGGAACCCAGAAGCGGGATAAATGCGCGGCCGAGGAAGATCTCGACCCGTGCGCCTCCTCTTCGAGGGTGATCATCTGCTCGAGCTGATCCGCCCGAGGCCGCCGTCATGGCACGCCAACGGGCCTCCTTAGACTTCACCGGAGGGAAACGCTTCTCGGGACGGCCCAGATGCAATCGGGCAGCACGGTCTTCGAGGACATAGGCCGAAAAGGAAGAGCACAAGTTGCAGTCCTGCGGGTTGTGCTCAAGGCCTAAACAGTAGACACACATGGAGTATGGATCCGTCCGAGACATCTTCTGCCCGCAGGGGCATCTCCGAAAACCAGGAGTCGATTTGTCCATCGCAGCCGCGAGGATTGAAGACTGAAGTCTTTTTAGCAAAAACTTTTAAATTCGCAAAGGGAAGAAATAGGAACCAGTCTCAAACGCAGAGCGTTAAGGAGGGAACCTGAGCTTCCAAGCGGTAAGGAAGATCTGGCGTCATGGGGCGGAGCCGAGAGTTATACCACCCGGGTGGGTGGGAGGAGCCAGCTTGAAGACCTTCCGGCAAGATTTAAAGCGGCAAGGATACCTGCCAATAAGTGTGGATGAACAACATATCCATGTCCCTAGAACTGGGATTATGGGGGACCGCCTCCTATGTATTACGCCTGACGCCGGAGGCGGGACCGACGTCGGAGGCGGTCCCCGCTGAAGACTACTAGCTAGAAAATTTCCGTGGGGTCCTGACGCCTGCCGGCTTCAGTCCTAATGGTGTAACCTGCTGCAAGAGCTGTATCTCGAAGTAAGATCCAATGTTTCTGCTTCCAACCCCAGAAAAGGAACAGAGGCTGATGGTATAACTGCGCATCTGATTGGACACTCTCCTCCGTTTTGCGTACTGGAAGATCCCTCGTCCCACAAGACCGCTTCCTCCTCAAGTTAGGGAGAAAACATGCAGTTCAGCCTAGGAAGAGGACTGAACACCTGGCACATGGAGGAACGCTTTGATGGGACTACTCAGCATCTTGGGGGGTGTGGGGGTTAACTGGAAAACAATAAGAAAAACACGAACCACGACTAGTCCTTTTTCTAATGACTGACCCTGCCCCACTCATGCCAATTAAGTCCACAGTCAACGAGGACCTCTTCCGTTCCAAACTCTAGCCATTAATGCCAGTTTCCTACCTCCCCATGTGTACACACAGGAAACAGGAAGAGCCCCCCCCCCCCCAAAATGGATGATAATGGAGCCGGGGCAGTGGAAGGATCTTGTAGACCTGGATAGGAGATTATCTGCAGCAGGAGCTGGGGAATGGCAGATCCCCAAGAAAAGGGGGGGGGGCGCCAAGAAAAGAGCAAAAGGCCAATTCCTTTTTTGCTTTATTTAGAACTTGTTTTCTCATATGGTTTCCAAATCACAACCAGTTAACTTCAACCACCTGAACCGTGCAGTAAGATCAGTCACAGTACACTCTGGAATGGGTTACTGAACGTGTAAAACAGCTAATTTTGTCAGAAAATGTCAGAATGCCAGTTTTAAAAAAAGCAGCTAATTTAATGAACAGCCAGACATGTAGTAAGCAAAATCTTGCTGTACTGCTCCGAGATATTGTTCTGTTAATCACATTGGTCCCTTTTCTCCCTAACATTTTATCAAGCTTTTTCTTCTTTACAAAGACAAGTGTGAGGTTAAAACCGTAGTTCATGTTACAGCAAAAATGTCAATACCTTAGAAACAGTAAGAGGATTTATAGAATTGGACCAAATTATTTAAAATTCAAAGTGTAGCTCAAAACTGAAGCATAAATTTCCTCAGCCCATGAGCTAAAAATTGTCAAGAACTATCTAGTTACCATTCACTTTCCCTTTCTTCAGATACATTTAAAGAGGAACAGTCACCACAAAGGGCCCCACACATACATGTGGGGCAGGTCCCAATGTGCCCACTGTGTGCAAAAACTTCTTGTTTACTTACCGTTTACTGTAGTAGAGTAAATTGTATCGAATTGCTTATTTATAGACTGACAAATCCCAGAATACCCTGCAACTGAGAACACAGCAGGAGTGCATGCTGGAGTTTATATAAGCTCTGATCTTTAGTTTGCTCATTCTGCTGTTCTATTAGGGCTAAGTACAGTCACAGAGGACTGTATTTAGCTCCTGGAGAAAAGCAGAACCGGAAAACATCTGACTGAAGCTTATAAAATCTCCAGCATGCACTACAGGTTATGCATCTCTCACTGCCGCAGTCCTGTTCTGATGTCAGCTACAGGAGATTTTGAGTTTTGTAGAAGAGGTCTGATACAATCTACTGTACTACAGTAAACAGTATGCAAATCAAAATGTGTTTGCACACAAAGTGCACACTGGGACCAGCCCCACACCTGTGTGGGAGAACCTTTGTGCTGTTTCCCTTTAAAGACTAAGCATCTCCCTTCAACCACTGGCAAGGGGAAGAGGTGTGTGTGTGTGTGTGTGTGTGTGTGTGCATGTGGTAGAGGTGGGCAAGCCAGGAAACGTTCGCCTAGAGCCAAGCCAGAGCCAAGCCAGGGGTCAGGCTTGACAGCTGGCTTGACGCAATGAGCCGGAGCATGAGCCCAGTCAGAGCTACTGCAAGCTGTCAGTGTCCCTCTTGAGTTGCATGAAAGGAGCAGATGGTTTCAGACATCACAGTAATAGCTCAGGCTGATAAAAACGCATACTTTGAGCATAACTAACTCGACTTGACCTCGGGTCTTAACTGTCCATAGAGGTCACACCAAGCCAGGCACCATGCTTGAGCCAGGCTCGAGCTTGTTCTGACTTGCCCACCTCTAGTGTGTGTATGTGTGTGTGTGGGGCGAGGTTATATCTGGTCAGGTTGCAACTGCTTTAATTTTGGGACACACTGGCGCCTTCCTGCTACTAGCCAAAAGGACCACCATCATGCTAACTTTACTGGTTTCCCTTTTTTTTTTTTGTTTAGGTGGGTGTGTGTCATTCAGGCATAGGTCAGGAAGCATAGGAAAACCAGGAGCAGTTTCAAAATTCTCAAATAGCATTTTATTTTTCTCAATAACAGCAAAATAAAATAAAAAATATTCAGTACAACTATTTACAATGGCAGTACAAACAGAGAAAACAATGTCATTCTTCTGAGTGTTTCTTCTCTTAACTCACTGTCTCCTAGCTGATGCCTGTAGTCGTCAGTAAAATACACTGGTGTGTCCTGAGGACGCCTGCAGAAGTTGGCTACTGACTCCCAGTGTGCCCTTGCAACGTCTGGAGAAGTCACTTACATATTTTAATATATAGTATAAAAGACTGTAATATATATTTGACTGCATAGCACCATTGGAAAAGTAATATTTTTGTTTGCTATTTCAACCAGCATAGAAAAAAAAAAAAATTTACTTATTATTTGCATACCACTATTGGAAAGGTAATTTTGTACTGAACAACTTTGCCATTGATATTTTGTGTATATCATGTATACTTTAGCAGTTATTCCCATTTGTTTATGGTATGGTGTGTATTGCTTATGTTGCCTGTTTTAGTGAAAAAAAAAATATTTTTTTTGCTGTTTCAACCAGTATAGAAAAAAAAACAACAAAATTACATAGTATTATTTGCATACCACCATTAGAAAGGTAATTTTGTGCTGAATAACTTTGCCACTCATACTTTGTGTCTAGCACTTACGGTTCTTGAGCTATTAGGATTTGTTTGTGGCATGCTGACTATAGCTTGATTTTGCTTAGAACGGCCCAGGAGTTACTGTTAATAGTATACAGGCGACAAGTGGTTTAACTTCAGAGAGCTCCTGTGGAGGCAATGAGTTAATTCCAAGTTTTAGTCTCTCACTCTCAGTATCACTAGCAAAAGTATTGCTGCTGTTCTTATAAGTCTTTGTCTGGGAAATCATTCAGAGAGCCCGTTTCTCACAGAATGTTCTTGTAAGTGGCATTCCTTGCAGGTGCAATAAAAAGAACATAGTGACCCAGAACTGACTTCTTGTTGACAGTTCTGCAAAAGGCTTATAAACTGCATCTCAGGTTAACTCATTGAGCTCCAAATACCTTTTTGCAACTGTTTGAACAGTATAACTATATACAGCTTTAAACAAAATGATCTCAGCATCAGTTACATTTCCACATAAAGATTCATACATTTTTATACCCGTAGATATGCAAGGGGGGAGAAAAGACAGAAATAACAAGGGAAGGCAGAGAGATAGCGAGGTGAAGAACTGCGAAACCACTGGAGTGATCACTTCCAAGGTCTCACAAGAAAATTTGGTTGCACAACCAGACAGAGAAGAGACAAAAAAGGAGAGAACAGAACAGACCCTTGTGTTTAAACTCTTTCTGCATAACAAATGGGGCAGGGCCGTATTCAACCCTGTCACAGTGTGATGGGGGAGCTTTTGCTTAAAGCAGCAGTTCATATTGAGGTGAAAATACTGAAAATGTTGCCTATACCATGTTATTCCATTTTAGATTGCCTTCTTTATCCTGTCAAATAACTCTCCCCCCACAACCACCCTCTGGGTTCTGTCCCTCAGCCAGTTTTCCACCCATCTGGCCATCTTTTGCCCAAGTCCAAGATCCACCAACTTCCTGATCAACCTTTTGTGCAGCACAGAGTCAAAGACCTTGCTGAAATCAAGATAGAGGATGTCTACCCCTTGGCCCCTGTCTACTGTCTTAGTGACAGTCAAAGAAGTCAAATCAGATTTGTTTGACAGTCTCCCCCCCCCCAATGAACCCATGCTACCTATCATCCTGAAGACCATGCTCCTCTAGATATTCCACCAACCTTTCCTTTAGTATGGTCTCCATGAGCTTGCCCACAATGAAAGTCAGGCTGACTGGTCTGTAATTCCCTCGGTCATCCTTGGGACCGCTTCTGTGGAGGGGCACGACATGTGCTGTTCTCCAGTCCTGCGGTACCACGCCTGACTCTAGTGAACTATTAAACAGGTCTGCCAGTAGCCCTGCCAGCTCCTCAGGCAGTTTTTTTAGTACCCTTGGATGTACTCTGTCCGGGCCTGGTGTTTTGTCCACCTTCAATGCCAGCAGCCCTTCCCTCACTCTATCCTCCTCTATCACTATATCTGTGTTAACCTCCCACCCTGCTCCTCTTTTCCCTCCTGAAGGCACTTCCCCATCCTTCTCCCTGGTGAAGACGGAACAGACGTATTCATTTAGTATCTCTGCTTTTCCCTCATTATCCTCCACCTACTCCACCTCTTTCTTAAGCCTAACAATCCCTTCCTTCTCGTCCCTTTTCTCACTTATATAGCAAAAGAAAACCTTCTCCCCCTTTTTAATTCCTTCAGCTATTTGCAGCTCCTTCTGTGCCTCTGTTCGCCAGACTTAGGTCATTTTCCCTATCCCCCGTTCTCTTGGTCTTCTTGAATTTTCTATAGACCAACCTCTTTTCTCTTACTGCCCGGGCAACCCCAGAACTGAACCAGCCGGGCAGGTATGGTTGATGGTGGGAAAAAACTGAATAGGGCACTGGCCACCCACGTTTATACAGAGAGAATGTCGACTTAAGATGTCATCGTGGGCGGCCCCTAGTGGATCGCTAGCAAAATGGTTTCTGTGTGGTCCTGGCACCCGATGTGTATAGTTCCATAGGTGTGGGCTGATGAGAGATATCATCAAAGAAGATCCTCCCTTTCCAGAAGAGGGAAAATGCATATCGACAAAAAACTCCAGGCCCTGGAGCAAGTGAGCAGAAACACGGACGTTTTGTGTTGTATGGGGGTACAAAAAGGTCCAACTCTGGATGACCCCAATTTGCTAATATCTTTTCAGCTACTGCAGTCAGAAGTTCCCATTTGTGCATCTGGGATGGTGACCTGCTTAGCTCGTCTGCTAAGGTGTTTTGGGCACCTAGGAGATACACAGCTGAGAGCTCCAGGCTGCGTTCCAGTGCTTAGTACCAAAGTCTCATTGCCTCCTGGCATAGGGAATAGGAATGAGTCCCTCCCAGTTTGTCGATGTAGTGAACTACACTGATATGTTTCCTTCTGAATCAGAGGGCCTTGTTTTATGTGCTGCTGGAATGCGCAGAGACTGTACAGTATAGTACGCATTTCCAGAATACTGATGTGCATACTGGTTCCAGTTGGCTCCATGAGCCCTGTGTTTGATAGAGCCCCAGATAAGCCCCCCAACCGGAGCCGAATGCATCCGTAGTGAGGATCTGCATTGGTACTGGAGTCACAGATGGGATGCCCTTTAACAGGATGGTGCAGTTCATCCACCAAAGCAGAGTTTTTCTCAATGAGGATGTGACAAGGTCCAGTTGATCCAGATCATCAGTTAACTGGGTCCACTGAACTCTTACAGTCCACTGTGGAATGCACATATGAAGGTGTGCCTGAGGTACTGTAATAATGGCCACTGCCATGAGGCCTAGAAGACAAAGATCTGGCCAGGACCTTGTGACTGTTGTAAAGAAGCTGGACTTAAGCAATACTGCGTTCCGCCCTGTATAATGGCAGGAAGGCTTTGCCCTGAGCAGTGTCTAGGACTGCACCTATGTATTGCAGTCGTTGACAGGGTGTTAGGACTGACTTTGGGATACTGACTGACTTCCAAATCCTCGAAGAGATGTCTTGTCCAAGATAGGGTCTGCAGAAGACTGACCCTGGAGCTGGCTTTTAGAAGCTAGTCATCCAAGTATGGGAAAACATATAGGCCTTCCCTGTGAAGGGCTGCTACCACCACAACTAAGCATTTGGTAAAGACCGGTTGTGCAAAGGGTAACTGGTAATGCTCTCTCTCCAGCATAAAGCATAGATAATACTGTCTGATTCTTTCTTTTTTATTTATTGGCACATCGGAATTACAACCCTTTGAGTCAGAGACTCATTTCCAAAGGCTCCACGTCAAGTTAGAGAGTAAGTACAGTTAATACAGTTTATGTACAAGATTTTTTTTTTTTTTAGTTGTTTAACCAGGAGTAGCATACCAAGCTGAAAGCTTTTTTACAGGAGCGACCTGGGAGCACAGGGAAGTTAAATGTCTTACTCAGGGTCACACAGTATGCAACTGGAAGCTGTGGGATTCAAACCCAGGTCTGGTCTGCTGGATGTCACCAGATTTGCAGCTCAGAGCCTTAAACCACTGAGCTATACTGCCTCTAATATGGTAGCAGACACATCTTGATATGAAGAGAAGTGTTCTTCACATCCAGGGAACACAGCCAAGAAGTTGAGTCCCCTCAGATCTAGTACAGACCTCAGAACTCCTGTCCATGTTGGAACTAGGAAGTACCTGGAATAGAACTCTGTTCTTCTGAGTTGGAGGAACCGGTTCTATGGCACATTTTTGTATCAGTGGTTGTATTTCCTCTTTCAGCAGCAATATATGTTCTGGAAGGAGGCAGGGGATGCACTGGAGAAGTTTGTAAACGCTCCAGAGCATGTCCCTTTGCAACTATGTTCAGTACCCATTTGTCTGTGGTGATCTGCCTTCATTTTGGTAAAGGAATAATAATAATAAAAATATCTATTTTTATGGTGCCTTTCAAATATCAAGACACCTAACAAAGTTTAAAATCACTTGTCAGATATCCCAGCAACATTAATTATATAAAATAACTAATACCATTACACAGTCATTCGCCAAATGCATGGTGCCATAAATAGTTTTTTTAACGCTCGCGTAAATCCCTCCACGGTCATCATGGATAGCGTTAAGGGTGTGCTCCATGCTCTGAGCACAGCCAGTGACCACAGGAGCACATTTTCTTTGAAAAATATTCAGTTATCTGTGCTCCTCTTGCTTTTCCAAAGCACAGGTAAGGGCAAGAGTTCCTGGCAGTGGGACAATAGTGGAGGGAGTCCAGTAGGGGCACTGGGATACAAATCAGGATTTTTTTATGAACTAGGTGGAGTTCAAAGTTAGATCAGCAAATAACTGGGTGAGTGGGCAGCTGCTACGTTAATAGCTGGGCTCACAGGGATCAACTGTGTCGGTAGCCAGCAAGTTAGTGTTCACTTTGACATGCTGGCAAGGAACAAGCGTACTGGCAGCCAGCACAGGTTAGTGAGTGAGCTGGCAGGCAGGTAAAGAGCATGAACGCAACTAGCAGACTAATGTGGTTTACAGTGAGTTTACATATGGGTGGCAAAAGTGCGGAAGAATGACACAGAGAAAATTAGTGCATCAGCCACAGGTGAATTTAAAAGTAGGTGAACGAGCAAAGCTGGAAAGATAATATGTAGGATAGTATATGGTTGCCAATACACAACACCCTACTCTTACACTGAATGGTTACTATGATGTCAGGGACCTCAAGAGTGAAGCCAGAGGGGTCCCTTTGGTGTCACTGTAACAGACTGATGTGTTTTTGGGCTGTCATACACTATTCTATATAGTGCATGGTCCCAAAACATCATAATTGTTTACTTTTTCTTGTTCAGGCAGTCAGTATCATGCCATCCACGACCTGCACTTCTCGGCCATCCATCCACCAGCCAGCTTGTGCACGCAATGCTTCAACCATCACTAGTCCTATCAACAGCGCTGATGGGGTCGCTTGCATTGTGATGTCCATGCTAACGAAAAACAAAAAGTCGTTTTGAATTAGTATGTCACTACTGGAGCAAAATGACTTTTTACAGTGTGTGGATCTCCATACACAATCACATCCCACCATATACTATCTATTTTAAAGTCCATAGGCAAAAGAAAACAAAAGAAAACTGTTGAAACAGGGATAGTGAAACTGTGGCCAGAGGAAGATGAAAGAATGAAAACAAAGATGAGTCAGAAAGGCCAGAATAAAAGGCAAAACAGGATGGAAAGAACAAAAATCACAGAGGGATAAAAATTAAAAATGAAGGCAAATCACTGAGTCACGTAAGCTAGAAGAAGTAGCAAGACCAACAATTATGGTGTCCTGCATGTATCCAGGGAAGCCTTATGGTAATTCCATTTTTTGTTAGAAAGTTGACTATTTTCAACAGGTTGTCTTTGGAATATTAAAAAAAGAAAAATACTACATTTTGTTTTATACTTTGAGTTGTAGGCCACCAAAAGTTTGAATGATCTGTAATTGATGTATGATTTTGTTGAAAATTGTTATGGTGAAACTAAAGACTAGTCCGGGATATGGAAGCTGAATTGCTCCGTTTTCCTATGTGTACACAACACACGTCTGTGGACACAATTTTCCTGTGAACTGTTTCTCAATTTACCTTAAAAATACAAGAACACTTGCAAATATCGGAGCTTTGCCAGTGGAGTCACCATTGAATGCAGTCAGTTAGTCAGCACATGGGATAAAGTGATGCAAGGCTTCAAGATCTAAATTAATCCCTGTATTTTACAGGCAGATGTACAGTAGCAGTCTATGTAAAATTGTTTTAGATCAAGAGATGAACTGGGTACATGGGAAAACAAAGCAATTCAGGAAAATTATCCAACAGCTATAGGAAGGGAAATATTAAACCAATATGGGAGCCCAGGTGGTGTGGTCTGGAACAAGTGGCTGTGGACTATGAGCCAGAGGGTAAAGAAATCAATGGCATGTGTATGTCTGACTGTGGGTGGCCATGGTGCCTGGAGATTCGATGTATAGTGGTGATTGGGTGGGTGCATTTTCAACACTTGATGGCATCATTAACAAATACTACGAAGTCATACTGTGATGTGCTCAGATCTCAATAACAACTAGGAAGCGGGAAACAAAATTATTATTGCATATGAATTACTCAGAACCTTTATTACAAACAAGAACTAAAACTAGTAAATTTAAAAGAAGATGGCTAGGAGCACAGCCAAGATGTAAAGGAGCACGTATTTTAGGGTATAATTTAGAGTTTCTGTGCACCTCTAATTTGGAGGAGCACACCATGCTAAATCCTTAACACCATCCCTGATGCACCCCTGTAACCGACGGGGTGGAGAATTCCAAAGGGTTGGGGCCACATGCATAAATGCTTAAGCCCCAGAAGATTTCAAACACACCCTTGGAATCTCTAGCAACCCCTCGTCAGCGGAGCTGAGCGATCGCCCAGGGCAGTAAGGAACCAGAAGCTCTTTCAGGTAGTCCAGGCCCAGTCCCTGCAGAGCTTTAAAAGTCAGAAGACAGACTTTGAAGGTGATCCGCCACTGTACTGGCAGCCAGTGCAGCTGGCGCAGCACTGGTGAAATATGACAGGACCGGTGAGTTCCCTTCAAAAGCCAGGCTGCCGCGTTCTGCACTAGCTGCAGGCGACAGATTTCCACCCACGGCAGCCCTAGGTAAAGGGAGTTGCAGTAATCTAAGAGCGAGGACACAAAGGCGCGGACCAGCGAAGGAAGATCACTGGACGAAACAAGGTGCTTAATCCTGGAGATATTCCTCAGATGGTATAAAGAGGATTTGACGATGGCTGACATCTGCAGATGCAACGCTCTAACCTTCGACTTAGTCACTGCATCTCCCTCAGAGTCCTATCAAACCACGGTGATCAAGGGCGAAGGGAGAGAGGCCGAACATGGACAGGAGCAATGACATCCAGGGCCGCAGAAATGGCTGAATTATAAGTCACCACGAGGGCCTCTGGATCACTGGGATGGACGATAGGTCAAGTACTGCCGCCAAGGCCTTGAGAGTTTACATTTCGTAAAGGGCAGTACCTGACCATCTCCACAGGGGTAGACCTATGAAGGGGGGCACCGAAACTGAACGCCACGGTGTAGTGATCAGACCGTCCAACTGGTGCCACCCCCAAGTCGGAGGCTTCGATCCCCAGGAGGAAGACTAAGTGACGAGAGTGACCGTGTTTATGAGTAGCAGTGGTAACTATCTGTGTGAGACCCAAAGATGTCATTAACTGGAGGAAGTGCTGTCCAAATTGTGACAGTTCGTTGTCGACCCAAGCGTTGAAGTCACCCAGGTTCATCAGCCTGGGCGACTCGAGTGCCATGTCGAATGCCACAACTTCCTGAAGGAATCGCTTCTCATCTCCGGGTGGATGAGGGCGATCCGACAACCCACACCTGCTACTACGGTGCACTCAAATGACTCGGTCTCCTCAATTTGTACACTGGTGAGGTTAAGTTCAGTCTTGAAACAGACCGCAACACCCCCCCCCCCCACGATCCATTCTTGGGCAGTGTATCACAGAGTACCTGGCTGGAGTTAAAGCCTCCACTATGGGGCCAGAGTTCTCTTCCAGCCAGGTCTCTGTGATGCAGGCCAGGTCCACAGTTCCAACAAGATCTGCAATAACTGCAGTCTTGTTTTTAATGGACATGGCATTGCAAAACACCGCCCGAGCTGAATGAACCTCCCGGGCTGCCTGAACCACCTGCCCACCATAATTGGTAATGCCCTTGGATATGGAAAGCAGGCATGGCGGACCATGTTCTAGGTTCCATTTCACTCCAGGGCATCTTCTGGAACTTACCACCCTGATGCAATGGCCCTGCTCATTAACTCTCCACTGTTCACACCCCCCCCCCCCCACGGGCAATACCCAGCACCCTACAGTGCTGGTAAGTTGTAAACTGTAATGGGGGGAGGGGGTGGAGGGCACGGAGAGCAGAGGGTGAATAGCGCTTAACCATGGGGGCAGGCCTCCAACACATTCTTGTGACCTAAATATAAAAACAACACTCCCACAACTAACCAGTTATGTACCAAAAACACACACAAAAATATTATAATAAAACAAAACAAAATTGTTACTTAAGAAAAACGTAATTACCATCTAAAACCCATGCCCGAATGCGTAAATAATCCTTTACACAAACCTCCCTAATATTAAAACTCTAAAATAAGTTAGAATTATAACAACTTCAACATTCAACACAAAATATAAACAAAGTCAACAAAACAACAAAATCTTCACCTCCCAGGGCCCTTTCACAGCCTAAGGGAGTGAACAAAGCAATATTACTCTAAAAAATAAGTAACATAAAATGTCAAAGTCATACAATCAAACTGGCAGAGACAAGTAAAATTAGCTGATGATGCTGTAACTATAAAACAAATATCAGGGGAAGAGTACAATTTTCCAGAATAAATAAAACTACTCTCAATCACCCACCCCCAATAACATCAAATATACAAAACAAGTCTTTCAAAACAGATAAAATAAGAGTAGTACAGTCTTAAAGCCCAATGCAACGATTTGGAAAACATAAAAAGCCAGTCATGAAACAAATGATGCATTCCTTAATACTATAACTGTAACTTAGGTCCACAAGTGTGAAAAATCTTCAGCCCCCTGAGACCAGATGAAACACAGGAACTCTCACTCCCTGGGCAGAATAAAATATGGATATGTTCCAAGTAAGCATTAATTACCGACAGACGAGGGCTCTACCGGTGTATTAATGCCCAGTTTGGGGGGGGGTGTGCGGCCGAGTGCTTCCAACCATCCACTGGGCATTAATCCACCAGTAGAGCAAACGCAGGAGGTGATTAATGCACTTGTAACATGGCAAGTGGCAGGCAAGTATTGTTACAGTAAAATAACATGGAGAACGACTTCATATTGTGGCAATCGCTTACTGCTGTGCATAAAACATGCTGCAGGTTGCTGCTTTTCTTACAGTGACGGTGTAAGACCATGCACTGTCAGGTTCCACTAGTCACATGCTTTTATGTAGCGTGCACACATTTTGTACAACTGCTTACATTACATTGCCCTGTAAAACAAGTTTTTTTGTTTTTTTTTTACATTCTGACCGACGGTTTTCCAGTATTCGCGTTCATTGTTACATCGGGGAGATCGCTCACAGTACTGCATCATGGAACTGATCTTTTCATTCGTATGTACTGTGCAACATTACTGGCAACATTACTTTTTTGCCAAGATCTACAAGACATGTCATGGTGAGCGCTTTATTTGACTGCTTTTTGTCGCTGCACCCGTCCGACACAATGGTTACACATGCTGACTCCTACTCCCTTACTTCGGGTCCAGCTCAGATGCACTTCGTGCTGCCGCCATCTCTCTGTACTTCCCCACCATCGCTACAATTGCTTGCTGCACGCGCCTCCTCCCCAGCGATACCTCATTTGGTTCGTCCCCGATATCACCTCTGTTATTACTATTCTGATTGTGAAGATTTCCTTTCTCCTGTGGCTGGAACTGGTAGTGCAGAAGCAGGCTCTACTGCTGCATTAATCACCGCTTGATTTGGGTCAGGTGATGCCTTTGGACCAATCTCATCTCTCCATTTCACTCGTTATCTTTACTGCCATGTTACAAAAGATTTTTCCAGCCAACAAAGCACTCTCATTGTAAGGGAAACTGACTAAAAATGAAGAGCATGTCCCAAGTGATTTTTCAATCCCCCAGACACTCAATGTGAGGGAGGTTGACAGGAAACAAGGCACTCTCACTGCCTTCCCAAATAAATAACAGTAAAGCAAGTAATAAAATTAAAAAGTCTGACCATAGCTAGCAGAGAAGTAAATGGCAGAAATCCTCTTCACTGGTATCCCGTTTGTGCAGGAGCAGGGCCAAAAAAATTCCCAGACGGGGAGCTAACACTGCAAACGCACATGGCCACCACTGCGGATCTCCACCGGGGCCAATCCAACAGTTAGCCCCCCAGAGAAACCTAAAGGACCACTGGCCCGGTCCGCCGGCTACCCGGCAAGATCAAAGCCCAGTCCCCCGTGTAGTCACGTGCTTCAGCAGACAGACACTGCCTGCAGGGTCAAGACCACCTGTTCAACCACACTAAGTTGCACCGCTCCTCTGACACCTACCAGCACGCTAACATTGGACCTTGGACTGCAGCCAGTCACTCAGTTAATCCACGGCCAAAACCATAATCCTGGGAATCTTCACTTGTCTCTCCGCTGGTCGCAGCCAGTAGGTTCCCAGACAGTTCATCTCCTCTCCACCACCTCCTCCTCCCCCTCGCAAGTCTCAACTCTTTTGGTTGGTCGATCAAACAGGACCAGGCAGACTCAAAAAACAGCAAACGCCTCCAAAAAGTTCAGCAGCAAATCCAGGGAAAATCCAAATTGAAAATGCAAGAACCTCCAAAGCACCCAACAACCAATCCAGGGTAAGTCCAGATAGGGAAAACTAACACAGCAGGCCCAGCAAATTCAGTGTGTCGAGCAGTAATGGGGCCGAAATGAAATGGCCCCAGTGCACACTTTTAGGTGATTTCGGACACCCCAGTATCGTTCTGAAAAATGCTCTAATAGTTTCTACTCTAACTGGGCTCACAGGGCTTAAAGCCAAACAGTAGAAAAATAAGAGAGAAGTAAAATGAATAAAATTCGGCAGAAATCAGGCAAAACAAACAAGTCAGACAATGGCTGCTAAAGCAGCCGGTGGCACGCCCAGCTCCGGCAGCCATCATCCAAAAAACAGGAAGGGACATACAACCCCCAACAGCCATTTGTTCCAAAAGTCTTTGGTGCTTTGGAGTATGCGCCTGGGGAGGGGCCTGGCAAGGCACCACTACCCCGGTTCTGGAGGGCAGATGGAAAGTGGCATGACTGCCCTTGGCAGCAGTGTTGCAAAAAGACCCTCTATCTCTTGCAGGTGTGACAGAGGGACCTAACTGACCCGAAAGTTTCTTCAACATCATAACCAAATAGTTTCTTGCACTTGAATGGTGCCTTTGCCACTGATGTCCGGCACGCAGTGTTAAAGCCAGCCACTCTTATCCATGACTAAGATGCCAGAAATGGCAGCCCTGGCAGAGGCACCTGAGATGATATAGGCTAAGTGGAACCGATGCTTACCTACCTCAGCACCAGCATTTAATGGTTTCAATAACTCAGTCTTGCAGAACCATCTGATAAGGCCTGTGCAGCAGCCTTCGCCTTCTTCTAGATGGCATTTTGATATTTAATCATACAGGCTTGATACTTAGCTATTCTAAGGCCCAAGGAGGCTGCTGCATACGTTCTTTTTCCAATGTCACCAAGCCACCTAGATTCCTCATCAGGTGGCAGGGAAGTAAGGTGCTTGGGTGCTTTAGATCTGTTATGAGCAGCCATAACCACCACAGAATCAGTTTCTGGTTGTGTGACATAATATGGTTTAGCAGTAGGTGAAAGATAATGCTTGTCAGCTTTGTGTGGCACTGCAGGGATAGTATTTGGCCTGTGCCAGGCAGCAACGGTAGCGTCCCCCAAAGCTGCATATATAGGAGGTAAGAGGATGGAGGGAGTGCATGGTACTTCTAAAACCTCCATTACATTCTTTTTAGTGGAAGCTTCTTCCTCCACTGCAAAGACCAGCTCAGTCTGAATTTGTTGCATTAAAGATTGAAAAGGGTGATCTTCAGGAGGAGACCTTGAAAGTACAGTTACATGAGAATTTACCGTAACAGTAGATCTTTGAGAGAGACTCTTGCAGTAGATAATTACATATAGGACTGACGCTGGCCGGCGGCAGGACCCAACGGAAAAATTTCTAGCTAGCAGTCCCTGACGAGGGACCGCCCCCACGTCAGGTGACCGCGTCAGGAGGCGTCGGTGATAAAAGGCGGTCCGGACACCCGCCTTCCAGTTCTTTCCTGCCAGAGGCCGAAAGAGGCCGGATGAGAGAGGAGCGCATGTTTCCCTAAATGGAAAAGGAGCTGAAAAAGCCTAGGGGGATGGAGGGCGGGAAGGTATTACCTACTGCAAGAGCCTCTCTCGAAGATCTACTGTTACGGTAAGTTCTTACGTAACTGTACTATCTTACTTCGAGAGGGCTCTTGCAGTAAGTAATTACATATAGGACTGAATCCCAAACAGTCTGGAACAAAGAAAAGGCACCGTGAGGAGGAAAACTACTCCAAGGAGTAATTCTAGCCGTGCAAGCCTCAAGATAGGAGGCCTTGCAAAACAGCTAGCCCGAAGCCTGCTCTACGGCTAGAGGCAATATCCAAACTGTAGTGTTTCGTAAAGGTATGGACGAGTCCAGGTATAGCAGTGCAGATGTCTGCCGTAGACACATTCTTAAAATAATTGCGAGTAGCTACTCCTCTTGTGGAGTGGCTTCTGACTTGACCCGGGAGGGTCTTGTGGTATTTGTCATAACAGAAAGTGATGCAATGAGCCAACCACTTAGACAGGCATTGCTTGGAAACAGCATTGCCTTCCCTTTTGTGAGCAAGAGAGACTAACAACTGATCAGTCTTTCAGAGATCTTTCGTCCTGTTGGTGTATATCTCAGAATCCGGTGAACAACCATAATATGGAGCAAGTATTCCCCTTGATTAGAGTACTGTGTAAAAAAAGCAGGTAGCTCTATGGACTGATTTAAGGTAGACTGTGCTACTACTTTAGGTAGAAACTTAGGATTCATGTGAAGAGCAACTCGTTCCTTGTGAAAAATCCAGTAGGGGATTTTACACATAAGGGCCTGGAGCTCGGAAATTCTTCGAGCCGAAGTAATGGCCACCAAGAAGAGCGCCTTCCAGAAAGAAACTTCAAATCTGCAGAAGCTGCAGGTTCAAGGGAGGAAGGAGGAAGGGTAAGTTTCTAGAACAAAATTCAAGTCCTAAGGGGGGTAGGAGTGCGGATGGGGGCCTCAGATGGAGAACCCTCGGAGAAAGGTCTTGGAGACCTCCACTTGAGCAAAAGCCTTGTTTTTGGAAGGAACATGATAGTCGGTAATGCCGCCATGTATCTTTAAAGAGGAATAGCTGAGACCCAGGTCGAACAGATGACGAGATACTCCAGCAGAAGCCCCGCTGAACAGGAGAAAGGCTCCACGTTCTTGGAAGTGGCCCAAATAGTGAATCTTTTCCACTTCATGGTATAAGTGGATCTGGTGGAGGGTTTTCTGGCCTCCACTAAGATCTCCGCCACTTTGGGAGACGCTCCAAAACGGGATTGGGCTAGGTCTGCAGGAGCCATGCATGCAGTTGAAGGGATTTGAGGCCTGGATGGACCAGGGTCCCCTGATCTTGGGTCAACAAACCTTGAGATAGAGTAAGAGGAAGAGGAAGAGGAGGATCCTCTGAATATTGTTGTAGAAGAGAGAACCAGATTTGCCTGGGCCAGAAAGAAGTGATCAGAATCATTCTCGCTCCTTCTGAAGCTAGTTTCTGCAAAACTCATGGGATAAGAGGAATTGGTGGAAAGGCATAGACGAATCTGTCCTTCCAGTCTAGAGACAGAGCATCGCTCCAAAAAACGCCTCGCTCTAGAACGAGCGAGCAGAAGGTGGGAAGTTTTGTGTTTAGGGGGGATGCGAACAAGTCGACCTGTGGTGTTCCCCAAAGTTGGAAGATATTGTCTAGGACCCCTTGGTCCAGTTCCCACTCATGAGTCAGAGCAGAAGAGCGAATTAGCTTGTCTGCCAGGGTGTTGTCGACTCCTGGGACGTGAATCGCCGTGAGGTGAAGGTCGTGTTGCGTTGCCCAATCCCAAACCCTCACTGCCTTCCTGCCTTCCTGCATAGAGGATAGGACTGAGTCCCTCCCTGCTTGTTGATGTACCACACCACGCACATGTTGTCCGTCTGGACGGCAAGGTGGCCGGGAAGGATGTATTGATGAAGGGCTTGGAGAGCGTACAACACTGCCCGAAGCTCGAGCACACTGATGTGGAGAGCTTGTTCTAGCCTGGACCAGGAGCCCTGGGTCCGATGAAGACCTAGATGGGCTCCCCAACCTTCGCCTGAGGCGTCTGTGGTTAGAGTCTGAGAGGGGGGAGGATGAAAGAAAGGAACCCCCCGAAACAGGTTCTCTCGAACCATCCACCATTGTAAGTCTCGCAGCATCGGCGAGGAGATCAGAACTGAATGATCTAGGTCGTCCACTAGCTGATCCCACTGAGAGCGTAGAGTCCACGGAGAGATCCTCATGTGGAGTCGAGCGCGAGGGACCGTCGGGATAGCAGCCACCATGAGCCCGAGAGGGCGAAGGACCGACCTTGCCGAGACCATCCTGCGGTCGGACAACAGGCTTATCTGGGTCTGAAGGGAGGCCTCCCTGTCTGGAGGCAGGAAGGCCTTGCCCAGGGTGGTATCGAGGATCGCCCCAATAAACTGTAGCCTCTAGGATGGGTCCAGATGAGACTTGGAATGGTTGATGGTAATACCCAGGCAGGCAAAAACTTGCTGGGTAAGGGAGAGGAATCGCAGGAGTTCCTCCCTGGACGAGGCCGCCAGGAGCCAGTCGTCCAGGTAAGGGAAAACCTGTACTCCCTTGGTACGCAGCTGGGCCGCCACCACTGCCAGGCATTTGGTAAATACTCGAGGGGCCGAGGACAGACCAAACGAGAGCGCCTTGAACTGGTAGTGGTTCCCCTGGAACACAAAATGAAGGTATGTGCGCTGAGATGGGTGAATGGGAATGTGCAGATAAGCATCCTGCACATCCAGAGCACAAAGCCATTGACCTGGCCGGAGGAGGGGCAGAAGGCTCTGCAAAGAGAGCATCCTGAACCTTTTGTACTCTATGTAAAGATTCAGAGAACTGAGATCTAAAATCGGTCTGAGATCTCCCGTCTTCTTTGGGACCAGGAAGAAATGGGAATAGTAACCCATCCCCTGAAGATGAAGGGGGATGGGCTCTATCGCTTGCTTCAGCAGAAGAGCTGAGATTTCCTCCTGGACCAAAGGAAGATGCTCCCGTGAATACGACGACTTCAGAGGGTGGTGGCGGGGTGGTTTCTGAAGAAACTCTATGGAGTGTCCTGCTATGAGCTGGAGCACCCAAGAATCCGTGGTTATCCTCTCCTATCCCGGAAGGTGGAGGGAAAACCTCCCTCCTACCGATTCCTCCGGTGAGTCCAGAGGCAGTGGGAGAGGAAAGGAGTCAGGTGGTGTGGGGTAGCGCTGCAGCTGAAGCACCGCTGCTTTTTGGGCGGGGGCCTTTAGCAGCTGTGGGGGCCGGCGCTTTGTGGCCCACTTCCCTGGGGTTTCACTTTGGTTGATTCCGCTCAGTGAAGGGACGCGCTGCTGCTGATGGGGATGGTACATGGAATCAACTGACTTCAGAGCCATCCTTCTTCTTGCAATCGGTAATGATGTCCTTGACATCACCCCGAAAGCACCGACCCTGGAAAGGTGCTTCCTGAATAGCAGATTGCACCTCCGACCAGACCTGACACGCAGAGCCAAGCATGACGCCTGAGGCTCATTCGGCAAAGCTGAGCCCGCCCAGCAGTGTCCACTGCATCGTATGTCGCACGTAGCATGTGCCGACTGGCCGAACAAGCAGAGCGGACGAGATCAGCCAACTCCTGTTTGACTTGGGAGTCAGGCAAGGAGTCCAGCTGCTTCTGCCAGTAAGATGGCCTTCTGGTAGTCCCCCATGTGGCCGATATAGTTCAGGGCCCTAATCCCCAGTGTGGAGGAAGCGAAATCTTTCTCCCATACTGGTCCAGAAGGCTAGATTCCTTTATCAGGAGGTGACGAAAAGTTAAGATAAGCCTGGGTTCGCCGACCGCTGTGAGCGCTGCTTAATCAATGCACCGAGTCGGCACGAGTGTGAGAATCCAGGAAATCAACATCCTCTGGAGCCTGATCTAGCCTGTTCGACTTCCTAGGAAGTGGAGCTAAGGCCGACAGTTGTTTCCATATCGTGGTAACAAGGTCGGCATGAGGCTCTATCCAGGGTGGCACTAATGTAGGAGCTGTCACGGGCAGATCCAGATGTTCAGCGAGCTTCAGACGCTGAGGATCTGGTTCCAAGGAGCGCCACTGATGAACCTCCTGGATTTTTCTAAGCAACTCCGTAAAAGTAGGATCCTCTGGAAGAGACTTCGGAGGAGTCCTTGGCCGGGGCTTCGACGGAGAGCGAGGCTCATCGTCTCTCTCGGAGCAGGCGTCAGAAGAGTCCGAGGAGTCCGAGAGTGAAGAGGAGGATGAAGAAGAGTAAGACTCCCTTTCCCGACCCGGGGGAGGAACGGGCCCCTTGGGGAGCCCCCGGGGACGAGTGGTCCTGCCTCTTTCTGGATCCAGACGGAAGGACCCTGGAGTCCGGAGGTGGTGAGGGAGTGTGCCGCCTGGGGCGTACGGGAACCTGGGATGGCACCATCGCCGGAAGGTGGCTCTCGACCTCTTTGGTGAGCTGAGCCTTGGCCTCAGCCCACCAGGAGGCCAGGGTCTCCTACAGGTCCACTGGCGGCCACGAGGGCAGTGGAGGAGGAGGAGGCGGGGCATAAGAATACGGGTTATACCCATATGGAGCGTATCCAAAACCCGGCTGCGGGTAACCCAGCCGCCGGGCATTGAGGCGCCGAGAACCGCGCGCCGGGTACTGTGGGAGCGCTGGATCCGCGCCCCGGCACACCGCGCCGAATTGACGCGGACACCCGAAGCCGGGGCTGCCTGAGCAGACGGCCCGGCCGGAACCTCACGGGCAGGTCCGTAGTGGGAGAGCCCGGAGGGCCCAATGGGAGCAAAAGATCTCCCTGAGTCGGTAAGACCAACGTCAGGGCCGACGGCGAAGGCCCTGACACCAGAGGTACCGATGTCAGAGGGGCCGGTGTCTGGGGAGCCGACGTCAGGTCCGGCGCTCCAGATGAAGGAAGGACCAATGGAGGCAAAAGATCCCCAGCTTCGCCCAGGGGCAGAGGGGAAAAGTCCCCGGGTTCAGGTTGGGGGGGGGACTCTGGTTCCCCAGACGGCAGCGAAGGCTGCGGTGAACCGGGAACGACGGACGTTGGGAGGTCCGTCGTCTGTTCCCTCGCCGGCCGGACATCAGACGAGCCGACGTGAGGTGTAGAGGCGAGCTCGCGGCGGGTGCCGGAGGAGCCGACATCCGACTTACGAGAGCCTTCACCGGAGACAGGTCGAGGGAAGGGGTCGGCCTGGTCTGGTGGGGAAAAAGCCGCGCGTCGCCCCAGAGGGTCAGACATCTTACCAGCCCTCTCTGGGCAGACGTCAGAGGAGCCGACGCCCAGCTTACCGGAGTCGCCCACGATGGTAGGCCGCAAGCCTGCGGCCAAAGCAGGGGCGGAGGCCTCCAATGACCCGGAGGCGCCCGCAAGGCCCGAGCGCGAGCCAGACGGGCGGGCCGACGCCGCCTCAGAAACCTCAGAGGCGGCCGTCGAGGAGCAGTCCCCCGGAGGGGATGTTACCTGCATCCCAGCGACTCCAGAGGGAGACGCGGTGGAGGAGCCTTTGTCCCGGTGCCTCTCCTTGTCCTTCTTCTTTTGATGGCCTTCGGGGGAAGTGGACGCCTGCCTCAGTTTTTTAAGCTCCTTCTCCATAGAGCTCATTTTCTTCTTCAGAATATGGGCTTCCAGGGATTGCTGCCGCCTTTTTCGGGTAGCTGCGTTAAAGCTGAGGCAATGCTGGCACTTCTCGACTGGATGATCAGGGCCTAGGCAGAACAGGCACAGGGAGTGGCCGTCCTTGTGCGGTAGTTAGGCGCCGCATAATCGCACTTATTCTTGTGCTCGGAGGGTGTAGGGGACAACATACACCGACGTTAGTCGAAAATAAAGTTTTTTCGTAAAAAACGATGAAGGAAGGGCTGATGAAGCACGTAACTTTTCCGCGAGGTGCCGTGTAATTTGCGCCAACGGGCGGAAAGAATCGGGAAGGCGGGCGTCCGGGACCACCACTTTATACCGTCTTCTGACGCCAGTCACCTGACTTGGGGGCGGTCCCTCGCCAGGGACTGCTAGCTAGAAATTTTTCCGTGGGGTCCTGCCACCTGCCGGCGTCAGTCCTATATGTAATTACCTACTGCAAGAGCCCTCTCGAAGTAAGATCTATAGATGACAGAGGCTTCACTACAGGAAGACAACGTTGAACTAAACTATGGATTATTTTGCTGTTCTCCATATTCTTCCTCCTCACCATAATCCTTCTCCATCATGAGGTATGGATTATACTCTATATCACTGTCAGTAGGCCTGTCGATGAGAGGGAGGGATGACCGGGCTGGCAATGCCAGTGGCAGCTGTGAGGAAGTAATACATAGTGGACTAGAAGTATCAGTCGAAGGGGCTTGACTAGTCATCAGCCCCGTTGACTGTAACATGGGCTGCGACGGCAGGTCCTGCAAAAGGCATCAAATCATCTCTGAGAAAGACACCACAATTGCCTGTGAGTTGATGGTACCCTGGCCAGGGTCCATGCGCTGTGTCGTAGAGGTACAGTTCAGGAAGCATAGGCAAACCAAGAGAAGTTATAACACTTGCAAGCAGCATGTTATCAATAACAATAAAATAAAAAATAATATTGTACAAGATTGGTCTTAATACAGGCAGTACAAACAAACCGAAGTCCTTAATCGGAGAGTCTTTTTTACACCTCCAGCTCTATGTCTAAACAAAACATTGCTCCTTTTATGTTTTTTTCCTGGCAATTAAATTCTCCATCCTGTTCTTGTAAACTACAACACCTGTGTTCCAAAAAAAATAAAGTATTAAGATTTTGTCAATTTTTTTTCCTGTGACCAACCTGAAGAATACATTAGTCTTCTTAACAGGGGCAACCAATTAAGACATCCAGTCCCAGGGCTGATTTCCTGCTGATAATTCTGTAAGCAAGCTTGTGGAGGTCAAAATGCACCTTAAGGTTAACCTCCTGTTCCAGATAAATGGTCTCTAATCATTTCAACAATATAATTGTACACATTTGCAAACCAAGGGATCTCAGTTTCACATACATATTCATATATATATTTTTTTTAACCATAGAGAAGCAAGGAAAGAAATAAAGATTAGAAACAGCAGGTGAAGGAAGATAGAAAACAGGAGGAAATTGTGGGACCATCAGAGTGGTCAACTCCTAGGTGTCATAAGGAAAATCTGACTGCGCAATCAGACAAGCAGGAAACACAAGTGACAGAATAGCTCTCTCTCTCTGCATAACAACGGGGCAGGGTCTCATCCAACACTGTCACTCAGCATAGTCAATGACTGGCCGGGACTAGAAGAAGACTGTGTCAAACTGGTTTGTAGTAGGCCCAGTAGTGCCAAAGCCAGACCCCGATGTCGGTGTCTAAACGACGGTCCGGGGCGGGGGGCTGTAGGCGCTGTCGCCAAAGCTAGTGGAGACAAAGAAGGCATACCTGAAAGCCACAACTGCGACCAGGATCTTGCAGTGCAGGATGCCTTATCCCTATGTTTAGGAGTCAAAGACTTCTGCTTTTCGTGATCTTTCTACTTCAATGACTGTGAGCTCATGGGGCAATGCCTGTTTCACCCTGGTTGAGTTTCTCCATGGTGGCCACCATTTTCTTAAGTAAAAAGGTTTCTAGGTCTTTCTGCCAGCGTTGCTGAGTAGCTTGACTGAAGCCCTGGCAAATCTCACAGGCCCAAATGTTGTTGAGAGTGACTGAGGCAGCAGACATATACTTCATGGGTGTTGATCCTAAAAATCTTCTCCCCACACTCGCAGTATCAGAAGAGCGTCAATGGCTTGGAAGTCATGCAGAGGTGACAAGGAGAAACTTGTCCGTATAGATAAAGTTATGTTGATGGCATTTCCGCAACAGGTTCGGTGAGGCTAGTCGACCGAGGAGAGGTAGGGCCACCCACAGTTATACACACACGGACACATGACATCGACATTGGCGGCCCCATATTCCAAAGGTGTGGCTTAAGGGAAAAGATATCCTTGACGTAAGATTCAGCTGTTGAGGATGCACTACTTGCAATTAATGCTGAAAAATCATTTAACAGGGTTGAGTAGGATTATATCCACAAAGTACTAAAATGTGCAGGTCTGAGACCAAATTTACTGTTAAAGTTGCTTTATCAATCCCCTTCAAGAATTAGGACAAATTATAACCTGACCTCAAAGTTCATACACTCTCATGGTACACGTCAGGACTGTCTGCCATCACCTGCAAGATTTGATTTAGCTATCCAACCCCTGCCAGTATAAGTCAGGAAAAAACTCAATACTAACAGCATTTCTACAGGCAACACAAAACACAGAATAAGTCTCTGTGCATTACACTTTACTATTTCTCACTAATCTCAACCTAGCCCTTAAAAAAGTATTTTCCTTAACTAACCTATCTAATGCAGTCTCTTGGTCCAGCTTCAACTGAACCAAAACCAAGCTGATGACTGAAAGCTAGTGATTCTAGTACCCCAATTACTCTTCCTAAGTGACATTACTTCACCGCTTTACAAATGAAATATCTGTGAGTGAACTTTAGCAGCATCTAGCACTAAGCAGTTTAAGGTCAATTACCCATTTTTGTTACCAAAAATTCAGACCAACTAAAAACAAATGAATGGCTCTTCCACTGACATCAATTGTTACGGTTAATATCATTAAAAAGAATATTCCATACCCTACCACCATTCTTAATCTAACTCTGCCAGCAGATATTCTCAATGTAGTCTTCAAAATGCTCCGAAAATCAAGGATCTCAAAATTTCTCCAGAGTAATAATAAACCGCAACTACCATTCGACACACTCTACTTTCCTAAATCTAAAGGGGGGGGGCCTACACTCCTCCACTTTTATTGGTACTATCCCACTGCTCAGAAATGGAAATTACATACCTACTGTAATTCTGATCTTTCTGTGCATCTTCACCATTCATCACCTCTGGGTTCTGGCCCGAGGGTCACGACTCTGGGAGCTTTTTTTTGGGATGGGCGGAGGCGACGATCATCGGGCGCCGACTCGAGGTTCCACGCATCATGTGGCACTCCCGAGGTTGGCCATTAGGGTGTTGTCAACTCCGCCTCCCGCCAGTTCTGAGTCGCCGCAGAGTAAGAAAAGGGTTGGGAGGGAGGGACAAGGAAGACCAAGGGACAGACAAAGGAAAAGATATATAAACTAAAAGGATAAAGAAACGACTGAGAGAACAGAACAAGTCTGGAAACTAAGGGAATTGGGTAGGGGCTCCAATCTCTGGAAGAAGAAAAGGAGGAGGGAGGGAGGGTTAAGGATTTTAGAAATAAGGATGTGAGTGGGAGGGGGGAGGAAACACACCCTGGAACCTTGACCTGTCTCCAGATTGTATAGGAACTGTGAAGGAGTAGCCAAAAGGCTAACTGCCAGAATTCAAGGCACAGAATCACTGGCAATAACTCTAACATAAGCATAATCGGCTATTCTGGAAGAAAAGACAGGATACAGGGATATCTCCAGCCCTCTTAAAAATAAATTATTGGTGTAAGAAACCTAGTTTCTTAAATTAATTTGAGGTTGTGTCCAAAGGACAAGGAAATCAAGGTAGTTTGATGGGGAGAAGGAGAGAAAGGAGGGCAACTACCAACTCCCACCCCACAGGGGTGGAGCCGAGGCACTGAAGGAGTACCCCCCATCCTGACTACTCTACCCCTTAGAGAAAATTATCCCCCTATGTGCCCCAAGTCACCCTCCTCCTGACTAAACAGAAAGGAGGGGGGACAAAGGAGGAGGCATAGAGAGGAAGGGGGACCCAGAGACTGAGGCCCCAGGGGGATGGATGGTGAGATTGTGATGAATGATGAATATGCACAGAAAGATCAGAATTATGGTAGGTACGTATTTTCCATATCTTATCTGTGTCAGTCTTCATCATTCATCACCTTTGGGTGAGTGCCGAGCCCCCCCCCGCCGAAGGGGACCCTAACCCTAAAGGACTAAGTCCCTTAGCTCTCAGTGGGTGGCACACCAAGAGAGAGAACCTTCACGGGCCTGGAGAGGCCTGAGAGTGGGGAGAGTGAGACGGGGACTCCTCGGAAGGAGTAGGAAGTTGCCCCGACAGACGCCATCTCACCCTACAGGAGAAAAGATGGGTTCTCTGGTAGGGGGAAGAAATCATCCAATGCCGGGCCAAGGGTGACAACTGGGAAAGACGCAGCCATGCCATCCGCCTAGTGCAGATCGCTGTCCCTACAACCCTGGAAGCTACCTCGTTAGCGTCGTAAGATGCCCTCGCTTGGTGCTTTGCTAGCTCCAGGCCACGTGCAGAGAGTGCAATGGCTTATCTAGTTACCTCCGTGTCAGGCAAAGCAACTAGGAGATGACCTAGCCTGGACCACAGGAACCTATCATAGGTAGCAAAGTGGGCCTGATGTGCTGAAATAGAGAGCAGCAACCATGCAGAGTAGAACGCCTTCCTCCCCCAGAAGTCAAAATCCATAAAATCTTGATCTGAGGGCCGGTCACGGTGAGGGGCGCAAAGCCCATCAGGAGTGTCCAGCTGCGTCAATCCTGACTGAGGATGAGGCATGGAACCTGGAGACTCCAGTGGGGGCACAATACTGCTGGCAGAGATCCCTAGGGGCTGGGACTCCAGAAAAGGGTCTCTGCCAGAAACGCAACAATGCCTCCCGAAAGGGGGCAGGCCAGGAATCGCCTAGAAAGGCATGAGTTGAGTGCTCTGGATTGTGCTGTATAGGTGGGGTGATGTGCAGGTCCTCCAACATCCTCATGAGGAATCGATGATACTCTGTAAGATCGGCAGCTGGGGAGATGTGGACAGATGGTTCCTCTCCCCCAGAAGAGGGGGATGAGGAGTCTGGGGACCTCAAGAGTTCAGAAGCTGGCTGCTCAGGGGGAGGTTGAAAAACCTGTCTGTCCATAGCCCTGACATAAGCAGGAAATTAAGCAGCCACAGCTCTGAACTGCTCCCAAGAGAAAGGACCGCTACAACCAAAAATACCTGGGAGCGCAGGAAAATGTGGCAGAGGAGAAGGTGCAGAGCAGAAAACAGTAATTGGCTGTCCTCCGCCTGGGCTAGGGAGGGCAACAGGAGCCCTAAGGAAAGAAGGAACTCTGGAAAACTCCACAGCCGACAGCTGGTCAACCAAACTGGAACTGCCTAGGCTGCGCCCTGAAGAATCCCCCCTGTGAGGTGACCGGGGCCGTGAAAGTCCAGAAGGATGGTCCCAACCTCCAAAGAACGGGGCCCTCTCGAGAAAACCGAAAGGGAAGGGCAGAGATCCATGCTACGGCTTCTCCCAGAGCCCAGGTGGGTTCCAGAAAAAGGCCGCTGCACAGAACCCATGCCCTCCTCCTCGAAAGAGCCAGTCTAGGCAGCTGGCAACCATGGTCGGCCCCCGAAGGAGCTATCCATGGAGCAGCACCTTCCCCTCCTGTGGGTGCTCCGATCTGCCCCAAAGTTGGGCGATCCAGGCACACCACCTGAGGGGGTACCACTACTGAGGGGTCAGAAAACCCACCGAGACCAGGCTGCAGAGCAATGGTGGCCTGCACCACTGCCTGCTGGTCAGCACCCCTGACCCTGGTCTCAGGAGCAACAGTCCTCTCCTCAGAAGGGGACTGTTTCCAGCCTGTCGAGGACACTACCAAGGTGTCCACGTGAACAGCAAACTCCAAAGAGTCAGACTGCCTGTCTGACTCAGAATCAGATTCCTCCTCCGAGGAGGTGGAGACCGAAGTTCTGTGCCAAATGGTGTGTGGACGCCAGCTACCATCCCGACTAAAAGGGGCACCGGACCGAGTAACTGCACCAGAATCAGCGCCGAGGCCCTCAGCCACACCGCGAATGGTGTGGGAAGAGGACACGGCACTGAGGGCGGCAGCAGCATTGGAGTCGGGGCCTGTCACGGTGCCATCACGGCCCACGGTGCTGCAAGCGGCACTGAGGCGAGAGACGGTGCAGACAATGGCCCTGACCGCACTCTCGGCACCGAGGTCCGAAACCCCCATGGCGCCGTGTCCTCGCTCGGCGACGCAAGCGGCTCCAGAGCTGGACATGGCGCCGTGCTCAACCACGTGGCGCTGAGGGGAGAAACAGCAAATGACGGCACCGTAGAGTCTCCCACGGCACCACCAGCACTGCGAACAGAGCCGACAGCAGCCACAGCGCAGAGTGACGGACTGGTACCAACAAGGGTGCCATCAGGGCCCACGGCACCGTGGCCCAAGATGGCGCCGGCAGACTGCGTCAAGGACAGCGCCAACCCAGGCCTTCCAAGTTGAGGGCATGACACCGGGGAGCCTTCACCCCGGCGGGTGATTGCAAGGCAGTGCCTCCCGCCTGTCCCCAAGAGGAACGGACAGGGCCTCCGGTGGTCTGGGTGAAAGGGGCTTCTGCACAGTGTAAGGCTACAAGAAGCAGAGCCCCTCCTCCTCGGTCCATACAGAACTGAGGGACCCGGAGGAAAGGCCAAGAGAACGCAGCTTGGCCCAACGAAAGTGTGCACTCATCCCCGAAAGTCGACGGAGCTCGTCCAACTTTCCACGCGTATTGTTTGATGACACGACGTCCATGGAGAAGCAGGCATCGCGACTAATCCATGTCGTTGGGCCAAGACACTAGAGGTAATGGTCATGCCAGTCGGTGACGGAATACTATGGCCGCATATAATCAATATGCATGGGGGCCATCCGCCTCAAAGTTTTCTTGCCCCCCCGACCGACACATGACCTACGGATAAAAGAACACCAAACTAGACCCGACGTTGCAAAATAAAATAAGGAACAGTCTTACCAGGCGACGTCAAGTGGAGCGAAACTGAATCGGCAGCAAATGAGCAATCGGAGTCAACGGACTACGGTAACGGAGTCTAAGGCTTTTCGTGATCAGCAGGCCTCTCATGCAGTAACTTTTTCAGAGCTACCCACGAGGTGCAACCTCAATGATGGGAGACGAAGAACTGGAAGGAGGGCGGAGTCGACAACACCTAATGGCCAACTCGCGAGCGCCATGCAGTGCGTCGGCCTCGAGGGAGGCACCGATGGTGCATCGACTCCACCCATCCAAAAAAACCAAAAAAAGCAAGCTCCTGCAGGGTCGTGACCAGAACCCAAAGGTGATGAATGGTGAAGACTGACACAGATAAGATCAACCAAATCTACAACTGGTTCAGTATGGTTCTTCCTAATGGTACTGCTAATGAGACTGAGCAAGCTTCCCACCAGATTCACTCAGTTAAATACATTCTTTATTCAAATTTGATAAATCAAGAAGATATCCATATAACTTTTCATCTTCAGGGGGGAAAAAAAACTGTCTAGCTTGGATCAAATAGCACAGGACAAGAAGTGTGGCATCATAAACTTTCACCCTTCAGCACCTTATCAAATAATCACTACTTTCCCTCCTCAGTCACAGATCTGGCATTCAAAATTTGATTCAATTAAGCAGTAAAGCTTTACAGGGTGTGCACCGGCACTGAATAACGTCACACCTAGGGTGGGTCAAAGCACGAGGCCACAGGCAGAGTGCTTCCGCCACCTAGGTGTGACGTTATTCAGGGACGACCCACACCCTGGAGTGCTTTATTGCGATTATAATAAGGCTATAAAAAAAATCCAACAAGACTTTAATGATTAAGCAATAAACATAAGAAAAAATCTGAAGTTATAACTTTATTATAAATAATTTAGACACAAAATAGAAATAAAATAGTCCCTTCAAGAGCTTTACTGCATCCCTCCATATTGCTTACACTGACTTTTTTATAGCTGATTTTGTTACTTTCAGCTTAGCAATATTTTTTATACTCCTGCTTTTCTCTATTTTTTCACTTTGCAGAATTGAACACATTAATACTGACAGGCCCATTTAGTGTCCCTATAGGGATCAGTCGTGCTGTGGTAGAGGCATCCATATGGTTATTTTCTGTTTCTTTTTTTTTTTATTTGTTTATTTATTTATTTTTTAACAGGAGTGAAGACTCCTAATAAACAGAAAAAAACAATAAGCAATAAGGCATAACAGGGTATGCACTGTGGTTGGATAGTGACACCTTAGGTGTAGCATGAGGCATCACAGAGTGCTTTCACTTCAATCACCCGAGAAGTGCAGTTACCCCACCACAATGTACACCCAGGAGTGTCTTACTTTGATTATAAAATTGATCCATGATGTTTCTGTTTTGTGTGTGTGTGTGTGGGGCACCAAATCAAAAAAGAAAAGACATTTTGACTTTTTTTTTTTTTTTTAAACAGCCCCAGCACTGACATGCCAACTCAGGTTTAAATATTATGTACTGCAAAATTCATGTATTTTTAATTAGCTCTTAAACCCTCTAGTTCCCCCCAACCCACCCCCTTTTACCCTTTTCCCTCACCTTTCTTTCTTCTTCTTTATAATATTCCCTCCCTTTTCTCTGTCTTATTAATTCAAACAACATGAAGTCTTGCTATCTTATGACAATTGCAGTATGACCGCAGGTTAGAACTGCGCCAGAGGTGAAATAGTTAACTTTCCATGCAGGCATGGAACTTAGAGCGCAAGCTCGGTTGAAAACTCTGTCTGTTGTACTCCAAACGCAAACTGTCAGATTCTTTACTCCGCCTCACTGAACAGTCGCTTCGGAGATTTCTCCTTCTGCTCGGTTCATTTTGTCGGTTTAAAAGTATTATTTTTCGGGTTTTAGCCAAAATTAAACTGCAACCGGTCGGTTCAAGCTCTGTCTGTGGTAATGTAAGTAATAGATAGGTTTTACATTTATTTTTTCTGTGTGGAACTTGTAATTCTTTATCGGTTCGGTTTGAACCGATCAGGTTGTATTTAAAATCTACTAGTCCTTTTTTAGAGTGCGGTTCCCGGTTCTTAGCGGTTCTAAAAAAAAAAAAAAAAAAAACGGATTTCATTACGGTTTTTTCCACGACCCGTGACACGGTTGGGAACCGATAAGGGTGTCTTGCTTGGTGGATTGCCATAAACGGGCAAGTTGGTTAGGCTGGCATTATGTCTGAGAAACCCAAAGAAAAACCGACCCACTGGTTTCAACACTGTAGTGTTTGTGGGGAAGCTTTTGCTAAGGCTGACCCACACACCACATGTGTCTATTGTCTGGGGTTTGACCACCTCAATTCAGACTGCCAGATTTGTCATAATTTCCCTGCTGCCACCATAGATAAGAGAGTTGGTAGGCTCAGGGAAAGGGAGGCCAAAAAGTCCGCTGACCCGGATGGCCAGCCCGGTTCGGTGCCAACCGAACCGGAGGGAGTGCCCTCTGACCAGGGCGATACTTTCTCGGGCAAACGAAGAGCCGGTTCTGAGGAGCCGGTTCCAGCAAAAAGGACTAGAAAGTCAGCTAGTGTAGAGCCAAAAGTTCTCTCCCCAACTGCTGAGGAAATAGCTAAAGCAATTCAAATTGTCCAGTCTCTCTCTCCGGTTCCGACCGAACCGACACCTTCAGGTAAGCGTTGGTTCGTCAGTTCCACTGGTTCAAGATTATGATTTGAGGATTTTTATGAACCGGGAGGGGAAGAGGAATATGAGGAGAGGAATATGGTTTTGAAGATCTGATGTGCCCATTGATACGGACATCTCTCCAGATAGACCCCTAGGGTTTCTCCTCCAAGGCTTTCTGAGTCCCCTTCTCATTTCATGTTTTATAAAAGTTGTTGAAACTCCAGCTCCCTGTTGAGGAAGCTGTTGATGACCAAGAGGAGCCAGACTATGTAGAAATGATGGATATTCCAGAATCTAGGAGACTGTCTATTCCTTTGCATAAATCTTTTCGAAACAGACAGTAAAAGTTTTAAAACTCCTCACATTATACCTCCTGTGGATAAAAGGATGGACAAGAGGTATACCTTATCAGGCTCCGACACTGATTTCCCACTCAACAATGCAGCCATGTGGGGTAGTGCAGGCTGCAGCCTGTGACAAGGCATATTCCCTAGCTTCACAGCCCCCGAGAAGGACTCCAGGAAGATTGATACTATGGCAAAGAAACAGTACATGGCAGCATCCTTGGGACTCAGACAAGCAAATTATATGATGCTTATGCTGCTAGGTACCAGAAATCCAGATGGGATACTGTGCTGGTCTCTAGCAACAAGTCCCTGACCAGCTTGCCAGGAGCTGGAACAGGTGGCTATGAATGGTATTGAGGCATCCAAGGTGCAATTTCATGCTGCAGTGGACTCTAATGATGTTTCATCAAGAGTCATGGCTACATCTGTGGCACTTCACAGGATGGCTTGGCCCAGATGTACTACCCTGTCTCAGGATACCCAGTCTAAGGCCATGAATTTTCCTGTTGTGGGAAATTCTATTTGGGGAGCAAACGGAGAATTACATGAAGAAAATGGATGAATATAGGACCACCTATAGGAGTGCACAGGCCAAGGAAAGGCAGGCCACCCTCAAAAGCAGCTTCCTAGAGGCAGGGGCAGGCCTTTTCATAGGCCTTTACCAAGCCAAGCTTCCTCCTCCGCCTATGCTCAGAGGGGTTCTTTAGAGGAGAGCAGATGGGTACAAGCAGGTCTGCTTCCACCCTCAGCCCAAAGCCCTGCCAAGCAGGCACCCTGATGGGATTGCCAGGGCCGATTCTCCTCTCACCTGTGGGGGGCTGGCTTACTTGTCCAGGACTGGAAGTCTTTAACATCAGAAAGTGGGTCCTGGAAGTAGTAGTTAGGACTGGTTCTCAGCTTCAAAAATTTCCAAAGCTGAGAACCAGATCTTTTCCACCTGCAACTCCATCAGAGGCACTCGCCTCTAGAGGCAGAGGTCTCTACCTCCTGGCTCTCAGAGCTGTGGAAAGGGTTCCTCTACACCAGGGCAAAGGTTTGTACTCCAGGTACTTCCTTACCCCAAAAAGACAGGAGAATGCAGGCCCATCCTGGATCGCAGATATTTAAACAAGCACCTTTAAAGCCAAAGTTCAAAATGGTGACTCTGGGAACTATCTACCTCTCTAAGGCCAGGGACTGGCTAGCTTCCCTGGACCTCAAGGATGCCTACTTCATATTCCCATCAGAAGTTCCCATCAGTACCTCAGGTTCGAGCTGCCGCCCTCAGGCCACTACCAGTTCAGAGCAATGCCCTTCGGCCTCACTTCTGCCCCAAGGGTATTCACCAAATGCCTGGCTGTAGCAGTTGCTCACTCCAAGAAGGCAAAGATTGCCATCTTTCCTTACCTGGACGATTGGCTCTTAGTAGGCCAGTCCCCAGACCAGGTCAATTTACACCTTCAGATAATGCAGCAACTGCTTACCTCTCTAGGTTCCTTCTGAATCTCTCAAAGTCAGTTCTAGAGCTGGTCAGCTTCTTACCTTCATAGGCGCAGAACTGAACACACAGGAAGCCAGGCCTTCTCCCCTGGACAGGGCAAAGACCCTAGTCTCCTGGCCTCCCCATTTACCCTGCATGTCTCCCGCCAGCAAGGTATTTTCTGCAGCTCCTAGGACACATGGCTGCTCTACAGCAGTTGTGCAAGGAGCAAGATTTCAGATGAGGGACATCCAGTTCCATTTGAGAGCTTTGTCTCAAAGAAAGGATCCTCTTACCAAGCTGATCCAGTAACTCAAACCCTGATCCAAGCCCTACAGTGGTGGCAGGATCAGAGCAACCTGAGACAAGGGGTCTTTGTCACTCAGTCTCATTCTCTAACCCTTACTACAGATGCGTCCCTCTTGGGCTGGGGAGCTCACATGGGCGACCTCACCACCCAGGGTCTGTGGTCTCTCCAAGAATCTCTGCTCCACATCAACCTGTTGGAGCTCAGAGCAGTTTTTCTAGCACTTCAAGCTTTTTTCAAATCTGTTCAGAACAAGAGTATTCAGGTCAGAACAGACAACACCACTACAATGTGGTACATCAACAAGCAAGGGGGCACTCGGTCTACGGCCTTGTGCACCGAAGCAATGAAGTTGTGGTCTCTGGCTTACTCCCTGAACACCTCCCATACGGCAGTTCACCTCCCAGGCAAGGACAATGTCCTGGCAGATGCTCTCAGCAGGATTTCCCAGGGCCACCACGAATGGTCACTGGATCCCCTGGTCTTGGGAGTAGTATTTGCCAGATGGGGCACCCCACAGATAGATCTTTTTGCAGCCCCAGACAATCACCAACTTCCTCTTTTTGCTGCAGGCCCCCAGTGTTGGGCTCACTCCACTGGATGCCTTAGCCCTCAGTTGGGAGGAAAGTTTCTCTATGCCTTCCTCCCTTTCTCTCCTGTTCAAAGTGCTAGTCAAAATCAGATCCCAATCATGCAAAGTCATTCTGATAGCTCCGATTGGGCCAGACAGCCCTGGTATCCACTCCTGCTGTCCTTAGCAGTCCATCCTCCCTGTCCTTCCCAGGAATCATAATTTGTTGACCTGTGCCCAGGGAAGGGTCTGGTACCAATCTCAAATCTCTCAATCTCAAGGCTTGGTTCTTGAAGAGTTAGAGTTTGTTGATTTACACCTTCCCAAGGTGTAATGGATATATTGAAGGCCGCAAGGAAGCCTTCCACCAGGGTTACTTATACCCAAATGGAAAAGGTTTTCCATATGGTGCTCGGAAAGCATATTTCCCAGTCTCTGCTGATCTACCCACAGTCCTGGATTATATGGTCCACTGAATTCTTTTGGGGTGAAACCAGCTACCCTGAAGGTGCACTTGGCAGCTGTGTCTGCTTTTATTTCAGCAGGTAAATCCTCTTCCTTTCAGCTCATCCTGTATTTTCCAAGTTTTTTAAGAGGTTGTTTCACACCAACCCTCCATTCAGGGATCCTGCCCTGCCTGGGATCTTGTTTGCATTGCTCAGCTTATGCACCCCCACCCCACCCCTTTGAGCCCTTGTCTTCAGCTGAGCTCAAGTACTTGACTTGAAAACTTGTTTTTGGTAGCCATCACCTCTGCCAGATGCATAAGTGAATTACAAGCCGCTGTCAGTGGAGCAGGAGTTTATCTCTTTCACAGAGATATGGTGGTCCTTCGACTAACAGAAAGTTCCTGCCTAAGGTAGGTTTCAGATTTTCACCTTAATCAATCTATTTCACTTCCAGTGTACTTCACTGACCACTCCTCCTCTGGGGAGAGGATGCTGCAAGCCTAGATGTGAAGAGAGCCCTTAGTTACTACATAGAGCGCACCAAGGGTCATAGGTTTGACTCCCTTCAACTGTTCCTCACCTATGGCGAAGTTGGTAAAGGGAAGCCAGCCACTAAAAGATCCATTGCCAGGTGGATTGTCTCTTGTATCCAATTCTGCTATGAGAAGTTGGGTAAAGTTCCCACCTCAGGCCTGAGGGCTCACTCTACCAGAGGTACAGCTGCTTCTCTGGCTGCTGCCAGAGACATTCCTATTCTAGAAATATGTCAAGCAGCTACCTGGAAAACAGTTCACACTTTTACCAAGCATTACTCCCTGGACATCCAGGCTAGGAGTGATGCTCGGTTTGGCACAGCTGTGCTTCAGAGCCTATTTCCTAGGTAGGTTCTGTCCTCTCCATGGGGGTACTGCTGTGTAGTCTGCATTGTCATAATATAGCTAGACTTCATGTTGTTTGAAGAAAAAATTACTCACCTTAGTAATGTTGTTTTTTCTAATGGAGTCTTGCTATATTATGACCTCCCTCCCTGCCTGCCCCTCTCAGAACCTCTGTTTTGGGGATGTGGGTGGGCAGTACAGGGTTGGCACTTTTGTTGATGCCCACCTTGTTGTTTTTCACCTACCTTTTTGGCTGAATTGGTGTGCTTCTGCATTTTTGGGTCTCCTGACTTGAGTCTTTGTTTTAGGCCAAAAATGAGTGTTTAGGTTAGTAGCCAGTTGGCTAGTGTAGGTTTACAGCTTCCACACAGAACCTTAGTGAGTTTTAGCTCGTAAAGATCTGACAGTTTGGACATCCAGGCTAGGAGTGATGCTTGGTTTGGCACAGCTGTGCTTCAGAGCCTATTTCCTAGGTAGGTTCTGTCCCTCCTCCATGGGGGTACTGCTGTGTAGTCTGCAATTGTCATAATATAGCAAGACTTCATGTTGTTTGAAGAAAAAATTACTCACCTTAGTAATGTTGTTTCTTCTAATGGAGTCTTGCTATATTATGACCTCCTTCCCTGCCTGCCCCTCTCAGAACCTCTGTTTTGGGGATGTGGGTGGGCAGTACAGGGTTGGCACTTTTTTGATGCCCACCTTGTTGTTTTTCACCTACCTTTTGGGTGAATTGGTGTTTTTGCATTTTGGGTCTCCTGACTTGAGTCTTTGTTTTAGGCCAAAATGAGTGTTTATGTTAGTAGCCAGTTGGCTAGTGTAGGTTTACAGCTTCCACACAGAACCTTAGTGAGTTTTAGCTCGTAAAGATCTGACAGTTTGCGTTTGAAGCACAACAGACAGAGTTTTCAACCGAGCTCGCGCTCTAAGTTCCATGCCTGCATGGAAAGTTAACTATTTCACCTCCGGAGCAGTTCTAACCTGTGGTCATACTGCAATTGTCATAATATAGCAAGACTCCATTAGAAGAAACAACATTACTAAGGTGAGTAATTTTTTCTTTTCTGTCCTGCCAACATTCAAGAGATGGAATGCTTAATACAGACAGAATGCAAGAATTCAAACCTCTGTTCAGTTCTACTGGCAGAATGTTTACTCCTACTAGTACACAACAGAAGGCCTCAGACGGAACCAGGGCTTTGTTTCATCTGTAACACAGATTTCCCTAGTAAGCAGGTGAGTATAGGAGGGGGCTTTTTCATGGTCAGCAAAGAAAAACCATAAATTACAATTCTAAGTACTGTAGTACTTCATTTTTTAAGTTCTGTATGTGTGTGTAACAAGAGTATTATGAGGGCAAAGAAGATTTATTTCTTATCTTTATAAATTTAAGACAGTTTTATTTTTAGGGTCTAGTTGAAGGGTTTTAGTGAGTAAAAGTGACAGCCACATTTGTGATGACAGGAATGGCTGGTACTATTGATTTTATTGTGAAGAGGCTACTGGACCTTCTTCCTGTGCTGTCGTCATGGGATATCAGCACTGGGTTCTGCGCTCCTCAGCCATATTATAATAAAGGTTTCATGGAGTTGGGTCAATGTTTTCACAATAGTATTCTATGCTCATTTCAGAACTACAGGCACACTTCAATCTCCCTTATGGTCACTGTTTCAGAGTTCTTCAAATTCGGAAGCTTATATTTCAAAACAGGGGTAACAACAGCACCTTCCTTCTACCCTACAGAAACCATTTAAGCTCATCAACTCTAAACTGACATTAAGAATTGGCAACACTATAACTGACTACATCCTTCAAGATGCCACCACTTACAGAGCACCTTTCCCCGGTATTTGCAGCCCTTGATTTAATCAACTGGCAGGCTCCCTTACCTGCAGAGGAGTTCCTCCGTAGCACTTTTCAAATGATCAGCTTTGCCCCCCATGGAAGGGAAGAGATTGTATTTTGCCCCTGAAGGGGCTAGTCGCTAGATTACTTCCACTTTCTGATCGCCTACGCTGTTCCCCGCGCTTCCTCATTTTGTGATGTCACTATAGGACCAGCGTGGGGACAGTATCAATGCAAGTCTATTGAGCCTAACTTTAAAAGTAAGTTTAAGAATTTAAATCGGACTTTTGGTACAAATGGAAGACTGTATTAAAGTAACAAGGCTCTTGTTACTTTAATACAGTCTTCCATTTGTACCAAAAACAAGCACCTAGTAGAGGGGCACCAACACAGACACCTGTAATGTGTACGGAGTGACCCTGCATGTGGCTCAGCTCTCGGAGAAGGGGAGATAAGAAAAGTGCCCATTAGGCACCACATGACTGACGTGGCAGGCCAACCACCAAAGATGGTTCTCTCTCGTGGTGGTTAACTGGTAAGACCAAGAGAAAGTCAGTGAAGGGACTGATTTGGGGCGGGTCCAAGGGGACCTGGAACACAGGATGCAAAACAGTATCTGGAAAAACAAAGGAAATGAAAAGAGATGGGCAGGACCGTGCTGCCTCTTTTTTAATCCTCTTTTGGACAACAGAGCAGAACTATCATGTGCTACAACCAAGCTGCCTTCTGATTTATAGGAGTCTCTCTACTCCAAAGCCTGGAAAACTACAGGACGTTGTACCTGGATCTATCACAGCACTAGGGGCCATCCAAAGTGGTGATGAGAAAAATTCAAGATGGATGTGGGGGTTAATCTGCCCTTTTTTTCCTCCACAGGGATGCAAGGGCACCCTGGTGCCTGCTGCACTGCAGTTTGCACCCTACCCTCTAACACACATGTGGTCACCCAGGTGGTGGTAGTGCAAGCCTCATTCATTCAGTCATTCATTCACTCACTCACTAGGTGAGAATGCACTGGACACGGGTTCCATTAACAGCACTGAATCTAGCCACACTGTAATGCAATACATTTCATAATAATGTGGCACGATACCTTAATAAAAATAACAGCTCTTAATGAATAAAAAAGGTTACTCCTATTTTAAGAAGGTCATTGTCAGATGCTCTGAGCACACTCAAAAGTGCAACATCTAAATTTACTTTGTTTATTAACATCGTACTTACTTCCAGCGTCTCCTCTGCTGTACACCCAGGCTGCTGTTGAAGTCTTCCAGTATTCAGGGCATCGATATACTCATCACATTTCTGATAGCCAGCATTAAGCAGCTCCTGTTTGGCCTTCAGTAGCCCCTGACCCGGAGTTACATCACCGATTCCAATGGAGAAACCCCGATTGGCTAAAAATGAAACAATCCATCAAACAAAAATGCACTGCAGCCACAGACGCCTCTAAACAGTTATATCCACACAGGCATCTACTACTTCCTGTTTCAAATGTGGCCAAAAAAACTGAGATGCTTCTGATTTTTATTTTCAGTTTTTTATTCCCTTCTGTTCTCCATGCTACCAACTGTGGTCACTATGACTGCACCATTACTCCTGCCGGGGGGTTGGGGGAGGTGTGTGAAGTAAGTACCATAGTGCCTTCGAAGCAAAACCTTAAAGCAGCAGTATTTGTTAATGGGGAAAAAAAGTCATAATACAGTATGTTATTAATAATGTATTCCTGGACATCCCAGTGGTGCAGTGGGTTGAAGCACCAAGTGCTACACCACCTTTTACACTGACAACTCTGGTTCGGCAATGGACGTGAGTCGCTCGGGGGAGGGAGGATTGAGCGTCCCAAGGACAGTGCTCCTCCCTCAGGGAGGGGGGTACATGTGTTCCACTCATTGGCTGCCAACTAGGGGAATTTTCATGGCACAGCAACTGGATCAAAGGGAAAGGGATCCCACCTGCAGGATGCTTGGGGGTATCTCTGCATAGGTGAAGCATACACTATGCATCATATGAACATAAAGTAGCCAGCAGAAGAAGGTTTTATAGTCTATCGAGCCTGCTCAATTTGCAGAAAAAACAGGTTACTCACCTCTAACAGTAGTTCTAGGAGTGATATATGTTGTTCATCCACACTTATTGGCATGTCCCCTTTCCTTTAAAAATCGCCGGAAGTCTTCAAGCTGGCTCCTCTCACCCACCCGGGTGGTATATCCTTGGCTCTGCCCCATGATGCCAGATCTTAGCCCACTGGAAACTAGGCATTGTGTGTCCGCAGCCAGGGAGGTCGGGTGGGACCGTGTGGATGAACAACACATACCCCTCCAAGAACTACTGTTACAGGTGAGTAACCTGTTTTTCTAGGATCGTGGATATGTTGTTCATCCACACTTATTAGCAGACTCCTAGCAGTTCTCCGGGGGGAGAGAGGTAAGGTGCACACCCCCTACTTAGGGAACAGAGATTGGAGAACTGAGGCCCCACAACCAGCATCCTGGTGTAACTCTAGGTCAATGTGGTAATGGGTGATGAAAGTGTTTGCTGACTTCCAGGTAGCAGCCCAGCAGATTTCCTGGATAGCAATGTCCCTGGAAGCAGCCACTGATGCAGCGGTATGGCGGGAGGAATGAGCTCTTAATCCTCTGGGAGGCTCCTTGCCCGCCAACTCATAACACAGACTTATGCATGATGTAATCCATCTTGCAATCGTCCGCTTTGCGGCAGGTCTGCCAGAAGCGGCTTCAGCGTAGGTGACAAACAGCTGGTGAAACTCTCCTCGAACGTCCACCGTCCTCTCCTCATAATAGGAGAGAGCACGTCTCAGGTTCAAAGTATGGAGCCTGTACTCGGCCTTCCGAGGTGCAACTGGGGTAGTATACTGGCAGAGTTAATACCTGGTTAAGGTGAAACTCTGACACCACCTTCGGAAGGAATTTCGGGTGGGGGCATAGGACTACCTTGTCCCTGTGGAAAACCAGATAAGGGGAGTCCACTAGAAGCACCTGGAGCTCCCCTGTCGTCCTGACTGACATAATAGCCACCAGGAAGGCAGTCTTCCACAAGTGTAACAGCTCACACTTGTGCATTGGTTCGAATGGCTTGCTCGTGAGCTTTGCCAGTATCAGCAGTAGATCCCACGAAGGTGGAGGTTCACGCACTGGAGGGGACATGTGGTCCAGGCCTTGGAAAAAGCACCTGACCACGGACTCCTGCACCACCGTCGGGTGACCGGCCCTCGCCCGGTAAGCAGAAATAGCTGCCAGGTGCACACCAAGGGTCAATGACCGAAGACCCCCTTTGGAGAGAGACAAAAGGTAGCCGAGAATGTTAGCCACCAGACAGGACAGAGGGTCCAGGCCCATGCCCTGTCACCAAATGGAAAACCTTTTCCATTTGAAGGTGTAACATTTCCTGGTCGATTCCTTTCTTGATGCCTCCACCACGGTGAGGACATCCTCGAAAAGACCCAGAGCCTGGAACTCTAGCCACTAAGATAGCAGGCTATGAGGTGCAGGGACTGAAGGTCCGGATGGAATACCTTCCCGATTGATGGAAATAAGGTCCGGACGTGTGCAAAGTCGCTCCGAAGGCCTGCAGCTGAGGCTGAGGAGATCTGGATACCAGAACTGGCACGGCCAGTCTGGGGCTACCAGGATCACCTTCGCCTTGTCCCTCTTCACCTTGAATAACACCTTGTGTGTCGAGGGAAATGTGTAGAGGAGGCCTTCAGTCCACGGCCTCAAGAAGGCATCCTCCTGCAGGGAGCCCTGCTGAGGGGGGTGAGTATGAAACAGCCTCAGCTTGGTGTTTTCCCTGGAGGCAAACAGGTCCATCATCGGTTTGCCCCAATGGGAGAACAGGCTGTAAGCTACCTCTGGATGGAGAGACCACTCTGATGTCTCGCCCAAGCGTCTGAGAGCATCCGCCAGATGGTTTGAGGCTCCTGCCACATGGATGGCTAGATCATCTGCCTCCAGACGGCTTATGAGTGTCCAGATGTGGAGTGCCTCTTTGCAAAGCAGACAGGATTGTGTGCCACCCTGTTTGTTGAGGTAGTACATGGTCGTGATATTGTCCATCTGGACTTGAACCACTTGACCTTGGAGCTGAGGAGCAAAAGCTGACAGTGCCAGTCTGACTGCTCTGAACTCCAACAGGTTGATGTGGTATCGGGACTCCTTGGGGGTCCAGAACCCATGGGCCCTGTTGTCCCCCATGTGGGCACCCCAACCCAAAGAGAGGCACTAGTCATAAGAACGGCTGTCGGCTCAAGGCAGACAAACTGGATCCCTTCCTGCAATCAGTCTGCGGTGGTCCACCACTGGATAGCGTCCCACATCTTCTGGGTTACAGTGATCAGCTGGTCGAAATAACTGTGGCGCTGAGTCCACTGGGTGGCCAGCTTCCATTTGAGGGGGCGCACGTGTAACCGGGCCCAACGGACCACTGAGGTGCATGCTGCCATGTAACCCAGAAGGTGCAGAAGGTCCCAGGCAGGGCGCAACTGCCCAACCAGAAATGATTGGGCAAAGGAGGAGAGAACCTCCACCCTGTCCGCCAGGAGCCGAGCTTTGGCTTGACAAGAGTCGAGCTCTGCCCCGATGAAGTACATCACCTGGGAAGGCACGAGTTCCGACTTGGCCTCACTGATCAGGAGGCTGAGTTGGGAGCAGGTCTGGAGGGCCAGGTCCCTGGACCTCCACCTCCTACTGGGTGGAACCTGCTAGGAGCCAAACGTAGGGGTAGATTATGACCCCCCCACACACCTGAGATGGGCTGCCACAACTGCAATGCATTTGGTGAAGACCCGTGGGGCAGATGACAGGCCGAACGGCATGGCTCGGAACTCATACAGGGTCCCTTCAGTTCTGAAGCAGAGGAACCGCTGATGAGACAGACGGACTGGGACGTGAAAGAATGCATTCTGCAGATACAGTGAACAGAATCACATGTTTCGCTCCAAGGATGGTATGATCTGGGACAGAGTGACCATCCGAAAGATGCGTGACCCGAGATGCTGATTCAGGTCGTGGAGATCTAGAATGGGGCACCAGCCCCACATCCACCTGGGCACCAGGAAGTCCCTGGAGACAAAGCCTGTGTCTGCTGGAGGGTCCTCCACTGGGGCTACTGCCTCCTTGAGGAGGAGCTAAGCAATGTCATCTCGAAGAGCCGACTGGGTCTTGGCGGACACTCTTTCCTCCTGAGGGGGGGGTGGGGGCTCGGCTTAGAGGGTACTGCTTGAACTCTAGAGGCAGTCCCAGGCCAACCACTTCAAGAACCCACCTGTCCGTGGCAACAGCTGACCAGGTGGAAAGGAAGTGGTGGAGCCGACACCTCTTGGGAGGAACCTGGGCTGGCGTGACGGGAGAGGGGGAGGCAGCCCCCACCCTGTCACTGAGCAGGCTTGGAGGAGGATCCACAGCCTGATCCTCGGCCTCCTTTACAGGCTTGGGAGGGCCAGGGCCAGGGTCGCCAAGCTTGAGCCTGTTGCTGCTGTCCACCCTGAAAGGAGGACTGCTGCGCCACTGGGGAAGAGTGCCAAAAGGGCTTCTTCTTCTTCTGCTGGTTCTTGCCAGAGGAACCTTTGGCAGGAGTAGCATCCAAGGTGGCACTGGACTGCTCAATGCACTGAAGGTGACCAGCCACTCCTGGGCCAAACAGGCTGGTCCCTAGAAAAGGCACGTCAGCCAGTTTGTGCAGAGTATCCACTGGGAAGGACAAGAGTCTCAGCCAAGCCCTGCGACGAGATGCAACTGTGGTTGCCATTGAAAGGGCACAAGAATCCCCAATATTCAGGGCCATCTGAAGCTGCTGCTGGGCGACAGCTCACCCTGGTCCCGGACCTGCTTGACCGTGGTCTGCATGTCCATGGGGAGATGCAGGAGAACTTCATCCAAAGACCCCAAGAGGTCATGGGAGAAGTGTGCCATGATGATGGCTGAATTTGCCTGATAAAGGCCCAAGGTGGAAGCCGCACAGACCTTCCTGGCCAAAGGGTCCATGAGCTTGGACTCTTTCTCAGGAGGTCAGTCAGTGTTGGCACAACTGCCAGGACGCCTGATCACAGAGGCGGTCACCAGTCTCTCGGCCAAAGGGCGCTCTGTGAACCCCGCAAGGGACCCCATGGGCACCACATACTTGCGGGCTATGCGGGCAGATGGTGCTGGACACGAGGCAGAACACTGCCAGAGTTCTAGGGCTGGGCCAACAACAGACTCAGCCACTGGAAATGCCTCCATCGGGGTATCCCCTCTCTTGAGGATTTCCATGAGAGGGTATGTCACCCTTTTCTGGACTGATTCCAGGGGCATTCCTGTAGACTCATAGATGAGGTGAAGAATGCCCTGAAAATACGAAGGACCTTCCTCCGTCCCTATCCAACTGGCCGATTCGTCATCCCTGGATGGGGATGTAGGCCGGTCATGTCGGAATCCGAAAAATCCAGGTAGAACAGTCAACCGCCCAGGTCACCCATGAGCCGCCGGGGGCAGTCCAGGATGATGGTGACCAAAAGACCCCGGGGAAGCCCAGTGTTTGGTCTATTTTCTTTAGAAGGAGCCCCTCCCACAGGCTGCTTGGGTGGTGGTTCCACCACTATCAATGGAGAGACCGGTTTTGGCGACCGGAGGTTTCACCAGCTCTGCGGGCAGGGGAACAGACTTGATCGACTCTGAAGGAGTTGGCTTCGGCCTGGAAGGCAAGAGCCAAGTAATGGCCGGGGTGGAAGCCGGGGTCGGCTTGTGCCCGGACAAAATCAGCTGCTGCCACGAGGTCCTAGTAGCACCGGAGTTTCCGAAGGAGCCTCTCCTCATTCAAGGAGGACGAAGACGACCGATGGAGTCACCTCTTTTTAGAGCGCTTATGGCTCTTCCTCAGCCTGTCAGTCGAGGGGGTCCTAGACCTCGATAGAGATCGGACAGTCCAACTCGGTCGCTTGGGAGACACCGGCGGGGCCGATGACTTCCCGGGGTCTGGGACCACTTCCTCGATGGGATTCTCAGCAGGCTAGGTCTCCCCGTTGGGGAAGACAAGGACTGGAGTCCACTCCAGAGAGTCGGCGACAAACGGTCAACAGGATCGATGACTATTTCCACATCGTCGACCGAAACCTTGGTCGACTGGCCAGACGGCAAAGCCAAAAAGCCAGCGGCCGAGGAGGCAATCAGAACCGAGGTCGAGATCGCCTGTTCCTGGGACCAAGATCTCTCCTGATACCAAGAGCGTCTCTGTCGGCACGAAGACAGTCCCGGGTCCTTCTCCCGCTTACCGGACCAAGACGAGTACGTGACCACAGGACTCTCTCCCTTAGTCGGGAGAGACTGGCACAACTCTCGGAAGGAACCCAAGAAAGTGGAGCCCAGGTTGAGCGGAACGAAGAATCTCCGAGTGGTCCCTGCAGCCCGAGCCGCTTCCTCTTCGAATGCTTGCTTGCATTCCAATTGCTCAGCAGATCCCGCAGCCGTAGAAACCGCCCACAGTGCCTCCTTGAATTTCACCCGAGGGTTCCGTTTCTCCAGCATCCCCAGATTCACGCATGCAAGATGGTCATCAAGAACGCTAGGATGGAAGGCGAGGCAAAGATCGCATTTCAAGGTGCCATGGTCAACACCAAGACAGTACACACACGTGGTGTGGGGTATCGGTGCGCGACATCTTCTGGCTGCAAGGGCATTGACGAAATCCGGGGGAAGACTTGTCTTCCATAATCAAAGATAGATAGTCACGACCGCTAATGTGAACTAGTCAAAGTTTCAGGAAGGTTTAGAAGCCAGGGCCTAACGAAATGCGTGAGCACGAGAGAGGCAACCTTCATCTTCCAGTGGAAAGGAAGATCTGGCATCATGGGGCGGAGCCGAGAATTATACCACCTGGATGGGTGGGAGGAGCCAGCTTGAAGACTTCCGGCAATCCTTAAAGGAAAAGGGGACATGCCAATAACTGTGGATGAACAACATATCCACGATCCTAGAAGTACAGTTATGTAAGAACTTATCGTAACAGTAGATCTTCGAAAGGAGCTCTTGCAGCAGGCTATAACCATTAGGACCAATGCCGCAGGCCTTAGGACCCACCAGAAAAATCTGTTAGCAGTACCCAGTAGGGACTGCACCCCACTGACGTCGGCCACACTACATAAGGGGGCGGACCCCAGCTCCACCTCAGTTCCCCCAAGACCCGCGAATGGACCCCAGCGAGTGAACGAAGTGAAGCCTCTTGATGATGTGCTGAAAACCTCACCAGGGTGATGGAGGGTGGGAAAGCAACGCCTACTGCAAGAGCTCCTCTTGAAGATCTACTGTTATGGTAAGTTCTTACATAACTATACTATCTTACTTCGAGTGGGAGCTCTTGCAGCAGGCTATAATCATTAGGACTGAATCCCAAGCAGTCCCACACCAAGGAGGTGTCTAACCCCGGGAGGAGGAAGGATGGAATAATGCTGACAACATAGCAAATCAGGACAGGAGTTCCTGAAGGACTGCTAAGCCAAAACCGGCATTGCATCTGGAGGCAATATCCAGGCTGTAGTGATTCACGAATGTGGGCACAGAATTCCAGGTGGCTGCCACACAGGTGTCTCTTATGAAGACATTCTTTAAGGTGGCAAAAGAAGCTGAAACTCCCCTGATGGAGTGACCCTTAACCAGGCCCGGAAGAGGTTTGTTGTGCTTCTCATAATAAAACACAATACAGTGGACCAGCCACTTAGAAATAGACTGTTCAGACACCGGTTTGCCCAAGTGTTTTGGCCCGAAGGCCACAAACAGTTGCTCCGATTTACGGTGTGCGGCTGTGCACTTGAGGTAGTACATCGGCGCCCTGTGAACATCCAGTGTGTGTAGGAGAGCTTCTCCCCTATTAGAAGGGGAAGAAAAATAAACCGGAAGGTCAGCCGATTGGTTGAGGGTCCACTCGGAGACCACTTTTGGAAGGAACTTAAGATTTGTTCTAAGGGAAACCCTTTCCCTGTGAAAAACCAAATAATGCTCTTTACACATCAGAGCATGGAGCTTGGAAACTCTTCAAGCTGAGGTAACAGCAACTAAGAAACAAACCTTCCAGGAAAGATAATGCAGCTCACAATCAGCCGCTGGTTCAAGGGGGGGGGGGGTGAGCTTCTCCAACACAAACAGGCGGTCCCTCGGAGGGATAGGATCCCTAATGGGAGGTCTCATATGCAGAATGCCCCTTAAGAAGGTGCAGGCCACATCCAGTTGGGCCAAGGTTCTATCCCCCAAGAGGACATGATATGCAAAAATGGCCCACGTGTACACCTTTATGGAAGAGTAGCTCAAACCTTGTTGGTATAAGGAGAGGAGATGCTGTAATGCTGAGTTCACCGGGCAGGTAAGGGGCTCCAGATGGCGAGATGAAGCCCATAGACAAAAACGATTCCCCTTCATAGCATAAGTGGAGCAAGTAGAGGGCTTCCTCACTGAGACGAGAACTTCTTGGGAGACCCCGTACCTGGATTTGGCTACGTCTGCAGGAGCCAAGCATGAAGGTGCAGAGACCTGAGATCTGGATGGACCAGCTTGCCCTGATCCTGGGACAGCAACTGCGAGCATGTTGGCAGCGGAACTGAAGGCTCAGAGGACAACCGCTGTAGTAGTGGGAACCAAATCTGCAGAGGCCACAATGGGGCAATTAGAATCATCTGAGCCCCCTCGTCTAGTACCTTCAATAGTACCCTCTGAATGAGACGGAAGGGAAGGAAGGCACAAAGAAACTTCCCTGCCCAACAAAGGGACAATGCGTCTGGCCAGAAAGCACCAGGCGCATGCTCTCGTGAGCAGAAAGAAAAAATTACTCACCTTAGTAATTATATTTCTTCTAATGAAGTCTTGCTGTATTCTGACAATTGCAGTGATTCCCAACCTTTTAATTGCCCCGGAGAACTAAGAGTTAACTTTCCATGCAGGGCATGGAACGCTGAGCTCGAGCTCGGTTGAAGTCTCTGTCTGGAGTGTTCTGAACTTCAACCGTCAGATTCTTATGAGCCAAACTAAACTAAAAATTCTATGTGGAAATTGTAAAAATTCTACTAGCCAACTGGCTGAAAAAGTTTTGGATTCCCAAGGAAGACTCAAGTCAGGAAACCCCAAAACAAAACCCAAATGTACTAAAAATAACAATAATAAATAAGCACCCAAACAAAAAGGGAGGAGGGTGCAAGCAAAAAACACTCCAGGGGTGCAACACTGCACCTGCCCACCCACTTCCCAAAAACAGGTTCTGAGAGGGGAGGCAAGGAGGGAGGTCAGAATACAGCAAGACTCCATTAGAAGAAATATAATTACTAAGGTGAGTAATTTTTTTCTTCAAACAACATGAAGTCTTGCTGTATTCTGACAACTGCAGACTACCAAGCAGTACCTCCAAGGAGGAGGGACAGAACCTACTTTGGGAATAGGCTGTGAAGTACTGCTGTGCCAAACCGAGCATTACTCCTAGCCTAGATATCCAGAGAGTCAGAGATACACCAGCTTGGTAAAGGTATGGACTGTTTTCCAGGTGGCTGCTTGACAAATTTCTAGGAGAGGGATATCCCTGGCAGCAGGCAGGGAAGCAGCTGTACCTCTTGTGGAATGAGCTCTCAGGCCTGAGGGTGGAGTTTTTCCCAGTTTTTCATAGCAGCATAGTATACAAGACACAATCCACCTGGCAACAGATCTCTTGGTGGCAGGTTTGCCCTTTCCCACTTCTCCATATGTGAGGAACAACTGGAGGGAGTCAAACCTGTGACCCTCGGTACGCTCTATGTAGTAACTAAGGGCTCTTTTGACATCTAAACTGTGTAGCCTCCTCTCTCCTGAGGAAGAATGATCAGTGAAGAAAACAGGGAGAGACAGACTGGTTTAAATGGATTAAATGGAAGTCTGAAACCACTTTGAGCAAGAACCTTCTATTGGTTCTAAGGACCACTTTATCCCTATGAAAGGAGATAAAATTAGGTTCCACTGACAGGGCTTGCAATTCACTGATACGCCTGGCAGAGGTAATGGCTACCAGGAAAGTACAGTTACGTAAGAACTTACGTAACAGTAGACTTCGAGAGGAGCTCTTGCAGCAGGCTATAACACTAGGGACTATGCCGCAGGCACTAGGACCACACGGTGAAAAACTTCTGCCAGCAATAGCGGGGACCCGCTCGACGCTAGCCCCGCTTCCGAGCCGGGTCAGGTACAAGAGGGTGGGACCCAGCCTACTTGCTCTCCCGCGCCAGCACCCAGTAGAAGGCCTGACAAGAGAAGGAGGCGAAGCCTACCATCTAGAAAGGAAAGAAAATAGACCTGCACACTCCGAGGGGGAAGGCGGGAGGGAAGCAGCGCCTGCTGCAAGAGCTCCTCTCGAAGATCTACTGTTACGGTAAGTTCTTACGTAACTGTACTATCTTACTTCGAGATAGAGCTCTTGCAGCAGGCTATAACAATTAGGACTGAATCCCAAGCAGTCCCATAGCAAAGAGATAGCCGACCCCGGGAGGAGGAATATGCTGACTCCAGAGGCCCTCAGGACAAGAGCTCTTGCAAAACCGCTAGGCCGAAGCCAGCACGGCGTCTGGAGACGATATCCAAGCTGTAATGCTTGATAAAGGTATGCACCGAATTCCAGGTCCCAGCCGCACAGATGTCCTGAATGGCAACATTCTGCATCGCGGCAAAAGAAGCTGACACTCCCCTGGTGGAGTGACCCCTAACCGGACCCGGCAGGGGTTTATTGTGATGCTCATAGCAAAACAAGACGCAACGGACTATCCATTTAGAGACAGTCTGCTTGGACACTGGTTGACCCAAGCGATGTGGCGCAAAAGCCACAAAGAGTTGCTCTGATTTACGGTGCTGAACCCTTCTGCTGAGGTAATACCTCAGGGACCTGTGGACATCCAATGTGTGGAGGAGAGCCTCCCCTCTGTTGGAAGGGGAAGGAAAATAAACTGGAAGATCAACAGACTAGTTGAGGGTCAACTCCGAGACCACTTTGGGAAGAAACTTAGGATTAGTTCTGAGGGAAACCCTTTCCCTATGAAAAACCAAATAGGGCTCTTTACACATCAGAGCCTGAAGCTCGGAAACTCTTCGAGCAGAAGTAACAGCAACCAGAAAACAAACTTTCCAAGACAGATATCGCAGCTCACAACTCGCTGCAGGTTTAAAAGGAGGGAGGGTGAGTTTCTCCAACACAAAAAGGAGGTCCCAGGGTGGGACAGGGTCCCTAATAGGAGGTCTCATGTGTAGAATTCCCCTAAGGAAGGTGCCGCCACGTCTAACTGAGCCAATGCTCTCTCTCCCACGAGAGCATGATAGGCCGAAATTGCCCACATGTGCACCTTGATAGAGGAATAGCTCAGTCCTTTCTCGTACAAGGAGAGGAGATACTGCAAAGTGGAGTTCACAGAGCAGGTGACAGGGTCTAATTGCCGTGGCAAGGCCCAGAGACAGAAACGTTTCCATTTCAAAGCATAAGTGGAGCGAGAAGAGGGCTTCCTTGCGGACGCTAAGACCTCAGCCACTTCCGGGGAAACCCTGTATCTGTTCCTAGCAACGTCTGGAGGAGCCAAGCATGAAGATATAGGGATCTGAGATCCGGGTGAACCAGAGACCCCTGGTCCTGGGACAGCAGTTGCGAGCAAATGGGCAGTGGGATTGGAGGTTCCAGGGACAACCGCTGCAGGAATGGGAACCAAATCTGTCGAGGCCAATTGGGGGCCACAAGGATCATTCGTGCCCCCTCTGCTTGAAGTTTGAGCAGAACCCTCTGAATAAGAGGGAAGGGTGGAAAGGCATAAAGAAACCTCCCTGCCCAGCAAAGGGATAACGCGTCTGGCCAAAAAACGCCAGGTGCGTGCTCTCGCGAGCAAAACAGTGGCAGTTTGGCGTTGCGTGGTGACACAAAGAGATCTAGCTCAGGAAGGCCCCACCTTCTGAAGAGCTGGTCCACTACGGATTGAAGCAATTCCCACTCGTGCGCTCTGGCCCACGACCTGCTGAGGTTGTCGGCCAGCTTGTTTAGGACACCTGGAATGTGCATGGCCGACAGAAGAATGCCCTGTTCCAGTGCCCAGTACCAGACTCTCATTGCCTCCCGGCATAGAGGATAGGAATGGGTGCCTCCTTGCTTGTTGATATAAAAGATGACCGACATGTTGCCCATCTGAACTAGAAGGGAGCCGGGTACCAGGTCCTCTCGAAACGCCTGAAGAGCGTAGAGGACCGCTCGCATTTCTAATACGTTGATGTGGAGGGACCGTTCCCGGGTGACCAAACCCCCTGCGTTAGATGAACACCCAGATGAGCCCCCCAACTCAGGTCCGACGCGTCCATCGTTAGAGTCTGACCTGGAGGCTCCGGACGAAAACTGACCCCTTTCTCCAGATTGCTGGGGTCTAACCACCAAAGCAATGTTCTCCTGACTGGCTCAGAGATCCTGACTAAAGCGTCTAGGTCGTCGTAGCATTGATCCCACTGCACCCTGAGCATCCATTGTGGGATTCTCATGTGGAGGCAGGCCAACGGTGTTACTGGGATGGTCGCCGCCATATGCCCCAATAGATTGAGGAAGTTCTGAGCCGGAACTCGAGGTGCTATGGATATCCGTTCCACCAAAATTTGCAGGCGAATTCCCCTGTCCTGTGGGAGAAAAGCCATGCCCTGGACTGAATCCAGGATCGCTCCTACGAAGGCGCGCTTTTGGCTGGGCTCTGGGGATGACTTTTTCAAGTTCAGGGTGATCCCCAGCTCTTGCAATAGAGTATAGGTGTCTCCGAGAGAGCGTAAGAGGCCGTCCCTTGACGGGGCCGTGAGAAGCCAGTCGTCGAGGTAAGGGAAAACATAATGGCCTAATCGCCTCAGAGTCGCAGCCACCACTGCCAGGCATTTGCTGAAGACTCGCGGAGCGGAAGAGAGGCCAAACGGAAGCACCCGGAACTGAAAATGCTCCCCTTGGAAGTGGAACCTCAAAAACTTCCGGTGGGGAGGAAAGACCCCGATATGCATGTATGCATCCTGCATGTCGAGAGAACAGAGCCAATCCCCTTGGTGCAGCAGAGGGAGGAGACCCTGAAGAGTCACCATCCTGAACTTTTTGTACTCTATAAAGAGATTTAAAGGACTGAGATCCAGAATGGGATGAAGGTCCCCAGTCTTTTTTGGGATCATAAAAAAGTGGGAGTAGAACCCCTGATCCCACTATCCTTGAGAACCCGTTCTATTGCTCTCTTTTGCAGGAGGGCCTGTATTTCTTCTTCCAATAATGGAATGTGAGAAGGAGGATAGCGGGAGAGCTTTGGCGGAGTATGTGGAGGGAACTCTGTGAACTCCAACATGTGTCCTCTCCAAATAACGTCCAAGACCCATTGATCTGTGGTAATAGAGCTCCACCCTTCGAGATGAAGGGAGAAGCGGCCCCCAACCGGCTCCCCTGGACGTCTGACCATGGGGGGGGCAGAAGGGAGTCACTGGGCAGAACCAGGGGTAGGGAGAGAGGCCTGGGAGGACTTGGGCCCACAGGGAAGGTCCACCAGACTGCTGGTTTCGGATCTTCATGGAGCCACCTCTGCCCTTGCTGGGATCCGGCTGAAGCCTGATTGCCTGAGGACTCTGCGAAAAACGACGGGCGATGGGGGCGTCGCTGGTCACCACGATACATCTGGCAGACCGACCAGATCGACTTACCCGATTCTTGGAGATGGGAGATCAAGGCCTCCATCTCCTGCCCAAACAAAATGGCACCCTGGAACGGCAGGTCCCGGATACCAGACTGCAGATCCTGGTGAAAGCCGGAAAGCCTCAACCAGGCATGGCGCCGGAGACAAACCCCAGAGGCGGCCGCCCTAGCTGCTGTATCCGCAGTGTCATACGAGGCTCTCAAAACATGAGAGCCTACGTCTGAGCCTGACTGTAAAAGGGCCAGGAGCGCCGTCTTCTTGTCAGAGTCTGGCATGGCCTGTGCCAGCTCAAGACCACGTTCCCACAACACATTCTGGTACTGCACCATATGCGTGAGGAAATTCAGGAAACGAATGGAACAGGTGGAAGCAGCGTAAACCTTCTTGCCCACCTGATCCAGGTAACAGGACTCTAAGTCGGGAGGCTGGGAGCTGAGGTGCCACGGCTGTCGAGACTTATCATGAGCAGCTGTGATCACAGTTGAATCTGCCTAAGGGTGTTCCGCCAAGAAGGGTTCAGCCCTCGGAGCCTTACAGCGCCTGTCCGACTTTTTGGGAACCGCAGGGATGAAGGCTGGATGCAGCCAGGTGGATCTAGTCAGGTCCTGAAAAGTATCCACCAAAGGAGGAATGACCAAAGGCTTTGGCTCCTTCTGCCTCAGGTATTTGGCCAATCTCTGGCATTCCGGATCCAGGTCTTCAGTGTCCCACTTGTTGGAAGCCTGGATATGCCTCATGACATCCATGAAGGTAGGATCATCTGGAGGCGAGCGAGGCAGGTCCTTCTCCTCAGGGGAGCGCTTGAGGCTGAGGGAAGATGAAGAGGATGACAATGAAGAGGAGGATCGACTATCCAACTTAGAATAGTCTGGCTCCCCCCCCATGACTCTGCCTACGCTAACATCGGTGTGCAGGGGACCGACTCCGGTCCCTGGACTGACGACGGAGCGATGACCGACGTCAGACAGGAGACCAACGCCGGGAGCCATCCCGCTTAACGCGAGAAGGGCTCCGGGAACGAGACCGGGACTGATGTCGGTCAGTAGAAACCAAAGAGCGACGTCAGTGGTCCTCGGATCGAGAGCGGGAACGAGCCCTAGAAGGGGGCGAAAAACGGCGCTCCGGGGACCTCAACAGAGAGGTCTCGCCCTCTGGCTGTGATTCATCTGCAGGATCCGCTACCGGTGTCTGGGCCGGCGACGGGGTGGTTCGCCTGTGAACCTGCCCCCATCAAAATGAAAAAAGCTGTTTGAGCTCATCTGGGGAGAAGATCTCAGCCGCCCGCTGTGGGAAAGTAGTCTCCGGAGTGGCGGGACGCGGCGAGAGCTCTCCTGAGGCCCAGGGGAGGAGGACTTGGGCGACGGGACATCGGCAGGGCAACGACCAGCCGGTCCATAGCCCCTTCAACCCGGGCGTCGGTACTGGGACCGATGACGGGTGACTGGCAGGGGCGCCGAGAGTCCTCTAATCTCCAGAGGCGCGCTTTAGCAGGCGGCGCTGGTGCCGTGGTCGGTGGCGGCTGCCAGGTACCTCACAGACTTTGTGATGACTCTAAGCGGAGTCACCTCGCTTGCCGGCTGCTCCCCGACAGGCCGGCCTTAGCCTGAGATGACCGCTGGCGACCACCCGAGCCCAAGGACGGGCCTTCTTCAGGAAGGTCGCGATCATGAAGGGACCGAGACCGACAGACTACGCTCTTTGCTATGCCTTTTTTTCTCCTTTTTCTTCCCTTCGGACGAGTGCAGGTCCATCTTCTTCTCCAAGAGGTAGGCCTTAAGGGCCTTCAGGCGTCGGATGCGAGTCCGGCTTGTAAAAGCCTGGCAGTCTGCACAATTAGCAGTGTCGTGGTCAGGGCCGAGGTAGAAAACGCACCGCCGGTGTCCGTCCTTGGCGGGAATTTGCCGGCCGCACTCGCACTTATTAAGGTGTTCGGGAGAAACAGACGCCGGGAAGACATCGAACCCGCTGAGGAAAAAGGATCACGCCGTACCACGGAGGCAAAACACTAGGCAAAGTACTTTAACGTGGGAAAACTGAGCGTAACAACGGTAGCAGCACAGACGTCGGCCGCGGAGGAGGAAAAAACGGTTAAAACCGTCGAAAAACTTGCTTGAAGAATTAGTCTTTTCTCACTGGGAATCGCAGGCAGCAGCTAGCTTCACGTGCGTGGTACGTGGCGGGAAAGAACTGAGGTGGAGCTGGGTCCACCCCCTCTTGTACCCTGACCGACGTCGGGGCAGGGATGGTGTCGGGGCCGGTCCCCCGCCAGTATTGCTGGCAGAAGTTTTTCACAGTGTGGTCCTAGTGCCTGCGGCATAGTCCTAATTGTTATAGCCTGCTGCAAGAGCTCCATCTCTAAGTAAGATCACAGTTTTCCAAGTCAAGTACTTAAGCTCTGCTGAAGACAAGGCTCAGAGGGGGGTTGCATAAGTTGAGCAATGCAAACATTCAAATCCCAGGCAGGGGCAGGGTCTCTAAAGGAGGACTGGTGTAAAACAATCCTTTAAAAAATGTACATAATACAGGATGGGAAGACAGTGAGGAAGGCTTCCCCACAGACAAAAATGCAGAAGCTGCTGACAAGTGTACCTTGAGAGTACAGTAGCTGGTCTGAGACCTAGGCCATTAAGATGGACCATATAATCCTGAACTGTAGGCAATTCAGCAGTGTCTGGAGAAATATGCTTCTCAGAACACCAAATGCTGAATCTTTTCCATTTGGAGTTGTAAGTCTTTCTGGTGGAGGGCTTTCGAGAAGCCTTGAGGATATCCAGAACCCCTTGGGAAAGATGCAAATCTGCAAACTCTAACTCTTCAAGAGCCATCCATGCTTTGAGATTGCGAGACTGAAGATTGGGGTACCAAATCCTTCCCTGAGAGAATGTTAACAGGTTGTAATTCCTGGGAAGAGACAGGGGAAGATGGACTGCTAGGGACAGCAACAGGGGGTACCAGGGCTGTCTGGCCCAATCTGGAGCAATCAGAATCACCTTGCATGGTTGAGACCTTATTTTTACCAAAACTTTGAACAGGAGAGGGAAAGGGGGAAAGGCATACAGAAACTTCCCTTCCCAATTGAGGATCAGGGCATCCAGAGGGATAGAGCCCAGGACTGGAGGTCTGCAACAAAAGAGAGGGAGTTGGTGATTGTCTGGGGCTGCAAAGAGATCTATCTCTGGAATGCCCCACCTTGAAAAAATCACTTTCAAAACCTGAGGGTCCAGGGACCATTCGTGATGGACCTGAGAAATCCTGCTCAGTGCATCTGCTAGCATATTGTCCTTGCCTGGAAGGTGAATTGCTACAAGAGAGGCTTGCAGGGAATAAGCCAGGGACCACAACTTCATGGCTTCTGTGCAACAAGGCCGTGGACCGAGTGCCTCCCTGCTTGTTGATGTACCACATGGTGGTGGTGTTGTCTGTTCTGACTTGAACCACCTTGTTCTGAACTGACTGTGAGAACGCTTTTAGAGCCAGAAAAACTGCCCCGAGCTCTAGAAGATTGATGTGGAGAAGCGATTCCTGAGGGGACCACAGCCCCTGGGCAGTAAGGGACCCCAGGTGGGCTCCCCAGCCCAGGAGAGAAGCATCCGTGGTAAGGACCACTGAACAAGGCTAAGCAACAAAAGGAACACCTTGCCTTAAATTGTCCTGATCCTGCCACCACTGGAGGGCTTGGATCAAGGTCAGAGTCACTGGAATCAGTTTGGTAAGGGAGTCCTTTCTCTGAGACCAGAAAGCTCTCAGGTGGAACTGAAAATCCCTCATCTGGACTCTTGCCCCTTGGACCACTGCTGTTAAAGCTGCCATGTGGCCCAAGAGCTGGAGGAAATGCCTTGCTGGTCAAGATAACCGAAGGCTGAAGGAAGAAGCTAGTTCCATAAGAGCCCTTGCCCTTTCTAGAGGAAGAAAGGCTCTTGGTCTGAGTGTGTCCAGTTCTGCCCCTATAAAGGTAAGAAGCTGGACTTTTTCGAGAACTGACTTGGGAAGGTTGAGAAGAAATCCTAGAGAAGTGAGCACTTGCTGGGTCACTTGCAGGTGAGACTTGACTTGGTCTGGAGACTGACCCACTCTTAGCCAATAGTCCAGATAAGGAAATATGCCTTCTTAGAAAACCCTTGGAGCTGAGGTTAGGCCAAAGGGCATTGCTCTGAACTTTTAGTGGCCTGAGGGCAACTCAAACCTGAGGTACTTTCTGTGGGAGCACCTGATGGGAATGTGAAAGTGGGCATCTTTAAGGTCCAGGGAGGCTAGCCAGTCACCTGGACTTAGAGAGGAAAGGATTATTCCCAGAGTTATCATCTTGAACTTTGGTTTTAAAAGATGTTTGTTCAGATATCTTAGGTCTAGGATGGGTCGCCACTCCCCTGTCTTTTTGGGTGTCAGGAAGTACCTGGAGTATAGTCCTTTGCCCCAGTGTAGGGTAGGTACTCTCTCTATAGCTCTTAAAGTTAGGAGAGAAGAAACCTCTGTCTCTAGGGCAAGGGTTTTCAAGAGATTTGCAAGTGGAAAAGATCTGGCTCTCATCTTTGGAAATTTTCTGAAGCTGAGAACCAGTCCCTGGCTTACTACTTCCAGGACCCACTTGTCTGATGTAACAGACATCCACTCCTGGACAAAGTAAGCCAGCCTGCCCCCTACTGGAATAGGAAAGTCGACCCGGGCAGGCCCATCAGGGTGTCTGCTTGGCAGGGGCTTTAGGCTGAGGAGTGGAAGCAGGCCTGCTCATTCCCCTTCTGCCTCTCCCTCTGAAAAAAACCCTCTGCAAAAAGGAAGAAGAGGCTTGTGCTTGGTAAAAAGGCCTTTGAAAAGGCCTGCCCCTAGACTGCTGCCTTTGAGGAGTTGCCTGCCTTTCCATGGCCTGAGCACTCCTGTAAGTGGTCCTGTACTCATCCATTTTCTTCATGTAATTCTCTGTCTGCTCCCCAAACAGAGAATTACCCACTACAGGAAAATCCATGGCCTTAGCCTGGGTGTCCTGCGAGAGGCTAGTACATCTGAGCCAAGCCATCCTCCAAAAAAGCCACAGATGTAGCCATGACTCTTGATGAAACATCATTAGAGTCCACAGCAGCATGAAACTGAACCTTAGATGCCTCAATACCATCTGCAACCACCGCCTCCAGCTCCTTGGCTAGCTGGGGGGAGGCCTGTTCAGCCAGTGCCAGTACAGTGTCCCACCTGGACTTCTGGTACCTGGCTGTATAGGCCATGTAATATGCCTGCCTGAGTCCCAAAGAAGATGCCATGTACTGCTTCTTTGCCATGGAATCAATCTTCCTGGAGTCCTTGTCAGGGGGGGTGTGAAGCCAAGGGAACATTTGCCTCGTCACAGGCAGCAGCCTGCACTACCCCAACATGGCTGCATTGTTGATATAAGAACTTTGTGTCTGAGCCTGAAAGTGTATACCTCTTGTCCATTCTTCTATCCACAGGCGGTATAGTGTTAGAAGACTAAGATTTTTTGTGTCTGTTTCCCAAAAGATTTATGGAGGGGAATAGACAGTCTCCTGGACTCTGGGATATCCATCATCTCTACATAATCAGGCTCCTCTTGATCTTCCACAGCCTCCTCTATAGGAAGCTGGAGGGGATTCAGCCACCTTTCTATAAAACAAAGTGAGAAGGGGACTCAGAAATCCTAGGAGGGGAAACACCTGATGGTCTATCTGGGGAGATGTCCGGTTCCACAGGCACATCCAGACCTTTACTTACATCATAATCCTTAAATTCCCCTTCCTCTTCAAATTCCGGTTCATAAAAATCTTCAAGGGTATACTCTTGAACCGGGGGAACCAACCGAACCAGACCCTTGCCAGTTCCTAACCGTGTCACGGGTATTGAAAAAAAAAAAACAGTTAAAAACACGTTTTTTTTAGACCCGGTAACCCCACACTAAGTATAACAAAATTTACAATCAAATGGCCAGTTCAGCTGAACCGACTGCACTTTTACAAGTCCCACACAGAAAAATAGAACAATTCCTATCTAGTACTCACGGCACCACAGACAGAGACTGAACCGACTATGCAGATACTTTTTTTGGGTTTAAAACTGACAAAAACTGAAAACTTTAACCAACTTTCGAACCGAGCTGAAGGAGAAATCTCTGGAGCGACCGTTCAGTGAGGCAGAGTAAAGAATCTGACGGTTTAAGTTCAAAACACTCCAGACAGAGACTTCAACCGAGCTCGAGCTCAGCATTCCATGCCCTGCATGGAAAGTTAACTTTTAGTTCTCCGAGGCAGTTCAAACATTGGGAATCACTGCAATTGTCAGAATACAGCAAGACTTCATGTTGTTTGAAACTGGCAGTTTGGCACTGTGTGGGGACGCAAAGAGGTCCAGCTCTGGACGACCCCATGTGTCGAAAAGCTGGTCTGCTATTGATTGTAGTAACTCCCACTCGTGCGGTTTGGACTGAGACCTGCTTAGGATGTCTGCCAAGTCATCTTGGACGCCTGGGACGTGCACTACGGATAGACAGATGTGACATTCCAGCGCCCAGTACCAGACTCTCATCGCCTCCCTGCATAGGGGGTAGGAGTGCATTCCTCCTTGCTTGTTGATGTAAAAGATGACTGCCATGTTGTCCATCTGATCTTGGAAAGAGCCTGGGACAAGATCCTCTTGGAAGGCATTCAATGCATTGAGGACCGCTCGCATTTCCAGGACATTGATGTGGAGTGCATGCTCTTCTGGGGTCTAGACCCTTTGTGTTTGGTGGGCTCCAAGGTGCGCCCCCCCCCATCCCAAATCGGACGCATCTGTCGTAAGGGTCTGATTTGGGGGCTCCTGACAGAAGGGAACCCCTTTCTCTAGATTGAGAGGGTCCAGCCACCAAAGTAGGGCCCTCTTGACCGGCTCTGCGACCCTGACTGTGTGGTCTAGGTCATCAGAACACTGATCCCACTGCACCCCGAGCATCCACTGTGGGATCCTCATGTGGAGGCAAGCCAAGGGAGTGACAAGGATGGCCGCCACCATGTGCTCCAGAAGTCTGAGGAAGGTCCTAGCCTCGACCTGAGGGGTTACTAGGACCGATCTGGCTATCTCCCACAGGCGATCTCCCCTCTCTTGAGGGAGAAAGGCCATACCCTGAACTGAATCCAGTACCGCCCATATCAAGACGGGTCTTTGGCTGGGCTCTGGGGAATACTTTGGAAGGTTCAAGATGATCCCCACCTCTCGGAACAGAGTATAGGTGTCTCCGAGAGCCAGAAGGAGGCCATCCTTGACAGGGCCACAACCAGCCAATCGTCGAGGTAAGGGAAGACATAATGTCCCTGGCACCTTAAGAGCCGGAGCTACCACTGCCAGACGTTTGGTGAAGACCCGAGGAGCGGAGGAGAGGTCGAATGGAAGAACCCAAAACTGATAATGCTCCCCCTGGAAGTGGAACCTCAGGTACTTCCTGTGAGGGGGAAAGACCCCGATGTGCATATACGTATCTTGCATGTCTAGGGAGCAGAGCCAGTCTCCCAGGTGCAGCAGAGGAACAAAACCTGGAAGGGTCACCATCCTGAATCTTCGGTACTCTATATAGTTGTTTAAGCAGTTGAGGTCCAGAATGGGCCAAAGATCTTGCGTCTTTTTTGGAACCAGGAAAAAGTGGGAGTAATATCCCTTTCCCCTCGGCTGCAGAGGAACTGGTTCTATCGCCCTGTTTTGCAAGAGGGCCTGAATCTCTCCTTCTCTAAGGGGTAGGTGAGAAAGAGGATATCTTGAGGACCTTGGTGGAGTGTCTGCGGGAATTTCAGGCTATAATGGAGAGCCAACCCTTCAGATGAAGGGAGAAGTGACCCCCTACTGCCTCCCCTGGTACCTCCATCGGCGGGGTCAGGAGGGAGTCACTGGGTGGAGCCGGGAGTGGGCAGAGAGGCTTGAGAGGTCTTTGGGCCTCAAAAAGGTTTCCAGCATTCCTTTTGAAGCCACGTCTCTACCCCTGCTGACTGCCATGGGCTTGCTGGCCTGAGGGCTTATGAAAAGGCCGGTGTCTAGCGTGCTTCTGGTCCCCTCTGTACATTTGTCGGACAGACCAGATCGATTTGCCCGACTCCTGAAGACAGGAGATGAGAGCTTCTCTCTCCTGCCTAAAAAGGACGGAACCCTGGAACGGGAGGTCCCGGATTCCAGACTGCAGATCCTGGTGAAAACTGGAGACTCTCAGCCAGGTATGGCACCAGAGACAGACACCTGCTGCTGCCGCTCTGGCTGCCATATCTGCAGTATCGTACAGGACACGGAGGACATGCATGCCTATGTCCGAGCCAGATTTCAATATATCCAGAAGCTCCGTTTTCTGTCTGGAGTCTGGCAAGGCACTGGCTAGCTCCTGTCCCCTTTCCCACAGCGCATTCTGGTACAGGACCATATGTGTGAGGAAGTTCAGGGATCTGATGTAGCAGGTGGAGGCAGAATATACTTTCCTGCCCACCTGGTCCAAATAATAGGATTCTGGGTCGGAAGGCTGGGAGCTGAGGTGCTTGGGCTGCTTGGACTTGTCGTGGGTAGCCGTGATGACCGTGGAGTCTGTCTGAGGGTGTTCTGCCAGGAAAAGCTCATCCCTCAGTTACCTGTACAGCCTGTCCGACTTTTTGGCTATGGCCAGTACTGATGCTGGATGCTTTCAAGTTATCCTAGTTAGGTCTTGGAAGGTGTCCACCAAAGGACGCACCACCAGAGGCTTGGGCTCCTTTTGCCTCAGGTAATGGGCCAGTCGTCAGCGTTCCAGATCCAGGTCCTCTGTCTCCCATTCTTTGGAGACCTGGATATGCCTCATAACATCCATAAAAGTTGGATCATCAGGAGGTGAGCGGGGTTGGTCCTTCTCCCCAGGGGAACCCCCTACCCCTGAGGCGGATGAAGAGGACGACCTACTAGGCTGCGAGGAGTCTGAGCTGCATCCAAGACTCTCCCTGCTCAAACGTCAGTGGCTATCTGACCGACGTCGGCTCCGGGACCGAGGATGGAGCAAAAGCCGACATCTGTCTGGCGAATGGAGTCGGAAACAGGAGCAAGCCTGCCTAAAGGTAGATCTGTGGCAGCAGTGGGATCTGCTCCTGGGCTGAGACCGGGACCATTGACGACTGTCTGCTCTAGAACGGTGCAGACGGCGGTCCTCAGAATGGGACCAGGAATGAGCCTTTGAAGGAGGGCGAGGTAGCGGCCACTCGAGGGTCTTCTTCGGCGAAGGAGCAGGGAGGCCCTTGGGCTCACAGTTGTCTGGCCGATCGGGAACCGGTGCCGGGTCCAGCTTTGGTGGAGTGTTATCCTTTTTCACCTAGCTCCACCAGAAGGAGAAGACCACCTGCAGCTCCTCCTTGTTGAATGTAGCCACCGCTGTCCCTAACAAGGGAATCAGCGAAGCCGGAGGATCTGGCAGGGCATGGATGGGGGAGTCCCCAGAGAAGCTCTTCGGGGTGGAAAAACTGGAGGTTGGCAGCAAAACTTTCGCAGGTGCCCCCTCCTCGGCAGTGTCATCCACGGTCTCTACCACCGTCAGTACCATCAGTTTAACAGGAGGTGGCACTGGGGTATCCTTGTTACCTGGTGGCTTGCCCAAACCATGCGAAGCTGGGGCCTTCTTCGGCAGGGCCGAGGCTTGTGCTGATGGGGCCCTGGTGGTCACCCGCAGCGGTGCCACCTTGGGTTTGGGTTTCTCACCCGAAGCTCCCGCCTTGACCAGCATCGGGTTTTTGGCAGGAGGGCTCGGCTTCTTGGGGTCCTCCTTATGAGGACGCTTCTGGTGATCTCCCGAGCCAGAGGAAGAGGCTTTCTTGGGGGGGAGGGGAAGTGGGATCGATGGTGGGACCAGATACGGTCCTTGTCCCGAGACCGCTTATGGGCCTTGTCCCGGTGCTTTCCCTTATCCCCTGAGGTGTGCAGGACATCCATTTGCTGTTCTAAGAGGTGGGCTTTGAGGGCCTTCAGGCATCTAATGTGTGTCCTGCTGGTGAAGCCTCTAAAAATCTTGCACGCAGCGTTGTCGTGGTCTGGTCCCAGGAAGAAGACGCACTTTGCATGGCAGTCCTTCGAGGGGATCAGACGGACACAATTACACTTGTTCCTCTTCAGCCCGGAGGAAAAGACAGATGATGGAGAAGACATATGCAGGGCACGAACTTGAAACGAGAGAAGGGTGAAAAAAAAACAAAAAAAAAACGGTAGAATCCAAAGAAAAAGTTTAATTTTCACTGGAACTGCTGGAAGCAAGCGTCAAAACTTTCCCAACGTGAGCGGGTCATGGTGGGAAAAGAACTGAGGTGGAGCCGGGGACCGCCCCCTTATGTAGTATGGCCGACGTCGGAGGGCGGTACCTGCTGGGTACTGCTAGCAAAGATTTTTCTGGTGGGTCCCAAGGCCTGTGGCGTTAGTCCTTATGGTTATAGCCTGCTGCAAGAGCTCCCACTCAAAGTAAGAGCCCCTGATCCAGCTATTACAGTGCGGACAGTCACTGCACACACTGTGGGGGGATAAAATGGTAGAAAAAATCCCAACTACACTGAATGACAACCCAGTCCCCCACAGGCTGCACACGGTGACTGGGCACCTCCGAATACCCTTGTCAGTTGGCATACCACAGCATAAAGTTAAGACCCAGAAATGCCAGGTGATGGGGCGGTCTGGATGAGGGCAGGTCGGGTAAAACAGGAGATAAACTACTATAAGTAACTGAAAAAAATAATATATTTCTGGCAAAAACATCAATGGATCTAACTTTCTTTTCATTGCATTTCCCTCTTGAACAGTCATGTGGTGTTTTCAAAAAGTCACTGTTCCCTGGCAAGGCTCACACTGAATAAATTAAACATTTTAGGAGGTTGCTGTTTACATCAGAAATATGTGCTGGCACCCTCCTGATACAGCCATAGTATGAATCCAGTGTATAAAGCCAAAAGGTAACTTCAAGGAAAGGGATTTTTTTTTAAATTGCTAGTGGCAGCCATCTTTAATGACCTGAGTCACTAATAGGAACATTAGTTAAAAAAATGTTTTAAAAACATCAGAGAAAGAAAAATATACTGACGATGGATCTAATTATTTCGTAGATAGAATAATGCTAAAAATAATGATATGACATTTTCGGACATTTAACAAATACTATTGCTTTAATACTGCTCCAGTGTCAGCTGGAAGAGGGTATGTGAATGCCAGGTAGTGTGCAGCCTTCCCTCCCTGAGAGCAGATTATCTCACCTCAAAGATGCAACTAGTCTGAGTGAGATTCTGGGCCTTGAACCTAGGTCTCCCAAGTGGGTGCATGACAAGCTGCAGCTGTGCCACTGGTAGAGGCCAAGCTGCTATTGCTTCTGTAAAATTAAGCCCCCTTTGTTGCTTGCAGAGATCTCAGTCATTCACTGTGTCAGACACAGTCTCTGGTTCCTTCAGAGCACTGTTCAAAGGACAGTACCTCCTGTCCGGTGTCACACTGATTTGTTGCAATCAAACCACTCCGCTTGAGCTTGCTCTGGACTGTTAGCTCCGGTGTCAGTTGGCTCCCTGCTCAATTCATTCCCATACTGTTCACTCCCACTACATATCGTACTGTACTCCAACAACAGTTATAGTACAACTTCTACTTTTACAACCCTCGAGCATACTGCCACATCTGGTAGGTGAATTGTGCCCACCTGGAGTTATTTTATAATATTTATGCTGGGGGCGGGTTGTCAGAGAACGATTTGTACAGGGGCACGACTGATGCTGGAGCCAATAATCCAGAGAAAGTTCTCGCACAGTAGATTGACCAAAAGGAACTGTCATGAAGCCCTCCCGTCCCAGGATCAGATTTGCAACCTGAACTTATTAGTACATGAAATGCAGTGCAGGCCATCTGGCCTAGCTATTAGTAGACACAAGTAGTGCCATCAAAGCACCTGTACATCAGGAGTGATATGGTGGACACACAACTACGTGATGGCACCAAAATAGTCGAGAAAGGGCAGTTCCAGTGTAAGACAAGAGGCTCCCGCAACCGCCCCCCACCATCTGTGCTCCCAGATTCCTCCTCTACAAGCCCTGTTGTCTGTCCCTGGATGCATTCAGTTTCTTGGCCAAAACTGGCACTGCCGATCGAAGCATTCTACAGTGAAGGTGGGTAGATGGGGGAGTCAGGGGGACCAAGGGTGCAGCGGCACTGGTTGAACTGATGGAGAAAACAGACATGGGGTTATTAGAATGGGCAGTGCGACAACTGGGTGAAGTATGCTCCAGCCAGGCCACCAGGTAAGTGGTACAAAGAGTAAAAACAAGAAACAGAAACATAGAATTTGACGGCAGATAAAGACCACTTAGCCCACCCAGTCTGCCCATTCTTCCCTACCTACAGTATCACCACTGATCCTAATCAATCTGTGGCTCTTCTTCCTTCCCCCCCTTCCTTTCCACCAGGATACCCTTATGCCTATCCTATGCATTCTTGAACCCCACCACTGTCTTCGCCTCTACTACCTCCGACGTAAGGTTGTCCCAAGAATCCACTACTCTTTCTGTAAAGAAGTACTTCCTCATATTTCTCCTGAATTTACCCACCTGCCCTGTTTCACAGCACGTTCCCTTGTTCTCAAGCTCCTTTTTATTTTCTGAAAAATACTTCCCCCTGTAATTTATTTACCCCCTTGAGGTATTTAAAGGCCTCTATCACATCCCCCTCCCTCATCTCTTCCAGGGTATACTTACTGAGATCCTTTAGTCTCTCGTTATAGGGCTTTTAGTGCAGACCCTGCACCATTTTAGTTGCTCTCCTCGGGACTGCCTACACTCTATGTCCTTCTGGAGTTGTGGTCTCCAGAACTGGACACAGTTCAAGGTGGAGTCTTACCAACGATCTATACAGGAGCAACACCACCATCCTTTTTCTGCTGGTGATACTCCTCCATATGAACCCTTGCATCCCACTAACCTTCCAAACTGCCTTGTCGCGCTGCCAGACGGATCTTTAGCTCATCCGATACGATTACCCCCAGGTCTCTTTCCTGCTTAGTGGTCATCAGGACCACTCCACCCATTTTGTACTTCGCCCCAGGGTTTCTTTGCCCCAAGTGCACTATTTTGCACTTTTTCGCACTGAAACCCAGCTGCCATACAGACCAGGTCTCTGGTCATCCTTTCCACCACCCCCTGGAGTGTCCATCGTGTTGCAGATTTTGGTGTCATCCAAAGAAGCAGACCTTCCCTTCCAGTTCCTCTGCAATGTCACTTATAAAGACAATAAAGAGAACTGGTCCCAGCACTGATCCCTGAAACTCCTGTTTGTTCTAGCTCTAGTGTCAACTAGGGCCCTGCTTGCTATTAAGTGCCCTCTGCACCACTGCAGGACACTTATCTGTCGCAGTAGTACCTGATGTATATTTCAAAAAGGTCTGGGGGGAGGAGGCTTTTCTCCCCTTTTAACAAAGAAGTCATGGTACATTTTTCATTGCAATAGCATCATCCCCGAATAGCCTTTCTGAAGTCTTGGATCAGTCTCCATATTTACAAGTTAATATGTTATTTTGTTTTTCAGATTTCATTAAATACACTACACCCAATAACTTTTTACTGGAGACTATATATCTTGGATGCATTCCGGATATATGCACACCCTGGGTACATCCAAAATATGAGCATACATCTGAAATTGCATACAAATAGAAACTTTTTTTTTTACAATTATGGTCACTAAGAAAAGTTACTAGAAAGACGCTACAAGGGTTTACCTCTGCGGTTTGTCTTCATTAAATGTGTATTTTTTTGGCCCCCCTCTTCCCTTATTCCGTTTTTCTTATTCCTTGTATTTAAATACTGTTGTGATAACATTTCTGTTATTTTCAGAATTATATTGTTTACAATTAGATTTTCCAATGAATTTCTGTTATATAGCACGTATTTATGTTGAATTTTGAAACATTTTATTTTTTCAGTATAGAAACAGAGAATCTGATGGCAGAAAGGACAGGTCAGCACATCTACTCTGCCATAATGTCCCTGCCCGTTTCTACATCTTGTACCCCATTTGGTCACAGGTGCCTCTCTTCTCACTCTTCCACCTATTATGCCCATGTGCCTATTCCATGCATGCCTGAAGCTCCCCACTACCTCTTCTGGCAGGCTGTTCCAGGCATCCACTACCCTTTCAGTGAAGTATTTCCTCATATCCCTCTTAAACTCCTCCCCCCACAAGCTGTACTGCAGGCCCTTGTGTTCTGGTACTCCTCTTCCTCTGTAAAAAGACTCCCTCCTTGTACCTTGTTCACCCCTGTGAGGTACTTATATGCCTAATCAAGTCCCCCCTCACTCGCTTCTCCATGGAGTACATACTGAGCTCCTGCAGCCTCTCCTCATATGATTTCTTGTGCAGACCTCACACCATTTTGGTAGCCCTCCTTTGGAATGCATCCACCCTGTCGGTATCTTTGTGGAGGTGCAGCCTACAGAGCTGGACACAGTGCTTTAGGTGGGGTCTCAATAACAAGTGATACAATGGCATCACTACATCCCTTCTCCTGCTAGAAATCCCCCTCCCTATGCACCCCAACACGCAGCTAGCCTAGCGTACTGCACTGTTACACTGCCCTGCCACCTTGAGATCATCAAATATGATTACACCTAGGTCCATCTCATGCTTGGTGACTAAGTACCTCCCCCCCCTCCATGTTACACAGCCCCTGGATTTCCCCACCCTTGGTGCATGATTCTTTGGCATTCAAACCCAGCTTCTACCCCCTAGACCACTCCTCTAGTTTCCCGAGATCCCTTTCAATTCTTTCCACCCCTTCGTGGGTGCCACCCTGTTGCAGATTTTTCTGTTAGCTGCACAGAGACACACCTTCCTCTCCAGTTCATCAGCAATGTCATTTATGAACACACTGAAGAGGAAAGGACACAGCACCGATACCCATAATACTCCCACTGGCTACTCTCCCGTTCCCCAAATGACTGCCCTTTACCACCACCCTCTGCCTCCTTCAACCAATCTAATACCCAGCTTACCACCTTCTCCCCAACCCCAGGTAGCCAAGTTTCGTAATTAGTCTCCTGTGAGGCACAGTGTCAAAGGCCTTACTGAAGTCCAGATAGGCCACATCCACTGTGTTCTTCTGATCTACCTCCTTAGCCACCCACTTACAGAAATCTATGACATTTGTTAGACAGGATCCCCCCTCTCAATTGAAACCATGCTACTGGAGACCTTGCACCCCATTTACCTCCAAGTACTCAATCAGTCTCTCCTTCAGCAGGGTTTTCATTAATGCCCCTACCACTGATGTCAGACTGACTCACCTGTAATTGCTAGCTTCCTCCTATATATTCAAATATATTGTGCAATATTCATCATCCTTGATAACACTGTATATTTCTGACCCAAATCATAGCCATGCAATTCTTCACATTTTTTAATGTTATATTTCTAATTTTTATATCATTTCTAGTTGGAAAGGATAGCTTATATAAATTAAATGAACATCAAGAATTGATTCATGGCATTCCACTGCTCTACAGCTTCTTGACCCATTGTTTTTAAAGTTTGTCACAGTTGTTTATAATTTTGTTCTTTCATTTGGGAAGGACTTTATTGAGCCGGATTTCTTTGTGCAGTTGGTATTTTCTTACAGCACAGGGAACTACAGTCAGTATTCATGCTTGTTATATAGTTGGGATACTGAGTTAAGTGAATTTAATAACTATTCATGATATGTTTAATGGGCATGACTATATAAATGAGGCTGTTTCTTGGGTAGCTGCACTCCCTTAGGAAGGCGTGTAAAATGCACGTGTACGCACGTACACACACACACACACACACACACACACACACACACACACACAGGCAAAATTAGCCAGGCAATAAATGTTTATAAAAGCCAGTCAAAATGCTGCAGTACTTAATTGAAGATGAGAGAGATGATCTGGTAACGTAGGGGGAGTTGGCTCGATGTTTGGTTTTATGAAGCTCTGTATTATAGTGTATGTTAGAACACTGTATTGCCTGAAAATCTAGCTTTCCCTAGTCTTGCTGTACCATTGATGTGATGTCACAATGTTGTTGTACCATCGTGAGTACGTCACATCGACGGTATAACAGCGTTGAACATCTCTGCACATGTGCTGTTATCAATGCTCCGGACCTCAGGGAAACGGCCATCGTGGTGAGTCAGTGCTTGCGGGCTAAAAGTAACGGCATATACTGCCCAAGACTGTAGATGTTTTAATTTTTTTTTTTAAACAAACACAGATTCTCTAAGATGAAGGGGGACCAGGGACGGAGTAAGGCTTCTTGTTAGATTGGGAAGAGGACAGATGTCGGGAACAAAGTCAGACATCGAGGCTAAGGAAAAAGTGATCACCAACTAATTTACTATTGCCCATACACTATAAAAGACAGTGGATGGGCAAGAGTAATCAACAACAACACTGTTTTCACTTCTCAAGGTTTCATAACAACCGAAAACCTCTCGAGCTTCACTCTCAAAGTTTACATGGTTGTCATGACAACCTCTCAAAGTGAACAGCAGTGTTGTAATATATGGATTGTTAAAATACCCCCAAAAAGCACATAAAAAAATCTTTGTAATACACTGCTCTCTTTCCCATAATACTACCCTTCCTGAAGTGAAAACAGTATTGTTCACTGCTGATAATACTATCGTTTGTGCTGATAATACTATCGTTTCAGCTTCAAACGATAGTATTATCACTGAAACTCCACAGTGCATGCGCCAGTCTCCCTGCCACACAAACACGGTTGCCATGGTGCCACGTTCCAGTCCGTGCACCCAATGTAAAACGTGCAATGCCACTGGCAGACTTTCTGAGTAGGCGGGCAAACCAAATGCAAAAACATGGCGGATGTTTACTCTCGCTTAGCGAAAGCAACTCGAGTAATGGCCAGTTCGTTTTTTTGTTTTTATTTCCTCAGAAAAGTGGATTACCTGCCAAACGAACAAAGACAGTAAATGGTAGGACTACCAAATTAAAGTAAAAGCTTTCATCACAAATGTGGGTCGGGCACAACTTCAGTACTGTCTGTGGGTGGTCGGCCGAGAGCGAGCACTTCTTCAGTGCAACAGGCGGCCAGCCCAGTTCACAGAATTTTAAAAAGCAGCACATTTTTCTAATCGGATCCATATATTACAAAAAATAAAAAATAGGTTACAGTAAATTACTCGGCTGAAATTCCATCTCGAGGTTCTGGGGACACAGAAACCTCTCAAGCTTCGCTCTCGAGGTTATCTATGTCCCCAGAACCTCTCGATGGAATTACAGCCTTGTAATTCACTGTAACCTATCTATTATTCTATTTGTTGTTCACTATTGCCCATTCACCATCCTCTATATTTTTCACTTTAGCTCAGTAGCAGATTTCCAGCACAAAATTCACAATTTGGCAACGGCAGAAAATATTACACATAATCCCCCCTCCAATTTAAATTTCTGGCCATTCAATTGTTTTTACTGAAGACACTTTGCATGAACACGGGTTCTTAGCCCTTTAGACTATCTGTTCCTAGTACTTTTCCTGCCTTGAAGTCACAACCCTTTCTTCGTAACATCAGACCTCTTCCATGGTGACACATTGGGATGTTAAAGCAGAGGATTAAGATTTTAAAGCAGGAAAGGCAGCAGAAACTGATGAAGTCTAAGGTGCAAACAGCCTGAATGCATATGAAAATCTTCAGTAATAAAGAATGCAGATTTAAAGAGGACAGGAAATAATTTCTAATTGGCATCTGTTTCAATTGCTATTTTCAGAAGTTATATTTCTGCCCTCAAATTATCCATACTTCAGTGTACCTAAATACTATAAATGTTTATGTGTGAAATATATATTTTGCATTCTTTTGTTTTTATGGGCACTATTTTGTACAATTTCTTTCATGGAATGAGAAGTTTGGGGTGCTGACTGCCACGATTTGTGTACAGAACTCTAAGCGGTGTTTCAACAGGTCAACAACTCATGCTTAGTACTCTGTACACAAACGGTAGCATACTGAAAACTCCAACTTAACTGGTCCTATTAAAAGAACTGTATGTAGTAGTAGTAAAAATCTTTATTTTTAGACAGCATCAGTTGACATAAATACGCCACTAGGACGAGTCCAGTTTACAAGGTGCTCCTGTTTTTTTATGTTACACGTATACAAATCTACTACAACATATACATGCAACATTGAGGGACAAATAATACAAATAATCACTCCAACATACAGTTATTCAGCTCATCTTGTGTTGCAAAGGTGCATCATCCAATTAAAGCAAGTACATCTTGTTGAGAACTCTTGCTTTAGTGCTGTATTACATTTCTTTGAACTTTAATTTGTGTTTTTGGTCTGTATCTTTAATTCATTCCTTGTTTTTATTGCAAAAAAAAAATGAGACGATAATTTCTCCGTATCTAGTTTTGGGTACATTAATTTGATAATCCCTCAAGTAATTTACTTTTCCTTAAATTATGTGAATGACTATTTTTTTTCCAGTTTTTCACATACGTAGGAAGGTTTCATAGTTGTCACCATCTTGCTAACTCGATTTACCCAAATCATTTTTATTTCCTAATGCAAGCCAATTTAGGTCCTCATAAAGTTTGCAATGATGTGTCCATCTATTAGTTTGTAATACAAACCTCACCAATCGATTGTATGCAACTTCTACTTTCTTTAAATCAGTGGCACTTGCAAATTCGTTAAAATCTATGTATAGAATGTTGTTTATAAAAAAAATACAAAACAACATTTTCATAGTAATTTACATCCACGTACTGTTAAATATGGATCATTTGCAAGAAGGCATTTACATTCTGTAGACACGAACATTACAAACAATTGCCAAATACCTGAAATTTCCTGTCCCCTTTAAACATTCTGGAATGTCATGAGAGTTCATCCCCTCTGATGCCAGCTATCAATGTTTTGAAGGAAACTGGAAAATTACTTTAACTAGCTTTAATAAACATTTATAGCTTAGCTATTTTTGCTTTTGTGCACTCTTTCCTCCCTCTGTCTTTCTCTTCCATGTTGTTTCAATCTTACTGTGTGCCTAATGGCAGCAACATTCCCCAACACACTCCGAGTTGTATTGTATTTCAGGATACAGTTTGTATAAGAGATGCTACATGAAACCAAATTCCTTTTCTTTCCTTCCTGTCCTTCTTTCCAAAATATCCAGAAGGATCCAGTGTTGATTGCTTAGCAGTTTAATTTAGAAATTCAGAAATGTAAGAGCACTACTTACAGAGGTAGACAGGGGCAAGTCTGGCCAGACGAGACATAGCATCTGCAGCTTCCACTTGGCCCCAGTCTCTTAGCAGGATGTAGAAGATGTTGTTCTTAGATCCAGAGCCAAGTGTTCCTTTATCCATACTTCCACACATCAGCTCACTGTTATGGATCACGACATCTGCAGAGCACATAGGAATGAAGAAGACGATGCACCTATTATCACATGTCCCTGTTCCAGGAAAGCCTGGATGCCCATGAAAAGTATTACATAAATTAAATAGGTTACTCACCTGTAAATACAGGTTACTCACCTGTAACAGGAGTTCTAGGAATGGTATATGTTGTTCATCCACAGTCTGGCAAGTTCCTTGCCGCTTTAAATCTTGACGGAAGGTCTTCAAGCTGGCTCCTCCACCCACCCGGTGGTAAAACTCGCTCCGCCCATGACGCCAGATCTAGCCCGCTGGAGCTCAGGCGCGTCAAGCCTGGAGGTCGGGAGAGTCGTAGGATGAACAACATATACCATTCCTAGAACTCCTGTTACAGGTGAGTAACCTGTATTTCTAGGGACATGGATATGTTGTTCATCCACACTGTCTGGCAGACTCCTAGCAGTTCTCCGGGAGGAGGGAGGCAAGGTCGCACACCCCCTACTTACGGAATAAAGACTGGAGAACCGAGGCCCCAAAACCAGCATCCCGGCGCAACTCAAGGTCGATGTGGTAATGGGTAATAAAGGTGTGTGCTGACTTCCAGGTAGCAGCCCTGCAGATATCCTGGATAGGGACGTCCCTGGAAGCAGACACCGATGCAGCAGTATGACGGGTAGAATGAGCTCTTATCCCTCTGGGAGGCTCCATGCCGCCAACTTGTAGCAGCAGAGATCTATGCAGGAGGTGACCCACCTTATCGTCACCCAGCTGCAGGTCTGCCAGAGTCTTGACAGCGTGGTGACAAACAGCTGGCGAACCTCTCCTGAATTTCAGCTGTGCGCCTCCTTATAATAAGCGGCGCCTTCTAGGGTCCAAAGTATGGAGCCTGTATTCAGCCTCCGAGGTGATTGGGGTAGAACACCGCAGAGTCAACACCTGGTTAAGGTGAAACTCGACACCACCTTCGGAAGGAATTTCGGTGGGGCACAGGACAACCTTGTCCCTGTGGAAGACCAGGTAAGGAGACTCAATGCAGAGCGCCTGGAGTTCTCCCATCCTTCTGGCTGACGTGATAGCCACCAAGAAGGCGGTCTTCCACGACAGGTGAGAGTGCACACCTGTGCATTGGTTCAATGGCTTGCCCATGAGCTTAGCCAGTACCAGCAGTAAATCCCACGAGGTGGGAGGTTCTCGTGACTGGAGGGAAATGTATCAAGGCCTTTGAAAAGGGCCAGACCATTTCTCCTGCCACCGATTGCTCCTGCCCGCGCCTTCAAGCAGAGATGGCTGCCAGGTGCACCCTTAGGGTCGTCGACCTAAGCCCTTGACTAGAAAGGGACCATAAATAGTCCAAGATGCTTACCAAAGGACAGGAGGAAGGGTCCAAGCCCTTGCCCTGACACCAAATGGAAAATCTCTTCCATTTGAAGGCATAGCATTTCCTGGTCGACTCCTTACGGGATGCCTCAACAACATTGAGGACCTCGTCGGAAAGACCCAAGGCCTGGAACTCTAGCCGCTCAGGAACCAGGCCGTCAGGTGCAGGGATTGAAGGTCCGGATGGAACACCTTCCCCTGATTGACTGAGAGCAGGTCCGGGCGAGCTGGAAGCTGCCTCGGGAGCCTGGAGCTGAGGCTGAGGAGATCTGGGTACCAGAACTGGCGGGGCCAGTCTGGGGCTATCAGGATCACCTGCGCCTTGTCCCTCCTTGCTTTGAGAAGCACCTTGTGAATCAAGGGAAATGGGGGAAAGGCGTAGAAGAGGCCGGGTCCACAGCCTCGGAGAGGCATCCCTGCAGCGAGCCCTGCTGAGGGAGCGGGCATGAAACAGCCTCAGCTTCGCTCCTGAGGCAAACAGGTCCACCTGAGGTGTGCTCCCAGTGGGAGAACAGATCTTGTACTACCTCTGGCAGGAGAGACCACTCGTGAGATGCAGCCCCTATCCTGCTCAGGGCATCGGCCAGGGTGTTGGAGGCTCCTGCCACATGAATGGCTAGGAGATCCGCCTCCAGGCTGCGCACGAGTGACCAAATGCGGAGATCTTCCTTGCAAAGAAGCATGGAACGCATCCCGCCCTGGCGGTTTAGGTAGTACATGGTCGTGGTATTGTCCGTCTGGACTTGGACCGCTTGACCCTGGAGAAACGGAGCAAAGGAGGTGAGAGCTAGGCGGACCGCCCGGAGCTCCAGCAGGTTGATGTGGTATCGGGACTCCAGCGGGGACCAGAGGCCGTACACTCTGTGTTCCCCCAGATGGGCACCCCAACCCATCAAAGAGGCATCGGTCGATAGAGAGACCGCTGAGGGGCGGACAAACGGGATGCCCTCCTGCAGATGAGATGGAATGGTCCACCACCGGAGAGCGTTCCACATCTCCTGGGTCACCATCACTAGCTGGTCCAATGGATCGCAGCTTGTGACCACTGGCTGGCCAGTCCCCACTGAAGGGGGCGCATGTGCCAGCATGCCCAACGGACCACGCTGGTACAGGCCGCCATGAGACCCAGGAGACGAAGGAAGTCCCGGGCAGGGCGCAACTGCCCAACCAGAAATGATTGGGCAAAGGAGGTAAGAACCTCGGCCCTGTCCTGCTCTGGCTCGAAGGGAGTCGAGCTCTGCCCCGATAAACAGAATCACCTGCTTCGGCTCGAGTTCCGACTTGGCCTCGTTGATGAGGAGGCCGACTTGAGAGCAAACCTGGAGGGCCAGATCTCTGGACCTCTCCACCTCCTGTCTGGAGGGGGCTGCTATCAGCCAATCGTCCAGGTAAGGGCACACCGGACCCCTCGCGCCGCAGGAAAGCTGTCACCACTGCAATGCATTTGGTGAAGACCCTGGGAGCTGGAGACAGGCCGAAGGGCATGGCTCGGAATTCGAAGAGGGATCCCTCCGCTTGACAGCGAAGGAATCTCCGATGTGACGGACGGATAGGGACGTGAAAGAACGCGTCCTGCAGGTCCAGAGAGCAGAACCACATGCCGTGTTCCAGGGATGGTATTATCTGAGCCAGAGTGACCATCCTGAAGGTTCGAGACCTTAGGAACTAGTTCAGGTCGTGTAGGTCGAGAATGGGGCGCCAGCCCCCCGTCCGTTTCAGAACCAGGAAGTACCTGGACACAAACCCCGGGTCTGAGGGAGGATCCGCTACCTCCCTGATCACCTCCTTTTGGAGGAGGAGAGCATGTCGGCCCGGGGGCCGACAGTGAGGTCATGGACCCCGAGGCCCCCGAGCACGGCTCTGAAGGGCTGGAGTTTCTGCCCGAATTCTAGAGGCAGGCCTTTTCCCACCACCTCCAGTACCCACCTGTCCATGGTAATAATGGACCAGGCGGAAAGGAAGTGCTGGAGCCGCCTCAGTGGGGGAACTTGGGGTGAGGTGACGGGTTGGGGCAACACCTCAGCCTGTCACTGGGCAGGCTTGGAGGAGGGACCGCCGAGGGACCTCCTGGGCCTTACCTCCTGCTTCCTGTTGGAAGAAGCTCCGGGCTTGGGTTTGGGATGCCAAGCCCGAGCCTGTTGGCACGACGCGCCGGGGGCGCAGAAGGACGAAAGGGCTTAGGCTGTGGTTTGCGGCCTTTGTCCTTCTGAGCGGAAGAGACCGAGTCCAAGGTAGCACTGGACTTCTCGATCCTCTGCAGGTGACCTTCCACCCCAGGGCCGAAGAGGTCAGTCCCCAAAAAGGGAACATCCGCCAACTTGTGCTGGGTATCCGAAGTAAAGGTGGATATCCTCAGCCAAGCCCGCCGACGCATAGCCACTGCGGCCGCCACAGACCTGGCACATGAGTCCCCAATATCTAAAGCAGTCTGGAGCTGCTGTTTGGCCACTGCCCTGCCCTGGTCCCGCACCTGCCTGACCGTAGTCTGCAGATCCGCGGGAAGATGAGGGACGACCTCATCCAGGGAGTCCAACAGGGCATGAGAAAAATGTGCCATGAGGATGGCCGAACTGGCCTGGCGAAGGTTGAGAGAGGACGCAGCATAGACTTTTCGCCCGGCATAGTCCAATTTCTTGGACTCCTTGTCGGGAGGTTTGTCCACATCCCTAGCGTTCCCGGCACACCGGAAAACGCTGTCAGTAACAAACCCCTCAGTTGAGGGGTGTTTCGAAAAACCGGACAGGTAACCGGCAGGGACCGCATACTTCCTGGCCATCCTGGCCGAAGGCGCAGGACAGGAAGCAGGGCGCTGCCAGAGCTCCAAGGCTGGACCCACTATGGCCTCGGCCACCGGAAAGGCCTCCATAGGGGAATCCCCTCGGTCCAGAATCTCCGTGAGGGGATACTTGGCCCGTTTAGAAACTGGTTCAAGCTTCATCCCGGTGGACTCCGAGATGAGCTGAAGTAATCCAAGGAAGGACGAAGGGCTATCGTCCACCGACTGTCCTCCTGAGGACTCCAAGTCCATTCGCTTGGAGAAAAGGGAGGAATCATCCTCGGACCCGGAAGAGTCCTCAAAGAGCTGCCTCGGGCCTGAGCCACCCTCCACCTGCCGAGGTCTATCGGGAGTGAGGGTGACAGACAGCCTATGGGGCAGTCCCTGAGCCGACCGAGAATTTTTGGTCGGAGCCCCAACTAACGGCTGTGGAGGCGAAGGTTCCACCGAATCGGTGGGCAGCTGGAATTGGCCAAACAACCGCCTGGGAACAGGCTCTTCGCTAAAATGAGGGGTTGTCTCGGCGCCCGTGTACAGCCACTTAATGGCCGGGAAGACGACGCGCGGCTTATTCCCGGTCAGAAGGAGCTGTTGCCACATGAGTTCCTCATACCTCCGACGCAACTTGCGCCAAAGCCCTCGTCCGAGGAGGAGGAAGAGGAGAGCGCAGACTGGCTTCGCAAAGCAAGACCGCTTATGATAGCGGATCGGCTGGACCGCCAAGACGTCTGGAGATCGAACCTCGGCTAGGCCGAGGACAGTGGGGAGGTGTCGGTAATCGGCACTCTTGGTCTGGACGATTCCACCCAAGGTCCGGAACCGAGGCACAGACGAGCCGACGGGATCCTCAACTCCCACCGGGGAAACCGGGGAGAGGGGATTCTCAGCTTCTCCAGCCGACAACCCGTCCAACGGGTCGAGAAAAATCTCGACCGCGTCGATGGGAGTTTCGGTCAACTGGCCTGACGGGGACACCGTGAAACCAGTGGCCGAAGCAGAGGGGTCGACCGATGTCGACGGCCGACAACTAGGGGAGAGGGATCTTTCCCGCTCCCAAGAGCGTCGACGGTGAGACTTACTCTTGTCTCTCTTTTTGGACCGAGAAAACGGTCCCGAAGAAGTTGGACCCTCACCTTTGTCGAGAGGGTCAGACAAAGCTCCTTAAAAGAAGCCGGTAAGAGGCACTGAGAGAAAGCGGACAAATGCCGCAGCCGAGGTAGAAGCGCGCTGCCTCTCTCTCGAGGGCGATCATTTGCTCGAGTTGATCTCGCCGAAGGCTGTCAGCGGACACCGCCAACGGGCCTCTTTTGACTTAACCGAGGAAATTTTCTCGACGCTCTAGTTGTAAACAGGCACGGTCTCGAGGACGAGGGCCAAAAGGAAGAGCACAGGTCGCAGGCTTGCGGGTCGTGCTCAAGGCCCAAGCAGTAAACGCACGTGGAGTGCAGATCCGTCCGAGACATCTTCTGCCTGCAAGGGCATCTCCGGAAACCGGGAGTCGATTTGTCCATCGCAGCCGTGAGGGAGAGAAGACCGAAGTCTGTTTAGCAAAAACTTTTTAATTTCTAAAATTAGAAGAATTAGGAACCAGTCTTATATGCAGAGCATTAAGGAGGGAACCTGAGCTTCCAAGCGGTAAGGAAGATCTGGCGTCATGGGGCGGAGCCGAGAGTTTTACCACCCGGGTGGGTGGGAGGAGCCAGCTTGAAGACCTTCCGGCAAGATTTAAAGCGGCAAAGAACCTGCCAGACAGTGTGGATGAACAACATATCCATGTCCCTAGAACTGTAGTTCTAGGAGTGTTATATGGTTCACATCCATAGGCTGGCAGTTTTAAGAGCCAATTCACTAGAACGTCTTTAAGCAAAGCTCCTCCCACCACTCAGGTAGTATATCCCTCGGCTCCGCCCCATGATGTCAGATCTTGCATGCTGAAAGCAGGGATCCACGTGCCATCTGCCAGGGGAGGTAAGGTGGGTGGTGTGGCTGTGAACCATATATCACTCCTAAAACTGCAGTTACTTGTGAGTAAATGAGGGTTATTCACTTGTAGCCATAGTTGTGAGAGTGGTATATGGTGTACATCCACACTTCTGGCAGAATTCTTTCTCTTTAATTCTGGGCCAGAAGGTCTTCAAGGTGACTCCTTCCACCCACCTGGGTGGTATCCTTCTTGGCACCACCCCGTGATTCAGATCTTACATGCTGGAAGCAAGATAGGTGTGCAACTTGCCAGGGGTGGTCTGATGGGTTGAGTGGATGTACACCATATACCACTCCTAAAACTACAGTTACAGGTGAGTAACCCTCATTTCTAGGGGTGTGGATATGGTGTACTAGCCACACTTACTAACATACTAAAATGCCAGCAGAATAGGCCTAATGGTCTTTCGTGTCTGCTCGTTTGGTCAGCCCCCACCCTGGGTGCTGACCTTGCTGTCCCCCTCGCCTTCTTTGGCTTCTCCCTTCCCAGTCCCGGATATTCTTGCTGCATTGGATTTTGCTTCCAGAACCCTTCCCCTGTACCTGGCCCACCCCCTCTTGAACCCCTCCACTGTCTCTGCCTCCACCAGCCCCCTAGGCAGTGCATTCCATGGCTCCACCACCTCTCAGTGAAGTAGCACCTCCTCCTTTCTCCCTTGAATCTTCCCTCCAGCTTCCACCCATGCCCTCTAGTGGCCCCTTCCTCCTTCCTTCAAGCACCCTGACTGTTCCTCCCTATTTACCCTCTTCATGTACCTGAAGACCTCTATCATGTCCCCCCGGTCCCTTCTCTCTTCCAATGTGTACATATTTAGCTCTTCGAGCCTCTCCTCACAGGTCCTGTCCCCCAAGCCCCAAATCATTTTGGTTGCCCTCCTCTGGACCCTCTCCAGGAGGTTAATGTCACTCTTTAAGTGTGGCCTGCAAAACTGCATGCAGTACTCAAGGTGCGGCCTCACCAAGCAGTTATACAGAGGGAGTATCACTTCCCTCCTTCTGGAGGTGATCCCCCTAACGATGCATCCCAACATCATGTTGGCCTTGGCTGCTGCCCTCCTACAAGTCTCAGAGTTGTTCATCTTGACATCCACCACCACCCCCAGGTCCCTCTCAGCCATCGAGACTTGTAGCATCCCCCAGGGTGTACACTTGGCCTGGGTTTCTGACCCCCAGGTGGAGTACCTTGCATTTCCCTGCATTGAACCTCAGCTTCCACTTTCTAGACCATCTTTCCAGAGCCTCCAGGTCCCCCTGTAGGGCCACCCTCCCCTCCTCCCCATCCACCACCGCCCCCAGTTTCGAGTCATCTGCAAAGAGACTCATCTCACCCTGATTCCTGTCCTTATGTCAGATACGTGAGGCGCTGGAACGAGAAGGGGCCCAAGGACTGATCCCTGTGGGACCCCACTAATGACCCTCCTTGGGCATGAGACTATCCCACCAACTACGACCCTCTGGGTCCGGTCCTGGAGCCAATTGCCTATCCATCTGATCATCTGGTTCCCCACCCCCATTTCTCCCAGCTTATCCAACAGACCCACATGAGGAAAAGAGTCAAATGCCTTGCTGAAGTCTAGAAAGAGGACATCCACTGGTCTACCCAGGTCCAAGGCACTTGTCACCCAGTCATAGAACTCCACCAGGTTTGTCTGACACGATTTCCCCAGGATGAATCCATGCTGTCTATCGTCCAGGCACCCTGACCTATCCAGGTCCCCCCCTAGCCTCTCCTTGACAATGCCCTCCATCACCTTGCCCACCACCGATGTCAGGCTGACAGACCTGTAGTTCCCTGCCACCTCCCTTGATCCCCCCTTGTGGATAGGCACTATATGCGCCACCTTCCAGTCTTGGGGCACCCACCCTGTCCTCAGAGAGATGGTGAAAAGCTCTGCCAGGGGTTTCGCCAGGACATCTGCAAGTTCCTTCAGCACTCTGGGATGTAATTTATCCGCCCCGTGCTTTCTCCATCTTAAGGGAGCTGAGGGCTCCTCACTCTCTGCTGTGATTTCCACTTCGGTACCTCTTCTCCTGCTTAGCCCTCCCCACCTGCCAGTGATGCCTCCCTCTCCCAGACCTGCCGATCGGTAAGGGTCCCTCCTCAGTATCTCTGTCTCTCCCATGTATGATGCAGCACCCCATTTTCCTGGTGAAGTACTCATTTAGTACCTCAGCCTGCTCCCCGGGTCTTGTGCCCATCTCTCCCCTGATTTAATCCTGCTAATCTGCCCCTTCACCCTTCGTCTTTCCCCAATGTATCTAAAGAACCCCTTGTTCCTTCTCCTAATTTCCCTGGCCAGGTTCTGCTCCTTCCTTGCCTTAGCCATCCTCACCAGTCTAGTGGCCCTTCTAACCATCAGCTTGTACTCTGCTTGATCCCTTTCACTCCTTGAGCACTTGAATTGCTTATAGGCTGCTTTCTTTCCCCGCACCACCTCCTGGACCTCCCTGGTCCACCAACAGGGTTTTTGGCCTACCGCATTGCCTTACTCTTGCACAGGTGCTGGTAGCATCCTGCACCCTCTCCTGATGATTTCATCTACTATCAGCGTCCATGTCTGACCCAATCCCATCCAAATGCTCCTTAAGGATCCTTCCCATTTCCTTAAATCCGCCTCTGAAGTCGGTTACTCTGCCTTTGTGCAGCCTTCACCCTCCTAGTTCCAGGCAGAACCAGACCGTGGCATGGTCACTCCCCACCAATGGGTCCCTTACCTCCAAGGCCCCCAATCTGGTCACTGTCTGCCAGGACCACATCCAGTACCCGTGCCTCCCTGGTCGGTTCCCTCACCTGCTGAGTTAGGAACGCGTCTTGAAAGACATCCAACAACCTCTGTTCCCTGGTCACAGAGGATGTCATAGTCTCCCAGTCTGTTTCTGGCATGTTTAAGTCCCCCAACACCACCACCGTTCCTCTGCTCAGTCTGCAGTGTCTCCTAACATCGGCCACCAGACTGTCCTCCAGTTCCTCCGCCAGGGCAGGGGGTCTATACACCACTCCTATTTTTACTCTCTTGTCCCCCCCTTGTTATCAAGGTGACCCAAATCGCCTCCACGGTTCTCTCCGCCTCCTACTCCCCCTATGCCAATGCAGTTTTTGACTATCATTGCTACCCCTCCTCCCCTTCCCTCCCCCCTGTCCTTCCTGAACATAGTGTAACCCTCCAGGTTCAGGTCCCAGTCATGTCTTGCAGTGGCCCAAGTCTCAGTGACCGCTGCCACATCCACTGCTCCCTCAGTTAGCATCGCCTGGAGCTCAGGCATTTTATTTGCCCAAGCTCCTGGCATTTAGCAGGACTACCTTCCACCCTTTCCCATAGTTCCATTTCCCTGCTCGTGTTCCCATGGGGACTTGTTTTCCCTGGTCTGCACTTTGCCAGTTGGCCTTTTCCTGCCATCCTCCTGGTCCCCAGGGGGGTGGAGACAGAGTCCCTCCTTTATCGGCACCCCCTTGACAGCCTTTTCTCCCATCCCACCCCCCTTCACAAGTTCACAAACCCCACTTTTTACCAATGAACCCCTCTATTTTCAACTTAAGGATTCCCCTCCCCTCCAAATTGAGATGTAGTCTATCTCTAGCATACAGCTCCTTATCCTCCCAGGTCTCCCCCAATCCCCATCAACCCATACCCTCTGGCCTCACACCACTCCCTGAGCCACTGGTTTATCTCCTAATTTTCCTTTGTGTTCCCCACCAGCCCTTGGCACTGGCAGGATTTCTGAGAAGGAAACTGTGCATCCTATGTCATGACAGACCCTGGCGAGCTCCTGAATCTTGCCTGTATCTCTAGCTCGCTATTTCCCTCAATGTCATTTGTACCCAGGTGGACCAGTATGTCTGGAGAACCCACAATCCTTTGCCAGCTGATATACCTCATGCTTAGCCCTGTGCACTGTTAGTCCAGGGAAGCATCTTGTTCTAACTGGCCAGGCTTCTCCCTCCCTATCCCATTTGATACCCCTGATCATAGAATCCCCAGCAGGAGCACTCTGACCACTCCTTTCCTCCATTCCCCTTCCATGTCCCTCATCCTTTCTACAGGCCCCTCCACCCAGCTGGCTCCTTGTTCCTCCCCTATCTGGGTGCCACATGCCACCCCTCCATATTTACCATGGCCACCCCTCCTCCAGTCCTATGCCTCTCCTCCTCCTCAGTATCCTTCTGTACTCACAATTCCCCTCACTGCTCGCAACTGGTCCTCCCCCATCTGCTAAACTAGCCTGGCCCATCCTCCCTTCCTTCCTGTTCCATTTAGTTCCTCCTGCTCGCCGTGCTCCCCTGGCCTAAACCCTCAGCTCCTTTACTGAATCCTCCTTGTACTTCTGGTCCTTCTCCTTACCTTTCCTCCCAACTGGTCCTTCTCCTTGCACTTTCCTCCCTCTTCCCCTGCCCCTCCTGCTCTGATTCACTGCTCCCCCCATTCTCCTGCATTCCAGGTCCCCCCCTGTTCTTCCTGCTATCTGGCCCCTGCCTCCTGCCTCCCACTCCCTTTCCGTCTCTAACCACCTCTGGCTTGGCTACATCACCCCTCTCATCCTTGAGCAGAAGAAGAGAATTGAAGCGGTTACTGAGTGTAAGGTCTGATCCACCTCCCCGCCTTGCTTCCTTCTGTCCAGCCCTGGCCATCTGCCTACTTCCCTGAGAATGTTGTCCCTCCGTCCCCCCTTTGTGAGGGTCCCAGTTACCTGCTTCCTTGGTAGTGTCCTTTGACCCTCTGCCAGGGTCCCTATGTGACCCCTGAGTATTCTCCTGCACTCCTTTCCTATGCCCCCACCCCAGTGCTTGGTGCAACCCTGTGGGAGATTCCCAGCCCCTTCCCCAACCATACCACCCCCTTCCCCAGCTTTCTCCTAATCCCGCAACCTCCTCCCTAAGCTGTGCTGGTGGTAGCACACTGGGCAACCACCAACTCCAAGCCCAGTCCAGTATCATGGCTGCTCCACACCCTGTGCACCCCACCACCCTCCCAAAGATGCCGGCCCTAATGATGTGTGGTTCCATCCCTTTCCAAATAGGTTTCCTTGGGTGAGCCACCAGGTTCCCCCCTAGTCCAAGATACCCCTACTGCCTAATCAGGTCACCCACTAATCTTAGAGACAGTCCCACTGTACACCAGTAACCCTGTTACTAGGTGCAGTACAGCACATTAAACTTATAAGGGAAATGAACAACTCCCTAAGCTCCTCTCTCCCAGCCTTTAAATCCAACCCCCAGTGGCTAGAACTACATGAGCTGCACCTACAGCCTTTTCCTCCAATTGCAGGGCAGGTGTTCCCTATAAATTCGTAGACTCTGGGGAGGGAGGTGGGTCCTGGCACACACCTGACTCGAGAGAGTGTATCAGCCCTGTGTCTCCCTCCAAGCCCAGCAGCCAAAGAACCAGGCCCAAGCAAATCCCACCAAATAGGTTTTAAATCAGAAGAAATAGGCCTCTACCAGTGAAACATCCACAAAATGAGCCCCACTTACAGTCACCAAATCAGTTTACAAACATCCAGCAGCCCCCAAAACAATACCCTGCTAGCCCCTTAGAAGTAAGAAAGAAAAGAACTAACCTACCAAGTAAAATCCACAAGAACCCCGTGAAAACAGCAGCAGCTACTGTCCTGGAACACAACTGATCCTGTCCCCTTCCAGTTCTTCCTGACTCTGGCAGGTATACCGTAAAAATAGTGTTTGAATAATAGTGTAGTGAAATGCACGCTGTGGAAATAGAGTGAGTGAAAACAGCTAGATGTACAGAACAGCATGGGGACATTAGAGTGCTGTACAGGCAGCCGTTTTCATTCACACTGACATTCATTCAGTTACATTTATGCCCCCGGCTCTGTCCCTCCCAGAGTTGAGAATCTTAAATCACCCTAACCCAGTCCCCCATGCTATCATTACTTCAAGCTGTATTTGTGAAGCGCTTTTTTTTGCTGTCGGCATTTTGTCTGTGCCGTTATTAACAGCGGTGTATTTATTTTAGCAGTCTTGTGGTGGACCCCTTCTTGCAGACTCCTAGCTGTTCTCCGGGATGAATGGGGCAAGGCGCACATCCCCTATTTACAGAAAAGAGACTGAAGAACTGAGGCCCCAAAACTAGCATCCAGGCGTGACTCAAGGTCGATGTGGTAATGGGAGATGAAGGTGTGTGATGACTTCCAGGTAGCAGAGGAGGTGATTGGGTGCTTTTTCAGGATCTCCTGGATACAAATGTCCCTGGAGGCAGCCACCAAAGCAGCGGTATGTCTGGTGGAATGAGCCCCAAGTCTAACAGGAGGATCTCTACCAGCCAACCTATAGCACAGATCAATGCAGGAGATTATCCACCTGCCAAGCCAATTGTCCACTTAGCTGCTGGTTTGCGAGGTGTGGCTTCAGAATTTGGTGACAAAGAGCTGGCAACCCTCTCCCCGAACTCCAGCTGTACGCTCCTTGTAATAGGTGGGTGTGCGCCTCAGATCCAATGAGTGGAGCCTGTGCTCGGCCTCTGAGGTTGGGTTGGTAAAGCAGACTGGGAGGTTAATCACCTGGTTAAGGTGAAATTCCAAAGCAACCTTTGGGAGGAACTTCGGGTTTGGTTCACAGGTATTATACAAACTCGAGGGAACTAGCCCATTATGACTTCGCCACCCATTAACTAGGATGGAAGTAATATTTATTTTCACCCATATAATTGTCCAAGTTTTTTTTGAACACATTAAAACTAGGACTGTTTACCACCTCCTCTGGCAAGGAGTTCCATACTGGAACTACTCTTTGAGTTATGAAACCTTTTCTTTTATTTGTTTTTACATTGAATGTCTTGATTTTAATGTTATGAGATCGAGTAGAACCTAAACTATTTCCCCATTCTAAACACAGAGTTTCAAATAAAGACTCATTTTTTAGGACACGAAAAATTAGACATAAGTCACCTCTCATAGACCTGTATTCTAATGAATAAAGGTTAAGTTTTTTTAGTCTTTCTTGATAGGGAATATGTTTAAGACATTTAATCTTTTTAGTAAATCTGCATTGTACTCGTTCTCTATTTATTTTATCCTTTGTAAGAGTGGGTGCACAAAAGGGAGAACAATAATCAAATTTAGACCTTATCAAACTACTATATAAGGGAATAAGTACCTCTGGGTCTCTACTCTAAATTTCTAAACATACAATTTATTAGACAATGGCATTTTTTAACTATTAAATTGTTATGATCGGTGAATTTTAAATCATTACTAATTACAACACCCAGATCACTTTCTGATGAGACTTTAGTCAGAGGTGCATTTTTTAACATGTAATGTGACATTTGGTTATTTTTGCCGAAATGCATAACTGTGCATTCGGCTATATTTAATAAGTTGTTATTAGTAGCCCAATTTAATATATTATTTAAATTTGTTTGAAGATTTTGAACTGAAATTGAATCATTAACAATGCAGCCTAATTTGACATCATCTGTATATTTATTTAGCCATAACCCATTTGATGTAGACATACTAGAAATCACAAAATTAAACAAAATTGGTCCCAGCACAGAACCCTGAGGCACTCCACTAGTCAAACTACTCCATGTGGAATCATAACCTCTAATACTAACCTGTTGTTGTCTTTCTACTAACCATGATATAAACCATTTAATTATATTTTTACATATATTGTGTTTAGTTAAACATTCGATTATTATCCTATGTGAAACGGTGTCAAAGGCCTTTTCATAATCTAAGAAAATAACATCCACTGGAAAGCCAGTACCCAAAGCAAGGCTCACTGGTTCAAAGAAGTTTATCAGATTTTCCTGACAGGATCTTCCCTTTCTAAATCCATACTGAAAGATGTCAATATCCCCATTACTTTTAATATGTTCCTCAAGTCTTTGTAAGATAAGTTTTTCCATAATTTTACCAATACTTGACATCAGACTAATAGGTCTACATTGTTTAGTATATAATTTTGACCCATTTTTATGAATTGGTATAACTCGAGCAAATTTCCATTCCCAGGGTACTATACCATGTTGTAAAGATTTATTGAATAGAAAGGTCAAAATATCAATCAACTCAGCTGCCAATTCTTTGAGAAATACAAACGGAATATTGTCAATACCAACAGAAGTTGAGGTTTTAAAGGCCATCAAGGCAGAAAAGACCTCTGTGGATGTAAAAAATTATGTTATGATTATTATCATGATCAAATGCAAAATCTAATTTTTCTTGCTTTTTAAATACTCTAGAAAATTGCTTATTAAAAGCATTTGCCATATCTAATTCATCTGATATTAACAAATCATCAATAATCAAAGGTCCAACCTGAGTCTGTGAATTTTTCAAAGAACCAATATAATTAAAAAAAGATTTCTTATTATCCTTCTGATTAACCAGATTTTTTCCAAAATTCTTTTTAGCAATACGTATCTTTAACGTAGTGTCTTTTGATTTTATTTTAAATCTCTGCTAATGTACTTCAGTTTTATTCTAACTGTATTTATTAAAGGCCTTTTTCTTTCTTAATATAGATTTCCTTATAGTATTATTATACCATACAGGATTACGTTTTTTATTAGTATATTTAATTCTATCAGGTACCCAAGTGTTTATACAAAGGTGAAGTTGAGTTTTTATTTTCTCCCAAGTTTCCTCCACAGACAGATGATCTAAATCTTTCCCAGTCCCATTTCGATAGATAATCTTATTTCTGCATAGTTTGCTTTATTGCAATTTTTCATCTTTGTGATTCCTCTGTTTTCCAAAACAGTAACAAAAATTTCCCAAAAAAGTGTATTATGATGTGATAATCCAAGAGGTTCAAGAATTATTGGATTTTTATAATATTGTTTAGTGTTTGTAAAGATTAGATCTAGAACATTATTATGTTTGGTAGGTACTGAAATAATTTGATCTAATCCTAACATAAAAATGGTTTCCAAGAAGTCTTTTTCATTATGAGTTATGCCACATAAAGAATTCCAATTTATCCCTGGGAAGTTAAAATCTCCCATTATTACAGTGTTAGTTGGCAATTTAATACTTTGAAAATAGTGCAAAAAAGATTCTGATTTATTATTATCTAAAGATGGGGGTTTATAACATATTCCAAAAGTAAAAGTCACAATCTTTAATTTTATAGAAACCCATAATATTTCAACCCCTAAAGGGTCGGGAAGATCAAATTTTAATTCCAAACAATCATAACCTTCTTTTATATAAAAAGTAACACCTCCTCCTCTGGAAAATTCTCTATTTTTCTTATAAAGACGGTAACCAGGCATTTCAAGGCCCCACTGATTATCGGAAAATCAGGTCTCTGTAATACCACAGATGTCAATATTTCTGGATTGTAGCTGAATTTGCAACTCAGAAATCTTATTTACGAGACTTCTAGCATTCAATAAAAACACACTAAGGGACAGTTTTTCTTTACTAAATGTCATTTCCGGAGAAATTAAATCATTTTTAGAATGTAAGGATACATATTTAGGACTCAGAGTAACAGGTTGACACCCCTCTCTCCCATTTAGCAGTTTAAACAGTCCGTAATTGCTATGTTAAAAATGTTGCCTAACATATTGGATCCTTTTTTGTTCAAATGAAGACCATCAAATGCAAAGAAATCTTCATGATGCATAAATAATTCTCAATTTGTAAGACACTTTATATTCTGTTTTAGACACCATTGTCTCAGCCAGTTATTAATGTGTTTAATTTTATTAATAATTATATTGTTGACTCCACAAACAGGTAATATTTCAGAAAAGATTATCTGTGCACCCTTTTCTACTAATAAATTTGTTAGTCCCACATAAGCTTCTTTGATTTGTTGTACATTCTGGTATTTAATATTGTTAGTACCCAAATGTATGAGCACCAGTGGATCAGTACCACAAATATGTCATATATTTTTAGTCATTTTTGTGACATCCTGTATTTTTGCACTCCTAAAACTGGAGAGAGTACGAGTAGTTTTGTTAATATTGCATACTTGACGAGCAAGATTTGATATAATTGAATCTCCCAAGACATATATTTGATTTTGACTTATAGAAGTGTAATCCATCAAATTTTTCTGGTGGTCAATGTTTATATTTTGATCAAAATGTAGTAAATCAATTTGACTGCTGTCAGTGACTGTTGAAGTAGTAGAAATCAAAACTGTTTTTTCATTTACCGGATGTAGGGTAGATTCCATATCTAATACCTCATTAGGAATTTGTGAGTCAGAAAGTGGAGCTAATGGTTCAAAACTATTAGATAATGGCAGCAAAAATTATCCTGTTTTTCTCCCTTTTCTTGCAATTTTTGACGCCTGAACAGTGAACCATTCATCTTCTTTATCTTTGGGCAGAGGATGACATTGCCCTTGTGGAACACCAAATAGGGAGACTCCATCAAAAGTGCCTGGAGGTTACTAATCCTTCGGGTTGAGGGGATGGCTACCAAGAAGACGGTCTTCCACGACAGGTAGGAGATGTCACATCTGTGCATTGGTTCGAATAGCTTGCCCATGAGCACTGCCAAAAACAGCAACAAGTCCCAAGGTGGTGGTAGCTCAGGCACTGGCAGGTAAAAGTGGTCAAGGCCTTTGAAAAAGCACCTGACCATCTTCTCCTGCACCATCGTCTGCATACCAGCCCACACCCAGTATGCAAAGATGGCTGCCAGGTACACCTTGGTTGTCGTTGACTTGTGGCCCGACTGGGAGAGGGACCACCCTGGTACCAAATGGAAAACCTCTTCCATTTGAAGGCATAGCACTAGCAAGTCAACTGTTTCCAAGAGGCCTAGACGACATGGAGGACCTCGTCGGGTTGGGGGGGCGCACAAAGCCTGGAACTCTAGCCGCTCAGGAACCAGGCCATCAGGTGCAGTGACTGAAGGTCCAGGTGGAGGACCATCCCCTGAGAGTAAGAGAGCAGATCTGGGCAGAGAGGCAAGCGCCACGGAGGTCTGCTGCTGAGAAGATCAGGGTACCAGAATGGCGGGGCCAGTCTGGAGCTACCAGGATCATCAGAGTCTTGTCCCTTCAAACCTTGAGCAGCACCTTGTGGATCAGTGGAAAGAGAGGGAGGGATACATGAGGCCTGGGGTCCAGGGCCTCGTGACGACATCCCCGCACTGAGGGAGGCAGGCACAAAACAGTCTCAGCTTCACATTTTGCCAGGAAGCAAACAGATCGACTTAGAGAGTGCCCCACAGGGAGAATAGGCAGTCAACAACCCCCTGGTGAAGGGACCACTCATGGGACGCCTCGCTCACCCAGCTGGGGGCATCCGCCGGCTGGCTGGATGCACCAGCCACATGCACCCCCAGAAGGTCAGCACTCAGGCTGCAAACAAGGGTCCAGATGCAGAGAGCTTCTCGGCACAATGGGAGGGAATGGGTCCCACCCTGCTTGTTGAGCAGTACATGTTCATCATGTTGTCCATCTGGACCTGGCCAAATTGAACCCCGAACATCAGAAGCAAAGGCTGCCAGCGCTAGATGAACTGCCCGGAGTTCCAGCAAGTTAATGTGACATCTGGACTCTTCAGAGGTCCAGAGACTGTGGACTATGATCCCCAAAGTGGGCTCCCCGGCCCAACAGATGAGCGTTGGTCGTGAGGGTGACCATCTGCTCTTGGCGGACATACCCGACTCCTTTTCTTCAAAAGTGGCAAGCTATTCCACAGAACCGGCTGCTGTGGAAACCACTTCACGGGCATCCTTCGATGTAACCAGAGGATCCAGTTGATCCAGGCGACGCAAAATAAGACGGCATAATGGTCCTCTAGGGTAGAGGCCTGAAGAGTAGCACACAAGCCATTGCCTGCAGATCGTGCTGAACCCCCAAGCAGTACATGCATGTGGAGTGTGGATCGGTCTGAGACATCTGAGCACAGGTGGAGCAGCACTTGAAGCCAGGACTGGTTTTAGTATGTTGTTCCATGATGGAATGAAAATGCAATTGAAAAAGCAGTTGAAAAGCTCGAAGATCGAGTGCTCAAAGTTAGGGCCTACACCTAGCATGGAGCTGTGAGGGAGGAACCTGATGCTTCCAGTGGGAAGGAAGATCTGACTTCACGGGGCGCTACCGAGGAGACCACCTGGGTGGGTGGCAGGGCCAGCCTGAAGACCTTCCGGCCCAGAATTAAAGGGAAAGAATTCTGCCAGAAATGTGGATAGTATACAATTATCCATGCCCCCAGATCCTATTTTTCTAGGGGTGTGGATATGGTTCACTAGTCACACTTCTGGCAGACTCATAGCACTTCTCTGGGAGAAGCAAGCAAGCCACACACCCCTACTTGGTAAGCAGAGACTGGAGAAACAAGGTCTCAAAACCAGCATCCTGGCTTGACTTAAGGTCGATGTGGCAGTGGAAAAGCAAGGTGTATGCTGACTTCAAGGTAGCAGCCCTGCAGATTTCCTGGACAGGGATGTCCCTGGAAGCAGCCACTGAGGCAGCAGTATGTCTGGTGGAATGAGACCCAAGCTCTACGGGAAGCTTCTGAAACAAAAGTCACGGCACTCACAACCCACTTTATCACCATGCAAATGATCTGCAGAAAATTAGGAGTCCCAAACCAAACTGGATACTGGGTCTGGTCCTATTTATTGTCTTTATAAGTAACATTGCGGAGGGACTGGAAGGAAAAGTATGCCTCTTTGCAGACGGCAGAGAGATCTGCAACAGGGCTGATACACAAGGGGTGGGGGGTGGAAAGGATGAGAAGGGACTTGGCAAGGCTGGAGGAATGGTCAAAAGTATGGCAGCTTAGATTCAACACAAAGAAGTACAAAGTAATGCACCTGGGAAACAATAACCCAGGGGAAGAGTACACAATAGGAGGGGAGGTACTAGCAACAACAAAAATGGAAAGGGATCTGTAGGCAGTCATATCAGATGACCTAAAGGTAAGCAAGCAATGTGAGAAGGCAGTAAGGAGGGCTGGGAGGATACTGGGATGTACAGGAATAGGCATCACCAGTAGAAAAAGGGAAGTGGTTATCCCTCTGTACAGACAGTTGGTGAGACACAATCTGGAGTACTGAGTGCAGTTCCTGAGACCCCATCTCTGCAAGGACATAGACAGGATGGAGGCAGTCCAGAGGAGGGCAACTAAAATGGTGTAGGGTCTGCAACAGAAGCCATACGAAGAAAGACTAAAGGAGCTTAATATGTATACTCTCGGGGAAAGGAGGGAGAGGGTGGACATGATAGAAACTTTCAAGTACCTCAAAGCAACAAAGTCCAGGAGGGTAGCATCTTTCAGAAAAAGATGTGCAAGAACAAGTGGGCACAATCTGAAGATAGGGTAATGTGAGGAAGTATTTTTTAACAGAGAGGGTGGTGGATGCATGGAACAGCCTTCCTGAGGAGGTTGTGGGGTCAAAAACTGTGGGGAAGTTCAAGAATGCATGGGACAGACATAAGGCAATTCTGGTGGGGGTAGGAAGAAGTAGGCTGTTGGTTAAAGATCTGCAGCTTATCCAATAGGTAGGGAAATGGTCAGACTGGGTGGGCCAAGTGGTCCTTATCTGCCGTAAAAATCTATGTTTCTACATTTCAAAGTGTCCTTCACCTTAGTTTATTGCAGTCCTACACACAGAAAGACGCCCAGCACATTGGGGAGCAGCAAATTCGTAATGTTTAACCAATAGGCTTTGTCGATCAAATAGTGCCCTCTGGGACATAGCTAATTTTATGTCAGTTCGTTCAACAGAAATCAATCATCTATTTAAAAAACAGAGGATCACATATAGTGATATAGTGGGTTGTGAGTGCTTTAACTTTTGTTTCAGAAGACTTCGACTGTCACAATCACACGTACCTCTGAGCGTCTCTTACTACACTGCCCTATGGGAGGCTCCCTAGCAGCCAACCTATAGCAGACGTCAATGGAGAATGTGATTCATAGATACACAGATACATAGACAATGTCGGCAGATAAGGACCTATGGCCCACCTAGTCTGCCGATTTGAGTTTGTAACTTCAGTTTATGTTTTCACCCAGCAATTGTCCGCTTTGATAACGGTCTGCCAGGCACAGCTTCAGCATAAGTGACAAACAGATGGCGAGCTTGTCCCCGAACTCCAGCCATGCACTCCACATAAGCGTGTGCTCTCCTCAGGTCCAGGGTATAGAGGCTGCGGTCAGCCTCCAAAGATGGGTCCGTAAAGTATATCAGTAAATTGATCACCCGGTTAAGGTAGAACTCTGATACCACTTTCAGGAGGAACTTCGGGTTAGGGAGAAGGACAACTCTGTCCCCATGTAAGGCAAAGTAAGGAGACTTCACTGATAAAGAGTTCTAGAGCACCCCAGTCCTTCTTGTTGATGTGATGGCCACCAGGAAGTCAGTCTTCCATGACAGGTGTAACACCTCGCACCTCTGCACTGGCTTGAAAGGCTTGCCCATGAACAAAGCCAATACACCAACAGTAGGTAACATGGTGGAGATGGTTCACATACCTAAGGGGACAAGTGGTCTAGGCCCTTGAAGAAACCCCCATCTACATTCTCCTGGGCTACCATCAGCTTACCAGCCTGTGCCTGGTAAGCAGAGGTGGCTGCTAGGTGCACCTTAAGGGTTGTCGCCTGCAGTCCCAACTGGGAAAGAGACTTGAGATAGTCCGTGATGTTAGCCACAGGACAAACAAGGGGACCAAGCTCCTTACCCAACACCAAATGGAAAACATTTTCCACTTAAAAGTAACAGCATCTGCAAGTCAACTCCTTTTCAGAAGGTCTCCACAACATGGAGCACATCATCCAAGAGACCCACGGCCTGGAACTCTAACCACTCAGGATCCAGGCTGTGAGGTGCAGAGACCTCCGGTTTAGGTACAGGACCATCCCCTGGAGTTTTGTCAGCAGATTCGAGCAGACAGGCAGACTCCACAGAGGTCTGCTACTGAGGTTGTGAAGATCCAGGTACCAGAACTGCAGAGGCCAGACTGGAGCTATCTGAATCATCTGTACCTTGTACCGGACCTTGATCATGACCTTGTGGATCAAGAGGAAGAGACGAAAGACGTACACAAGGCCTGGGGTCCAGGGCCTAGTGAAGGCATCCTCGAGCAGTTTCCCAGTCTGTTCAGTGGCGGGCACAAAACAACTTCAGTTTGAAGTTCTCCCAGGAGGCAAACAGATCGACTAGTGGAGTGATCCACTGGGACAACAGGTGGTTCACCACCTCCTGATTCAAGGACCACTCATGCGGCGTCTCTGCTACCCGGCTGAGAGTGTCCACCACCTGACTGTTCTCTCCAGTGACATGAATCGCCAGTGATCTGCACCCAGGCTGCTCACAAAGATACAGGTGCAGAGGGCCTCCCGACACAACGGAAGGGTGAGAGTTCTGCCCTGTCTGTTCAGGTGGAACATGGCCGTGGTCTTGTCCATCTGGACCTGCATGACCTGACCCCTGACTAGAAGAGTCAATGCCGTCAGTGCCAGCTGCCCTGCCCGGAGCTCCAGTAGGTTTATGTGCTGATGGGACTCCCTGCATGACCAGAACCTGCGGGCTTTGTGGTTCCCCAGGTGCCCTCCCCACTCAACCAGAGACGTGTCTGTCGTGACAGTGATGGTCAGCTGTAGGCAGACAAACTGGATTTCTTACTCCAGGTGTTCTGGAATAAACTGCCACTGGATGGCATCCCACATTGGCTGGGTCACTGTGACCAGCTGACCCAAGTATCCTAGGTGCTGGGACCAATGACAGCCCAACTTCCACTGGAGGTGGCACATCCCCCAGCGTGCCCAACGGACCACGCTGGTGCAGGACGCCATGTATCCCAGCAGCCTCAGGAAATCCTAGGCATGGCATGACAGCACAACCTAAAATGATCAAGTGAAGGAGGCAAGATCCAGTGCCCAGTCCACAGGGTTAGTGGCCTTGGCCCACAGGGAATCAAGCTCAGCCCTGAACTTGATCACTCGCTTCGTTACCAGTTCAGACTTGTCTGGGTTACCCAACAGGCCCAAGTCTCGACAAGTCAGGACAGCCAGGTCTCTGGACTTTTCTATGGCCTCCCAGGACGGACCAGGTAACAACCAGTCATTCAGGTAGGAGTACACCCTGACCCCAAGGCACCGAAGGTGTGCTGCCACCACTGTCATGCAAGAAAACCCTGGGTGCCAAGGAGAGGTTGAAGGGTGTGACCTGGAACTGGTACAGAACCCCTTCCATCTTGGTACTGGCTATGGGACTGATGGATGAGGATGTGGAATAATGCATCCTGGTGGTCTAGGGAGCAGAACCATATGTTCTGCTTCAGTGATGGAATGATCTGATTGAAAGTGACCATCCAGAAAGTACAGTTACGCAAGAACTTACCGCAACAATAGATCTTTGAGAGAGGTTCCTTCAGTAGGTCATCACATATAGGACTAGCGCCATCTGGCATCTGGGCCGCATGGCAGACTTTCCCAGCAATACCGGAGGGGCACTGCCCGACGTCAGCATGACCCTATATAGTGGGTGGTTCCCATGCCCGCCCTCCAGTTCTCCTGCGGAGCCCGGAAGAGGCCTGATAGCAAGAGGGAACAGAATCTGGAGTCCCAAAAGAAAAAAAGGGTGAAGGAGGGAGGGAAAAATATGACCTACTGAAGGAACCTCTCAAAGATCTACTGTTAACGGTACGTTCTTACATAACTGTACTATCTTACTTCGAGAGGGCTCCTTCAGTAGGTCATCATATATAGGACCAAGTCCCAAGCAGTCCCTCCTAAGAGAGACAGAAACACAGGAGGAGGAGAAACTCCAACAAAAAAAGGAACAGAGTGGAACCAGCCTAGGACAGAAGGCCCTGCACCACAACTGGGCAAAAACCTGCCCTCCGCCTAGAAGCAATGTCCAGACTGTAGTACTTGGTGCTTGGGAAAGGTACGGACAGAACTACCAAGTTGCTGCTGCACAAATATCTGCTGCAGAAACATTACGCAAGAAAGCTGCGTATGCAGCCATGCCCCTAGTGGAATGACCCCTCTCAGACCCAGGCAGAGGTTTGTCATACTTCTGATAACAGAAGCGGATGCAGTTTGCTAACCACTTTGACAGGCACTGCTTAGAGACTGCTTTCTCCAAGGTTTTGGGGGTGAAGGAAACAAAGAGTTGGTCGTCCTTCCGGTATTCCTTGGCTCGATGGGTATAGCACCAGAGGATACGATGCACATCCATTGTGTGCAGGAGCACCTCACCTTTATTCACGGGGGACAGATAATAAAATGGGAGCTCCACAGTCTGGTTCAGAGTGACCTCCGAAACCACCTTAAGTAAAAACTTAGGATTAGTTCTGAGGACCACCCAGTCCCAATGGAAAATTAAATATGGCTCCTTGCACACTAGAGCCTGAAGCTCTGAAATCCTTCGAGTAGAAGTAACCGCAACCAAAAACAGCACTTTCCATGAAAGGTAGCATAAATCATAGCTCATCACTTTGATCTTCTCCAAAACAAAATTTAAATCCCAAGGTGGTGTAGGGCTGTGGATGGGGGGTTTCAGATGGAGAATCCCTTTCAAAAAGGTTTTTGAGACTTCCAACTGAGCCACGGGTTTGCCATCCACCAGCTCGTGGTATGCCAAAATGGTCAAAAGGTGGATCTTCAAAGAGGAATAAGAGAGGCCCGAATCTGAAAGATGTAGGAGGTATTCCATGACTTGCGGGGCAGAACAAGATAAGAGGTTCCAGCCTTTGGAAGTTGCCCAAATGGAGAAACGTTTGCACTTCATGGTGTAAGTGGAGTGAGTAGAGGGCTTTCTAGCCTCAACCAAGACTTGAGCAACTCTAGTGGAGACCCCGAAGCGAGAAATCGCTATGTCTGCAGGAGCCACGCATGTAAGTGCAGGGTCCTGAGCCCCAGATGCACGAGCTGGCCTTGATTCTGCGTCAAGAGGTCGTGTGTCAGTGGAAGCGGAACCAGGAGGGGGAACCAAATCTGTCTCGGCCGGGGGGGGGGGGGGATAAGAATCATCTGCGCCTTCTCTGCCTGAAGCTTGAGGAGAACCCTCTGGAGAATGGGAAATGGAGGGAAGGCATACAAAAATGTCCCTGCCCAAGAGAGAAACAATGCGTTGTGCCAGAAAGCACCATGCCCTGGAATGAGCGAGCAAAAACTGCGAGGTTTTGTGGTGTAAGGGGAGGCAAAGAGGTCGAGTTCCGGACACCCCACTTTAGGAAGAGAGAATCTGCCACTTCGCGATTTAGTTCCCATTCATGATTGAGGGTCTGAGACCTGCTGAGACTGTCCGCCAGGACGTTTAGAACTCCTGGAACGTGCACGGCTGTTAAAAACAAGTTGTGCTGGACTGCCCAGTTCTACACTCTCATCGCCTTCTTGCAAAGAGGGTACGAGTGAGTTCCTCCTTGTTTTTTTCATTTTCTCTTTATGCCCCTTTCTTGCTGCGGTGCTTCCTCACCTTCGGGATGCTCCCATGGCCATGTTCGTCCCTGCTAGTCTGTCCAGTCGCCGGTGCAGTCCGTCCCCCCATGGAGCCTTGGTTATATCCCCCAGGCGGGGACGGGTCCCTTTCCTCCGCTCCGATGTGTCTATTTCGTCAGGGACCCCGTCTCTGGTGCCGGCAGGGGCACTGGGATCGGGGCCTGGAGCTCCATCTACAGGGAGCGCCACAGGTTTTATTCCACTTTTCTGTCCCCTCCCACAGGACGCTGGCACGCTAGGGGAACCTAGGGGCGGCGCACGTCAAAACATGCGAACGCTCCAGTCCCCAGCCCACGTCCCCCCTGCCTTCTTTCTGCAGTCCCGCTGCACCTCCACCTGTGGTCACCCAGGTGGCAGTAGCGCGACGGGACATGCAGCCCACCCCACCCCAGAGGAGGAGAGTGGCCTCTGGGCGCTCAATCCTCCTCCCCCCGGTTGACCCTTCAGTAGCCCGGGTCCGTTCCCGAATCCGGGTCACTGGCACCGTGAGCGGCAACCCTACCTCTGCGCCGGCCCTCCTTGTTTGTTGATGTACCAGACTACCAACATATTGCCCATCTGGATGAGCAGTGATCCCCGAGGAAGAGGAGTCTGGAATGCCTGCAGTGCATACAACATGGTACACACAAAACCATGACTGGGACGTAAACATACCAGGATACACTATCTACAGGAGGGACAGGGAGGGTAAAAGAGGAGGAGGAGGAGTAGCTCTTTACATAAGGGAAGGAATAAAAGCAACAAAACAAAAGGGTAAACAGGGAGGAGAAGAAGCACTGTGGGTAAATTTGGAGACAGGCAATGGCACCACAATCTGCACAGGGGTTGTATACAGACCCCCTTCTCAGGGGGAGGAAATGGACAAGGAAATGATAGAAGTATACTTAGAATGGCAGAAAAGGGAGATATTGCTGATGGGTGATCTGAATATGCCAGATGTTAACTGGAGTGCAGTTGCAGCAGCCACTTCAAAGAATGGGGTTATTCTAGATGCCCTACAGGAGGCATGCCTTAGACAACTAGTACTGGAGCCCACTCGAGAGGGAGCAATCTTAGACCTGGTTCTCTCAAATGGAGATGGAAAGAGGATCACAGATGTAGAAGTGGGTAGCCATCTGGGAACTAATGACCATCAAACAGTATGGTTCACAATAAACACAGCAATAGAGTCAAGCCATACAAAGGCAAAAGTACTGGACTTTAGGAGGGCTGACTTTGCCAAAATGGGTGAGTGTGAAGCAAATAAACAAAACAAAACGATGTAAGAAACCACTATGGTTCTCAAAAGAAGTGGCAGTGAAGGTTCAAGAGAAAAAGAAAGCATTCAGGAAGTACAAGGAATCGCAGAAGGAGCAGGACAGAGAAATGAAAATTACGTACCTACCGTAATTCTTGATCTTCTCTTGTATCGTCACCATTCATTACTGCTTGGGTTAGTGCGGGCGTGCACCGCCACGGGTTTTTTTTTTTTTTTTTGAGTCGCCCAGAATGGCGCCAACAGCGACGCACGCGCCATGCGCGAGGGCGTCATAGGTGTCAGAGATTCTCCTCCTCCTCCTCTATCTCAGTTCTGGTAGCTGGAGAGGTGAAAATAAAGGGTAAGAAAAAAAGGAAAGCGAGGCAAGAGAGCCGAGGGACAGAAAAAGGAAAGGATATAAATTGAAAAAGGAATAAGCCGGTAGAGAATAGACACAGAAGATAGAATTACTACCCTAAGGGACCACAGGGCCTCCTTTCCAGGGCGGCTCTAGGGGAGGAACAGAGAGAAGGAAGAGAAAGTAGAAGAAGAAGAAGAAAAAGAGGCATGTTGAGAGGGAGAACAGTGCCCATCGAGCATTGGTTGAGAGGCTTATAGGCTCGAAACTAACAGGGGAGCAAGAATCCCAGTTGCTAGGACTGAGGGGAGGTTCAACCGAACCACCTGAACAGATCCAAATGAGGGCAGACTCTCTGAACTCTCAACATGCCAAGTCCCTTCATCCTAGCTAATGGCTCCTAGACTGCCCGGGCAGAACCTGTTCCGGATAAAGCACCCACCCAGGAAGGGGACTAAGTCCCTTAGCACCTTGTTAACTGCTAACACAGTAGTGTATGGGAAAGACTATGCCTTCTCAAAGGCAGTTTTGTATAAAAGATAGAGTGGAACTCAATCAGACTCCCTAAGGCAAGGCAAGCAGATGCTCAGAGCTGACAAGTTCAATCAGCAGCTAGAAGAGCTCAAGATAATACCTGCCAGGAGGATTCTAGACTTTGCCGAGGCCAAGTCAGAGCATGGCCTCTTGGGCTGTGAAACTGCATAACCTGAAGAAGGTATTTAGGAATTGCACCCTAAGGGCGGTCAGAAAGAGTTCCCTCAGAATTTAGAGAAAAGTACAACCGTGTTCGTTCCTCTTTACCTTGAGGAAAAAAGGGGACCATTCATTAAGAATGGAAAATAAAGTTTTTTTTGTTTTTTTTTTTGGCATAAAGGCCAAGGGAAGGAAGAGGAACTAGACGGGAGGGGGAGACGCCACAGAAGGAGGCCACTGAGGGGAAGGTGGGTGGGTATCAGTAATGAATGGTGAAGATACAAGAGAAGATCAAGAATTACGGTAGGTACATAATTTTCATATCTTCCCTTGTCAATCTTCACCATTCATTACCGCTTGGGTGAGTACCAAGCCCCCCCCCAGAAAAGGGAGAGGGTAGAACCCTGAGGAAGAAGACCCCAGCCTCCTGCTGGTGAGAAACAGAAGGAAGACCCTGGGCTAATCAAAGAGAAGCCTATGGGGAGAAGAGCTAGGAGGTGCCCCAGAACGGGAGATGGAAGCCCTGCAGAATCTCCCTAGCTCTGGAGGAAAAGAGACGGGTCCCCCGGAAAGCGGAGCGAATCACCCTACGCGGGCCAGGGGTGACAACCTTGATAGATGAAGCCATGCTGTCCGCCTAATGCAGATCGCTGTCCCCGCAAGCCTGGAAGCCACCTCATTGGCGTCATAAGATGCCCTTGCTTGGTGTCTTGCCAGCTCCAGGCCTATAGCAGACAGGGCAATAGCTTGTCTGGTTTGCTCCGTATCAGGCATTGATGCTAAGAGCTGAGAGAGCATCGACCACAAATGCCTACTGTAGGCAGCGTGATGAGCCTGATGTGACGCAATGCAAGCCATCGCACGAGAGGAAGAGACACTCTTTCGCCCCCACCGGTCGGTGTGAGGAATCAAATCTGGTGGACGGTGCGTCGCCAGGCGGCGCCTCGAAGGAGTCTCCAGGTATACCAAACCCGAGGGCAGGTTGGGGAGAGTACCCAGGGATTCCAAAGGGGCACAATACCTTCATCAACAGTCTGCCGGGGCTGGAGAAGGGGCGGCTGGCGATTGCCAGGAACGGATAGACGCCTCCTGGAAGGGGATAGCCAGGAAGGTACCACCAGGTGCTGGGCACTGAATTCTCCAAGGAATTCACGCGTCTCCGTTTGGTATTGTCTCGCCTAACATAGGAGATTCGAAGATCCCTCACCATCCTCGAACGGAATCGCTGATATTCAGTGAAATCAGCATCGGAGGAGATATGAGCAGAGGGTTCCTCTCCCTCAGAGGAGGGAGACGAAGATGATGGAGAGCTCGAGTGTCCAGAAGATTCTTGCGGCGGTGGGGATAGGCGAAAGACCCGCTCATTCATACACCTGACATATGAGGGGAAGGCCGCCACGGAACCTCTGAACTGCTCCCAGGATAATGGGCACGTAGGACCGACATGGCCTGGAAGAGCAGGGGGTGGCTGCAGAGGAACGGGAGATGGGCACCTACGAAGAGGCAACTGTCCTCTGCTAGGGCTCTGAAATCCGGAGAATGGAGCCCGAGCTGGCGGGATTCCGGACAACAGACCAGTTCGCAAAACGGAACCCTGGGAAAGCGAAACCTGGAAGAGCCCAGAAGGGGATCCTCCCCTGTGACGAACCTGGGACTGCATGGATCCAGAAGGGCAGTCTGCAGCAACGCCACCAGAGGGGACCCCGGGGTCCAAGAGGGAAAGGCGGAGCCCAGCACTACGGCTCCTAGCCACCCCCTGAGGGTGGCCGGCAGAGACCGCGATGACTGCACCCCGCCCCTCGACCCCTCGGACTCAGAGATCGCCCTCCTCCTCGACCCCAGCTGTTCTCACCCCGAGTGGCTGCAACAGCACCAGGGAGGGTAGCTGTCACGAGTCCCCCGGGAGGGAGAGCCCCTCCCTCCACCCCCACTCCATCGCCCCCAGGGACCCAGGACCACCCCTAGCCCGAGAGCCCTCAGGGGAGGACAGCAGCGGGGACAGCGGGAGGGGCCCGCTGTGCCGCCTAGCACCACGTGCCACCGGGGACCCCGACTCTGAAGAGTCAGGTTGCCAGGACGGGTCCACGTCTGAGTCATCGACCTCCAAAAAGGAAGAGACCAGCTGGACCACAATACTAGCAACCCCGGGGGTCCCCGGAGAAACGGCACCGTGAACGGTACCGGTGCCAGAGGTGGCGCCGGATGACCTTGGCCCACCCACACCCGCTAGGCCCGGCCCCGGCTCCCCAGTGGCGCCAGCTAGGCCCACGGCGCCGCCCCCGGCATCAGAACCCAACCCAGCACCGCTGAGAGAGCTTAACTGGCCAGCAGCGCCACGAGCGCGCTGAGGTCAGAGCGTGCGCTGTAACCATCTCGCCGGCGCCAGCAAGGCGCCTGGATCCAAAACAGCACCGGAGGGCGGCGCCATGGGTCCACCGGTGCCGGGCCCAGGCACAGGCCTCGACACTGGGGAGCCTGCACCTCCAAGGAGGTGACTGCCGGGCAGTATCCCCACCGCGCCCTCGAAGGGACCAATGACCGCTCCGACACCGCAAAAGAAGCTCTTCGGCAAGAGAAGAGGAGGAAGTCTCCCACGGACTGAATAGGCCTGAGAGGGGACCCGGAGGAAGGGCTTAGAGACCCTACCTGGGAATCCTGAGCAACGCCTGCCCCCGGTCGGGCGGGCCTTGCCGATCTTGAAACGCTGCCGACTTAGAGGACACGACAGTCCATGGAGAAACAGGCATCGCACGCCATATACATGGTTGGGTCCCAGGCAACGGAGACAGACATCATGCCGGTCCGAGATGGAGAAATGCCGCCACAGGAGCACTGGACGATAGGGGCATGGCCCGCCTTCGACTTACTTTTTGGCCCCGAACCTGACATGATGCGAACTAAATAAGGCAAAAAACAGCAATAAAGCACTCAGCGCCGTCGACAGAAAATAAAGGAACGGTCTTACCGGGAGACGGCGCCGAGCGAGAGTCACTGGAGAAAAACGAGGAGTCTTGACACAGAAACAGTTGAACTACCGTGCAGCAGGTGCAGCCTCGACGGCGGGAGAAACAGAACTGAGACAGAGGAGGAATCTACAGTACCTAACGGCCGCCCCTCGCGCATGATGCAGTACGTCGCGCTCGAGGGCTGCACCATTGAGCCGACTCCAAAAATAAAAATAAAAACCTCCAGAAGGGCGCGCTCCGCACTAACCCAAGCAGTAATGAATGGTGAAGATTGACAAGGAAGATCTGTTATCAGTTAAAGCAAAAGGAAGCTGGGAAGGCAGTCAGAACAGCAAAGGCCCAAACCGAGGAAAAGATAGCCAACTCAGTTAAGAAGGGGGATAAACCTTTATAGGTACATCAGGGAGCGAAGGAAGACCAAGGGAGGGAGGATAGTGAGGCTTAATAAAAGGGAGGAGGGTGGGCAGAGGGAGACTGTGAAAAGGCAGAGATACTAAACAAATATTTTTGCTCAGTATTTACAAATGAAGAGGGGAGGTACCTAAAACAAACAGTAGAAACACTCTGGATACAGAAGTTGATACCAGCCATTTACAGAAGAAATGGTTCTGAAAGAACTCTTAAAACTGAAGGTGGACAAAGCAATGGGGCCTGATGGCATTCATCCCAGAATTCTAAAGAACTAAGGGTAGAACTAGTGACACCACTGACTACCCTCTTTAACAAATCATGGGAGGATGGGGTGGTACCCGAGGACTGGAGGAGGGCAGATGTGATTCCCCTTCACAAAAGTGGGAGCAAGGCAGAAGCAGGAAACTACAGACCTGGTAGTTTAACCTAAGTGATAGGGAAAATGATGGAATCACTTCTGAAGGAAAGAATTGTCGAGTATCTAGAGGCCAGAGGGGCACAGGACCCTAGGCAGCGTGGATTCACAGCGGGAAGGTCATGCCAGACGAATCTGATAGATTTCTTTGACTGGGTGACCAAAGTAGTTGATCAGGAAGGGGCTGTGGATATGGCCTACCTAGACTTTAGCAAGGCATTTGACACAGTCCCACACAAAGATTAATATACAAGTTAGCCAGCCTGGGAGTGGGTCCCAAGATGACAGCCTGGATAAAGAATTGGCTGGAGAATAGGACACAGAGAGTAATAGTAAATGGAGTCCACTCTGAAGAAAGGGGGATTACTAGTGGGGTACCCCAGGGTTCAGTATTAGGACTGGTCCTCTTCAATGTCTTTATAAGTGACACTGCAGAGGAACTGGAAGGAAAAGTATGTCTCTTTGCAGATGACACAAAGATCTGCAACAGAGTTGATGCACAAGGTAGGGTGGAAAGGATGAGAAGGGACTTGGCAAGGTTAGAGGAATGGTCAAATGTATGGCAGCTTAGATTCAACGCTAAGAAGTGCAAGGTAATGCACCTGGGAAACAAAAACCAGGGAAGAGTACACAAAGGGGGTGAGATACTAACAGCAACAAAATGGAAAGGGACCTGAGGGTAGTCATATCAGATGACCTAAAGGTGGGCAAGCAATGTGAGAGGGCAGAAGGAGGGCTGGGGATACTGGGATGCATAGGGAGAGGCATCACCAGTAGAAAACAGAAGTTATTATCCTCTGTACAGACAGCTGGTCAGACCCCATCTGGAGTACTCATGCCCAGTTCTGGAGACCCAATCTCCAAAGACATAGACAGGATGGAAGCTGTCCAGAGGAGGGCACTAAAATGGTGCAGGGTCTGCACCGAAGACATATGAAGAGACTAAAGGAGCTTAATATGTATAGCCTCAAGGAAAGGAGGAGAGGGGACATGATAGAAACGTTCAAGTACCTCAAGGGAATCAACAAAGTACAAGAGGGTAGCATCTTTCAAAAAAGAGGTGTGCAAGAACAAGGGGCTACAATTTGAAGATGGGGGGCAGCTCAGAGGTAATTTAAGGAAGTATTTTTCACAGAGAGGTTGTGGATGCATGGAACGGCCTTCTGGAGGAGGTTGTGGAGTCAAAAACAGTGGTGGAATTCAAGCATGCATGGGACAGTCATAAGGTCATTCTAGGGGTTGGGGGTCGGAAGAAGAAGGCTGCTGGTCAACTAGGATCTGCAGCTTATCCAGTAGGTAGGGAAATGGGCAGACTGGGTGGGCCAAGCAGTCCTTATCTGCCATCAAATTCTATGTTTCTATGTTTCTATACAAGATCGCTCTCATCTCCAGGACACTGATGTGCAATGACATCTCCAAGCTGGACCACAGTCCCTGGGCTTGATGTTCCCCAAAGTGTGCCTCCAACCCAGATTTGAGGCATCTGTAGTCAGAGATGCCCGAGGGACTTGGCTCCTGAAAGGGAGACCCAAAGACAAATTGCAGGGATCCTTCCACCATTTCAAATCTTTCTTGACAGCAGACGACACAAGGACCAGATGGTCCAGATCGTCCTGGAGTTGATCCCACTGCACCTGCAAGGACCACTGAGTAATTCTCATGTACAGCCTCACAAGGGGAACTGTTGTGATGGAGGCCGCCATCAGTCCTAGCAACCAGAGGACCTGCCTGGCCAGGAGGGTCCTGGAAGAGGCAACAAAAGAGGCCTGCCTGATCAGGGTCTCCATCCCGTCTGGAGGCAGAAAGGTTCTGCCCTGGACAGTGTCCAAAACTGTCCCGATAAACTGCAACCTCTGGGAGGGAGTAAGGGACGACTTGGGGATATGGACTGCAATCCCCAGTCTGGAAAACAAGCCCAGGGTGATAGATAGAGCTTCCACGAGACAGTCTCCCTGGACAGTTCCGAGATCGGCCAGTCATCCAGGTTGGTGAAAACTGCTACGCCTTGACAATGCAAGGCAGCCGCCACCACTGCTAGGCACTTGGTAAACACCTGGGGTGCCAAAGACAGGCCAAAGGGGAGAGCCCGAAATTGGAAGTGCTCCCCTTGGAAACAAAATCACAGCAACTGGCGGTGCCTGGGGAAGATCGGGATGTGCAGGTACGCATCCTGCATATCCAGAGCACAAAGCCACTTTTTCTCCAGAAGGAGAGGAAGAAGGCTTTGGAGAGTCAACATCCAGAACTTTTTGTACTCGACGAATAAGTTGAAACTGCTCAGTCGAGGATGCATCATAGGTCACCTGACTTTTTTGGAACCAGGAAGAAGTAGAAGTAAAACCCCCTTCCCCTTTGATGGAGGGAACGAACTCTATGACTTCTTTGAGCAAGAGAGTTTGGATTTCTTCCCTTATGAGAAGAGCCTGGTCTCGGGAGTAGGCAGACCTTCTTGGATGAGAACCTGGAGGAAACTCCAGGAACTCTATGGTGTGTCCTAAGGACACAACTGCAGGACCCACGCATTGGAGGTGATGCTCTGCCACTCCTGCACATGGTGAGCAAACCCCCCCCCCCCAACTGACTCCTCGCACTGAGACTGAGGAGGGGGTGGGGAAAAACAGTCAGGAGTTGGCAGAACGGGCAGGGGGAGGACACCCTGATCGTCTCTGGTTCTTGGAGGCAGGAGGAGTAGCGCTACCTGTGGACTTGCACTTGCCCTGGCGCCGGGCCAGGGCCTGCTTCCTCTGCCTCCAGGTCCTTTTCCAAAAGGGCTGCTGTTGTGTGCCCGATTGGTACATGGACCGCACAGACCTCAGGGCTTGACCTCGGTCCTGTAGGTCCGTGATGATATCTTTGGTGTCTCCGCCAAAAAAGCCCCGAGTCCCGAAAGACAGCATCCTGAATCGCAGTCTGGACCTCGCTGGTGAGGCCAGAGATGCAAAGCCAGGCCTGTCGTTGAAGCGAGATGGCAGTCGCTGAGGCGCGGGCTATGGAATCAGAGTCGTAGGTAGCCCGCAATGCATGCCTGCAAGAAATCCTGGACAGGAAGAGATCCTTGGTGAGCTCCTCCTTAAGGTCCAAAGAGTCCATGGCTTGGACACGAGCTTCAAGCCTGGCCATGGTTGCTTTCTGGTATGAGACCATATGGACCACATAATTGAGGGACCGTAATGCACATGTGACTGATGAGAAGACCTTCTTCCCAAACTGGTTCATCTGCCTTGACTCCTTGTCCCGAGGAGAAGTGCTCAGGTGCTTAGGTATGGAGGAGCGTTCATGAGCAGCCAAGATCACAATGGAGTCAGCCTTTGGATGCACATTAAGGAAGGAAGCATCCTTAGGTGCCCGTAGGTTCTGTCCGCTCTCTTGAGGACAGCCAGGACTGAATGAGGCATCTGCCAGACCGTGGTAGTGAGGTCCTGGAGAGGTCCAATCTAAGGAGGAACAGGGATCAGGGACAAAGACTCCAGGTCCAGATGTTCAGCAAGTCTCTGTCGCATGGGATCCTGCTCCTCTGACTCATTTAAAGTGGTGTTGAATGGACCTCAAGAGGTCCAAAAAAGGAAGGATCCTCCGGTGGGGACTTGGGAGAAACCTTACCCTTAGGGACCTGGGACTCATGGTCCGAGGGCTCCTCCGAAGATTCGTCATCATCTCCCGCATCCGGATGTCTCCTAAATCCGGAAGGACAATGTCCCTGGGTGTAATCCCCAAGATGTGAATGGTGGAAGAGGATGAGCTCACCAGGGACGGGGACCCAGGAAAGCGGGGAAGTGGGAGTCAGCTCTTTAGGTCCATCACCAACTCCGTGCGTGCCTCCTGCCACCAAGACTGGATGAGGGTCTTGAAATCCGGTTGTGCTGGAGTGGGTGGGGGAGAAGGAGGAGGGATGACCTGGGGAGGCAGATAATGGTACCTCCGGCATCCTGAATATCAATAGTCCAGGTACAGGGTGTAGCCGGGGAAGTAGTGTCCTGTACCACTCCAGTCTGGAGGGGGAACTGACGGGGGATGGTCTGAGGGATACCCCAAGGGGTAATGCGGGACAGTACGGGGTTGCGGATAATGACCCAACGTCATGAGACCTGACCGTGGAGGTACCCACGTAGGGCCCGCCGTCGTGTAAATCAGAGGCAGGTCCGGTGTAGGGGGGAGCTATCATTGGGACTGGTACCATTAGATCCACCGCAACAGGGTCCAGCGTCAGATAAGCTGGCACCGGGACCCGACAGAGGGACCTCGTCTGGCACAGGAGCTGGTGACAGAGGCAGATGTAGGGGCCCTGGCTCGAAGACAGTCGTCGGAGGAACCGCTGTTGGAGTAGGTCTCGCCAGCTCCAATGGAGGGAGGGTGTCCAGAGCAGGAACAGGCGCTGGGACAGGAACCTTCCACCCTGAAGGGATAGGAGGAGCCTCAGGAGTGGGGCTGGATGGCTGAGGAGGGACCTTTGTCCCAGCAACCCCCGAGGGTGAGTGGGGATTAGACCCAGAAGTGTGTTCCACATACAGGGGTCCTGCACTATCTTTGCCCGGGGTAGCGACCAGAGAAGGGAAGGCTACAGGCGGGGAAGAAGGGAAGAGAGGGGCAGTCTCCCCTGGGCTCATCTGGACGTTGAGTGTGCTGCCGCTACGCCTCAATGGGAGAACCGTGTTTGTGCGATCGCTGGAGGCGGTCGACTGACCAGACTGAGGCGGGAGGGGGAGGAGCCCCGCACCGACTTAGCAGCCGAGGCCGGGCGGGTCCCCATAGGCTGCGGAGCCGACTTACTGGCGGCCAGGCGGTCCCTGGAGGAGCCGGGGGCTGACTTAACAGCAGACGCGGTGCGGCCGTCGGAGGAGCCGGCGGCTGACTTGCCCACTAAAGATTTGCCAGACTTACCTGGATCTCCTGCTGCTGATTTTTCCTTGGGCGGAGGCGGCTGGGGAGAGGCCTTGCTGGTAGAGAGACTTGAGGCCTCGGCCTGTGAACCATCCTCGGAACACTCCCACTCCTTGTGCTTCTCTTTCCGATGTTTGGAGGGGGAAGAAGAAGAACAATCATGAATGTGTTCCATTTGTTTCTCTAAAGATGCCAGCCGGGTTGTCAAGAGATGGGCCTCCAGAGCCTGCTGCCTCCTTTTGCACGTAGCCTGGTTAAAAGGCTGGCAGTCCGGACAGCACAAAGTAGGATGGTCCGGGCCCAAATAGATGACACTTCACGTGGCCATCTTTGTGTGGAATTTGAGTGCCATAAGACCGACACTTCTTCTTCAGAGAAGACATGGAAGAAATGTGTAAAAAAGGAGAGCAATATTGGTATAACCAAACGAACAACTTTCTACGACGATTGCTGAGTAAGTCTACCGAGGCGACTGACACGAGGCGACGGTGGGAAAGAACTGGAGGGCGGGTGTGGGGACCGCCCACTATATAGGGTCACGCTGACAGTCACGTGATGTCGGGTGGGCGGTCCCCCGTTAGGTATTGCTGGAAAAGTCTGCTGTGCTGCCCAGACGCCAAATGGCGCTAGTCCTATATGTGATGACCTACTGAAGGAACCCTCTCGAAGTAAGATCATATGTTTCTGCATGAAATTGGTCAGGTCCTTCAGATCCAATATGGGGCGCCAGCCCTCCATCAGTTTCATGACCAGGAAGTACCTGGACACGTAACCCTGACTGGCCAGGGCATCCGGGACATGGGCTAATACCACTTTTACAAGGAGCTGAGCAATCTCCTTCCGATGGGCAGACAGCATGTCCTGAGACACCTGGACTCCCAAAGCAAATGAAGGCAGTAAGGCGGGAGAGCCTCGAAGTCCAGAGGCAACCCACTGCCCACTACATCCAACACCCACTTGTCCGTGGTGATAGCAGACAAGCGTGGCAAGACATGAGGTGGCTGACCTCCAACAGGGGGTGCAGAAAGGAACCAGACGGGTGGAGGAATCACACCACCCAACCTGTCACTGGGCAGCTTCTGCAGAGGCACAGGTGGCTGCAGCCAGAGGGACACCACTACCCTGTTCCACCCCCTTCTTAGGGCCCTGGCTCCCAGACTTGAGCTTGGGTTGTCAGCCCTCGTACTGCACCTAGTGGGGCTGCTACCAAGGAGACTGTGGCTGAAGGGCCCGAAAGGACTGCTTCTTAGGCTTCTTTTTCAGGCCCTTCTGGGATGATGCCACAGAATCTAGGGTAGCACTGAACTTCTCAATCCTGATGAGATGTCTGTCCACCCCAGCGCCAAAGAGGTCAGTGCCCAAGAAAGGGACAACAGCCAGCTTATGCTGGGTGTCTGCCATGAAAGCGCACAGATGCAGCCAGGCCCCGTGATGCATGGTAACAGCTGCTGCCATGGCACAGGCGCATAAGTCATCCATGTTCAAGGCTGTCTGGAGCTAGTGTTTAGCCAGCAACTGACCCTGGTCCCTGATGACTGTCACCACCATTTGCTGCTCAGCAGGGAGGTGAGGGAGGATTGCATCAAAGACCCCTATGAGGCAGTGACCAAAGTTGGCCATCATCAAGGCATAACTAGCCTGACGAAGATCCCAGGATGCTGCAGCATGTACCATTTTAGGAGCATGGTCAGTTTCACAGGACTTCTTGTCCTGAGGCTTGTCCATCATCCCTGGTGTGCAGACTTGCAGAACACCGAATCGGTGACCAACCCCTCTGCAGAGTGGTAGTCCGAGAACCTAGAAAGTGATCCCATAGGTAAGAAGTACTTGCAGACAATATGGGCGGAGGGTGCTGGGCAGGATAGTGGATGCTGCAAAAGCTCAAGGGCCTATCTAAAAATGGCACCAGCCACACGAACACAACTCCTAGGGATTCGTCCCAGTCCAGAATGTCTGTGAGGGGATACTTAGCCCTCTTTTGGGCTGGCTCAAGCAGGACAGACATGGACTCAGAGATGAGTCGAAGAAGTACCCCAAAGGACACAGGGCCATGCTCAATGGACAACTTCTTGACTGATCATTGGTCGAGGAGGGAAGCAGCAGAGGAAGCCATGGACTCATGGCCCAAGTCCTCCAACGACTCCTCAAAAACAGCCCTTGACCATTTCTCATCATGGACCTCTCGGGTATCCTTTCCCAGGGTGATTCTCACCAGCAACTGACCTGGCAAGCTAGTGGCTGAACAGGCTCCTTGGTTGGAGCACTCACACCAGTTGCCACTGTGGCAGCTCCACCCAAGAAGCAGATGTGAGGGGGGCACCTGTGTGGTGTGGACCAGCAGGGGTGCCACTGGTGTCGGCCAGGTGACCCAGACGGTAGAGCCCTATCCTGCCCCGCAATGGCCCACTGTTGCCAGAGTAGCTGCTTGCAGCACTGTTGCTGCTTGTGACAGTTCCTCTCCTGACCAGAGGATAAGGAGGTTGAAGAGTGTCAATGGTGACACCTCCCAGTCGAGCGGGAATTCCACGATTGAGATCTCGATCACAACCTCAGGCGAATGATGGCGAGGGGACCCTCCCAGCTGATCATGGTAAACCACAAGTTGGCTGATGTTAAGCAGCATGAGCATGGAAGGCTCGACTGCCGGTGGAGGCAGCTGCCTCTGAGGACCAAACAGGGACATCGTCAGGACCACATCCTCCTTGATTAGGACAAGGGTCTGCAAGATCGAATCCTTGACCACATCCGACAACTGGGTCGATGGCTTTCACAAATAACTAGATGGCCTGCTCCACCACAGTTAAAGTCGACTGGCTTGACGAGGGAACAGAAGAGACCTCAACTTGCCCAACCTTCACCCCTTAGTCAAGGGATGCTTGACAGCCACTGAGCAGTCAAGTAAGTCTACTGACTGGGAAGACTGCGATATCTCCTGGTTCCACGGCCGGTGCTATCGGCGCTTGTGCTCTTCACCAATGCAGTGGGTAGGGCTTTCCTCCAGGGTCGGGAGGGCCAAACACATGTCCTGCAATCCTCCGGTGAATGACCCATCAACGCTGGCCTCAGTCGGGAACAGCGCAGAGACTGAGGAGGTGCCCACCACCACTTTCACCTCAAGTGCAGCAAGTTGCTGAGCCGACCCAGCTGCAGCAGAGGCCTTCTTGCGGCCCTTTGAGTGGTCCTTTGGATTCTATTCCAAAGGCCAACCCAGCGAGAGCTGGAGCTTCCTATCTTCTAGGGATTCTTGAAGCATGCTGTTGCAAAGGCTGCACCCAGCCACATCATGTGCCTACCTAGGAAGTGCACACATGTGGTGTGTGAGACGGTGACTGACATCTTTTGCCAGCATTGAATGTAGAATTTAAACCCCGGCTTCCATTGCTCCATCATAGATCAACGAGGGGAATCAAAGCAACTAAGTGAACAAGGTAATTAAATTGAAGAAACATGCACTGAACCTAAGCAGAAGCCGCAAAGTAGGGGACCTGTTCCTTCCAGCAGGAAAAACATCTGACATCATAAACTGGAGTTGTGGGATATACCACGTGGGTAGCGGGAGGAGCTTAGCTTAAAGTCCGGCCAAGGAGTTGTTGGGGCTTATTGACAAGGAGAGTTCCCAGAGACTTGGAGCTACCGTTTTTGAAGGAGAGTGATCCTTTCATGGACTTCACCTGAGACTGTAAAGTTATTTCTTCCTGATCGGCCTTGGTCTCCCCATTTTCTTTGGGACATTACGAGCCTAAGCATAATGTGGTTGGTTGTGGGTTTGCGGGTACTGCATGTGAGGGATAAAGGGGGATTCTACCAGGGGTCAACCTTAACCTTTTTTTGCACTAGCCAGCAGGGCAAGTTGATTCAAAACTGCACTAGCCTGCAGATGATTGCACTAGCCCTTAATTATAATGGTCAATTTTGATCACTTATACAGGAAACAATGCAAGCAAAGCCAAGAAATACTCTGATTATTGCACATTTATCCTGCTCCCACATTGCTTCCAGCTCCCCAGCAGAAAAAAATAAGACTGCAATGCCATCTATCACAGACAGTGAGCACCCCCCCCCCCATTGTTTTGTACCATGGCCTCCTCTCCCTCTTTCCCCCCCCACACACACACCCAGACAGAGAGGCTATCACAACAGCAAATGTTCAATCAAGCAGTCCTAGCTCTGTGCATACAATAGCTGGCATCATCATGCACCTCACCACACTGTCACCACCACCCACAGGGCAATGAACAGAGTCAGGCAGAGAAAGACACTCTCAGCCCCCACCCTATAGTCAACTTTAGACCTGCACTTCTGGAAGTTTTTGTTCAGTCGCAAGTCAGCCAGGAGCTCATCTAAGATTTCTTTGGGGTGGGGGCTAGACAAACCTAAGGGGCTTGGAAAATAGAAAACTATGACATTTTTATTTGTAAAAGCATTGATTTTAATATGCTCTGCCCCAACAATAACAGATTTTTCTTTAACATTGTCCTTTCAACGGCCCAGGGGAAACAGTACACAGGCATAACACGATACTATTTCTATTTCCGTATAGGATGATCTATGCACCCCAGGAATGCCTATTTCAAGGTTTCAAATTGTGTATTTTATCAAGATTTATTTTTGTACCATACATGATCCAAAGCTTTGTTTTTAGGCTGAAAGGACATACTGAGTGGGATAAGGGTGGAACTGTATATATGGTGATGGCTGGCATGGTCCATTTAGAAGAGCTGAGGACCCCCTACACTTGCCAGTAATGGCAGCTATGGATGGTCACTTCAGAGTCTGGTCTGCAGTGGTGTCCAGGGAAATAAGAGTTAAGAGATTTGGGAGAGGGAAGTTATGGTGAGGCTGGGATAAAACCCACCACCTGCAGGACCAATCCTGTATACCTCTTTGCATTTTGTCACTGAAATGTTGGATACAAACACTCAAAATGTAGAGAAATGATCCCGGGGCACTGGTCTTAATAATACTGGACCAATTGTTAGACATGGACACATTCAGAAAACTGGAACCTAGTGACTTAACACTAGCTGAACGTTTTAACAGTGGAGTGATAATGACTCACATTGAGTCTTTTGTGGGATCCCTCTCTTGAACTGCCAGATAACTGCAGCTCTTAATGAGCTGTTAATCACACCTGGCCATCTGGAACATTGAGAGAGATTAGCATGAGGACTAGAGAATGCTAAAGTAGAGACTTTTTTAACTTCATTAACAGCCATGAAAATCTGCACTAGTCAAGACGGGCAAGTAGAGAGTTAGCTGCACTAGCCCTGGTCAATTTGCACTAGTGTTTGGGCTAGTAAAACAATGTTAAGATAGACCCCTGGGTTCTACTTGATATCTGACATTTTCTGGCTAATAAGATATGTTATCTGGTTAGTGTTCCCCCATCCTCTTGCAGGTACTGAAGCTTTATGGCTGTGGGCTGCTTTAGATTTTGGTAGGTCCACGTGGCGGATTCTGAGGGCGTTTATACGTATCAAGGTTTTTAATTAAAACATACTGTTTGACTGAACCCTTTGCTTTAAATTAAGATAGAATCTACAGTATTGGAATTGCAGCCATTTTGTGAATTCCCTGACGGATTAACGAGGCACAGCTGCTCCTTTACTTAATTGTTAAGGGATAATAGAAAATTGGAGCTGTTACACTGTATAAATTATATCATTCGCGGGGGTCACACACTAGCAGGCCCATGAGGGGTCGACTGGTGGTAATTGTCCCTCTGTGGCTCTCCATAAGCTGCAGGCATTATGTTACAGGTCTGTGTTATAAATGGGTAATTCCCCCCAAGACGTATTTACTCTAGGGCTGGGTGAGCATATAGCTGGGAAGTCAATGTACTGATCTTGCTTTGTATTTCTGGACCCACTTTTAGTGTGGACGCTTTTTTGTGAGTTTTCTCTTACATCAAAGCTTAATAAAAATGCCATGCAAAAAAAAAAGTCCGGCCAATCAGATTGTTCCAGTGGAACTGCCAGTGTGTGGATAGTGAAACCACATCCACACCCCTAGAATGTGTTTAACATGCCGGGAAGGGGAGACAGTTGTCAGCTGCTTGTGTTAAACTACATTTCAGAGATGCTTCCTTTTTAACTAGATGATGTCATTAAAAGTGAATATTTAAACTATCTTTTTGACCTGCAGAATTAACATTAAAAAAAATATTATTCACTATTAATATCACCCTCTGCTGTTTCCCCCTCCCCCAAATCACACCTGCAAACGAGCGCCAGATCAATGTGCCTATCCTGGAGATCATATTTTAAATATGTAAATTTAGAACTGGTAATCAGGAAAGGCATGCTGCGCAGAGGCTCATTTGGGTGCAAACCAGGAGTAGGAGGTTACAAAGGGAAAAACGGGTAAAATAAAAATGAAATAAAAAACACAGTATTAAAATATGTTGCCAAACTGCTGGTCTGTTGGCACTGTGGTAGTACCTCCACTCACAGAATCGCTGACACAAGTTTGGGAACAAGGTAGTGTAATTGGGGGGGAACAACAGGGGGGAGAAGATCAAGTGCCCCACAGGATGCTCTCCTTGGGGTCACAGCATCCACTGCAATACCATGGGCTATGGTGGTGTGGTGGGAAGGGAACACCAGCCCAGCTCCACATAAGGATGCAATGGTATGTGGGTACTTGCAGTCAAATGCATGCCAAGCATCCAAAGGGCAAAGGGCTCAAAGCAGGGAAAAATCCTGGTGCGCATAAGATGACTCGTGGCTTACTCGGACACCACTTCCCACCACCAGTCTGCTTCACCAAGGCTTCTCCTGCCGCCTAACTCAGGAGGGGGACAGGTGATACTACCTAGCTGTGGCCAAGCCTCACCCCAGGATGGGTACAAAGATAGGCAAGGAGGATGGTAAGTGCAGGTGATGCAGGTGGGGATGAGACCGAGCCCAACTAGGAGATGAGGTCACACCAGTGAGAAGGGGGAATAAAGAATAAATAAAAAAACACATTGCTGTAACTACTCCATGCAAAACACAACGTTCAGTGGCTAGAATGAGCCATACAAAAATAAAGTACATAATGTTGGCTCAGTGCTCTTGTGCTGGTACAAGCATATGGATCTGCCACTCAAAAGGATTAGTCTGTAAATGGCTATTTTACAACACTAGTCAGTCTTTATTTGTGATTAGCCACTTGAGTTCGTCCAGTAATTATTGCTTTGGGCCAGAGTATCTCATCCAATGCTGGCCTGATTGACCAACTTCCTGTAGCACAACTTAATAGGCATAGATAGGGCAGCATCTGTAGCAGGGTTGTGTATAGTATGCATGGAAGTCAAGGCCACATTCTAGAAGTCAACACCTCTTACTGAAAGTTGGCATAAATAATGAAGTCAGCGCAATGTGCATCGTCAAAGGAATGGCAACTATTCTGAAAGTTGCTACTGAGCACAGTCTTAGGACCTGGGGCCGTGCCAGATATCCTAAGACTGACTGGTAAGGAGCTGCTAGCCTGGCAGTACTCATGATTGGTGCAGAGTTTGCAGGGGGCAGGTCATGTTAAAAGACACTGCATCATCACTGGTCTAGGGAGTACAGTGAATGGCTGGTAGGGCTTTTTAATGGACAGATTGCTATACCACTTGAATGACTGACTCAGCGGGGTGGGGGAGAGTGGTGTGAGCTAGTGGTTTTGACAAGGAAGGCAATGCATCACTCACTGATACAGACTAAATTATTACAATACATCCTGCCTTTTAAACTTAAAAAAACAACAACAAAACACTAGCACACTACCATGTAAAAGGTTTAGTAGTATTATTTATTTTATTCTTAAAGTTCCCAGTGGGCCACCATAATTCACCATGGACCAGCAATTTTGGCATAATTACTGACCCAGTCGTCACCAAGTTTTTATGCAGAAAACAACTCCTTGGTCCAGGTAATTTTTGCCTTGCTCATGAGAAGGCTAAAAGAGTTGCTCAAAAACAAACAAACAAAAAAAAAACATTTTTAAGAGGAAAGTAAGTTGCTTAGAAAAAAGTAGAGTATTGTAAAAATGTGATGTTGCCATTTTAAGGGAAACACTTATTTCATTATATTCACCCACCCCAAAGGAAATCCTTATAGTTAACCCTCACCTAATAAAACTTAAATAAAAAAAAAAACACTAATCCAGATTAATAATGACATAAAATGTCACACGCAAATGTTCTCTTTATGCCACCAGGAAAGTAAAAGGCATAAGGAGACCTTTTTTTGGTACTCACAAGAATCATTGGGGCACAGATCTTCTCCCTTGCCACAGTACTGCTTGCCCTTGGTTCGAAGGTTGGCCTTCACTGGACAGAGTTTACTGGGCCTTAGAATACGACTGAAGATCTGCTTCCCTGTCCAGAGGGCTACAGGCTAAGTGGGTAAAAAAAAGGACAAATTATACTACAGCATGAAGCTTCTGTGACAGATCACTTTTCACATCTTCAGTTGTGCAGAATCTGCACACAGAATCATAAACCTAATATACAAGAAAGAAAGTAATGTACTTGCCTTAACTGTTGATCTTCCAAAACATCTTCAACACTGATTACAACTTACGGGTCTGGGCCGAACAGATTAGGATCCCACAGGAGCAAAGCTTTGGCCAGGGGCTGACCACAGCTACAGAGTATGGTGCCTGCGCACCACCATGTGGTGTTGCACACCAGCCACTGCCAGCTCCCTCCCCAACTCCGGTTCTGTTCGCCAGGAGACAGCAACAAAGTGGGTAGATTGGAAGCAAGAATTCCAAAGGGATATGGAAAGAACACAGCAAAATAAATCAACAACAAAATCCACCCCCGACTACAACTTCTAGACAGAGGACGGGCACCCTAACGTGGCACAAACCGGTAGTCTGGGTATGGAGCCAGAGCCTCAAGTCACCACTCTGCCAGACAGCAAGAAGTCTAAAAAGGAGGTAGTGGCACAAAGGTTGCAGCCCTGTAACATATGGCTCTGGAAGACAAAAACAAAGGGTATGCGAAAAAGATGGGACCCCTTTGAACCTAAAATGGCACAGGTATGCCAAACAGAAGCTGCAAAAGAACTCCAAATAAGCAACTGGCATACTACCAGTAAGGCAACACAGTTTTTACCCCAAACGGTTTTGATTATGCACCCCTCCCCTGCCCCGAGGGGATGGGGTTGAGTTAAAAAAAAAAAAAAAAAAAAAGGGAAAACTTCCTTCATACTTACCATAATTTCCGTTTTTGTGGGCTCCAATGTTGTCAGTTGGAAGTTAATATGTACGGGTAATGAACACCCCTACTGGGGTAGTGGCACAGCCCAAAACTGTTATCAGCACAGAACATTCAGAGATCAATGATTTTCCAGTCACATTTGTCCATGCAGTACTATACACATCTATGTAACCAGTAATCTCAATGTTGCCAAGGTCAATCAACTCTCTCCTTACAAAACACCAGCAACTTATACATGTAAATAATTATGACGACATCAAAGGATATTCGGACAACCTACCCCATTCTGGAGAGCTGGCTGACGGTGTCTCAACGCTGTATCCCTACCTCAAGCGCCCAACCACTAGATCTTGGACAGGGTTGTTATGCTGCAGATAACTCTTGCAATATAAAGAAGTTTAAACAGCTATAACATTGTACATAACTGAAGAAAACAACTTAAGCACCAACCTATAACAGTGAAGCAACACACAATGCTCAAAAATCCCAACCTGTTCACCTGTGTGCCTGCAGTCCAATAAAATGTTAACATTTTCATTGTTAGCAGATAATTCCAGATAACCAGCTATAATCACATACAAACTATTTGATGAAATCCAAAGTCCTTGGACATATAGGGCAATATTCTCCAACAAGAGCCAGGGGCTCCCGGGAGAGGCCCCTTTGACAAAGCTGGAGCTAAAAGAAACAGAAATTACAGTAAGTATGAAGGAATTTCTCCTTTCTGTACTGCTCCACATTGTCACTGGGGAGTTAATACATATGGCTTCTAAAAAGTGGTACCCATCCCCAAACTAGGCAGGGAAGAATACTGTCCTATATATTAACCATACAGATGGCACAATTTGCTAACCACTGCCTGTAATACTCTGTGGCTGAAAGCTGCATTGGCGGAGCTATTAACATCTGACCTGTAGTGCTTAGTAAATGTATGAACAGAGGACCATGTTGCTGCTTTGCACAGCTTCAACACTGATGCCTCCCCTCTCTCCACCAATAAAGTAGCTAGAGCCCTGGTGGAGTGAACCTTGATAAGGGTCAGGGCTTTCTACTCAGCTGCATATGCCTTGGCAATGCAAACCCTTACCCACCTGGGAAAGGTGGCCATGGAAGCTTTCTGACCCTTTTTTTTGCTGCTCCACAGAGGATAAACAGAGTTTCAAACTTTCTGAACTGTTGTCCTTTTTAGGCAAATCCTGACTACCCTGTGCAAATCCAGCCTATGCAGTTCCTTCTCCTTCGGATTTGCCGGCCTGGGACAGAAGAATGGGAGACAGATTTCCTGGTTTACGTGAAAAGCTGTAGGTACCTTAGGTGCAAAGGATGGCGCCATCCTCAATACCACCTTTTCCTTATGAATGATATGGTAAGGCTCTTTATAGGACAGTGCCTGAGCTTCTCCAATTCTCCTGACTGAACATACTGCAATTAGGAAACAAACCTCATAGGACAGGATGTCCAAAGGTACTGATGAGAGGTTCAAAAGGTGCCTTACATTGTGCATTCAATACCTGGTTCAAGCCCCATGGAGGCACCAGAGACTGAAACAGTGACCAGCTTCTGCTGACTGCTCTGAGGAAACGGATAGCATCCAAGTTGGTTCCAAGGGATGAAACCATGGAAGTTACCAGGGCTGCCCCAAACACAGAGACGTGGCCTCGCAGGGTACTCAGAGCTAGGCCATTTTCTACCCTTCAACCAAACCAACAAGCCACCCCAACAGCCGGATGTGCTTCAAAGACTAAAATGCAACACAAAGAAAACTCGAGCACCACCCCCTGTAAATAACGCAAAATCAAACTCTAAATGGATTTGTTGTGAATAAAATTTATTGAAGTCAGAAGCAAGAAACCATAACAGACCCCACACACAAAAAGGAGCACACAGTGAGACCCACAAGCATCCTACCGGTTTCGCCTCAGTGTCTCATCAGGGAGTGTTCTACTAAGTGAACCACACTACTTTTAAACCCCCATCTTAAAGTGACAGTGCACAAACTGTTCTAAGTTGCAGTGTGTTTTTACAGATTTAAAAACAAAATAGAACTAACAGCCATGCTGTTGGATGCGAGACAGATGAAGTAATTCCTTTATAACATATTATGCTCTAACTATATAGCTGATCTATAAGTTACACACCTATAATTATAAACTTGATTACTTATGAGTAATGTTAATGTATAAAATGAAGAGTGATTTCTCTAAACAACCAAAATATTAATCTACAGGGGTCGATACTTGTTTTGTATATATGTAAAATAACATATCCATAAACAATTAACTTGCCAAAGTCATTTTGTTGCAGAATATACAAAAAATCATAATACATCAATCATAATAATACCACAATATTGTCAAAACAGTATAAATAGGTTATGAGAAAAAATGATGGTAATAAATATTAACACTAGTGTGCACAATTGGTCATTTCCACCTTTATGGCCAGGTAGGATATGAACAAACTATTCACTTATAAACTACTTCTATTTTTTAATATCAAAATCCATCCCCAAAAAGGCAATAGCATCCTACTACAAAACTTGTGCACATAACTTGGAGGGGAACACTATAAATACCACACTGGAATACACATGCTCAACTTTAAATTACTAAAAAAAATATTAATTTCAGTTTCACTTTCTATTAATGACAGTGTTATTCCTATGTGTCATCTTTTATAAGAGGGTCCCTCTTACAAGTAACTTCATCAGAGCCTGTACGTTGTTATATATAAAATATGAGAGAAATGGTTTAATATCTCTTATTTTTGAGATATGGTGTAAGTTCAAAGTACTCATTTAAATCTGGTGGGCGCAAAGCACCCAATCTATAGATCCAGTACAATTCCCTCTGTGATAGGAGCAACTCCTGGTCCCCACCACTGGGGCTCAACCTGATCCTTTCTATTCCACAGAAAGTAAAATGGTGTGGCATGGCCTCATCTGCTCTTTTCAGATGACAAAATAAAGCATTACATTCATCTCCTGTTCTGATGTCACCAAGGTGCTCTCCCACCCTCAGCTTGAAAGTCTGAACAGTCTTCCTCACATGTGCAACTAGCCAAGTAAACCCCACATGGGGTACTACAGATGATAAATCCCTTGATGTCAAAAATTCTCTTGGAATTAACTGTTGTGAAACTCTACATTTTCTGACTCTTATCATAATAGGTACATTTGCCACATCTGAAACACCCTGTTGGTGCCACTGGCAACCATGTCTGGTTTTATTTAATAGGAAGAAAACTATGTACCAATAAATCAGAAAGATCTTTAGATCTTCTATATGTGGTTCTGGGTTTTTGTATAGTTACCATATTAAGTGCTGGTTCGATACTAAGGATATGCCAATATTTATCCAAAGTTTCCTTTATTATGTTACTCTTCGCACAATATCTGGTAATAAAGTGCACATGTTGTGAAGTATCACCTGGTGCATGCTGTTTATACATTAGTAAATTCTCCCTGGGGATGTATCAGACCTCTGTTTCCTTCTGCTCTATTAGGGTGGGACTATAACCTCTTTCCAAGAAACGCTGTCCGAGTTCCTGACTTCTTGGATTATATGTCCCATCACTTGAACATACCTGCTTAACCCTCATAAACTGAGATTTTGGTATGTTATTGACAGTGTGGTGAAGGTGGCAACTGCTGGCAAGTAAAAGACTATTTTTGTCCGTTGGCTTCCTATACAAATCCATAACTATAGTATCATCTCTGGATTTATAAATGTTTATATCTAGGAAATGTGCTCTCTCTTGGCTATAATGAACTGCAAACCTTAAATTTGGGTCTGATATTTCCAAGTACTGGACAAATGAAGCCAGCTCAGCAGTGCCCTCTCGCCACACCATCAGTACATCGTCAATATATCTGCACCACGTCTATTGTCTCGGAAAATGGGTTTCAATCTGAATCATAAATATATGTCGGTTCCCATCTACCAAGGTACAGACTGGCATATGTGGGGGCAAACGTGGCCTCCACTGCCGTGCCCTTGGTTTGTAAAAAATATTGTCCCTGGAATAGAATAACATTTTTCATTAGTACAAACTGAGCCAACTGGCACAAAAAAAATCTATAAAGTCCAGAGTGTATGCAGTGAAACCCTCTAACCAAAAGTATAGAGCGGAAAGACCGTCCTCATGTGGCACATTTGAACAGAGGGCCTCCACATCCAAAGTAACAAGAGCCCAATTTGGTTCTAGTTGCAGACCCCACGGGACATCCAAAATTTGTGTCGAGTCCCCAACTTAGGATCGTAATTTAGGCACCAAAAAAATTAATGTATTGATCCACACATTTTGATAATGGTTCTGTTAAAGAACCAATACCCGACACAACAGGGCACCCTGGGGGGATCCACCATGCCCTTGTGCATCTTCGGCAGGAGATACATGGTCTAACAGGATGTGGAACTTGTAAATACTGAAGGGTTTGTGCACTGATTAGCCCTTCATTATAGGCCTGTAGGAGAAAGGTGTCAATCTCTTGTTTAAAAGTCACTGTAGGATCTGATTTCAAGCCAGCATAATAATCTGTGTTGGATAGTGGTTTAAAAATTTCTGTCACATATTTATCTCAGGTCCATAAGCACTAGGGACCCGCCTTTATCAGCTGGCTTAATAACCAAGTCTGTATTTGTCTGCAGTTCCTGTAATGCAGTTGTCTCTGCGTTAGTGATGTTTACATAACCTAAAGTTGTAAATTCCCCCCGTTGGTTCTCAAGTTCTTGCAGAATCACTCTCTCAAAGATTATTACTGCAGGGGAACATTAGACAGAAATCTCACAGCAGAAAAAGACGACACCGGCCCATCTTGTCTGCCCTTTACATCCTCCCCTGCTCCCCACCACCTTTATACTATCTCCGGAGTTTCACTCCCCTTCCCAACCTCATATGTCTGTCCCATGCTCTCTTGAATCCCTCCATCATTTCAGCTCCTACTACCTCCTCTGGCAGCCTGCTCCAGGCCTCCATCATCCTCTTTTCCCACCTCCTACTTTGAGGCTATGTCCCCTCATGTTTGCTCCCTCCTCCTTTTTGAACAAGCTTCCCTTTTTCACCTTATTTATCCCCTTCAAGTACTTAAAAGTCTCAATCATGTTCCCCCAATTCCTTCCTAATCTCTAGTGGGTACAGATTCAGCTCCCTGCACCTCAGTTCACATGGTTTATCTTGCATCCCACATACCATCTTGGTTGCTCTTCTCTGAACCCTCTCCATCATCTCAATATCCCAACATAAGTGTGTCTCCAGAACTGCACTTCGTACTCCAGGTGCGGCTCCACCACAGTTCTGTACAGTGGCATTAGCACCTCCCTCCTTCTGCTAGTAAAGCCCCTTGCAATGCAGGCCAACATACCATTCGCTTTACCACACTGGTTTCCCACCTTAAGATTCCTCAATACAATAATCCCCAGGTCCCTTTCCTGTTCCGTTTCCTTGACCCCCCCCCAGGAAGTAAGCTGCCTTCTTGTTTTCCCACCCCAGTTGCATCACCACACTCTTTTTCACATTAAATTTTAGCTGCCAGGTTTCTGGCCACTTCTCCAGCTTCTCCAGGTCTCGCCTCATGGCCTCCACTTCCCCTTGTGAGTCTACCCTATTGCAGACCTTTGTATCATCTGCGAACAGGCACACCCTACCTTCCAATCCCTCTGCTAGGTCGCTAATATAGATGGTACAGAGTAGTTGTCCCAGCACTGACCCCTGCGGCACCCCGCTGATCACTGCCTGTTCCCTGGAATGTACCCAATTTATCACCACTGTTTGACGCCTTCCCGTCAGCCAGTTCTCCACCCACCTAGTAACTCTCTGGCCCACCCCCAGGCTCTGCAGCTGATTCACCAGCCTTCTGTGCGGACAGTGTCAAAGGCCTTACTGAAGTACAAATAGGCCATGTCCACCGCCCCTTCCTGGTCCCCTATCTGTGTCACCCAATCGAAAATCTCTATCAGGTTAATCTGGCAGGACCTTCCATTAGTGAAGCCATGCTGCCTTTCGCCCTGCATAGCATAAAACTCAAATAAATATCACTGGCCACCAGGTATTCCACCAGCCTTTTCTTGAGCAATATTTCCATTACCTTCCTCACCACCGAAGTGAGACTAACAGGACAGTAGTTTTTTACCTCATCCTTGCTTCCCCCCTTGTGTAGTATAACCACCTCCACCCTCTTCCAGTCCCCAGGCACCACATCTGTGTCCAAGAACAAAAAAACAGTCTCACCAGATATGGTGCCAGCTCCTCCCTCAGCTCCCCGAGTACCCTTAGGTGTAGGCCGTCAGGCCCGATTGCCTTATTCACCTTAAGTCTGCCCAGTTCTTCACTTACTCTATATGCTGTGAAATTCGTAGAATCTATTTACCTGTGTTTTTCTCCCTTCCCTTCCTGCACCGGCCCTCTGCTCTCGCCCTCCTCCGTGAAGACTGAACAGAAGTAGTTGTTTAATGCCTCCGCTTTTTCAAAATCTCCCTCCAGCATTGTTCCACCCTCCCCCTTAACCTCCCAGTTCCCTGCTGTGCCTTCCTTCTCTCTCCCACATACCTACAAAAGGTTTTATCTCCCCCCCCGGCCTGATTTGCTATCCTCTCCTCAGTGGGCTCTTTAGCCTTCCTTATCCTTTGCTCTGCCTCCCTATCTTCATTCCTTTGTGTCCTCCTATACCTCCTGAATGCCCTGGCTTTCTCCCTGACCACCTCCGTCACCTCTTTTGTAAACCAAAGAGGTCTCCTCTTTCTTCTGTTCTTCCTGACTCTCCTGATGCATGTCAGTGGCTTTCAGCACTCCTCCCTTAACAGCTGCCCATAATTCCTCCACATCCTTCATATTCCCCAACCTTGACATTTCTTCACCAAATACCTTCCTCATCCTGCTAAAGTCTGCTTTCCTGAAGTCCATTACCCTAGTTCTCACCTTGATCCTTTCCCTGCCCATTCTCACCCTGAACTTGACAGTTCTGTGGTCACTTGTGCCTAATCCTTCCCCCACCTCCACCTCCTCCACACTGTCTCCATTTGTGAGGACTACATCCAACAGGTTTTCACCCTTAGTGGGCTCCTTAACCCGTTGTTGCAGGAACATGCCTTGTAGTGCCTCTAAGATGCCCCTGCTCCTAGTTAATACTGCTGCTGGGACCTCCCAGTCGATGCCAGGGAGGTTTAGGTCCCCTACCAGTAGACTTTCTCCTTTCTTCACCATTTTCATTACCGATTGTGTAAGCTGTTTATCCCCCCCTTCCCCCTGCGTAGGAGGTCTGTAAACTGCCCCGACTCTCAACTGCTCCCCAGTTTCTCCTTACTCTTCCTGCCCCTCCATGGCATAAAGGTTGTTTTAATAGTGCACCAGATCTATATGGTAATGAATGTTCAGTTACTGAGATATTTTGTGTCTCAGAATCACCTGTTGTGACATCATGATCCCCCACAGTTTCAGCCTTCATAAAATGAACCTTCAAATTAAGTTTCCTCATGAATTTTGTGACATCCACGAACAGTTCAAAATCAACAACTATGCTGGATGGAATAAAACTGAGACCTTTAGAAAGTACCTGTATTTGTGGTGCAGTCAATATAATCGAAGAAAGGTTTACCACATTTATCGCCTCCTGTTCTTCTTGTAGGACAGAGTTCCCCCGGTCTGCGATGTCATTCTGCCCCTCTGTTGTTGCTCTGTCGGAGTTGACTGCTGCTTTTGACCATTCATGCTTGATCTTCAAATGTTGCTTTGTCCTCGCCCCCGTCCTCTTCCACTTATTTGGAACTGCACCACTCTGGGGCTGCATCAGTGGGTGGAGTTAAAGTGGTCAGGAGGTTGATTCGGGACTTTTAAAATCAATTTCAGAGGAAGTGCACCAGTCTGTTGTGGGCTACTACCATTCCCCCTCCCTTTGCGTTTGTTCCGTTTCCTACCATTACCCGTATGTTGCTGTTTCTTCCAAGTAAAAACTCGGTCATTCAAGTAGTCCTGTCAATCCCGTTGGAATTTGGGAATCTTCTGGATTTTAAGTTTCTGGTCATGCTCTTCTAGGGTAGGTTTTAATTCAGCTTCAAAGTCCACATGATTCCGAAATGCCAATATTGCTTCTTCTCTAGCCCTCAACTCCTCCTCCAATATGCATCGTTGTGCAGCATAATCTCATACCAAACAGTGGACAAATAACATAGATGCGGTTTGCATTTGTTGTTTCCAGTCTTGAAGAAAAGCAGTTCTGTCCCTGCCATACCCGGGCCATTTGATGACTCGCAGTCCACGAGGTGCCTGATCAACTTTAGCATAGGCCTCCATAGTACGGAGGTGCCAGTAGTTGCTCCTGACTTTGACAGCAGCCTTTTCCAGCTGTTGAAAGGCCATACGTATATCTGATTGTTGCTGTTCGGGGAATCGCATTCATTTGCATAACATTAGCTTCAGGCGTTAACACTTCTTCCCCAAAGGGGTTATCATCTCCATCTACTCCACCAAGCAGTACAGCCATTAGAGTCCCGAAGCATTTCGGAAGTTTCCAGCAACAGCAGTACTAAAGAGAATATGCTGTCGCTGGGGTCTGTTTCTGCCAAAAAAATGCATATAAAAGCACAACAGAGCTCGCTTATATTTGCAGTGACCATGGGCAGGCTAAACAACAAACTTCAACCAAACCAACACGCCACTCTAATGGCCAGGTGTGCTTCAGAGACTAAAATGTAACACAAAGAAAACTCGAGCACCACCCATTGTAAATAAAGCAGAATCAAGCTCTAAATAGATTTGCTGTAAATACAATTTATTGAAGTTAAAAGCCAGAAAACATAACAGACCCCCCACACAAAAAGGAGCATACAGTGAGACCACAAGCCTCCTACCGGTTTCACCTCAGAGCGTCATCAGGGAGTGTTTTACTAAGTGAACCACACTACTTTTAAACCCCCATCTTAAAGTGACAGTGCACAAATTGTTCTAAGTTGCAGTGTGTTTTCACAAACTTAAAAACAAAATAACACTAATGCTGTTGGATGTGAGACAGATGAAGTAATTACGCTGTATTATATTATGCTCCAACTATACAGTTGATCTATAAGTTACATGCCCATAGTTATAAACTTGATTACTTATGAGTAATGTTATGTAGAAAATGCAAATGTAACATTGTTTAATTAGATAAAATGAAGTGATTTCTGTAAATGCAACCAAAATATTAATCTACAGGAGGCAATACTTGTTTTGTATATATATATATATATATATATATATATATGTATACATATATACACACTGCTGCAAAATTACATATCCATAAACAATTAACTTGCCAATGTCATTTCCTTGCACAATATACAAAAATTCATAATAACTATATCAATCGATAATCCAATACCTGAGGGACCATAGCTTTAGAAGGTTTGATACTTCTCTCTCTCTCTGACCCAAGTAGAGAAGGTATTCCACATGCAGTCATAAGCAGCAGATGCAGACACCTTCTGAGAGACCATTAAGGTATCTACAACTTTTTTGGAGAAACCCTGCCTTAATCTCCTCCTCCTCTTAGGAGCTAGGCCACTAGCTGTGTCACCTCTGGGTTCAGATGCAGAATGAGATCCTGAACAAGAAGGTCCACATGCAGTGGAAAACAAAATGGGGCCTGCTGAGTTAAATTCACATGGTCTGAGAACCATGGTCATGGCCGCTCTGATGCCATCAGGAGGACACTTCCTGTTGATCCCCTTTATCTAGAGAATCACCCTGGGAAGTAGCAGTAGCAGCAGAAATATGTAAGCTCTGAAAAAATCCCATGTCTAGAACAGAGCATCCACCACTTCTGCCTGACGATACCAGCACTGGCTGAAGAAAGTACAGTTACATAAGAACTTACCGTAACAGTAGATCTTTGAGGAGTATCTCTTGCAGTAGGTAAATACTTTTGAGTTTCCAGCAGAGGTCACTGTGGCACAGCAGCTCTTCTAGCAAATTTTCACCAGGGACCGCCCACACATGACATTAGCTTCCTGTTTCCTATATAAGTGTGGACGGTCCCTGGTATCCTCAGTTCCCCCTCCACAGTCAGCTCTCAAAGCGAGGACCAAGGGGAACCCGAGGTACCAAAGGAGTCCCAATCCAAAGTCACTGGACCAGAATTTGCTCTCTTAGAGAAGGAAGGGGACGGAGGGTGGGAACAGACCTCCTGCAAGAGACACTCAAAGATCTACTGTGACGGTAAGTTCTTATGTAACTGTACTGTCTTCCATGGAGTGGTCTCTTGCAGTAGATAATACTTTTAGGATGAATTCCAAGTAGTAATGTCCACGTAGGAAAACAATTATGATAGAAGACCTTGTAGGACTGCATGGCCAAAGGCCGCCCTACGTCATGAGGCAATATCCAGATTGTAATGCCTTGTGAATGTATGAACTGTGGACCATGTGGCTGCATTGCAGATATCTGAAATGAAGGCTCCTTTAAAGCAAGCTGCAGTAGTGGCCATAGCTCTAGTGGAATGGGCTTGGACAGGTCCTGGCAAACGCTTATTGTATTTTTTGTAGCAAAATGTAATGCAATTTGCTAACCAGCGGACAGGGTTCTTTTAGCAACTTAGAGTCCTTCTCTGCCCAAGGCAAAAAGAGATGAACAATTTGAGAAGTTTTTCTAATTGATTTTGTCCCATTAGTATAGTAGTGTAATATACAATGGACATCTAAAGTATGTAGTAGATGTTCACCTTGGTTGCAGTATTGAGGATAGTATACTGGTAACTCCAGGGATTGATTTAAAATGTGTTCGGAGACTACTTTAGGAAGGAAGGGTCGGTGCGGAGTGCCATCGTGTCCTTGTGAAAAATTAAGTAAGGTTCCCTACAAATGTGGGCATGAAGCTCGGAAATACAGCGAGCTGAGGTGCCAGCCACTAGAAATAAGGTTTTCCGTGAAAGGAAATGGAGGGCACAAGTGGCCGCCAGTTCAAAGACTCAAAAGTTAATTTCTCTATTACAAATTGAGATCCCATGGAGTAGTGGGTCGTCCAATAAGTGGTTTGATATGCAACATTCTTTTCAAAAATATTTTGGCTAGATGACGTCAGTACAGTAATCTTGTCATCTAGCAGTCCATAGAAGGCCGAGAATAGCAACCGAATGGACCGTGATGGAGGAATAACTCAAACCGGACTTACCGACAGCGAGGCTCGGTAGTCTAAAACTTTCATCAGTGGGCAGGATTAGGGATCCAATGATCAAGAAGCAGCCCATATGGAAAAGCATTTCCATTTGGAGATATACGTTTCCCTGGTTGCTGGTTTACATGAGGCCAAGAGAATACTGGCAAGAGGAGAGGATAATTGTAATCTGGCCATGAAAGCATCCTCAGGAGCCAAGCGTGAAGGTGTAGAGCCTTTAGGCTGGAATGCCGGAAGGGCTAAGCAGAATGCCCTCACCTCTAGGACACTGATGTGAAGCTGAGGAAGAGAAATGGTCCACTCACCCTGAGTTCAAGAAGGACCCAGGTGTGCATTCCATCCTGCCAGGAAAGCATCCGTGGTTGAATGTCTGCGTGGGAGGGAGGGACAGAAAAGGCATTGTTTGTCATAAAATTGGTTTCAATTGACCATCAAGTTAGAGCCGACATCAGAGAGGAGTGACTCTGATCTGACCTTCAAATTTTTCTTGTTCTTTGAGACCACTGATTCTGGAGGGTTCACTGAATAGGTCTGACACAGAGACGGGCGAGTATTACCATAGGGATGGCAGCAACCATGTGACCTAGAAGGCATAGCAGTTGTCTAGCTGTGACTATTTTCTGCCAGAGACAAGGGCGTGGCCTGCCGGATGGCTGGAAGGTAAGTTCTGGCTGAGACTCTATCTAGGACGGCTCCAATGTATTGGAGACTGAGTCGGGGTCAGGTTGGACTTTGGCCAACTGGCTGTGATCCCTAGAGTCTAAAAATATTTGCAGGGTAGTCTCTAGGTAAGAAAGCAAAGCAGTTCCACTTTGACTGTCCAGCTATCTAGATATGGGAAGATAAATACAGGTTACTCACCTGTAACAGGAGTTCTAGGAGTGGTATATGTTGTTCATCCACACTTCTTGGCAGGTACCTTACTGCTTTAAGATGTGCTGGAAAGTCTTCAAGCTAGCTCCTCCCACCCTTTCGGGTGGTGGAAACCATTAGCTCAACCCCAAAATCTAGCCAGCTGAAAACCAGGTTACGCGTCGAAGCCGGGGAGGTCGGGTGGGTCATGTGGATGAACAACATATACCACTCCTAGAACTCCTGTTACAGGTGAGTAACCTGTATTTCTAGGGACGTGGATATGTTGTTCAATCCACACTTACTGGCAGACTCCTAGCAGTTCTCCAGGAGGAGGGAGGCAAGGTGCGCACCCCCTATACTTACCTGGGGAATAAGGACTGGAAAACCGAGGTCCCAAAACCAGCATCCCAGCGTGACTCTAGGTCAATGTGGTAATGGGAAATAAAGGTGTGTGCTGACTTCCAGGTAGCAACCCTGCAGATTTCCTGGATAGGGATGCCCCTAGAAGCAGCACTGAAGCAGCAGTATGGCAGGTAGAATGAGCTCTTATCCCACCTGGTGGCTCCATGCCTACCAACCTATAGCAGAGATCTATGCAGTAGGTGACCCACCTGCTTATAGTCCACTTGGCTGCAGGTCTGCCAGGTGCGACTTCAGCATAGGTGACAAACAGCTGGAGAACCTCTCCCCGAACTTCAGCAGTCCGCTCCTTATAATAAGCGAGCACTCTTCTAGAGTCCAGAGTATGGAGCCTATATTTGGGCTCCAAGGTGTGACTGGGGTAGAACACCGGCAGAGTCAACACCTGATTCAGGTGAAACTCCGACACCACCTTCAGAAGGAATTTCAGGTGGGAGCAAACGACAACCTTGTCCCTGTGAAAGACCAGATAAGGAGACTCGATGGAAAAGGCCGGGAGCTCTCCCATCCTTCTGGCTGACGTGATAGCCACCAAGAAGGTGGTCTTCCACGACAGGTGGGAGATATCGCACCTGTGCATCGGTTCGAATGGCTTGCCCATGAGCTTGGCCAACACCTGCAGTAGATCCCACAGAGGTGGAGGTTCTCGCACCGAAGGGGATATGTGATCTAAGCCTTTGAAAACACGCCAGACCACCTTCTCCTGTGCCACCGACTGCTTGCCGGCCGGCGCCCGGTAAGCAGAGATGGCTGCCAGGTGCACCTTAAGGGTCATCAACCAAAGTCCTAGGCGAGAAAGGGACCACAGGTAATCCAAAATGGTAGCCAACGGGCAGGATGAAGGGTCCAACTGTCTGCCCCGACACCAAATGGAGAATCTCTTCCATTTAAAGGCATAACATTTTCTGGTCGACTCCTTACGGGATGCCTCAACGACATCGAGGACCTCGTTGGAAAGCCCCATGGCCTGGAACTCTAGCTGCTCAGGAACCAGGGTGTCAGGTGCAGGGATTGAAGGTCCGGATAGAACACCTTCCCCGTGCTGACAGATCAGGTCCGGGCAGGCTGGAAGCCGCCTTGGGAATATGGAGCCGAGGCTAAGGGGATCTGGATACCAGAACTGGTGAGGCCAGTCTGGGGCTACCAGAATCACCTGCGCCTTGTCCCTCTTCGCCTTGAGAAGCACCTTGTGGATCAAGGGAAATGGAGGGAAGACGTAGAAGAGGCCTGGGGTCCACGGCCTCGAAAAGGCATCCCCCTGTAGTGAGCCCTGCAGAGGGGGGCAGGCATGAAACAGCCTCAGTTTCGCATTCTCCCTGGAGGCGAACAGGTCCACCTGAGGGGTGCCAACTGAGAGCACAGGTCTTGAACTACCTCTGGTAGGAGAGACAACTCATGACATGCATCGCCTATCCAGCTGAGGCATTGGCCAGACTGTTCGAAGCTCCTGCCACATGGATGGCTAGGAGATCTGCTTCCAGGTTGATCACGAGACACCAAATGCGGAGAACTTCCTTGTACAGGGGCAAGAAGTGAGTCCCGCCCAGACCTGTTGAGATAGTACATGGTCATGGTTTTGTCCATCTGGACCTGAACCACTTGACCCCGTATAAACGGAGAGAAGGCGGAGAGGGCTAACCGTACCACTCGAAGCTCCAGCAGGTTGCTGTGGCATCAGGACTCCTGAGGGGACCAGAGGCCGTGTGCCCTGAGCTCCCCCAGATGGGCACCCCAACCCATCAAGGATGAGTCGGTCGTAAGGATGACCGCCTGCTCGGGGCAGAAAAACAGGATACCCTTCTGCAGATGAACTGGGACGAGCCCCCACTGCAGGCCATCCCACATCTTCTGGGTCACGATTACTTGCTGGTGCTAAGACCACTGGCACGCTAGCCCCCATTGCAGGGGGTGCATATGCCAGCGGGCCCAATGGACCATGCTGGTGCAGGCCGCCATGAGACCCAGAAGGCACAGGAAGTCCCGGGCAGGGCACAACTGCCCAACCAGAAATGATTGGGCAAAGGAGGAAAGGACCTGCACTGTCTACCGGGAGCCAGGCTCTGGCTCGAAGAGAGTCGAGCTCTGCCTTAATGAACTGAATCACCTGCGATGGCACGAGTTCTGATTTGGCCTCGTTGATCAGGAGGCCAAGTTGAGAGCAGACTTAGAGGGCCAGATCTCTGGACTGCTCCACCTCCAACCTGGAGGGGGCTGCTATCAGCCAGTCGTACAGATAAGGGTACACCCAGACCCCTCGGCACCCCAGAAATGCTGTCACCACTGCCATGAATTTGGTGAAGACCCTGGGAGCTGGAGAAAGGCCAAAGGACATGGCCTGGAACTCATATAGAGATCCCTTCGCCCGGAAGCGGAGGAATTGCCAATGAGACGGACGGATTGGGACATGAAAGAACGCGTCCTGGAGATCCAGAGAACAAAACCACATGCCTAGTTCCAAGGATGGTATGATCTGAGCCAGAGTGACCATCCTGAAGCTGCGTGGCCTTAGGAACTAGTTCAGGTCGTGCAGATCGAGAATGGGGCGTCAGCCCCCCCCCACCACCACCATCCATTTTGGGACCAGGAAGTACCTGGACACAAACCCTGGGCATGGAGGAGGATCCGCCACTTTGCTGATCACCTCCTTTTGGAGGAGCAGAGCTATGTTGGCTCGACAAGCCGACGGAGAGGCTGCGGAACTGGTGCCCCCCCCCCGGAGGCACCGGCTCGAAAGGAGGGTCTGCTCAATCAGAGGCAGACTCACGACCACTTCCAACACCCACCGTCCGTGGTTATAGTGGACCAGGCAGAAAGGAAGTGGCTGAGCGGGCCCCCCCCACAGGGGGACCCAGGGGATGAGTGATGAGGTTGGGGGCGGCACCCCTCAACCCATCACTGGGCAGGCTTGGAGGAAGGGCCGGCTGAGCAGCTGCCTGAACTTCCCCTCCAGGCTTCCTGTTGGAGGAAGCAGCGGGCTTGGCCTTGGGGTGCCAAGCATGAGCCTGCGGGCCCTGCTGCGCCGGTCGTACCGCAGGGGCGGAAGGGCGAAAGGGCATACGCTGTTGCTGGCGGCCTTTGTCCTTCTGGGCAGACGTGACAGAGTCCAAGGTGGCATTGGACCTCTCGATCCGCTGGAGGTGGCCCTCCACCCCAGGCCCGAACAAGTCAGTGCCCAAGAAAAGGATGTCTGCCAGTTTGTGCTGGGCATCTGCCGTGAAGGTCGAAATCCGTGGCCAAGCTCTGCGGCGCATGGCTACTGCGGCCACTACTAACCAGGCACAAGAGTCTCCGATGTCCAGAGCTGTCTGGAGCTGTTGCTTGGCCACTGCCCTTCCCTGATCCCGCACCTGCTTGACCATCGTTTGAAGGTCAGCCGGGAGATGAGGAAGCACCTCATCCAGGGAGCCCAAAAGGGCATGTGAAAAGTGTGCCATCAGTAGAGCCGAGCTAGCCTGTCGAAGGCCTAGGGAGGCGGCAGCATAAACTTTGCGCCCTGAGTAGTCCAGCTTTTTGGACTCCTTGTCCGGGGGTTTCTCTATGTCCCTGGCATTTCTGGAGCGCCCGAAAACGCTATCAGTCACCAGCCTTTCAGACGAGGGGTGCTAAAAAAAAACTGGAGAAGAACCGGTCGGGATTGCATACTAGCAGGCCATCCTGGCCAAAGGCGCAGGACAGGAGGCAGGCCACTGCCACAACTCCAAGGCTGGACCAACAATGGCCTTGGCCACAGGAAAGTCCTCCATAGGAGAATCCCCTCGGTCCAAAATCTCTGTGAGGGGATATCTGGCCTGCTTCTGTACGGGTTCAAGCTGCATCGCAGTACACTGAGTTGAGCTGAAGAATACAGAGGAACGAGGATGGGCTCTCGTCCACCGACAGACCCCCGGAGGATTCCAAGTCGAGGGGCCTGCAATACAGAGAGGAGTCGTCAGACTCTGAGGAGTCCACGAACAGTTGCTGACTGCCTGAGCCACCCTCCACTCGCCAAGGCCGATTGGGGGTGAGGGTGACAGACAACCTGTGGGGCAAGCCCTGACCCAACCAAGAATCCTTGGCCGGGGCCCCAGTCTTCTGCTGAGGAGGTAGTGGTTCCACCACAATGGGTGAAGCAGCCGGTTTCGGCCAAGCAATCGGCGCTGGAGTCGGCTCCTCGACCAAGGAACTGAGGACAAGAGATCGCTTAGGCCGCTCGGGTGACAGCCACTTTATTGCCGGGGAAGGCGATGGAGTCAGATTGTTGCCGGCCAAAAAGAGCTGCTGCCACATCATATCCTCATAGTGCCGATGCAACTTGCATTGGAGCCTCTCCTCCGAGGAGGAAGAAGAGGATGAGCAGCGACGCCGCTTTCCATGATGTCGGGACCAAGACTGCCGGCATCGGCGGGCCTTGCCCGACATGGAACAGGACAGAAACCATCAGGGTCACTGACGATGGGTCAAAGAAGGGGAGAGGGAGACCCACACATCCTCCGGTTTGGGGTCCTTGACCAGGGACTTCAGCTCGGAAGGCCGAGGCAATTCCTCAGTAGGCACCGGAGGAACCGGTGAAAGAGGGTTGATGGCCTCTCCAGTCAACAGCCCGTTTAACAGGGCGAGGAAAATCTTGACCGCATCGACTGGTGTCTCGGTCGGCTGGCCTGACAGGGACACCGAGAAGCCAGCAGCCTTGGCAACCTCAACCAACGTCGATAGAGGACGGTCCTGGGGAGCGAGATCTCTCCCGCTCCACGAATGTAGACGGTGGGACTTACCTTTCGGGTCCTTTTTTTTTGACTGACTTAATTGAGTTCCTGAAGGCCCCTCTCCCTTGGTGGAGAGGGACTGATAAAGCTTCCGAAAGGAAGCAGTGTAGGAGGAGCCCAAGGAGAGCGGGATAAATGTCAAGGATGATGAAGCCGCGGCCTGGGCTGCATCCTCCTCGAGGGCGATTAGCTGATCCAGCTGCTCCGTGAAGCCCGCCGCCGGACACCATCCAACGGGCCTCCTTCGACTTCACCGGCGGAAACAGTTTTTCTAGGTGCCCCAGATGGAGTCAGGCAGCGCAATCTTTGAGAACCGATGCCGAAAAGGACTTGCACAGATCGGAAGCCTGCGGATCATGGCCAAGAGCAAGGCAGTAGATTCACGTGGCGTGCGGGTCGGTCAGAGACATTTTCTGCCCGCAAGGGCACTAACAGAAGCCGGGAGTAGATTTAGAGTCCATCGCAGCCGTGAAGAAAGGAGAAGACTGAAGTCACGTAAACTTCAAAACGATTTTCGGTAAAACTGAAGGTTTAAGATCCAGGCCTAGAGATGCAAGAGCTCTAAGGAGGGAACCTGAGCTTCCAAGAGGTAAGGAAGATCTGGCGTCATGGGGCGGAGCCGAGGGTTTTACCACCCGGGTGGGTGAGAGGAGCCAGCTTGAAGACTTTCCGGCACATCTTAAAGCAGCAAGGTACCTGCCAAGAAGTGTGGATTGAACAACATATCCACATCCCTAGAAAGTGCCCTTTCCTTCTTAAAGCTGCTGCAACTACCTCTTGGTATTTGGTGAACACACTCAGGGCTGAAGAGAGGACAAACCGGAGTGCTTAAAACTGGTAGTGTTAACCTAGCAGGTAGAAACGAAGAAACCTGTGATGAGCAGGACGGACAGGGATATGCAGGTAGGCGCCTTTCTAATCTAGGGCACAAAGCCAATCTCCCTGTTTTAGTACTGGCATGATGGAAGTCAAGGTTATCATGTGAAACCATTTGTACTGGATGGAAAGGATCAGTTTTCTGAGGTCCAGTATCGGACCGAGGTCACCAGTTCATTTGGGTACCCGAAAGAAGTGGGAGTGGAATCCCTTTTGATGTTGTGAGAGGGATACTGGAAAAATGACCTGTGTCACCAGTAGAGCCCTCAAGTCCTCTTGAAGGATAGGTATATGATCTGATGGATAATGAATATGTCAGGGAGGACGGGGGCCTGGAGATAAATTCCAGAGTATGACCCTTCTGTATAATCTGGAGTACCTATTTGTGTGAAGTGATCATTTGCCCGGCCTTTAAATGAAGGGAAAAAATTACCACCCAAAGCCTCCAAGGCCTGTGTCGAGGAGGGGTGGGAAAAAACCCTAGTAGGTCACTGGGAATTGGGCTGACCAGCCCTCCCAGGAGGGTGGGGGCGGGAGCCACGGGCGGCAAAGGTGTTGCCTCTTGATGGTTGAGTATGACCTCTACAGCCACCTGTATTGGTATCTCTGTATTTTCCACCTCTTTCAGAGTAGGAAGAGGACCGAGTACGGTAGGTTGTCTGCGGAGTATAGTACATGTCATGAACCATACGTAGAGTTCTGTCTGTTGCCTGTAAACCATCCAGTAAAGTTTGAGTACCTGGCCCGAATAACTTGGACCCGTTAAAAGGGGCATTAGCTACTTTATGTTGCACATCAGGCATAAAGCCTGAAAAGCGAAGCCAAATTTAGCGTCGCAAATAAATGCCAATAGCTGATAGTCGGGCCGAGGTACCTATAGCATCATATCCCGACCTGGGTAGGTGACGGGAAATAGCATTACTAGTTGACATAGTAGACAATAATCACTCCCATTCTGGTGAAGGAGGGAGGTGATTGATGGCATATGACCCAAGGGTATGTTAGTATTTAATCATATGACCCATATAATTTAGAATTCTGATATTCATGGTACTGGAGAAAAGACCTGTTTCTCCAGAAAGTCAGGTCTTTGGGATTCTTTATCAGGTGGTAAGGAGCTCATGTAATCTTGAGTGTCAGAACAGAGGCCACTTCCGGCATAACTTGGAGGAAGGGATGAACCAAAGAAGCTTGATAAATATGATCCACCTTACAGAGAACAGCCAAGATAGCTGGAAGCTGATGTCAAGCAGCCAGCATGGAATTCTGGTAAGTTTGAATTAGTGGGAAAACCACCAAAATGGGCTCCTCTGGCAGATCAAGGTATTCTGCCATATCCTTACTTTGTCATATTTTTGTGGTAGAGAATCCCATGACTTTCTATATTTGTATCATCATTTCATGGGATAAAGGGTCGTCAGGAGTGGGTGCTGCAGATTCTTGGCAGGCCCTGATCCAAAGAAGGGAGACTGAGAAAGAAATTTCAGCTCCTGGAAAACTTTGTTGTCAGGGTCACAGGTGAAGTTAACCGGGAGCACTTGTACATCTGAAAAATAGTCTTCTATAAGGAGGAAGTGACCAGGCTGGTAATGGATCTCGGTCACCATAAAAATTCTTAGGCGGAAGAGTAGGAGATCGTGGAGGGTCACCCTATCCCCTTGGATCGGAGGGCTGGGAGTGCCGCATGGCATGCAAGACGTGCATACTACATTGAGGATGTCCAATTCCTTCTTGGGGGAAGAGTGTTGAAACACAAGGGAGGTGATTGGGGGAGTGGATGTGTAGCCTGAGCATGTCTTGCCCAGGGTGGTAAAGTCCAGGGTTCCAATCTCTATCCGCCTGACCCTGTGATTGTCCACCTAAGAAGGAGGAGGGGTAGAAAACATGGCATAAGCATTTTTTTTTTTTTTTGAAGCCTCATCTACTAAGAAGGAGTATGAGGGTGCGCCGTCGACGGAGGGGCACCTGGAGTGGTGGCCGTCGATGAAGTGTGAAGTACAGACATTGAGGAGAATCTCTCCCGCTCTGTGATTCAAATGGAACCCAGAAAGGGTTATTTAGGTACTGCCTTTTTATAGTGCTGGAAGCACTGTTGACAAGGGAGGGAAAACACATCCAGTCAATGAGTAGGCAGAATAATGATGCACTGTCGACGGGGGACAGCCGTCAACGAGAAAAAGGGATGCATCGCTGATGGGGATGTCCGTCAATGAGAATATGGATGCATCATCGACGGGTATGGCAGTCGATGAGAATATGGGTGAATCGTTGACGGTGGTGGCTGTCAATAATAATAGAGCTGCATCGTCAATGGTGGTAGCGGTCAATGAGGATATGGACGGGTATGGTCATCAATGAAAATATAGATGCATCATTGACGGTGGTAGCTGTCGATAAGAACACTGATGGTTATGGCCGTCAATGAGAATACAGATGCATCGTCAATGGTGGTAGCCATCAAAGATGTTGACAGTTATGGGCAGTCAATGAAATTATAGATGCATCATAGACGGTGGTAGCCAATTAGTATATTGACGGGTATGGCCGTCAATGAAAATATAGGTTCACCTTCAACGGTGGTAGCCGTCGAGAATATGGACAGTTATGGCCATCAGTGAGAATATAGATGCATCGCTGACGGTGGTAGCCATCGATGAGGGTGTTGATGGTTATAGGACATCAATGAAGTTATAAATGCATCGTCGACGGTTTGGTGGCCGTCGATGAGTAAGAGGAACATACAGGGTGAGGAGGGGGACTCCTGCTCTGTGTGTGTCCAGAAACGTAAATCAGTAGATGGGGAAGCCCCTTGTTTGTAGAATCTTCGATGTTGTTTCTCATCGATGACTGCTGTTTTCAGAGGTTGTTCTAACTGCTGCATGAGAGCTATAGACGGCAAAAAAAGGAACTGAGGATACCAGAGACTGCCCACATTTATATAGAAAACAGGAAGCTGATGTCATGTATGGGGGGCCCCTGGTAAAAGACTGCTAGAGGAGCTGCCGCCATGCGCCACAGCGGCCTCTGCTGGTAACCCAAAAGTATTACCTACTGCAAGAGACCACTCCATGGAAGATCTACAGCTACAGGTGAGGAACTTGTTTTTCTAGGGGTACAGATATGGTGTACGATCCACACTTCTGGCAGACTCCTAGCAGTTTTCCGGGAGGAGGGGACAAGTCACACACCACCTATTTAGGAAAGAGAGATTGGTGAGCCAAGGACTCAAAACCAGCATCCCGGTGTGACTAAAGGTCAATGTGGTAATAGGAGATAAAGGTGTGTGCTGACTTCCAGGTAGCAGCCCTGCAGATCTCCTGGAAGCAGCCACCAAGGTAACAGTACGTCTGGTGGAATGAGCCCTAAGCTCTACGGGAGGCTCCCTACCAGCCAACCTATAGCAGAGGTCAGTGCAGGAGACAATTCACCTGCCAGTCACCCACTTTGTTACCAGTCTGCCAGGTGTGCTTCAGCGTAGGTGACAAACAGCTGGCGAACCTCTCCCCCCGAACTCCAGTCATGCGCTCCTTATAGTAGGCAAGTGCTCGCCTTAGGTCCAATGTGTGGAGCCTGTGCTTGGCCTCCGAGGTGTGGCTGGTGAAGTACATCAGGAGACTGATCACCTGGTTAAGGTGAAATTATGAGACAACCTTCAGAAGGAACTTCAGGTTGGGGCGAAGGACAACCCTGTCACTGTGGAAGACCAGGTATAAGGAGACTCCACCGAGAGCACCTGCCTGCAGCTCACTGATCCTTCTGGCAGATGTGATGGCCTCCAAGAAGGCAGTCTTCCACGACAGGTGTGACATCTCACACCTGTGCATGGACTTGAATGGCTTGTCCATGAGCACTGCCAACACCAGCAACAAGTCCCAAGGTAGTTGTGGTTCATGCACTGGAGGTGAAATGCGGTCAAAGCCCTTAAAGAAGCACCTGACCACTTTCTCCTGTGCCACCATCGGCATAACAGCCTGCACCTGGTATGCAGCGATGGCTGCTAGGTGTACCTTGAGGGTCACTGACTGAAGGCCCAACAGAGAGGGACCATAAGTAATCGAGGATGCTAGCCATGGGACAGGACAGAGGGTTTCAAGCTCCTTGCCCTGGCACCAAATAGAGAATTTCTTCCATTTAAAGGCATGGCATAGACGCATCACCCCCGAGGCCTCAACTACACAGAGAACCTCCACAAGACCCAGAGCCTGGAACTCTAGCTGCTCAGGAACCAGGCTGTCAGGTGCAGGAACTGAAGGTCCAAGTGAAGGACCTTCCTCCAAGAGCATGAGAGCAGGTCTGGGCAAATTGGCAGACGTCACAAAGGCCTGCTGCTGAGGCTGAGGAGATCAGGGTACCAGAATTGGCATGACCAGTCTGCAACCACAAAGATCATCCATGCCTTATCCCTCCGAGCCTTGATCAGGACCTTGTGGATGGAAGGAAAAGGAGGGAAGGCACAGAGAAGGCCTGTAGTTCAGAGCCTCACGAAGGCATCCCCCTGCAGCATTCTCCGCTGAGGCGGATGGGCACAAAACAGCCTCAGCTTGGCATTCTCCCGGGAAGCAAACAGGTCCACCTGAGGGGTGCCCCTCTGGGAGAACAGATGGCTGACTACCTCCTCATGGAGGGACCACTCGTGAGATGCCTCACCCACTCGTCTGAGGGTGTCCGCCAGCTGAACACCCAGTCACATGAATGGCTAGCAGGTTGGCCTTGAGGTTGAGCACAAGGGTCCAAATGTGGAGAGCTTCCTGGCACAGAAGTAGGGAATGTGTCCCATCCTGTTTGTTGGGTAGTACATGGACATAATGTGGTCTGTCTGGACCTGGACGACCTGACCGCGGAGATGTGGAGCAAAAGCTGTCAGGGCCAGGCAAACAGTTCAAAGCTCCAGCAGGCTGATGTGACATTGGGACTCCTTGGGGGACCAGAGGTCACAGGTGGGCACCTCAGCCCATCAGGGAGGTGTCGGTCGTGAGAATGATCGTCGGCTCCGGAAGAATGAATAGGACTCCTTCCTGAAGATGATCCAGGACTAACCACCACTGGATGGCATCCCACATCTTCGGGGTCACTATGACTGCTTGGTCGAGGTGGCCCTGACACTGGGACCACTGTCAGGCAAGCCCCCACTGCAGGGGGCATATCCTGCAGCGGGCCTAATAGACCACGCTGATGCAAGCTGCCTTGTTGCCCAGGAGCTGCAGGAAGTCCCTGGCAGGATGCAACTGTCCAATCTAAAATGATTGGGCAAAGGAGGAAGGATCCTCCTCCCTGTCCACTGAGAGTTGGACTTGGGTTTGGCAAGAGTAGAGCTCTGCTCTGATGAAGTAAATCACCTGCGAGAGTAAGAGTTCTGACCTGGCCTCGTTGACTAGTAAGCCAAGGTCCAAGCAAGTCTGGAGGGCAGAGTCCTTGGATCACTCCACCTCCATCCTGAAGGTACCTGCAATCAGTCAGTCGTCCAGGTACGGGTACACCCGGACCCCTTGGCACCTCAGGAAGGCAGCCACCACTTCTATGCATTTGGCGAAGACCCTGGAAGCTGAGCAGAGTCTGAAAAGCATGGCCTGGAACTCGTAAAGAGTCCCCTCCACATGGAACTGAAGGTGGGATGGACGGATCAGGACGTGGAAGAAGGAGACCAGCAGGTCCAGGGAGCAGAACCACATGTCCTTCTCCAGGGACGGAATGATCTGGTTCAGTGTGACCATGCTAAAGCTGCGCACCGCAGAAACTTGATCGAGTCGTGTAGATCCAAGATGGGGTGTGAGCCCCCCCATCCGTTTGGGAACCAGAAAGTATCTGGAGACTGGGTCCAAGACGCGATGGATGATATCCTCCCAACATGTATGTGGACACCACATCCTCCCGAGGTGCGTGGGCTCAGCTAGGCGGGAGAGCCTCTAACTCCAGAGGCAAGCCCTTACCGACCACTTCTAGCACCCACTTGTCCATGCTTACACTGGACAAGGCAGAAAGACAGTGGCAGAGCCAGCCCCACACAGGAAGATTCAAGGGAGAAAGGATGAGCAGGGATGGGGCACCCCTTAACCCATCAATGAGTAGGCTCTGAGGCAGAGGTAGGACCAGTGGAGGGCACTGCTGGACCTCCACCACAGAATCGACCGACGTGGGCCTGTTACGCCAGGACTGCTAGTGCCCAACTGGGGTCTGGGTGGCTTGGCCGCAGGGGCTGGGTGCTGTCGAAAGGACTTCTTTTGGGGTTTGGAGCCCTTGATATCCTTTTGGGCTGAGGTGATGGAATCCAAGTGGGTGTTGGGACTTCCCAATCTGAGTGAGATGACCATCCACCCCTAGCCCAAACAAGTCGGCACCCAGGAAGGGGACATCTGCCAATTTGTGCTGGGTATCCGCCATGAAGGTTGAGATCTTCAGCCAAGCCCAGCGGCGCATAGCCACTGCCATAGCCATAGATCTGGAGCAGGAATCGCCAATGTCCATGGCCATCTGGACAAGCTACTTAGCCACAACACAGCCCTGGTCCTGGACTTGCTTAACCATCACCTGAAGATCGGCCAGGAGCAGAGGAAGCACCATGTCTAGGGTGCCCAACAAGACATGGGTGAAGTGGGCCATCATTAAGCCCGAACTAGCCTGCCTGAAGCCAAGAAATGAGGCTGCATACACTTTCTGGGCTGCATGATCCAATTTCTTGGATTTCTTGTCGGGAGGCTTGTCGACATCCCTGATGTTGCCCGTCCAGTGGAATACCAAGTCTGCCACTAATCCCTCGGCTGGTAGGTGTTCCGTGAATCCAGAGAGGGAACCCGTAGGGACCGCAAACTTGCGGGCCATACGGGCCGATGGCATAGGGCAGGAGGCTGGCCATTGCCAGAGCTCCAACGGAGGCCCAAGAAGGCCTCAGCCACTGGGAAGGTGACCTCCAGGGAGTCGTCCCGGTTGAGGATTTCGGTGACGGGGTACTTGGCCCATTTCTGCGCAGGCTCCAACTCAATCCCCGTAGCCAACAAAATCAGGTGAAGCACTGCCCAGAAGGAGGTAGGACCATGGTCTGTCAACAAATCCTCACCGACTCTAGGTCGACCAGTCTGCAGCCTGGAGTGCATGGATGAATCCTCATATTCCAAGGATTCGTTGAAGACTGGCTGCCCCCACAGAGTCCCCGCTAATGTTGCGGGGCTCGTCAATCCAAGTGACCATTACCGACAGCCAGTGAGGAAGCCCGGGGTAGTCCAGGCATCCTTGGATGGCGGACCATCCTTCAGCTGAGGCGGCGGGGGTTCCACCCGAATGGGCAGAAAAGTCGGGAATCGACTGAGCCAGAACAGGTTCAGGCCAAGGAGGTGGCAGCCAAGGGAGCGCCAGGGGGGAGACGGCACCAGCTTTTGTCCAGCACCCAAAAGGAGCTGCTGCCAAATAATTGTAGCACCATACCAACTTGCGGCAGAGCGAATCCTCCCCCGAAAAGGAGGAATAGCGCTACTGCCGCTTTAGCAAGTGTCGAGAGCGAGACTGCCAGCTCTGGCAAGGGCTACTCTACCACGAGAAATGGGTCCTCAACCTCAAGCGCTGGTGGACCAGATGGTGGTGAGAGGCAGGAACTGGCAAGAGACACCTATGGTCCCCCACAAGCTGGGGGCTGATCCATCCAGCCCTGGGACTGGACTGGTAGGACTAGAGTTCTGGACAGGGACGTATCCTCCTCATCGTGCAACAATGGGTCAACTAGGTCAAGAAACATCTTGACCAGCTGTTCGGCCCACGTCTCAGCCGACAGGCGATGGGGACACCGTGGGGCCAGCAGCCTGCACTGAAGCATCGGCCGAAGCTGACTTGTCGACGAAGGTCGATGAAGCAGAAAGGTGGGATTCCAAGGCTCGCAGTCCCATGACCTGCGGCAGGATTTCTTGGCTTTCACCTTGGAGTCCTTCTTTGAGGATTTGGACCCACAGGAAGGGCCCACACCACGGTTAGGAAGGGACTGGCATAAGTCCCGGAACACCTTCATAAGAGAGACACACCAAAGCCCAGTGGGACCAGCGCAGGCACTGAAAAACAGCCAGCAGCAGCCTGGGTGGCAGCTTCCTTGAAAGGCCCGGCGACCGCCCAGCGGTCATACTTAGACTGAACAGGAGGATCCCGCTTGTTCGGACGACCCAGCAAAAGTTGCAAGTACTGGTCCTACAGGGTGGAGGGATTTAAAGTGCAAGCCTGTGAGTAGTGTTCCTGCCCCAGGAAGTACACGCATGTGGTATGAGGGTCCATGCGTGGCAAGTTTAAATCAGACGCCAATTTAGAAGTTGTTGAGTCCATGATGCCAAAAATGATGAAACAGCAAAGCAACCTGAAGAACAAAGTTTGAATCTGAGAACGAAGATACAGCCTAAATGAACACAGAGCACTATGGAGGAAACCAGTCTCTTCCAGCAGAAAGGAAGATCTGATGTCTCAGGGCGGTGCCGAGGAGCATACCACCCAACTGGGTGGAAGAAGCCAGATGTAAGACCTTTTGGCCAGATTTAAAGGGGAAAGGAACTCTGCCAGAAGCATGGATAGTACACCATATCCACGCTCACAGAAACATGCCAACCAAGTAAGCAAAGAAAATACGTCTGGCGTAGCAGGACACATGGATATACAGTACCCTGTTACAAGTCTAGTTCTGGCTGATCCAATTTAGTGCTCAGCATATACCCACGAACAAGGCTACTGTCAAGTGAAGCAGATTTGGACAGTACCTAAGCAGAGTACAGGTTGCCTTTAGCAACTAACATGGAAATACCCATACAGAGGAGCTATAGTCCAGGTAGAAGAAGGGTGCATAAAGAAGGAGAGAAAAAAATGAAGGAGGATCTCCCTTTCTACGGCTGAGTAGGCGGAGCCTGCAGCCGTTTTGCGTTAGCTCAGAAAAACGAGCTACTGGGTCAGGCCCTGAAAAGCTTCCGTTTAGGACTTTCGGAATGATCCATCCGAAAGTGCAAAACAGTCGATACCAATCTGCCATGGCCACACTATTTCCTGGCTGCTCCACCACTTTCGTATTCGGTGAAGTACTGCGCATGTGCATATGTAACGCATGCACAGTTCTGTCGGTGACACCATCTTGGGAATGGCATAATATGTCATTCAAAAGAACTATGCATCATGAGTGTATGGCACATGTGAGTTCTGTCAGCGTCAATATCTTGCATGTGGCATTAACAGAAGCATCGGCACCACTTGTTCGCACGCTCTTACAAGCTTCGCCACAGCAGTATCAGCTCTGGCTAGAGTTTGTTTTTTCTGCTGCTGTTGCTCTTGTTGGCAGCATGGGGCCCTATTAGAGAGCCCTTGCCCCATTTTTTTTGGGGGGGGGGGTGGAATGGGAGCCCTGAAGTAGGTCCCGACCTTTTTTTTTGGGTTAGGTTTTTTTTTTTTTATTAAAAAGGATCTTACAAGGGAAGAGAAAGAACAGCTACGTAAGAATTTACCATAACAGTTGATCTTTGAGGGGATATCAGTTATCAGGTCACACTGCAGAACTTCGTCGTCTATTAAGTGGAATCCACATGGAAGATTTTCAGCAGTACAACTGGGGCCGCTCATGCGACGACCTCACCTACTCTATAAAGGCATGAGCGGCCCCATTCCCTCCTCAGTTCTTTCCCACGGAGACAAAGGGAGGAAGGCCCAGTCATAGGGGACCAAGGAGAGCGGGAGAGGTGCCCAGGCCTATAAAGAAGACTGGATATTATGAAATGGCCCAACTGCAGCCAGTAATATGCTGGATGAGGGATTCCCCAAGACAGCAGTGGGTACAACTAGAGACAGAACTTATTCATAAGACACCCCCCTCGAGGTATGCCTCTTAGATGCTAGGAACCTGCAGGGTCTACATAACCTCCATGTGCCACATGGTATCTCCAGCCTTTACAAACAGACATGGCTCACCCACCCCCCTCCTGTGAACCCACGCTCTCCATCCACCCTGCCCCACCTCCCTCCCCACTTATGTAACCCTCTCCATTTCAATCCCTTGCTCCTCCACCTTGTCTTCCCCACTCAGGTGCCCTACATTCCCCAAAGGCAAAATCTTTAAGCTTGCCCTAATTCAACATGCCCTCCTACTCCTTCTCCTATTGGGTAACATTCACCCCAACCCTGGGCTGCCTCTTCCTTGTTCACCCACTAGTGGCAAAATGCACAGACTCCAGATCGCAGCATTAAACATCTGTAGTCTGCAAAATAAATTCACCCTACTCCAAGGCTGGCTAGCCCAGCACTCCCCAGACATACTAGCTGTCTGAGACGTGGCTCTCTAACAATACCCAGCACTCTGCAGTGACCCTTCCTGGCTACTCCCTCTACCGAGACAACAGGCTATGGAAAAGAGGTGGTGGCTATGCCCTCTATATTAGGAACATCTTCAAATCACTTCCAGTCTCCACCCTTCCCCCCAGCACGGTGTCCAAGCTCACAGCCAAGATACTTCTTGGAAATCCTGGCAAAACCCTCTATATCGCGGCTGTCTACATCACCCCACGCAACCAAAGGCAAACCTTCCTCTCTGTCATGTCTTGCATCTCCCAACTTCCATCCAACAGTGAAACTTGTTTTAATTTTTTATTTAAAATTGGTGACCAGGAAAGGCACACTGAGCAGAGGCTCGTTTCCAGGTGCGACCCGGGCACAATGTAAAAACAAACACAAATCAACAGAAGTTAAAATGGTTACAGTAAATATAATATAATATACAAAGAATTCATTGTTACGAGAGGATAATATGCTGCAAGCATGATATATACAGAGGTAATATAGTATGATGAGGTACAGAGATGTGATGAAAGATTGTTTGTTTTAGGAACTTGTTGTCACCTTGGGGGACTTTAATGTCAACTGGTTATCCCCAACATCCACACCTTATAAGGACTCTGTTGCAGCTCTTGACCTCACCCAAATCATACAATCCCCAACAAGGCCCAATGACAAAACTGGTTCCTCCTCACTACTCTGACAAATCATCCCAACAACATCTCTAAAGTCTCGGTACTCCCTGATGTCCTTAGCTACCACTGCCCTGTAACCTTTATTTGGTCCAATAAACTCCCACAGCTCCTTCCACAGTTTCCTACTGTAGGCACCTAAGAAAGGGTATGCTACAAAAGTTCAAAACCTACCTAGCTACCTCTGACTGGTCTCCAGTATATAAAGCCCAGTCCATCGACACCGCCCTCTCCATTTTTATACATCTCTTCAATGCCGCCTGCTACATCTTTGCCCCTTCTCAAAAAGAATCATTAGGAACCTAAACACCCCCAGGATATCCAAACAGTTACTAGAACAAATGCAACAGAGAGATAATCTATGGCATAAGGCATTACACTCCCAACGCCCACTGGATAAACAACACTACCGAGAGGCCAGAAAAATGCACCTGGGCTATTCGCCAAGCCAAGGCGACACACTACCAACAGACACTCTCCTCTACCTGGGGCTCGGGAAGAAAATTCTTGGAAAACATAAAAGAACTTAATGGGAAAGCTACCTCCCCCCACCTGCCCAACTCTCGGTATATGGTACTTAACTCAGGACCAGCAGTCTACTGCAGACACCCTAAACACCACTTCATCAGACCTCATCAGTGACCTTCCCTAATTTCTTCTAATCTCATAGAACCTACCACCCAATGTAGCCCCCCACCCCAACATCCCCCTGTTCCACCTTTGTATCATCTCTATACAGGAAGCTAGGAGATCTCTCTCCAAAGCCCTCACCAAGTCCTACATTAGTAGTGATTCCATCGACTTGAAGTTCCTTCGTCCTGCCCTCAAGCAGGTCCTAAAATCCCTCACCAAACTATTAAATCTATCACTCTCTCTTGGGCAGTTTCCTACCTTATGGAAATGAGCTGTCATCACCCCATCTACAAAAGTGGAGACCGACTATCCCCCAATAATTATCAACCCATCTCCCTTCTACCCCCCTTTCCAAAGTCCTTGAAAAAACTGTGGGGGACCAACTGATGGACCATTTGACTGAACATCACCTACTGTACCCCAAACATCATGGTTTCCGCCCGGGGCACAGCATCACCACTGCCCTACTGGAATACTCCTCCTCCATCCATGGAGCCCTCGAACATGGTCACATTGCGGGGTCAGTGTACATCTACCTCACAAAGCCATTTGACATGGTCAACCATGCTCTCCTCCTGGCCACCCTGCCCTCCTTGGGGCTCTCTGGCGAAACGGTAACCTGGTTTCAGAGCTACCTCACTGACAGATCTCAGCAGGTGAAAATCAACTCTACCCTATCCAACAACCTTGTTGTCCACTCTGGAGTGCCCCAAGGCTCCATCTTGGATCCCTCATCTTCAGTCTTTTCCTAAACTCCCTCCCCATCTTTTGCACCAGTAAAATTTTGCTCTACGCAGATGATGCGGTGATTACCTGGAGTCACCAGAGACCCAAATCCCTCCAACGCTCCCTCCATGCCTTCTTCTCCGAAGCTGAGGCATGGTTCTACTCCCACCACCTAGTCCTAAATTATAAGACTAAGTCCGTACACTTTGCCCACCATCACAGCACACACTGCGATTTCAATATGACCATCATCAGCTCTCTAGGAGTCCCACTAGAACATGTTGAGTCTTTCAAATACCTAGGTATCACCCTGGACACAACCCTCTCCTACCATGCCCATGTCCAACAACGGTCCTCCACCATAAACTCCTGGATCAGGTTACTCTACTGCCACAAACATTATCCCCCCACCCAACAGCTATCCACCTAGCCATGACCTCGTCTGTCCTCTCACTGGCAGACTACGACATTGTCATCTATGGTACAGCAGATCCCTCGACCCTGCAACGTCTCAAAGTCGCCCTCAACAAAGCATGCAGGCTGGTCACAGGCTGCAACAGATGGACACGCACCTGCGAACTGTACAAGTCAGCCAAATGGCAGCCTTTTAATGCCCGTCTCAATTATCATACATGCCTCCATGCCAAGAAAATCCATGTAGGACAAGCACCGCCCGGTCTTCTCAACCTCAATCAACCTACCACGATATCAGATTATCTCAGAAAAGCAAGGGAACACCTCTCAATCCCCCACTGTCGCATTCTCCCTTGGTCAACGAGCCTTCGATATGAGCCCTCCTAAGGCTCAATGACCCCCTCCCCCATCTCCCTGGAGCTCAAGATTGCCACTTTTAAGGCAAAACTAAAAGCCCTCCTACTAGATGCCTCAGACTGTGATTGTCCCTACCCCCCACTCCTCCTGCTCTTCGCAAGGCTGGACCAACTCATAACCTCTCTCCTCAAAAGACTAGAATAATCATCTATGGATATAAACGTGGTACTGGAGTAGCTAATGTGTATAACTCAATGGTATAAATGTGTAATCATGTGTTAATCTAATCTTTATGTACAACGCTGGGTATTCCCTACCCTAAGACCTTTCATGAAATATGTTCCTTAAATTGTCTAATCTCCACATTGTTCTGACCTGTACTCTGTATTCCTTATATAGTCTGTTATTGCCTCATTGTTTTCTCTGATGTGGAGCCTTTGTAAAGGAGTCTAAGACTCAAAGGGTTGTAATCCCGAATGTTCTTAAATAAAAAAAAAAAAAAAATAAAGCGTACATCCACGTTTATATATACCACACACTAGATGTGGAAAAAATGGGTACAGAAAAGTGGGATGGAAAAGGAGTTGTGGTTGCTTCCTCTGCACCTGCATCCAGACTTTGTGCCTGCCACATTAGACCTGGGCTACAAAACATGGTTCCACAAAGGAATCAAGAATCCACTGCAGCTGACTGGGAAGGGAGAAATCAAAACATTCCAAACAGTGGTTCAGGAATATGGATCGACCAACAGGGAACAATTTTGCCATTTTCAGGCTAGGGCATATCTCACAAGGATACGTAGGGATTGCACTACTCCCAACATAGTACACCCCCTTTTAGCTATAATGAAGGCTGTGATGTGGGGGGAGGACCTACCACACCGGATGTCCAGACTGTATAAGACTCTGCAGGACCTGGGTGCAGCCTCGACACTCTGGGCCTTTAGGAAATGGGAACTAGAACTAGGCCATCCTATAAGAACAGAGGACTGGGAGAAAGGATGACAGAATGTCCATAAAGTCACATCCTCGATTCAGTGGAGAGAATTTTGCTGGAAATGCATCATTAGATTCTTTATAACGCCTGTGCAGCAACAACGTAGAAACACAGCACCTAATGCACACTCCTAGGGGCAATGTGGAGAAACCCAAGCTGATCACCTACATATAATGTGGGACTGTCCCAAACTAGCCCCTTTTCGAGAGATGCAGAAAAAGCAATCCAGGAAATTCTCTCCCCGCAGCTGCAGTTGACAAGAGAGATGGTGTTATTCCACATTTACTCCCCAGAAATTTGGGATACTGCAGTCAAGTATCTGCTGGGTATAGGTATGGCAGTCATAAAGAACAGGTCACTCACCTGTAACAGTAGTTCTAGGAGTGGTAAATGTTGTTCATCCACACTTTTTTAGCATGTCCCCTTTCCCTTTAAGGATCCACTGGAAGTCTTCAAACTGGCTCCTCCCACCCACCCAGGTGGCATATACCTCGGCTCCGCCCCATGACGCCAGATCTTAGCCTGCTGGAAGCCAGGTGGGTCCATGTGGATGAACAACCTATACCACTCCTAGAACTACTGTTACAGGTGAGTAACCTGTTCTTCTAGGATCGTGGATATGTTGTTCATCCACATTTATTGGCAGACTCCTAGCAGGTCTCTGGAAGGAGGGAGGCAAGGCACACACCCCCTACTTAGGGAACAGAGATTGGAGAACTGAGGCCCCAATACCAGCATCCTGGCGTGACAAGGTCGATGTGGCAGTGGGTGATGAAAGTGTTTGCTGACTTCCAGGTAGCAGCCTGGCAGATTTCCTGGAAAGGGATGTCCCTGGAAGCAGCCACCGATGCATCAGTATGGCAAGCAGAATCAGCTCTTATCCCTCTGGGAGGCTCCTTGCCCACCAACTCATAACATAGACCTATGCAAGATGTAATCCATCTAGCAATGGTCCACTTCACTGCAGGTCTGCCAGAAGTTGCTTCAGCGTAGGTGACAAACAGCTGGTGAACCTCTCCCCGAATTTACGCCATTCTCTCCTTATAGTAGGAGAGAGCATGTCGCAGGTCCAAGGTATGGAGCCTGTACTCTGCCTCAGAGGTGTAGGTTGGGTAGTAAACCGGCAGAGTTAACACCTGGTTAAGGTGAAACTCTGACACCACCTTCGGAAGGAATTTCGGGTGGGGGCGCAGAACAACTTTGCCCCTGTGGAAGACCAGATAAGGGGAGTCCACCGAAAGCACCTGGAGATCCCCTGTCCTTCTGGCTGACGTGACAGCCACCAGGAAGGCCATCTTTCATGACAAGTGTGACAACTTACACTTTGTGCATGGGTTCGAATGGCTTGCCCATGAGCTTTGCCAGTACCAGCAGTAAATCCCATGGAGGTGGAGGTTCACGCACCGGAAGGGATATGTGATCCAGGCCTTTGAAAAAGCCTCCACCACTGTCTCCTGCACCAATGATGGCTGACCGGCCTGCACCCAGTAAGCAGAGATGGCTGCCAGGTGCACCCTAAGGGTTGATGACCGTAGACACCCTTTGGAGAGAGACCAAAGGTAATCGAGAATGTTAGCCACGGGGCAGGACAGAGAGTCCAGGTCCTTGTCCTGACACCAAATGAAAAACAGTTTCCATTTGAAGGCATAACACTTCCTGGTCGATTCCTTCCTAGATGCCTCCACCACAGTGTAGACATATTCGGAAAGACCCAAAGCCTGGAACTCTAGCCACTCAGGTACCAGGCTGTGAGGTGCAGAGAGTGTAGGTCCGGATGGAATACCTTCCCCTGATTTAGTGACATCAGGTCCAGGCGTGTACAAAGCCGCTTCAGGGGCCTGCAACAGAGGCTGAGAAGATCTGGATACCAGAACTGGTGCGGCCAGTATGGAGCTACCAGGATCACCTTCGCCTTGTCCCTTCTCACCTTGAGGAGCATCTCGTGGATCAAGGGAAATGGAGGGAAGGCGTAGAGGAGGCCTGGGGTCCACAGCCTCGAGAAGGCATCCTCCTGCAGCGAACCCTGTTGAGGGGGCCGGGCATGAAACAGCCTCAGCTTGGTATTTTCTCTGGAGGCAAACAGGTCCACCATCGTTTTGCCCCAACGGGAGAACAGGCTGTAAGCTACCTCCGGATGAAGAGACCACTCGTGGGATGTCTGGCATAGACGGCTGACAGCATCCACCAGATGGTTCAAGGCTCCTGCCACATGGATGGCTAGGAGATCCACCTTCAATCGTCCCATGAGGGTCCAGATGCAGAGCGCCTCCTTGCACAGCAGTTGGGAGTGCATGCCGCCCTGTTTGTTGAGGTAGTACATGGTTGTGGTATTGTCCGTCTGGACTTTTACAACTTGACCTGGGAGAGAAGGAGCGAAAGCTGACAGTGCCAGTCTGACTGCTCTGAGCTCCAACAGGTTGATGTGGCATCGGGACTCCTCAGAGGTCCAAAGCCCGTGGGCTCTTTTGTCCCCAATGTGGGGCCCCCAGCCCATGAGAGAGAAATCAGTCGTGAGAACGACCATCGGCTCGGGGTGGACAAACGGGATCTCTTCCTGCAACCGGTCTGGGGTGGTCCACTATTGGAGAGCGTCCCACATCTTCTGGGTTACAGTGATCAGCTGGTTGAATCGACTGTGGCGCTAAGTCCACTGGGCGGCCATCTCCCACTGCAGGGGGGCGCATGTGCCACCGGGCCCAATGGACCACCGAGGTGCATGCCACCATGTAACCCAGAAGGGGCAGAAAGTCTCGGGCAGGGCGCAACTGCCTAGCCAGAAATGATTGGGCAAAGGAGGAAAGAACTTCCGCCCTGTCCGCCGGGAGCCGAGCTCAGGCTTGACGAGATTCGAGCTCTGCCCCATGAAGCCCATCCCCTGAGAAGGCACGACTTCCAACTTGGCCTCATTGATTAGGACGCCGGGTTGGGAGCAGGTCTGGAGAGCCCGATCCCTGGATCTCTCCACCTCCTGTAGGGAGTGACCTGCCAGAAGCCAATCATCGAGGTAGGGGTAAAGTCTAAACCCCACCCCCGACGCCGCAGATGGGCCGCCACCACTGCAATGCATTTGGTGAAGACCCGTGGGGCTGAGAGGCCGAATGGCATGTCTCGGAACTCGTACAGGGTCCCTCTGACCCTGAAGAGGAGGAACCGCTGATGGGATGGATGGATTGGGTCATGAAAGAATGTATCCTGCAGATCCAGTGAACAAAACCACGTTTCGCTCCAAGGATGGAATGGTCTGGGACAGAGTGACCATCCGAAAGGTGCGAGATCTGAGATATTGATTCAGGTCTTGGAGATCTAGAATGGGGCACCAGCCCCCCGTCTCCTTGGGCACCAGGAAGTACCTGGAGACAAAGCCTGGGTCTGCTGGAGGATCCACCACGGGAGATATTGCCTCCTTGAGGAGGAGCTGAGCAACGTCGTCTCGAAGAGCCGACTGGGTGTGAGCGGATATCCGTTCCTCCCGAGGGGCGCAGGCTCAGCTGGGAGGGTACTGCTCGAACTCTAGAGGCAGTCCCTGACCGACCACTTCGAGAACCCACCTGTCCATAGTGCTAGCGGACCAGGCGGAAAGGAAGTGGCAGAGCTGGACCCCCACGGGAAGACCCAGAGCTGGCGTGACGGGAATAGGGGTGGCAACCCGCACCCAGTCACTGAGCAGGCTTGGAGGAGGAGGAAGCTCCAGAACCTGAGCCTCGGCCTCCTTTATGGGCCTGTTGGGATCCAGGCATGGGTCGAGGGAGCCAAGATTAAGCCTGCTGCTGATGCTGCTGTCCTCCCTGGTAGGACGACTGCTGAACTGCAGGGGAAGAGTGCCGAAAGGGCTTCTTTTTCTTCTGCTGGTTCTTGCTTGAAGAACTCTTATCAGAAGTGGCGTCCAAGGTGGCACTGGACTGCTCTATGCGCTGTAGGAGACCAGCCATTCCTGGGCCGAACAAGTTGGTCCCAAGGAAAGGCACATCAGCTAACTTGTGCTGAGTATCTGCCAGGAAGGAGGAGAGCCTCAGCCAAGCCCTGCGGCGAGAGGCAACTGCAGCGGCCATCGAGCAGGCACAAGAGTTCCCGATGTCCAGGGCCATCTGGAGCTGCTGTTTTGCAACTGCACGACCCTGATCTCGGACCTGTTTGACCGTGGTCTGCATGTCTGCGGGAAGATGCGGGAGAACTTCAGTCTGAACACAGAGGTGGTCACCAAGCTCTCAGCTGAAGGGTGCTCTGTGAACCCCGCAAGAGACCCCATGGGCACTGCATACTTGCGGGCCATGCGGGCAGAAGGTGCTGGACATGAGGCAGGGTGCTGCCGCAATTTGAGTGCCAGACCAACAATGGCCTCGGCCACAGGAAAGGGCCTGGAACTCTAGCCGCTCAGGTACCAGGCTGTGAGGTGCAGGGATTAAAGGTTCGGATGGAAGACCTTCCCCTGGTTCAGAGATATCAGGTCCGGGCGTGTACAAAGCCGCTCCAGGGGCCTGCAGCTGAGGCTGAGGAGATCTGGATACCAGAACTGACACGGCCAGTCTGGGGCTACCAGAATCACCTTCGCCTTGTCCCTCCTCACCTTGAGTAACACCTTGTGGATCAAGGGAAATGGAGGGAAGGCGCAGAGGAGGCCTGGGGTCCACGGCCTTGAGAAGGCATCCCCCTGCAGCGAGCCCTGCTGAGGGGGGCGGGCATGAAACGGCCTCAGCTTGGTGTTTTCCCTGGAGGCAAACAGGTCCACCATTGGTTTGCCCCAGTGGGAGAACAGGCTGTAAGCTACGTCTGGATGAAGAGACAACTCGTGGGATGTCATTGACTGGAGCCAGAGACAGAGGGTCAATGGGGTAGATGACAATCTCAACCTCGTCGACCGCATCCTTGGTCGGCTGGCCCGACGGAAGGTCCGAGAAGCCAGCAGCCGAAGAAGCGATCTTGACCGCAGCCAAGACCGCATGCTCCTGGTACTTAGACCTCTCTCGGTCCCAAGAGTGCCTTCGCCGAGACAAAGGCTTACTCAGTTCCTTCTCCTGCTTATGGGATCGGGAGGAGTGCGAGCCCACAGGCGCCTCTCCCTGGGTGACGAGAGACTGGCACAACTCCTTAAAGGAACCTGAAAAGGTGGAGCCCAGGTTGAGTGGAATGAAAAAGCTTCAATTATCCAAACCGCGGGCAGCTTCTTCTTCGAATGCCTTCATACGTTCCAGCTGCTCGGCGGACCCCGTGGCCGTGGAGACAGCCCACCTAGCCTCCTTGGACTTCAAAGGAGCATTCCTCTTCTCCTGTCTCCCCAACTTTAAACATGCCAGGCAGTCGTCCAGAACATTGGGATGGAAGGCCAAGCAAAAGCTGCAGGATGAGGTGTCATGGCAGACACCTAGGCAGTAGACGTACGTGAGACGGAGATCTGTGCGCGACATCTTCTGGCCACAAGGACACCGGCTAAATTCCAGAGAAGATTTCTCTTCCATGATCAAGGACGCAAAAGCGCGATCGCTAACTCGGACAAGTTTTGATTTCAGTAAAACCAAAGTATTGAAAGCCAGGGCATACGAAATGCGTGAGCACGAGGGAGACAACCTGTATCTTCCAGCAGAAAGGAAGATCTGGCATCATGGGATGGAGCCAAGGTACATACCACCCGGGTGGATGGGAGGAGCCAGCTTGAAGACTTCTGGTAAGATTTAAAGGGGAAAGGGACATGCCAATAAGTGTGGATGAACAACATATCCACGATCCAAGAAAAAAAAAAGTGTTAAACAGAAATGGCTTACAAATAAAATCCCCAGCTTGGAGGATTGGACGGCTATAATTACTACTTTTTATAAGTATGAAATTATGACTTTCAGGATGCAAAACCTTTACGCCATGATGAGACCCAGCATTCGTGCCATGAAGACCCTTCCCCCTAGTAAGGTAAGAAAGGTTACTCTGCCTGACAAATAGCAGGTAAGACACCCCAGTGCTCCTAGAAATAAGATAGCTAATCCCAAACCAGAGAAATTAACTGTATTAGCTTGCCCACCACAAAAGTTATGTGTTGAATGTATTATATGTTTGTACAATGTGCGTGTTGTAAAAGGTAAAAAAAAAAAAAAACGAATAAAATTTTGCTTATATTAAAAAAAAAAAAAAAGAAGGCTGGATACACCAAGTAGCCAGTTCCAGGAAGAAGCCCCCCCCCACCACCACCACCACCAAAAAAGGGGGATGGTGGAAGGGAAACAGACCTGATGACCGAGCTCCACTCCAAGATCTACTGTTACGTTAAGTTCTTACACAACTGTTTTATCTTCTTCAGGGGTATCTCAGTCATCAGGTCACACAGTAGGAATGAGTCCAAAGCAGTTACAGTTGCAAACAGTCTAGGAGGAAGGACAACCTTAAGCTTAAGACAGAAGCCCTGTAGCACAGTCCTGCCAAATCCTGCACGAGCTCTAGATGCAACGTACAGCCTGTAGTGCTTGGTAAAAGTATGGACGATGCTCCAGGTGGCAGCCATATCAGTGTCAGTGGCAGAAACCCCTAGGAAACCAGCCACGGAGGTAGTTATGCCTCTGGTGGAGTGAGCTTTGACAGCACCAGGCAATTATTTGCCGTACTTCTTGTAGCAGAACACAATGCAATTAGCCAACCATTTGGATAAACATTGCTTACAAAATGAGGCACCCTCTCTACCTGGGGTGAAGGAAACAACTGCTTCGACTTCCTGCTGTCCTTAGTGTGGAGCAGGTAATACTTTAAAGTTCTGCACACATCTAAAGTGTGAAGCAGTGCTTCCCCCTGGATTGGCACAATCTGGAAAAGGTGGACAGACTGGTTCAGTGTACGCTCTGATACCATTTTAGGGAGAAACTTAGGATTAGTGTGCAAAGACACTCAGTGTTTGTGAAAAATCAAATAAGGCTCCTCGCGCTAGCGGGCCTGAAGCTCTGAGATTCTTCAAGCAGAAGTGATGGCAACCGAAGAGAGCGCTTTCCAGGAAAGAAAGCACAAGTCGAAAGTTGTGACTGGCACAAAAGGAGACGGGGTCAGCTTCTACAAAACAAATTTTAAATCCCAAGCCGGGATAGGAGAACGGATTGGAGGTTTCAGATGCAGGATGCCCCTCAAAAAGGTACTGGAGACATCCAGCTGAGCTATAGCACGGTCAACCACGGGCTTGTGGAAAGCAGAACTAGCCAAAAGGTGTACCTTGAAGGAGGAACACTGGAGACCCAAGTCAGACAGGGAGATCAGCTAGTCTAGAATCTGGTTCACTGATAGTGGGAATGGCAATCACCATTAGTGCAAGAAGCATTAAATACAGCCTAGCAGGGATATGCCGACTCTGGGCCACCTCCTGGGTTTGGACCATGATGCACTCCACCCTGCTCAGAGAGAGGAAAGCTCCCCCCCCTCGATGAGCCCAGGACTGCCCCTATGTACTGAAGTCTCTGGGGATGGAACCAGGACAGATTTTGGCAAACTGACAGTGATGCCAAGGGAATGGAGGAACAGCTGAAGAGTCCTGCTTAAGGTATCCAGAAGCTGGTCTCTGGAGGGTGCTTTTAAGAGCCAATTGTCCAGATAAGGGAATATATACATTCCCTTCCTCCTGGGGGCTGCAGCTACTGCTGCTAAGCATTTGGTAAAGACTTGCAGTGCAGAGGACAAGCCAAAGGGCAACACTTTGTGTAGTGTCTGCCTGAAAAAGGAACCGGAGAATCCTCCTGTGAAGGGGGAACACAGATATGTGCAGAAGGCATCCTGCATGTCCAGCGAACACAGCCAGTCGCCCGGCTTGGGCGGGGCAACAGGACGGGCAAAGTGACTATGCGAAACTTTTTGTACTGGACATAGAGACCAACGTCTTTTAGATCCAGAATAGGCCTCAAATTCCCAGTCTTTTTGGGAACCAGAAAGAACCTGGAGTTTTGTACTTTATTTTGTGTTTTTGTTTCAAGTTATAATCTTTGCTCTTGTATGTGTGTATTTTAAGGTTCACTTTTCAAGTTTTATGCAATAAAGAATTATTTAAAAAAAAAAAAAAAAAGAAATAAAGACCCTGGAGTAAAACCCTTTGTTCTTGATGCCTGGACACTGGCTCTATAGCCTGTCTGCGCAGAAGGGACTGTACTTCCTCTTGAAGCACTTCCAAGTGAGCTGGAGGATAGTGAGAGGCTGCTGGATGGGTCTCTGGAGGATACTCCACAAACTCCAAGGTATGACCCTTTTCTATGAGCTGCAGTATTCAAACGTCTGAAGTTATGGTTCTCCACTGATTTAAATGGTGGGAGAACCAAACTCTGACCACCACCTCCCAGTCGGTAACCAGAGGAGGGAGATCTGACAAGGAGTCAAGCTGAGGTGGATCCAGCCACAGGGGCCAATGCATCACTTCTGGGGCACTCGGCTGTGGCTACAACGTTGGAAGGGGCAGGCAGGGCAGTGTAGGCCCTTCTCTTGCCTTATGGCCTAGAGGCTGCTCCCTGTATGTTAGACACTCTACAAAAAGGACGGTGCTGCCTGCCCTTCTCCTGCTCAGTATGATACAGTGAGTGGACAGACTTAAGGGTTCTGCCCGAAGACTGCAGGTCATTAATGATGTCCTGGACATCAGAGCCAAACAGTTTGGTCCCACTGAAAGGGGCATTCAGCACCTTTTGCTGAACGTCCGTGGCAAAGCCCAAAACCCACAACCAGGAGTGCCTACATAAGCATATGCCCATGGCAGCAGTCCTGGCAACAGTGTCAGCCAAATCATTAAGTGTCCTCAGAAGGTGCTTGCTGACATCCTCGGCTGTCTGCAAGCATTGAAGGAGTTGCCATTTCTGACAGCCCTCTGGGAGAGCCTGGGCAGCAGCCTTGCCCTTCTTCCAGTTGGTGTTCTGGTATTTCACAATGTGGGACAGGTAACTTGCAATACTCAAACCTAAGTCGAGGAAGCATAAACCCTCTTACCCCAAAGGTTGATTCTGAGAGGTGCCTTATCTTGGGAAGGGGGGGGCCAAGGTGCTTTACACCTGTCATGGGCAGCTTTAATGATCACCAAGTCTGTCTCAAACTGAGCCGCATAGCAAGGAAACCTTTATACAGCTTATTGGCCCTTCTGGGCATAGCTGGCACCATATCTGTGCAGTAACAGGCAGCGGTGGCAGCATTCCTCAGAGCAGGCAGGACAGGAGGAACTATCTTTGGAGGAGACTCGTGATCTCCAGGGAGTCAACCAGATCTTTCTTGGTGACATCCTCCTCCTCTGTGTGAAACCCCATGGCAGAGGACAGCTGCTTCATTATACTGAAGAAGGAATGGTTCTCTGGAGGAGACTTAGGGGTGTGTTTGACAGAGTCCTCACTGACAGAGGAGGCAGTGAACCTGTCTGAGAAGAGGAGTGCTTCCTCTTCCTCATCATCAGGCAGAATGAGGTCAGGGTGGTTCTCTTTTTCGACGTCTGCCTCCAGTAGTTCTATGTCCTACTAGTAATGTGCCGTTGAACCGCGGGAATCATCCCTTGGTCGACAGGGGGGTGTTGACACTGAAGCAGCTGTCGACAGTGTAGGCGAAAAAAGCCTGAAGGCAACAAGTTGTTGCACACTCACCGAAGTGAACTTGGTAAGGATCTCACTGAGATATCCTGCATCGATGGGGTGGGGGTGTCAATGGAGCAGGGAAGGAAGGCTCGACGGCATGGCCCCGAGAGCCTGAATAAGTGGTTGCCCTAGGGCCAGGAGATTCATCAGGCCGCACTGGGATGGTAGTCTACGATGAACCAGTCATCCAAGCAGGAGGGGCTGAAGACCCGGAGGTCGCCGGCAGGCCGCCCTGAGAATCTGATGGCAGAGCTGTCAGTATGGGCCCAGTAAATGCAGAGGCCTGGACAGCAAGTTTGTGTGTTGACGCTGCAGTCGAAGTTCACCCCGGGATAAGAAGATAAGGAAGCCGTCAGAGAGCAGGACCACCGCTGGGGGGGGAGTGTTCCCCACCTCTGTCTTTTTTATGACCCCCCCCTCCCCCCTGAGGACTTGTCCTGGGTCTTAGAGGCCTGGGAGCTCAACAACCCTGCCAGCAATTGATAGGCTGGGACCCTGGAGGACCTCTTCCTGGAAATGGCTACCTGATGTTCCATTAGGAAATTTTTAAGAACCTTCTTACGCCACTTTGGGTTGTTTGATTAAACTTCTGGCAGAGCTCGCAGTCAGAAACTTCCTGATCAGGCCCAAGACAGCAGACACATAAAGAATACTCATCTGCGGAGGCAATCTTCTTTCCGCAGTGTCAGTAATGGAAAAGAGATACAGAAGTAGTTCTCTACATAAACAAATTAATAGAATTCTCAAGGAAAAAGATTCCAAAGTAGGTATAAAAGAAAACATTCGTAGGCAAAAAGGCATGCAGCTGCGTCAGAGCTTCCGCAGAGACCCATGTAGATGGAGACGATGGCAGGAAAGAACTGAGGAGGAAGTGGGGCTGCTCATGCCTTTATAGAGTAGGTGACATCACATGATGTTGGCTTGGGGGGGCCCCAGTTGTACTGCTGAAAATCTTCTCTGTGGATTCCCTTTCGCCAACGGTGAAGTTCCTATGGTGTGACCTGATGACTGAGATACCCCCAAAGAAGATCAACTAGGAAGAGGCATACAGCAACAGCATAAAGGATGCCAGTAACAGGGTGAGCTGCCCAGAGGCCCTGGCTATGCTAGAGTGGAGGACTGTGGTTGGGTGCAGTAATTAATGGATAAGATATTCTGGAAGATCAGCAGTTACAGTTAAGTATACAACTTTCAATTCCATGAATCACTCTTCTCCATTGATTCCCACTTATGAGTCAGATTACCAAGCTTCCCTTTTCTTAGACAGGGACTAACTCACCTGGAGGGCAAAAGTATATCCTCAGCCCTCTATGTTGGGGAGAACACCTGAGGGCAGGGGCCTTTTACAGGCCTCACAAGACCGGAGACTAGTGAGAACCAGGAGACGTTTCTGTGGCAAAAAAGCAGGAAGGTTCCCTGACAGTTCCCACCAGACACTGCGGAAAAGAAGTGGGCCCCCTGGAAATGCGAATTAAGCACCTTATGCTGGGTCACAGGTGATAGTTGGGAAAGGCAAAGCCACAAGCACTTTATGCTGGGCCACAGGTGCCAGTCGGGACAGATGAAGTCATGCCATTCACTGCATGTAGACTGCTGTTCCACCAGTCTGGAGGCCACCTCAGCAACATAAGATGCCCTTAACTGGTGCTGTGCTACCTCCAGATCCCGGGTGGAAAGTCTAATGGCTTGTGTGTCTCATTTTGTGGCACTGCAGTCAGCAAGTTGTGCAACTGCAACCCACAGGTGATGGTTATATGTTACCATATGGGCCTGGTGTGCAGACACACTGAAGGGTAACTGCTGAGGTGAAAACCTTCCCTCCCAGAGCATTCTTGAGGGCAGAATATGCATCTGGAGGCCCATAATGCATGATGCTTTGTGACCCCAATGGGATCTGCAGTACCTGAAGCCCCAATATTGGGTGAGGTACCTCACCTGCAGACCCTGTGCATGCATGATACTGCAAGAGGGGGTCCCTGGGGATGGCATGAGTGACAGATGGATGCCTCCACAAGGCTCTGGGTGCCTCCTCTATGACTCTGGGACAAGAAGGGATGACTACAGTGTTAATATTGGGAACTCTGAGAAGACACAATGGTAGGGCTGCCAGATCACGACTGGTATAGACCAAGATTAAGCACCCTAAGCATCTGCACCAAGAATCACTGGCACATGGTATACTCAGCAGCAGAAGGGAGGTGGATGGATGACTTGTCCCCTGAACAGGATGTTGTCAGGGTGAGATGCCACCTCCAGGAAGGGTCGGCACTGGGGAGAAGGGCCTGAACTGGGCCTGTCATTCTCCCTATGCCAGTGCTCTAAAGCATCAAACCATGCCTGATGTTGTTCCCACGTTAGCAGCTCTGCAGGACCTATTAACAAGGGCATCCTGTCTAAAACATGGTGATGCCCTTCCTGAGGGGGTTGAGACTCTTGGTCTCGAGGTCCTCAGCTTGGGCTGTAGAACTGCATAGACAGACTCGCCCGAGAGGAGGGCCAAGCAGCACTGCCTGAAGGGTGTCCTCCTACATCTAAGGAGTGACCTTATCAGTGTCTGGGCGGGGGGGTACTCCTAGGTGAGGAGACCAGGGCTGTACAGGTCCCACAGGGTGACCCAGTCCTCACCAGAGACAATACAGTCCTGCAGCTCAGGAGAGAAACCTGGCTTCAGGTCATTGCCCAGCTCCAAGTCGGCATATACCTCCTGCACAGTGCTCAAGTCTAGCAACATCCCTGGAGACAGGACCCTCCCAGTCAATGCAGCTCTGACACTGTCCATGACATCGCAGTGTGTGTGTGTTGACACCGATATCAGACTTAGCTTAGTCACCTTCCTCAGTGTCACAGACAGCATAAGAGTTGGGGACAGTCTTCAAGTTGACATCAAGTTCGGAGCCAGAACCAGGCCCAACAACACGGCTGCCAATGGTGCTGTCCCCGTGCTCGGAGCCATCCCACTCCTTGATGTTGCTGGTCAGGGCATAGTCAAGGACAGGCTTCAAGGTGGTATTGATGCTAATAACTGCCTTGGTACCAGACCTTCCCCTAACACCACAAACAGTGACAGGGAGGCTCGGTGTGGTCATTAGCATCACCTGTCTCACTGTCACCACAAACGGTGACAACAGCAAGGGCAACGCCAGAGGATAACATTGAGATATCTGCTGGAATAGGCAGAGTCTATAGCTTCAGCCTCACCACCAGGGACTTCTGCTGCTCAAGGCAGATGGACTGTGGAGGATTCTCAGCTGGCCACCCTGATGGAGTCAGCTGTCCATCAGATCCAACCGCTGGAGTCTTTGATGCCCGAGTTTGGTGAGGTAAAGAACTTCATACTTCTGTGGAACTAGAGGCCACAGGAAGAGGCCCAGGGTAAAGGCCCAGAAACCTTACCTCAGAAGCACGCGTGCGATGCCTGCCTCCAAAGGTGGGGTATCAGGTGACCTCACTCCAATGGATGGTTCTCCAGGGTGCACCAGTCCATAACTAAGCAGGTGTGGCAAGCATCCATGTTGTGCTCCATTCCAAGGCAGACCACACAGGTCTGATGCCAGTCTGTTGATGCCACTTGTTATCACAGGGGTATCAACACAATGGGAGGTTTTAGGACTTTCTCTGCCAACAACATCCTTTTGGACTTTGTAAAACCAAGCAAGAACAGTGGCGCAGCAAAAAAGGACTTCAGCGGTGATGAAGTGAATTGAGAAGTGCTCCCACAATGTGCTTGACAGCGGTAAGAACAGAACTGAGGTTGTTGAGGGAACCAGTAACAATTACTGGCTGGTGCAGGGCACCACATGGGAGTGGCAGGCACCCTGCCCTGTAGCTACTGTGTGCTCCCTGCCCAAGTTTTTCTCCAATGGGGTCCTACTGCCTCTTGTCCACGTTCATAACTGGGAATCAATGTAGAAGATCGATTTGTGGAAGAGTAATACAATTGTAGCTTTTATACAAAGGTATTAAACTAAGCTATATATAGATATCAAAGAGACAAGCATGTTTTTTTTTTTTTATTTATTTTTTGCTCCGGTCGGGGCCTGCGGAGCCTCTCTCCAGCATCCTGCCTGATTCTGCCCCATCTGAGATCCTCTCGGCCCCAAGCCTCCTCTCCCCCCCCCCCCACAGCCAGTATCCCCAGCTTAACCACTCCGGGGTGAGGCCGCCTCTTCTCTTTGGGTGCTCTTCAAAGTCAGACTCTGGCTGTGGGTGAGGGCCTGGGTGGAGGACAAGAGACGCCGGGTGAGACAGATCCGGCAGTGGGCATGGAAGTCAAGTGCTGTTGCCTACTCCACAGAGCCAGGTTTTTCCGTTTTTTCTGGTCCCCTGACGTCCCTCCCCCATTGCATGGGCACCCTGGCGCCATGCTGCAGCAACTCTGCCTGCGTCAGCCATGCTACTTGTGTTGTCTATATGCTACAGCGCTATGATATCCACCCATGAGCCGCTGGTATGCGGACAATCCCCAACCTCCCCGGAGAGGAGAGCTGTCTGTCGGACACTCATTCCTCTCCTCCCTCCCTGCGACCACCAGCGGCCTGAGCTCGCTCCCGAACTTGGGTCATCGGCGTGGCGAGAGAAGACCATGTTGATAAAGGAGGAGTAGGTCTGTGCTTTTGCTATGGTGATATTTGGGGAAAATCATGGTACAGTATTGTCACAGAAATTATGGAAATCATGTAAGTCATATCCTTTTTGTGTTAAAGATTACCAATTCTGATGGGTACATGTACTTGCCTTACAGCTCTAGTATTTCACTAACCACAGTTTTTCAAGTTGTACAGAATGGAAGGGCTGGGATAGGGTTTTGGTTATAAGGAACCAGTAGCCTGATCTCTTCTACTACCTACAATCAGCCCCACCAGCATGCATCGATGTTTCATAATTTCACAGTCTGGACAGCATTTTTGATAATAAAATTCATTTAAAATCAAAGCCCCTGTGCAGCTAACTTGTTAGTTGAGCGGTGGCATGGATTTTAATTAGGTTACCCTTTAAAAATGATCTCAAAAGGCATCACCACTAAATCTTATGGAGAGCGCTAGATCGCTCTTCGGACTTTTATGCAAAAAAATGTCAATGCACAGGATGTCATAAACAATGGACTACCTAACTGCTTGCAGTAAGGCAGGCACAGTACATGGCAGGAAAACCTCCTGTTCCACTTCCTCCACTGACAGGACTCCTGTCACAGCACAGGTGCTCCCTGGTACATCCTAATCTCAGATCCCTGCACCTTCATGCCAGGCACCCGACTCGAGGACATAGAACTCAGCCACTGTGGAGTGTCTCCTAAGGTGGCTGATGTTCTCCTGACTGCTCATAAGCAATCTAGGCACACATACAGTGGATGCGGCCAGGATACAATGTGATACTGCAGCGGAGTTACTGCAGTAAACAAGGCAATTTCAAGGCCAGTTAACCCTTTCTTGTAATGCAGTAACTTGAGACACTGCACTGCGTCCTAGACAGCTCCACTGTATTCCCTGAAATGGAAATTTTTTTATATGATGTGCATCTCACTAGTCTCTAATATTCTTCGATTAAGGTGCATTTAGCCGTCATGCTCTAACGGTGTCAACTGGAGGTGTCCCACAGAGTCTTTTTTTTTTTATCCAGCTCTTTGGCTCTCTTCCACACCGCTACCTCCCTCCTCGGCAATGGCGAGGCACATTGGTGATGGGGGAGGCACACAGCGGCTCTGGCTCCTTCTCGGAGGGACTCGATCTCAGGACCCTAACCTTCCCAACCCACCCAGCAATCCCCCACGGGTTGCCTCCCCCACTCCCGTGGCAGGGCAGAGGGTGAAGGCATCGACCTTCCTCCCTCCCTCCCTCCCCCCAGGCCAACATCCTAACTCTGGGGGGGGGGGGTCCTGGATTGGGTGCTGTGGGTGCCACCATGGAGTCTACCAGCTCCAACTTTTTTCTAGTTTTTCTCCCGGCCCTTGCCTGCATGCAAGTGAAGGCACATACACGCAGCGACCTGCGGCACCCTCCCAACTTGAGTCACTTCCCGACTGCACTACCACCGGGTCTCCACCCAGGGAGAGTCCTGCAGTGGGAGCGGCTGGATCCCCACCTGAAAGGGGAGAGCTGCCTGATGGCCTCTCAATCCAACTCTCTGCCCCTCCCCCGCCGACCCGTTCCTGAACCCGCATCGCCGGCAAAGGGCAAGGTGTGGCATCCAACGCCTCAACCCTCAGCACCAGTGGGGCGGCCTATCCCACAGAGTCTTTAAAGTGATTATGCACACGAGTCCCCAAATCCGTAAACCGTTTCCGCCCATGGGAGCTTAACTTTGTCATAAACAGTCAGGGGTTCCATTTGAGACTGCTACTGCATGTGAGATCCCAGTTCTCTGTCTTGGAAAACTTTCTTGTGGCCATTACTTCTGCTTTAAGAATTTCTGAGAAGCAGGCTCTGGCTGATGAACCTACTTATTTGATTTGTCACCCAGATCAGGTTTCCCTATGGTCCAAGCCACATCACCTGCTGAAAGTGTTTTTTTTGTTTTGTTTTGTTATTTTGCATTGAATTAAAGCATTCACTTTCCTGTCCATTATGCTACCCCTTCTAACAAGGGCGAAGCTTTGTTAAATACCTTGGATTTACAAAGAACCTTAAGTTTCTATCTTGACCATACGAAGAACTAGCAAGTTGTCTCAACTATTTGTTTCCTTCGCCCCCAGCAGGGAGGGCTCACCTTTTTCAGAGCCATACCTATCCAAATGGCTGGCATCCTGTGTTACTTTCCGTTACCAGACACACAGCAAGGAACTTCCTGGCACTGCCCGTAGTCATTACATGTATAGAATGGCCACTTCTATAGCATGTTTTAGGGGTGTTTCGGCAGCAATAGTTGTGCTGCTGCTACCTAGAGTGCTGTTTATACTTTTATTAAGCATTATGGTCTGGGCATAGTGTCTTCTTGCAGCTGTGCCAGCTTTGGCCTTGCTGTTCTTCAACACCTTCTCTCCTGAAGTCATACTCAATGACACAGTCCTCCTCCCTAGGTACCTTTTGTACTGCTTGGGGATGAACTGTTCCAAAAGTGTTGCTCAATGAAGGAGATATCCTTGATGAAGATAGTGCAGTTACTTACTGTAACAGTAGATCTTCGAGAGAATCTCCTCCTTTGAGCCACAAGACACCCTCCCTTTGTCCACATCAGTTTTTCTTCTGGACGGCATAGTCGCTGGCAGTATTACCTGCTGTATTTTGAGGGGCACTCTTTTTCTTTAGCCTTTACTGGTTTTCTTTTCCAGTCTGTCACCTCTACAATGTGCCTGGTTCCGGTCTCCTACACCTTGCTGGTCTGATATCCTCCAAGCTTGTCTCAGGCGGGGAACTGAGGAGAGGAAGGGCCACGCACATTATACTGGTGGCATTTACATATGTCAACATAGGTGGCCCCAGGCTGGCAAAATCTCCAAGTGGTTCTGATGCTGATGGCTTACAGTTCTAAAAGTGTAGCTCAATGGAGGAGATTCTCTGGAAGAATTACTGCTATGATAAGAAACTGCATCACTGGGCCTGGATGGAGTACACCCCAGGGTGCTACAGGAACTTGCAGAGGAGCATGCAGTGCCGCTGGCGGACCTGTTCAGTTGTTTGTTGGAGACGGGCATGGTACTGCAGGATTGGAGAATGGCACATGCAGTTCCCCTCCACAAAAGCAGTCCCAGGGATGACTCGGGAGAACTACAGACCATCTCACTTTGACAGTGTGCAAGTTTATAGAAACCATAGTCAAAGAAAAATTGCTACAGCATCCAGAGGAATATGGCCTCCAGAATGCAAGGCAGCATGGTTTTATGGGAGGAAGGTCTTGTCAAATGAATCTAATCGACTTCTTTGACTGGGTAACTAAAATGGTGGACAGAGGCCAAACAGTGGACATATACAGTGACTCTGTCCAACACAAAAGGCTGATCAGGAAATTGGTAGACTTCACGGTAGAAGACAGGTTAGATGGGTGAAAAATTGGCTAAGAAACAGGCCCCAAAAGGTGATCACTGGAGGAGAGTTGTCTAGTACCTTGGAGGTCACAAGTGACATCTCTCAGGGCTCGGTGCTAGGGCCAGTGCTGTTCAACATTTTCATTGATGATATTGGGGACGGCATCAAGGGCAAAATTAGCCTTTTCACAGACGACACCAAGCTCTGTGACAGGGTGGACTCAACAGATGAGATACAGGACCTTAAGGAGGACTTAAAACTTGAGAGGCAGTCAGGAACCTGACAACTGGGCTTCAACGCCAAAAAGTGCAAAGTCATGCACATTGGAGCAAAAAACCCAAGGATAGAGTACTACCCTGGAAGGGGTCCAGGTAACTCCCACAGTGGACGAGAAAGATCTGGGAGTGATCATACCTAGCAACATAAAGCACTCTGCGCAGTGCAAGAAGGCAGTAGCACGAGCAAACAGGATGCTGGGCTGCATAGCCAGGGAGATCAACTGTAGGAGACGGGAGGTGGTTCTGCCCTTGTACAGGTCACTGATGTGGCTGTATCTGGAGTATGCAGTGTAGTTCTAGAGCCCTCACCTTAAAAAAGATAATCAACCTAATAGAGATAGTCCAGAGGAGGGCTACAAAGATGACTTCAGGGCAGCAGAGTAGATCATATGAGGACAGACTGGGGGGCCCCTGAACATCTACTCGCTGGAGGACAGAAGGGAGAGGGGAGACATGATAGAGACCTTCAAGTACATGAAAAGATTCAATAGGATAAACAAGGAAGGTCTATTCATGGAAAGCTACATCAAAACCACAAGGCAGCACAGCTTTAAGATGGAGGGGGTTGTTTAGGAGGAAGGTTAGGAGACACTTCTTCACAGAAAGGGTGGTGGCCAAGTGGAACGCACTGCCAGAAGAGGAGATCTCAGCGAGGACAGTGGATAGCTTCAAGGAGGGCTGGGATAGATATAGGGGGAGGATTAAGATCAGGTGAGAGGAGGAGGATAGGGAAGAAATAGTCGGGGAGGGAGGAGCAAGAACATCAACCTGAGCAAGGCTGAAGATCCTCACACAACGAGCAGACTTGACCGACCAGAAGGCCTATTTCAGCTAGCTACTTCGTATGTTCGTATGCATTTTTTTCAAGTTTTCCGGAATGGAAAGGAAGGGATCGGGTTTTGGCTATGTATAGTCAGCAGCCGGATCCCTTCCACTAACTACCAGTTGGCCTCACCACTGTGTGTTTATGTTTCATGATGTAACAGTCTAGACAGCACTTTTGAGGGGTTTTTTTTTGTTAATATATTTAGGGGTAATTCCTTTAAAACTGAAGCCTCTGCTAAAGGGGAGGTTCTGATAATGGGAGATTTCAATATGCCAGATACAGATTGGCCAATACCAGCAGGAGCATCCGCCAGAACTAGGCACATAGTGGTTTCCCTGCAGGGGGAGGGCCTCAAACAATTGGTACAACAATCTACAAGAGAGAGGGCTATCCTGGATCTAGTACTGACTAAAGGGGAAAGCATCACAGATCTCTAGGTAGAAAGTCACCTGGGGACCAATGACAATCACATGGTATGGTTCAATTTGGCCACTAGAACTAAATCACCCAATTCTGAGGCAAAAATATGGGAGTTCAGATGAGCTGACTTTGATAAGATGGCCAACAGAGTTAAGTTAGCTCTGGCAAGGAGAAATACAGGTGAGGGGGTACAAGCAAAGTGGGCAAGCATTTTATTTATTTATTAGCTTTTGGTAACCGGCTACGTGCACTAGGCAACAACCCTGCCTATTTTCAGGCACGACCCGGGAGAGTACAAAGACAATACAGTAATGGCAAACAGTAATGTACAGCAAATAACAATTAGGCATGTAAAGAACATAACAGGGAACAATAAAGCATAAACATATATAAAACAAAACGGAGATAAAAGTAAGCAGTAGCACCTGAAAAGGGTAGGATACAACATTTGCATAACAGTCATGAATGCCAGCAATACTTGAAGCAACATCCCACTGTGTTAGGGAGAAAAGCAAGCGCAAAAGAAGGAGAAAACCACTTTGGTTCACAAAAGCAGTAGCAGAAAAGGTCGGAGCTAAAATGCTGGTCTTCAGGAAATGTAAGGGAACACAATGGGACGAAGATAGGGAGACATGCCAAACTTCCCAATGGGAAGCAGGGAAGGCAGTAAGACAGGCAAAGGCCCAAACTGAAAAAACACTAGCACGAACAGTAAACGAAGGGGACAAGACTTTCTACAGATACATTAGTGAAAGGAGAAAGTCCAGAGGGGGGCTATTGCTAAGATCAAAGGGGATGGGGAGTGTGTGGAGGAGGCCCAAGGAAAGCATCTATCCTAAATAGATACTTCTGCTCAGTATTTACTGAGGAGAAGGTAGGGCAGGGCCCACAGCTCAGCACCATGGACACAGGGGGAGGGAGGTGTGCACAAGTCCCTTCACAAAAGAAGGGGTCCTATAAGAGCTCGCTAAGCTCAGGGTGGACAAGGCAATCGAACCTGATGGCATACATCCCAGGGTACTAAAAGAGCCAAGGGTGGAACTAGCAGATCCATTAGCAGAACTGTTTAGTGTCTCTCTGAACACAGGAGAGGTCCCAGAAGACTGGAGAAGGGCTCATGTGATCCCGGCCCACAAGAGTGACAGCAATGAGGAGGCAGGGAACTACAGACCAGTCATGACTCTGCCCTACATATTGCGCTCACAGTTAACCTGTACGTCATTACTGACATGTGTCTGTAGTACCACTGTCTGTTCTAAAAACAGCCGTATGCCAACTTGATGCTGTACTTACTTTACTGTTTCGTTAATAATACCTGTATACGGCAACTGTTTATGTCTCTCTGCCTCTGGCATTTTTGTAATTAATTCTGGGATGCCCATGAAAAAGAGCCATTTTCCTCAGCAAACTTACCGAATTACTAAAATTCAATAAATAATTTAATAAACATGTTTGGGTTTTTTTGTTTCCCCCATTTTAGCCAAACTGGACTTCTTCAAGGAAACTGCATCTATTCTGACATTTCATCCAAGCACATCAGCAGATTTGAATGCTTTGAAAAATTACATTTTTGGGCTCACCCAGAGGTGGGCGGCAATGTAATGTGTTGCCATTTGTGAGACTGTGATTCACATGCAATCCCCCGAGTTTCACACTGGGGCCAACCTGGAACCAAGTGTGCTGCAGAGGTGATAGATGAAATTATAGGACTGTCATAGAAAACGTAACATACTACAGGAAATCATGGTGTTATGAAAAAATGTCAGAAAACCATGGTTATCACTGACAATTACAGAAATCATGGACTTATATGGTTTCAAAGATGTGGAAATATCATGGCATTCAGTTACACGGAGTCTCTTGTATTCACCCATATGTGACGTACAGTACAGTTCCATGGGAGACAAAAAAAAATCAGTGTTATATAAGATTTACTACAAGTTAACTGGTCCTAGCAATGCTGTCTCGCTGTGTAAGAGTGTCAACTCATCACGTAAGGTTTGAGTGAGAAAACCACAAAGTGAGGCGGAGCATTTTGGGCAAGCCAAACTACATGCGATGATACTCTTATACAGTGAGGAAACCAAAGATCTATTGAAAGGACCCATTACCTTATTATAAATCATGACATCAAGTGTTTAAAACAGAAAGTCACACACTTCTTGAAATGTAAATTAATTTGATTTTTATTATGTTCAAGTAAACAGTGCTCCCTTCCTGCTGTGGTGCACGGAGTGGTTCAGTTCTGCCATGATTCATACAGCAAGTTGCGATTTCTCTCAGAATATCGGTGTTTGAAAATGCTGCCGAGATCACGCACATGACAGAACAAGTGTTTGACAGCAGCAAAAGGTGCCAACTGTATGCAGGATAAGAGGTAAGTGTAGAGTAATGATTCTTGGCTGCTGATTGGTGTAGATGATGTCATGATTTATAATGTGAAACAGAATAATCCAAGTCTTTCATACCTTCATAATGGCAGGAGGTTGTAGATCTACCTTTATTTTCTCATCTTTCCCCACAAGGATCGAGGCTACAATCTGACATGCTTTTGATCGGTCAAAAAAGGTGTCCTTCAAGGTAAGGAGGTAGGCACCTAGAGAAGTATAAAAGCAGTCAGAAGGAACGCCAAGCTGAGACGAACCAAAAGAAGTTAAGGTCTGCTTTCAACAAGTAGACTCCCATAAAGGTACAGAGCTTGAAGGCCAGACATGCTAATATACACCACCATTATAAATCCTAAACAAAAAAAACATTTAGGAGTAAAAACTGGCACCATCCTACCAACAAAATGCTGGCAGCTTTTCTACTGGGCCAATATGCCTTTAAACAGCCTTGCTGACAAGTATTACGGGAGACAACATATCAATAAGAAAAAAAAACAAGAATAGCAGTACTGTGCTCTCCAGTAGCAAAAACACAGATGTTTATTTCAACCTACACGGACATCAGATAGACAAAGCAAAGAAATTCTCGGCACTTTGTGGCATACTGCCACTTCATCAGATCGCTTTTCAGCAGATCTCTAGAGTGCTCTGCTTTGTTTTTGCCATTTTATCATTTTTTTTTTTTAATTAATTATGTGACATAATTTGGGGCATTTGTACTAATCATTTATGACATGATTACAAGAGATTGCCCTTAATGGCAGATACAACTCAGCTGCTTGCTTTAATATCATTATTAGTATGTCAACCTACTATTGTCCTTTGATTAAGGAAATGCACCATCATTATTTACCTGTCACAGGTATACATGGCAAATCTTTATAAAAACGTGGGCACTGTCTGTGTATTCCTTTAAGGAGCCTGTATAAATTGGACATGCTGTTGTGTTCGACTCCCCCACCCCTACAAAGTGGCAGTGTGCCACAAAGAGCCGGTGATTTCTTTCAACTCTCTGTCTGATGTCTGTGTAGCTTGTAATAAATTTCTATGTATTTGATACTGGTGAGTGCTGTACTACTCCTGCGTTTTTTTTCTACGGTTTGCCAATTATGCACAGCAGATCCCTGGATGTGAGCACACTGGGTTTTGCTTCTCAAAACATTTCAATAAGTACTGGGTCGTCAGCTCAGCAGTAGTACTACCACGCACGATGACAGCAACCGGCATTCAGGAACAGGTATAGGCCATCGGTGGGAGCACAGGTGGGTTGCATACACACGAGGGGTCGCTGGACTCCTGGCATGCATGTGCACTTCCAGCACTGCACACCAGCACCGTAAGGGAGCAAACCAGAGGATGTGGGAAAATACCAGTCTGTTCCATGCAGGCAACCTCCACACAGACTCTCACGTAATTGACATGGCAGGCCACCACCATTATGTGGTTCTGGGTAAATGGTGGATTACCATTAAGTATGTACGGTCGGTGCCTGGGCTGGGGTAGTGCAGTGGGAGCAGAACTGTAAAACAGAAACAGCTTAGTAGAAACAAAACAGACTGCTATAAACACACCAGCAGACAAGCAGATTTTCCAAGCTACCAGCCCCTCCACCTCTACTGGCTGCAAAACAACTGAAGTGGTCACTTTTGAGAAAACGTGAAAAACGTGAAACAGACAGTGTTTTGTTTCCTTTTTATAGACTTTTTTTTTTCATTTCTCTTCTATTTGTCCTTCATTAGTTGATTAATTTATGTGGAAACAGGACATCACAGTCATTTACAGACTGTGATGTCACAAGCAGGGGAGTAAGTTCGGCTCCAGATTGGGCCTGAGCTAGAAGGAACTGTAAGCGGTAACAGTTCAGTTTTCACATAGCGGTTAATAATAAAGAAAAGAATGACTGCAAATTCAGACATTTTTAGAACATTCTGTAATGGAGTTCAGCTGATGCCAACTGTAACTGTTTTACTGTAAACAAGCGCCCCCTTTTAATATTAACCTCAGTAACTCTGCAACATGTCTTTTGTTCTCATGAGCAACCCTGCCATAGTGATAACTTACATTTTCCATATAATAAAAAGGCAAAAAAAAAAAATTTTTTGAAACTGTCCCCCCAGTGCCAACCGCTGTGACTGGGTGACCTGCAAAGCTCACAAAGGGATAGTAAAAACGGAGACAGAAATTGTGTTGTAGTAGCCTTTGTTTAGTGCTTATGAAAGGTGGGAGTAACCTCAAGCCTTCTCTGAATTCGAAAAGCAGATAGAGAACACAGCGGGCAGCAGTGAACGTTCCCCCATGTCCTGCCCTTGGATATCAGCTCTTGGCTGGAGGCCAGGGTGTAGCTCAGACTCCCTGCCAATCTCAATCATAGGCATTTCTTTTTAAAATGCCAGCAAGGGTATGGATTTCTGGCACCTGGGATGTAGTGTTTTTTTGCAATATGGAATGAGAAACACCCCTGCTTCTTTGTGCACAGGTTCCTAAGTCATCCTCCTCATATACCCACTCCCTTTACACAGCTATGTCAATACTCCAATGCACAGCAGTACATCTGCAACGCTGTGCTGAATCTATTGAGATGGGACACATTTTGTGATATGAGCATTCAAAACAGTTGTGAATGATGTGTTTGGGCTTCCTTTTTTTTCCCCAGTTGAGATATTTTTTTGTTAATTTTGTCTTTTCAGTGTTTACATCTTTTTCTCAGTTTCTTGGGGATTGTGCGATTTCAGTTTATATTGGTATGGAATGTTATAGAACAGCTGACACCTACCTTTAGGGCAGGCAACTCACGTTCAGTAGCTACTTGCCCCAGGACCCAAAAACAGCCATAATTTTAATTCTTCTGCCCACTGACTAAGTACATGTTGCCTTAATAGGAGCACAATTGCACTTCCCAGTGTCCCTGAAGCCGCTAAACGCCCATTGCAGCTCCACCCAGAAAACCGCGTTTTGATGATGCAAAGTAGGGAAGGGGCTGCAGGGCTATAGATGATATTATAATGTGACTGGGGCAGTGGCAACCTTTAGGTGTAACTTGTGCTTAAGACAGGCACTTGTACACGTTCAGGGGGTGGTGGATCATATGTACAACCTCTCCCCAACATGTACAAGTGGTGGTCTTAAGCACAAGATACACCTAAAGGTTGCCAGCCCCAATACAACAGAACGAGTCAGCAGCTCTTTAATAAACCAGGGCATAATATCTGGAAGTGACATTACAGAGTGTCCAGGAAACACTGGGAATGAAAAGTTTATACTCACCATAATTCTTGATCTTCTTGCACAGTCTTCACCATTTATTTACAATACTGGATTCTCCGCCGGAGACGCCAGAACCCGACAAGAGCCAAAAATCTTCAGGGGAATGGTGCAGAGGTAGGCCGTGTGCATGCGCAACACTGCATGGGGTAACTTCACCCTACATAGCCTACCTTGGCAATGGCCCCCAACCACCTCAGTACATGTTTTACAAAGGAGGTGCAGCATAATCGAAGTATGGAAATACTAAACCTAACACGGGCATAAAATAACCCTTTGGACCCGTATAAGAAGTGTCAGCAATAACAGTGTTTTCACAGCCCAACCGAAACAAGGGAGGTAAAGACAAGGATACAGAGTGAGCCTGGGGGGTGGCAGGTGGGCACGTGAATAAACAATGAAGACTGTTCAAGAAGATCTAGAATTACAATGAGTACGTCATTTTCATATCTTCCTGGAAATAGCCTTCATTTATTCACACTACTGGATAGAGTACCAAGCTCAGTCAAAAATTCCCCTGAGCAAGGTGGAAGCAGGTGGAGCTCACTCAGGACAAGAGTCCATTAAGGATTGTCCTGCTGGAGAGGTGTGTTGCGTGGCATGGACACCCAGGGAATAGTGCTCAACAAAAGTGTGCACTGTGATCCAAGTTGCTGCTTTGCACATTTCCGAAATGGGGACAGAGTGGATTTCTGCTAAGGAGGTCACAACCACCGGTGGAGTAGGCACAAGACTGGCCTTCCAATTTGTCCTGAGCCATGGAGTAACAGCAAGCAAGCAAGCATATTTTATTTGTAAAATAGCACTATTCTCACAGGAACCATAGTGCTAACACAATAAATCATAAAACCACAGCTAAAAACAATAAATACTTAATAAACATCAACAAACAAATTTAGACTTGGGAAAAGCAAGACTTAACATTCCCTATGCTACCTATAACTTACTTGCTACCCAGCTACTGCTGTCAATTATACCATTTTTTGCTCTGTATTACACTACCAATGTTTGCTGTAACCAGGTGCCATTAATGCGTGTCTGTTTATACTGATGCTCTTCTTTGTATGTACTCTGCTTTCTATTTTAACTGTATTATCTACCATTGTTGACGAGGTACCTTTGTAAATGAGCTGTTGGCTCAAAGGTTGTAAACTGATTACATTAATAAATAAATAAATAAATATGCTTTTAATGCAAATTTAAAACTCTCCACTATCAGGCACTCTCTTATCCGACAAGGTAGAGAATTCCATAGGGAGTGGGTCGCAGCACAGGCATGACATGGCAATCTCGAGGTAGCCCAGTCAACAGCCTAGCTGCCGCACTCTGCGCCAGCTGCAAGCCGTGGATATCAACCCCCGGTAGCCCTAAGTAAAGGGAATTACAGTAGTCAAGGCGGTGACATTGGCGAAGGCAAGCCATTATCCAAGCGGAGATGCATTTAATCTTAAAGCATTGCTTGGAATGACAGATGTCCTTGGTTTCATAGCTGTAGAACCCGAAGGCCCTCTTTACATCCAGGGAGTGGAGAGTTCTTTCTCCCTCATTCTGGAAGTTAGGAAAGTAAGTGGGTAACACTAAGGACTGGTTCAAATGGAACTCCGAAACCACTTCGGGCAAGAAAGTACAGTTACGCAAGAACTTACCATAACAGTAGATTTTCGAGAAAAGCTCTTGCAGCAAGTACCACAATTAGGACTGATGTCACCTGGCGGCGGTTCCTGCAATTTTTTCTTCCAGCAATACCGACATGGGAACGCCCCCCCCCCCCGCTGACATCGGCTCCACCCCCGGCGTCGCCCTATATAAGGGAGGAGTTCCCCACGTGCTCCAGTACTTGTACACCCTCCCTCAGGCAGAAAATGGCAAGAGGCAATAGATGTATGGACCAGAAAATATTCCTTCAAAAGAGGGAAGACCGGCCTGAAAAGGACCTGATCCCTTGGGAAGGAGGGCGGGAAATACACCTGCTGCAAGAGCTTCTCTTGAAGAAGATCTACTGTTACGGTAAGTTCTTACATAACATAACATAACTTACATTACATAACATCTTACTTCGAGAGGAAGCTCTTGCAGCAGGTACCAAAATTAGGATGGATTCCCAAGCAGTATAAACATATAACAACCCCCGGGAGGGGGAACAGTAAGGAGACAAACAGCAGGAAAAGGGAGGGTCCCCCAGGAAACCAGGCCTTGCAGAACTGCGAGGCCAAACCCTGCTGGAAACAATGTCAAAGCTGTAATGCCTGACGAAGGTATGAACAGAACTCCGGGTAGCAGCAGCACAAATATCGGCTGCTGGTACCAGCCTCAGTGCCGCGACAGAAGCAACGACAGCTCTGGTAGAGTGAGCTCTAACCGGCACCGGGCTGACCTGTTGTGCTTCTCATAACAAAAGGTAATGTAATGGATCAACCAGCGCAAAAGCGTCTGCTTGTTGACCAGGCGACCTAAGGACTGTTGAGCAAAGGATACAAAAAGTTGATCAGAGTTCCTGTCTCCTTTGGTTCTTGCCAGGTAGCATCGGAGAGCCCTGTGGACATCCAAGGAGTGAAGCAGGGCTTCCCCCTATTAGAATGCTCTGGGTAATATACCGGTGAGCTGAACGGATTGGTTCAGCATGAGCTCAACTACTACTTCCGGCAGAAACTTCAGGTTAGTGCAAAGATCAACCCTATCTTTGTGAAAAACAAGGTCAGGCTCTTTACACATGAGGGCCTGCAGTTCTGAAATGCACCTCGTTGAAGTGATAGCTACCAAAAGCAAAGTCTTCCAGGATAGAAGATGGAGCTCAGACTCCATGGCCGGTTCAAAGGGAGGAAGAGTGAGCTTCAGGACGAAAAGGAGATCCCTGGGGAGGAGACAGGATCCCGATATGAAGAATATCGTGCAAAAAGCCTTGAAACCTCAATCCGGCCACCGTCTTATCTGAAACAGTCAAGTGATAAGCGGAGATGGTGGCCAGGTGCACTTTGATGGAGGAATAGTTGAGACCTGTCTCTGAAAGAGAAAAAGTACAGTTACGTAAGAAAGTACAGTTACGTAAGAACTTACCGTAACAGTAGATCTTCGAGAACAGCTCTTGCAGCAGGTTACACCATTAGGACTGAAGCCGCCAGGCGCCAGGACCCCACGGAAAAATTCTAGCTAGCTAACTACAGCGGGGACTGCCCCCGACGTCGGTCCGCCTCAAGAAGCGTCAGGCGTGGTACAAAGAGCGAGTCCCCAGATTCCCCAGTTCTCCCGCCTGAGACTTCCCTGCCGCAGGCTGACACTGAAATGGGAGACCTAGGATTCGCCTGGCAGAAGACAGAAAGATAACAATTCCTGCTCAAAAAGACTGAGCCATGCTTCCTCCAAGGGGAAGGTGGGCGGAGGTACCTCTGCAGAGCTGTTCTCGAAGATCTACTGTTACGGTAAGTTCTTACGTAACTGTACTATCTTACTTCGAGACACAGCTCTTGCAGCAGGTTACACCATTAGGACTGATTCCCAAGCAGTAACGCTGTCAGAAAATCCGGGAGGAGGAAATTAAAGGATAAAAAACAGGTCCTGAACCTAGGACAGGAGACCCTGAAGTACGGCCAAACCAAAACCAGCCCTTCGCCGAGAGGCGATGTCCAGGCTATAATGCCTGATAAAGGTATGCACAGAACTCCAAGTGGCTGCAGCGCATATAGCAGAAGTGGAAACATTTTTGAGCGCTGCAAAGGAAGTAGCCACCCCTCTAGTGGAATGACCCCGGACTGTACCCGGGAGGGGCTTTTGTTTGATACCATAACAGTGAGAAATACACTGGACAAGCCAGCGAGAAAGGGACTGTTTGGATACTGATTGGCCCATCATTCTCTCAGAGAAGGAAATGAAAAGCTGCTCAGAACTACGAAAGGACTGAGTTCTGTTGAGGTAAAACCTCAGGCTCGCGTGAACATCCAGGGTATGGAGCAGAGCCTCCTCTATTAGAGTAGTTCGGGAAGTAGACCGGAAGGTCGATATCCTGGTTCAGAGTGAGTGAAGAAACCACCTTAGGCAAGAATTTAGGGTTCGTCCTCAGGGATACTCTGTCCCGGTGGAAAACTAAATAAGGCTCTTTGCACATGAGAGCGTGAAGTTCAGAAATTCTTCTTGCCGAGGTAACAGCAACTAAAAACAACGTTTTCCACGACAGAAAACGTAGCTCGCAATCCGCGGCAGGTTCAAAGGGGGGAAGCGTGAGCTGTTCAAGGACAAAAAGCAAATCCCATGGAGGCACAGGGTCTCTAATAGGAGGCCTAAGGTGCAACACTCCCCTAAGAAATTCCCGAGAGGCGTCCACCTGAGCCATAGTACGATTTCCCACCGGAGGTGGTAATTCAAATGGCACAGAGGTGCACTTAATAGAGGAGTAGGCTAGACCCGAATGAAAGAGGGAGAGCAAATATTCTAATATTACTCCCACAGGACAACCTAGGGGGAAAGGTCGCGCTCGCGACCACATACACAAAAACGGGCGCCATTTCATGATGTGACGCCGCAAGCTGCCGGCTTTCTGGCTGCAGAAAGGACTTCTGCAACCTCTTGCGAGACCCCGTGACGCAAAATGGCTATGTCTCTAGGAGCCAAGCATGCAGGTTCAAGGAACGTAGGTCCGGGTGGACAAGTGAACCCTTCTCCTGAGACAGTAAGTGGGAGCTGAGCGGCAACGGGAGCGGGGGTTCCCGAGATAGTTGAATCAACAAAGGGAACCAAATCTGTCTGGGCCAAAATGGGGCCACTAGGATCAATATTGCGTGCTCCCTGCGCAGTTTGAGAAGAACTCTCTGGATCAACGGGAAAGGAGGGAAAGCGTAGAGGAATCTGTTGGCCCAGGAGAGGGATAACGCGTCTCGCCAGAAAACACCAGGCCCTGGATCTAGCGAGCAAAAATTGGGCAGTTTTGCGTTGGATGGGGAGGCGAACAAGTCTAGATCTGGAGTTCCCCATCGAAGAAACAGATTCTCTGCTACCTCTTGAAGGAGTTCCCATTCGTGGACTCTGGCCTGAGAACGACTCAGGCCGTCTGCAACCGTGTTGTCCACTCCGGGAACGTGCACAGTGATCAGATTCGCGCCGTGTCTGATTACCAAATCCCACACTCTCATGGCCTCCCTGCAAAGGGGGTAAGAGTGTGCGCCTCCTTGTTTGTTGAGGTAATACATCACCGCCGTGTTGTCTGTCTGAAGTAGAAGAGTACACGGTGGGATAACTGACTGAAAGGCCTGCAGGGCATAGAGGACCGCCTCATTTCCAGCACGCTGATGTGAAGGTGAGCTTCCATCTGGGTCCACGCATCTGGGACTTTACCCCGTCCAGGTGTGCCCCCACCCAAGACCGAAGCGCCTGTGGTGAGGGTGACCTCGGGACGGGCGCAGTGAACGGGATGCCTGATGAGAGCGACCCTGGGGCTAGCCACCACTGCCAGTCTTGAATCACTGAATTGTGAGTCTGACCGGATGCTGCAAGTGGTCTTGCCTTTGGTCCCATTGCACTTTGAGCATCCACTGAGTAATGAGCATGTGGAGTCTTGCGAAAGGGACAGTAGGAATGGCCGCAGCCATGTGTCCGAGCAAGCAAAGGACCGACCTGGCAGGTACAACCTTGCTTAGTGATAGGTCCCTTATGAGGGATCTGATGCGCCCCGCCTCTGTCGGCCGGAAGAAAGGCTCTTCCCGAACAGTGTCCAGAACTGCTCCTATGAACTGCAGTTTCTGCGACGGTACCAGGAGACTCGTAATTTATGAGGATGCCCAGGATCGGAACAGATCCTGGGTGCTCTTGATTGCAAGAAGCAACGCTCTCTGGAGGCGGCCATGAGAAGCCAGTCGTCCAGGTACGGAACACGTAGTGGCCCTGTCTCCTCAGAGACGCTGCCACGACTGCCATGCACTTGGTAAAGACCCTCGGTGCGGAAGACAGTCCGAAAGGAAGGGCTCGGAACTGAAGGTGGTGGTCGAGAAACTCGAAGCGCAGGAACCTCCTGTGCGCCTGAGCCATAGGGATGTACAGGTAGGCATCCTGCATGTCTAGAGACGCTAAAAAGGCGTCCTGTTTGAGCATGGGGATAAGACCTGGAAGGGTCACCATGCGGAATCTCTTGTAAGTGACCGACACATTGAGGTCGCTGAGGTCCAAGATTGGACGGAGGTCCCTGTTTTCTTGGGAACCAGGAAGAAGTGGAATAGTATCCTAGTCCTCTGAGCTCGGGACGCACTTCATCGCCCCTTCGTAGTAGCGCGCGAGTACTTTGCCAGATCAAGGCTTTGTGCTGACCCTGATACCGGGAGAGCAAAGGAGGCCTCGAGGGTGGCTTTCCCGTGACTCTATAAAGTGGCCTAGACTGACCAACTGAAGAACCCACCTGTCGGTGGTAATGGCCTGCCATCCCGGCAGGAAGTTCGCAATGACCCCGACTATAAACTCCCGTTGATCCTGAGGTGCGGGGGCCGCAAGGAGTCAGGCTGTGGCGGCAGATGGACCCGCTGGCTGGGCCTGCCTAGGAGAACGCTGGCCTCGGCTGGCGGGGTGTTTGCCCTGGGCTCTACGAAAACCAGAGCCCCTCTGAGGTGCAGTGGAGTGGGTCTGTTGCCTCTACGTCCGCGCACGAAAACGGCTTTGGTTCCTTCGAAAGGAACCAAGCTTAGGTCGGTACATGGCCTGAACCGACCTTACCGCCTTCCCGGCCTCTTGGAGTTTGGTAAGGATCTTTTCTGTAGGATTACCAAACAATACTTCTCCCTCAAAAGGGGCGTCCAAGATGTTCTTTTGGACGTCCGGGGTAAAACCGGAGACGCGCAACCAAGAGTGTCTCCGGAGGCAAACGCCAGAAGCTGCTGCTCGGGCCGATGAGTCCGCTGGAGTCACACGCTGCTCTAGCACTTGGGTCCCCACGCCTGAACCTGCACGGAGGAGCTGAAGCATCTCCTCCTTCTGCTCACCTTCGGCATCTTTTCAGCTGCTTCCAGACCCTGTTCCCACAAAGCGCTCTGGAACTGAACCATGTGGGTTAAATAGTTCAGGGATCTGATGGCGCAGGTAGCGAAGCATACGTGGCGCTACCCAACGCGCCCAGTTGCTTGGACTCTGGGTCTGGTGGCAGGGTGCTCAAATGTTGTGGCCTCTGTGACCAGTCATGTGAGGCTGTGATGACCAGAGAATCGGCCTGAGGATGCTGCGCAAGTACTGGTCGTCCTTAGGAGCCTTGTACAAGCGATCAGCTTTCGTCTCTCGGGAGCGAGTGTGGACGCTTCACGGAGCCTTGGTGACGCCCACGAAGTGTCAACCAAGGGTGGTACCACCACAGGCTTGGGGTCCTTTTGTCAAGATATTTGGCGCAGTCGCACTCTTCGGGTCTAGTCTTCAGCATCCCATCCCATGTTCTCTTGTATATGTCTCATAATATCAAGGAACGAGGGATCATCCGAGGAGATCTAGGCATCTCACGTGGGTCCGGAGAAGGGATGGAGAGTGAGATGGGGATCTAGAGGGAGTAGTCTGATCCCGTGTCCTCCGCTGGAAGGCGTAACGCCGCGCCTCCTGGATCTCTTGGGGCTGGGTGATCCAGCAGAGGATTTCACGGAGGTCTCCGCTTATCAGGTCTCCCTGGAGGGGTTCTAGGCCCGGGAGGAGGAACGCGCCCGCCGACCCCGACGGCGAAGGGGGGCAGGAACCGGAGTAGGAGGAGGAGGAGGAGGAGGAGTAGGAGGAGGGGGGGACCATGTCTTTTTTAATGGTATCCCACCAGTAGGTGAACAGATCTTTCACCTCCACTAGAGAGGCCCGACGACGGCCCGGGTGCCGGTGGGCGGTCGTCGGGTCCCGGCGTCGGCTCCACAGGGGGCTCTGGTAATGGCGAGGGATCCCTGGGAGTACCTACGGGACCGGGTCGCCTGGCCTGGTCCTCGGGCTGCTCTAGGTCCTCCTCCGATAGAGGCTCCTGACCGATGTCGGTCGGAGGCAACAGGGCCTTCTTCTTTCAGGAGGGGCGGGCGCCGTCCCTACCAGCGCCCGCTGATGTAATGGCCGGCGCCGGGCCGACGGCGGCTCCAGGAAGAAGGGTGCACGGCTGACGGCTGTCGAGCCGGCATCTGGGCTACAGGCCTTTTTAAAGGCGTGAGCTCCAACGTCTTGCGTGGAGGCACCGACGAAGACCTGACGTCGGGTACCGAGGAGCGGGAACCCGACTTGCGGTGGTGATGGTGTCGCTCCCGGACTTCGCAAGGCCCTGGAAGGGGAGGAAGGCTCTGGATTCTCCTGAGATGAAGGTCTTTGATTGCAGCCGGGAGATTTCAACCGGAGCTACGGACCTCGAACCCTAGAAGGGGACCTGAAGGGGCCTTCTCCTCTCTTCTCCGCTTGTGGACCCTGGAGCTTTCCCCTTGGAGGACATGGTCTTCAGTTGTTCCTCCAGAAGAAAACGCCTGAAAGCCCTCTGACGCCGGATCCGGCACGCTATTGAACCCTTGGCAAGAAGGACAGGCCCGGTATCGTGGTCTGGGCCTAGGCACCGGACGCAGGCCGGTGGGGGTCCTTGAACGGATCTGCTTTCCACAAGCGCACTTGAAGGATGGCCCGAGTTGGTGATGACATCAAGATCTTGCTTGAAGAGGATTCTGAAGATTTTCAAAATTTTATCGAAAAAGAACTATTCACGCTGCGGCGCTAGACTAGTAACCCGAGGGGTCAGGTAGCTAAGTCGACGGCGGAAAAGAACTGGGAATCTGGCGGACCGCCTTCTTTGTACCACGCTTGACGCCGGAGGGCGGGACTGACGCCAGGGCGGTCCGCTGTAGTTAGTTAGTTAGAATTTTTTGGTCCTGGCGCTTCGGCGGCTTCAGTCCTATCGAACCTGCTGCAAGAGCTGTGTTCGGCAAGATCTACTGTTACAGTAGATCTTCGACAGGAACTCTTGCAGCAGGTAATATCATTAGGACTGAAGCCGGCAGGCGTCAGGACCCTACGGAAAACTTGTAGCTAGCAGTACAAGGCAAGGGACTGCCCCCGATGTCGGCTCCACCCGACATCAGACATGGTATAAAGGGGGTGGTCCCCTGGCGCCACCCCAGTTCTCCCACCAGAGACCCAGCTACAGGAAAAAAGGAGAACTGGACAGCAAATCCCCACTCTGGCTGGAACTCATGACCCCCTGTTAAAAGGATACCGGGAGATGGAGGGTGGGAAAGCCACCTGCTGCAAGAGCTCCTCTCGAACATCTACTGTTAAGGTACGTTCTTACGTAACTGTACTATCTGTCTTCGAGGGTGGAGCTCTTGCAGCAGGTAAAACCATTAGGATTGAGTCCCAAGCAGTAGAAAGGATAGGCCCAGGTCTGAAAGGGTGGTAGGCAGGTAAACCGAAGCTTAGGTAGAACAAGATCTCCTCAAGAGAGTAGGCCCTGAAGGACTGCCAGTCCAAAACCTGATCTCCTTCTGGAAGTTACCATCCTGGGAGTGGGTCCCAGGGTGGTAGCCTGGGTAAAACATTGGCTGGACAACAGGACACAAAAGGTAATTGTAAATGGAGTCCACTCTGAAGAAAGAGGGGTTACTAGTAGGGTACCACAGGGTTCAGTATTGGGTCCAGTTCTTTTTAATGTCTTTATAAGTGACGTTGCAGAGGGACTGGAAGGAAAAGTATGCGTCTTTGCAGATGACACAAAGATCTGCAACAGGGTTGATGCACAAGGAGGCGTGGAAAGGATGAGAAGGGACTTGGCAAGGTTGGAGGAATGGTCAGAAGTATAGCAGCTTGGATTCAATGCAAAGAAGTGCAAAATAATGCACTGGGAAACAAAAACCCAGGGGAAGATTACACAATGGGGAGGGGAGGTAGTAACAACAACAAAAATGGAAAGGGACCTGGGGGTAATCATATCAGATGACCTTAAGGTTAGCAAGCAATGTGAGAAGGCAGTAAGGAGGGCTGGGGGTATACTGAGATGTATATGGAGAGGCATCACCAGCAGAAAACAGGAAGTTGTTATCCCTCTGTACAGACAATTAGTGAGATCCCATCTGGAGTACTACATCCAGTTCTTGAGACCCCATCTCCGCAAGGACATAGACGGGATAGAGGCAGTCCAGAGGAAGGCAACTAAAATGGTGCAGGGTCTGCAAGAGAAGCCATACGAGGAGAGACTAAAGGAGCTTAATATGTATACCCTTGAGGAAAGGAGGGAGAGGGGGGATATGATAGAAACTTTTAAGTACCTCAGTGGAATCGCCTATGTCGAAGAGAGTAGCATCTTCCAGAAAGAGATGTGCAAGAACAAGGGACACAATTTAAAGATGGGGGGTGGTTCAGGGCAATGTGAGGAAGTATTTCTTTCAGAGAGAGGGTGGTGGACACATGGAATAGCCTTCCTGAGGAGGTTGTGGGGTCTAAAACTGTGGGAGAATTCAAGAATACATGGGACACACATAAGGCAATTCTTGTTGGGGGTAAGAAGAAATAGGCTGTTGGTTAACTAGGATCTGCAGCTTATCCTGTAGGTAGGGAAATGGGCAGACTAGGTGGGCCAAGCAGTCCTTATCTGCCTTCAAAGTCTATGTTTCTAAGCTATATCCAGACTATAGTGTCTGACGAACGTAAGGACTGAAGTCCATGTCACGGCAGCACATATATCCGCTGAGAAAACATTCTTGAGCGCTGCAAAGGAAGAAGCCACTCCTCTGGTGGAGTGGCCTTTAACAGCATCCGGACAAGCCCTCCCGCGGTGCTGATAACAATAAGATATGCAATCCACCAACCAACGGGCTAGTGACTGCTTGGACACAGGAGCCCCTAACATACGCTTAGCATAGGAGACGAACAACTGGTCCGTCGACCTAGAGGAGTGAGTCCTGTGGAGGTAGAACCTAAGAATACGGTGAACATCCAAGGTGTGCAACAGTGCTTCACCTTGGTTAGAAGCTTTGGGGTAATACACTGGAAGGTTGATGTCCTGATTGAGGGTCAGGGTGGACACCACCTTCGGCATGAACTTGGGACTGGTTCGCAAGTTCACTCTATCCTTGTAAAAAACGATGCAAGGTTCTTTGCACATCAGAGCCTGGAGCTCAGAAATCCTTCGAGCAGAGGTAACAGCCACCAGCAGTAAGGCCTTCCAGGAAAGGAAGTGCATCTCGCACGAAGCTGCGGGCTCGAAGGGAGGGAGAGTGAGCTTTTCCAAAACAAAAAGGAGATCCCAAGGGGGAATGATGTCCCTCCTTGGGGGTTTGACGTGCAATACCCCTTGCAAGAAGGTCTTGCAGGCCTCCAATTGAGCTAGAGACTTATCTCCTATAGGAGCATGATATGTGGAGACCGCACACATGTGAACCTTGATAGACGAGTAACTCGGGCCTAAATCTAGGAGGTGACAGAGATGCTCTAGCATGTGCCTGACCAGACAACCCAAAGGATCTAGGGCTCATGCCGAAGCCCATAGGCAGAAGTGCTTCCATTTGAGAGTGCAGGCAGCCCTAGTGGAAGGCTTCCTTGCTGCTACCAAACTCTCTGCCACCCTGCCCAACACTCCTAGAATCTCCTCTGCTAGGACTGCAGGAGCCACGCATGCAAGTGAAGAGAGTGAAGAGCCGGATGAACAGGAGTTCCCCGATCTTGAAAGAGCAAGTGGGTGGAGAGAGGTAACTGCACTGGAGGTTCCTGAGACAGTTGCTGGAACAGCGGGTACCAGATCTGTCGAGGCCACAGAGGAGCCATCAGAATCATTCTGGCTCCCTCTGACTGCAATTTGAGCAGTACTCTCTGCATGAGCGGAAAAGGAGGGAAGGCGTACAGAAACTTCCCCGTCCAAGAGAGGGACAATGTGTCTCACCAGAAAACACCAGGTCCTGGAGCGAGCGAGCAAAAATTGCGTAGTTTGGTGTTGAATGGGGACGCAAAGAGGTCCAACTCTGGAAGGCCCCAACAGTCAAACAGGTCGTCTGCGACCTCCTGGAGCAGTTCCCACTCATGGCGGAGACAAACGGAGCGACTGAGACTGTCGGCAAGAATGTTCTGGACCCTTGGGAGGTGAACCGCCACGAGGTCCACGCCATGTTCTACTGCCCAGTCCCACACTCTCATGGCCTCTCTGCAAAGGGGTAAGAAAGCGTCCCGCCTTGCTTGTTGATGTAAAAAAACCACTGGTGTGTTGTCCAACTGCACCAGAAGAGAACCCTGGGAAACTTGACTCTCTAATGCTGACAGAGCATTCAGAACCGCTCTCATTTCCAGGACATTGATGTGCAGAGAGCGTTCTGTGTCGAACCAAGTCCCTTGGGTCCTGTGAACCCCTAGATGGGCCCCCCCACCCCAACAGGGAGGCATCCTATGTCAGGGTTTGGAATGGAGGTGGTCTGCAGAAAGAGACCCCCCCCTTCCAGATTGTCCCGGTGAAGCCACCATTCGAGATAATGGTAGGCCACTTTTGAAAGCCGGATCTGAAGATTCAGGTTGTCCACAGCTTGGTCCCACTACACTTTGAGGTGCCACTACAACATCCTCATATGAAGCCTGGCTAATGGGACAGTGGCGATGGCTGCCGCCATATATACCCCAACAGCTGCAGTACCGCTCGGGCGGGAGAGGAGGGCCTTTCCTGAAAGGCCCTCACCAGGTCCTGGAGGCGCTCTATCCTGTCCGAGGGCAGGAAGGCACGCCCTTCCCCTGTGTCCAGGATAGCTCCTATGAACTGCAGCCATTGAGATGGCCTTGGCTGAGACTTCGGCCAGTTCACTGTGATCCCCAGGGAAGAGAAAAGAGCCTGCGTTTGACTGAGGGCGATTGCTAGCTGCCCCTCCGACTGGCAGAAAGGAGCGAATCGTCCAGGAAGGGGTAAACAAAGAGGTCTCTCTTGTGGAGGGCTGCAGCTACCATTGTCAGGCACTTTGTAAAGACCCTGGGAGCTGCCGAAAGTCCGAAAGGGAGGACCCTGAACTGGAAGTGCTCTTCTCCGAGACGGAAGTGCAAGAACCTCCTGTGCTGTTTCCAGATTTTGATATGCAGGTAAGCCTCCTGCATGTCAGGAAAGCACAGTCCTGAAATGGAGAAATAATAAGATTAAATATTTAGGAGTAAATATTCCCCAGAAATTGGAACATTTGGAATTGTTTAATTTAGAGCCCCTATCAACAGAGACAGAGAATTTAGTCGGGAATTGGACACATCAGGAATTCTCTTTTTCAGCTCGAATACAAGCTATTCGGATGACCTTATTTCCTAAGATATTATATTATTTCCAGACTTTGCCGATTATTCCATCACAATTCTACTTTGCATCCTGGGCTAGAATCTTTTCGAGATATGTGTGGGCAGGACAGCGGCCTAGGGTCAGATGGTCTCTGTTACAGTTACCAGTGGCAAAGGGCAGTTGTAATCTTCCAAACCTTTGAGATTACCATAAGGCAGTAACATGTAAAATAGTGATGACATGGCTGAATCCTCAGATAGAAAAACCATGGAAATTTACTGAATTTATACTAAATGATTTAGTAAATATTATCCCTATTATATTTGCCCCCAAAACGCTTATCCACAGTTACAAAACGTTACATTTGGAACTCGTTATACGTTAAAGGCTTGGTTTGAGCTAAGGGCGTCTACTACATTAACTGAAGTTTTTGGTTATTTTAAACCAATAGGTACAGGAAGTGTATCTTCGGAGATAAGAGCTGTCTGAGCTAGCTGGCGAAGATGGCGGCCACGCTGGGCTGCCGTCTGTGAGCTCTGGACTTTGGCTCGGACTGCTTCCTAATTCTATTATAATTTCATCATCTTTTATCGTTTTTATTATTTTACATCGTTTCTCATTATTTATCGTTACTGTTTTTAGTCTTAAGCCATATTACCGCTCATTACTGCAGTTGTTATAGCCGGTTGCTACTATTACTACTATTGCTTTGCTATTTAAAAGCTGAGACGCTTTTTGATCATTCAAAAAAGACTAGAAGAGATTAGAGAGACTGACCTGCGTGGAGTCCCTTGGTTTGCTGGCTTGTGGTTTGCCGTGGGCTGCTCGTTGTGAGTGGTGTATCGGGCACTGATTTCTGGTTTGGATTCTGTGGGGGATTCGGTGGCTTGCAGCCTGGAGGTTCAGCGGCCGCTTTTTCAGGCGGTATAATAGAAGGAGTGACCAGCGGTGGAGCTGCAGTTTCAACTCGGGGATATAACTTAGCCAGACCGTAGGAGAAGAGGTTGCCGGCTCCTAGTGTGTGTGGACCTATCGGAAAGAGGAAGTGGATGGCGGGATAGCGGGCAGTGAAGACTGGTAATAATCCTTTCCCACAATTTGGAGGTTTTGGTTCCCCGGTCCAGACGGGGAGATGGGTTTCTCTGCCTCCGGAGGGTGGTGGGGTTTACTCTGCTCCCTAGGTGAGGCAGGGGCACCATCGGAGGGTGGTTCTGCCTGCCTCATCGTTGCGAGGGTTGGATGGAGCTGGAACTTACAGTGGAGTTATTCGTGGTGTCTGTCTGCTCGCTGCCTACAGGATTTTGGCCACTGGAAAATTTAAATATCCGGATTGAAGTTGGAACTGTGTGGACTGCTCGAATTGAAGTATTCTTGAACTCTTTTTTGTTTTTAGCCAGCGTGTGTTGACTATTGGAAAACCACTGGGAAACTTAAAACTGAGTTCATCTATAACTGTTTCAGCCTCGTGAGAGGAGACTGATAAATGTTTGGGCCATACTGAGTGGTGAGGGCACATAGGTGTGGACATAAAAAGACCCTGAACTCTTGTTTTGTGTTTGTTTTTGGGCAAATGAGGGTATTGGTTTTGGACTAAGGGGTTTTTAAAGTGATGGGCCAATTTCTATGTTAGGGGTTTTATAGGTGGAAAGCTCCTTCCCCCGGAGTGGTGAGAGTACTGTGGGTGGGGGCAGAAAGATAAAGCATTCTGATAATTTGAAAGCACAAACTTTGACACATTGATAGGGCATAATTTTGTTAATAGATGTTATATTTATATTTTGATATTTGAGTGTTGTATTTTTAGTTTTATTTAGAATTTTGTTATTTATATAAGTTTGAGTGGGGTTTATTACTGCTGATTGTGGTGTTAATTATGTGCTGGAACGATAATAGGACAGTCGGGTATTATTCCCCCTCTAGGCTCAGGGACCTCCGTCCTTTCTCTTGTCCTCCCCTGTCACCGGGAGTCTACAGAAGATGTAGGGCTCTGGGGATTGTGAGGGAGAGGAGGAGGGTTGGTGCTGGGCCTGGGGGGGGGGAATGGAAAGGAGCGGGTGCACAGGGATAGTGGGGTCAAGGAGACGCCCTGGGGCGAAATGGGCACAGAAAAGGGGACCTCCCTGTCTGGTGCCCATACCCAAGGGTTCTGATTATGATCAGCAGGTAAGGCGGTCATCTTCGGAGGTTCATCCTACTCGGGCGGTGTTGTGCAACGCCAGGTCCATTAAAAACAAGACGGCCGTTATAGCCGATCTTGTTGGGTCATCTGACCTGGCGTGTATCACCGAGACTTGGTTGGATGAAAATGCTGGGCCAGTTTTAGCAGCAGCAGTTCCAGCCAGGTACTTGATGATACACCGCCCGAGGCAGGATCGTAGGGCGGGGGTGTTGTCATATGTTTTAAGTCAGAACTGGGCCTGGTGAAGGTACCGGTGGGAGTCACCAGATCCTTTGAGTGTATCCTGGGCGAGGGTGTGGGGTGCAGGATACTTCTCTTATACCGTCCACCAGGTGACGAGAATGTTTTCCTGCAGGAAGTCGTGGACTTCATTGTCGACCTGACATTGGGGTTCCCCAGATGGTTGGTTCTGGGGGACTTCAATGCTTGGGTCAATGATGAACTCTCTCGTTTTGGTCAAGACTTCCTCCAGTTGATGATATCACTGGGCTTCACACAGGTTGTTTCCTCCTCGACCCATATTAGTGGACACTCATTGGACCTGGTGTTCCTTCTGGGGATGAGGATATCTGACTTGGTGGTGGAACCGGTCGGATGGTCCGACCATCACTCCATTAGGTTCAGTTTTGAGGCCACCCTTATTAGGTCAGCCCCTTCGGAGATGGTCCGGTACTGCCCTTTAAGGGGTGTGTCCCCAGATGACCTGATGGCGGTATTGGACCTTTCGGGCCTACCGATAGATTGCTCAGATCCAGGTGACCTGGTACATGCTTATAATAAGGCGGTGACAGGGCCCTGGATTCTATTGCACCTGTTCGTGTTCGTCCTCTCACTCTTCGCCCCAGGTCTCCTTGGTTCGATGAGACCATGAGGGAGTTGAGGAGGGTTGGACGAAGGCTGGAGAGGCGTTGTCGGAAGTCCGGTCTGGATGATGACAGACTTAGTTTGATGGACCATTATATGGCCTATCAACTGCAACTCTCTGAAGAAGGCAGAATTCCTATCCAGAGAGATAGCGGCTGCACAGAATAGACCAGCTCAGCTCTTTCGGACTGTGGACAGACTGTGCAATCCAGTCTGTCTTCAGCCCAGAACAGCTTTTTCTCAAGAACGGTGTGAGGAGTTTGCTCTCTTCTTTGCAGATAAGGTTGCCAAAATCAGATCGGATGTCCATTCTTCCCTCTCCAATGGGAGCGGTGATGGTCAGCAGGAGATGCTGAACACTCAGTTTGTATGGTCTGACTTCAGCCTCCCCAAAATCGATGATATTGTGATGATCATCCGAGCGTTGCGACCGACCAACTGTGATTTGGACCCTGGCCCCACATGCCTTTTAGTGGATTGTGTGGATAAAAATCGGCCTAGTCCTGGCTCTGATAGTCTGGAAGTCTTTGGAGAGGGGGATCTTTCCAGATCCCCTTAAAGACGCTATAGTTAAGCCTCTATTAAAGAAGTCCTCCTTAGACCCAGATTGTCTAGCAAATTACAGACCAGTCTCTAACTTACCCTTTGTGGGTAAAGTTATTGAGAAGTTGGCTGCAGTGCAGTTGGATGGTCATCTGACCAACAACAATATCTACGACTCTCTCCAGTCCGGATTTAGGAAAAGGCATAGTACAGAGACAGCACTTGTTCGGGTACTAAATGACCTCCTAATAGCGAGAGATCGTAGGACCCGTTCTATCTTGGTACTTCTTGATCTCTCTGCAGCATTCGACACTGTCGACCATGGTGTGCTGTTAGAGCGTTTGCGGTCCATCTATGGATTATCTGATACGGTCCTCAGGTGGTTTCGATCTTACCTCGAGGGTAGGACTCAGAGAGTGGTGTCGGGAATTTTTTCCTCGGCATCAGTCTCCCTATCCTGTGGGGTACCGCAGGGATCTATCTTAGCGCCTATGTTGTTTGCGGTGTATATGTTGCCATTGGGAGCGATTATTAGACGATACGGTTTGGGTTTTCATTGCTATGCAGATGACACCCAGCTGTATATGTCTTTTGTGCCCGGCCAGGATGCTGCCTTGTCGGTATTTAATAACTGCCTTGCCGAAATCCAAGACGGGATAAATGGGAGTTGGCTGAGGTTAAACCCGTAGAAAACTGAGGTGTTGGTCGTGGACAAAGGTCGCCGTGAGGCAGGTCTGCCAGATGGATCACCCTCAGGCTTATGGCTTGGGGGCGTTCAGCTGACGACCTCAGATCAGGTGCAGAATCTTGGCGTAACAATTTACAACCACCTGACGCTTAAATCTCAGGTGTCAGTGGTGGTCAAAACTTTTTCCATCTGAGGAACATCGCCAGGGTGAAGCACCTGGTTCCTCCAGAGGATCTTCCAACGCTGATCCACGCCGTCTACTCTCCCTCCTTGACTATTGCAACCCTGTACCTAGGGCTATCGGGGTTGAATCCTCGCCATCTGCAGCTAGTGCAGAATGCGGCGGCCAGGTTGTTGACTGGATCTTCTAGATCCAGCCATATAATGCCTGTGCTCCGCGGACTGCACTGGCTGCCAGTGTTTTGGCGAATCACCTTCAAGGTCGGTTTGCTGACCTATAAAGCCCTACACGATCAGGGACCTACTTACCTGAAAGAGCTCCTTTGCCCCTACTGTCCTTCCCGCCCCCTCCGATCCACTGACGAGGGATTGCTAGAGATTCCCAGGGTTCGTTTGAAAACTTCAGGGGCTAGATCATTTAGTTTTATGGCTTCGACCCTGTGGAATTCTCTACCTTGTCAGGTGCGAAATTGCCCGACTATCCTAAGTTTTAAAGGAGCTCTGAAGACCCACCTTTTTAGCATAGCTTTTAATGATTTACATTAGTTTTAATTTTGGTGTATTTATAGTTTTATGAAATTGTACAGGCGCTTTGGTTTTGAGAAAAGCGCCTTTTTAAAAATAAAGTTTGATTGATTGATCAAGAATGGCAGAAAAAAGGGCAGCTTTTGTTATATCAATACCTAGATGTAAATGGAGTATTGCCTTTTGCCACATTACAGGCAAAATATCAACTTCCCCATACACACCATTATAGATATTTACAGATTCGGTCATTTATACAGAAAGAATCAGCATTAAATACTCTGCCCTCTCTCATACCTATGTTGATGTCCCTTTTAAGAGATGTAATAGAAGGCAGAGAACAAGTTCATTTAATTGGACAAATATATAAAGCAATAAGATTTTTTTGGAAGGAATCCACTGAAGATATCTTAGAGAGATAGAATAGAGAATTAGGGACTCAGATAACTTATGAGAAATGGTTGGAACCTATTCCTCACTCGATGAAAGTATCACAGTCATCATACTGGTCAGAATATATATGGAAAGGCGTAGTAGATATTTTTATACTCCTGACAAAACTGCTAATTTTATATCTACGAGTTATGGCCTTTGTTGGAGAGAATGTGGAGAAAAAATGGCAAATATAACATTTTTTGTACCTGTCCAAAAGTTCCTCAATACTGGATAGATATTGAGAAGAGTATACAAAAAATGGTGGGCCCAGAAATTAATTTATCCAATCAGATGATTTTGCTTTATATTGGTGAAGATGGAAAAGTTCCACCAAGTGGAAATAAGTTATACCTGTACCTGGCAGCAGCTAAAAAGGTTATAACTTGCCTACGGCGAACAGCTAAAGTACCCACCCTCTCTAATTGCCATTCATTAATGATAGAGATATATTATCTAGAGAGAATAGTAGCATCTAGAGCTGGAAGGATGTCACGATTTGAGCTCCAATGGAGACCACGGGTTTTCTATATCTCACCTCTAGATGAAACATTTGTTCCCTGATAGAGCCATTTGAAAGTCACCAATTTTTGTAAGATATGAATTCTGATCAAGTGTCATTTGATATATAACAGAATGATGTTATAGAAACATGAATTGCCAACCCGAAGAACATTCCATGTATTGTAAGACAAAACAGCAATACTGTATAGATTAACTCCTGCTGTCATATATATAATTACATAAACAACAATAAAAAAAAAAAGAAAGCACAGCCAGTCCCCTGATTGGAGCAGAGAAAAGAGGCCTGTCAATGTTAGCATGCGGAACCTCTGATACTTGACCGAGAGGTTGAGCACGCGGAGGTCCAAGATATGACAAAGGTCTCAAGTCTTTTTCAGGACCAGGAAAAAGCGGGAGTAGAAGTCCCTGCCCATCTGGGCCGGTGGAACCCTTTGAATAGCTCTCTTCTCCAGAAGCAGCGAGACCTCTGCCTGAAGGAGGCTGAGGTAGTCCGTTGGACAGCGGGACATAGGGGGTGGTGGGTTGTCCAGAGGTATAGAGATGAACTCCATGGCATACCCTGATCAAATGGTTTCCAGCACCCACCGATCTGCGGTGATGCTGGACCACTAAAGCGGGTACAGCGCAAAACGCCCTCCTACCTGCTCGTTCCACCTGTCCCCGATGGGAGGAGGGCTGGGGGGGTGGTGTCAGGAAGGAGGAACGGGAGGGGCCGGGGCCCTGGGTGCCTTGGATTGCTTTGGGCCTTGGGAGGGGGGCTGACCCCGTCTACGAAACCCCTTCCCTTGGGGCTGCTTTCCGGACTGACCTTGGCATTGGCGAAAAGGACGCTGGCGGTTACCCTGCAGCTGGGACTTGTACATACGATGTACATCCACTACCGCCTTGCCTGATTCTTGAAGGCCCCTGACCATTTGCTCCACCTCTGGACCGAAAAGCACCAGACTCTGAAACGGGGAGTCCAGGACAGAGCCCTGAAGGTCTTGCTGGAAGCCTGTCAGTCTGAGCCAGGACTGTCTCCTCATACAAATGCCTGATGCTGCGGCCCTAGAAGCCATGTCCACCGCATCACAGAAGCATCTGAGTGCGTGCTTGTCAACATCTAGACCTGACTAGGCACAAGCCAGAATCTCCTGCATGGAGTCAGAGTCTGGGAGGGTCTGCCAACTCCATGGTTTTCCTCCTAAAGGACTGCTGGTAGGAGATCATGTGGGCCATGAAGTTAAGGGATCTAATAGATCCAGTAGCAGAGGAGAAGATTTTCCTTCCCCAGCCATCCAATTTTTTTGAGATGGGGTCGGGAGGTTGCGAGCTGAGGTGCTTGGGCCAGGTCTCTCCCGTGGGCAGCTGTGAGGACCAGGGAATTTGCCTTGGGTTGCTCTGCCAGGAATGGCTCTGACCTGGGAGGCTTATACAACCTATCCGCCTTCCTCGGAACTGCTGGGACAGAGGAAGGAGTCCTCCAGGTAAGGCGAGTGACGTCCTCGAAGGGCTCAATAAATAGGGATGACCAGCAGCTTAGGCACCTTCTCCCCTAGGAACTTAGCTAACCGCTGGTGCTCCAGGTTGAGAGCCTCCGTATCCCACTGTTAAACAGTCTGGATATGCCTTATTATATCGAGGAACGAAGGGTCGTCCGGGGGGTTGGGAGCGTGACGGGTCCCTGGGCTCTGGGAATGGTGGCAGAAAACCATCTCCTGAGTAATCCGAGCCCGAACCAGCATCATCAGTGGAAGAGGATGATCGGGGAGATGATGGAGACGGGGAAGGAGACCTCTTTCTGTGCTTCTTCTTAGGGTGTGGAGGAGGGTGATCTCCCAACTGATCTTAGTCTGGTGTGGGAGAAGGACCCATGGATGGTGGTGTGGGGACCTTATCTTGCAGGAGGTCCCCTTTGACTGTATTCCACCAAGAGGTGAATAAATGCCCAATATCCACCACCAGGATCACAGCCGGGGCAGGCGCCGGTTTAGATGGCCCGAGCACCTGACTGTCAGGGGCGGGCATCTGGGGATGGGGCGCCCCATCCGGAGTGCCTGGCATCAGGTCCAGAAGACTGGCATCTGAAGATCGGCGTCCGGTACCCGACGGCTAATGGCCGGCATCCGGCCGGCGTCTTGGGGGATGTCAGCTAGCGTCTGGCCCTTTGGGGGAGGTGCAGACGGCTGATCATCATCCGGCGACCGTCCCGTATCTGGTATCAGAGAACGAGTCGTTGGGGTAGGCAACCAACTGGTAGGTCTGGCGTCAGGAGTAGGACATACCTTTGCCGATGGTGGGGGAGTCCGAGCCCGTGCGTCCCCTTGCCTACTAGAACTTTCCTCAGATCATTTTCTCTTCTCAGAAGAACTAGGCCTGTCCAGGACCCTGGGCAGGCCTTCCTGGGCCGACCCTGTAGATCTGTGAGGTTGGTGAGCCAGGGAGGAGGATCGATGTCCCTTCGAGGCAGACTCCTTTTGGGCACCCTGAGAAGGGGTGTGAGTGGCCTTGGAAGAACGGGAAGACTCAAACAGCAGGAACCGAGCCGGACCTCTGCGAGGAAGACGATGACGGCACCGGTTTGGCAGGCGAACGATGGCGGGATTCGGATCTGGCCCTATCCTTCTGCTTGTTATGCTTTTCACCCAACGTCTTAGCTCTGGAAGGGGACCCTCTGGCAGGAGAGGAGGAGCTGGCTCTGGAACCTCTCTGCATCGCTGCAAGCTGCTTCTCTAACAAGAAGGTTTTGAGGGCGTGAGCTCTTTTGGCACGCGTCTTTTGATTGAACCATTGGCAGTGTCTGCAGGAATCCGTCTGGTTGTCTAGGACTAGACAGATGAGGCAGGCCGCGTGGCCGTCTTTGGCCGGGATCTGCTTCCCGCAGGCACACTTAGACTTACGTCGCGGTGGAGAGGGCAACGACATAAATAAGGCGTTAGATTAGGTTAATTGAAAAGATAAATGAAAGCGACTTATCTTGGTGTTCGATGCTGTCGACTGCAAGCGAGGCGTCCGTGGGTCGACAGCAGGAAAAGAACTGGGATGGTGCCAGGGGACTGCCCCCTTTATACCACGTGTAACGTCGGGTGGAGCAGACAGCAGGGGTGGTCCCCTGCCTCGTACTGCTAGCTACAAGTTTTCCGTGGGGTCCTGACACCTGCCAGATTCAGTCCTAATGGTATTACCTGCTGCAAGAGCTCCACCCTCGAAGACAGATCAGGTACTCCAAAACTGAATTAACCAGACAGACTAACGGGTCCACCTCTTGTCTGTGGCCCAGATATAGAAACGTTTCCACTTCATCGTGTAAGTGGCCCTGGTGGCAGGCTTGCGTGCCTCTACCAGAACTTGTGCAACCTGATCGGACACACCGAATATGGCTTTAGCTTCGTCCTGAGGCGCCAAGCATGCAGGTGAAGAGTACGCAGAGTCGGGTGTATCAGGGACCCACTGACCTGCGACAGGAGGTGAGAGGATAGTGGAAGAGGCAGCAGAGGTTCTGCCACTAAACGCTGGAGTAAGGGAAACCAAATCTGACGAGGCCATAGTGCAGTGATCAGAATGAGGCTGGAGAGTTCTGACTGCGCTTTGAGGAGGACCTTCTGTAACAGCGGGAAAGGAGGGAATGCATAGAGAAACCTCCCTTTCCAGCAGAGAGACAATGCATCTTGCCAAAAAGCTCCAGGCTCTGAACCTAGCGAGCAGGAATTAGGCAGTTTTGCAATGAAGCGTGACGCAAAGAGATCCAAGTCTGGTGCCCCCCACTGGCAGAAGATGTGATCTGCAACCTCTTGAAGCAGTTCCCACTCGTAGGCTTGCGACTTTGTCCTGCTGAGCATATCGGCCAGTACATTTTGTTCCCCCGGAACGTAGACTGCTGACAGCGAGAGGTGGTGCTCCAGAGCCCAGTCCCACTCTCGCATGGCTTCCCGGCAGAGGGGATAAGAGTGTGCGCCACCCTGCTTGCTGATGTAGAACATCACCGAAGTGTTGTCCGTCTGAACCAAGAGGTGGCCCGGAACTAGGACCGAGACCAGGGCTTGAGGGGGCATAGAGAAGCGCTCTCAGCTCCAGAACGTTGATATGCAGATTTTCCTCTATTGGAGACCAAGAACCTCGAGTGCGATGTGTCCCCAGATGAGCGCCCCATCCCGCAGACGAGGAGTCTGTGGTCAGAATCTGGGATGGTGTCCCCACGTGAAATGGGATGCCTGCCAGCAAATTTTTGGATGACATCCACCAGTGTAATTCCCAGCGGACAAGCTACGAGATCTGGATTGAGGTGTCTAAGCTGTCTAACATTTGATCCCACTGGACCCTTAAGGACCACTGGATGATTCTCATCCATAGACGTGCAAGAGGGACCGAAACTATGGTGGTGGCCATATGCCTTAACAGCCTAAGGAGGAGTCTTGTGGGGACTCTTGAGGCTGAAGAGATTTGAGACGCCAAGACCTGAATGTGACCCGCTCTGTCGGTGGGAAGAAACACCTTCCCCAAGAGTGGTATCCAGAAGAGCTCCGATGAATTGGAGGGTGTGAGTTGGGATCAGATGAAATTTGTCCCTGTTGATGGTAATCCCCAGATGTTGAAACAGCGAGATGGAATCCCGAATAGTTTCCAACAGGAGAGACCTGGAGGGAGCCAGGAGGAGCCAATCGTCCAGATAAGGGAACAGAAAGTGGCCCCATCTCCATAGTGCCACGGTGACTACTGCCAGGCACTTGGTGAAGACTCTGGAGGCCAAAGAGAGACCAAAGGGAAGAACTCGAAACTGATAGTCCTTGTCTTTGAACTGAACCTGAGAAATCTGCGATGGTTTCTGGCAATAGGGATATGCAGGTAAGCGTCCTGCATGTCCAGGGATGCCAACCAGTCCCCTGCCGTGATGAGCGATAGGAGAGTGAGAAGGGAGACCATCCTGAATCTCTTGTAGGAGACCCATTGGTTCATATTGCTGAGGTCCAGAATGGGTCTGAGGTCTCCTGACTTTTCTGGAACTACGAAGAAGTGGGAGAAAAACCCTTTCTCTCTTTCGGCCGGTGAAACCGGCTCGATGGCCTTTTTTTCTAGAAGGGATAAAATCTCCCTTCTGACCAACTCTCGGTGTTCCCTTGGATAACGGGATGGGGGTGGTGGTCTGTCTGGTGGAAGAGTGTCAAACTCTATGGAGTGCCTGAACTCCACAAGATCGAGTACTCACTGGTCAGAGGTCACTTGACCCCACGCATCCACGTAGAGGGAAAAGCAGCTTCCGACCGCTCCCCTGACTGAACGTCAAGGGAAGGAGGGTAGCCTGGATAGTCAGGCGGTGAGGGAAGGGGGGCAGCAGTGGCTGCTTTGGCCTGTCTAGAGAAGGAAGTAGAAGATCCTCTGGCTCCTCCCCAGCAACTGAAGCTGCCTCGCTGCGAATGCTGTTGGAAGCGAGGCTGTTGAAGCTGATGTCCCCCAAGGCCACGAAAATGAGGCTTACGAGCTCGCCCCTGTTTTGGGCGGTACATGGACTGCATGGTTCAGATAGCCTTGTCCTGCAGCCTGGTGATGATCCACTACGTGTCTTCACCAAAGAGCACGGAGCCCTTGAAGGGAGCATCCATTATGTTTGTCTGGACATCTGGATCGAACCCAGAAACCCGAAGCCACACATGGCGTCAGAAGCAAATGGCAGTGGCAGCCACCCTAGAGTAGGCATCCGCAGAGTCATAGGCCGACCTCAGAACATGGGTACCCACGTCTGAGCCAGTCTGAAGTAACTTGACAAGCTCTGCCCGCTGAGAGCAATCAGGCATGCTCTACACTATGTCCAACCCGTTCCCAAAGGGCGTTCTGAAATTGGACCATGTTTGTCAGGAAGTTTAGGCTCCAGATACTGCAAGTGGCAGCAGAGTGCACCTTGCGGCCCATAGAATCCAGCTGCTTTGATTCTCTGTCAGGCGGCTGGGTGCTCAGGTGTTATGGCCTCTGCGAATGGTCCTGAGCTGCCGAAATCACCACAGAGTCCACTGCGGGTGGTTCGTCCAAAAAGGGATGGTCCGGAGTGTGCCCAGTAAAGACGATGAGCCTTTTTGGGCACGGCAGTGGAGGAGTGAGGGCACTTCCAGGTCGCACGGGTGACATCCTCAAAGGTGTTGACCATGGGAGGGATGACCACCGGCTTAGGGTCTTTTTGGTGGAGGTATTTAGCCAACCGCAGTCGCTCGGGGTCCAGGGCCTCAGTGTCCCAGCCCATGTTGGCCTGGATGAGCCTCATCACTTCCATGAAGCTAGAGTCATCTGGAGGGAATTTGGGGTGTCCTTCCTTATCCCCCAAGTCTGGCTCATCGTCGGAGTCTGCTCGTGAGGTGTCAGAGTCCATGTAAGAGTCTGGTGTGGAAGAGGAAGGGGACCTGTGCTGGTTCCTCTTGCATCTCCCGTCCAGAGAAGAAGAGGGGGAGGAGCTACTGGATCTAGTCCTCCTGGTTTTCTTCTTGTGCTTCTTGCGTGCCAGTACCTCTTCCATTCCAACATCTAACGGTTCCATGGTATCAGGTACTGGGACTGGAACTGGTATGGAAGGAGGCACCCCCGCTGGCAGGTCCTTCTTTATGGTGTCCCACCAGTGGGAGAAAAGCTCCTTGACCTGCGATAAGTTCAGTTTGGGTGAACCAGGTGTAGGGGGTGGAGGAGCACCTGAGCCTGAGCCGGCGTCGGTCCTGTCGTCAGGGGGTACCAGCATCAGGCACACGCCCTTATCCACTGGCGTAGGCCAAAGGGGCGGCATCAGAGGTGCGTCAGCGCCTCCGTCGTTAGGCTCCGACGTCAGATCGATTGGCGACCGAAGTGAAGGGCTGCCAGAACTGACATCAGGAGGCGCTGGGGTAGCCAGCGCTGGCAAGACCGTGACCGGCAGAGATATAGCCTTCGCCAGGTCGGTGGTCGCTGGGGCCGTGGGCAGACAATGGTCCGGAGTCCGTTTATCTTTGGAGGCCGACTGATGTCCTTCAGAGACATGAGCCTTAGGGCGGTCGGCCTTATGAGAGGCGAACTTCTCGACCGAGCGCCGGTCGGTCGCCGGAGGCAGGCGTCAGTCGGAGTCACGCAATTTGGGCGGCAAGGAAGAAGCCCTGCTGCCAGAAGACCTGGAGGCCTTGCTCAACTCCCGGGAGTCGGCCTTCAAAGAAGAGGTCGAGCAGGAGGAGGCCTTGCCTGCGCCCGGCGAGAAAGCCTTCTCAGCGGGCAGATGTACCTTCAAGGTAGGAAGAGTAGCTGCAGGAGGCTTGGACACAGAAGACCTGGAGGATGGTTTAAGGGCCGTGAGGCAGGAGTCATGCCCAGATGACTCGGACTTCGAGACGGAAGACCTGGGCCTAGAGTGAGACCTTCCTCTGTCCTTGTGCTTTTGGTGTTTGTGTGGCTTGTGGGCAGGAGGGTGGTCAGATTCCCCCGAGGAAGGGGCCCGTTCCATGACGGCCAATTTGGACTCCGCGAGGTAGGCGGAAAGGGATTTCTGATGCCTGATCCCCTGATCCTGGTGCGGAAGTTGAAGGCCTGACGATGGGGGCAGACGTCTACGTCATAGTCGGGCCAGAGACAGAAGAGGCATGCCGAATGACTGTCTTTGGCAGGTATCTGTCGCCCACAAGCGCACTTATTAATGTGAGAAGTCGATGACATTTAGATTGTGAAAAAATGCGATGATTGGTGGAGAAGGAAGTTATCGGTACTACAAATCGGTAGCCGAGCGAACAAACCCTGACCGTGCATCAGGAAAGAACTGGAACACGTGGGGAACTCCTCCCTTATATAGGGGGATGCCGGGGGTGGAGCTAACGTCAGCGGGGGCCGTTCCCACGTTGGTACTGCTGGAAGAAAAAATTGCTGGAACCGCCGCCAGGTGGCATCAGTCCAAACTGTGGTACTTGCTGCAAGAGTTTCCTCTCGAAGTAAGATCTTAGGGTACATACGTAGAACCACCTTGTCCCTGTAAAACACCATATATGGAGGGTCTGTTACCAAAGCATGTATTTCAGAGACCCTTCGGGCTGAGGTGACAGACACCAGGAAAGCTACTTTCCAAGTCAGACATCTAAGATCACACATAGCCAGGGGTTCAAAGGACCTGCAAGTGAGCATGATTCACTAAAAATACCACCAACAGCTTAATCTGGTTCAAGGTCAGTTGGCATTCATCTGTATCCCCCTCCCCAGGGTCGTGCCTGAAAATAGGCAGGATTTGTCTAGTGCACTTACCCGGTCAACAAAAGCTAAATAAAATAAAAATAAAATAAAATGCCCAATACAAGGTTAATATCCCATGGAGTGACAGGCTTCCTAACTGGGGGCCTTGTGTGTAGAATGCATTTTAGGAACCTCTTGAAGAGAGGTAGTTGAGCCAGGGTAAGGTTCTGGACCGGCTCATGGTAGGCTGAAAGAGTGCAAGGTGAACCTTTACAGAGGAGTAATGCAGTCCTATATTGGAAAGATCTAACATGTTCTCCAAGACCTTGTCTGGCAGACACCGGAATGGGTCCAAATGAAATTTGGCACACCATTTGGAAAAACGATTCCATTTGGCTGTGTATATCTTTCGAGTAGAAGGCTTGCGTGCAGCCAGGAGGATCTCCAAGATCCACTTGGAGACCCTAAACCTGCCCACCTCTCTCTCTTCAGGAGCCAAGAATCAAGATGATGGGATAACAGGTTGGGATAGCCCAGGGACCTCAGTGTCAACAGGTCCATTTGCAGGGGTAGAGGCTTCATAGGGACCACAGACAACTTGTTGATCAATGGAAACCAGATTTGCCGTGGCCAGGATGGGGCAATTAGAATAATGTTTTCCCTGTAGGTCTCTAGCTTGATCAATGCCCTCTAAACAGCGGAAGAGGAGGAACTGCATACAGAAAGTGATTTGCCCACTACAGTCTGAATGCATCATGACAAAAAAACGCCAGATCCTGGATTTCTGGAGCAGAACTGAGACAGTTTTGCAGTGAGTAGGGACAGAGTAAGGTTCAGGTCTGGAGTACCCCACTCGTCGAAGAGAGACTAAATGACATCTGGTGCCAACAACCACTTGTGAGGCTACGCTTCTGTCCAACTGAGTTGGTCCACTAGACCATTCTACTCTCCTGGCAGATATACTGCAGCCAGAATCAGAGCATTCTGCTCCAGACAACACTCCTATAACCTCACTGCTTCCCTGCAAAGTTGGTAGGAGTGTGCCCTACCTTGCCTGTTGATGTAGTACATCATTGACTTGTTGTCCATCTGCAAAAGGGTCACCCTGTGACTGACCAAGTCTACCAAGGCTCAAAGAGTAAAAAGGACTGCTCTTATTTCCAGAACACTGATGTGGAGATGCGACTCCATCTGAGTCCATACTCCCTAGGTATGATGTCCCTGACAGTGAGCCCCCCCCCACCCCAGAAGAGATGCATATCTGGTGAGAGTTATCCGAGTTTCTGGAGGTGTGAAGGGGAGACCCTGAAGAAGAATGTCTTCCCACATCCACCATGCTAGTGACCACCACAGCAGATCATTCACTTTGATGGGTTAAGACTGAGGATGTGTGGTCAGTGACCACTGAGTACTGAGCATCCACCAAGTAGTTCTCATGTGCAGTCATACTAGAGGTTCTGTGAAGACTGAGGTGGCCATGAGGCCTAGCATTAGTTGTGTGGAGTGAGCCAGCACTGAGCCATTTTCCATGATGAACTGCGCTATCTTAAGGATAGCCTTCCATCTGTCTTCCAGGAGGAAGGCTCTCGCTTTGGTGGTGTCCCACAGAGCTCCTATGAAGGGGAGTTGCTGTGACGGCTGAAGCTACGATTTCTCAAGACTTAGAAGGACCCCCATGGAGGTTAGGAACGGAGTTGCTGTGTTCACTGCCTCCTCTGTACCTTGTCTGGATGGGCTTGCCAGGAACCACTCATCCTGGTGTGGAAATACTTAACCTGAGCTTTCAAAGGTGTGCTACAAGAACTGCACAGCACTTTGCAAAGACGTGAGGTGCAGAGGATAGCCCAAAGGGCAGGACTCTGAACTGGTAGTGCTGACCCAAGACCACAAACCAAAGGAACTTGCGGTGGGTTGGGTGTACCAGACTATGCTGGTAGGTATCCTGCATGTCCAGGAACACCAACCAGTCCTGGGCTTTGAGAAGTGGAAGAAGGGTCCCCAGGAAGGCCATCTTGGAACGTCTTACGGTACAGAAACTTGTTTAGTTTCCTAAGGTTGAGGATGGGATGGGATGCATGCCCCCAGTCTTTTTTGGAACTAGAATGTAATGGAAGTAGAGGCCTGTGTTGTGTTCTGCTAGAGGTACTACTTCCACTGCCCTGTTTCTTAGTAGGCCTGCAATCTTGAAGTGAGGAGGTCTGACTTGGCAACTAATAAGATGAGTTGCTTATTTGGGGGGACAATCGGGGGCCTGAAACGTTCAGTAAGTACTCCTCACGAATGATCCTCAGGACCCATTTGTCTATGGTGATGGAGTTCCACAGACTGTAAAAATGAGATACACAACCCCCCACTGGTGAGGAAAGATCCACCTCGGGTAGTTGAGGCAGAGTTGGGGCCAGAGACTCAGAGGGTGGCTTTGCGCACTTTCGGGTCTGTGCCTTCAGCTGCATTGTCATTTGAGGCTGAGGAGGCTGGTGCTTGACTGGAGCTCCTCTGTCCCTATCATGAAAGAGCTGCCTATTATGAAAAAACTGACAGCCTTTTCCTATGTGAGGGGGCCAGTCTAGCAGATCTGATGGCCATTCTAGTTTTCTGAGTAGCCTCAAGAGACCGCTCTACCTGTTGGCCAAACAGGTAGGTGCCATCAAAAGAGACATTCATAACCTGCTGCTGGGCATCGGAGGAAAAAGCAGAGGTCCACAGCCAGGAATGCCTCATTATGCAGATTCCAGCAGCATCAGCATGAGAAGCAGTGTCAAATGCATCTATGGCTGCCTTTAGCTGATGACTGTTGTACTCTGTATCATGGGTTACAGTCTGAAGCAGTGTATGCTTAGTATCCGACTGTGGTAAAGATTCTGCAAGAGGCATCTATTAGTCATGTATTGCCCCGTTTGTGGAACAAAACACAAAAAAAACCTAAAAATTAATCACCCCATTAGTCTAGCAGCCTTCAAATCTTTATATTCACTCCATATTAAATAATCTTGTGTTTGCTCCCACTGACTCTAGGTACACCTATCCCTTACAGAGTTTCCTGCACAGATCTCTGACTCTGTCTCTGCCTCTTCATGATCTTAGGTCACTCTCTGTTCTTAGACTCCATTTGTTGCCGTCCCCATGCCTATCTTCGCCATTCCCCGCCCTCGCCGTATCACTCCCCTTAATAGCTTATACCTCATATTCTCTTACCTGTGACTCCTCAACCTCTTTTTTTTTTTTTTTGTCTTTTTTCTGTTCTTCCTCCCACCCCCGCTTTGAACTTATCTCACTACTATGTACCTCTCGGTGCCAAGTGGATCATCCTTACTTGCGCCTACTCTGTACCTACTGTCTGTCTGTATGTTTCTTCAATTCTGTCTGCGCTGTACGCATTGCCTGTTTGTAAAATAATGTTGTACGTTAATCCGCACTTTTTACTTGTATTTGTATTGCCCATGCCCAATTGCTGTACATGAAATTGTATTCGTACTGTTTTTCTTTACCAAAACTGTATCTACCTATTTTTATGTCCCAGGTCCACCTCGAAAATGAGCTTGCTCAACAGTGTCCGCCTGGTTAAATAAAGATTTTTGATTTGATTTAAGAGAGGTCCGGGGGGGGAGGCTAGCAGCCCAGCATGGAAGTCTCTTTTGTGAGTTCTGTTGCAGCGATTATTAATTCTAATTTTCTGACTGAATTGAGGGGTGAAATTGTGGTTGTCTGTGCACTAAGGGATACAAGTTGGTGTCCGGCACTGGAAAATCATCATTCTGAATATGGGTCGAACTCAATACCCAAAAACAAGACCACATAACTGCAGGCACGTCGCAAGCTGAAGGGCCTGTATTGCCACCGACCACTTCAAGAGGTCCACCTGCGTCTTTGTAGTCACTGCAAGCAGCAGTTAATGCCTTAACTAGATCTTTCAGGCTACTGGACAAAAAAATTGTTTCCTACGCCTGGTAAATCAAATCAGATTTTATTTATGGTGCACTTTTCAAATTTTCAAAGCGCAGATACATAACAAAATAACAGCCAACACAATAAATATAAATATAAAAACAGTTAAAAGGCAACAGGGTGACCTATTCAAAGGCTTGTTCAAATAACTCTTCAGAGATGCCTTGAATGATTGTGTACAGGCACTCCCGAATCAGATGAGGTAGAGAATTCCACAGGGTTGGGGCCACAAAGGAAAAAGCTCTGGCCCCAGATGACTGAAGACGAACCCTGGGAATCTCTAGCAATCCCTTGTCGACGGAGCGGAGAGGGCGGTAGGGTCGAAGGAGATCTTGCAAGTAGCCCGGTCCCTGACCATGTAGGGTCTTATAGGTCAGCAATGCGACCTTGAAGGTGATTCTCCATCACACCAGCAGCCAGTGCAGTTCGCGCAGCACAGGTGTGATATGGCAAGTTCTTGGCAACCCGTCAACAACCTGGCCGCAGCATTCTGCACCTGCTGCAGGCGACTGAGATCCACCCCCGGCAACCCTAGATATAGAGCATTACAGTAGTCAAGATGCGAAGAAACAAAGGCATGAACCAATACAAGAAGGTCATAGTGTGGAACAAGGTGTTTTATCCGGGCTATATTCCTCAGATAGTAAAAGGAAGACTTGACAACGGCTGACACCTGCGTCTTCAGCGTCAGCTCGCTGTCAAGAATTACGCCCAGATTCCGCACCTGTTCAGAAGGTCTCAACTGGTTACCCCCTAACACAAGGCCAGAGGAAAACCTAGGAGTCAACTTCTCTGCACGGTGACCCGGGTCCACCACCAACACCTCAGCCTTGTCTGGATTCAGTCTTAACCAGTTAGCACTCATCCAGTCCTGAACCTCAGCGAGGCAGTTGTTAAAGACTGATAATGTGTCATTCTGTTCAGGTACAAAGGACATATAGAGCTGAGTATCATCTGCATAGCAGTGAAAACGCAGCCCATAATGCCTTATAATATCTCCCAATGGCAGCATGTACACCGTGAACAACATGGGGGAAAGAACAGAGCCCTGCGGCACCCCACAGGGCAGAGCAAAAGGAGCAGAGGAAAAAATTCCTGATACTACCCTCTGGGTTCTGCCCGTGAGGAAAGATTAGAACCATCTGAGGACTGTCCCCGACAGTCCGCAGAGCAGCCGCAGGCGTTCTAGCAACATCCCATGATCCACAGTGTCAAATGCTGCAGAAAGATCAAGGAGAACCAAGATCGAATGGCTCCTCTGATCTCTCGCTATTAGGAGATCATTTAGTACCCGAACCAACGCCATCTCTGTACTATGCCTCTTCCTGAAACCGGAATGGAGAGGATCATAGACTTCCTGGGTGGTAAGAAAGTTCTCGAGCTGCAATGCGACTACTTTCTCAATAACCTTGCCCGAAAAAGGCAGGTTAGAGATCGGTCTGTAGTTAGTTAGAATCAACAGTGGAGGCGATGGGACTGATGGCAGAAGACTTAAATCGTACATCGAACAAAGCCTTGGCGGCAGTGGCGACCTTGTTAAAACTCATTGCCTCCTAGAATACGCCTGTAGGTGGCAGCAAATGTACTGCAGTGTGTCCCAGAACGACTACAGAAAACTTCCTGTGTGCCCTAGTAACGTCTAGAGACGCAACTCATATGTTTTAGTATTACTTGCCAGCCAGAATTGATTAGAACTGTCTGCATAGCACCATTAGAAATGTAATGTTGTGTTAAACAACTTAGCCACTGATACTTTGTGTGTATCATGTTCACTTTAGGAGTTATTCACATTTGTTTATGACATGGTGTGTATGGCAGGCATTTTGGCCATCACGCCTCACCTAAGCACCTTGCATAAAATGGGGAAAAATACGTGTTTTATACTAGACAAAAATGCTTTTTTGTACAAATATACTATTATAACTACATCTAATATATGGATGCTTAATTTGATGTTGATATGTTACATATTTTCCAACCAAAAATGGCTTACATTGTCTTTTTTGTGCAACAAAATGGTTATTTTGACTAGTATAGAACAAAACTACTTATTAATTACATAGCACCACTGGAAAGAATTTTGCGCTGAACAACTTTGCTACTAATACTTTGTGTGTAGCGCTTACGGTTCATGAAGTATTAGCATTTGTTTGTAACATGCTGCTTATGGATTGATTTTGCTTAGAAAGGCCCAAGATGCAGTGTTAAGAGTATACAAGAGGCAAGCAGTGTAACTCCCAAAGAGCTCCTGTGGAGTGAATGAGTTAAAGGAACAAAGTTTGCTGAAGGCTCGCATTGAACAGTTGGAAAATTCGGTTCATGTGTCCAACATCAGACTCCTGGGTATCCCAGAGGGAACGGAGGAAGATGATCTTGTGAGTTTTCAAGAAAGATGGATGCCAGAGTCTTTGGGTCTGGGGTCTGCTCCAGTAATAGTGAAGGCATACCGGATCACTCCTAGACAGGTCCAAAATGCAAAAGAAGGTCCCCGTACTATATTGATAGTGATGCAGTCCTCAAATATACGGGACAAAATACTGAAGGCAGTGAGGGACCAAGGGAAAATTGATTTTGAGGGGCTATACTACTACTCTTTCCAGACTACTCATTTGCCACAAGGAATCGAAGGAAAGCATTTGATGGAGTAACTAAGGGCGATGGACATCCCCTATAAACTGAGTTCCTCACAAGATTCCAGTTCACTTTGCAAGAGAAGATGAATGTGTCACCAATCCCAAGGGAGCAAGAGCTTGTATTACCAAAGTCCAAGACCGTGCAGAAGACAATAACAGGAAAGGCTCCAACTCTGGTGATGAATCAGTAGGAGGTGAAGAATGAACAGTAAGTTCGATGGGGTACTACCAATGAGCTGAAGCTGGGGACCTCACAATTGGGAATCCCACTTCTGTACATCTGTTCCCATCAAAGAGGGTCACTTATTTGATCGCTTTGAAGTCAGATATACACGGGGACAAAGGTTTCTGTACAGTGTGATCTGAAAACTTTTATTTAACTTTACGGTATGAATAAAAAGAGCCTTATGTGCTCAAAGACTTCCGACTTCAACATAGTTTGTTCTTTCATTACTGTTTACTCTTGTTATGTCTTATTAATCCAACTGCCTGGCTGGCATGGAAAGTGTTTGATTAAGAGAAGATCATAAGTTAACTCCCCTGTCATTAAGGTAGTAGTTGTTTCAGGATGGTTACTGTAGTGCGACACAAGATGGTGCTCACTTGCCATAATTCTGTGGTGCTCGCAGTTCCACGATAATCTGGAGGTTTCTGGATGGTCTGTGAAGTTTACGCAGCTTCAGCTTTACTGAATCCCCTTTGTCTGTGCACATGTTAAACCACTGTCCTGTTCAGCCTCGAGGAACAAGCACCATCTCTCCTAAGAAAGTCTTTTGGCTCTTACACTTCTAGGGAGACAATGAATAACTCTGGGCACTAGTCCTAATCAGTTGATACAATGCTTACATTAGTATTTTAATCAGCTGTGGTGATGAATATGGGCTTACAAAAGATTGCATGTTTGCTTAGTAATACCATAAAATTAAGATCGGCTCTGGTTAGCCTGGTAAAAGAATCCTGCATATTATATTAAATCATAGAATAGACTGCATTGGCTGCGTTATGCTCCACAGGTGTTATGTTTTTTGCGAGTTAAAAGTGCATACCCCTCCACAGGTGTTAAACGAAGAATAGTGTAGCTCTACTCCTGCAATAAATATGTAATGCTGTACTGCTATGTGGTGATTCTACCTATTCTTGGGCAGAATTTTGTTTGTAAATTTGATGAAAATTCAATAAAACAAAGTTTAAAAAAAAAAAAAAAAGGGGTCCTGAGGACATACTTGTACGGAGAAGAATGACAGTGATAACTGGCTATTAGCATGCCCAAAGGGGCTGCTGTGAAAGCTCCCTCACCCATAGTGTCAGTCATGCGAGATTCCTTAGTAGGATGCACCATAACGTCTTGAGGAAGGACAGCATGGTCATTTTACGCTAGGATGACAATTTTATCTGCAATAGGCTGAGAAGCCCAAATTGACCTATCCTTAGGAGGAGAATACTTGCAGTCTGTTGTACAGATAGAAGAAGTTGTGGCCAGCATAGCCCACAATGCCTCCAAAAGGGTTTCAAAGGCTGAAGGAACTGGAGGTGTGAAGCTAACAGGTATGTTTGGTACATGGAGCCACTCCAGATGCAGTCATTTGCCTGGGTCGGGGCTGAAGTCTCAAGAGCTAAAGTAGCTTGCATATTCTTGAGTAGGGTTTGAAAGGAAAGATCTTCCTGAGGAATAAAAGTAGGAGCTGGAGATTTGTCCTCCAGGCTGTAAAAATGGTTATCATCACCACCCTTTGAAAGAATGACAGACTCATCCCCCTCCAAGTCCCCTTCAGAAGAAGGAACTGGAAGAGGTGTGGACCTTGAAATGCCTCCCCAGGCCTTGACGTTGGATAGACAGCAGATACTGGCACCGGGAGGGGGGGGTCAGCACTAATGGCACCGAAGCCCTCTCCAAAGAACTCGGCAATGGAGATGGTGCTGTCTGAGTGCCAAGATCAGGAGAAGCTGAAGAAAGGCTCAAACGCAGTGCAGCAACAGGCCTAGAAAGACCCAAGTCTCAAACCAGGCCCAACCAAACCCCTAAGGTCCAGCCGGCACCGAAGTGACCGATGATGGTACCACCTGTGCTGACCCCAACAAAGGGACAGAAGGAGGGGGAGTGGTATGTGGAACCAGCATCGGTGGAGAGATTACTGTCAAGGGGAAAAGAATACGTTGGCAGTGCCAAACACTTCACCTAATCCAAAAATCCCACAGGCAGGCCTGAAGGCCTTGGTACTGGGTCTACAGGAAGGTGCAAACGAGCCTGGCTGCATCCACTGTTCCATAAGAGCTGCCCAGTGGTTAAAGTGCCACCCCAAACCTCACTAGAAGACAGAGAGGGGCTCCAGGCCCGAAACCTCGAATGACCACAAGCAGAACCCAGAGAAACAGATATCCCACTCACAGGCCTAGAAGGCCTCTTGGCAGACATACCAGAGGGCGGCCTTAAGCAGTATGTTTTTTTTTCCTCTTCCAACAGGAAAAGGAAGAATCCGAGGTTGAGCGGCACCACATCCCTTACTTGGATCAGTAACGGGTCCACTTCTTTTAGTGTTTATGGGAAGACCGTCTCCCCCCCCCCCCGAACTGCCCATGGTCGGACCAGACTCTGCTTAGCTGCCAGCAATGGTGGCTCCAGCTTCTGTTGGTTACCAGGGCACTGGGTGGGCACCACAGTTGGGAGCCAGGGGACCTATAGAAACCAGAATGTAAATCATGCGTGTAAATTCCTGCGTGCCTATCTGTAGTCTTGACTCTTGCTCTGCCTGTTCTGCCTGCAGTGACTCTGGGGAAGAAGGATAAGGGGTACGGAGTACTAAGAAAGAGATCCACAAAGCAATTCCACTCTGCCTCGTGATCTGCGGACTGAAGTGCAGCAGGATAGGGCTCTCAGACTTTGCTAAGGTGAGCCTCCCCTATGGTGCCGGGAAAAAGCCCGGGCCTCCCCAAGTCTCAAGCACAGTGGCAGACACACCAAACGGATAATGAATGACATGGGGAAGGACCCATTCCCCCAAGCAACACCATCGGGCACTTCAGAACCCACCCACCCTCCACTGCAGACCCATCATTCCAGAACAAACCAAACCATGGACAAAAAAATCCCACTTCAACCCCTCACAGTGCAGACAGGCAGCATAAAAAGCCCATTTAAACACCTCACAGATTCAGTTTACCCCGGGCACAGCCCAGGCCCATACATAAGATTCTGCACAGTGTACACCAGAGGCATCATGTATGTGTGGCGCACACACACACACACACACACACACACATTCATTTTAGTTATCTTTGAAACAACCCCAACTATAAATAAAATACTGAGCAGTCACAGACAGAGGCATCATGCATGTATCCTCCCCCACCCCCAGACACAGGCCTATCTTTCAAACACCGCTGGCCATCAGCAATATGCTACACACAGATGACAAATTACAGTCATAGGCATCATGTATGTCCCCCCGCCCCCAGGTCCAGACCCATCACTGAAAGACCCACAGAAAGAGCCACCAGCCATAAACACTCCCAGGTTTGAGGCGACCCATATAGTCCCATTATACACACACCCCAGCCTGAGGCGTGCATGTCTCCCCCGGACTCCTTGTGGTGAAAATAACAGGCCAGCATCAATCTGCAGCAAAATTCAGTCAGGACTCAGTGTGCTTACCTAAGGTTACCAGCCCAGAAGAAAAAATTACTCACCTTAGTAATTGCTTTTCTTCTCATGGAGTCTTGCTATATTATGACTATATGCAGTCAGCCACTGCAGCTGAACTGCCCCGGAGAGGAAAGAGTTAACTCCAGAGAGTCTGGAGTTCCACAGCGCGAGGGCGCTATACCAAAGCTCTATCTGGCCAGTTTCAAATGAAACTGTCAGATCTTTACGAAGCTAACACTAAGCAACAAGTCTGTGTGGAAAGCTCTACACTAGCCAAGTGGCAACCTACTAGTAGGAATAACAACAATACAAACAATATAAACAGCAATAATAATAACAACAATGAATAATAGTATTATTAGTTTCTCCCTAACAAGCACTATTAGACCCCCCTTCCCCCAAGACTCAAGTCCAGGAAGGGGGCCAACATATTACTTAAAACAGAAATACCAGCCGGCCCGGTGGCGCTGAGGGTTGAGGCACTGGATGCCACACCTCGTGCTACGCCGGCGACCCGGGTTCGGGAACGGACTCGGGTGGCTGGGGGTCGACAGGGGAGAGGGAGGATCGAGCATCCCAACGGATGCTCTCCTCCCTCAGGGGTGGGAACCATGAACGCTTTCTGCTTTCTACATCATTCATAGTCGGTGGAAGCACCACAACAGAGGGGATGGAGGCGGCCCGCCTAACGGAGTCGGGAGGGGGACGCCGCTGACGATGAGGGCTCTGACGCGGCGCCAGCACACCATCACTGGGACGACGTCCCAGCGCTCGACGCCCTAGGGGTAGGGAGATCGGGAGAAAAAAACGGAAAAACCCCTCCGGCAGCCCTAGATGAAGGCCGCCCTAAGTCCACCCGGACCACCTGCAGGACAGACCCCACTGTGCAAGGAGAGGAGGATGGGCACTCTAGGGGCAGATCCCCAAGGTGGGCAAGGGAGACATGAGCGGTCGGAAGGAGGGGGCTCCGGAGGTAGTATGGAGGGATAAAGAAAGAAAGTAAAAAAAAAAAAAAACAAAACAGAAATACCTAATTCCCTAACCCTAAATAAAGGGGGTGAAGGGAAGAACTAAAATGGCATGACACAGTGCTTGCACTAATTTGCCACCCCTACCCAAGTAGAAGTTCTGAGAGGGCAGGAGGGAGGGTGTATTACAGCAAGACTCCATGAGAAGAAAAGCAATTACTAAGGTGAGTAATTTTTTCTGCAAACACCATGAAGTCTTGCTATATTATGACTATATGCAGATTACACAGCAGTACCTTCCATGGAGGAGGGTCAGAACCTACTTAGAAATAGGCTCTGAAGCACAGCTGTGCCAAACGAGCATCTCTCCTGGACTGAATATCCAGGAATAATGCTTGGTAAAAGTGTGAACTGTTTTCCAAGTAGCAGCTTGACAGATTTCCAGAATGGGAATATCTCTCAGCAGCCGCTAGAGATGCAGCTGTACCCTGGTGGAGTGAGCCTCAGTCCTGAGGGGGTTCTCACCTAGTTTTTGATAACAAAATTGGATACAAGAGACAATCCACCTTGCAATTGTCCTCTTAGTGGCAGGTTCTTCTGCCAACCTCGCCATAGGTAAGGAAGAGTTGGAGGGATTCAACCTGTGACCCTTGGTGCGCTCCAAATAGTAGCTACAGGCTCTTTTGACGTCCAAGCTGTGCAGACTCCTCTCACCTGAGGAAGAATGCTCAGTGAAAAATACTGGAAGAGAGATGGATTGGTTCAGGTGGAAATCTGAAACCACTTTAGGCAAAACTTTCTGTTAGTCCTGAGGATCACTCTTATCTCTGTGGAAAGAGATAAAATCTTCTTCCACTGACAGGGCCTGTAGTTCACTTATGCGCCTGGCAGAAGTGATAGCCACTAGGAAAACAGTTTTCCAAGTCAGAAACTTGAGCTCTGCTGAGGACAGAGGCTCAGAGGGGGTTGCATTAACTGAGCAATGCAAACATTCAGGTCCCAAGCGGGAGCTGGTTCTCTAAAAGGAGGGTTGGTGTGAAGTAACCCTTAAAAACTTGGAAAGCACAGGGTGAGAAGAAAGGAAGCAGGCTTCCTGCTGACAGAAAAGCAGAGACAGCTGCCAGATGAACCTTTAAGGTAGCTGGCCTAAGGCCTAAGGAATTTAAATGGACCAAATAGTCCAGTAATGGGCAGATCAGCAGATTCTGGATAATCTGCTTCTCAGAGCACCAGATGGAAAACCTTTTCCACTGTGAATTGTAAGTGGCCCTAGTGGAAGGCTTCCTTGAAGCCTTTAAAATATCCAAAACACCTTGAGAAAGGTGTAAGTCAGCAAATTCTAACTCCTCAAGAGCCATGCCTTGAGATGGAGGGATTTGAGGTCCGGATACCACACTCTCCCCTGTGCACAGGCCAGTAAGTCGTGGACTCTGGGCAAGCTCAAGGCAGGGTGGACTGTCAAGGACAGAAGCAGTGGGTACCAAGGCTGTCTGGCCCAATCTGGAGCAATCAGAATCACCTTGCAGGGCTGAGATCTGATTTTTACTAGTACCCTGAAAAGAAAGGGAAAGGGGAAAGGCAACAGGAACTTCCTTTCCAATCCAACTGAAAAGGCGTCCAGGGGGACTGATCCCAGCACTGGAGGCCTGCAACAAAACAGAGGAAGTTGGTGGTTGTCTGGGGCTGCGAAAAGATCTATGTGAGGGGTGCCCCATCTGGCAAAGACTGACCCCAGCACCTGAGGATTCAGAGCCCATTCGTGAAGGCCCTGAGAAATCCTGCTGAGGGCATCCGCCAGGACATTGTCCTTCCCTGGAAGGTGAACTGCTATCAGGGAGGTGTTCAGGGAGTAAGCCAGAGACCACAACTTCATTGCTTCGGTGCACAAGGCTGATGACCGAGTGCCCCCTTGCTTGTTGATGTACCACATTGTTGTGGTGTTGTCTGTCCTGACTTGAACTACTTTGTTCTGGACAGAAGCTGAAAACGCCTGAAGAGCTAAAAGGACAGCTCTGAGTTCCAAAAGATTGATGTGGAGCAGGATTCCTGGGGAGACCACACTCCCTGAGTGGACAGGTCGCCAAGTGAGCTCCCACCCTAACAGGGTAGCATCCGTGGTGAGGGTGAGGGAGTGGAACGGGAATGAAAGGAACCCCTTGTTTTAGATTGCTTTGATCCTGCCACCAGTGTAAGGCCAGGATCAGGGTTTGGGTCACTGGAACCAATTTGGAAAGGGGGTCCCTCCTTTGAGACCAATAGGCCCTCAAATGGAACTGAATGTCCCTCATCTGGAATCTTGCTCCTTGCACTACAGCTGTGGAAGCAGCCATGTGCCTAGGAGTTGCAGAAAATGCCTTGCTGGTCGAGAGACGCCAGAGGGTAAAGGAGGATGCCAGGGCAATGAGTCTGTCTACCCTTTCCGAGGGAGAAATGCCCTGGCTAACTTTGTGTTCAATTCTGCACCTATGAAAGTTAGTACCTGAACTGGTTCGAGAACTGACTTTGGTAAATTCAGCAGGAATCCCAGGAAGTGAGAAGCTGCTGGGTGACTTGCAAGTGGGATTTACCTGATCTGGGGACCGACCCACTATGAGCCAGTCGTCCAGGTAGGGAAACACAGCAATCCCTTGCCTTCTTAAATGAGCCACTCACACAGCTAGACATTTCGTGGAATACCCTTGGCGCAGAGGTAAGGCCGAAGGGCATTGCCCTGAACTGGTAGTGGCCTGAGGGTAGCTCGAACCTGAGGTACTTCGTGAGAAGGCCTGATCAGAACATGAAAATAGGCATCCTTGAGGTCCAGGGAAGCTAACCAGTCCCCTGGCCTCAGGGAGGGCAAAATCATTGTCAGAGTTAACATTTTGAACTTTGGTTTCAAAAGATGCTTGTTCAGGTACCTTAAATCTAAAATGGGCCGCCATTCTCCTGTCTTTTTTGGGGTAAGAAAGTATCTTGAGTACAGCCCCTTGCCCTGATGGCAAGGAGGGACCCTTTCTACTGCTTTGCAGTCCAAAAGAGAAGAAACCTCTGCTTCCAAAGCAAGGGCTTCTGAAGGATTTGCAGGAAATGTCTGGTTCTCATCTTCGGAAACTGTTTGAAGCTGAGAACCAGACCCTGGCCCATTACCTCCAGAACCCACCTGTCCGAGTTAGGGACACCCAGTTCTGGCTGAAATAAACCAACCTGCCCCCACTGGTACAGGAGAATCGGCCTGGGCACCCCATCAGGGTGCCTGCTTGCAGTAGCCTTAGGCTGAGGGGAGGAGGATGGTTTACTTGTGCCCCTGCCTACTCTGCTCTCTAAAGAAACCCCTCTGTGGAAATGCAGAGGAGGCCTGAAATTGGTAAAAGGCCTGTGGAAAGGCCTGCCCTACCTCTGGGAGCGTGCCTCTGTGGAGTGGCATGCCTCTCCTTAGCCTGGGCACTTTTGTAGGTAGTTCTGTATTCATCCATCTTCTTCATATAGTTTTCTGTTTGTTCCCAAACAGAGAATTACCCACAACAGGAAAATCCATAGCCTTTGACTGAGTATCTTGGGACAGATTAGTGCATCTGAGCCATGCCAACCTCACGGAAAGCTACAGAAGTGGCCATGACCCTAGATGAAACATCATTAACATCAACAGCAGTATGAAATTGAACTTTAGAGGCTTCAATGCCATCAGCAGCCACCTGTTCCATCCTCACTAGCCAGCTGGCCATGGCCTGCTTGGCTAACTGCAATACTGTGTCCCACCCAGATTTCTGATATCTAGCCACATAAGCCATATAATTTGCCTGCCTGAGTCCCAAAGAAGCTGCCATATACTGTTTTTTCGCCATGGCATCAATCTTCCTGGAATCCTTATCAGGAGGATGTGAGGCCAGAGGAATATTAGCCTTGTCACAGGCTGCAGCTTGTACCACACCTACATGACTACACTGCTCAGTGAGGAAGTCTGTATCAGAACCTGACAAGGTATATCTTCTGTCCATTTTTTTATCTACAGGAGGGACAGAATGAGGATTTTTTAAAATCTTTGTTGTTTGCTTCCTAAATGACTTATGCAAAGGAATAGACAACCTCCTAGACTCTGGTATATCCATCATTTCTACATAATCAGGCTCCTCTTGCTCATCCACAGCTTCCTCTAAAGGAAGCTGGAGGGTTTCTGCAACCTTTTTGTAAAACATAAAATGAGAAGGGGACTCAGGCAGAATAGGAGGAGATTCTAAAGGTCTGTCTGGAGAAATGTCCGGTTCAATGGGCACGTCCAGACCCTCCCAGCCACACATGTAATGATCAAATTCGTCCTCCCTCTCCTGTGGTTCATAAAATTCCTCAACATCATACTCCTGAACCATTGGTACTGAACGAACCAACCTTTTACCAACTGTAGGTGGTCTGCAGGACCCTGAGACAGTGACTGGACAATCTGTATGGCTTTAGCTATTTCTGCAGCAGTTGGAGAGACAATTTTGGACCCAAACCTACTGATTTCTTTGTCTTTTCACTGAGACTGGTTCCCCTGAACCAGCCTTCCTTTTGCCGAGGAAGTCTCGCCCTGGTCAGAGGGCACTCTCCTGGTCCAGTGGGTACTGGACCGGCTGGCCATCCGGTCAGCGGACTTCTTGGCCTCTCGCCCCTGAGCCGCCCAATCTCTTTCCAGGGTGGCTGCAGGAAATTTTTACACACCTGGCAGTCTGACAGGAGGTGGTCAGCCCCAGACAATAAACACAGTGGTGTGTGGGTCAGCCTTGGCAAAGGCTTCCCCACAGACATCACAGTGTTGAAACCCAGTGGGCCCGGTTTTTCTTTTGGGTTTCTCAGACATAATGCCAGCCTAACCAAAAACGTGCCCTTTTGATGGCAGTGCCAGGCAAGACACCCTTATCGGTTCCTAACTGTGTCACGGGTATTTGAAAAAAACTATTTTAAAAGCAAGGTTTTTGAACCGATAAGAACCGGGAACCGCACTCTAAAAGAGGCAGTATAGCGCAATGGTCTAAGGCTCTGAGCTGCAAATTTGGTGTCATCCAGCAGACCAGACCTGGGTTTGAATCCCACAGCTTCCACTTGCATACTGTGTGACCCTGAGCAAGTCACTTAACCTCCTTGTGCTCCCAGGTCGCTCCTGTAAAAAAGCTTTCAGCTTAGTGTGCTATACCTGGTTAAACAACTAAATTAAAAAAGCCCAGCCACACTTTAAAACGTTAAATTAAGCAAACCGATCGGTTCAAAACCGAAACGATAATTGAATTTCCACACAGACTTTAAATTTTCTACTTACGGTTTACCAGATAGAGCTTTTAACCGAAATGCGGTAAAATAAATACTTTTTGCCAGTTCAAATGAACCGAAAAATACTCGCTTGAACCGAGAAATGAACCGATGTGAAGGAGGCTGATCTCGGGCGACTGTTCAGTGAGCGGGTAAAGAATCCTGACAGTTTCATTTGAAACTGGCCAGATAGAGCTTTGGTATAGCGCCCTCGCGCTGTGGAACTCCAGACTCTCTGGAGTTAACTCTTTCCTCTCCGGGGCAGTTCAGCTGCAGTGGCTAACTGCATATAGTCATAATATAGCAAGACTTCATGGTGTTTGAAGAGGTCTGCACCAGGAAAGGTCCGCTTAGCAAGAGGCTCACTCCTGAAGCATGTGGTTGAGTGGTCGTGTCGGCAGCTTGACTGAGGAGCTCCTAATTAGTAGCCTCAGGGCCCGGGGGGTTAGCGACAACAGAGTTCCGCAGCAGACCTCTGGTGTCAGAATGGCAGGCAAACGGGAGGAGAGCGGAGCGCCAGGTGGCGTTAGCAGGCAGGAGGAGAGTGAGCGGCTTTACTGGCCAGGCAGTCCAAGGACGCGGTCCACAGCACATTGCTGGAAAAACTGACTGGTGACAGTAGCAGACAGCACTGAAGATAGTTAATAAAAAAAAAAAAAACCACGATCCAGGCAGTTGGTACACATGGCGGGCTAGTTTATTTCCTTTCCTTCCGGGATGAAAACGCAAGAAGCGACACACCTCACTGGATGAGGAAGCCTGGTGCTGTCTGATTGGTAGAGTTTTGCACTTCCCTGCCATTGGGCAGAATTCTCCCATTAGCAGTTGGTCTGTTAAAGACCTTGTGCTGCACTCCAATTGGCTGGCTCAGGATCAGCAGCTAGCCCTCCCAAGCTCTGCAGTTCCAGCAAAGTTAGGAGTCCTGGGGCTCTCAGCATGGATCAGAATTTGCCTGTCGCCAAAACGCCAAATAAAATCAAAGTGACTGCCGTCTGCAGTGCAGGTTTGATGCATTGCAGACACTCCCTCCATCCTCCTGGGAAAAGGCACTGGTCGGTCCCTAATTGCAATGCCAAGGAGGACAGAAGAGGCTATGCTAGCGCAACAGAAAAAAAAAATCTGTTTTTGGACTTCAGAGCACCAGGGCACGAACTGGGGCACAGCATTTTTTGACCTGGGCACGTGCCCTGGTGTGCCCCGGTGTAGCGCCACCACTAGCTGCCAGAGCAGCCCTCCAAAGGAGACTCCCTACCATCACTATCCACGGTCAACTCTGTTATTCAGTAGGGCTGAAGAATCTGACATCTAATTTTTTTGTTTTTTAAACTAAAAAAATTAACAGAAAATGAATGCTGAATGAACTAAACACTGCTGTCGTATAGACATGAAGATCTGACTCACGGCAGGCGAGTGACAGCATCACTGAAGTGCACTTGGTGGAGAAAAAAGGAGCTGAGGTGGTTGGGGGCCATTGCTGAGATAGGCCATGGAGCACAAAGCTAGCCCTCGTGGTGCCGCGCATGCGCATGGCCTACCTCGGCTCCATCCCCCTGGAGATTTTTGGCTCCCGCAGGGTCCTGCACCTCTGGCTGAGAACCCAGCAGTGCGAATAAGTGGTGAAGACTACGTCCAGGAAGATCAAAAGTTATAACAAAGAAAATGTCCAAGTACTATAAGCCCCATTTGAACAAAAAAAAAAGAAAATTTAAGTTGCATGCTACATTCCAATTTCATATCCAAGCACCAAAAAACTTTCCCAGTGATAGATCTTGAATGTGATACGCAAAACCAAAGATGGGTGTGTCGTTTTGGAAACCTAAGAGAAAACAACCAAGTAAAGCAACTGAACCCAATTATATACAACATGGAAGAATTTCGCAACCCAGCCAATAAGGATAAGTCCCAAAAAATAAAATAGAGCAAAGGAAAAGGGCTGGGATAAAAAAAAAGACAACAAGAATAATGTATTGAATTTTGTTGACCGAGTAGGCCCACTGAGACTAGAAGTCTCTTTTCAAGGGCAACCAGGGAGGGAGGGTTACAGATGGTAACCAACTGATACTGAACCAGATTAAGCTGTTGGTGAAATTTTTAGTGAATAAGTGGAACATATTAAACTGAATGACTCCCTAGTCAGACTGTAACCCAAGAAAAAAAAAAAAAACAAGCGAAAGGTATCAGTCCCAAAAACCCACCCCACTAAATAACACTGGAGAAATAGCCCTGTAAAGCCTATGATTAATAAAGTAGGGAAAGATAAGGCTTTAAACTCAGAAAAATGTATCTCAACAGATCGAATACATCCCCCCCATAATAAATGTGTAGCAACAGAAGATCCCTCTGCAAAAAAAAAAAAATACTATAAAAGAGAAAGCTTTAGCTAACCAAAATAAAGTAAGGACTACTGAAAAAGCAACATTGACAAGACAAAAGAAAAAAAAACAAAAATCTAAAAATAAGGGCTAAAGGTAAAATAAAAAGAATAACAAAAAGATAAAAGGAAAAAAATAGAGTTGCTACACAAAATAAACACCACATGGGGGAGACAGAGACCATCAAATCCCCATAACATATACGCTGTACTCTAAGCTACTAAAAACATGGACTGAAAGATAGAGTATTCCCCCTAAAGAAACTCCAACATACTTTAAAAAAAGACAGACAAATGTGGCATAAACTTATTCCACCAAGCTAGAAAAGAGAGAAAGGAACTGCCATTGAAGTATCTCCTAACATTGCTGAAAGCTAGGGACCACCTCTGGTTTTAGGCTCGGGCCACTGGTAGGCAAGAAGATATACAAAACTACAAACGTGCCCAAAATGACTGCACCAAAGAAATACGCCTGAAGAAAAGTAACTATTACAAAGATGCCCTCACAAACACCTGGGAAAAGGGGAAGTCCTTCTGGAATAATCTCAAGGAAGTTACAGGGAAACTGCCCAAAACATCATCTTCAATGTTGGACGTGGATGGGACTATAACTCTTGACCCTTCCACTATAGCTAACACTTTCAATAATGCGTTCACTGACCTCAGTAGTGTTCTTCCTCCAGACTTTTTCGATGAAGATCTCCCTCCTGCACCCCCCCCCCCTTTTTTTTACTTCAGAGCATTCAGGACACAATTAGTCCATACATACGTCAGTAAAGCAATTGATGGATCTGAATTAGAATAAGTGGCGACTCATTCGGCCTCAGATTGCTGTCCCTTACTCTTAATGAAGTGCTATCTCCTCTAACTTGGATTTTCAACCTCTCCTTCACCCTAGGCAAGTTCCCCAACAGACGGAAATCCGCCACCGTGACACCAGTCCACAAGATTGGGGACAAGGCCCTTCAGAGAAACTATAGACCTATATCCATACTAAACCCCCTCTCTAAGGCCATTGAAAGTCTGGTATCTGACCAGCTAACAGAATATCTGGACAAGTACGACATCCTTTGTAAACAACAGCACGGCTTCAGAAAAGGGCACAGCCCCACATCTGCCCTTCTAGAATTCACAAGAGCAATTCACAACTCCCTGGACAATAATTACCCCACTGGTTCGGTCTTCATAGACCTGACCAAGGCTTTTGACACTGTCCATCATTGAATACTCCTCACAGAACTGCTAAAAGTTGGGGTCTCCCGAGTCTACAACTTGGTTTAAGAGCTACCTGGAAAACCGTTCCCAAAGAGTGAAAACTGCTGAAGTCCTCTCAGATGCTAGACCCATACGCTCACGAGTCCCCCGGGGATCCATTCTCGGGCCACTCCTCTTCAGCCTGTTTTTGAACAATCTTCCACAATCCTGTCCGGAACAAATCCTACTCTATGCTGACAATGCTGTCATTCACACCACCAACAGGACCCCACCTACTCCTAAACAAGCTTCAGAAGGGCTTCACCTCCATTGAAACATGGTTTAGTAGTCAAAAGCTGGTCCTCAACTATAAGAAAACCAAGTCAATGCTTTTCTGTGGCTCCCACAACAAACATAGGCTTCACCCCCTTAATATTACAAACTGCCTTGGTGCTGTCCTCGAACAGGTTACTCCTTTAAATATCTGGGAATCACCATAGACAGCAACCTATCCTACAGAATCCACACAGATAGCGTCGCCAAAGATGCAAACACATGCACTGGTCTCCTCTACAGGCACAGGCAATGCCTCACCTCGGATGCCTTAAGGATAGCAGTTCAGAGCTCGGTGATCTTGCTAATTGACTGTGGTCTGATTATTTATGGCTCTGCAACTGACACAGCCCTCAGGCTCTTATCCTTGGCCCTAAACAAAGGCTGCAGACTCATCACAGGATCCCACCATCTCACTCGTACATGTGACCTCTATGCCCAAACAGGGTGGCTGCAGTTATAAACCATATCAAGTACCAAACTTGTCTAATGGCTAAGAAAATTATGCTACATCTTGCTCCCCCCAGAGTCCAAACTCTTCTCCATACAGCACACAACTCCCGCCTCACCAGGGCTTCAGAAAATCAAATGCTGCACATTCCGCGGTGCCGCACCACACTGGGCCAAAGATCCTTTGTGCACCGAGCTCCTAGCTGGATTAACGGACTCAACAAAGACATCTCCTCTCTGCAAAAGCTAGGCCTGTTCAAAGCCAACCTTCACCTCCACCTAGCTGCCTCTAGCGCCTGCGACTGTCCCTCATAATCTGATCTCCCCCTAGCACTTCTACTCCTACCCCCCTCTCCCTCATCCTTCAGCCTACCCTCCCGTTTTTGCCCCCTACCCTCAAAAGCACTTTTTTGAGGCCTGGTAAATGCCCACGGCTGCACCACTCTTTGTGTGTCCATTCCAAGCCTCAGCTACCTCTGTCTACCCTGCCCCCTCTGGTACCCACTTTCCCTAAATGTGATGTATTTCAGCTGCTAAAAAAATGCCTGTACACCATTTCTGCATTGTAACTCAACTCTATGTAATGTTTGTATTGAACCTCAACTGACGTGGAACCTTTGTAAAAGTCTTGGCTCAAAGGTACTTGTAATCCTAGACTCTAAATAAATAAAAGTAAATGCCTTGGGTAAAAGCTTACATAGCAACTAATAAAGAAGCCAAAAGAAGAAAACAAAAAAAAAAAAAGGGGGGAGGGCAAAGAAAGCCAGTACAGTAAGGTAAAACAATGAATAATATACTGAAGGGAAAAAAACAGGCAGTGGGGAAAAAAAAAGAGCAATAATAATACAATCTAAACCAAACAGAAACCGAGAAAGCAGGATGAATCTGTAACAAGCTATAAGTTAAGCAGCTATAAGGGGAATAGCGGAGAACCAAAACGGAGAAAAAATAATTAAAAAAAGAAGATGGGGTAAAAAAACAATAACAGAACGATCAGAAAAGTGAGAGGAAGGAAAGGTGCCCACTGTAAAAGGATCGAATAAGTTGCAAGGCACAGCACTGGTCTCTGAGTCAAATAGAGAAAAGACATACAGATACCACAAGTCCTTTGCTCAGCAAGGAAATTAGAACAGATCAGTCAATGTCTTCAGGATGGCTCATCATAACAGACGGTTTGCAACAGTGCCCCGATTTCTTAAAGAGTGACTCCTCCTGATACAGTTTGTTGCTGTGCAGTGAAACTTTCTGCCATTGATCTCTTTAAAGGTAATGTTTTTCTTTAGACCTCTCCAAATCCACTTGCTCATCCTAAGAGATATTCTAGGATCGGAGTTCCATAAGAGCTAGCTCAGGATTATCAAATACAGTAGTACCATCTGCAAAGTTCACCCGCAAACAAGCAGGATACTGTGTGGTGAATTACATTTTCTGATCCCTCAGCAACCGCAAAATAGGAGTGTAAGCCCTGTGCTTTGCTAGAAGTAGCAGCGAGTAGTCATTATCTCAGAAGATCAGTTTCCACTTGTATTGCAGTGGTCCTTTGCACCAGGCTCGCATAAAATGTCCTGCTTCACTGCAAAATTAAAAAAATCTGACCACAATGGATCGAGGATGGGCATCGGATGCTGATAGCTTTGCAGCTAGACAGCGGTACATCCATTCTATTTGTAATGGACAGAAGGCCAAAAGATCAAGCAAGGAGGGCAGGAAATCTTGAAGAGAGGAGACCATATCTTTATTTTCTGTACCTTCTGGATGCCATAGATCCAAATATTGTTACGACTAGATCGGTTTCCAGATCTTCACACGGGTCCTGAAGAGCTTGTTGATCTTTGAGAGGATTTTGCCAAATGTCAGTCCAAGAGGTCTACTAGAGTGTCTGTTCCAGAGACTGTTTGTTCCAGTGCAGCCAAACAAGTTTCAACAGCCGATAAGGAGGTTCTGAACTCAGCCTGCAGTGCTCAAAACTTGTCACGAAACTCATGCAACTCAATGAGCATAGCAGCATTAGTTGGCTGCGCAACTGTATCAGTGGGAGCCGCCACCGAAGAGAGTGAACAGGTCGAGTCCAGAGGTGGGGTTTCTACTGCCGGTACGGAATATTTAGGACCTTTCCTTCTACCACCCATGTAGTTGGCAAGTTTGGAAGATGAATTAGTCACTCCACAACAGGCAGGAACCAGATTAAAATAATGAATTATTTGAGTGGGAACAGAACGGTGCCTTCACCCTGCCATTCAAGAGCCTGACGGCACCGGAAGTCCCAAAATAATGTCACTTCTCAGGTGTTGCACACACTCTGCCTGCAGTTTCGTGCTCAACCACCCGAGGCATGATGTTATCCCAGCATGACACACATCCTGTAGTCCACTATTGATTAAATGAACCCCGGCTTTATTGACTGTAACTGATGCAGTAGGCATCAGAGATCGGATACTGCAAACTAGTTAAAAGAAGGGGACCAATTATGCAGGCCAAACAAATAATTCACATTTTCCATGATGTTACTGATGCAACAAGGCAAAAGTTGCAAAAGTTTGATAGTGTTCAGAAGATACCATGAGAGGCAGCTGTCAGTCACCCGGCAAGAATTCAAACTGCAAACAAAGGTGAAGTGTTCCCATATTCAGACCCAGGTAGACACTGAAAAGTGGGCAGACAGGCTGAGCAAAAAAAACAGTAGAGGTGGACTGGACTACTTCAGATACCAGAGATTAAGAGAGACATTAGAAAGACAATACTGTCCCTTCTTGTTAAGGTTTTGAAAATGTTTTAGCTGCAATGTACAGCCTAATAGCTCCGTGAGGTGGGGGGGCATGTATGGGGTTATGTGTGGAATTTGAAGCAAGGCTATTTTGCAAAGGATTACTTACTGGGGAAAAATACGGTTACCAGTTAAAGGTTGCTCTGTCAGAGATTCAGTTTAATGTTTGAGGTGGCATAGCTGGGACAGAGCTTCAGTTTAAATATGGGCAAGAAATAGCATTAACAAAAAAACACACACACACACACACACACACACACACACACACACACACATATACATACTGGTTTCCTGCAGCCCTTCCTGCACCAGACTGCCTTTCGGTCTTGCCACACTACAGAGTAAGGAGGTATGCTCTACTGTTACATATGCCCATACACATAGTTTAGTGCGAGGTTTCAAATGTCATCTTTGTTTTTGTTTTGTTCTTTTTTTATAGATAATGAATCTCATTGGGCTGGGGGATGCTATACTAATTTAAAATACACATAATTTAGTGTATTTCTGCTGCAGGCCATATTTGGAACATCTTTACGGCTGTTGCATGACACCATTCAATCCCCAAGTATGAAACAGATGTTTTTTTCTGGACTGATAATGCAGGGCACTGAAACTTTTAAACTGCCATGCAGCTCCAGGACTCCATATCACCAATTTGGAAAATGTTAGAATTTGGATACCTGTTAAGTTTTTACCCCTCCAGGATGCATCAAAATAGGACACAATCACTTGTGTATCTGCATTTAAGGGGAGTAGATCTCCATGTGGTTGCTCATACAGACCGAGTATCATGCGCTGATAATCAATTGTTATGCAGTTAAAAAAAAAAATACTGATCACTTCACCTTGGAATCCCAATGTTTTCTGCCACTGGTGGCTGTACTCTGTAAGTGCCAAAGTCCATCAAATGTACTGTTAGCACTTACCACTATATGATAGCTACAGCTATTTCACACAATACTGCCTGAATGGCAGGATACCAGCATAATGGACCTATGCTCTTTTTCCATCTAGCATTTCCTAGGTTCCTCTGCATTTCCTTTCACACATTTATTGAAATCAAGTACGAAAAGATTTGACAGAACTGCTACAACCACCTTGGTCATCATCTTTTGGTGGTTGCTCTCAATAAATTTGTTATATTTTGAAATATCTAAGGAGTGGGTCCTTTTGTCTCCAAAGGATGATGACATTAGTAAGGCTATATTGGAACAGACTACTCCCTAATCTTCACATTATAGGGACAGGTGACCACATGAAGTGCCTATTGCGTGTTTGTACATCCTAAAAATAAAGTGGACCAGCTGATCAGTCTGGAGCGATGGCAGATTTTTGGCTGTAAATGAAATGCATTACTATAACTCTAATGAGAAGTTCCTCTCAACAAACCTACCTGTTAGAAAATCTTGTATTGCAGCAATAAGGGGCTCACCGTTTCTGGGCGTAACCAGGTTAGCTTTAGTCTGCAAGACAAAAATTCTCAAATTAATAAACAAGATTGCAACATGATAAGGAGGACTCGAGAAAGCTGAAGGAATGTGTGACCTATCATATCTCAGTCTATGGGAATAATCAAGGGCTGGAAATAAGTTACAAAATAGCAAAAGCACAACACTTCTGGGCCATTTTACAATTACATACACAATAATGGATGAGGAAGAGTGCTTAATGAGAAATTAATGGTTGCCCGAGGTGTGGGATGCTACATAAACCCAGAGGGGTTTATTAAAGCATCCCACACTGAGGGCAACCATTAATTTAGAATTTAAGCACACTTCCCCATCTTTTATTTATAATTGTTGGTAAGCAATTTTTTGCCACACTTTATTTTTCCTGTGTCTGAGACACACACACACGCCATCTATTTCTTAGTTTTTGACAGAATTTGATTTGGTGTTTTCATTTTTTTCATAATTTTTCATGTATTTGGCTTCTGATTTGTCCCTTCTCATTGGCGCTTAACTCTGCAGCGCATCCAAGGCATTCTCCATGAAAGTTTTTCTCCGGTGCGGCTGCAAACTGCTCGGTGCAGTTTTTGAACGGCAGGATCAACCAGATGGAATAAGGGAGAGAACTGTTTAAAAATAAAAAGACATGCTCTCGCTGTGGCGGCTCCTCACTAAGCGGGACGGAGGAGTCGCCGTGTTTTTGTTTCCGGTAAGCCTGCCCCGGGGGATTAAAAAAGCCAATTATGATGCAGCTTTTGTTTGAGTGGCATGGCACGTGTTGGGTTATAACAGCAAATTATAACTGGGTCAGCCTATGGAAAAAATTGCTGACCAGTTATTATAGTACACTACTGGACAAGCTATATGTACAGATACCCTAGATAGATTTTATATACTATACGCACGCACACACACACACACACACTAGGGGTGAGACAAATTAGTAGTGAATAAATCCATGTATCTTACACACAGTGATACAAATCTTGGTACAAAAAATCATAGTGTGATAATATTTTACATTTATACAGGCCTTGCGTTAGTGTTGGAAATCAGGGGGTCAGTCTGACCCCCTGCTCTCAAAGTAGGGGGTCAGAAGCCAAATGTTGGGGGTCACTACACCAAAATTCTAAATGTTCGTACAAAACAAACATGGCTTTTTATTTAACTGGCTTTAATATGTCAACTTGCCAGGAGGTATAAATACTGTTTTTACTGCTGATTTAGCCACCCTGTATTGTCTTTTTTGTTATTTTGGGTCACAACAAAATAAATTAATTGAATCTACATTGATTCTTGTGACATGTGTTGTAAACTTTTGACTTTCTCAGTTTACATGCATTTTACTGATAAATTAATATTGTTTTGTCAGTACTTGTCTTAAGTTTCAAATCACATTTTATCTGCTCAGCAGCAGCCCTAACTTTAGTCTTTTTTAACTGTTCAAAATGTTTCTTGTTTATTTTAACTGTATTTTGTAGCATATTTAAATTTACTTGATAATGCCTGTCCTTTAACATAAGAGTAGTAGTAGAAACTGGATACCTGATCTGTTTTTTATGTTCTTCCCTTCAGAAATTAAAATAAAGCTAATATTACATCTCTGCATACCATTGTGTCATGGTTGTCTTTGTTTTTATTAGAATTGCTGGAGTCTTAGTCTTTTTCATTTGTGAACAGGTCTTGGGAGATGGGTCAAGATTCACAGTCTGTGATAGAGTCTACTTTCTCCTATCCTTCAGTGCCTCAAATGTTTTGATGGCCCTATCAGTCAAACTTGTTTATCTGTGGGCCTTCAAGTGTTAACTTCATAAGTTTGCTTAGCTGCTCATCATTCAGACTGCTACGGAATCTGCTTTTGATGCGGTTTTGGGCACTGAAAGCTCTCTCGCATGCAACACTACTGATTGGGATTGACAAAGCAGCTGCAGCAAGAGTTGCAAAATCTGGGTACATGTCATATAATTCATCTGAAGCTGTAACAAGCTTTGCACACGCCAGTGAAACTGTACCTCTCCAGACCTGCACATAAATTTTAAACTGCCTAAAGTCATCTCTGAGTCTGGGCACATTAAGAACTGACTGAAAGCGTGTTACCAGGATCTCAAGCTCCACAGAGAGATATTGTGCCCTGTCAGCAACAGCAGCAGGGTACAGACTGGGGGTAAAGAGTTTGTACAAACTACTGAGGACATTAACCTCATTCACTGGAAATCGTTTGTCAATATTCTCAATTAGGTGATTAATGTATTGCTCTGTGAATGTTCTGAATTCTATCATGGAATTCTCATTTACATACTGCAAAACCACCTCTTGATAAACCACATCCTCAGGCTTTGATATTGCCTCACTCAAAAGGTCCAATAGCTTCTTAACATTGTCCCCACTGGTCGTAATGAATTCCTGTAAGGTAGACTTAGTAGAAGACAGGATTGGTGGTATCATGGACAAGTTGCAGTCTTGTCTTTGAAAAAACATTGAAAGTTTATTAATAACTGGTAGTATATCTCTGAGGAGCTTGAGGGTAAAAACAAACTTAAGATGTTTCATTTCTTTCAAAATACCTTTGGCTACTGCAGCTTGAGAAGTGGTATCACAGGCCTCTTGCTCTAATTCCATTACAAGAGCTGGCCAAGATTTGTCCAGGGCCTCAACCGCAGGCAATAAAGACAACCATCTTACTGGCTTTGCCTCCTTAATAGATACAGCATCTAGCTGCAAGACATCCTGCATTTCCTTTAGTTTACTGTATCTAACAGAAGCCTGAGACCCTACATAGAACATGTAGATACTTAATACAATACTCTGAAATTTTTTTAAGTATGGGACTTTATTTGCTGCCTGTGAAGCAGCTAATGCAAGCCTGTGGGCTACATAGTGGACACTGGTTAGGATAGGAGTTAGAGCAGAAAGGCGGACCGCAACTCCATTCCTGCGACCAAGCATAACAGCAGCACCATCACTGCCAAAAACCAGCGACCTTGGTTACTGGTGTATTGTACTGCTGTAATACAGATAACACTTTTGTGATAAGGGTTTCTGCTGTGCCGTTATTTACAGTATAATTTCCAAGGAGGGATGTCTGCACTTCCCCATCTGAGGGACTGACTGTTACACAATATCGTACAAATTTCTTTGTGACACTTATGTCACAACTTTCATCGCATATTAAACCTACAAACGGACTGTTATTTATTCTGGATTGGGTATCCTCAGTGAGGACCTCAGCCAGGCATGACTGCATCTCGGTGACTACTGAATGATGCTTGTAGCAGTCATCTTGAAGACTAGTACAGCCATTTATCTTTTGCAGTTCAATTAATGTGCTGTACTTTAGATTAGGCACTGCCTCTTTAGCAAGCCAGTATGCAGTGTGAAACTCGGCCAGCCTTGATTCTTTCACTTGCTGTGTTTGCTCCTCTGCAGCCTTGTTAGCATTATCAACTGCCTTCTGAAATGTCAATCTTTCTTTATTGCCCTTTTACAGCAGTCACATGCTGGTCAGAACCCAAATGTCTGGTTAAACCACTATGTTGAAAATTTGGACTACCAATATGCACAAATGGCAACATTTTTCTGCCTTGCTGCAGCCTAGTTTTGCCATAGAATAGCTCGCAGTCCTTGCAGTACATTAAACCTGCATCATCATCAAAACGCAGCCATTTGAAAGTATACAGCCATTTGGAATCGAAATTCCGTTTAACTTTTTTGGCCACTGGTTCAGCACTTGAAGATGGTGTTTCTGGAGGAGAAATTGGGACTGTAGAAGAAAAAATGCGCTGGCCGAGTAAACAAAGCAAACACAGCAGTGGAAGAAGCAGGGCATCGGGTGGCTGAAGTAGAGGCTGGACAAGTCACAGACGTTGTGTTATTCACAACAGAAGTTTTGTTCTCCTCCATGAGCTGTCATCAACAACACGCTTTCAGTCAGTTCTAAGTGGCACAGAACTCGGATCTCAGATCAGGGTTAAATAGTATCTTTAATAGGTGCCAGAGGCAGGCTACTATTGTAGGAAATACCTTTTTTACACCTGAGTCCCCCTTTGACAACAAGCAGATATCAATCAATGAAGACAGGTGTATTTGTTTAAGTATGCCTCAGGTAGCTGGGTAGATTAAATATATTTTTTCAGACTGTGTCTGACCTGAACCCCCTTAACACACTACAGGCTGAGCTGTTATATCAGAGCGAGTATTTATTTAAGACACAAAAATGAAATATCATTAGTCGAGAGGCAGGAGTCTTATATTTCAGACCTGAACCCCCTTAACACAGGCTCTGGGCTCTTAAATCAGTGAGAGTATTTATTTAAGTCACAAAATGAAATATGTCAGTAGAGACGAGGCAGGAGCCTTATATTTTCAGACCTGAACCCCCTTAACACAGGCTCTGGGATCTTATATCAGAGTGAGTATTTAAATTGCAATAGCCGGCTTGTATTTTCTGACCCCAATATCACTGTAAGCTAAGCCCCACTGAACTGCTAGCTTACTCTAAAGATAATCTTTAGTTTAGATTTTTTAAATCAAAATGCAGCAGTGAATATGAAAACTCAACTGAATCAGAGTATTTTTTAAAAGTCACAAACTGTAGAAGGCAGCACTGCCACATACAAGATTGTTTTGAACTCCCCTTCAGGCTGTATCAACTCTTAATCAGAATGCCATGAGGGCAGTAGATTAATTTATCTCAAAATAGCCAGAGGGTGTGTGTCTAATAGAAGTTCTTATTTTAGAACAAAGCCAGACCCCTAACTGAAGAGTGTCTGGCTCTTCATTATCTTTTTGCCAAACAAGTTCACACTGTCTGGGTCTTCAGTTTGCAAAATGAAACTCTTGCTCTGTCTCCATATCTATTTTTTTATATTGTCAGATTTTCCAGACAGTTACAAGTTTTTTAGTCTAGAGCACAACAAGATTCAAGCACTAGGAAGTCTGAAAGTTATTTTTACAGAAAAAAAAACACCAACAACAGCCAGAGGCCGATAGCGTTAGTTTCTAAGTAGTTAGGATCTTAAAAAGCTGTCCAGGGTGAATTAGTACACAGTTCTCCTCAGGAGAACAGTTTTTCATCGATGATTTCTGAAGCACGCCAAATTTAGCTGCTGCTGTGCAGAGATGGTCCTTCTCCAACGGCTGCCTAGCTAAATCTATCTGCGTATGCTTTGTACAGTCCCAGCTAACAGGATCTGTATCACGTGTGTCTGAAAGACACACCACATGGTACAGACTGAGCTGACTTTAGTTGCTAAGGAGCAGAATGATGGGCGGTCACTTGCCATTTAAACCCCGCCTCTTGTCTGCTCACTCACAGCACTACTGGGCTGGTATTTTCAATTTTGGTGCTCTGTAACTTCAAGACTGAGTGGTAGGTAAAAGTAACTTTAGCAGCAGCAGCAGTGACATCAGCAGAATCATATAGCAGCAGCGTGCCATGAAATTTGCTTCTCCCTAACACCAATAAGTTACAGTCCACTAATGAAGCCATCTGAAAGTAGGGTTTGGCTGCAATCCTTATCCGTGAGCCCTGATAAAAGCACACAGTTCAACTGAACTATTTGCTTTTTCCTCACTGGCTCAAAGGATAAGTCTTATCCTTTGAGCCAGTGAGGAAAAAGCAAGTAGTTGAACTGTGCTTTTATCAGGGCTCACGGATAAGGATTGCAGCCAAACCCTACTTTCAGATGGCTTCACACACACAGTGAGGCAGTGTCATTCATTTGCCCCTCTGAGCTCGCAGTCCAAGCGGCGGCAAACGGTATGTGGCAGCCCCCCTCCCTCTCAGAGAAACATCACAAGAACTGCCCCAGCAACTAGTGTCTGAATAATCCGGCTCACAGTCCCCAGCGGCGGCAAATGCCCCAGGCGCTGCCACAGATCCCCGAGTCACACATCCCAGCGGCAACTTAAAAAGACTGCATTACTCTGTATGTGTAGCAGGAACTTCCCGGACCCACTCACAGATTGAGGCAACCCCAAAGTAGTGATTTTTTTTTGCGAGGCAGCCTGGTGATCTGTCAGTCGAAACTGAGCAGAGCTGTAAACAAAAACTGGCTGGCATGCATAACTCCTTCCTGCTCGCTGCTCAGATTGATTCCACAGCCACTCCTACAGCACAATGGATCCCCGCCCCCTTAACTCATTAACTGTGCCGCCTCCAATCACGTCGCTGAAGACTGGAAAAAAAAAAAATCACCACACCGCCTCTCTCACAACACGGAGATGGTAATTGATGGAATTTAAAGTGACAGCGCAAAAATTACAGCAGAAGGGCTGCGTCAAAACCAGATGCCATGCTCTCATACCACTGCATCAAAAATAGATTTTTTGCAATAGGGGGACGTCAGCAGTGCGTTAACGGGAGCCCTGTTTATACATATTGTGCTTACCTCACAGGTAGATATTATCACTGTGTTGATGTCAGGCTGGAACCCTGCCTAACACAATCACTATCCTGATCTCTTAATTACATCCTGACCAATCAGGACTCTGCTGATGTCGATATCATCACTCTAGGCAGGTTTCCCTAACACAGCAATCAGAAACTCCACCAAACCCTCAGCAGCCTAGGAAACTAATCAGTGTATCAGTTCCACCTGCAACTCACCTGTTAGCCCTGGTAAAGCATATTGTGTTACTGCAGAGAACCAAAACAAGATAACAGCAGCCAATTTCATACTGACAAGAAGCCAAAAAAGAGCAAAGCCTTCCACATCCACGAATACTGTGCCTCAACTACCAATGCATATACAGCCTGCTTCATCCCAAATGGCAAATTAGTGTTTCAGCTTGTTTTAGCAGACGTTCCTTTTTCTTGTCCTGTGACTCCTTTGTTTATTCCACAAGATAAAGTGAAATAAAAACCAAAAAGTTCTGGAAACCCCTATTGTATAAATTGGACACAGTGATGTGCAGTCGTGTGCTACGGAGAAAATATGTTCTCCTGCAAAATGACCTCTGGATACTTTTACTTGTGCCTTTGGCACTCGTGAGTATCCAGAGGTCACTTTGCAGGAGTGAAAATATTTTCAGTAGCACACTCCTACCCATCATATTTTGTTGTGTGTGTGTGTGTGTGTGTATGTATATATATATATATATATATATTATGGTAGCACGGTAGTGCTACCATAGTTAGCGTTGAGGAGCCATTTCTATGTTAAACCCCAAAACTTTGCACCTTAATAACTTTGCAACCGTTTGATGGATTTGCCTGAAATTTGGAATTTATGATCAAGAACCATAGGCCTTGGGATCTGCCAAGTTTCGTACTGGTCGGATATACGGCTGCGGAGTTATTAAGTGTGATCTGTGCGCGTTTACGCTTTTCTGGAATTCTGTGGTCGCGCCTACAGGTCGTACGGTTTACGTGACCGGCCCGAAATCTTCAGGGAACGTGGCAGCCGGGTCCCCGATGTGCTTCAAGATTTCGTGAAAAATATTAAACGGTTCAAAAGTTATTCAAAAACAGTTTCCCATTATAAGTCAATGGGAAAAGTTAACAAAAAGTTCAACACTTTCACAAATGCATTTTACTTTCGCAAATGGGCCTGTTACTTTCGCAGTCGGCCATTTTGTTTTCAGTTGGTGATCAGAAAAATGGTTGGCATTTAAATTTGGGACGCCTAGCAACCTAATTTTTTTTGTATTCACCTAGTCGGGCCCTGAGGATGCTTGCCATGTCTTTATTTTGTGGTAAAAACACCCGAAATATGTTTTCAAATTTCTGGAAAAAGTACTTTTATAAATTACTTTTGTGCTCGCAGTGTATGAAATTTTTGAACAGCTTTCATAAATGCATGTAATTTTCTAGTCTGTGGGAAAATGACAGCAATTCTTTGGCACTGCACTACAAAATAACCTGTGGGAGTTTTGGGCTGAAATTTGAGGAACGCAGCAGACATCTCACAGATGTGCCTTTCAGTGTTGTATTGAAAAAATATTACACGGCGGCAAAGTTATGGCACTACAAAGTTGACAGTTTCTCCCATAGGATAACATTACGGCACCCGAAGCATTACAGGAATCCTTTGGCATCCTGCTGCAAAATAACAGTTTGGTCTTTTTTCCTGAAATTTGAAGGGAAGACAGCCAACAGTACACAGATGTGCCTTTCAGTAGTTTGGTGAAAAAATATCACATGGCGGCAAAGTTACAGCACTCCAAAATTGAGGGGTTTTCCATAGGATAACATTCGGTGCCCGACACTTAACAGAAATCATTTGGAGCCCTGCTGCAAAATAACGGTTTGGTTTTTTCCTGAAATTTGAGGAAGACAGCCAACAGCCCACAGATGTGCTCTTTCAGTAGTTTGGTGAAAAACATTACAGGGAGGCAAAGTTATGGCTCTCCAACTTTTCTTTTTCCCATAGGATAACATTCGGCGTCACGGGCTTTCAGGGCCCGTATCTCGAAACGGTAAGTAGATACGGACTTTTCGTCGGAAAATTTCTTAGCCCCATGGGGCTAAGACTCAAATTAGCCAGGAAAGTTGTAAATAATGACTTTAAAATTTTTTTTCTACGTCGTACGGTTCCTGAGATATAATGTTTTTAGTATTCCAAGATCTCATTTTCTGCGCCGATACTCATTATTTTGCATACATTATTTGTACTCACTGTCTTTCTCAATGCAGGTTTTGGGGAAAACCAGCCTGTGCGCTTACATTACTGTTACTGTTGCCCTTCCGCTATGGATCCGCACTCGCTTCACTCTACCGCTGACGCCTGCACCACCATGTGCGTATCCTTGCATTTTCATTTGCGCTTGTGTTTGTTATTTTTGCCATTTCTGTCTACAGTACTGTTTATCTTTCTGTTTCACTTACATCACCATGCCCATTGACATTTCTGTTTGCAGGCACCATGTTACTATGTGACAACACATCACGTGGCAGACCATTCCCGTCTACGCCACCATGTGCGTTACCCTTTCTGTTCTCATTTGTGCTTGTGTTACCATGTGCGCCACTGTTAGCATTTCTGTTTGGGTTGCTGTCCCTGTTAGTATGCCACAAGACATCATGTGGCGGGAGTGCCCTAGGCGGTGGGCACCGCGCTCCCACTGCTGCATTACATTCACTATTTCTTGTTATCATTCTCAAAAAGAAGGGAAATTAGAGGCAAAAAACTCAGTTTAATGCATTAGTTAGAGTTGTTCCACAGCGACAAAAGTGAGGAAATTCGCTGTTAGGTTGAAACCCCTGCACTCCCCACCCACCTCCAACTGGCACTGGGTGTGCATTGGGATCATGAGTCCCAACTCTCACCCCATTCTCCTATACTTGCTGCTTTACACAGGTCATGGGGTGAGAGTTAGGGCTGATGATCCCAATGCACACCCCAATGCCACCACGGCGCCATCCTTTACGCTTTCATTTGCGCTATGCTTTCTGTTACTTTTTGCCATTTGTGTGTACTGCACTGTTTCTCTTTCTGTTTCACTTTGCGTCACCATGCCCATTGACATTTCTGTTTGCAGGCACCATGTTACTATGTGACCAGACATCACGTGGCACACCGCTCCCGAGCTACACCACCGTGCAAGCATCTCTTTCTGTTCTCATTCGCAAGATGTGTTACCATGTGTGCCACTGTTAGCATTTCTGTTTGCATTGCTGCTCCTGTTACTATGCCACAAGACACTTTGGGGCCCAGGCTCCGCCACCGCATTACATTCACTATTTCTCAATATCATTCTCAAAAAGAAGGGAATTAGAGGCAAAACTCTGTTTAATGCATTAGTTAGGGTTGTTCACAGCAACAAGTGAATTGCTGTTAGGGTTGAAGCCCTTGACCCCCCACCCACCCCCCAACCGCATTGGGTGCGACGGGGATCGGGTCCTAACTCTCACCCCATTCTCCTATACTTCTGCTGCTTTACACATGTCATGGGGTGAGAGTTAGGCTGATTTATCCCAATGCGCACCCCAATGCCGGTTGGGGGTGGCGGTTAAGGAGCTTTCAACCCTACAGCGACTCACTTTTGTCGCTAGAATCACCTAACTAATGCATAAACTGAGTTTTTGCCTCATATATATATATATATATATATATTCATACATACACACACACATATATTGCAAAAAACTCCATTAATGCATCAGTTAGGGTTAACAGTACAGCGACAAAAGTTTGGAAATGTGCTGTTAGGGTTCAAAACCCCAACTCCGCATTTCCTTCCACACACACACACACACACACACACACAGGAAGGACCAAGGCAACACAGCCAATCAGAGCCAACCAGCATCGGATAACAGAAGTAATGTACAACTTTCTAAATATACTGCAAAACGCATCCATCATCATGGGTCACCAACTGTATGAGTTCTGCCGCCATCATAGTGCCTTGGGGGTAGACACGCATGCTGGGAAACCAAGGGTGATGCCCCACAGTAAGCATTTTTGTGTTACAAACAGCAATAAAAGATTTAAGCAGATGCCTATATTTCAATAGTGAAGAAGTGATGTAACACACAGTATGTTATCCACAGATAGTTTCTTGGAACTGAGAGTTAATATAAGCCTACTAACAGTCATTGGAGGTTTGCATTTATTTTTCTGATAGAGTGAGTCAGTCCTAATAACAAACTGTAGTAATAATAAAAGTAATTATGTGTAGTATAGTTTACAAGTAACAAGTGAAAGCAACAGTTGTAATATCCAAAGCTAACCATAACATGCTGCTAATGAGTATGTCCACGTAACGCAGCAGTATAACATGTGATGGTCCTAGTTTCACACCTGAGCAATATCTTCAAAGTAGTATGTGTCATCTGTATCTTTCCTGCTACCATGTGGTAGCCTGCAGCAACCCAATTGCTGAATAGCGACACACAAAAGTCAGTATTTTGAAAATGTATACAGACCAAGTCTCACTGTATGAAGAAGATATGCCAGCTATAATGTGCCATCATACTGTATAGAGCCGATGATACTATATTTAGTTTTTCATTACGTAGTGTTATTTGAAATAAGTACAGTGTTGTGATTACTGTGGTTACAGATGTGACGGAGTGGTATAGTGTCTTACAATCTTGCATGTTTGTTGCATGTGTGTGTGTGTGTGTGTGTGTGTGTGTGTGGGGGGGGAGGAATGCGGAGTTAGGGTTTTGAACCCTAACAGCACATTTCCAAACTTTTATCACTGTACTATTAACCCTAACTGATGCATTAACGGCGCTTTGATTACTGCAACTCCCTTTATCTAGGGCTGCCTGGGGTTGATATCCACCGCCTGCAGCTGGTACAGAACGCTGCAGCCTGGTTATTGATGGGGACTCCTCAGGCCTGTCATATCTCTCCGGTGCTGCGCGAACTGCACTGGCTGCCCGTATAGTGGTGGATCACCCTTAAAGTCGGACTTCTGACTTATAAAGCCCTACATGGACTTGGCCCGGCCTACATGAAAGAGCTTCTGGTGCCTTACTGCCCCGTGCAATCGCTCCACTCGGCTGACGAGGGGTTGCTAGAGATTTCAAGGGTTTCTTTAAAATCTTCCGGGGCCCATGCATTTATGTACATGGCTTAAGGCCTTTGGAATTCTCTACCCGGCAGCTTCAGGAGTACGTGACCATGGAAGGATTTAAACATGCTCTAAAGACATACTTGGGGCATCAGGCTTACCCTACTTGATTGTATTTTGCAGTATTTTCTTAAATCCCTGTATTTATATTTTATTGCATCCTGTTTTATTTCTTGTGTATTTTATTGTCAAGGTACCTGATTTTAGAAAGGCGCGGTAAAAATAAAGTTTATTATTATTTATCATTTTTGCAATGAATTTCCCTTCTTTTTGAGAAAATGTAATGTAAGTGGTATATGTTAGTGGGAGCGCGGGCCCTCCGGACCCTGCACTCCCTTCATATTGTCCATTTTTTGGCATAAATGTATGTCCATATGGGAGCGCATGCCCTCCAGGGCCTGTGCTCCCACTTATCCAAAACTACGGAGCCATACAGCAGCCCTACAGGGCAAGGAAGCCTTGTAACACTAAATTTGCTAATATCTCAGCAACCGTAGCAGCTAAGAAACAAATTCCAGTGCTGGTGTAACCATGACAGCGAGTACTTTCTGAGATATGGGCACTGAAAAGGCACCCTTAGAACACGTTTTTGCCAGTATCTCTAACTATAGCAAGTAGAAAAAAATTCCACTGCAGGTGTCATCTATGATTTCCAAACTTGTATTAACAGGTTAGTTGAACTAGGTGAACTAAGCTGTCAGCAGCGAAAACTCTGTATCTGGCTTAGTTTGAGATACGGGTGCGGAAAGGCATAACGGACGCCACAATGTTATCCTGTGGGAAATTTCTCAACTTCGGAGAGCTGTAATTTTGTGCCCCTTGAATATTTTGGCGCCAAACCATAACAGGTACATCTGTGGGACCAGAGCTTGTCATGCTGCAAATTTCAACCCAAAAGACCCAACTGTTTTGCTGCAGGAGGATGGCAAAGATTTGCTTTTTTTTTTTTTTAAATACTTTCACAAATCACAAAAGTTTTGCAGAAAGTTGCACGAAACTTTCAGATTTGCGAAAGAATTTTGGCAGTTTCTTTCGTGATTTGTGAAAGTATCCCCCCGCCCCAATGTTTAAAATGGCATTTTTGGGGGGGTTTATCCCCCCAAAAAGATAGGGCTGGTGTGGCCTATCTGGATTTCAGTAAGGCCTTCGGCACCGTCCCACACAAAAGGCTAGTGGCTAAGCTTGAGAGTCCGGGGGTGGACCAGAGAGTTACTAGGTGGGTAGAAAACTGGAAGACGGGGAGGTATCAAACAGTGGTGGTAAATGGGGAACATTCCAGGGAACGAGCAGTGATCAGCGGGGTGCCTCAGGGGTCAGTACTGGGACCACTACTCTAACATCTATATTAGCGACCTAGCAGAGGGATTGGAGGGTAGGGTGTGCCTATCTGCAGACGATATGAAGGTCTGCAACAGGGTAGACTCAAAAGGTGGACTGCATGCCATGAGACAAGACCTGGTAAAGCTGGAGAAGTGGTCGGAAACCTGGCAACTAAAACTTAATGCGAAAAAGTGTGCGGTGATGCACCTGAGGCAGAAAAACAAGAAGGCTACTTATTTTCTTAGAAGGAGGAAATTAAGGGTATGGAACAGTAAACGGACCTGGGGATTATTATATCAAGGAATCTTAAGGTGGGAAACCAGTGTAGCAAGGCGGCAGGTAAGGCACATGGTATGTTGTCCTGCATTGCAAGGGGCTTTGCTAGCAGGACGAGGAAGGTGCTAATGCCGTTATACAGAACTATGGTGAGGCCGCATCTGGAGTACGGGTTGCAGTTCTGGAGACCACACCTATGTAAAGATATTGAGCTGTTGGAGAGGGTTCAGAAAAGCGCTACAAGGATGGTGTGGGGGATGCAGGATAAACCATATGAGCAGAGGTGCAAGGAGCTAACTCTGTACCCATTAGACACCAGGAGGGAGAGGGGGGACATGACTGAGACTTTTAAGTACTTGAAGGGGATTAATAGGGTAAAGGAGGGGAGCTTGTTCAGAAAGAAGAAAGGAGAAAACACGAGGGGACATAGCCTTAGAATAGAAGGTGGGAAATACAGAGGCAATGTCAGAGGGCAGTTGTTCACGGAGAGGGTGGTGGTGGCGTGGAACAGGCTACCAGAGGAGGTAGTAGGAGCTGAAATGGTGGAGGGGTTCAAGAGGGCATGGGACAACCATATGGGGTTGGGAGATGGGGTGAAACTCTGGAATTAGTATAATGGTGGTGGGGAGCAGGGGAGGATGTAAAGGGCAGACAAGATGGGCCGGTGTGGTCCTTTTCTGCCGTCAAATTTGTGTGTGTAATCTGTTTAATCCTCCAGATCCGACTAGGTAAACCCAACAGTCAGTGTTTACCTAGAGGGTCCCAAATTTAAATGGCAGGCGTTTTTCTCTCTCACTAACTGAAAACAAGATAGCTGAAGCACAAAAGTAAAAGGGCCATTTGCGAAAGTAAAACTGCATTTGCAAAACGTTCGTGATGCACATATATTTTTTTCCCCATTGACTATAATAGGAAATTTGTTTTTTGAATAACTTTTGAATGGTTTAATATTTTTACACCAAATCTTTTAAAGGCACATTGGTGACCCAGACTGCATCTTCCCTGAAGATTTTGGACCGATCGTACAAATAATGCGGGCTGTGGGCGTGAGAAAAGAAACACGCAGAGAGTCTTTTTTTTTTTGCATTTTCTGGCGTTCTGTAGTTCCGCAACCATACCTCCAACCACAATGCAACTTGCTAGATCCAGAGATCTATAGTACCAGACCGCACATGCAATATTTCAGGCAAATCTGTCATACGGTGGCAAAGTTATTAAGGTTCAAAATTTGAGGTTTAATATTAAAGTGCTTCTCAACCCTAACTATAGTGGTGCTACTATGCCAGTATTATATAAACATATTTATAAAATGAGATCCAAATACAAATACAGTGTTCTGATTGTATAAAACACATCACATGACCATGCGTATATCAGAGTGTGACCATACACCTGCACTTTTACCCCCCTCTAAAACAATTTTGCCATTTTATAAGATAGATAACCCACTCTATGGTGTGCTGTCGCACTCTGATATACGCACACCTTGGGTGGTTGATGCGTGTTCGACCGCGAGGCGTATATCAGAGCGAGCACACACCTAAGAGTGGGTTATCTATATATATATATATATATATATGTATATGTAGTACATAAACCACTCTGAGGTGTGTGGTCGCTTCGATATACACACGCTTTGGTGTGCGCCAACCATCCAGGCATGATATCAGAGCGTGACCACACACCTCAGAGTGGTTTATCTATCTTATAAAATGTCGAAATTGTTTTGGAGGGGGGTAAAAGTGCAGGTGTGCAGTCACGCTCTGATATACGCATGGTCATGTGATGTGTTTTATACAATCAGAACTTTGCATTTGGAGAATGACATGTCCATTTTATATAGTTCTCGAGTTCTCACTTGTAACCATAGTTCTGTTACTAGTATTTAGTTCTCATCCGCACACAGTTTTTCACTGAGCATGCTCAATACTAGACCAGTCTTTAACCTTGACTCCTACCCAACCATATGGTCCTACTGTTCTGTTCCCTTTGTACTCAGATCTGCATGCTGGAAAAGGAACCTGAAGCAAGCTATGGGAGGCTGGATGGGTTGTGTGGATGTGAGCTAAACACAAGTAGTAGAACTATGGTCACACGTAAGTGACCTCTTTTTCTAACTACCTAGATTCAGCTCATTATCCACACTTAAGACTCCTAGCTATGCTCAAGGAGGGGGGCAAGGCACATACCCCAAATTAGTCAAATAAGAGACTAGAGAACTGAGAATCCAAAGCAACATCACGATGACTTTGCAAATCAATACAATAACGGAAACTAAATATGTGTGCATTGGCAGCCCTACATATTTCAGAAATAGCCATGTACCTGGCAGTAGCAACAGAGGCAGCAGTACGCCAGGTGGAGTAGGGCCTTCAACCTCATGGGGCGCTCCTCCCCAGCCAACCTATAATGTAGAGCAATGCAAGAGGTTATCCATTAGTCTATCATCTGCTTGCCTGCCGGTCTGCCTAGGCTGGCTTTAGTGCATGTGACAAACAGCTGGGTGAGCCTTACAACAAAATGGTGCCATACCTTCCTGGTAGAAGAGCAGAGCCCTGTGATCTTCTAGTGCGTGGAGCATTCACTCTGCCTCTAAAGAATGAGTCTTTAGGAAGGCCTGTAGAATGAGTGCCTGATTAAGGTGAAACTCCGGGACTACCTTTAGCAGAAATTTTGCATGGGGGCACAGGACAACTTTGTCCATGTGGAAAACCAGGTAAGAGGACTCTAAAGAAAGCCCCTGGAGCTCATTCACCTGTCTGACTGAAGTGATTGTGACCAAAAATGCATTTTTCCACAACAAATGTGAGAAATGATGTGTCAACAGGCTCGAATAGTCTTATTCATGAGCCATGACAGCGCCAGAGGTAACTCCCATGATGGAGGTCATCCCCATAATGGGGAGAACAGGTGGTATAGCCTTTATAGAAATGGCCAGCTACTTTGTCCTGTGCTACCATCTGGAACCCTGCCTTGGCAAGGTATGTTGAAATGGTTGACAGATGCACCTTGAGGAACGTGGCTCATAACGGTGATTGTGTAGTTTGTCGGACCAGCGGCGGAGCTGCGCTTAATGCATAACTGACAATGAGAAAACGTCATGTTGCATACCTACGTGCAGAGATAGCCCGAACTAGAGGGGGGTGCGGGGGGGCACAGCCCCCGATGAAAGGTTAAGTACATTGATTAAGTCTGCTATTATGTTTGGTTTTTTTACACTTTTTCATGATAATTTATTTCATTTGTGGTGGTTGTGTCCAGTTGACACGCGTGTCCTGGTCTGCATAGCGTTAAGCTAAACTTCGTTTACAATGAGCGGTGTGATTCCCGTAGCTTCTGCGCTACACAACCTGGGTGGTCCGACTCTCTACACAATCGCCCTCGTAACTCTGCCTGTGACAGGGTTCAAGGGTAATCAAATATATGCAACAAGGAGCAAAACAGGGGAACAATCCTCACCCCTTGCACAAACACAAAAACTTTGTCCACTTGTAAGTGAAGGTCTTGTGAGTCGACTCCTTTTGAGATGCCTCCAGTACCCAGAGGACATCTTCCGAAAGCCCAAGGGCCTGGAACTCTAGCTACTCGGGAACCAGGCAGTGAAATTTATTCACCAACCTTCATTCACATAAAGAAACATCAGTCTGAATACGATGCAACTGAATCCCAGGAATGGGAATTCGTTTGTGTTGTGTTCGGACTGCTGTTTCTTTAGGTGAATGAAGGTCAGAGAATAACTTTCATGCTTTTGATATCCTGGATGGATTGTTCACATTTTTTCTGTTTTAGATTTAAAGGGGAACTGTCAGCATTCCCCTGGCAAAAAGACGGAGTTGCAAGGGCGGTAATTTTTTACAATAAATTGCAAATAAACGCTTTCTAAGGTATCTGGTTAATCCTGCAGCAGCTCGCCTGCCATTACTATACCAGAGTCCACTTTCGGTTAACGCTGATGGCACGACCACTAAGGTAACCATGGGGAACTCCTATGTGATGGTGCAGTTACAGAAAACAGCAAAATATATACAGTGCATGTCTGCACTTCTAGCTCTGGTACCCATCGACCAAGGAAAGTGCTTTCCTCGGTTGATTAATACCAGAGCAAGAAGCTCAAACATGCACTGTGCATCTTTTGCTATTTTCTGGTAATTGCACTGTCACATAGGAGTCCCCCGCAGCCCAGCCCATCAGTCGGGTCATCAAAGGGCTTGCCATGGGGGACTTGAATAGCAATGGCGGACTGAGCATCATAGGATCAACCAGATAAATTACAAATATTGTAAAAGCCTTCCAAGTTATTTTACCGCCAGTGCGATTTACCTAATCGGGACCTATAGGTCCCATGTTTTTTGTGGGGGAATGCTGTCAGTTCTCCTTTAACTCTCAATGTACCACCCAAATTCACTGTTGGCACACCCAGTGTGAAGACCCATTAGTGTGAATGAATGGTGAAGAGTGATTCCTGGAAGATCAGTGGGGATTTCAAGCATGTGTGGGATAGAGGGGTGCATTAGAAAACAGGCAGGGAGGAGGGTCAGTCACCAGAGACCAATTAGGATCTGTAAAGCTAGGTTAGGCACTGAACATCTGGGAAGACTGGGTGGGCCAAGTGGTCCTTTTCTGGTGACAAATTCTAGGTTTCTATGAACATCCTCACCAGCGTCCTCCACCTTGGTGTGGCCCATAACTGCGCAGATGACTCAGCAGCCGCAGACTATATGTGCACTTTATTAGGTTAGCCCTGGATCACCGGTTGCTGGCACTCTTTAGGGGCTGACATGTGCATCACTTGGCATCAGGGACAATGTGACATGTCATGGCCTAAGCCCAAATGTTGAACACAGACATCCTTGTTAGCCACTTGAGGACATCTGGTACCTGCATAAAACGTACCTCTTAAACCTACATTGTATACAACAGTGTAAACTGTCCAAGAGATGTATATTTCACCTGAAGCGCTTCACATAGTGCAACAAAGTAGCAAGGGCAAACACGATGCTGGGATGCATAGCTATGGGGGGGGGGGGATCAGTATTAGGAGAAAGGAGGTTATACTACTCTTGTACAGGTCACTGGTGAGGCTACATCTAGAGTATGGAGTTCAGTACTGGTGTCCACACCTCAAAAAGGACATTAACCTGCTGGGGAAGGTTCAGAGGAGGGCTACAAAGATGATAGCGGGTCAGCAGGGTAAGGCATAAGAGGAGAGGTTGAGGGCACTAAACATGTACTCCCTGGAGTACAAGGAGAGAGAGGGGTACATGACTGGGACTTTTGAGTACTTGAAAGGGATAAATAAGGTGGATAAGGAGAGTCTCTTTAAGCCTAGTGACAACCATAACATGAGGGGGCACAGTCTTAAGCTGGGGGGGGGGGTTAGGAGGGAAGTTGGGAAGCACTTCTTCAGTGAGAGGGCAGTGGACACTTGGAATGCGCTGCCAGAAGAGGTGGTCTCGTTGAAGACAGTGGGCAGCTTCAAGAGAGGCTGGGATAGGCATGGGGGAGGCAAGGATCATGGGTAGGGTGGATGGGAGGAGTGGGGAGGGGGGCAGGGACAGGAGCTCAAGCTGTGATTCCTGCAATATGAGCAGACTAGATAGCCCAAATGGCCTTCTTCTGCTGGCTTCTTCGTATGTTTGTATATTTTATGTATTGTTATGTATGTTACACTTTTTAATTTATGTAAATGATTTTGAAAACTGGATTTAATAATATGTCTAATAATCTCACCCTGTTGAAAAATAAAAATGTTCCTACCTAACCTGCACTTTTCTTCCATTTCATGGTACATCTCAAAGACAGAACAGGAAGCCAATGATGAGGGAACACCAAGCGTCGCAAAACTAAAAGAAAAAAAATTTGCTAAAAAAGCCTGAATACTAACAGAATCCTAATTCACTACCAGATGAATAAAAGATCTGCATGCAAAAGGGGCACAGACGGAGGACCATGTGGGTGGGTGTAAGGAGTCAAGCTTGAAGACCGTTCAAGTGACTGAGCATGCTTAGTGGAAGAATGCCTAAGTGTAGATAGTTTCATGAATCTAAATAATCAGAACACAATTTCTCTGGTGGTTGAAGGCTTGTAGCAAAAACGCACCAGATACCATGATATACTACAACTGGTCATGGACTACTACTGAATTACATAGTTTCATTACACTGTAAATATGGTTTGCATTAAATGCACCCCACCATCTTTACATAATGAAACCCGTTCAGCAGACCCTCTCAGCATGCCATACACTAGAATGTCCATTCACTAAAACCTATTCACGCAGACACCACTGCAATTCCAATTAATTCCCTGCCAATATCCCCAAACAGAACGAGGTGACCAGCAACAACTGAAAACCTGCTTTTTATTATTTAGTACAGATATCAGTATACTGATGCTATAATACAGTTTCCTGCACCTTAACAGGTAATTACAGTTCTGTGTATTTTGCATATACAATTATGTTTTTGTTGAGGAAGGAAATCAAAATACAAGTACACGGTATTTTGCATGCATAATTTCACCAGTGTTACAAAAAAGCAAGAAAATGCATTCTGCTTGATAACCAGTAGGTAGCTGCATTTGACATCACTACCGTAATATCTGAGTTAGTTCGCTTTTCTTGAGCGGGTAAGTATTCCGGAAAAGTACATGCCTATTTTCAGGTACAACCTGGGAGATTACAGTGAAAAGCATACAATAAGTAGAAAGCACTAAATTTAGGTAAACAATAAACGTTAACATAATATCATCAAACCAATTTAGTAAATAAATTAGAGCAAGACAAAAAACACCTTACGGCTAGAAGAATGCAAGGAAGTAACTAGTTAGATAATTGCATCAGGAGCATCAGCTGGTTCTAAACAGTAATAAAACTAAAGCCATGCTCTTTGGCCCAAAAAAACTTGGCCCTGACAGATCAACCCTTCTATCCCTCACCACCCTAAATGGGATTGGGACAGAGGTAGTGGACAACTTCAAGTACCTGGGGATATACCTTGACCAGGAGATCTCCTTCAGGAAGCATACTGACCACCTCACAAAGGTGATAAACCAAAAGCTGGGCCTCCTCTATAGGCTAAACCCCTTTTTGAACAAGGAAACCAGGAAAGCGATCGGCAATGGGGTAACACTACCCACTCTTTTCTACGGAGCGACCATGCTCCAAACACTAAGGGCAACAGAAAAACAGCACCTAGGGGCACTCTACTACAGGGTCAGCCGATTCACAGCTGGTGCACAACGGATGCAGCATCACTGTAAAGTGCTCCAGGCTATCGACTGGCCATCCCTCGAAGCCAGACTAGCTTATCCTTCCTTATGCTTGGCTTTTAAACTACAACAACCTGGGGCTCCCCCAAGTCTACGGGACCTGGTAGCCCCCAAAACAAATAGAAGAGAGCTTAGGTCTACTGACTGGAAGTTACACGAAATACCCAGAGCCAGGTCATCCCCTCGGCCTTTGGTCTGCCAGAAGAGCCCTACTCAAACTTTGGAACAATCTACCAAGAGAAATACAGAACTGCACCTCTCCTGGGGGCTTCAGGAAAGCACTAAAAATACAACTAGGGACTGGGACAATGTGCTGCTGCCTCAAATGAGGCCTCCTCAAAGTCTTTCTCCCCAGAAAGGGGAGATGGCCGGAACGGTTTCTACAGGCAATAGATGGAAGGGGGTGCAAAGTAGGGCAATATACTACCGCATAGGCACTTACCTAAGCTGTTTCTGTTGATCTGTCTGTTTCTAACTATATGTCCAGTTGCTGTTTTAGATTCTGTGTATGATGTAGAATATGCTGAATTGATGGTCTGTTGCACAATGTAATTGTCTTGCTCCCCTGTTTGTATCAAAGCACTGGTTTTTCGTCTCCCTTAGGTACATGTAACTAATCCCGGGTCGCCCCTGAAAAAGGGACTGTCAAGGTCTCAGTGGGCCCACCCAGTTACCAAAATTTAAATAAAATAAATAAATTTAAATAAAATTAGCAGTCTGTTTGTAGAGGTAGTTATGTCATCAGCCGCCCTCTACTGGTGACCGGTCGTAATGCTGTCCACAGATTTTTTTTTTTTTTTTACATGTACTGTACTTTTATTTTGTATAGAAAAATAACATTTTAAATTGATAGATACAAAAGAATAAAGAAAATGATGGACCTATTTTGAAACAATGAAAAAGTAAGACTTTCGATTTTCATTGCTCGTTACCTAAACCATCCCAGTTGACAAATCAGCATAAATCTGCATTACATTCTAAACAGAGCTGAATTTCAAGCTGTTGCATTCTTCATTACTGAGAGTTTTTACATGGAAACAAGAATGCTTCCCCATACATATCAACTACACAGGGGTTTATTCCAGAGCTGAAATCATAATGTCCTGATTGTGATGTCACAGTCATTTCCACATCGGACTGGTTCTAAAAGTAGGGGAATTATTTTATTTTACAATTTTATTAACCCAGAGAAGCTCAGCTGAGATGCAGCATTTTGTTTTCAGCGTGTTCTTGCTTCTACCCATTTCTATTGTTGGGAGGACTGGAGCGCTCAGAAGTGAAAGGACTTGCTCACAGTCACACGGAGTATTTTGGCTCTAGTCAGGTTTGAACCTCTGATCTCCTGGTTCCCAAGCTGGTGTTCTCATTATTAGATGACACTGCCTAGATTAGGACTTCAGTTCCTGAAAAAGCTTCAACTGCCAGTGACATTTAAGGGACAAAATTCCTGTTCTGCAGCTGTCAACTCTGTTTATTCTAACATCTGGCAGATACTCCATATATCTGGCAACTAAGGTACCCCTGCCCCATCGCCCTGTTTTCTCCCAAACTTACCTCTCCAGATCTCTCTGGCTTATCTCCCGTGGCGGGCCCTCAGCACTCCCCCATCCCTTAGAAATGAGATGGAAGTGGAAAGACCAACCTGGGTCAGCAGGTGTGGGGCCTGCAAATGCCCATGGCCGTTATTACCACATGGATGAGTGAATTTTCACTTAGTTACAGCCCTGCCCTGGGGATGGTGTCACTGATGCATATCCTGGCAGCTGTAAATGCAAGGCATGCCCATGCACTGCAGCTTCCAACAACATACTACCCTCTCAACATAGCCTCCCCCTTCAGCTGCAATTGTCACAAAGTTGGTTGTAGCACTGCAAAAAGCACAGAAACATGGAATCTGATGGCAGATAAGGACCGCTTAGCCGATGATCATTTTTCCCTACCGACAGTATCACCGCAGACCCTACATGATCTCCAACCAATTCTCCCTCTCCCCCTTCCTTCCCCCAAGAGTCACTTATGCCTATCCCATGCATTACTGAACCCTGCCACCTCCACCGGAAGGCTGTTCCAATAATCCACCACTCTTTCTGTGAAGAACTTCCTCATAGCTCTCCTGAATCTACCCCCTCCAGCTTCATACCACATCCCCCTGTCTTTTAGCACCTTTTTCCCCTGAAAAATATTTATCTCCTGTACTGTGAGTGACCCACTGAAGTATTTAAAGGTTTCTGTCATATCCCCCTCACTCCTCTTTTCAAGGGTGTACATACCGATGTTCTTTAGTCTCTCCTCGTAGGGTTTGTGCCCTCATCTGGACTGCCTCCACTGTGTCTGTGTCCTTCAGGAGTTGAGCTCTCCAGAACTGGACAGTACTCTATCTGGGGTCTTACTAGTGATCTATACAGAGGCACTACCACCTCCCTCTTTCTGCTGATGATACCCCTCCCTATGTACTCCAGCATCCCATCAGCCCTCCCAACTGCCTTGTTGCACTGCCTGGCCACCTTGAGGTCATCAGCTATGATTACCCCCGTCTCTTTCCTGCCTGGAAGTCATCAATAGTACTCCACCCATTTTGCACTCTGCCCTTAGGTTTCTGTGCCCCAAGTGCATTATTTGGCACTTTTTCCCCATTGAAACCCAGCTGCCATACCCTTGACCACTCCTCCAGTTTTCTCAGGTTTCTGCTTATCCTTTCCACCATCCCTGGGGTGTCCACCCTACTGCAGATTTTGGCGTCATCCGCAAAGAGGCAGACCTTCCTTTCCAGCTCCTCTGCAATGTGACTTATAAAGACATTAAAGAGCACAGGCACCCGCTGGTCACCCTCCTTTCCTCAAAGTGAACTCCATTTACCACCACCCTCTGCTGCCTAGCCCCCAACCAATTTCTTACCCAGTTTACCACCTTTGGACCCACTTCTAAGCTACACAGCTTGCCTAGTCTCCTATGTGGAACAGTGTTAAATGCCCTACTGAAATCTAGGTAGACCATGTCCAACGCTCCACCCTAATCTAGAGTATCATAGACAACAAGATGGCAGCCACGCTGGACTGACTGTCCGCTGCAGCTTTCTCTTGCAGAGTTTTAACTTTTATTTTAATATCTGGCAGTTCGTTTCCCCGTTTGGAAGTTCGCTTGTTTGAAAAAATTTTTTTAAGTTAAGTTGTATTCTTTTGAGTTTTTAGTTAATCAGTAGTAAAGCGAACAAGGTTACTTTAGCTTGGGGTGTAAGCATAGGTGAGGAGTTAGTTTTTTTATTTTTCAGATACAGAAGAATCCCAGTACACCCATAATTATAATTTTTTGTTAAAGTGCTGCTAACCTGGTCGAGTGACTTCCACCCTTGGACAGCTATTTGATGCTGGTTTTAACCATCAGAGGCTTTGTGGAGCTGGTATCACTACCTTAGTTGTCTGGAGAAAGAAGGACCTGTGATCTATCTTTTGACTGAGCAGTATGCCACTCCGTTTACTGCTTGTAAGCTGGACCAACCTGGAGAGAGCAGGACTTGCGTTTAGCGGTAGTCTGACCTGTATACTGCTTGCGAGTTCGGCCGGCTGGGTGTGGACCTTAATGTTACTCTAAGTCGTGACGGTCTACTTTGGATCAGAACCATCTTCTATTTCCAAGAGTATTCCTGGTAGTGGGGTCTGCCTGCCGACAGCGTTGAATCTGCGGCTGGGAAGGAAAGTCTGTAGCCTTCCTTCATTGGAGAACTGGATTTTTTTTTTTTTTTTAATCATATCATGTTTTCTCCCCTGCTGCGGCACACTCCGGCTTGGGGCATCCAGCCGCCGGCTCTGCCCCCGCCCAGAGAACTGGGTAGCTCAAACTGCACCCAGGAGGATCTAGGACGACCGTCATGCCATCCTGCTGGAGGGCTACCCCTCTGCCTCTACCAGCCAGGACAGCCCCGGACCCTCCCCAACAGGACTCCGCCAAAGTCCTCCGGGCGGCTTGGAGCACGGCCATCAAACTGCACGGTCGCATCCAGCTATTTTCCTCCGGGTGGCCCATAGAGCACAGACGTGCAATGATGTCCGGGCACAATGTGCCAACGTCTGCCGTGCTCCCCCTCTAGTATCACTGACGCTAGCAGTGCCCCCGGGCATCCCCAGGGGCCACTACAGCGCTGTGAAATTCCCCCAGCCCACTCCAGGACTAGGAGAGCAGTCTGTGGACGCTCGATCTCAGTCCTCCGTTGTCGACCCCAAATGGCCTGGGCTCGTTCCTGAAGCCGGGTCGCCGGCGTGGTGTGAGGTGTGGCGTTCAGCGCCTCAACCCTCAGCACCACCGGGCCGGTGAGAACTGGAGCTTGATTCTATCTGGTGGAATCTCATCTGCGTTGGGATCCACTGTCAGATTTTCTAATTGTCTGCCGACTGTGCTGAGTGGATTGTGCACCCGAAGGTACTGTTTGCCACACTTTGAATTTGTTTTAATACTGGCTATCCCAGAGCAGTGAGAGCACTCAATGGGACACAATTATAGTTTAAGTATTCACTGAGGCCGTGACAGAGCAAATTTTGGATGGACAGATTTTCAAATACATCTGTCTACTGAAGGAGGGGTGACAGCCCCATGGCCGTTTTCAGGAACTTTTTATTGTGGGTGGTGAGAGTCCCTTTTTAGTGTGGATGGTGAGAGCCTCACAAATAACAAAATAACATACATTTTATGGTGTGACGTGTTTAGATCGAGGTGTATCGTGGACTCAATCATTTGGACTGCCTGGGATAGGATTATTTTATTAAATTGGGTTGGGAGGAAGGGGTTGATTTTTGATTTGTGTAGTCTGTATGGTGTGTATGTTGTGTATGAATGGATGTGATGGAGTATGTGGTAGAAAGGCATTTTTCTTTTGAGTAGTTAATTTGATGATAGAAGTGCTGCGGGGGGGGAGGTTATTTATCAGTAGGAGTTGGGATTTTAGTATTTGGAATTTTGTACGGACAGTCTGGATGTGTCAGTGGTGCAAGCCCTTAAGACTCAGTTATTCCCCAGCCCATCTGCATAGCCTCAGTCCTTTTGATCTCCCCCTCTGCCTGCTGAAACGTATGCGAGGTGTAGGGCTTTGATGATTGCATGGGGTTGGAGGTCTGGGCGGAGGGGCAGGGGAGCGACTGACAGAGAGTTAGCGATTCAGGTGGTGAAGCCCAGGGGGCACCCTGGGGCGAAATGAGTACTGCAAAGGGGTCCTTACTGCCTGGTCCCCATACCCAAGGGCTCCACTCTGGATAGAGGACAGGTGGTAGTTGGTTCAGCAGTTCCCACCCATCCGACCTGAGCTGTATTTTGCAATGCCAGGTCGATGAGCAATAAGACTGCCATAATGGCAGACTTAATTTCCTCTGCAGACCTGGCTTGCATTACAGAGACCTGGCTGGATGAAAATGCTGCACCCATTTTGGAAGCAATGATTCCGGCTGTGTACTCTGTGATATGTACCCCCAAGGAAGGATCGCAGAGGTGGGGGAGTGGACATTTGTTTTAAAGCCAGCTTGGACCTTGCAGAGTTACCAGTGGGTTCTACCAGGTCTTTTGAGAGTGTCGCCATGTGGGGCCCAGCGCAGGCTATAGAATCCTTATTTATTTTAATTTTTTTTTACTATTTATCCTCCCCCCTGCTCTCTCGGAGTATCGCTGCATTGGGAGTTGCCACTGGTGTCTGCCTCTCTCCACCTACCTGAACCTGTGGGTGAACCCCCATGGAGTCGTGGCTATACTCCCCAGGTGGGGCCCGTACACCCCAAAATCCTTCTCATCTCGTCGGGCACCAGGACAGGCAGGTGGGAGTTATGAGGTCTGCACCAGGCACTCAGTCTCCCCAGTGCTCCAAGAGCTGATTTTCCTGTCTTCTGGGGGGCGTGACATACATCAAAGCACAATCGCGGATATCCGTCACACCCCAACTGCTCTTGAATGGCTCAGATGCTTGCTGTGCCTCTGGCTTCTGCCAGAGACCAGCCAAGCACAGAGCCTTGCCCCCAGAAGGCCAGCAATCCCCTGGATGCTCAAGTCTCCTTCCCCTAGCCATCCTCTGACTCCGGCTTGTTCCCAAACCCGGTCAATGGCGCTGTAAGCGGTAGCACTACCGCTGCGCCAGCAAGGCGGTCAGAATCCTCCTTATTTACCGGCCATCTGTCAGTGAGAGGGAGTTTCTGCAGGTCGTCAGGGAGTTCATTACCAGCCTGATGTTGGAATCCCCAGATTGTTAATTCTGGGGGATTTCAACACTTGGGTCGATGACAGACTCTCACCATTTGGGCCCGACCTCCTCCAGAGCATGGAGACTGGGCCTGTCGCAGGTTGTCATCTCAGTGGCCCATTCGAACGGCCACACCTTGGACCTGGTGTTCACATTAGGTCTTGAGGTTGACGACCTCAGGATTGATCAGGCCATTTGATTGGATCAAAGCACCATGAGGTTCGTGTTTGGGGCCCCCCTGAGGGTCCATTCTCTGTGGAGATGGTCCAGTACCACCCTTTAAGGGGACTGTCCCCAACAGGACTCCAGGCGGTGCTTGATCTATCGGGTGTGGAAACTGCTTGTGTGGTGGGTGCAGAGGAGGCAGTGGTCATCTATATTAGGGCTGTCACTGCAGCCTTTGACGAGCGTGTCCGGCCATTATCTACTTGTCTGAGGTCCCTTTGGTTTGATGGGGAGCTCAGGGAGTTAAAGATAGAGTACAGTTACGTAAGAACTTACCGTAACAGTAGATCTTTGAGCGAGGCTCTTGCAGTAGGTATTCACATACAGGACTGACCTGCCAGGCGTCAGGACCCCACAGAAAAATGTCTAGCTAGCAGTTTCTGCCGGGGGACTGCCCCCACATCAGCGCACCGGCATCATGCAACGCCAGTATATGGGTGGTCCCCCACGCCTGCCTTCCAGTTCTTTCCCTGCATTGGCCAGAGTTCTACTTAGCCAACTCGGTAAATGAGGCATATAACATCTTTCATGAAATTTTATCTGTGGTCTTAAACAGCCATGCCCCCACGGTAAAGGTACGAGTGGGTAGCAGTACTTGTTGCTGATTCTCCCCTGAGCTTAAGTCATCCATGCTAGAAAGAGATAGGCTGTGGAAAAAAGCATGCAGAAGCAAGAATGACTCAGATTGGTGCCAATTTAGGAAGCCCAGCAACATGTGCACTAAGCTGGTCAGAGCACCCAAGGCCACCTTCTGTCGCGCTGAGCTAGACTCCGCCTCACGGGATCCATCAAAATTTTGGAAAACAATTAAGAACATGTCTGGTCATTCTTCTGGTAACACCTTTCCATCAAAAATTAACTACGGTAGTACCACTATATCAGATAAAACGGAGATACCGGATGCCTTCAATAATCATTTTGCAACTGCTGAGCTTGCTTTTGACAACTCCCCCGCTAATGCTGTTCGTGCTCAACTGGACTACTGAATCATGAGCCTCCCGTCACCTTAGCAACCTTCTCCTTCCAGCCCGCCACGCTAAAAGAGGTAGAAGATCTACTGCTGCAATTGGATATCCAAAAGGGTGCGGGCTCTGACTCCATAGAGCCCTTCTTTCTGAAATGTACATACCATGTGTTGGCAGTGCCAATCACACACCTCTTCAACTTGTCATTATTCCAGGGGAGCCTCCCCTCTCAATGGAAAGTAGCACGTCATTCTGTTTCACAAATCAGGTGATACTTGTGACCTTAACAATTACAAGCCGATATCCCTCCTTGCCATTCTGTCTAAGTTACTGGAAAAGATAGTTAGTGGTCAGCTAAGAATGTACCTTGAATCCAGGAGCTTGCTAAACCCAGTGCAGTCTGGATTCAGAGCAAAGCACAGCACCATAACGGCCCTAGCAAAAGTGATTAATGATTGACTCCTTGACCTTGACAAAAATAATTTTGTCTGTGCAGTTTTTTTGGATCTGAGTAAGGCCTTCAACACAGTCGATCATAGTCTGCTTCTTTCTACCCTGTGTAGTAGAGGTCTAGACCCCAACTCAATGTGCTGGTTTTCCGATTACCTAGCAGGACGGCAACAACAAGTTAAGGCTGAAGGTGATCTTTCGCCTCTTAAACCACTGCTAAGAGGTGCGCCTCAGGGGTCTATTCTTGGTCCCCTGCTGTTTATATTAATAACATCGATGACAGCATCTATAAGGCCAATATCTACTTGTTCGCAGACGACACAGTACTTTTAGTCGTCCCTCACCAGAAGCAATTTCTGAAGACCTCCAAGCCAAATTTAATCTATTGCAGAATCAGTTCTTAAGCACAAAGCTTCTGCTTAACACACAAAAAACTAAAGCAATGCTCTGTTCCACTACTTCCTTTGTGGTGAACCCTGCTTGCATTGGGGCTATCCCACAGATCATCACAGTACTAGGTGAGAAACTTGAGTTTGTGTCAAAATTTAAATACCTGGGAGTGTGGCTTGACTACAGACTTTCCTTCTCTGAACATCCTGAAGAGTTACAGAAGAAACTAAGACAGAGATTAGACCTATTCTACAGACTTGAACAATTCCTTACTAGTGATGCTAAGCTGCGGCTGGTTCAAGCTGCGTTCCTCTCATTGATAGATTACACAGACCTTCTCTATAGCCATTGCACTGCCTCTTCCTTGGCTAAACTGGACACCCTATATCATAGAGCAATCAGGTTCATAACTGGCCTTCCCCTTTCCACACATCATTGTGCATTGTATACAGCTGTAGGCTGGACTTCTCTCCACTATAGAAGAAACAGAAATGACATTCTATGGGCATTCAGAGCAGTTACCAAAAAGCTTCCATCATACTTCTCTGATGTATTCCTCAGAGTGTGTTAGGTTCTTATGCCCTAAGAAGCCACTCCCTAATTGCCCTGCAAATACCTAAGATCAGATCTCATTTCAGTAGAGCAGCTATAAGTTTTATGCTGCTATCACTGTGGAACAGTATGCAAAAAAGCTTGAAGTTGAATTGTCCCGTTAGTCTGAGTATTTTCAAGTCGGTCTATGACCGCTCCATTAAGGAATCCTGCAATTGTTTCCCACATCGCTATTTCACCTCCCTTCCTGTCTCTCTCCTATCCAACCTTACCTCCCTTTTGCCTGGCCTCCTGCCTCACTCTCCCTCTCCGTCTCCATCTCTACCCTGTCTTAGTCCCCTTACAGACTCACCCTGGATCCATCAGTTGCTGCCTTGGCGTTGGCCAGGTACCACTCCCCTCCATGATGTATTACAGTTAACCTAACTGTCCCCGTAATTATCTTCCTGATCAGGTACTCTCCAGTGAATTTGCCAGCTACATCCACTTTTCGAGCCTATCCGTTGAAAAAGCTACTCTGCTCAACATTAATGTATATATCTTGGTTATATGTATGAATGATGCTATCCTGTACATATGTATATTTTTTACTTCTCTGTTTGACAGTACACCTTGTTTTACCATGCTACTGTAATATGATTTTTGTTATGACCAGGTCCATCTTGCAAATGAGCCTTGCTCAATGGTGCCCGCCTGGATAAATAAAGATCTGACTGACTGACTGATTGATTGAAGAGAAGACGAGAGAAGATGATATTTTCTCCCATGGAAATGGAGCCAAAGAAGCTTAGGGGGATGAAAAGCGGGAAGGCAATACCTACTGCAAGAGCCTCTCTCGAAGATCTACTGTTATGGTAAGTTCTTACGTAACTGTACTATCTTACTTCGAGAGGGCTCTTGAGGTAGGTATTCACATACAGGACTGAGTTCCAAGCAGTCTGGAACAAGAAAAAGCCATCGGGAAGAGGATAGACATCCATAGCATGGAATCTCAGGCTGAAAAGGGTCTCATGAGAGGAGACCTTGTAATACAGCCAACCCGAAGCCTGCTCTACGGTGACAGGCAATGTCCAAACTAGTGTTTGGTAAAGGTATGGACAGAAGCCCAAGTTGGGGCTGCACAGATGTCTACCGCTGACACATTCTTGAAACAAGCTGTGGAGGCAGCTACTCCTTTGGTGGAGTGACCTCTTACTTGACCCGGCAGGGTCTTGTACTTGTCATAAGAGAAAGTGATACAATGAGCCAACCATTTTTGATAGGCGTTGCCGAGAAACAGCATTGCCTTCTCTTTTGTGAGCAAAAGAGACAAAAAGCTGATCAGTTTTCCTGAGATCCTTAGCCCGACTGGTGTAGTATCTCAGTAGTCTGTGAACATCCAAAGTATGCAAGAGGTACTCCCCTTGATTGGAGCGTTGTGTAAAGAACACAGGTATCTCAATGGATTGATTCAGCGTTGATTCAGCCACCACCTTAGGGAGAAACTTAGGGTTGGTGCGTAGCACCACACGTTCCTTGTGGAAAATCACGTACGGGATTTTGCACATCAAGGCCTGAAGCTCGGAAATGCGCCAAGCAGACGTAATGGCCACTAGGAAGAGTGTCTTCCAAGAAAGGAACTTTAAATTGGCTGTTGCTGCTGGCTCGAAGGGAGTCAGGGTAAGCTTCTCCAGAATAAAATTCAAGTCCCAAGGAGGGGCAGGAATGCAGATGGGGGGGTCTCAAATGGAGAACCCCTCTGAAGAAGGTCTTGGAGACTTCCAACTGAGCAAAAGTCCTGTCCCCAAAAGGGACATGGTATGCTGAAATAGCAGCCATGTGGACCTTTATGGAGGAATGGCTGAGACCCAGAACGAAGAGGTGACGCATATAGTCCAAGACTGGCATAAGAAAGGCTCGCAGGCTTTCGAAGTGGCCCAAATAGAGAACTGTTTCCACTTCATGGCATATAAGGATCTGGTGGAAGTCTTTCTGGCCTCCACCAATATGTCCGCTACTAGCGGAGAAACTCCGAAGCGGGCTTTTGCTACATCTGTAGAAGCCACGCATGGAAATGAAGGGATTTGAGACCTGGATGAACAAAGGTCCCCTGATCTTGGGTCAACAATTGTTGCAACAGAGGAAGAGGAAGAGGAGGTTCCTCTGAAACCTGTTGCAGAAGAGAGAACCAAACTTGCCTGGGCCAGAATGGAGCAATGAGAATCATTCGAGCTCCCTCCGACCTGAATTTGTTCAGGACCCTCGGAATTAAGGGAATGGAAGGGAAGGCATAAACAGATCTGTCCCTCCAATTGAGAGACAGAGCTTCCCGCCAAAAAATGTCGTGCCCTGGAGCGAGCAAGCAGAAGGAGGGAAGTTTTGCGTTTTGGGGAGAAGCAAAGGAGTCTATCCGAGGTGTCCCCCAATGCAGAAACATGTTGTTTATGACTTCTTGATCCAGTTCCCATTCGTGGGCCCAGGCTGAGGATCCAATGAGGTAATCTGCCAGTGTGTTTTCCAATCCCGGGACGTGAATCGCCGCCAAGCGGAGGTGAAGCTGGGATGCCCAACTCCAGACTCTCATCGCTTCTTGGCACAGAGGGCAGGAACATGTTCCTCCCTGCTTGTTGAGATATCAGACTACACACACGTCTGTTTGTATGAGGAGATGACCAGGTAGGATAATAGAGTGTAGAGCCTGAAGGGCATAAAAGGACTGCTCTCAGTTCTAGCACGTTTATGTGCAGGTTTTGTTTGAACTAGGATCAGCTGTCCAGAGTCCTGTGAGACCCGAGATGGGCTCCCCAGCCTTCTACGAATGCATCTGTCATCAATGTCTGGGAGGGAGGTTCGATGTTGAAGTGAACTCCCAAGCATAGGTTCTCCTGCACCATCCACCATTGTAAGTCCCTGATCATGGGATCGGAAACTAGGACCTCTTGGTCTAGATTGTCCAGGGTTTAGCCCCATTGAAACCGAATCATCCATTGAGAGATCCTCATATGGAGATGAGCACATGGAACTGTCGGAATGGCAGCCATTAGCCCAAGAAGACGAAGGACTGACCTGGCGCTGACCCTCCTGCGACCGGACAGAAGATGGGCCTGAGTCTGGAGGGTGTCCACACTGTCTGGAGGCAAAAAGACTGCCGATAGGCGTGTCCAGCATCGCTCCTATAAACTGGAGGCGTTGACAAGGGACCAAATGGGACTTTGCTGGTTGATGGTGATACCCAGGCTGGTGAAAACCTGCAGGGTAAGGGAAAGAGAATGGAGGAGTCCCTCCCTGGATGGGGCCACCAGGAGCCAATCATCCAGGTACGTGAATACCTGTACTCCCTGGGTACGCAGGTGGGCCACTACCACAGACAGGCATTTGGTAAAAACTTGGGGAGTCGAGGAAAGACCGAACAGGTAGTGGTCCCCCTGAAAGCAAAATCTGCGGTGGGAAGGGCATATGGGGATACGCAGGTATGCATCCTGCATGTCCAAGGCGCACAGCCACTGTTCTGGCCAAAGGAGTGGAAAAAGGCTCTGTAAAGAGAGCATTCTGAAGCATTTGTACTCCACGAACATGTTCAGGGAGCAGAAGTATAGAACGGGCCTCACATCTCCAGTTTTCTTTGGAACCAGGAAGAAATGAGGGTAGTAACCTGCCCCCTGAAGATGGTCGGGAACTGGTTCTGTCGCCGCCTTCGACAGAAGGAAGGTGATTTCGTCTAGTACCAGAGGAAGATGTTGTGGGGAGTAAGATGACCGGGGGCAGGTTTGGGGTGGTTTCTGAAGAAACTCAATTGAGTGTCCTGCTGATAGCAACTGGAGCACCCAAGCATCTGACGATATCCTCTCCCAGCCCGGCAGATGGAAGGAGAATCTCCCCCCTACCGGTTCCTCTGGAACCTCCAGAGGCAGTGGGAGAGACGGGGAGTCAGGAGGTGTGGGGCAGCGGAACAGCCAAGGCTCCCGCGGTCTTTTTGCTAGGGGGAGACTTGGTTGCTGGAGGGGCCCTGATGCTTGTTAGGCCACTTGCCCTGTGGTTTTGGTTGGTTTAGTCTATGAAAGGGACACCGCTGCCCTTGAGGGAGCCTGTACATAGAATCTACAGACTTGAATGCAGTGCCCTTCTCTTGCAGGTCAGTAATGATGTCCTTGACATCACCCCCAAACAGCACCAAATTCCTGAAGGGAGCATCCTGGATAGTGGATTGCACTTCAGGGACCAATCCTTACACACTGAGCCAGGCATGACGCCGTAAGCCTATGACGAAAGCTGAGCTCCTTCTGGCCGAGTCCACCGCGTTGTAAGTGGCATGAAGCACGTGCCTACTGGCCGAGTGAGCAGAACGGACAAGATCTTCCACTTCCTGCTTAGTCTGAGACTCAAGAAGGGAGTCCAGTTTTGATTCCACCTAACTGAGGATGGTCTTCTGAAAGTCCCCCATATGTGCCACATAATTCAGGGCCCTAATACCCAGGGTTGAAGTGGAATAAATCTTCTTCCCGTATTGGTCCAGAAGCCGTGACTCCTTGTCAGGTTGGGATGAGCTGAGGTGTTTTTGATTAGCGGAACGGCAGTGAGTGGCACTAACAACAACTGAATCCACCTTGGGGTGTAGGTTCAAAAAAATCTATACCCTCGGGAGCCTGATATAGCTGGTCTGTCTTCCTCAGAAGGGGGGCTAACGCGGAAGGTTGTTTCCAAATAGTGGAAACAAGGTCCACGTGAGACTCTATCCAGGGTGGAATCAGTGTAGGAGCAGTCTCAGGCAGATCCAAGTGAGCAGCAAGCTTTTTACGCTGTGGGTCTGGCTCCAGTGATTGCCACTGATGGACTTCCTGGATTTTCCTCAGTAACTCCAGAAAAGAGGGATCCTCCGGAGGAGACTTCAGAGGGGTCCTTGGCCTAGTGCGGTCTGGAGTACGTGGCTCGTCATCAGGATCAGAGCGTCCCACTGAGTTAGAGTCAGACGTATCCGACAAAGAAGAGAAAGACTCCTCCCTACGCGGGGGAGGAACGGTCCCTTTGGGGAGTTCCTTGGGGCGCGTGTCCTCCCCACTTTGGGTGCCAGAGAGCTCTCCTCTGGTGTCGGGTAAGGGGAAAGGAGTCTCCCGTCTCCGACGTAGGGGATCCTGTAAAGGGTCCGGCGTCGGCAGATGACTCTCTACCTCTCGGGTGAGTTGAGCTTTGGCCTCAGCCCACCAGGAGGCCAGAGTCTCCTTCAAGTCCGCCGGTGGCTGAGGCGTGGGCGGTGGAGGAGATTGGGGGGGGAGATATGTATACTGAGGATATCCATAGAAGGAGTATCCCTGGCGTCGGGTATTGTGGCATTGGGTACTGCGGCGCCAGATATTGTGGCGCCGGGTAGTGAGGCATCAGATACTGTGGTGCTGGGTAAGGTGGCACCGGGTATAGAGATGTCTGATACCCGGGAGCCAGGGGTTGTGGTGGAACAGAGGGACCTGGAAGAGGCCCAGCTGGCGGGCCAGGTAAAGGAAAGGCTGGCCCCGCGGGCATCGGGCCCGGTGTAGGGACACCGCCCAGTAAGAGGACATTTGGTAAGCCGGCGTCTGAGGGTCCGGCATCAGGGTGTCTGGTCCCCGAAGGAGGGGGCCTGACGGCAGCATGTCAAGTTCCTCTGTGACGGCCAGGGAAGGAGGATTAGAGTCCCCAGAGGTCAGTAGAGGGGACGAAGGGCCCTCAGAGGGCAAAGCAATGCGCTGCGGAGAACCTGGAGCATCAGCTCGATCCTGAGGGTCCGGCGCAGGCTCCTTGCCCGGGAGGGCTGACGTCTGGCTTATTGGCCGGATCCAGGCGGGTGTTGGAGGAGCCGATGTCCGACTTGTCAGATCCCTTGCCAGAGGAAGGTCGCGCTGGAGATGAGGCCTTGTCTGGCGAAAGTCTGCTGTACGTACCTAAAAGAGAAGAGCTTAGCTATCTTGTCCAGGCGGACATCAGTGGTACCGCAACCGACTTATCTGACCCGCTCAAACCCGAAGACCGCATGGTGGAAGCGGCCCTCCTGGGAGTGAAGGCCTCCTTTTCCCCAGAGGCTCCCGAAGGGCCCGAGCGTGAGCTAGATGGGAGGGGAGACACCTTCTTGGACACCACCAAGATGGTCGATGTGGAGCGATCCCCCGGAGGGGACGCTACCTTCAACGCCTCAACTCCAGACGGAGCCACAGTGGCCGTGGAAGTCGATTCCCGTTCCCGATGCTTCTCCTTGTCCCGTTTCTTCTTATGACCTTCGGAGGAAGTGGGCACCTGCCTTAACTTCTTTAGCTCTTCTCCATGGATGCCATTTTTTTCTTGAAGGTATGGGCTTCCAGGGACCGCTGCCTTCTTTTCCAGGTAGTGGAGTTAAATTGTTGGCAGTGTTGGCACTTCTCCACGGGATGGTCTGGGCCCAGACAGAAGAGGCACAAGGAATGGCCATCCTTATGTGGCAGCTGAGAGCCACACGAGTCGCACTTATGTTTGTGCGATTCGAAGGGCATCAGGGATGACATACACACCAAATCAATCGATATATTCGAAAAAAAGAAAAAGTTTGAAAACTAGACTGATGAATGACTGACTAGCATTTAACTCTACCGCGAGGAACTTTCACAAGCCGGCGGCGGGAAAGAACTGGAAGGTGGGCGTGGGGAACCGCCCCAAGATACTGATGTCGCATGACGCCGGTCCCCCGCCAGAGACTGCTAGCTAGAAATGTTTCCGTGGGGTCCTGATGCCTGGCAGGTCAGTCCTGTGTGTGAATGCCTTCCGCAAGAGCCCTCTCGAAGTAAGATGGGGCAGGAGGCTGGAGCGACGCTGGAGGAGATCAAGACTGATTGAGGACAAATTGGTTCTGAAGTCACATTATGGCAACTATTAGAGGGCAATCTCCAAGAAAAAGGTGGATTTTCTGTCAAGGGAGATTGCTGCGGCAAGAAACAGACCAGCTCAGCTCTTCCAGATGGTGGACAGGCTGCTGCACCCAACTTGTTTCCATACTGGGGGAGCAAGTTTAAGTACATGGTGAGATGAGAGTTTGCTCTATTTGTTGCCGACAAGGTGTCCTCTCACAGGACCGAGATCTCCTCCAGAGCTGCTCGTGAAGCTTACAGAATCGGGCCGGGGACACGTCTGGGCATCCTTCCTGTCTAGGATGAGTTTGATCCAGTTGGAGCAGAGGAAGTGGCTGAGATAGTCTTGAGGCTGTGACCTACCACTGTGACCTAGATCCAGGTCCAACCGGACTTTTGGTCAGCTGCATGGACCCGATTGGATCTGTGGTTGCTGGGACTGTCCAGTGTTCTTTGAGGAGTGGGGTCTTCCCAGAGGCCTTGAAAGAGGCCATGGTGAGGCTTCTTTTAAAGAAACCCTAATTGGACCTGGACTGTCTAGTCAACTACAAACCAGCCTCAAACCTCACATTTTCCGGGAAGGTTTTAGAAAAAGTGGTGGCAGTTCAGCTCAAGACCCACTTCACTTCCTCTGCTACTTTTGAGTGCTTACAGTCTGGATTTAGGCCTGGGCATAGCACGGAGACTGCCCTAGTGAAAGTTCTTAATCTCCTAATAGGGAGAGATAGGGTAGAACGTACCATCCTTGTTCTCCTGGATCTCTCTGTAGCATATGACAATTTGGACCACAAGGTGCTATTTGACTGCCTGTGGAACCGGTGTGTATTAACTGGCACTCTCATCAGCTGGTTTAGAGCCTACCTCACGGGCAGAGTGCAGAGGGTGATGATGGGGTTGTCCTCATCTAACCCAATGCTACTGCTCTGTGGAGTTCCGCAGGGTTTGGTCCTGGCGTCTCTGTTGTTCACGGTGTATATGCTGCACTGGGAGACGTTATCAGGCGGTATGGGCTTGGTTTCCATTGTTATGCTGATGATACCCAGCTATACCTGTCCTGTGTACCTGGACACCAGACGGCAGACTCAGTGTTTAACACCTGCCTGGTGGAGGTCCAGAACTGGAGGACTCAAAACTGGCTACCACTCAACCCAGACAAGACGGAAGTACTGGTGGTGGATCTTGGTCATCAACGGGATGCAAGAGGATTGGGGAATGACCCTGGCTTAAGGCTAGGGGTGTCCCTTTGATTCCAATTGGGTTAGAGATCATAGAAACAGACTTTGACAGCAGATAAGGACCACTTGGCCCACCTAGTCTGCCCATTTCCCTACCTACAGGATAAGCTGCAGATCCTAGTTAACCAACAACCTATTTCTTCCTACCCCCCACCAGAATTGCCTTATGTCTGTCCCATGCATTCTTGAATTCTCCCCCAGTTTCAGACCCCACAACCTCCTCAGAAAAGCTGTCCCATGCATCCACCGTGAAAAAAACTTCCTCACATTGCCCCTGAGCCATCCTCCATCTAGCTTCAAATTGTGTCCCCTTGTTCTTGCACATCTCTTTTTCCGAAAGATGCTACCCTCTTGGACTTTGTTGATTCCACTGAGGTACTTAGAAGTTTCTATCATGTCCCCCCCTCTCCCTCCTTTCCTCAAGGGTATACATATTGACTCCTTTAGTCTCTCCGCATATGGCTTCTCTTGCAGACTCTGCACCATTTTAGTTGCCCTCCTCTGGACAGCCTCCATCCTGTCTATGTCCTTGCGGAGATGGGGTCACCAGAACTGGATGCAGTACTCCAGATGGTGTCTTACCAACTGTCTGTACAGAGGGATAACTTCCTGTTTTCTGCTGGTGATGCCTCTCCCTATACATCCCAGTATCCCCCCGGCCGTCCCCACTGCCTTCTCATATTGCTTGCTAACCTTAAGGTCATCTGACACGATTACCCCCAGGTCACTTTCCATTTTTGTTGTTGTTACTACCCCCCAAACTGTGTAATCTTCCCTGGGTTGTTGTTTCCCAGGTGCATTATTTTGCACTTCTTTGCATTGAACCCAAGCTGATATACTTCTAACCATTCATCCAACCTTGCCAAGTCCCTTCTCATCCTTTCCACGCCTCCTTGTGCATCAACCCTCTTGCAGATCTTTGTATCATCTGCAAAGAGGCATACTTTTCCTTCCAGTCCCTTTGCAATGTCACTAATAAAGACATTAAAAAGGACTGAACCCTGCGGTACCCCACTAGTAACCCCTCTTTCTTCAGAGCGGACTTCATTTACAATTACCTTCCGTGTCCTGTTGTCCAGCCAATGTTTTACCCAGGCTACCACCCTGGGACCCACTCCCAGGCTGGTAGATTTGATTATTAATCTTTTGTGTGGGACTGTGTCAAATGCCTTGCTAAAGTTTACGTAGGCCATGTCCACAGCACCTCCCTGGTCTACTACTTTGGTCACCCAGTCAAAGAAATCTATTAGATTTGTCTGACATGACCTTCCTGGCCAGAACCCATGCTGCCTTGGGTCCTGTGCCCCACTGGCCTCTAGGTACTCAACAATTTTCTTTCAGAAGTGATTCCATCACTTTCCCTACCACAGAGGTCAAACTGACAGGTATGTAGTTTTCTGCCTCTGTCTTGCTCCCACTTTTGTGAAGGGGAATCGCATCCGCCTTCCTCCAGTCCTCAGGTACCACACCATCCTCCCATGGTTTGTTAAAAAGGGTAGTCCGTGGTGTCACTAGTTATCCCCTTAATTCTTTTAGAATTCTGGGGTGAATTCCGTCTGGCCCCATTGCTTTGTCCACCTTCAGTTTTAGGAGTTCTTTCAGAACCCTTTCTTCTGTGAAAGGACTGGGATCAACCCCCTATCCAGAGTGCTTCTGTTAATTGGATTAGGCACCTCCTCTTTTGTGAATACTGAGCAGAAGTAGTCGTTCAGTATCCTTGCTTTTTCACTGTCCCTCTCTGTCCACCCACCGTCCTTTCTATTCAGCCTCACTATCCCTCCCTTTGTCTTTCTATGCTTCCTGATGTACCTATAAAAGGTTTTATCCCCCTTCTTAACTGAGTTGGCTATCTTTTCCTCAGTTTGGGCCTTTGCTGTTCTGGACTTCCCTCCCTGCTTCCTTCTGCCTTTACTGGTACAGTCCTCTGTCCTGCTTCTTCTGTGTTTCCTTATACTTCCTAAATTATATCTTTTCATACCTAACCTTCCCCGCCACCTCTTTTGAGAACCATAGTGGCTTTTTCTTTTATTTTGATTTATTTATTTGCTTCACACAAAGGTTTGTTGCCTCTGTGATGGCAGTTTTGATGTTTCCCCATTGTTGCTCCATCCCTCCTTCTAGCCTGTTTGCTAGTGCTTTTGTAAGGCATTCTCCCATTTTGCCAAAGTCAGCCCCCCTGAAGTCCAGTACCCTCACTTTTGTATGGCTTGACTCTGTAGCTGAGTTTATCGTGAACCACACTGTTTCGTGGTCACTTGTTCCCAGATGGCTACTCACTTCTAGATCCGAGATCCTCTCACTGTCCCCATTTGAGAGTACGAGGTCTAAGATTGCTCCCTCACAAGTGGGTTCCAAAACTAGCTGTCTGAGGCATGCCACCTGTAGGGCATCGAGAATGGCCCTGCTCTTGGATGTGGCTGCAGCAAAGGTGCTCCAGTTAACATCTGTCATATTCAGGTCCCCCATCAACTGTATAGTACAGTTACATAAGAACTTACCGTAACAGTAGATCTTCGAGAACAGCTCTTGCAGCATTAGGACTGAAGCCGGCAGGCGCCAGGAGCACCCCCGTCAAGCATCATATATAGGGGGAGGTCCCCCAGAATCCCCAGTTCTCCCGCCGGAGACTCCCGGCCGCTAGATGACATCTGAAGTGCAGACTGAGGATCCACCTTCAAAGAAGGTATGCAACAGGGAGGTGTTTTAAACACCGAAGCCTAGGTGATAATAAATGGAACAACTACCTCCAGAGGGGATGGTGGGAGGGAAACTACCTGCTGCAAGAGCTGTTCTCGAAGATCTACTGTTACGGTAAGTTCTTACACATGTACTATCTTACGAGACAGCTCTTACTGACAGGTTATACCAGGACTGATTCTCAAGCAATTATGGAAGTCCCTCTCAGACAGGAGAAGGCTAGGAGAGATCATGTGTTGAACTGGAGCCTAGGACAGTAGACCCTGAAGGACTGCTAGACCAAAACCAGCTCTTCGCCTTGAGGCAATGTCCAGGCTATAATGCCTAATGAAAGTGTGCATAGTGCTCCAAGTAGCAGCTGCACAGGTGGCGGAAGTGGAAACGTTCTTCAAAGCAGCAAAGGAGATAACCACCCCCCTTGTGGAATGTCCCTTGACCAAGCCCGGCACGGACTTATTACGCTTTTGGTAACAGAACGTGATGCAATGTATGAGCCATCTGGAAAGAGATTGCTTAGAGACCGGAGATTTCTGTGGGCAAAGAAGACAAAGAGCTGATAAGATTTACGTTGTTGTCTGGTTCTGGTCAGATAGTATCTAAGACACCTATGCACATCAAGAGTGTGCAGCAGGGCCTCTCCTCTATAGGAGTACTTAGGGAAGTACACTGGGAGGTCAATATCCTGGTTAACTCTTTCAGGCCTAGATACGCCTGTAGGTGGCGTCTGAAAGCATAGCCACTCAGGCCAATAACACCTGTAGACGTACTCAGCTAACTTACACTCAGATCTGGAAATGTCTGAGGAAGTCAGCAGTTTTTACCTAAATATTAAACAAACCAAATTGCTTAGAACTGATTGCATAGCACCGTTAGAAAGGTAATTTCACGCTGAACAATTTTGCTGCTGATACTTTGTGTCTATCATGTATACTTTAGGAGTTATCCACATTTGTTTAAGGTATGGTGTGCATGTCTGACATCTGTCTCTCAAGCCTCACCTAAGCACCTTGAATAAATCTGGAAAAAAAAAAAACCATAGTGGTTTGATATTTCAGCTAGTATAAAATAAAAAAATAAATGGATTACAACTGATTGCATAGCACCGTTAGAAAAGTAATTTTGTACTGAACAATTTTGCTGCTGATACTTTGTGTCTACCACGTATACTTTAGGAGTTATTTACATTTGTTTAAGGTATGGTGTGCATGGCTGACATTTGCCTCTCAAGCCTTACCTAAGCACCTTGAAAAAATCCAAAAAAAATACAGTTTGATATTTCAGCTAGTATAAAATGAAAAACAAATCGATTACAATTGATTGCATAGCACCACTGGAAAGGTAATGTGCTGAACAACTTTGCCACTCGCACCTTGTCTGTAGCACTTACGGTTCAAGAGGTATTCAAATTTGTTTGGTGCATGCTGATTATGGCTTGATTTTGCTTAGAAAGGCCCAGGATGCAGTGCTAAGAGTATACCGGGCACAAGTGGTGGAAGTCTCAAAGAGCTCTTGCGGTGTGAATGAGTTAAGAGTAAGAGCTGAGACCACCTTGAGAAGAAATTTTGGATTTGTCCTTAAGGACACCCTGTCCTGGTGAAAAACCAAATAAGGTTCTTTGCACGAGTGCATGGAGCTCAGAAATCCTTCTGGCAGAAGTAACAGCAACTAAAATTATAAAAAGGGTCTGAGAAATGGAGCTTTCTGATTGGCTGCAAACATTCTAACAGCCTTATGATAATCTTTTATTAACATACATGTAGAGCTCAACCATATGCTGAAAAAGGTTTATCAATATTTAAAAACATTTTTTATTATAATATCAATAAGGCACTCCCAGGAATTATGTTAATGGTCAGTTAATCACCCTCTAGAGGCATGTGGCACTCGGCTACACCTCGTGTCACAGTACACCTCTAGAAGGTGATTAACAGACCATTAACATAACCCTTGGTCATGCCTTATTGCTTAAATGACAGATACATAGACAGTGTCGGCAGATAAGGGCCTATGGCCCACCCAGTCTGCCCATTTGAGCTTGTAAGTTCAGTTTGTTTTCCTAGAAGTCTGTTGCCCCTTACCCCTGACCTCCAGAATTCCTTTATGTCTATCCCATGCATTCTTAAATCCCGTGATTGTTTCAGCCCCCACCACTTCCTCTGGCAGGGTGTTCCACTTGTCCACCACCTGTTCTGTGAAGAAATTCTTCCTCATGTTTCCTCTGAATCTGCCTCTCCTCCAACTTCATCCCATGCCCTCTAGTCCTGGAACATCTTTTTCGCTTAAAATAGTGTGATTCCTGCACCCTGTTCCTCCCTGTAAGATACTTGTATGTCTCTATCATATCCCTCTCCTCCTCTCCTCCAGGGAGTACATGTTCAGTTCCTTCAACCTGTCTTCATAGGACTTGTGATGCAATCCATGCACCATCTTTGTTGCCTCCTCTGAACCTTTCTACCCTGTCTATGTCCTTATGTAGGTATGGTCTCCAGAACTGTACACTGTACTCCAGCTGGGGCCTCACTAGTGTCTTGTATAGCGGAATTATGACCTCCCTTTTCCTGCTGGTGATGCCCCTGCCTAGTCATCCCAGCATCCTATTTGCTTTACCTGCTGCCTTGTCACACTGTTTCCCTACCTTGAGGTCATCAGAGATGATAACCTCAAGATCCCTTTCCTGCTTGGTGCATGCTATATCCTCACCCCCCAACTGATATATTGTGCCAGGGTTTTTGTGCCCCATATGCATTATCTTGCACTTCCTTGCATTGAATTTCAACTGCCAAACCCTGGACCATTCTTCAAGTTTCTGCAGGTCCCTTCTCATTCTGTCTACACCCTCTGGTGTGTCTACTCTGTTACAGAGCTTTGTGTCATCAGCGAACAGTGAAATTCTGCCTTCTAGGTCCCAGCAAGAATGTCACTGATGAAGATGTTGAATAGGACCGGTCCCAGCACTGATCCGGTGGTACCCCACTGGTCACTCTTCCCTCTGTGGAGTGACAGTCATTTACCACCACCCTCTGTGTCCTGCCACCCAGCCAGTTACCTACCCACCACACTACTGTCCTGCCCACACCCATATTCCCCAGTTTGTGTAATAGTCTTCTATGTGGCACAGTGTCAAAGGCCTTGCTGAAGTCCAGATAGGCCATGTCCACTGCCCTCCCCTGATCCACCTCCCTAGTCAACCAGTCAAAAAATTCAATGAGGTTGGTCTGACATGACCTCTCCCTGGTGAAGCCATGCTGCCTTGGGTCCTGCAGTCCATTGACAACCAGATGTTCCACCAATCTCTCCTTCATAGTGCTTCCATGATGTTCCCCACTACCGAGGTGAGGCTGACGGTCTGTAGTTCCCGGTTTCCTCTTTGTTCTCACTTTTGTATAAGGGGACTACATCTGCTGTCCTCCAGTCTTTGGGTACCTCCCCTGTTTCCAGTGATCGGCTAAATAGGATAGCCAGAGGTTCAGCCACCACCTCTCTTGGTTCTTTAAGGACCCTGGGGTGCACCCATCTGGCCCCATTGCTTTATCAACTCTTATTACTTCCAGTTCCTTCAGGACCTTTCTCGTAAAGGGTCTTGTGTCCATTCTGCACCATTCTCACCCTTGTACTCCCTTCAGACCCATTACCTCCTCTTCCTCAGTAAAGACTGAGCAGAAATACCTGTTCAATATGTCAGCTTTACTGTTGTCATCCTCATGCGGCCCCATCCTCCCCCTTCAGTCTCACTATCCCTCCCTTTCTTTTTCACTTATGTACCTGTAAAGGTTTGTCCCCTCAACCCACTGATTTTAACAATGTGTTCTTCTGTCTGAGCTTTGGCTTCCCTTACTGACCTCCCTGCCTCCCTTTGCTTCTCCTGGTACTTCTCCCTATCCCCTTCTGCCTGTGTCTTTTTGAATTGCCCGAATGCAATCTTTTTGGCTTTCACTTTCTCTGCTACCTCTTTGGAAAACCATGATGGCCTCCTCTTCCTTTTCCTCTTGCTAATCTGCTTAATGCATAATTCTGTTGTTCTTGTAATCCCCATTTTAAATACTGCCCACTGTTTCTCAACCCCCGATTCCTGTCCCACTCCCCTTAATGCCTCTTTCAAGTATCTCCCCATTTTCCCCAAAGTCTGCCCCCCTAAAATCCAGGATACGTGTTTTTGTGTGGTTTGGTTCTGCTCTTTCTGTGATTTCAAACCACAATGACTGGTGGTCACTGTTCCTCAGGTGCTCCCCCATTGTTACCCCCATCACACTGTCCCTGTTTGTGAGCACAAGGTCCAGTAATGTCTTCTGTCGAGTTGGTTCCATGACCAGTTGCTTGAGGAAGGCACCCCGAAGGGAGTCCAGGATAAATCTGCTCCTAGTTGATGCTGCTGCTGGGATGCTCCAGTCCATGTCTGGAATATTGAAGTCTCCAACCAGTACTACCTCACCCTTGTCTGCCATCCTTTGGATAGCTAGCATCAGCTCCCTATCTGTTTCTTCCTCCTGTGCGGATGGCTGTCCCCATTTTCCTTTCCAGCTTAACCCACAGTATCTCTCCCCCATTTTGTTCCTCCTGGATCTCTGTGGCCCTTATGTCATTTTTCACATACAGTGCCACTCCTCCTCCCTTCCTGCCTGCTCTGTCTCTTCTGAATATGTTGCAGCCAGGTATGGCCATCTCCCAGTCGTGGTTATCATTACACCAGGTTTCAGTGATGGCCACAATGTCCAGTTCTGACTGCACCATGACAGCCTCCATATCTTCCATCTTGTTGCTAAGGCTCCTGGCATTTGCACACATGGCTTTCCATGATTTGACCTCCCTAGACTGTTTCGCTGTTCTACTGGAGCCCCTTCCTTGGTTGTCCTTTATCCTTGGTTCTCCTTGCTGTCTGCCCTTCTACTGAATTTTGCCCCTTTTCTGCCTATCCACCTCTTGGGCACTAACCTCCATCTTCTGCACACTGCTTTGCAGAGATAGCCACTCCTCTGGTTCACTGGTTCCACTGCTAGCTGTGGGGGGTGAGCAAGTAGGTACCATCCTTGCTGGCCTGCCACCCCCCCTTGCTAGTTTAAATGCTTGTCAATGTAGCATTTAAACTTATCATTGAGTGCTTGGATTCCCCTCCAGGATGGATGCAGGCAGTCAGGCTTGAACAAACCTCCATCCTGCCAGGTGGGTCTCCAGTCACCAATGAATCCAAACCCTTCCTCACAGCACCAGTTCTTCAACCAAATAAGGTTCTTTGCACATGAGTGCATGGAGCTCAGAAATCCTTCTGGCAGCAGTAACAGCAACTAAAAATAACGTCTTCCATGCAAGGAGACGTAGCTTGCAATCCGCAGCTGGTTCAAAAGGAGGCAGCGTAAGCTGCTCTAGGACGAAGGGTAAGTCCCAAGGTGGAATGGGATCCTTAAACAGAGGCCTAAGGTGGAGAATGCAGCGCAAAAAAAGCATGTGCGCCTTCCGACTGGGATATATACCGTAGGCCTATGGGAGCATGATAGGCAGAGATAGCACAGAGGTATACCTTTATTGAGGAGTAGGCCAAGCCTGCCTGAAAAAGGGACAAGAAGTAGTCTAATACCGAACCCTCAGAACAATCCAGTGGAGAAAGTCCCCGTGTTTGAGCCCAGAGATAGAATCTGCGCCATTTCATGGTATATGTGGCATGAGTGATCAGTTTTCTAGCAGCCGCTAGAACATCTGCTACCTCATGCGAGACCCCGTATGTCCTTAAGAGCCAGGCATGCAGGCTCAGACAGCGTAGGTCCGGATGAACCAAGGAGCTGCCTCCTGGGACAGTAAGTGACAGCTGAGTGGCAGAGGCACCGGCGGTTCCTGAGAAAGTTGGTACAGCAGGGGGAACCAAATCTGCCTGGGCCAAAAGGCACGACAGGATCAAGGTCTGCCGCTCTGCAGAGTTTCAGAAGAACCTCTGGATCAATGGGAAGGCGTAGAGGAATCTATCCGTCCACGAGAGGGACAACGCGTCTCGCCAGAAAACACCAGGCCCTAGATCTAGCTAGCAGAAATTGGGCAGTTTTGCATTGGATGGGGACGCAAAAAGGTCTAACTCTCGTGTCCCCCATCTGCAAAACAAATCCTCTATGGCCTCTTGGAGTAGTTCCCATTCGTGGAGATTGGCCTGAGAGTGGCTCAGACTGTCTGCGATAATGTTGTCCACTCCTGGAACTTGGACAGCAATAAGATCTGCGTCGTGTTGAAGTACCCAATCCCACACCCTCATGGCCTCCCTGCAAAGAGGGTAGGAATGAGTGCATCGTTTGTTAATATAGCACATCAACACGGTATTGTCTGTGTGCAGCAGAAGAGTACCCGGTGTAACCTCCGATTGGAAAGCCTGCAAGGCATGTAGAACCACTCTCATCTCCAAAATGTTTATGTGAAGGTGAGATTCTTGGGTCGTCCACGAGCCCTGAGACCTGACACCGTTGAGATGTACTCCCCAAACGGACCCCGAAGCATCCATGGAAAGCGTCATGACCGGAGACGGCGCAACAAAGGGGACTCCCATCAAAAGGTGTTCTGGGACGAGCCACCATTGCTAATCTCGGATGACTGCCTTCGTGATCTGGATTGGATCCTGCAGATGGTCTTGCTTTTGATCCCACTGCACCTGTAACATCCACTGGGTCACCAGCATGTGGAGACGGGTTAAAGAGATTGTTGCAATGGCCACAGCCATGTGTCCAAGCAGGCAAAGGACCAATCTTGCCGGAACGGTCTTCCTCGCCAAGATATCCCTTATAAGGGATCTGATGTGTTCCGCTCTGTCCTGGGGCAAAAAAGCTTTCCCCTGAACGGTGTCCAGGACTGTGCCTATGAACTGCAGTCTCTGAAACGGAACCAGGCGCAACTTCTCCCGATTGATAGTGATGCCCAACGATCTGAAGATGGAACGAGTACAATGAATCGCGGACATCAGGGCCTCCCGAGATGGGGCCATAAGGAGCCAGTCGTCCAGGTAGTGGAACACATAGTGGCCTTGTCTCCTGAGAGCTGCCGCCATGACTGCCATGCACTTCATGAATACTTGGGGTGCTGAAGACAGTCCAAAGGGGAGGGCTCGGAACTGATAATGGCAACCCAGAAACTTGAAGCGCAAGAATTTTCTGTGCGCCCAAGCTATCGGAATTTGCAGGTAGGCATCCTGCAAGTCCAGTGATGCTAAGAAGGCACCCTGCTTGAGCATGGGAATTAGCCCTGGAAGAGTCACCATGCGGAAGCATTTGCATAGCACCGAAGCATTGCGGTCGCTGAGGTCCAGGATCAGACGGAGGTCCCCTCTCTTTTTGGGAACCAGAAAGAAATGGGAATAATATCCTGTGCCTCTTTGGTTCCGTGGTACGTGCTCTACGGCCTCTTTGTCCAGAAGCGCCAGCACCTCCTGCTGAATGAGCAGGGCATGCTGACCCGAGTAACGGGAAAGTAGGGGAGGTCTTGAAGGTGGGTGGTCGAGGAATTCTATACAGTGTCCTCTCTCTACCAACTGTAGAACCCACTGGTTGCCGGGTATTGTCTGCCACCCTGCAAGGTGGTGGGAGATGCGACCCCCAACCTTTTCTTCCCATTGATCCAGAGGAGGGGCGGGGGCTGGGAAGGAGTCATGCTGTGGCGGTGTTGCTTCCCGTGGGCTGGGTCGGTTTAGTGCATCTCTGACCTTGGCCTGGGGAAGACAGACAGCCTTGCAATTGAAGTTGCCCCTTTGTTGCTGGCCGGAACGTGGCTGTTGCCAGCTGTGAAAGTGATTCTGGTTCCTACAAAAGAAGCCAGTCTTGGGCCTGTACATGGCCTGCACAGTCCTCAAAGCCTTCCCGGCGTCCTGTAACTTGGTGATTACCTTTTTCGGATTCTTCACCAAACAGGGCATCTCCGTTGTAGAGGACGTCCAGGATATTTTTTCTGGATGTCTGGAGTAAATCCGGAGACGCAAAGCCATGAGTGTCTCCGGAGTCAGACGCCCAAGGCTGCACCCCTGGCCGCAGAGTCCGCCGAATCATAGGCAGCTCTCAAAACTTGGGTCCCCAGGTCTGACCCTGTGTGAAGAAGGTTCAAAACTTCCTCCTTCTGTTCGCCATCCAGAAGTGCTTTGACCAGGTCCTGGCCCTGTTCCCATAGGGCGTTATCACACTGAACCATGTGTGTTAGGTAGTTCAGAGACCTGAGGGAACATGTAGCAGCCTCATATATGCATCTCCCCAGTGCATCCAATTGCCTGGATTCCTGGTCCGGGTGGCTGGGTGCTCAGATGCTGCGGCCGTTGAGACCAGTCGTGTGAGGCCATGATGACCAGTGAATCAGCCAGGGGTTGGTGCACCAAGTACAGATCCTTCAAAGGAGCCCTGTACAGGCAGTCAGCCTTCTTCGGCACCGCGGGAGTGGAATGCGGACGTTTCCACACGGCCTTGGTGACACCCGAAAAGGTATCCACCAAGGGTGGCACCACCACAGGCTTAGGGTCTTTCTGCCAAAGATATCTGGCTAGGCGCTGTCGTTCGGGGTCTAGATCTTCTGTCTCCCATCCCATATTCTCCTGGATGTGCTGCATGATTTCAGCCAAGGAGGGATCATCCGGAGGTGACCTGGGGAGGTCTCGTGAGTCTGGTGATGGAAGACTGATGGGAGAAGGAGACCTGGAGGAGTCAAACGAGTCCGGTCTTGAGTTGTCCCCCCCCGTGGAGTGGACCTTCTTCCTCTGGGTCGCTTGAGGCTGGGGGACCCTGAGGGAGACCATGAAGGGGACCTTCTCTTTCTCTGGATCTACCCCTAGGAGGTGGTGTAGGCTCCTTGGGGGTCAGGGGTCTGCCGTCTGGACCCTGGGGAGTAGGAGGAGGCGGCTTTACTGGGACCACATCCTTCTTGCTAGTGTCCCACCAAAAGGTGAAGAGATCTTTAACTTCCTGTAGGTTCATACCAGACGATGGGCCCAGCATCGCGGTTGGCCTGTCGCCGTTGTCATGCGTTGTGTCCGAGGTAGTCACTGGTTCGGGCGAAGGCTCCGGAGGAAGCCTGACATCTTCTGTGTCACCTGCCTGGTTGTCGGGCAACGTCAAATTCTCCTCCGATGAACCCCGGCGACTGGTATCGACCAGTGAAGGGAAGGCAGTCGTCTGCTCTGAAGGTCGCTTGACTAGCGTCGGGTACTTGAGGAATGTCTGGTCTGTCGGGCGTTTGGCCAGTGAAGGATCAGCAGCCCGCTTAGGCGCCAACGTCCGCTTGAGGGATGTCAGGTCCGTGGTCTTCCTGGGAGGTGAATCGGGTCCCCTGGGAGACCAATCTGGCGTTGGGTTCCCGGCGTCTGTCTGAAGAAGTAGTAGCTGACTTCGAGGAGGACTTAGACCGATGACGATCGGAAGACTACCCTGAGGCCCGGGAGGGCATAGGAAATGGATCCGAAGTCCTGGAGGTCTTCAGCAGGTGTAGAGAAGCTGAAGGACCGCCCGAGCATCTGACCTTAACTGGTGGAGGCTGAGAGCGAGCCCTGGAGGGAGAGCGGTCAAAGCGCATGGAGCCAGAGCTGGTGCACGAGTCCGAGGCCCAGTTCTGGGATCTGGACCTGGCCTTCTCCCGGTGTTTATGGGACTTGGAGGCTGACTCACCTCTGGAGGCAGGGTCTTTTTCCATGATTTTTAATTTCTCTTCTAATAGGAACCCCTGGATCATCTTTTGACATCGGATCCTGGTGCGGATGTTAAATTGCTAGAAAATGGAGCAGGCCTTGGTGTCATGCTCCGGGCCTAGGCACCACAGACAGGCCGTGTTGAGATGCTTGAAAGGGATCTGTTTGCTGCAGGCACATTTAGAGGGGTGTCCTTCTGTGGAAGGAGTAGGAGATGCCGACATTTAGTAAAGCAAAAGTTTGCTGAAGAAGTTCTAGTAGTCGTTCGCTAATGAGGCTTCAGTGAGGCCGAAGCCTGCAAGTCGACGGCGGGAAAAGAACTGGGGATTCTGGGGCACTGCCCCTTTTATATGATGCCTGGCGCGGGGGGCAGGGCCGGCGTCGGGGGCAGTCCCGCTGGATACTGGCTAGCTAGGTACATGAGGTCCCATGCCTGGCCGTTCAGTCCTAATGGTGTAACCTGCTGCAAGAACTGTTTCTTGAAGTAAGATCTCCCTCTTCTCTGCCATCCTAAGGATGCCTTCTATCATATCCTTGTCCATTCTCTCTCCCTGACATGGGGGGTCTGTATACAACCCCTGTGCAGATTGTGGTACAATTTCCAGTCTCTAAGGTGACCCACAGTGCCTCCTGCTCTCCTCCCTGTTTACTCTTTTGTTCCATTGCTTTTATCCCTTCCCTTACATAGAGAGCTACTCCTCCACCTCTTCTACCCTCCCTGTCTCTCCTGTAGGTTGTGTACCCTGGTATGTTAACATCCCAGTCATGGTTCTCTGTGTACCATGTTTCTGTGACTGCCTCGATATCCAGGCATCCCTCTTCCATCAAGGCCACCAGTTCAGGGAGCTTGTTGCCCAGACTACGGGTATTGGTACTCATTACCCTCCATTTCTTGATGGACTTACCCCTTTTTGCCCCATCCCTGTCCTTAATGCCTTTGTCATTTTCTCCATTTACCCCTGCCCTTCTCCCTATCGACATCTCTATCTTGGTGTTTACCTCCCTGCTCCTTTCCAGTGCCTCCCCCCTTGGCTAGTTTAAATGCTTGCCAATAAAGCATTTAAACCTATCACCTAGGATCCTGGTTCCCCTCCAGGATCTGAGGGTGTTCCTTAGTGATGGCCTGATGCTTGATGCTGAAGTGTCATGCGTCATCCAAAACGGTTTTTACTATCTGAGGAACACTGCCTGGATCCGAACCCTGATAACGGCAGAGGACCCTGCCACCCTAGTGCATGCCTTTGTCACATCTAGACTAAATTACTGCAATGCGCTCTACTTGGGGCTATCTGGAGGCAATGTCTGCCATTTGCAGCTGGCGCAGAATGCAGCGACCAGGCTGTTGAATGGTGCAGTAAGACCTGATCATATCACACCCGTCCTTCATGGATTGCACTGGCTGCCGATAAGGAGGATTGCCTTCAAGGTCGGGCTACTGATCTATAAAGCCCTACATGGCTGGAGACCAGACTACCTGCAAGGCCTCTTGGTTCCTCACTGCCCAACCCGCTCTCTCCATACCACCAAGGGTTGCCTCCTAGTGGTTCCTAGGCCTAGGCATTCAGGAGATGGGGCCTTTTCGATGCCATGCCAGCCCTATGGAATTCACTGCTACGTAGTTTGAGGGAGGCACCCTCAGTGAAAGCCTTTAAAAAGGGCCTGAAGATACTTTTATTTGGTCAGGCCTATGAGCCATATAATTATTAAAACATTTATGCATGTTTTGACTGTCTTGTATATATAGATAGCTAGACAGATATGCTATGTAATTAGTTTTTAGAACATCCAGATATTATTTAAAATGTTTATCTGCAAGATGATCGCTGCTGTTTGTACTGTATTTTAATTCTTGTTTTATGAAGTGTTTAGCGCTCTGAGCCTCCGGGAAGGAGCGCTATATAAATAAAATATCTATCTATCTAGTTCCTTGGTCACCCAATCAAAGAACTCTTATCGGATTTGTTTGACAAGACCCCACCCCCACCCCAATGAATCCATGCTGCCTCAGGTCTTGTAACCCACTGTATTCAAGATATTCCACAGTCTGCTCCTTCAGCAGTGATTCCATTAACTTTCCCACCACCGATGTCAGGCTGACTAGCCTATAACTGCCAGCCTCCTCCCTGCTTCCACTTTTGTAATGTGGAGCTATATCTGTCCTCCTCTAGTCCTCTGGAACCACTCCTGTTTCTAATTAGCTGTTTAACCGAACTATCAGCCAGCCCACTAGCGCTGAGGGTTGAGGCACTGGACGCCACACCTCACGACACACCTGCGACCCGGGTTCGGGAATGACCTCAGGTCATGGGGTGCAGACATGAGGGTGGGGGTGGGTGGGAGCAGGACTGAGCTGAGGCTCTCCTCCCAGTACTGCTGTCACCGGGTGGGGGCCCGGTGGTGGAAAAGGCAGGTAGGGCGTCCCACAGTGCACGGCGCGCGCGTGCCTCCACACACCCACACTTGCGCCAAGGACACGAGGGCAGGGGGACGAAAACCAGGGGAAAGACTCCACAAATACATAATAGAAAAAACCAAAAAAACAAGACTGTCAGAGGTGCAGCCAGTACCTGTGTGAGCTCCCTCAAAACCTCTGGATACACCCCATCTGTCCCTACTGCTTTGTTCACTTTCAGATTAGTGAGTATCTTCAGGACTTTCTCCTCAGAAAATAGGCTAGTGCCCACCTCCCTCCCTCCAATGTTCCTGTTACATTTCTGTGGCCCCTTCCCTTCTCCTTCCTCTGTACACGCTGAGCAAAGTTTTAGCTCAGGATGAGGTGGTCTGGCCTTTTGCTGGTCCTCCTCTGCACAGTCCCCCCCCCCTTTTCCCTTTTTAACCTTACAAGCCCACCCCTGGTCTTCCTCTTTTCACTTAACACATCTAAAAAAATGACTTGTCCACTTTCATTACCGCCTGGCTATTCTCTCTTCAGTTTACACCTTTGGGCTCCTTACTGCTCTCCCTGCTTCCCTCCGTTTCACCCAACACACCTCCCTATCCTCCTCCTCCCTCTGCAACTCTTTACACCTTCAGAATGCTACCACTTACCTTTCATGCCACCTCTTTCGAGAACCATAATGGTCTCTTTTTCCCTCTTGTTTTTGCTCACTTGCTTTATGCAGAGGTTTACCACCTTCACTCTCCCCCTTTTAGCTTTGCCCACTGCTCCTCCATCCCACCCAAGTCATCCCCCCTCTCCCGTCATTACTAAGGCATTCACCCATCTTTACAAAATCTGCCTTCCCGAAGTCCAGTCCCAGCCTGACAACTGCAAAACTGTCCTTTTTAGTGACCACCAGGTTCAGTACTGCCCATCACGAATGGGTTCACTGACTAGTTGTTCGAGGAACACCCCCTACAGGGGAGTCCAGGATGTCCCTGCTTCTAGCTGAAGCCACAGTTGGGAGACTTCGAACTACATCTGGCAGACTGAAGTTCCCCCACCAGCAGCATCGCCCCCACCATTTTCTGCCATCCTTCCAATGGTTTCCACCAGAACCTTATCTAACTCCACCCCCTGTGCTGGAGGTCTGTAGATTACACCAGTATGAAAAGTGGTTCTGTTCCCAGTCTCCGGAGTGACACACAGTATCCTGCCCCCATTCCCTGTAACTCCATCGCTCTTATGCTGCCCCTCACATAAAGCACCACATCCCATTCTTTCCTTCTCACCATGTCCTCCCCAAACAGAGTACAGCCTGGTATGGCCATGTTCTAGTCATGGTTTGCACAATGAGTTGGTAATGGCCAAAATATTCAGGTCAGCCTCTGTCAGGATAGCCTCTAGGTCCAGCATCTTATGTTCTAGACTTCTAACATTCGCACACATGGCTTTCCAGATTTTACCACTCTGCTCGTTACTCCCTTTTTGCCCTCCTTCCCTCCTTCCACCATCTCTTTTTAATGCTCCCATTCCCATCTCTCTTCATTTCTACCACCCTGCTTCTTTTATTAATTTGCACCCTGGGGAATTCCTTTCCCCTAGGGCTCTTCTTACTCTCTACTTCAGCCTTAGGGGGAAGTTTCTGCCACCCTCATCAGCTAGTTTAAATGTTCATCAAATTAACACAAACTGTCCACTGAGGACTGTGGTTCCCCTCCAAAATGGATGCAGGCCATCACCCCTGTATAAGCTCTTATCCCTCCAGGTGGATCCCCAGTCCCCAATGTCACCAAACCCCTCTTCTCTGCACCATTCTTACAACCATGAATTGAAGCTCATGGTGTGGAGATCCCTCTCCTCCCAGCACCTCAGCTAACGCCACTGAGCACACTACCTGTCTGAGATTCCATCTTTCCTTCTTGGAGAACAGCATCCTTTGGAAGCTCAACTTCACAACATGCCAATTCTCAATCTAGGTTGGTGGCATCATGAGGTCGCCTATCGCTGATCTGTGAGGCTGACTCTTCATGTAGCTGTCTTTAGTAATTAAAGGATAGCTTGCAATTTGTTTTGAATTTCAATCTGGTGTAAGATTTTGTTTGTGTGTGTGTGTGTGTGTGTGCGTGTGTGTGTTAAGCGAGAGAAACATATTCTCCACAGGATTTCACTGAAACTCAGAATTTGTTGTCACTTCCTATGCATTCCCTCCCCACCAAGAAAAACTGATCACTACTTAATAATGTGCAACTGTCTGCATTCCTTGGGCCGTTAGTGGTTTCACTGTAAAAGAAAAATACATAAAATAGAGGATTATGTATGAGCAGTCATACATAACAAGGATATTCTTGTATCAAGAGGTTTCCTTGGTAACAGATTACCTCGAGAGCGCAGCTCGAGAGGTACTCTGTTACCAAGGGAACCTCAAGATACAAGAATTTCCTTGTTTGTGTATGACTGCTCATACATAATCTTTTATAGTGTATGGGCAGTCACAGCATAGAAAATTACACAAAACCAGCTGGAGAAGACAACAGAAAATATACATTTTTTTTTTTTAACTGAGTGTGCTGCAGATGTTTCTGCAAGTTCAAGTTTAAAAAAAAACGCAACTTCCAGCTTAACTGGATTGAGGAAAGCAACTATGTGGCAGCATTCCAAGTTGTTATGCTGCAGTAGTGACACAGCTAGTGAAGCATAATAGCTGTGATGACATAGCTACTGCAGCATAACAACTCCATTCTAGTTATGGATTTCTGTCCATAACAACATTCTACCATACATTATAATACATAATGAGCAACATTTAAAATGGTCAAAGCAGGACTATACGGTATACTGTAGATCAACTAATGGGTGATGATTTGGAGATAAATAATGATAAACAGGAAGTCAATGTTTACTGCTGATCACCTTTTAGAGAATTATAAACACTGGAGAATATTTGAAATTCTGAACGATGGGTGCTGTTTTTTCTTGTTTACACAAACAGAATGAATCTTAGCCCCATAGATGGTGAACACTCTACCAACCCGGGAAATGATTAACAGATATACTGTACTTTATTGAACACTTCTCTTCCATAAACTTGGTGACCTATCTGTCTTACCCCCATCAGGACAAGTGCCTCTGCCTTTGCCTCCTCTGTCTGAGGAAGATGAAGGTTCATTTCATCCCCATCAAAGTCAGCGTTGTATGGCGTGCAAACACATTCATTGAAGCGGAATGTTCTGTGCGGTTTGACTCGAGCCTGCAAATAAAGACAACAAACATGGCAATTTTTAGTGCAGTCACTTTAAAACAGTCCATTAGTCACCTCCTTACAGATGTTATTTCTTCACATTTTACCCGGGACCCTGTCCACAACCTCTAGAGTTTGCATCTACTAGTGGTCATTATTGGCTCCAGATACCTACTGCCTGTATCACTGTGAAATATTCCAGATTTCATCTCCTGGTGAAACTGGCTTAAGTTTGCCAACTGGAGTTGGGGGGGGTCACAGAAACCAAAGTTTTGGCTGCCACAACTGGAAAGCGTAGTTGCATCATTTGCCCCTGTGCCACCATCTGTTTCTGCAGGGTCGGCATGGGGGCCCTCGGGGGGCATCCTCACCAAGACAGGATCCAGTACAAGGGCCGGCATCATGGCTATTCAGGGGCGGGACTTGCGAGCCCCCAACCCCCAATCATCTGCTGTGAGCTTTTTCCTCTTGGTTTTCTCCTTCAGGGGCGGAGCAAACAGGACGCCAACGACGGCACTACACATGCCGTCAGGCTCTTGCCCAGCCTCTGACCCGATGTCTGCAGCATCGGTGTGCCAGCCACCGCTAGGGGCCAGGGATGCACAGACAACTGGTTCTCCCCCGGAGAAAGAGAGTTGTCCCAAGATGCTCAGTCCTTCTCCTCCCTGTCGGCCCCGCTTTCTCCCAAACACAGGACGCCAGCATCCACGTCTCAACCCTCAGCGCCACTAGGCTGGCCAAATACATTTATTTTAAAAGAATACTGTCAACCCTTTTGTATTGGACACTACATTAATTAGGAAAGCCAGGTTTAAAAGGACTATGTGCAGATACCAATTTCATCTAAGCTCAAATACTACGAATATGTATGCCAGAAAAGATGAACAAAGAAAATATTTCACTGAATATCAGGGGGCACTTCTATTTTGAAAATGGCAGCCACTTCAATATTACTCCCATAAAGCTCCACCTTTTCTCACCCAACTGTGGGAAATCATGTGTACCATGGAGATAAAACTTCAGACCTTGTGGAAAGAAGTAATATTAATTCCTGTAAGAAGAAGCCCAATACAAAAAAACAACAACAAAAAAAAACAAACAAAAAACAACAGGTTATTCACCTGTAACAGTAGTTCTAGGAGTGGTATATGGTGTACATCCACACTTCTGACAGTATCCCTTCCCTTTAAGACTCTGTCCGAAAGGTCTTCAAGCTGGCTCCACCCACCCACCTGGGCGGTAACTCCCTTGGCACTGCCCGTGACGTAAGACCTTACCCACTGGAAGCAAGATACAGTATGCCCTTTGCCAGGGGAGGTCGGGTGGGTTATGTAGATATACACCATACCACTCCTAGAATTATTGTTATAGGTGAGTAACTTGTTTTTCTAGGGACGTGGATATGGTGTACTAACCACACTTCTGGCAGACTCCTAGCAGTTCTCCAGGGAGGCGGGGGCAAGGTGCACTCCACCTATTTAGAGAAGAGAGATTGGAGATTGGTATGTCTGGCGGAAAGAGCCCTTAGCCCTATGGGAGGCTCCCTACCAGACAACCTATATCAGAGGTCTATACAGGATACAATCCACCTGCCATTACTATGCTTTGTTGCCGGTCTGCCAGGCGCACCTTCAGCGTAGCTGACAAATAGCTGGCGAACCTCTCCCCGAACTCCATCCGTGCGCTCCTTACAGTAGACAAGTGCTCGCCTCAGGTCCAGAATATGGAGCCTGTGCTCGGCCTCAGAGGTGTCATTGGTGAACAACACTGGAAGATTCATCAACTGGTTAAGGTGCATCTCTGCCACAACCTTCCGGAGGAACTTCAGGTTGGGGTAAAGGACAACCCTGTCCCTGCGGAAGACCAAATAAGGAGACTCCACTGATAGCATGTGGAGATCACTGATCCTTCTGGCTGATGTGATAGGCACCAAGAAGGCAGTCTTCCATGACAGGTGTGGCATTTCACACCTGTGCATCAGTTCGAATGGCTTGTCCATAAGCTTTGCCAACACCGGCAACAAGTCCCACGGTGGTGGTAGTTCACGAACCGGAGCAGAAATGTGGTCAAGGCCTTTAGAAAAGTAAGTGCCAGACCACCTTCTCCCACGCCACCAACAGCATACAAGCCTACACCTGATATGCAGAGATGGCTGCCAGGTGCACCTTAAGGGTCACTGACCGAAGGCCCGACTGGGAGAGAGAGACCAAAGGTAGTCGAGAATGCTAGCCACCAAGCAAGATAAGGCAAGCCCCTCACCCTGGCACCAAATGGAGAACCTCTTCCATTTGAAGGCATAGCATTTCTGGGTTGACTCCTTCCAAGAAGCCTTGACCATAGCGATGACATCTTCAGAGACCCAAAGCCTGGAACTCTAGCCATTCAGGATCCAGGCTGTCAGGTGCAGGGACTGAAGATCGGGATGAAATACCCTCCCCTGATGAATTAGAGCAGGCCTGGGAATAGAGGAAGACGCCATGGAAGCCTGCAGCTGGGTGAGTGGGGTACCATAACTGACAGGGCCTGCCCGGAACCACCAGGATCATCCGTGCCTTATCCTTCCTGGTTTTGAGCAGCACTTTGTGGATCAGCGGAAAAGGAGGGAAGGTATACATGAGGCAAACATTCCCTGTTGAGGGGGGTGGGCACAACACAGCCTCAGCTTTGTGTTCTCCCTGGAGTCAAACAGATTCACCAGAGGGGTGCCCCAGAGGCAGAACAGACTGTGCATTATCTCCTAATGGAGAGAACACTCGTGAGATGCCTCACCCACCCGGCTGAGGGTGTCTGCCAGCTGACTGGATACGCTGGCCACATGGATAGCCAGGAGATCGGCATTCAGGCTGAGCACAAGGGTCCAGATGTGGAGAGCCTCTCTGCACAGAGAAAGGGAGTGCATCCTGCCCTGTTTGTTGAGGTAGTACATGGTCATTGTGTTGTCTGTCTGGACCAGAAAAACCTGACCCAGAATGTGTCGAGCAAAGGCTGTCAGCACTTGCTGAACTGCCCGAAGCTCCAGCAGGTTGATATGGCATGGAGACTCCTCGGGGGTCCAGAGTCCATGGACTTTGTGCTCCCCCAGGTGGGTACCCCAGCCCATGAGGGAGGCATCAGTCATGATGGTGACCGTTAGCCCTGGGCAGACAAATGGGATGCCTTCCTGCAGATGTTCTGGGACTACCCACCACTGGAGGGCGTCCCACATCAACTGGGTCATCGTGACTGACTGGTCGAAGTGGCCCTTGTGGTGAGACCATTGAAGGGCGCGCTCCCACTGCAGAGCGGGCATCCTCCACTGGGCTAAACTGACAATGCTGGTGCATGCCACCCTGAATCCCAGGAGGCAAAGGAAATTCCATGCAGGGTGTGACTGCCTAACCCAAAATGATCAGGCAAAGGAGGACAGAACCTCTGCCTGGTCTGCTGGGAGTCGAGCTCTGGCTCTGCAAGAGCTAAGCTCCACCCTGATGAAATGTATCACCTGTGAAGGTATGAGCTCCGACTAGGCTGCGTTCACCTGGAGGCCAAGGGACAAGCAGGTCTGGAGGGCCAGGTCCCTGGACCACACAACCTCTTCCTGGAAGGACCTGCTATCAGCCAGTCATCCAGGTACAAATACACCGGCTCCTTGACGCCTCAGGCTGCCATCACTGCCATGCACTTGGTTAAGACCCAAGGAGCTAAGCAGAGGCCGAAAGGCATGGCCTGGAACTCATCAAGATTAGAAAAAAAACAAAAGCAGGTGGCTAATAAGGACACCGCTGGAGCCACGGACGTCTAGTCACATACAGAAAACCTCCTCCAAAGTCGGGCTTCAACACAGTGTGCCGGTAGAAAAGACTATTGATCTTGGTCGATTAAAATTACTTTATTACAAAAAGCTAAAAATTACATAGCAAGCAGCATCCTCATCACCGCGGCCTCTCATACCATGTGACCAACGCATTTCACGTCACTGATGCTTTGTCAAGGGTAGATACATGATAGCAATCTATTCCTTACAATGTACCTTCTTAAAGGAACAGTACAGCTTAAAGGAACAATGCAACTTAAAGTGCCATCAGTAAATCTTGAAGTACCATCAATAACATACTAAATAAACCCCTCAATGAAACTACACATAATCCATCAATAAATATAAAATATATATCTACTAAATATCACAATACATTTGTACATTATTTGCAGCAACAATATCTAAATTACATCAACTAAAAACAACAACAGCATCCTTGCTATCTGCTGTCTAACTGGAAACTAAGTTATTTAATTTTGTATCATGTAGTTATTCATATTTCATTTTAAACTATGCAAAAGACATATCAATAAACGTGCAGACTATTTATACTATAAAGACAGATAAATAACTATACTAAAATAAATATACTGGAAGACTATATCTATCCACCACTATACAAATCTCACCAGAGTACAATCTTACACAATGTATATGATGTCATTATTTCTTAAACCTATCAAATACAGAATCACATAATCTCCTGTTCCTTATTCTTCTCATAAGATATATTTCATTATTACTTTCTCATTCTTAAGAATGGAACAATACTGAAACTATCATTTAAACCCTTAGCTCCATTTGCTTTCATCAAATATTGCCATTTACTTTCCACTTCTAGCAATTTATTATCTAAATCACCTCCACGAATGTTCATGGACACCTTTTCAAGTCCTTGAAACTTAAATTTATGCTCACATCCATTATTCATTACTTGTAACATGGCAAAAATCAGAAGATCCCAAACAACGAAGACAACTGGATGAATTGCGTCAGCTGGCACAATAGCAACATGGCATTATGGCATGATAATGCCGTGTTGGGATCGGGAGCGTGCAGAGAGCAGTGTGATAGCACCACTTGGTGTGTGCACGAGCTGGAGAAATGTGGAGTGTAGCAAACTGGACAAATGAAATTTATAGGGCGATGTCGATCAATAGGTGGTGCAAGCAACAGAATATAAAAGAGAAGTCATAGGAGGTAGAGACGCAGTGGAGTGTTGTGTGTTGTCCTGCTGCAGCTGTTAAATATTGCAGAAAGTAAACAGGGAAATCTGCTGAGTGGCACCCAGGCAGGCAGTAGAAAGTGTACTAGTAGGAACAGAGTGAAGGACATGAGCGGGAAGCACAGTTCAGAGTAACAAATGAGATGCAAGAAAACAAAAGTATGTCAGGCGTGTCAAAGTGTCACCTATTGGTCGGCAAAAGAAGCAAGCGTCGTGCTAAAACCGCGGTCTCCTCCTGTGCTGCAATAGGGAAACAGTGGGCACAATGCAGAGGAAAAAATACATGTAGTAAAAATAGAAAACACCTGGGTTCCATGCACTGCACAAACCCAGTGAAATGATATTACCGGCATGACCATTTGACACCGAAAGTAGGAGCGGACCAAACAGACAAATTACATAGAGTGGAAAAGTCATATCGTATGTTCAAAGCGCCACCTATTGGTCATAACAGTCACCGTTATGAAAGTCAGGCAGCTAACAGAACTGCAGTCAGTGCACCGCATAGTAAGCCATGCATGAATGAGAATGTCCCCACAATTCATCACGGCATCAATTCCACCTGAAAATGGACGGTCGGCAATACAGCACCCGAACAGAAGCATCAACTTGTGCTCTGTGATAAATCTGTAATGTAAGTGTCACAATATAAAGCAAAGCTGTAACGTGGCAGAAATAGCTACACACCACATTACTACATGTTGGCTGTAGAACGTGCACCTGCATAGTTCTAGTTAGACTCATCATTACAAAGTAACAGAGCGAAAGCAGGAACGTGGCAGTGAAACAAGTCGTTTTCCTCATTTCTCTTCCATAACAACAAATGCAGAATGTAATTAATACTTGCCTTGCACTTCCCATGTTACAAGCACATTAATCCACGATGAAAGTGGCATCTAATGGGGAATTAATGCATGGTTGGGCCATTGTAGGCACTCGGCCTGCGACCTCGCGCTACCACGGGCCCAACCATGCATTAATTCCCAATTAGATGCCACCTTCGTCGTGGATTAATGCTTATATGTACTGCCAGAGCATTGGTTTTGTCCTTTTTCTCTATGCTTCTCAAGTGTTCAGACATCCTATGTTTCAGGGGTCTTTTCGTTTTCCCCACATAGAAATGTTTACACACACAGCTGGCAAGGTACACCACACAGGTAGTAGCACAATTCACAAACTGTCTAAGCGCTTATCTTTTACCTTTGACTGGATGCTGATATGAATTACCTGTCTGTATACGTATCCAAAAAGAGCAATTCCTGCAGCAAAAAGTTCCTTCAGGTAACTTTAGACGAGAGTCTTTTACTGGTGCCACAAATAAACTTTGTGTAACAAAATTGGCAATATTCTTCCCTCTCTTGTATACCATGGCAACAAATTTCCATTTTTGTGCAAAATCTCTTGAATTTTATAACTCTGACGATTGTACTCTGTAATGAAATTAAGACATTTTGAGTTCTGTGGTCTTTTAACAGTTTTTTTCAACATTTTATTTCGATTCATCTGAGTGACTGTCTCTTCTGCTTTCTCTACAACAGCTTTACTATAGCCTCTAGCATAAAATCTGTCTGTTAGTTCCTTACTATCTTGACTGAACCTTTCATCTACATTTGTGTTTATTTTACTTTATTTAGTTTTTGTTGAATGGGTAAGTGCACTAGACAAAGTCTGCCTATTTTCAGGCACGACCCAGGGGAGGGGATACAGATGAATGGCAACTGATTTAAACCAGATTAAGCTGTTGGTGATATTTTAGTGAATGGGGGGAAATTTGGCCAGGGCACCGGGGAAATTCCCCAACTCTTTTCGATAAGTGCCATAGGATCTTTAACATCCACCTGAACAGGCAGATGGGACCTCGGTTTAACGTCTCATCCGAAAGACGGCACCTCAGGAGTGCAGCACCCCCCTCATGCTGCACTGCAGTACCCCCCCTCATGCTGCACTGCAGTATCAGTGTTTTAAGACGTATGAACTGGCCTTTTGGTATATTATTTAATGTATGCCTTGGATGGCAACTGTCAAATGCCAGTATTGCAATTTTGGACATCTCTTTTCTTAAAAGACTTGTGTCCAGATCTCCCCTTTCATTCTTTTCAATAGTAAGGTATAAACATTCAACACTATGCTGGCTCATGTTTTGTGTGACTCAAATTAGGATTTGTTGACTCCACATACAGAACAAACTCATTTAAGGCAGATGCCTTCCCCCTCCCAAATCAGCAAAATGTCATCAATAAAATGTCCATACAGGTGTAAAAACTCCCTGTATGGATTTAATTCCGACATCAATTTTTTTCTTTCTTCCAATCAGCCAATACACGTTTGTATAATTTGGCACAAAGGCGACCCCCCATCGCCGTACTTTTGTCTGTAGATAAAACTGTTCATTGAACATAAAACAGTTACAAGATAACACTTTCTCTGTTAAATTTAAAAGAACTTCCACAAACTCATTTGAGTGTTCTGTATATGCATATAAAGACTCTCACAAAGCTTCAATTCAATCTCTGTAAGGAATATTGGTATACAGAGCGCTAATGTCTACTAATGTTACCAAAAAATCTTCCTTCTGGATCATCACATTACTTAAAATCTGCAACACATGTGTAGTGTCTTTAACATTATATGGCCAAAGAGCAACCAATGGTTTTATGTATTGACCCACCATTTGGGCCAGTGGCTCAGTCAATGAGCCTATACTGGCCACAATCGAGTGAGCCCGTGGATCAAACCAACCTTTACGGATTTTAGGTAGACCATACGATGTTGGTCTCACAGGGTTTTCCACACATAAAAAAAAAAATCACGTTTGTTTATTAATCAGACCAGCAATACAAATTTCATACAGATATACATCTATCTGATTTTTAAAGTCCATTGTCATATCCCTTGGTAACTGTTTGTAAAAGTTAGCATCAGATAATTACTTAAGCATCTCATTTTCATACATAACTTTGTCGAGTATGAAGCAGTTCAGGGTTAGTACTCCTGGGGATTGTAATAAAATTCTGAAAAAAGTTTCCATTTTATTCCCCCAAGTTATGCAGCAGTAGCCACTTCCAGAAAGGCCGAGATACAATAACTGTTCTTGAGGGGAACGGAAGGCACTACAAAATCTGTCTAGAAATACTAAAATTGAAATTAAGAAGGCAGATAAATGAGGAGCTATTGTGATCCTCGACAAGGATAAGTATGAAAATGAGATGCTTAAGCAACTATCTGATACTAACTTTTACAAATGGTTACCAAGGGATACGACAATGGACTTTAAAAATCAGATAGATGTATATCTGTATGAAATCTGAATTGATGGTCTGATTAATAAACAAACATGATTTTTTTGTGTGTGGAAAACCCTGTGAGACCAGCATTGTATGGCCTACCTAAAATCCATAAGGGTCTGATTGATCCACCGGCTCGCCCGATTGTGGCCAGTATAGGCTCAATGACAGCCATTGGCCCAAATGGTGGATCAATACATAAAACCATTGGTTGCTCTTTAGCCATATAATGTTAAAGACACTACACATGTGTTGCAGATTTGAAGTAATATGATGGTCCAGAAGGAAGATTTTGTGGTAACATTAGACATTAGCACTTTGTATACCAACATTCCTCACAGAGATGGAATTGAAGCTTTGCGAGAGTCTTCATATGCACATACGGAGCACTCAAATGAGCTTGTGGAAGTTCTTTTAAATTTAAACAAAGATAGTGTTATCTTGTAACTATTTTGTGTTTAATGAACAGTTTTACCTACAGACAAAAGGCACGGTGATGGGGACCTCCTTTGCTCCAAATTATGCAAATGTCTATTTGGTTCATTGTGAGAAAGAAAAAGTGATGTCGGAATTAAACTCATACAGGGAGTTTTTATAGGACGTTTTATTGATGACATTTTGCTGATTTTGGGGGGGGGCACATCAGCCTTAAATTAGTTTGTTCTGTACCTGGAGTCAACAAATCCTAATTTGAGATTCACACAAAAAAAGAGCCTGCATAGTGCTGAATGTTTAGACCTTCCTATTGAAAAGAATGTAAGGGGAGGTCTGGACGCAAGTCTTTTTAGAGAAGAGATGTCCAAAAATGCAGTACTGGCATTTGACAGTTGCCATCCGAGGTATACATTAAATAACATACCAAAGGGCCAGTTCATAAGTCTTAAAAGAAACACAAATGTAGACAAAAGGTTCAGACAAGATAGTAAGGAACTAACAGATTTTATGCTAGAGGCAATAGTAAAGCTACTGTAGAGAAAGCAGAAGAGACAGTGAATCAGATGAATCGAAATGAAATGTTGAAAAAACTGTTAAAAGACCACAGAACTCAAATCGTCTTAATTTCATTACAGAGTATATTCACCAGTTATAAAATTCAAGAGATTTTACACAAAAACTGGAATTTGTCGTCATTAGAACCAAGATTGGAAAAAGGTGTGAAACAGTGCCCCTGTGTGGTATACAAGAGAGGGAAGAATATTGCCAATATTGTTACATGAAGTTTATATGTGGCACCAGTATGAGACTCACGTCCAAAGTTACCTGAAGAAACTTTTTGCTGCGGGAATTGCTCTTTTGGCACACATATACAGACAGGTACTTCATATCAGCACCCAGTCACAGGTAAAAGATATGCAATTAGACATGTTGTGAACTGTGCTACTACCTGTGTGGTGTACCTTGCCAGCTGTGTGTGTAAACATTTCTATGTGGGGAGAACGAAAAGACCCCTGAAACATAGGATGTCTGAACACTTGAGAAGCATAGAGAAAAAGGACAAAACCAATGCTCTGGCAGTACATGTAATGAATAATGGATGTGAGCATAAATTCAAGTTTCAAGGACTTGAAAAGGTGTCTATGAACATTCGTGGAGGTGATTTAGCTAATAAATTGCTAGAAGTGGAAAGTAAATGGCAAGATTTGTTAAAAGCAAATGGAGCCAAGGGTTCAACAGGTTTCATTTTTGGGTGGGGGATTGGGACAACTGGCACCCTTTTTTTTTTTTTTTATTTTGACCCATCTTTTCTTCTACCTTGGGGATAACTTGCTCACTGTTACAGAGGTTTTAAACTGCTGTTTTATGAATCTGGGCTCGGTTTAATAATATGACCCACTGTTTTTTTTTTGTTTTTTTCATTTGACCCTTACTTTTTATACCCAGTGGGTCAGTGTCCCACATAAAATAAATATCTGAAATGAATCCTCGGTCAAGGGATACTTGGCCCATTTTTGGATCCCAGTAGACTCCGAAATTAAACAGAGCAAGCCCCGGAAAGAAGTAGGACCATGCTCCATAGACCAATCCTGCCCTGATTCGACGTCCACCAGAAAAGAATGCAGGGAGGAGCCCTCAGACTCCGAGGATTCGCCTAAAAGAGGTCACCCTCCCAAATCTCCACTGACTCTGTGGGGTCTATTGGGAGTAACAGTGACCGACAGCTGATGAGGAAGCATGGTAGCGGTACGGGCATCCTTAGGAGGGGGACCATCCTTTGGCTGCTCTGGCGGCAGCTCCACCTTGATGAGCGGAGAGGCCGGAATAGGCCAAGCTGGAACAGGCTGAGGCCTCGGTGGCAGGAGCTGGGGTGGGAGCCGGAATCAACTTAATCCCAGATAGCATGAGCTGCTGCCACATTAGTTCTTCATAGTACAGACGCATCTTGCATCAGAGCCTCTCATCACCCATGGAGGAAGAAGAGGAAGAATAGCAGCCAGCACCGCTTACCCGAGTACGGGAGTAGCCATGCCAGCGAGGGCTGCTCAACTCCGGACTACGGGATCGCAACCTCAACCATCGGAAACCTGACAGCTAGAAAGTGAGGGAACCGGTGAAAACCGAGGGTCCTCCAAGGTAACAGGATCTTGAGGGATAGGGACAGGATCAGCAGGCTGGTCCAACCCTCCTTGTGAGGTTATAGGCAGAACTAGAGTCCTAGAGAGGGAAGTATCCACCTCGTCCTGCAACATGTTGACTCGCTTGAGAAAAGTCTTGACCGGTTGGCTGACATGTGTCTTGGTCAACTGACCCAATGAGGAGACCGTGAAGCCAGCAGCCTGTACCGAAGCATTGACCGAAGTTGAAACCTCCAAGGAAGCGTGGGAATCCGAGGCATGAGACCATTTCTTAGTCTACTTTTTTGATGATTCAGAGGATTTTGTGCCCTTAGAGGGATCTTGCCTGAAAGTGGGAAGGCACTGGAAGAAATCCCCCTTGTAAACATGGCACCAAAGGAAAGCAGCACAAAATTCAAAGCTCTAAAGGCATGATCCACTGCCTGAGCAGACTCCTCCTCGAAGGCCACAAGTTGTTCTCTAGACCCCACATCTGTGAAGACCACCCTACACACACACCTTTCCAGCAAATGGGAGGGTCCTGTTCGTCTGGGCGCCCGAGAAGGAGTCAAGCATGCTGGTCCTCCAAAGTACTAGGATGCAAAGTACAGCAAAGGCCTCAAGCCTGAGGATCATAATCATGGCCTAGGCAGTAGACACGAGGTGTGCAGGTCCATCCGGAACATCTTCTGCCCGCAGTTGCATCTCTTGAATCAGAGTGCCATCTTCGAGGCATCCATGCAGATGAGAGTTTCAAATGAATTTGAAGACCAACATGAAGATGGTAGATTTGTTTTTGAAAGTAAAGGGCCTACTCAACGCAGAGAAATAAGGAGGGAACCTCCTTCCAGCGGAAAGGAAGATCTGACATCATGGGGCAGTGCCGAGGGAGTTACCACATGGGTGGGTGGGAGGAGCCAGCTAGCTGATCTTCTGGCCAGAGTCTTAAAGGGAAAGGATACTGCCAGAAGTGTGGATAGTATGCCACATCCACGTCCCAGAACTAAGGGTTAAACTGGGTAGAAACCCACAGGAACTCCATTCATCACCTCTTACAAAACTGTACAAGGGTTCCAGCACATCCGTCATCTTTCCCAGTTGAATAATAATGAATAGTTCCATTGCAAAGAAATGACAGCTCCACCCCCAACACAAATCTAGAGTCAAGAGTTCCCCCACTTAAGCAATTCCAATGTAACCACTTCTCCTAATGTAGTGACATAGTACTGCGATGACAGAAGGGACTTCTGGTCCATCTTGTATGCCCCTCCTGTCGCAGAGCAGTGACTTCACCCAAACAGAGTACAGACAGGCTTAATAGAATGTTATTCCTTCTTGCACTTCGTAACCCTAATGCTATTTTCCCTAATAAATCCATCTAGTCCTGTTATGAAAGCCTCAACAGTGGTAATTTTCTCAAACTCACTGGGTAGGGAATTCCACGTTAACCACCCACTGTGTTAAGTAATGCCTTCTCATGCCCATTAGTTCTGCTTACACTCAACAGATCGAACATCTGTGTATCCTCCACACTGCCTATCCCTGTTAGTATACAGTAACCTGCGATCATGTTTCCTCTTGGCTTTCTCTTTTCTAGGCTGAATAATTTTGAGTATGTCCAACATCTCCTTATAGCTCTTGCCTCCTGTCGCCTCCACTTTGGGTGCTCTGGAGGAAGACACTGACCCTTCAGCCCTACATCAATGGAAAGTAGTGGAATTAAAATGGAAAGCTGAAGGAAGGGCTGATGTGGCTGGGTGGTTCCCACAAGAGGACTGAGAACGTCCCAATGAAGGGGGGGAGGGGCATAAAGTATAGTTACACAAGAACTTACCATAACAGCAGATCTTTGAGAGGAGCTCTTGCAGCAGGTAACACCTTTAGGACTGAAGCCGACAGGTGTCAGGACCCCTCAGGAAACTTATAGCTAGCAGTATCCAGCGGGGGACCACCCCCGACATCTGCCCGCCCCCAATGTCACATATAGTATAAAAGGGATGGTCCCCCAGCACATCCCCAGTTCTCCTGCCGGAGATCTGGCAAGTGGAAGAAAAAAGGAGAACAGAGGAACGAAGGTATATGAGATGGAGAAGCAGCTACCAGGGGAAAAGGTGGGAGGGAAATACAGTACCTGTGGCAAGAGCTCCTCTCAAAGATCTACTGATATGGTAAGTTCTAATGTAACTATACTATCTTACTTCCGAGATTCGCTCTTGCAGCAGGTAACACCTTTAGGACCGAGTCCCAAGCAGTAAAGGAGAGACCCCGGCAGAAGTGTGGCAGAAGTTTCCCAAAGAAGTTAGGACAGGAGGCCCTGAAGGAGAGCAAGTCCAAAGCCAGCTCTGCGGCGAGAAGTAATGTCCACGCTGTAGTGTTTCACAAAGGTGTGGTCAGAACTCCAAGTGGCAGATGCACAAATTTCAGCAGCAGATGCAAGTTTCAGAGAGGGTAAAGAAGCAGTCATGCCCATGGTAGAATGACCCCGTTTGTCAAACTTGTTGTAGCAGAAAACAATGCAATTAACCAACCATTAGGATAAACACAGTTTAGAAACAGGAGCCCCTTCCTTTCGGGGGGCGAAAGAGGACAAGCAATTGATCAGATTTTCGAATGGTGCGGGTGCACTCTAGATAATGAAGCACCCTCTAAATATCCAGAGTATGCAACAATGCCTCCCCTCGGTTCAAGTACTCTGGGTAATAGACCGGAAAGTGGATGTCCTGATTCAAAATAAACTTTGACATCACCTTCAGAAGAAACTTGGTATTAGTTCTCAAGGACACCCTGTCCTTGTGAAAAACCAAATAAGGCTCCTTACACATCAGGGCCTGAAGCTCAGAAATCCTTTCAGCAGAAGTAATGGCAACTAAAAATAACGCTTTCCACGACAGAAAGCACAGCTTGCAACTTGCAGCAGGTTCAAAGGGAGGCAATGTGAGCTTTTCTAAAACAAACAAAAGATCCCATGGCAGGACAGGATCCCAGATGGGAGGATTCAAATACAGAATGCTCCATAAGAAGGTATGGGGAAGGTCCAGCTGGGCAATGTTCTTGCCCTCAGTAGGCATGTGGTAGGCTGAAATGGCAGACAAGTGCACCTTGAGTAAAGAGTAGCTGAGTCCTGCATCAGATAAAGAAATGAGATACTCTATTACGGAGTTCACCAGGTAGGTGAACAGGTCCAGATGCCAAGCGGTTGCCCAGACGCAGAACCGCTTCCATTTCATGGCGTAGGTTGCCCTAGTGGAGAGTCTCCTGGCTGCCACTAGGACATCTGCTCTGGGTGAAACTCCGAATCTGGAGACGGACAGGTCTGCAGGAACCATGCATGGAGATGCAGAGATCTGAACTCCAGATAGACCAGGGTTCCCTATTCCTGTGAGAGCAAGTCCGATCGTAGGGGCAGGGAAATCAGAGGTTCCACTGCCAGCTGCTTAAGCAGTGGAAACCAAATCTGGCATGTCCAGAAAGGAGCCACCAGGATCATTTCTGCACCCCCCGATTACAGGTTGGGGAGGACCCACTGCAGCAGGGGGAAGGGAGGGAGCGCATAAAGGAACCTCCCCGTCCAGGAGAAGGATGACACATCCTGTCAGAAAACACCAGGCCCTGGATCTAGCGAGCAAAAATTGGGTAGTTTTGTGTTGGATGGGGAGGCAAATAGATCCAATTCTGGACGGTCCCATCAGTAAAAAAAAGATCTTTACCACTGAGGGATGAAGCTCCCACTCATGGGCCCTGGACCGAGACCGGCTAAGGCTGTCGGCCAGGGTGTTTTGGATGCCTGGGATGTGAACTGCTGATAAGTCCAGGTGATTGTCCACTATCCATGCCCACACTTGCATGGCTTCCCTGCAGAGGGGATAGGAATGCGCCCCCCCTTGCTTGTTGATGTAAAATACCACTGACATGTTGTCAGTCTGTATTAACAGGGGCCCACATAGTGGAACCATGTGAAAGACCTGAAGGGTGTACAGAACTGCTCTCATCTCCAAAGTATTGATACGGAGATGAAGCTCTTGCTGATTCCCGGATCCTTGAGTCTGGTGATCTCCCAGGTGAGCTCCCCAGCCTTGGCCTGATGCATCTGTGGTCAAGATCTGTCTTTGGGGAGGGGGTTCCTTCCACAAAAACTCCTCTATAGAGGTTAGAAGAATTCAGCCACCATGTCAAGGCTTGCTTGACTGAATTGGGCACCAAAACGGGTTGGGTCCAGGTCATCTGATCGTTGATCCCACTGGATCCTCAGGTTCCACTGGATCACTCATGTAAAGCCTGGCCAGAGGGACCGTGGTGATGGCTGCCACCACGAGTCCCAAGAGTCAGAAGATTGCCCTGGCTGGGGCTTGACGGGCTGATGGAGAGCTGACGGGGATGCGTTTAAAGTTGCTCTGCTCTATCCTGGGGAAGTAAGGCTTTGCCTTGGGCCATGTCCAGGATTGCCCCTGTATACTGTAGCCGCTGACTTGGCCATGGGGTGGACTTGGGGAGAGTTAAGGTGACCCCTAGGTCCTGAAATAGGGAGAAGGTGGCCTGCATGGTGTCCAGTAGCCAGTCCCTGGTGGGAGCGGTTAGGAGCCAGTCGTCAGAGTAGGGGAAGACGTAATACTCCTACCTTCTGAGACTTGCAGCCACTACTGCAAGGCATTTGGTGAACACTCTGGATGCCGAGGACACGCCAAAAGGCAGAGCCCTGAACTGACAGTGGCATCCCAGGAAGCGGAAGTGAAGGAATCTTCTGCGCAGCTGGAATACCAGATTGTGGAGGCATGCATCCTGCACGTTCAGGGAGCATAACCAATCCCCTTGATGGAGCAGAGGTAGTAGATCCATCAGGGTGACCATCCTGAAATTTTTGTATTCGATGTATTGATTCAGGTGACTGAGGTCTAGGATTGGATGCAGATTCCTCGTTTTCTTCGGCACGAGGAAGAAATGGGAATAAAGATCTTTCCCCTGTTGTGTCAGGGGGACAATCTCTATGGCCCTTTTTTGTAGGAGAGCCTGGATTTTCTCTGCGATGAGAGTACTGTGAGACGGAGAATAAAGGGACTGAACCGGAGGGTTGTCTAGAGGAACGTCAGTGAATTCGAGAGTGTGCCCTCTTTCGATAAGCTGCAGAACCCACCAAATCTGTTATCTGACACCACCCTTCTGTGTGCAAGGAAAAACAACCCATCGCCTCCACCAGCGGGGGTGGGGGTCAGACAGCAATTCAAGCTGAGAAGCTGGGAAGATGAAGTGCAGACTGGGAGGTTCTGGGGGTCCTAGGGGCTGAACCTACAGAGACAGAAGCGGTGGTCTTTCTCTTAAAACCTGCTCTCGGCTGCTGCTGCCCTCTTGTTGGTTGTCTAGCATTCCTTCGAAAGGATTGCTTGGAATGCTGCTTGGGTTGAGACTTGTACACTGAATGTACCGATCAAATGGCTTTCCCAGATTCCTGTAAACAGATGATGATATTTTGAGAATCTTCACTGAACAGGGCCAGCCCTCTGAAGGGAGCATCCATAATCTTGTACTGAACGTCCGGGGCAAACCCAGACATTCTCAGCCAAGAATGCCAGTGGATACAAACTGCAGAAGCAGTGACCCTACCCACCAAATTCACAGTACCATAGGATGCCCATAGGAAGTGATTACCAACGTCCGAGCCTGACTTCAGAATAGCCATCAGTTCTGCCCACACTGGGCAATCTGGCATGGCTTGGGCAACCTCCAGTGCATTGTCCCACAAGGCATTCTGGTACTGAACCATGAGGGCAAGGAAGTTTTGAGAGTGAATTGCACAAGTGGCTGAGGAGTACACCTTCCTGGCCAGATAATCAAACTGCCTGGAGCCTTTATCTGGTGGTTGCATACTGAGATGCCGAGGGCACCTGGACTGGTCTTGGGCAGCATTGATCATGACGGAGTCCACCTCCGGTTGCTCTCTATAAAAAGGGTCTTCCCTGGGAATAGTATACAGCCGGTCTGATTTCTTGGACACTGCTGGAGTCGAAAAGGGGCGCTTCCAAGCAATCTTGTTGATGTACTTCCAGGACTCGACCATAGGAGGGATGACCATGGGCAAGGTGTCCTTTTTCCTAAGAAAGGTGGCCAGCCACTTTCGCTCTGGATCCAGCTCTTTCTCTCCCAGCCGTTCAGTTGCTGGATGTGACGCATCACATCCATTAATGTAGGGTTGTCAGATGGAGAACGAGGGGCATCTTTGCCACCCTCAGGTTCCAACGGCAGGATAGAGTCCCCCCAGCTGGAGGAAGAGGATCCCCAGAGTCTGGTGAGGGGGAAGGCGACCATGGGTGCTTATGTGGCTGGCCTTGAGGCAGAGGGGTGATCTCCTTATCTGGCATCGGGGTAGGTCTCCGAGGAGGCGGGCGGACTGGAGGCTCATCTAGAGGTGGTCCCTGGGGAATCAGCTTGACAGGTGCCCTGGGAGCCTCCTCATCTTTAAAATAGGCCCACCATGCCACAAAAAGGTTGTTCAGAAGCTGCGGAGGGTCTGAGTGGCAGGGACGGTGTGTCCTGTTTCGGGGGGGGGGGGTTAGGCTTTGAAGGCCCTGGTGTCTGATCATCTGGTTGGGGTAACCCGGGCATCGGGGTAGGCCGATCCGGCGTACCTGGCATCGGACCCAGAGGAGTATAATCAGGCATTGGACAAATCAGATCCAGCATCTGGCCACCGGGAGTCGGCTTAGGAGGGGCGTCAGGCCAAGCCGGCGTCTTTGGAGAGGTTGGTGGCAATGGGGTCACTCGAGGGGGCATCACAGAGGCTGGCATCGAGGGGGCGAGCGTAGGCTGAGGCAGCCACCCAGGCAAAGTTGCTTGAATGGGAGAATTAGCTCCCGAGTAGGACAGACGCCCATCTTTTCCGGCGGAGGGTGACGCCATACCTCTCAACCTTTTGTCCCCCAAATGTGGAACATTGCCTGTCACAATGTGGAGCAAATGGGCAAAATGTGGAACACTTAATCAAATCTTTACCTAAAAAGCTTAAAACACTATTAAAATGTTGCATTTATGTTGAGAATGTCTGTTATTAATTGAATAAGTTATTTTTTCCATCATTTACTATGGATATTTGCTTTAACATGTTGACTCTGAATGTGGAACAAGTCCTCACAATGTGGAACAGGGACCTTTTCTGAAGTAAAATGAGGAACGTTCCTTGTAATGTGGTACAGTTGAGAGGTATGGGTGACGGTGCAGAATATCGCCTGGTAGCGTCAGCCCCTGGCGTTGAGGCAGACTCTGCAGACAACCTGGCCAGGAGAGTGACAGGCAGTCTGCCATTCACAGAACCGCTGGCCGAGCCACTAGGCTTAGAGCCCCCAGGAACAATGTGCCTAAGCTTAAGAGGTGGGGGAAGACTTCCCCCAACCCCCAAGAACCCTCTCCCACTACAGAAATAAGGAGGGGAGGTTTGGTCACCAGGTGCCTGGAGGCAGCCACAGTGATGCAGGTTGAACCCCATGGGGGGGACAAGCTAGATGTGGTCACTGACTGTCTGGGACCGTAAGCAGTCTTCTGCCCGGGATCTCTCCTTATGTTTCTCCAGCTGCTTGTGAATCTCGCTTGATCTCTTCTCCTTGTGAGAAAAAGAAGACGAGGCCCCAGAGGCCAGAAAGGATGAAGAACTCTTGCGGTGAAGCTCCTTCATTTCCGATATCTTCTTGAACAGCAGAAAAGTTTCCAGGGTCTTCTGGCAACAGAGTCATGTGCATTGGTTAAAGTCTTGGCAATGCTGGCAGGCCTCAATGTTGTGGTCCGGGCCTAGGCAGAAAAGGCAGGCTGAATGGACATCCTTTTGAGGGATCTGCTTGCCACACGCACACTTGGAAAGTCACCTCTCGACTGAGGAGGATGGAGAAGATGACGACATGCAAGAAATCAAACAAGAAATCACTGATTTTAAGAAAAATAAAATGCAGGTAACACAGTAAAGATGGTGGTCGACTAGCTGAAAGCGTCTGCGGAGGTCTGACTTGCGCGGTCGATGACCGGAAAAGAACTGGGGATGGGCAGGGGCACCACCCCATTTATATCATATGTGACGTTGGGAGCGGGCAGATGTCGGGGTGGTCCCCCGCTGGATACTGCTAGCTAGAAGTTTTCCGTGGGGTCCTGGCGCCTACCAGGTTCAGTCCTAAAGATGTTACCTGCTGCAAGAGAAAATTCCCTGGAAACAGGTTGCATGATGTGCAGGTCAAATATTTTATGAGGCAACAACTTGGTAACATCACTGAGCCTCAACCATCAACATCAAAAAAACAGTTTAGCAATCTTACAACTAAAGACAAACTTATCTTGAAAATTTACAATTAAAATTGGAGACAGCAGACAATCTAACTTATCAAAACTAAAAGAAGCATGGCAGGAAGAGACAGGTGAAACTCCACTCCAAACTAAAATGGTCAGAACTACTAAAAAGAACCTGGTAGTGTGGTGACAAACCAATTAACTCAGAGAGATGTCCAAGATGCGTAAAGGCAAAAGGTTCACTCTTACAAATGTTTAAGACATGATCTCATGTCTTAGGTTTTAACTGGTTATGTATGTTGTACACATACACTGGGCGTCCCTGAAAACAGGCACTGTCTAGTGCCTTATCCTGTTTTAAACATAAATAAACTTGAATTTGAGATAGGAGTTTGGCTTCTTTTAGGACCGAGACTGGTGTGGACATTCATTTTGACCCTGGAACTACTATGTTACAATCAGTAAATCACCTGGATCTACAGCCTGCAGCTGAGACACTAGTGCATTTATCCTAGTGGATGCCAGAAAAACAATTCTTCTACACTGGAAGGACAATGACCATTCATCCTATGTACAGTGGCTAAATCTGATGGCAGATAATGACCAAAAAATACCCTAAAGTAGCATCACAGTGACTGAGCAAGTTAATGCTGTAATGGAATGAATGTGTGTGCATTCAATCAGGTAGCCGCACTACATAATTACAAAATGAGTGTGCACCTGGCAGAAGCAACAGAGACAGCATCATATGTGATGGAGTGAGCCTTCAACTCCATAGGTGGTTCCTCTCCAACTAAGCTGTAACACAGAGCTATGCAGGAGGGAAGTGTCAGCTTAGATACAGCTGGTGAGCCTCACCAATAAAGTGTGCCATATTCTCCCAACAGAAGAGCAAGAACCTGCAAACATTGTGCATATAAAATATTAGCTCAACTGCCAAAGCATGAGACTTCAGGAAGACGATAGCTAGGATAAGGGCCTAAATTAAACAGGCAGTATAGTGTAGTGGTCAGGGGCACTGAGCTGCAAGCCTGGAGACATGGGTTTGAATCCCATCAGCCCCCACTTGTATACTGTGTGACCCTGAGCAAGTCACTTAACTTCCTTGTGCTCACAGGTCGCACCTGGAAACAATCTCTGGCTTAGTGTGCCTTTCTTGATTAAACAATTTCTCCTTTCCCTTAAAAATGGAAATTACCTTCAGCAGGAATTTCTCATAGGGACAATATAGGACAACCATATTCTTGTGGAAAACTAGATATGGTGACTCCACTGATTGTACCTGGAGCTCACTCATCCATCTGGCCAAGAGGATAGTGATCACAAACACAGTTTTCCATGACTAGTGTGAGAGATCACACTAGTCCAAAGGCTTGAATGGTTACCTATCAGACATGACAGCGCCAGCATTAAGTCACACAGTGTTGGTGGTTCCCTTACCATAGGGAACAGGTGGTTCAACCCTTTAAAGAAGGGCCAACCACTTTGTCCTGTGCCACTGCAGGTGTACCTACATTGACACAGTACACCAAAATGGCAGACAGGAGCACATTATGGGATGTGGCTCACAACACTACCTGAGAAAGGTACCAGAGGTAGCCGAGAATGTGCAACATGGAGCAGTAAAAAGCAAAAAAATCCACATTCCTTGCACCAACATGAGAACCTCACACACTTGCAAGTGCACATCTTGTGAGAAGATGCCTTCTGAGATACTTCAAACTCGGGGCTCTCAGGGATGCGGGTACCAGCATCCTTTATGCACATTTTGGGAGTAAGGATACTCAGAAATTTTGGCAGCAAGTCCCAGAGATGCTTGCACTACAAGGCCCCAGGAGTCCCTACACAGATCAGGTTTAAATCTTTGGCATAAGTTCCCCGTTGTCTTGTGACAACTCAAATAATGACAGTATGCAGTCATGTAATGCTGTGAATTTCTATATTATGAACAGACAAAAACAAACTGTATGACAAGAGGACCGTCACTGACGTAATCCTGAAAAAGAAAAATAAGCGTTGTTAATGAACACACAAGAGTAATTTTAATACATTCAGATTCATTTTCATTTTAATGGGGACCCTAAAATTTCAAGGGGACCTCCAAACTTTACCTGAGCGCCCCCCCCCCCGAGAATCCAGGCACCCAAACTAAAAATCCTACTGAGAGCCCTGCTCGAGCTCCTGTGAAGAATCCTCTGAAAGCCCCAAGGCCTAGAACTCTAGTCACTCAGGAACAGGTGATCAGATGCAGGGACTGCAGGTCCAGATGCCTGATCATTCCCTTGGACTTCGTCAGAAGATATAACAGAAGTGGAAGCGGCTGCAATAGTTTGCTAAGTAGATCATTATACCAGAACTAGCACAGCCAGTCTGGCGTGATCAAAATCAAAGATGCCTTGTTCCCGTGCATCTTGAGGACCACCTTGTGGACCAGAGGAAGCAAAGTGAAGGTACACAGGAGGTCCTGAACACAGGATCTAGAGAATGTGTCCCCCTGTAGACTGCCTGTTGATGGGGACAAGCAAAGAACAGTCTCAGCTTCCTGTTTTTTCAGGACGCAAACAGACCCACTGATGGTGTTCCTAATTCTGAGAACATCTGGGGACACTACCCGTGGGTGTAGCGACCACTTATGGGATGCCTCTACCAGATGAGGGAGTGTGTCCACCAGCTAGCCGTTCGTTCCAGCAACTTGGACCTTCATCAGATTCACCTGCAGAAAGCAGGCCAGAGACCATGTCAGGAGCACCTTCTGATACACCAGGAAGAAATGTGCATCCCTCTGTATGTTCATCTAGAACATGGTGGCTATGCTGACCTGGACTACTCAATCCTTGATCAGTGAATGTAAACTCCGCCAGCTCTAGAAGAACCACTCAGAGTTCCATCAGGTTTATGGCACAGTCTCACTTGCTGACTGAATCCCATGTGTCCTGCAGTCCAGCAGATGTGCACCCCAGCTCAACGGCAATATGTCCATTTTAAGAATGCCCAAAGACTCTGCCTGGATGAACAGAATGCCATCCAAGAGGTTTGCAGGGGATATCCACCAACAGATGGCATCCAGCATTGGGTTGGTCACCTGGACCGGTTGGCATAGGGCTGTGTGAAAGAGACCAATGACACCCCAGTTCCCCATGAATGGGTTGCTTTCACCAGCAGGCCTAATGTATCACTCCTCTCCCACACATGGCTGCCTTAGATCCTCCCTATGGAATCACTTGAAGCTTTCTTCTGCATGTGGTTGTCCCAAGCCTCCATGATCTCACCTGGCCCCCGGCACTGCTCCCCTACTTTCTTCTCGACTTGCTGGACCACTTGTGGTTTGGCTTGGTATGTGATGCCTCCACCCTGTGCTCTGCTCTGGGCATGGCCCTGACTGTGGTTCCACTTTTCTGGGGTCCTATAATTGTACATAATAGCATTTATTGCACCTCTAATTGTATTTATTGCACTGCTCATATCTCTATGCATATGTTCTACTCTGTGTAACTATTTGATCATGTAATGTGTGCCCTGACTCTGTATTCTGATTGTATCTGTATTTATGTTGTCCAATGTATTCGAACTTGTATTTCCTGTACTCTCCTGGGTCATACCTGAAAATAGGCAAATGTCTTGTCTAGTGTACCTACCTGGTTAACAAAAGCTAAATAAACAAACAGCCGTGGTAGAGACAATTAAGCCCAAAATCCAGAGGAAATCCTGGGCCGGGCATGCCTAGCCAACTCAAACTGATCAGGCAATGGAGGACAGGTCCTTCACCCTGTCCAGGGGCAGACTAGTTCTGGCTTGGAGGGAGCCTAACTCCACTCCAATGAACAGAATCACTTGCTTTGGGGTGAGCCTTGCTGGGACTAACCATCAGGCCAATGTTGCAGAATGTCTGGATTGCCAGATCCCTGGATGATGAGTCAGTTACGAGGTACAGAAACACAACACCTCTGCTTCTGAGAAAGGCCATCACGACCGAAAGACACTTGGTGTACCTGGGTGCCAATGACAGGCCGAACAGCATGGCTCTGAACTAACATAGGGTTCAGTCCACCAGAAAGCAGAGGAAAGGTCAGTGTGATGGACAAATGGGGATGTGTTAGTGTGCATCCTGTTGGTCCAGGCAACAAAACCAAGCTTTTGTCTCCAGACACGGAATAATCGGATGCAGAATCACCATGCAAAACTTCTGGCTGCAAATTAACTTGTTTAGGGTTCACACATCGAGAATGAAGCGCCTGTCCCCATCCATTTGGGTATCAAAGTACAGTGACACGAACCCCTGCTAACCAAGGTATTCTGGTACAGGCTCTGCTACATGTGGAGGAGCTGATGAACCTCACTCCACAGTGCAGGGGGAGGCTCCAGTGAAAGTGTGTTCTCCAACGGTGCTTAAGACAGACAAGGCGCTAACATCTTGAAAAGCCTGAAAACTAGTATAATCCTAATTCAACAGCAGAAGCAGTGAAGGACACCGTTCCGTCCAGCAGAAGACAAGATCAAAGTGCAGTAGGGGTGGAGCCAGAGGACCAGACGGATGGTAGGAGGAGTGAAGTTTTAAGACTGTTCAGGTGAAAGAGCATGCTCAATGAAAAACTACCCATGTGTGGATAGTGAACTGTATTTAGAAACAGTAAATTATTAAAAAAAATCCTTTTTCCTCTTAGCTTTCTATTTTTCCAGGGAAAGCATGTTAACCTAAAGTGTTAAAAAGTTCCCCATACAGTACCTTAACATCTCAAGTCCTGTAATCATTTTAGTTGCTCTCTGCTTCACTTCTCGACTGCTGTAATATCCTTTTCACACAACAGTAACCAGCACTGCACACAGTACTACAAGTGTTGCCATGCCCTACAAAAGGCAGAATCATATCACTTTCACACCATGCTCTACCGTCTTTCATGGTTGGGGTGACTCACTTGTTTTCTTTCCCTCAGGTCATTAAAATCATGTCTGCATGTTGCCTCCCCTCGTATGCTATAGATGCTCTAACTACTGATGTCATCAGCTGCAATCAGTCAGTGGCTTCAGACACATATCATTACTTACATGGTGTCACTACTTACGTGACAGATGAGCACATTGAAGAGCTGTTCCCATTTTTTTGAGGTGGGAGGGATCTCTTTTTTTACCTCCTCTCTTCCTGTACCCGGTCCCCACTCCTTCAGGAGACACATACTGCAGTCTCCCCACTTCGCGACCTGCCCGATCCATCCCGGTGAGTCCCCATGGAGCCGTGGCACTACCCTTCCAGGTGGGTGTGGGGTGGCGACACCACTAGAATTTTGTATGTGTCAGACTCACCGGGATGCCAGGCAGGCACGAGCAATCGGGGTCTCTGCTGTTCGGGTCTCCGTCATCTAGGAGACCGGGCACAGTTGTTTCCTGTGTTCCTGGGGGAGTGGCATGCACCCAGGCATCACCACCGACTCGCCACTCCCCATCCCCTCGAGTTGGCTGCTACACTTGCTGCACCTCCAGCTTCCGCCAGAGGCCAGGCAAGTGCTGAGCAAAGACCCCCCTCCCTCCTGGGAAAGGAGAGCTGTCCACTGGATGCTCGATCATCTCCCACCCCTGCTGACCCCCGATGGCCCAAGCTTGTTCCCGAATCCGGGTAGCCAGCACAGCGTGAAGTGTGGCGTCCAGCGCCTCAACCCTCAGCGCCATCGGGCCGGCCGAGCTGCTCCATTTTTATCAACGTAGCACCCCATCCAAGTAGCAGTATCAGCATATGCAACCCTGACAGACTAACCAGTGATGTCACTGTATGGATCACCTCTACCTACATAAAATGGGGAATACATGCACATCCTTTTTCAAGCATCAGAGAGGTAAATACAACATTACAGAAAAAAAAAAAAAAATGGGTATGCAGATATGAACTGTGAAAGCTGCAATGCTTCCAGTCTCCTTTAAGGCTTCTGTGAAGGACTTACAATGTGAGCCATGATGCTTAGTTTGTGCAGGGAGGGCTGCCGGTTGAAGAGTACTATGTCCCCATCAATGAGGTGCCTTTCCACGGTGTCGCCGAATTTCAGCTCCTGGGCCATCTTTTCCCGGTTTCCATACTTCAAGAACCTTGACAATTTGACAGGCAAAAGTTAATACACCATGTATAATTTACAGTTCCTACAGTACTATAACATTTAGTTCATACTCTAGTTGCTCTTGTTTATTGCTAAGCTAATAGGAATGTTTACATGGAGATCCTACTCCCCAGTGGGAGTTTTTGGGACTATCCAATATTAAACTATTCAGAAAAACAGATTTACACCCAAAGCAGAATATAAATGGTAGTGTGATAGGAGTATGCCCATTTACAGCCTGTTTACATTCAACAGTACTTATTTCAAATCAACTGTCCAGTGTTCAAAATAAGACAGACAAGAGTACTGACCTGCATGACAAACTTCAAGTGGCCAGGATCTTGAAGTTGCTTAAATATATTACTCACCGTAGTTCTAGGAGTGGTATATTGTTCACATCACACACTGGCAGTTCCAATGAAAGTGCTAATTTGTCAGAACATCTTTTGGCTAAGCTCCTCCTACCACCCAGGCAGTATATCATCCGTCTCTACCCCGTGAAGTCAGATTTTGTACACAGGAAGCAGGGATCTGTGTGACACTGCCAAAGGAGGCAAGGTAGGTGGTGTGGATGTAAACTATATACCACTCCTAAAAAAATAGGTTACTCACTTGTAACCATAGTTCTAGGAGTGGTATATGGTGTACATCCACACTTCTGGCAAATCCTTTCCCTTTAAGAGGAGGCCGGAAGGTCTTCAAGCTGGCTCCTCCCACCCACCTGGGTGATGTCCTCCTCAGCACCGCCCTGTGATGTCAGATCTTGCACGCTGAGAGCAAAACAGGTGTGCCACTTGCTAGGGGAGGTCAGGTGGGTTGTGCAGATGTACACTATTTACCACTCCCAAAAAGAACAGCTGCGTAAGAACTTACCGTAACAGCAGATCTTCGAGGGGATCTCAGTCATCAGGTCACACCGTACCGTCGGTAAAGCAGGACTCACACGGAAGATTTTCCAGCAGTACAACTGGGGCCGCCCATGCCAACATCAACTGCAGACATCATCGACCCTATAAAGGTGGGAGCAGCCCCGCTCCCGCCTCAATTTTTCCCCCACAGACTAGGAAGCAAACCCATGCCATTGGGAACTGAGGAGAAAGAGAGGTGCCCAGGTCAAAATAAAAGGATGGATACACCAGTAAGACAGTTCTGAGAAGAGAACCCCATAAGAGGGAGATAGTGGGAGGGAAGGCCGACCTCATGACCGAGACAAAAGCAAAATTGCTGTTGCACTCGGACGGAAATAAATGCAAAATGCAACCAGGCGATTTATATAGTGAAATATTTATTCCACAGCCTGGTAAGGTTCACAGTAATACACCACACAGCTATACTACTTGTGTAGCTCAGAACTTGTGAAGCTGTACAAATCTACATTCCTGTGATTTTGTGGACTGCATTTCGCATTCTGCTGGTTTAATATGAAGAGAGCAGAAACCACAACTACGTCATGTGAACCGGACTATAACTGGGAGGACTTCAAAGATTTGAACCTATGAAGGAGAAAAGCGAGGGAACGCTTACAAGGAGGAAAAACATCTGCTGCCGGTGAGTCAGTGGGCATTAAGGCAGCATTTCTCAGATTCGAAAAACTACTGATCAAAGAGATCGACCTAATGTACAACATCTCTACACTACAAGAATATTTAGAACGTGGGCTTGCACCAAGAGGGCTTAGAATCACAGTCTAACCAGCAAGCAGTATTGAGAAGTTCAAATTCAAAGAGGAATGGATAAAAGCCGCCTGTGAGTGCTCCAAGGTATTTTTACAACTTCTGATTAAAAACAATAATTTAAAAATAGAGGAACTGTTTAAAGAACTTAACTCATTTGCTCCCGGTGGATATTTTGGGTCCATTCCAGCAATGGATGGTTCCAACGCCATATGGCGTCTATGGGAATGAATGAGTTTTTAAGGAGGCTAAAATTAGAATCCTAAACTTTAAAGAGCACCCACAGTTTCTGGAGTTGGTCTCCAAGTTCAAAGGGAAATTAAATAAATATGAGAACAAAATAATTGAAAAAAGACCAGGAAGCTTGTGAGAGACCAGAATGACTATGACTGTGGCAATATAATTAAATGGGCTAAAAATTGCTCTGTGAGCAGAGGAAGATCCGGATCAAGGGTGCGTTTTCAGGCAGGGAATCAATCCCAGGACAGACAGGAAAACAAGAAAGGTGGAGACGTGAATAAAAGGGGCCCTAATCCTTTTTTAGACAAAGGCCAGACACCAACAGCAAACAGAAAAGGAGACGAAAGACAAGGCACAGCAGGAGAGGAGGAAGAGCAAACAGGAGGGGTTGAACGAGCCCTGAGAGCCAAGAAGAGGGAGATAAACTACAAATAATCTTTCAGAATATACCCTCCATGACACTGAGACTGCTGTTTTCTAGAGAGATCTTAGTTTTATTCCAACACTCTCAGTGAATGATTTCCAGATATTCATAGATCTATATAAGTTTTTCAGAAAGATTAAGTTGAGACTGCATTTTTTCCAAGGAGAAGACGACTACTGAAAACATGGGTGGAGATATAAGGGAAGACATTTTTGCACTGAGTGAAGAAATGTCTGCACCGAGTGAAGACTTGGATTACTTACTACATGCAGCAACTAGCATGGATTCTATGACTCTGGAGCAAATGGGCACATTACCTGAAATATCAGGAAACATGTTCAGAGACTGAGACTGATTTGGTGAATTTGCAAACATTGAGCAGTCTTCTAAATGAAAACACGGATGAGCATGACCCCTTGACCTCCGATGTGGCTATGTCAGGTAATAGTAGATAGATAGATACTTTATTTCTATAGCGCCCCTTTCCAGAGACTCGGAGCGCTTCACAGTTTAAAATAGAACACAACAATTTTAAAATATACATAAGATATAAATTTAAAACCAACATCATTCTCCAGCCAGCATAATAGATAAAAACTATCTATTCAATCAATTACAGTCAACTCCTATTATCTAAAATTAAAATCCTGGTTAAATAAATAGGTTTTTAGTCCTTTTTTGAAGGTATCCACTGAGGGTGCCTCCCGTAGCTGTTTAGGTACTGAATTCCACAGGGTAGGTGCAGCCACCAAAAATGCTCGATCACCAGAGTGGCGCAACCTAACCCTAGGAATATCCAGGAGACAACCTTCGGTGGAACGGAGAGCCCGGGATGGACGGTGGGGAATGAGGAGATCTTGCAGGTAGACTGGCCCCCGTTCATGCAGGGCTTTATAGGTCAGTACCCCGACCTTGAAGGCAATCCTCCACCTAACAGACAGCCAGTGCAGTTCACAGAGCATGGGTGTGATATGATCATACCTACACACACTCATCAATAATCTTGCTGCCGCGTTCTGCACCAGCTGCAGCCAGCGGAGGTTACCTCCGGATAACCATAGGTACAGGGCACTGCAGTAATCCAGTCTGGATGTTACAAAAAGCATGTACTAGTGAGGCTAGGTCCTCGGGGGGAGGGGGGTGTAACAGGTTCCGAATCCGGGCAATGTTCCTTAGATGACAGAAACCACTCTTAACAACGACCGACACCTGGGCATCAAGTGTCAAGCCACTGTTAAGGATCACACCCAGATTCTTCATCCATTCAGATGGGGACAGCGGCACCCCCCTCCAGTACAAGACTGGTGGGTTTCCACAAGCCCCCATCCCCCACGATGACCCGGATCCACCACCAGCACCTCTGTCTTGTCTGGTCTGAGTCCCAACCAGTTATGGGACATCCAAGACCATATCTCAGACAGGCAGTTGTTAAATACAGAGTCCGCCATCTGGTTACTTGGTGCACAGGACAAGTATAGCTAGGTGTCATCTGCATAGTAGTGAAAACCCAGCCCATACCACCTAGTAATGTCTCCCAATGGCAGCATATACACTGTGAACAATAAGGGTGACAAGACCGACCCCTGTGGAACACCACAGGTAAGAGGCTTCGGGCTGAATGCCAAAGTACATTTAATGAAACTTAGGAAATCTAGGGGGCGCTGTGGAGCCCGAGCTAGACGGCAGCAATTTGCATCAGCTCTCTGACTCTCTTATAAATATTGTTAAAATACGCAATTTACAGCCAGAAGTGAAAGAACATTTTTATCTTACTGGAAAGGAGTAGTATCGAAAATCCAAGATGGGAAATCCGAAGCGAGATAAAGGTGGTAGTACAGGAGGGAAGTCCTCAGGAACTGTGCAGACCACGCGACCGACTGTAGAAACGCAGGCCGCCACAAGTTCTGGGCCCGAAGAAAATATAGCATCTATAGGTCTGAAGTTATGACGACTGATTAAATCGGTATCAGATTGAAGTACCAAAATGGAGGCGATAGGTTCTAGAGTGTCCCTGGTAGAGAAAACTGTGGAGGGATTACAAACGGAAATGTTAGATTTAAAGAGGGGAACTGGGTCATCTTCTGCTGCAACTGCAATGGTGCTTAAAGAAAATACACATTTACGAGCATGGCTGGAGACCCTAGAGAACCAAGCCAGATCGTTTCATATTCGGATCCTAGGGTTGCCCGAAGGGTCAGAGGGAGATCATCCTCTCATGTTCTTACAGGACTGGCTACAAGATAAAATTGCACCGGAGGGTCATGATCTCCAACTGGGGCTGCAGAAAGCTTATCGTATCACACCTCGTGGGTACAGGGAAAACCTGGAAACCCCTTGCACACTCCTTTTGGTTACTGACGGTGTGGGCACCAGAGATAAAATACTCAGAATGGCCAGAGAAGCGGGTCCTCTAATTCAAGAAGATCGCCCTGTGTACTTATTCCCGGACATTAGTTATTCACCTAGAATGTGCTGAAAGAAATTCGATAAAACCAGGAAACTACTCCGAGAGGCCTCCATTACCCATGCAGTGGTTTTTCCGGCTCACCTTAGAATAGTACATGCTGGGAAAGTCTGGGTCTTCTCTGACCCTAATGAGGCTGCTAAATGGGCCTCTCAATTTGCTACGAGACGCAGAAGTCATTCGCAAGACTCAGACACTGAAGAAGGGGATCGAGCTGAAATAGAAGAAGGCTGAATCTAATAAAGTAATGTGCCACTAATTCTTTACTTGCAAGATTTACTTTGCAGAGTGACTTTGGAATTTATGTGTCCCTCGATGAAAAATTTTTTTAATGACACCTTCCCGTTATAATTTCTACTTGAACTTTAAGGACATAAGCTACAAGGGGAAAAGCTAACTTAAGTGAGAGCTGAAGTTCTATAGCCTCTAGAGGGTGTCATGAATGTATAAAATAACTGCTAGTTTAACAATGTTCCTCTGTTTCTTTTATCACAGAATGGTTAGAAAGTAGAAATTTTGCTGCCTAATAATTTCCTTTTTTAGGAAGAAATGTATTTTCTTTAGATATATAGTATGATACCATTTACCCGCATAGGGTACGGCTTGTTAGATATCAAAATATAGTCCTTTAGATAATTGTATTATTCATACTGCTCATGGGCTACCTTTAACAGCTTTATAACGAATATGTCTTTAGTATTTAACCTAGGATTTCTCCTAATGAGGTATCAAAATATTTGGGATACAGAAATCCTTTGATTAATGAGCTCGTCTCTCTTTGGGAAATATAATTTGTATGGTTTGCTCAGATATGGATGTAATTGTATACAAATATATATCAATAACAATAAAAATAAAGTGTAAAAAAAACACTTAGGAAATCTAAATTTGTTGTTAGCTCTACATTCTGTCCTTATACATGTAATCCTGCTATACAGTGTTTTGAAAGAACTGTCAGCAAACAGGTAAAGGAAATTCTAAGGAGCCATGTGGCCTCAAGGTACTTTAATTTACGTAAGAAGGAAAGGAAGACTTTAGAGGAGTTGTCAGCTAAAGATTCAATAGTCATTAATCATGCTGACAAGGGGGCAATATTGTGATTTTGAATAGACAAGATTACGAAGAAATGGTGTCAGAACTACTTAATAATGAAAGGAATTATGAGATTGCATGCTGATCCAACACTAGTATACAAAAAGGAGTTATTTAAGACACTAAGAAATGTTTTAGATAAGGATTACATTTCAGAGAAAGAGTATGATTACCTATAGCCTGACAGTCCAGTTATACCAGGCTTTTTTTTTTTTTTTTATCACTCCTCCCTACCTCCTCGGTGTCCACTCCTTCGGCCGTCCATCCCATACCAGCCCCTGAACTCAGGATCTACCCCTAGATTGTCTCTCCTTCTTTCTCCACCTGCACAGTGGGTCTGTCCTGCAATTGGTGGTCTGGGTGGCTCAGGAGCCGATAGTCAACTGGACACATGGGGGTATTTTTCAATTTTCTGGTCTCCTTTCTCCCAGCCCTCTGAGGCGGCTTGGCAGGGCGTGCGTCAGAGGCGGCGATGCTGACATGTCTCCCAAGCGCCCGACAGCAGCCCCCTTCCCCGACTCTGTTAGACAGAGCCATGAACCCCTCGGGAGCCCGTGTTCCCACTAGCTCTCTCAGGGCGTCGGGTGCATACAACACCCCTGGTATCCCACTCCAGAGGGAGGACTGCATCCATTGGGACGCTCAATCCTCCTTCCCCCAGCCGACCCCCACTGACCAGAGTCTGTTCCCGAACTCAGGTCGCAGGTGTAGCGCAAGGTGTGGCGTTCAGCACCTCAAACCTCATCGCCACCAGGCCAGCCCCTATACCAGGCTTTTATGCATTTCCAAAGGTCCATAAAAATCAGTACAAACCTCCGGGGAGACCAATAGTCTCAGGTTGTAATTCCATAACTCAAAATTTAGGAAGGTTTGTTGAATTTTCCCTTCAGCTTCTGGTCCTGGATCTGAAGTCCTGTGTTAAGGATAGCACAACACTCCTTAAGATTGTACAGGATTTTAGATAGGAGAAGGACTATACTTGGATAGGGGGTGGATGCTGAGGCACTGTATACCTCCATACAGCACCATCAATGTATTGCATCAGAAAAATACTGGTTGGGTACACTGATAGATGATATAAACATACCTAAGGAATTTAGAGTGCAGCTAATTGACTTCACGCTCACACACAACTACTTTGAATTTGCGGGGGAATTTTTTCAACAAAAGTGTGGCACAGCTATGGGTGCTGCCATGGCACCCAGCTATGCCAACCTATTCCTGGGACACTGGAAGGAGGTAACTGTATTGAACAGAAACAGTAATCCTTTCCATCAGTACATTAAGGGATGGTATCGCTTTATTGACGACACCTTGTGTATATGGGAGGGGGATAAGAGAAGGATCCCAGAATTTATACAGTGGCTCAACAACAGTGACCTGAATTTGAGATTTACATACACTAGTAATGACAGCACACTCGATTTTTTTTTGGATGTAACCATGGCTGGTAACATTACAAATGATAGGGTCGAAACAAGATACTACTGAAAACCCACAGCCACCAACTCCCTCCTACAGGCTACTGGTGCCCATCCACCTAGATTGAAGAACTCTATATCCCATAGACAACTTCTGTGCTTATGCAGAAATTGTAGTACAGAGGAAGGATTCAGAGTACAAGCAGATGAGCTAGTTAAAAAAATTTGAAGCACGGGGATCCAGTAGGAAATTACTGATGGAAACAAGGGCAAAAGTGGAACGTATGCCAAGAGAAACACTCTTGGAGGGGAAAGAGACACAGATGCATCATAACAACAACCATGCACATTCATTACCGAGTACAATCACATTGCAGGCCACATTGGCAATGTGACACATCAAAATGAGCCCATACTACAGGGAGACGCTGAGGTAGACATGGCAGTTGGGGGAAAACCACGAGTTACCTTTACAAGGGCCAAACATTTAAGAGACAGACTGGTACACAGTAGGATGAAGAAAAATGAAGTCAGAGAGGCAACATGGTTACCAAGGAGACCATCAAGCTTCTACAAATGCATGCGATGCAACATTTGTAAACATAGTTCAAACATGAGAACATTCAGACATCCTCTTTTAGAGCATGTGGAAGTGAACATACGTGAACTGATCACGTGTGACACCATATAAGTAGTTTGCCTGTTGTGGTGTGAGTGTAACCTCATATGTAGGGAAAACTGTGAGACCCCTGAAACAGAGAATACAGGAGCGTGTTTGCTCCATTTTACATGGCAGAGGAGACACACCAGTAGGTTCACATTTCTCCCAGATACATAACTCTGACCCCTAGTTGCCTTAAGTTTGTGGGCCTTGAGATGGTGCCCCCACTGAGGAATGGTGGCAACAGACCCAATCTTTTGCTTCAGCGGGAAAGCCAGTGGATCTATAAACTTGGTACTGTCAAGCCTTCGGGTCTAAATAAGAAATGGAACATTAAATCATTACTTTTTAACCAAAAATGTTTTCAAGTGATATGGTGTAGATGACAGTACATAATGTTAATTTGTTCCCTTCTGCCTTTTCTCCCTCTTAGGTTTTCAAAATGTTATTTGTCCAAACCCTCAGCGTTTCCCTCTGTTTTGGACTCGCCTACTAGGAGGTCTCAGAACACGGAATTCCTCTCATTACTTGAGAATTGCAATGAAAAATTGTGACTGATGCCGTGGCTAACAGAGGTTTGGAATGCTGTACCTTTCTTCTAACTTTCGCACAAGGAGTATGTATATATTGAACTATAACAGTCTCATAGGTGTTAATGATATTATCCTAAGAATTAAATGCAAAGTTAAGTGAATGTCAAAATGATTAAGACATTTGTGTGTAACTTGGATACACTGATGGCACACAGTGTATGTGGCATTATAAGATATTTATATATATTGCAAACTGCTGTTAAAAGACTTTAGCTCTACCTAGTGTCAAGAAAGGGAAAAACAGGTTGCGTTTGTAATTTGTATTTGTATTTTCTTTATTTCACTTACTACATAGATTAATTGCACCGGTTTTTGTTCGTACTTAAGGCATGTCCTCATTGTGAGCGCCACCTCCTGAGGAAGATTCATTTTGAGTCGAAGTGCTGGGGCTTGTGTGGTGTATTACTGTGGACCTTACCAGGCTGTGGAATAAATATTTCACTACATAAAATCGCCTGGTTGCATTTTGCATTTATTTCGGTCAGAGTGCAACGGCAATTTTGCTTTTGAGTGTGTGGGTCAGGCCGCCTTTTCGCTGCTGCACCAGTCCGTAAGGGTGAACCGATCGCAGCGCCATTCTTTGAACTGCCTGATGACTGAGATCCCCTCAAAGGTCTACTGTTACAGTAAGTTCTTACATAACTGTTCTATCTTCTTTGGGGATATCTCAGTAATCCGGTCACACCATAGGGCCGAGTCCCAAACAGTTACAAGTGCAGCAGAATAGTCTGTGAAGTAGGCAAACTGAGGCCTAACAGTAAGACATTAGGCCCTGAGGAACAACCCGTCTGAAGCCTGCCTGGCCTCTAGAGGTAATATCCAGACTGTAGTGCTTGGTGAAAGAATAAACGGTACTCCAGGTGGCAGCAGCGCAAATGTCAATGGCTGAGACCTCCTTGAAACAAACCACAGAGGTAGCCATGCCCCTCATGGGGTGGGCTTTCACCATTCCTGGCAACTCATTGCCATGCTTGTTGTAGCAGAATACAATACAATGGGCCAACCATTTGGACAAACATTGTTTGGAAACCTGAACGCCCTCTCTTCCATGGGTGAAAAACAGAAAGCTGCATCGTCTTTTCACAGTCCTTAGTTTGAAGCAGATAGTTACTTCGGAATTCTGTGCACATCTAAAGTATGGAGCAGTGCTACCCCTGGACTGGCATGCTCTGGAAAATATGCAGAGAGGTGGATAGATTGGTTCAGGGTAAACTCAGACACCACCTTGGGAAGAAACTTAGGTATTTGTGCAAAAAGACACCCTGTCTAAGTGAAAAATCAAATAAGGTTCCTCACACCACAGAGCCTAAAGCTCATAAATATTTCGAGAAGTAGTAATAGCAACCAAACACAACGCTTTCCACGAAAGGAAACATGGCTCGCAAGTTGTGGCTGGCTCACACAGAGACAGGGTCAATTTCTAAAAACAAAATTCAAATTCCAAGCCAGGACCAGGGAATGGACTGGAGGTTTCAGATGCAGGATGCCCCTGAGAATAGTACAGTCACATCCAACTGAGCCACAGTATGACCATCCATGTGCTCGTGGAAGGCAGAGATAGCCAAAAGGTGCACCTTGAGGGAAGAATACTGGAGGCCCGAGTGTGACAGTGATATCAGGTAGTCCAGGATTTGACTCATTGGACAGGTGAAAGGGTCCAGGTGGTGCTTGGCAGCTCAGATGGCAAACCTTTTCCACTTCATGGTGTAGGTGGCCCTAGTGGAGGGCTTCTTAGCTGCCACCAGGACGTCACCCACCTTCTGGGAAACCCCAAACTGGGCAATGGCTATGTCCTCAGGAGCCAAGCATGCAGGTGAAGGGACTTGAGGGTGTGGATGGAACAGGGACCTCTGAGCCTGCATCAGCAGATCCCTGCAGAGGGGCAGAGAAGCAGAGGCACCAGAGGCTCCACTGCTGTTGCAGTAATGGAAACCATATCTTAGTAGTTACACCTTGGACCTAAAACTTCTCAACCTCTTACTCGTTGCCACTCTAAAACTTCTCTAAACTTCTGAACCTCTCGCTCTCCCTTAGACAATTCCCCCAATAATGGAAAGCTGCCGTCATCACACCCATACATAAAAGCAAGGATAGGACAAACCACTCCAACTACTGCCCCATATCAATTCTTCCCCCTCTCTCTCCAAAGCCCTTGAGCGCATTGTCGCAGATCAGTTGACGGAGTACCTTAAAAATAACATTCAGTGTCCGCAGTAGCACAGCTTCCGAAAAGCCCACAGTACAACTTCCCTCCTTGAGTTTACTGATCATAGCCACAAGACCCTGGACACCTTCACTGACCTTACAAAGGCCTTTGATACAGTCAACCACCAACTCCTTATTCAATCCCTCCCTGCCCTGGGACTCCAACGAGATAACTTACTGGTTTAGTAGCTACCTTCAGGGTGGAACCCAGCAAGTGAAAATGCATAATACCCTCTCCAGTAGCCTCCCTGTTAGATCTGGGGTACCAGAAGGGTTGATCCTTGGCCCCCTCTTTTTTAGCCTCTATCAACAACCTCCCGAATGCCTGTAACAATAGCATGATACTGTATGCAGATGAAGCGGTCATCATTTCTAGCCATAAAGACCCGCTCACTCTCACTGGTGATCTGCAATCCAATGTTTGTCTGATCGAGAACTGGTTTGGTCAGCACAAGTTAGTTATGAATTATAAAAAGACAAAAGGTAATGCTCTTCTCAAGCCCTCATAACAAACATAAAACAGCTAACCTTACTATTACAAACAACCTAAATCAAATGCTTGAGCAAGTTCATGATTTGAAATACTATAGGGTCACGCTTGATAGCTCCCTATCATACAGCCTTCATGGTAACCAGATCTTGAAGGCATTCAACTCTATGCTAGGGATCCTTTACTGACACCACCACTGCACGACCAAGGAGGCTCTGAGAATAGCTGTAACTAGTTCCATCCTGTCTACCATAGACTATGGACTAGTAATCTACGGCTCCACAACCGACCCTACCTTGAAGCATATTTCAATCACACTGAATAAGGCCTGTAGGCTTATAACTGGCGCAAATAGGCCAACACATACATGCAACATCTACAAGCTGTCCAACTGGCTCCACCTAAAAGGTAGGATCACCTACAAGTCCTGTCTACTTGCGAAAAAAAAATCTGCCTTGCCCTTACTCCTTCTGCAACCCGGCCCTTCCTTATGCCAGCACCACCACCACCCACTCCCCGCAGCATGTGCAATGCTTCAAAACAAACATACATTGTACCCTACTGTTGGACCTCCTAGGCACAATGGACTTTTAGCTATAGAGCACCTACCCAGTTAAATGGCCTTCCTCCTGAAGTGGCCACTGAGACAAAGCTTGATCCATACAAGGCTAAACTTCGACAACATCTCACTACTCTTAGTTGCTGTGATTGTACCTTCTAAGCAGTCCCTTTGTTTCTCTCCAAATGTCTCCAGCACCCCTCCTCTTAAACGCTCACTCCCTAATTCTTCCACTAACCCTATATCCTCTTCCCACCATATCCTACTTCCACCCCACTCGTATACTCATCCTTTTTATTTCTAACTCATCCACTCCTTCCACTGGCCTTACACTCCGCTGCCCCTTATCCTACGCTATCACACCTATAAACCCCTATCAACTTTCATCATCATCCCTCCCCCCTTTTTTATCTGTCACATTGTTTTCACTTTCTTACTGCCCCTACTGCCTCCCTTTCTCCCTCTTCCTTCATATTGCTCTCTTCCCCTCTTTAATGGCTACAGAACTCCCTCCCCCTTCTCTCACTCCTCGTCTCGCCACCACTGCTGCCCTGGAGGCCCTGACCCTCAGTCCCCCCATTCTCGGTTTCCCCAACCCCCACCATTTTCATTCCTTTCCTAGCACTTATGCTCTACTTTCAATTTTGACAACGTCATCACTGTGACAGTTTCCTTGGTAATAGCCACAAATTGCTTCTAATGTAATCTTGACTGAAATTTGTACAGTTGTATAATTACTGTTCGTATTGTCTGTTCAACCCATTTCCTTTTTTTGCTTGACACATAACCTTTGTACAGGAACCATTAGTTCAAAGGTACTGTAATTCTTAGATCTTAATTAATTAATAAATAAATTATCTGCTATGACCAGTAGGGTGCAACCAGTATCGGGCTGGCCCTCTCCATCTGTAGCTCAATTAGCACCCTCTGAATCAGAAGAAATGGAGGTAAGGCATAAATGAACCTCCTGCTCCAGGAGGACAACTCATCTCACCAGAAAGCTCCAGGCCCAGGATTTGGCAAGCAGAAACTGGGAAGTTTGGCTTTGAGTGGTGATGCAAAAAGGTCCACCTCTGGACAGCCCCACAAGTTGAACAGATCTTCTGCAACAGATGACAGAAGCTCCCAGTCGTGCATCCTGGACTGAGTCCAGCTTAGGCTGTCTGCCAGAGTGTTCAGCATGCCTGGGACATGGACTGTCGAAAGTTCCAGGCCGTGGTCCAATGCCCAGTACCAAATTCTCATTGCCTCCCAGCAAAGGGGGTACAAATGCACCCCACCCCGCTTGTTGATATAGTAGACCACACTGAGCTTGTCCGACTGAATCAACAACTGGCCTGGAGAGAGGCATTTCTGAAAAGTCTGCATGACATACAGAACCACCCTCTTCTTGAGGATGTTTATATGGAGGGACATCTTGATCCAGGACCAGGCACCCTAGGTCTGAAAGAGACCCAAGTGCTCTCCCCCTCAGCCCAAGCCAGAGGCATCTATAGTGAGAATCTGCTGGGGAGACAAGATCAGGAATGGGACCCCTCCTATGAGATTTAGGGGATCCATCCACCACTGGAGGACCTTGCAGACCAGAGAAGAGACCAGCACTAGCTGTGCACTGGTCTCACTGCAGCCGGAGGGTCCACTGGTGCACTTGCATGTGCAGTGCAGTCAAGGGGACAGTGGCAATAGCTACAGCCATGAGGCCCAGGAGCCTCAAATAAACCCTTGTGGAAACATACCGGCTCTGAGCCACAACCAGAGTCTGTGATATGAGGCACTAAGGCCTTGCCCTGCACTGAGTCCAGGACTGCCCTAGATAAAGCTGCCTCTCGGACAGGAACAGGACAGACTTGGGCAGGTTGACAGTGATGCCCAAGGAGTGGAACAACTGGAGAGTCCTCTCCAGAGTTCGAAGAAGCTGATACCTGGATGGGGCTTTGAGTAGCCAGTCGTCCAGGCAGCGGAAGATGTACAGGCCTTCTCGCTGAAGAGCAGCAGCAGCTACAGTCCTGGGCGAGTGAACATGCGAAACGTTTTGTATTGAATACAGAGGCTGAGGTCTTTGAGATCTAGACTAGACCTCCGATTTTCAGTTCTTTTGGGAAACAGGAAGAACCTGGAATAGAGCTCTCTATTTTTCTGCCGCTTGGGCACTGGCTTGCTCATCCAAGGTAGTGTGTACCTCCTCCCAAAGGACCGCAGCGTGGTCTGAAGGGTAGGTGAAGGGTACCGGAGGAGTCTCTAGGGGTTATTCCAAAAGCTCCAGAGTGTGACCCCGGTCTATGATCTGAAGAACCCAATATCTGAAGTTAAGGTTCTCCATTGACTGCGATGGAAGAGAACCAACCTCCGACCACCATCTCTTGTTCAGGGACTGGAAGAGGGGGGTCTGCCAAGGAGTCAAGTGGAGGTGGATCTGGCCCGCTTGGGCTGATCCATTGTCTTTCGGTTGTTTCTCAGCAGGACTGGGGGGTAGGCAAGGCAGAACTGGCCTCCCATTTACCCTGGAGTCTGGAGCCCACACTGGACTTGTGCGACACCTTATGAAGGGACAGTCGCTGTCTGCTCCTGGGCTGAGTATGGTAGAGTGAATGGACAGATTTAATGTCCCTACCAGAGGCCTGTAAATCATTAATTATGTTCTAGACATCAGGCACAAAGAGTTTTGAGCCAATAAAGGGGGCATTAAGTACCTTTTGCTGGACATCTGCCATGAAACCAGATACCCTCAGCCAGGCATGCCTACGAAGGCAAATACCTGTGGCAGCAGACCTAGCACCAGTGTCAGACATATCGTACAAGGCCCTGAGGAGGCATCTGCCAATATCCTCGGTGGTCTGGAGGGACTTAAGGATCTCCTGGGCAGACTACGTGGGCCACACGGTCCTTATCTGTCATCAAATTCTATGTTTCCTGTTTCTGGGAACCTTCCTGGAGGGCCTGAGCAGCTGCCCTGCCCTTCTTCCACATGGCATTCTGGTACTTCATCATATGGTATAAGGAGTTTGCAATCCAGAGTCCCAGAGTAGAGGAGGCATAAACCCTCTTGTACAATAGGGGCGAAGTGATATGGCATCAAATAAAAAGTTTTATCACAAGCACAGTGTGATAACTAGATCGTGACGTGTACACTGTGAAGATATCAAACACAGTGTACACATCATCACCAGTTGTCAACACAGTGTACATGTCACTTCTTCACCCTCCTCATCAAACCACTAAAACCAGAGCCCTGTTGTATAAAACGGATATGTGATGTCCCGTTGTATGATACCTATGTATCACAACTCGTGGACAATAACCACAGAAACCTCACTCGTGTCTCCACTATGGTCCACCACTCATGAGCCGAGGTCACAGTCCACTCTTTGTGATACATATGGTATCACACAATAGGCATCGCATATCCCTTATTACCCCAAAGGTTATTCCTTCTGATTCCCTGTCCGGGACTAAGGTGTTTAGGCACTTTGGACCGGTCATGTTCCACTCTCAAGACCACAGAATCTGTCTCAGGTTGGGCAGCATAATAGGGCAGGCTGGGGGGAATGATAGAGCTAATCTGCCCTCCTAGGCATGGCAGAAACCATGTCAGGGAGGTGCCATGCCATAGTGATGGCATTCCTCAAAGCTGGTAAAATGGGAGGAATGACCTTAGGAAGAGATTCTGGGATCTCCAAAAAGTCCATCATATCTCTTCTGGTGACGTACTCTTCCTCAGTGTGGAAGTCCATAGATGCAGATAGCTGCTTCATAATGTTAAAGAATATAGGGTCTTCAGGAGGGGATCTGGGAGTATGCTTGACAGCATTCTCACTCACTTAAGAGGCTGTAGATCTGTCTGAGGAGAGTGGTTCCTCCTCCTCTTCTTCAGGGAGGATAAGGTCAGGGTGGTACTCTTCCTCGACATCGACCCTCTCTAGTCCGACAAATGAGGGACAGACAGTGCCCTGAAGGGCGCAGGCAAATAAAGGTGAACCCGTGTTAACGACGACGGAGTGCCCGATGGCGTCAGGGACACCGGTCTAGGTCAAGGCCCCCTCTTCTGTGACACAGTAGACATCTTCTGCAGCAGGGACTATGAAGTTCTATGGCACCATTAGGCATACTTCTGCGGCGATGGGCAAAGTTCTGCAGCACATAAATAAGGTGACTTGTGCATGTATACAGTTTCATAACTGATCTTTTATTAATAAAAAAAATCACATGGTACATGCCTGGCTTAAGCACACCATATAGTAACAGCAAGAAATCACGGTGCTTATTATATTATTTAAATATTTAGCTAGCATCCCTCCACCTTGCTCACAGTGTTTCAGAAGAATCAGAGAACAAAATGTAGGCTGTCAGAAAAGTTTAAAAATAGAAACTATACAAAATGTGAAAGTGGTTTTCATTAGATGGTGTGCTTAAGCCAGGCATGTACCATGTGATTTTATTAATAAAAGAAAATCAGTTTTGGATATATACATCCCATCCTATATACATCCCATGTGCACATGGAGTTTTGATTGTTTTTTCTACATTTGCAGTCATTTCTTATGAAAAGTGCTATATAAATACGGATTCATCTTTTTATCTGTTTGATGACTGCACAGATAAAATGCATGATACAGTGGTGCAATGGCTGGTATATCAGCTAGTTAGGGTATGATTAATGATGACAGCAGAATTCCAAAAAACATTCTGCAGAATGTTTTATAAACCTTGTAATACCTTTCTTCAGTTTGCACTGAAGAGTCAATGTAAACTGCAGAATAATATTCCTCAGTTTATGTAAACTGCAGAACAGTATTCCTCAGTTTATGTAAACTGTGGAACAGTATATGTAAACTGCTGAACAGTATTCCTCAGATATAAACTGTGAAACAATATTCCTCAGTTTATGTCCACTTTGGAACAATATTCAGCAGTTTATGTAAACCGCAGAGTTCATGTAAACCACGGAATACTGCGGTTTACATTAAATTCCGTAGAAATCTCCGCGGCATCGCAGAAAACAGGGGGCCTTGGTCTAGATGTACCTAGCTGGTGCACACGAGCCATCATCCAATGAGTTACAACAGTATTGAGGTTGATGGCAGGCAAAGGCTGTGAAGGCAGAAGTCGTTATCAGGTCAGGGCATGACAAACCATCCCTCGGGTCTTGAGAGCCTGAAGGCCTCGGCATCTGAGAACCAGGGGAAGCGTCGGGCCACGAAGCAGGGTCTGGAGTCGACAACCTGGGGGTTAATGACCAAGGAGTCAATGACCCTTGGGTCGACAGCCGGCCTCCCACGAGAAGCAGGAGGAGGTGCTGTCGGTATGTGCCTGGTAGGAGCAAAGGCCTGGACAGCAGAGGACGTCAGCGCAGCTGCGACTGATGGGGTACCCCACCAGACGGTAAGGTAAGGCAATTTGTATTTATATGGCGCCCATTCCCAAAGGCTCTGGGCACCTTACATAAACAGAAAAGCAGGGTAGTACAATAAACATACTTTAAAAGAACTGTAACAGGAGCACAATACCAACAGTCTAAAAAGTCAATAAATAAGCAACTATAAATTAATATTCATTTTAAAAACAATATTCAGACTGGAATGCCATTTTTAAAAAGATAAGTTTTTAGATCTCTTAAAAACCTCAACTGAGGGTGCCTCCCTCAATGGTCTTGGAAGCGAATACAGGATGGCCACCTCAAACGACTGATCACCTAAGGTTTTCAGCCTGGCCCTCGGAACCACTAATAAACCCTTAGTGGAGGGAACGGCCCAGGATGGCAGGAGTAAGAAGGTCAGTCAGGTAGCCACAGCCCGAGCCGTATAGGGCCTTGTAGGCGAGCAAACCCACTTTAAAGACAATCCTCCACCTGACAGGCAGCCAATGCAGATCATGCAGGACCGGGGTCACATGATAAGACCTAGGCAGGCCGGTCAGCAACCTGGCTGTTGCATTCTACGCTAGCTGCAGCTGGCGGAGTCCTCCACTGACCCCAAAGTATTGAGCGTTGCCATAGTCAAACCTGGAAGTAAAGGCGTGTACCAGTGAGGGCAGGTCCTCCGGCGGAACTAGGGGTTTAATCCGGGTGACATTCCTTAAGAGATAAAAAACATTCTGGACAACAGTTGACACCTGGGCTTCAAGTGTCAACCTGTCGTCCAGGATGACACCCAGATTTTTCACCCTAGAGGATGCCTTCAACAGGGTAGATCCCAGGACAAGACCTGTAACCACCCCAGAGGCATTCCCATCACACCCTCGACCAAGCTTTATCACCAGTACCTATGTCTTGTCAGGGATTAGTCTCAACCAGCTAGAGGACATCTAGTCCTGAATCTCGGCCAGGCAATTATTTAGCACCTTAACGGCATTGGTTATTCACGGGGCAAAGCACATATACAGCTGGGTATCATCTGTATAACAGTGAAACTCCAGACTGCAATGTCTAATGAGCTCTCCTGGGGCAGCATGTACACTGCAAACAACACTGGTGAAAGGATCGAGCCCTGAGGAACTCGACATGGCAGGGGCTTCAGCAGCTCTCCTCCCCCTGGGGTGGATGCTGTCCCTCCCCTAGTCCCGCACCACTGGGTGGAGGTCTGGTGGTGGCACAGGCAGAGAGAGCTGCTAGTAGGGTGGGGCGCTTAGCAGTGTCTGGCGTGCGTGTGCTTCCACACTCGACTGTCAGTGCACCGGACTTACGTGGGAAGGAACGGGTGAAAAAGGTGGGGAAGCCTGTAAAAATGTAAAGAAAAAGCACATAGGCAAAAATGGAGCAAACAGCGATGCAGCTTCCACAGAGACCCATGCGAGTGGAGTCTATGGCAGGAAAGAACTGAGGAGGAAGTGGGTCACTCACGCCTTTATTGGGTTGATGACATCGGCAGGCGACGGCATGGGTGACCTTAGTTGTACTGCTGGAAAATCTTCCATGTGGATCCTGCTTCATCGAAGGTGACGTTCCTACGGTGTGACCTGATGACTTACCCCCGAAGAAAATCTACAGTTACAGGTGACTAATTTTTTTTTTTTTTTAAGGGGCATGGATTTGGGGAACTATCCACACTTCTGGCACACTCCTAGCAGTTCTCCAGGAGGAGAGGCAAGGCTCACACCCCCTATTTGGGAAACAGATGCCCCAAAACCAGCATCCCAGCGTGACTCAAGGTCAGTGTGGTAGTGGGATATAACTTATGCAACAGCAAAACATATTGCACAGACCTCAGATGGCCAGCAACATTTCTTTAAATTCCAGGGTATAGAAAAAGTTTTTTGCCCCACCAGATGTGGTAATTTTAATGATACAGTTTTAAACAAAGAAAACTTCTGGATTGTAATTTTGGGAGCAAATAAAACCCCTGGTCTAAACCTAGGTTTGGAACTTGGACCATATCTTAGAAAAATAAAATAAAATGGATAAATAAATGAATACTAAGACATGGCCGTATTAAAATCAACATACATGTTTCTGCTATGGCATTTATTTTTTCTTTTCTTTTTGTCCCCCCCCCCCCCAATCTCTTCTCCTTCACCTCTTTTCCTGTCCTTTTCATTTCTACTCCTTCCCCTTTCTATCATATCTATTCATACCTTTCTTGTCATTGTGTTTTTCAAAACATAATTTTTCTGGAAATATGTAATTGTTATACATGTTTATATATGCATTTGTATAATACTAAAATTGGGGACATGGAATTAAGGATTTTATATATGTATTCTTGTTTAAAGTTTATTTATTTTATCTGGTAGTAGTACAGAAGTGTGATCACGTGGTTTTACCCACCAATAAATTTGAAATGTATTCATCAACGTCACTATGATGTCACATTGTGGTGTATTATTTAAATGGTGTTCAGTTCCAAGTGATTAGCCTTTGAAAAAGGATCGCACCTGATCCAAAACGTGTCAGGCATTTTTGTGATTTTTAACAATAAATATGTAATTTTTTTAAATCAATTTAACGGTGTCCGTGTAATGAGAGGTGGTGGGTGCTCAGCATTATTCGAAATAGCAAGGTAGTGGGATATGAAGATGTGTGCCAACTTCCAGGTAGCAACCCTGCAGATTTCCTGGATGGGAATGTCCCTGAAAGCAGCTACCGAAGCAGTGGTATGTCTGGTGAAATGACCCGCAAGTCCAATGGAAGGCTCCCTACCAGCCAACCTGTAGCAGAGGTCGATGAAAGATACAATCCACCACTTAGCTGCCAGCCTGCCAGGTGTGGCTTCAGCACACGTGAAAAACAGCTGACAAACCTCTCTTCGAACTCCAGCAGTACGATCCTTATAGTAAGTGAGCGTTCGTCTCCAGTCAAAAGTATGGAGCCTGTGCTCGGCCTCTGAGGTTGCACTGGTGAAATACACTGGGAGGTACATCACCTGGTTAAGGTGAAACTCAAACTACCTTTGGGAGGAACTTTGGGTTGGGGCGGAGGACCACCATGTCCTTGTGGAAGACCAAGTAGGGAGACTCCACCTAGAGCGCCTGGAGCTCATTAATCCTTCTGGCGGAGGTAATGGTCACCAAGAAGGCGGTCTTCCATGACAGGTGAGAGGCGTGACACCTGTGCATGGGTTTGAATGGCTTGACCATGAGCACTGCCAAACCAGCAATAAGTCCAAGGTGGTGGTGGTTCACACACCAGCAGGGACAAATGGTAAAGGCCCTTGAAAAAGCACCTGACCACCTTCTCTTGCAGCACAGTCTGCATACCAGCCTGCACCTGGTATGCAGTGATAGCTGTCAGGTGCACATTAAGGGTCATTGACCGAAGGCCCGACAGAGAGGGACCACAGGTATGCCAGAATGCTTGCCACTGGGTAGGACAAGAGGTCTAGCTCCTTACCCTGACACCAAAAGGAAGATCTCTTCCATTTGTAGGCATAGCACTGGCAGGTCGACTGCTTCAGAGAGGCCTCCACGACATGGAGGACCTTATCAGAGAGACCCAAAGCCTGGAACTCTAGCCACTCAGAAACCAGGCTGTCAGGTGCAGGAACTGAAGGTCCAGGTGGAGGACCCTACCCTGAGAGTAAGAGAACAGGTCCGGGAGCAGAGGCAATCTCCATAAGGGCCTGCTGCTGAGGCTGAAGAGATCGGGATACCAGAACTGGTGTGGCCAGTCCAGAGCCACCAAGATCATCTGCCCCTTGTCCCTCCAAACCTTGAGTAACACCTTGTGGATCGAGGGAAAGGGAGGGAAGGCATGCTGGAGGTCCTGGGTCCAGGATCTCGCAAAGGTATCCCCCAACAGTGTCCTGCACAGAGGGGGACAGGCACAAAACAGCCTTAGTCCTGCATTCTCCATGGAGGTGAACAGGTCGATCAGAATAGTGCCCCACCGGGCAAACAGGCAATCAATAACCTCCTGGTGAAGGGACCACTCGTGAGGCACCTCGCCCATTTGGCTGAAGGCATCTGCCAGCTGGTTGGACACACCGGCCACATGAATCACCAGAAGGTCAGCATCCAAGCTGCAGATAAGGGTCCAGGTGCAGAGAGCTTCCCGGCACAATGGGAGGGAATGTGTCCTGTCCTGCTTGCTAAGGTAGTAAATGGTGACTGTATTGTCCCTCTAGACCTGAACCACCAGAACCCTCACTGCAGAAGTAAAGGCCATCAGGGCAAGGCGCACTGCACTGAGCTCTAGCAGGTTGCTGCAACATCGGGACTCCTCGGGGGTGCACAGCTTGTGGGCTCTGGTCACCCAGGTGGGCTCCCAACCCTGTCAGAGAGGCATCAGGCATGAGTGTGACTATCTATTCTGTGAACAAATGGGATTCCTTCCTACAGATGGCACAGGACAAGCCACCACTGGATGGTGTCCCAAATAATCTGCATCACCTTAACCGGATGGTCCGGGGAACCTAGGCGATGGGACCACTGACAGGCCAGTTCCCACTGCAGGGGGCGTATTCGCCAGCGTGCCCACTGAACCACCACAATAGGTGCAGGCAGTTCCAGGCAGGGCACGACTGCCTGACCCGAAATGAGTGGGCAAAGGAGGTACGGCCCCCTGTCCTGTCTTCCGGGAGGCAGACACTGGCCCAAATGTAGTAGAGTTCCACCCCAATGAAAAAAAAAAATCACCTGAGAGGGGTTAAAGGGAGCACAGGTTGACAAAGAGACCAAAGACTGAGCAGGTCTGGAGGGCCAGGTCCCTGGACGGTTCCACCTCCATCCTGGAGAAGCCCATGATCAGCCAGTCATCCAAGTAAGGGTACACCCAGAAACCTTGGTGCTGCAGGAAGGGAGCCACCACTGTGATGCATTTGGCGAAGACCCTGGGGGCTGAGGTGAGACTGAACGGCATGGCCTGGAATTCAGAGAGAATCTCTTCCAAGCAGAAGCTTAGGAACCGCCAGTGGTAGGGACGGATAGGAATGTGGAAGGAGGTTTCCTGATGGTCCAGGGAGCAGAACCACATGTTCTGCTCCAGGGATGGAATTATATGATTCAGAGTGACCATTCGGAACTTGTACAGCCTCAGAAGCTTGTGCAGTTCCAGTATGGGGCACCAACCCCCCTATCTGTTTCATAACCAGAAACTATCTGGAGATGAACCCTGGACTGGCTGCGAGGTCTTGGACATGGGTGACAGTGTCCTTTTGAAGGAGCTGGGTGATGTCCAAGGCAACGGATACAAAGGCGTGATGTCTTTCTAAATCTTAATGTCGCAATGACAGTAACAGAACAACAGTTCCTAGTCCTTTGGCAGCAGCATAAAAGAAAGTTTTACAATAAAAAACTTAAAGAGGTAGCAGCATTGGCAAATACTTGCAAAGGTTCTTACAGTGTTCTTCAGCAGTAGACGACAGACAAGCAGCTGATGGCGGAAGAAAGACATTAGGCATGCTGGGAATGCCCACATTATATAGGCACTGAAGAGCTGCACCAGCTAGCAAAAATTTCTGGGTGGTCCTGATGACAACATGAATTTCAGATACTCTACGAGCAGAGGTGACAGCCACCAGAAATGCTGTTTTCCAAGATAAGAACTTTAAGCCACATGTCGCAATAGGCTCAAAGTGCTTGCGAGTGAGCATATCCAATGCAAAGTTGGTATCCCAGGCAGCTACTGGTTTCCTGAAGGGAGGCTTTGTGTGTAAAACCTTCTTGAGCAACCTCAGCAACAGCAACAGTTGTGCCAGGTAGAGGGTACTAACTGGCTGGTAGTATTGCTGAAATAGCACACAAATGGAACTTAACAGTAGAATACTGCAGGTCAGCATCAAAAAGGTCCAGAACCTTGTCAGGTGGACACCTGAATGGGTCTGTGGGGGTTTTAGAGCACCAAATGGAAAACATTTTCTATTTAACTGTGTACGTCTTCCTCATGGAAGGCTTACGGGCAGTTGAAAGTATTTCACAGACCCTATGGGATACCTTGTACCTGTTTACTTTATATCTCTTTAGAAGCCAGGCCTGAAAGTGAAGGGAGCACAGGTTGAGATGGGCCAGCTGACCCTGTGTAAACAAGTCAGTCCTGAGTGGTAGAGTCCTCAGTTTGCTGACTGAAAGTCTGCCACTAGAATCACTCTTTCCCCATGTGCCTCCAATTTGAGGCAACACTCTCTGAATTAAGAGAGACTAGAAGGAATGCATATAGAAACAGATTTTGCCATGGCAGTCTGAACGCATCCTGACAAAAAAACACCATGTCCTGGATTTCTGAAGCAGAACTGAGGCAGTATGGCGCTGAGTAATGAAGCAAGGGATCCACATCTGGGGTACCTCACTTGAATAGTGATCTCACGACATCTACAGCTCGTGACCACTCCAAGAACTGGCCTCTGTTCAACTAAGTTCATCTGCCAGAGTGACCTGAACTCCAGAGAGATCGACTGCTTGGAGCAAAATCCCCTGCTCCAGGCACCATTCCCACACACACACTCACTGCCTCCCTGCAAAGGGGGTAAGAGTGTGCTCTTCATTATTGGTTGAGATAATACATCACAGACTTGTCTGCCCAGAGGAGGACGGTTCTGTGACTGATAAAAGTCCACTAAGGCCTTCAGATCATACAAAACTGCTTGCATCTCCAACACACTGATTTGGAGAGGAGTCTCTGACTGATCCCAAACACCTTTATTTATTTTACTGTTTTCTCGGATTTACACCTTTGAGCAACAAGCTCTTTACATAGGTTCCACGTCAAAGGAATTATGTACAAAATGGTAAACAATACAAGTAGGGTGCAAGACAATTATAGTCAACATTTCCAAAGAGAACCAAATACGTTGAGCTCTGAATACAGACACCTATTGAGAACATACAGCAAGAAAGAGAAAGGAAATCCTATAGCACACATAACTGTACTAGGGTACCGGTGTATCAGAGGTGGTTAATTTAAGGCATACAAGACAATCACAATTAGTCATGCAGACACTTTGCAGTGTATGCCGCAGTTTAGCAAAATGCTAGAGTAAAATCAGTTGGAGACCAGGAACAGGACAGAGACACAGCAGGAGAGAGGGGAGATGCAGATCTTGGGGGTAGGATGCGAGGTCAGATAGAATTTGACAGTTACGGCCCAGAGGCCCAAGTCAAGGGAGAGGTAATATGGCGCAGAGGAGGATCCAGAGGGTAGGATCCAGGCAAGATAGCAATAACAGGATTACAGCCCAACAGGCCAAGTCAAGGGGGAGGTAAGTGGGAACGGATATAGGGAAATCCCATGGGGCCTTAGTGGTGGTTAAAGATTAGCTAGTCGGGTAACAGGGTAGAAGTGAGGGGAGAGGCCTGGAGTCCATATCTAAAGGGGAGGGAGGGCTTGGGAGGCGGAGGACTAGGTGAGTGAGAGGAGGAAGTAGGGCGGTGGGGGGGGGTAGGTGAGGGAGGCAAGGGCCAAGGGAGAGTAGTCAGAAGTTAGTGCCTCCTAGTGGAAGCAGTCACCCTTTGCCGAAGCAACAAGATGCTGTCCAAGTAATCGCTTAAAGAGCCCAGCGTGGGTGCTGAGGAGATGTCGACGTGAAGAGAATTATACCAACCTGTGGTCCAGTGGGCGAAAGATCTTTGACCTTGGGAGGTACAGCAGCGGGGAATTTTGAAAACCTGACTAGCCAAGTTTTTGGCAGAGGTTGGTGACTGGGGTAAGGAGAGCCTGAATACCAGGTCCACTTTTTTTGTTAGTAAACATGTTTGAAACCTTAGTCTACTCTTGAAGGGGAGCCAGTTTGCTTGGGCATACAAGTCCCAGGTATGAGTCAAACAGGCGGAGCCTATAAGGAGCCAGCAGGCTTTAAGTGCTATCGAGATGTGGCACAGTGACATTTCTGTGGCTGATCCATAGATGACAAGTCCATAGTCTATAACTGATACCACAAAGCTGTGAATGGCAAGACTGAGGGCATCTGAGGTCAGACAAGATTTGTGTCTGTATAGAAGTCCAACACATGAATTGATAGCCTTGGCAACACTGTCAATGTGGACAGCATAAGACAGGGCACTGTTGACCATGACCCCAAGATATCTGAAATGCTGGACCTGTTCCAGGGGAGAGACTGCTTCATTGGTGATCTTTAGTGGGTAGGAACTATGTCTGTTTTGTGGATTCGAGAACAACATTGCTTTTGTCTTTTTGTAGTTAATTATGAGTTTGTGCTTGTTGAACCAACTTTCAACATCAATAAAGTTTTCCCGGAGCTGTCTTTACAGATCTGTAGGGTCAGGGTCACTGGTGAAGATATCAGCGTCATCCACACATAACAGAATATGGTCCCGGCAAATGAGAGAGTTTGTTAAGGAAGACACTAAACAGGAGGGGTCCCAGGATTGAGCCTTGGGGGACTCCAGAGCGAACAGGTCTACTGTTTGAGAGAATGTTCCCAATCTTCACCTGCTGCGAGCGGCCACTCGGGTAATTACTGAACCACTCTGCTGTGTCGGTGGAGAGACCAAGGAGGAGAGTTGATCGACCAGGAGTGCATGGTTCACCATGTCGAATGCCTTGGTCAAGTCTATAAGACCACACCAACAAGGCGACCTTAATCAAAGGATCGATGGATAAAGCCTGTGAACTCAAGTAAAGCTGTTGTGCTGCTATGGCCACTCCTGAAACCATGCTGTTCTTTGCACTGCAGTTGATATTTTTCTAGGTATTCGATCAACTGCTCGGACACCATCCTTTCCAATGCTTTACAGAGGGAAGGGAGTATAGATATCGGATGGTAGTTCCTGTGTAGTGCACGGTCATCACTCTTATGCACTGGTGTCACTGTTGCCGCCTTCCATAAATGCGGGAATTGTGAGCGCCTGAACGATAGGTTAAGAATGTGAGTTAACTCATTGTCTCCTAGCAGACCCCTGTAGTCATCAGTAAAATACACTGGTGTGTCCTGAGGATGCCTGCAGAAGTCGGCTACTGACTCCCAGTGTGCCCTTGTAACGTCTGGAGAAGTCACATATATTTTAATATATAGTGTAACAGATTATTATATATATTTGACTGCATAGCACCGTTGGAAAGGTAATTTTATACTGAACAACTTTGCCACTGATATTTTGTGTATATCATGTATACTTTAGGACTTATTCGCATTTGTTTATGGTATGGTGTGTATGGCTTATGTTGCCTGCTTTAGTGAAACAAAATATTTGTTTTGCTGTTTCAACCAGCATAGAAAAAAAAACAAAATTACATATTATTTGCATACCACCACTGGAAAGGTAATTTTGTGCTGAATAACTTGGCCACTCATACTTTGTGTCTAGCACTTACGGTTCTTGAGCTATTAGGATTTGTTTGTGGCATGCTGACTATAGCTTGATTTTGCTTAGAAAGGCCCAGGATTTACTGTTAACAGTATACAGGAGACAAGTGGTGCAACTTCAGAGAGCTCCTGTGGAGGAAATGAGTTAAGGGCTTTAGGATCACGTCAAGGGCGAGTGTAACAAGCTTGAGATTCATCGAATCACCACTGTATCTAGACTTACCCAGTACCCTGAGGAGATATTTCCTGGCTTCAGGGGCTGAGACGACCCTGAAATAAAAAAGAAGGGCAAGAGGGGGATGGTACAGCATAATTCAAGGAATCAGAGCTAACTGTCAGGCATAAGTAGTCAGGAGGGAGACCTTGTGTATGGAGGCAACAGAAGTGAAACCCCCACCCCAACAGGGAGGCATCCATGATGAGAATCACCTTCAGTTCCGGTTGGGTGAAGGGGATACCCTGGAGGAGGTTTTCCTTCACTGAACACCATGCAAGTGACTGTACCAGAAGTCACCTTAATGGGGAAAGTCTGAGGGTGTGATGTTTATGACCTTAAGCACCGAGCATCCACATGGCTGTTCTCATGTGTAGGCATGCCAGGGGCACTGTGAACACTGAGGCTATGAGACCCAGCTTGCATTGCATGAAGTGAGCTTGCAGATTTCTGTGTTCCATATGCAATACTGCCAGCAGTCTGCTTTCTGGAAGAAAGACCTGGGCCCAGATAGTATCCAGAAGAGCTCCCATAAACAGTAGTTGTTGGGAGGGTTTGAGCTAAGACTCTGAGGTTCAGCAAGACACCAACTGAAGTTAAGAACTGAGAAACAATGGCTACTGCCTGTTCAGTCTCCTGTTTGGATGGTCCTGAGATTAGCCAGTCGACCAAGTATGGGAGGAAGAGGAGTCCCAATTTCCTTAGGTGCACTGTAAAAACTGTCAGAGAGGCAAATGGCTTGCCAGGTCTTTTCGCAGGCAGACACTGCAGCTAGGCCGACCTAGCTGCAACCACAGATGCTCATTATAAGTAGCCTGATTGGCCTGGTGTGCAGCAGTGCACATGATGGTGTGTGCTGAGGTAAACACCCTCCTCCCCACAGCATCTACCTCTGCAGAATCAACCTCAGGAGTTTGGTCAAGCACAGAGGGTTTAGGCCCGGTGGGAGTCTGCAGCACCAGAATCCATAAAGTGGGATGAGGTATGGGCCCTGTAGATCCCAAGGGAGCACAATATTTGTTTTAGACGTCCTTTGGGGCTGAAGTAGAGGGGAAAGGATGGAGCGAGACAGCCCTTGATGCCCCCTCTAAGCCTTGAGGCCAAGAAGAGATTACAAAGCTGTCATCACTGAAATTCCCAAGGAATCTCAGTGGCAAGAATGCAGGATTGTGACCTACAAAGGATCCTACGTTCAGCAACTCTGTGAGAAATCGCTAGTACGCACAGTACTCAGCATCCACAGATGGGTGAAGGGAAAAGTCATCATTCTCAGAACAGGAAGTCTGAAAGGAGGACCTGGACTCGGGAAGAGGTGGTGCCAGGGTCAAGGGTCTGAACTGGATCCACACAAACTGATAGATAACTGGTGGAGGACACCAGCCATCCTCCCATACAGAGGCCAGACGAGAAAACAGAGAGGACCCATGATACCAGGCAACTCAGGGATGGGTGGCAGAGGCCTAGGAGGGAGAAAGAAGTCAGGGGCTCCAGACTCTGCTAGGGCTGCAGGAATGCTCAGTGGACCTCTCCCAGTAGGAGGATCTGGCAACCCCACCCAAGTGAAGCCAACCAACCTCAGTGGTGTGACACAGTCAGTACCCTTGGGGGGGAGCCACATGAGGAGAAAGTACAGTTACATAAGAACTTACTGTAACAGTAGATCTTCGAGAGAGGTTCCTGCAGTAGGTCATAACATGTAGGACTGCACCCTCTAGCATCAGACCACACAGCAAACCTTTGCTAGCAATGTCTGGCGGGGGACCGCCCACCCATCACGTGACTGATGTCAGCGTGACCCTATAAATGGGTGGTCCCCACGCGCACCTTCCAGTTCTCCCACTGGAGACCCAATAGAGTGCGACAGGAGAAAAATATATCATCCCTGGAGCCCAATCCAAAGAGGCCTGCAAGCGCAAATAGAAGACTGGGGGAAGGAGGGAGGGAAAGAGATGACCTACAGCAGAAACCTCTCTTGAAGATCTACTGTTATGACAAGTTCTTATGTAACTATACTATCTTACTTCGAGAGGGTTCCTGCAGTAGATCATAACATGTAGGACCAAGTCCCAAGCAGTAAACTGATCAGGACAAACTGTAGCACGGGAGGAAGGAAGGTCTGCAGAAAGACTAGAGCAGGTCTATGACAGAAGGCCCTGCAGGACAGCTAGGCCAAAACCCGCATTACACCTCGAGGCAATGACCAGACTGTAATGTTTAGTGAAGGTATGGACTGAACTCCAAGTGGCCGCAGCACAAATCTCTGCTGCGGGCACATTCCTGAAAAAAGCAGCAGAGGCAGCCACCCCTCAAGTGCAATGACCTTTGACCACTCCCGGAAGAGGCTTGTCATACTTCTGGTAACAGAAATGGATGCAGTTGGCCAACCATTTGGACAAGCACTGTTGTACAGACTGCTGACCCCATAGTCTTGGAGTCAAAGGAAACAAAAAGTTGATCACCTTTACAGATGTCCTTGATCCTCTTGATGTAGTAGCGCAAAATCCTGTGCACCTCTAGAGTATGCAGGAGTGCCACACCTCTGTTAGAGTAAGCCAGATAATAAACAGGGAGTCCAACAGATTGGTTCACAGTGAACTCAGAAACCACCTTGGGAAGAAACTTAGGATTTGTACGCAGAGCCACCTGGTCTCTGTGGAAAATCAGATAAGGCTCCTTAAACATCGGGGCCTGGAGCTGAGAGATCCTTCGAGCAGAAGTAATGGCAACTAAAAAGAGCACCTTCCAAGTGAGATAGCACATCTCACAGCTTACTGCTTGTTCAAAGGGAGTTAAAGTAAGCTTTTCCAATATAAAATTCAAATCCCAAAGAGGGGTGGGGTTATGTATCGGTGGTTTCGGATGGAGGATCCCTCTCAGAAATGTTTTGGATACCTTCAACTGAAAAATCTTCTTCCTGTCTACCAAGGAGTGGTAGGCGGAGATAGTGGATAGGCGGACTTTTAGCGAAGAGTAGCACAGTCCCGATTCAGACAGGTGCAAGAGGTACTCCATGACCTGGGGCACTGGGCAAGAAAGAGGGTCCCTCTCTTTTGAGGCTGCCCAAATGGAAAACCATTTCCATTTCATAGCGTTAAGTAACTCTAATGGAAGGCTTTCTAGCCTCCACCAGAACTTGGGCAATCCTGTCAGAGACTCCAAAACGGTTAGCAATTATGTCGGAAAAAACCACGCACAGAGGTGTAGGGGCCTGAGGCCCGGATGCACCAATCTGACCTGGTCCTGCATCAACAGATCACACCGAAGAGGCAGAGGTACTGGGGGTTCCAGAGCCAACTGCTGTAGGAGTGGAAACCAAATTTGCCTGGGCCAGAGGGGGGCGATCAGCAACAGTTGTGCCCCTTATGCTTGAAGTTTCAGCAGAATCTTCTGCAGAATGGGAAAGGGAAGGAATGTGTACAGGTATCTCCCTGTCCAACAGAGAGAAAACGCATCTAGCCAGATAACACCAGGCCCTTGAAAGAGTGAGCAGAGCTTGGGAAGCTTTGCGTTTAATGGGGAGAAGAATAGATCCAACTCTGGACGCCTCCAGTGGCAGAACAGATTTTCTGCCACTTCCTGGTGTAGTTCCCATTCGTGAGCTAGAGCCAAGGAATGGCCGAGGCTTTCTGCCAAGATGTTGTGCATTCCTGGAATGTGCACGGCCGTGAGATGTAGGTCGTGCTGGACTGCCCAGTACCAGACCTGCACTGCTTCCCTGCACAGGGGATATGATCAGGTGACCCTCCTTGCTTGTTTATGTACCAGACCACCGACATGTTGTCGGTCTGAATCAACAGTGTTCCCACTGTTAGAAGGGGCTGGAAGGCCTGAAGGGCATACAGGACCACCCTCATCTCCAGACTGTTTATGTGGAGTAAGGATTCCAGCTGGGACCATTTTCCCTGGGTTTGGTGGTCTCCTAGGTGAGCTCCCCAACCCAGGCCCAATGCATCTGTGGTGAGGGTCCAAGAGGGTGGGGAGGGTCTGAACAGTGTCCCCCGAAACAAGATTAGAGGGTCCTGCCACCACAAGAGGTCCTTTTTTGAGTGCACTGGACAACAGAATAGGATGATCCAGGACATCAGTACCCTGATCCCACTGGACTTGTAAGGTCCATTGGGTGACTCATGCAGCCTGGCCAGAGGTACGTTCGGAATGGCCGCGGCTATCAAGTCAAGGAGGCGTAAAAACACCCTGGCTGGGGCACGGCTGGAGGAGGCTACCAGTTTGGCCTGCTCCTGCAAAGTATCCACTCTGTCCACCAGGAGGAAGGCCTTGCCCTGGACCGTGTGCAGTATGGCCCCCAATAAATTGGAGCCATTGAGACTGGACCACGCACGACTTGGGGTAATTGATGATGATACCCAGTCGTGCAAAGAGGTCCAGGGTGGAGGACAAGGAATCCTCCAGGCTGCTCCTGGATGGAGCTGCTATGAGCCAATCGTCCAGGTACGGGAACACAAATTCCCTGGCGACGAAGTGCCACTGCCACTACCGCTAGGCACTTGGTAAAGACTCTGGGTGCTGAAGAAAGGCCAAAGGGGAGGGCTTTGAACTGGAAATGCTACCCTCTGAAAGAAAATCACAGGAAGCCGTGGAGGCCCAGGAAAACCGGTATGTGCAGGTAAGCGTCCTGCATATCCAGTGCACAGAGCCAATGGTCTGTCTGAAGCAGGGGCAGGAGTCCCTGGAGCATCAGCATGTGGAACCTTTTGTATTCTACATAAAGGTTCAGATGGCTGAAGTCTCCCGTCTTTTTGGGGATGAGGAAGAAATTTTCCCCTCTGCACCTAGGGAACTGGCTCCATCATGGATTTTTGGAGTACAGCCTGGATCTCTTCTCTTACTAGAGTTACGTGGTCTGAGGGATAGTGAGATCATCTTGGAGGAGAGTCTGGAGGTTTTTCCAGAAACTTGATGGTGTGCCCTCTTGCTATGACCTGAATGACCCAGGAATCCGATGTCATGTCCCGTCACTGTGTTAGGTGGAGGGCAAATCTTCCCCCCCACTGGCTCCACACTGTTTGAAGGTGGAGGAGGAGGACGTCTGAAGGTGTCAGGAGGTGGAGGAATGGGTGGGAAAGGGACTGCCTGCAGCTCGGTTCTTGGGGGCAGGGGGAAAGGTAATGGCAGGTCCCGATGCTCTCCTCTTACTTTAACGCCTGTTATATGGCTGCTTGCCTTGGCGCTTTTGCGGGTGCCGTAAAAGCTGCTTAGGCTTAAAGCCCGCCTTGTACATGGACTTTACTGATCTCAGGACCTGCCCACTATCCTGGAGGCCTGTGATGATATCTTTGGTATCACCCCCCCCCAAGAGGATGAATCCTCGGAAGGGAGCATCCTGTATGGCTGCCTGAACATCCTGAGAGAGTCCGGAAATACGGAGCCAAACGTGGTGCCTGTGGCAGATTGCTGTAGCCGAAGAGCAAGCCACGGAATACACAGAGTTGTAGGTAGCTCTTAATGCATGCCTACAAGACATTTTTGACCACCTCAGGGCCTTAGTGAGCTCCTACTTAAGGTCGGAGTCCTCCACCTTTTCAAGTCTGGCCTTGAATTGAGCCATGGTAGCTTTTTGGTATGAAATCATTTGTGCCACTTAGTTTAAGGAACATAGGGTACATGTAGAAGAGGAGTAGATCTTACAGCCAAATTGATCTAACTGCCCCGACTCTGTCAGGAGGGGAGGTGCTCATATGTTTAGGTTATACAACCCAGTTGTGAGCTGCAGCAATCACGATGGAGTCTGCTTTCGGGTGGGAGCATAGATAAGGGGCACTCTCAGGTGAGTGGTAAGCCCAGTCTGCCTTCTTGGGACAGCAGGGATGCAGTGAGGCATCTGCCAGATAGTGGAGGTGAGGATCCCTCGTGTGGCGCTGTCCATGGGGTGGGGGTAGGGGAGATCAGTATGGGTGATGCCTCGGCTAGGTCCAAATGTTCTGCAAGGCGCTTGCGTTTGGTCCTGTTCCTGTGCATTCCAACCACTGGCTTGCTGGAGGATGTGGAGGACTTCGGTGAAGGAAGGGTCTTCGGGAGAAGACTTAGGAAACTCTTTACCCTTAGACAGCATTATTTCTGAAAGGTTTTCAGAGGATGAGTCGGAGGAATCAGCCTCAGAGTCCGAGGATTCTCCCTTCTCAAAAGTCTTTGTCTCAGAGGAACCTCTGGAGTATCGCCCCAAGAAATATGTGCTGTGGAATGGCCTGACCTGTGAGAACTCATGGGTGACAAACAGCGTGGGGTGGGGGTCACCACCGGGGCTGGCAGTCTTGTTCAAATCCGCCACTGACTCGGTTCTGGCCTCCTGCCACCAGGTCTGGAACATGGCCTGGAAGTCTGGCTGAGGCAGAGGCCATAGCAGAGGCTGAGGTGAAGGCTGGAAGTACTGGTAGCCCGCCCCTGGGTAACTGGGCGGGGGGGGGGTAACTGGGAGCCTGGAAAGGGTCCCTATAGCCGGGCATCTGATATCCATGGGAAAAAGGGGTCTACGTTGGGTCTGACATCAGCAGGCCTGGGTAATGAAGGTAGCCCATGGGTGGACCACAGTGAATACACTGATGGTCAAAGGGGGTCCCCGAGGGCCTCGAAGGAGGCAGAACAGAGGGGCCTGGAGGGTTATCTGGCATCGGGAGCCCCGGTATCAGGATAGCTGGTGTCGGAGTCGTCGCAGGGAAGCCTGGTGTCTGATTCTCAGGCATCGGAAAGGATGGTGTCAGACTTGGGGGGCCTGATGGAGGCACCGACGGTAGTTGGGCCAATGGACCTGATGTCAGAGGCTCGGAGCCCGATGTAGGGATCCCTAGCGTCGGGGCTGAGGAAGGGCCCCAACAGGGTAGGTAGGTCCCCAGGAGACAGTGGAGGTACCGATTCCAACGTGAGAGCCCCGGGAGGAATATCCGCAGGGGTCTGGAGGGTTCCCAATGCTGGAGTGTGAGAGGAAAGAACCACTTTCAGGTGACCCACTTCCCCCCGTCCCAGGTAAAGGATCGGGTACAGGAGGTTACAGTGGTAAAGGTGGAGGGGGAGGCTCCCTGACAGGGGAAACCTGACGGTGGGGCAGGGGGCTGGCCTTGGGAGGTCAGCGTGCTCAACCGGACGTCGGGTGTGTCGGTGTCAGCCCCCAACAGGTGAGCTTCGACCAGGCGGAGGCCAGAGTCACTATCATCCAACTTATCAGTCGAATGAGGAAGCCTTGGGCGGGGGGGTAGCCCCTGACCAGTTTATTGGCAGACATCGAGCAGGTTCCCTCAGGGCGGGAACCCGACTTATCGACAACTGGGTGTGTTCTGGAAGGACCGGAGTCCGACTTACCGATATTGACTGAGAGTCCGCCGGAGGTCCCAGCTGGCAACTTACCGGTCGATGATTCAGTTTTGGAGCCAGTCTTGATGGGCTTAAGAATGGCAGAGGAACCGGCGGAACTGGACGATAAAGCCTGGACTGTCACCAGGGGAGGCGTCAGAGGAGCGGTCTTGTCCGTATGCTTAAGTGCCGCAACCCTGCTAGTAGAGGGCCACTCTCGGTCCTCCAGACACTCCAGCTCCCGGTGCATCTCATTCTCTTAACCTCCAAAGAAGGGGAAGAAGCGGAGTCCCTCTGCTTCTGCATTTCTTGCTCTAAAGAGACCACCCTGGATTTTGAAAGATGGGCTTCTAGGGCCTGCTGCCTGCATTTGCATGTGGCCTGGCTGAAGGGCTTGCAATTCGGGAAGGCCTTGATGTCGTGTGCTGGGCCTAGGCAGAAGAGGCAGAGCTTGTGGCTCTCCTTATGAGGATCTGCGAGCCGCACTTCTTGGTTGTCGGAGGATCAGATGAAGAATACATAAAAAATAAGAATGAACTATGAACAGTAGAATTATACTTATCAAAATGGCGATCAACTGGAGCAATGTTCACCGTGACATGTTTGTGCAGGTCGACGGCAGGAAAGAACTGCTGGGTGGGCACGGGGACTGCCCACTTATAGGGTCATACTGATGTCAGTCACATGACATCGGGTGGGCGGTCCCCCGCCAGACACTGGTAGCAAAAGTCTGCTGTGCGGTCCTGACACCAGAGGGTGCAGTCCTACATGTTATGACCTACTGCAGGAACCCTCTCGAAGTAATATCTATAAATGTCCAAAGGGACAACTCAGGTCCTCACCACCGACAACGATGTCTGCCAGTAGTTCTGGGGAGAAAGTGTTCACGGGGCCACTGCCAGAACTGGCTGGTGTGGCTTCAGGCACCAGTCGCAGGATCAGAAACAGGCTCAGCAACGGGTTCCATCCCCTCCCCAGGGCCAGCGCCATCCTCAGAGCCAGACATGTTACCAGTGCAGGCTCCACCTCCAAAGCCATCACATCCCCATGAATAGAACACAGAACAGACACGGCACTGCGTATGGCACCAGGTCTGTACCAACACCAGAACCCAAACCAGCTCTGCAAACAACACCGGAATGGGTCCCAGCACAGTCGCCAGCACCAGGCCCAGGGATGACACTGTCACCAGCATCATGCTCGAAACCAGGTCCAGGATTAGTGCCATCATCACCCCATCCCTGTGCCCATGAGCAGTGCCTTTATCCCCCTCAAGACCACAAGGGTGCTCAGGGGAGGAGAAAACGACCACCTCGGACACTGGGTTGGAGGCAGCTCTGATACTGACCCCTCTTATGGAACAGTACCAGAAGGGGACCCGGCCTCATGACCAGCACAGCTCTGTTCACCAGTACCGTGGACAGTACCAGGAGCCTGTCGGTACCAGGCTGTGACACTGAGGAGTCTGCCAGTGTATACAGAGCATATAGCTTTGACCTCCCCACCGGGCACATCTGCTGTCTAGGACAGATGGACTGGGGGGGAGGGCTGCTCCGGCCCCTTGGAAGGAACGGACTGTCCACCAGACCCAACCTCCAAGGCCCCTGACATCTCAGCAAAGGCGAGCTGGGGAAGAACCCTGAAATTCCTCAGCACCAGCAGTACTGGGAAGAGGCCCGGGAAAGGATCAGACTCCTGCATTTGGCATCACAGGTGCGATACCTGCCTCCGAAAGCAGGGGGGTGAACGACCCCACTTCAGCGCACAGACATCAAGGATGAGTTTATCCATGGAGAAATGGGCATCACAGTGGTCTATGTCGTGGTTGAGGCCAAGGCTTGGCAGAAGACATCAGGAGAAAGGACTGCTGTGTGACTGAACTTCTCTGCTGGGACTAAAGTAGAAGAACTTTTGTATTTGGACCTTTAATTTAGGGTAAAAAAAACTAACATACAAAAAAAGTGTGTGTTTGGGTTAACTGAACTGAATGGGTAACTGAAAAGTCATCTAGGTGTAAATCTCAGGTGACTGAAAGGACTTAACTGCTGTGAGGTTTAAATTACTTGTAGAAAGATCTGGTAAGTAGGGGGAGTGGCTTAGCTAGAAGAAAGCTACATTTAAAGACTGCCTTAGAAAGATTCTGCTAATAGCTTGGAAGAAGACACCAGGAGAAAGGACTGCTGTGTGACTGAACTTCTCTGCTGGGACTATATTGCCCTCCTTCCCTCCACCCAAAGCTAGTTCTATTTTTATATGCACAGGATTTGACTTGACAACAGGAACTTCCTGTTTAGGGGCAGGAAGTGAGTGATCACAGAACCACCAAGGACCCACCATCCTAGAAGGGCAAGAGTAGCTCTCCAGCCCCCTCTAGCTGCTGGAGGTCTGCCTCTGAACAAGTAAGTGGTCTACTGAGAAATATAGGATATTCTTGTCTCAGAACAGGACAATCAGGAGCTTAAAGGGCACACAGGCAGAAAGTAAGGAGAGAAAAAAAAAAAAGAGAGGAAAGAGTAAGGATTGCAGACAGTTAAGGGGCCTGAAATAAGACATGATTGGAGTGGTGCAGTGCAGTGGCTGTGGAGCAGCAGTCTTCCGGGAGATGTTCTGGAGGATGCGGTGTTGTCCCATCTGCAGGCACCTCTCTGGGCTGAGGAGGAGGTTGCTCAGCTCCAGGCTGGAGTTGGCCAGGATTTGTGGGACCTCCTCTTCCATCCAGGGACCACAGTGCCACTGCTGTTGCCTCAGGGTTGCCAAGAAGAGGAGCAGTTGGACCACAGTGGGCTCAGGGAGGCGAGGGTGGTGGAACAGAGGCATCCCTCCAGTTGTACCTCTGCACAATCCTGTGCCATTCTGGCAAAGTGTAGTTCCTCTATGGAGGCACCCACAGTGGAGACCAAGGAAGATGCTGGGAACCTCCACAAAGGAGACCCACAGGAGGGTGGCAGGGACCCTGCAGGGGAAGGAAACAACTCCTGGTGGGGGACTCCATTGTTAGGAAGGTAGAACTGGGGGAGGAAGGGGAGAGGGAGGTAAGGTGCCTGCCAGGCGCTATGGCTTGGAGGGACCGGGAGCGAATCCTCAGGATTGCCGGAGCAGCTGCACAGGGGAGAGAGCTGGATGTCATTGTCCACCTAGGGACAAATGACCTGGCTAAGAAAGGGATTAGAGAAGTGCAGGAAGAGTTTGTGGGTGGGGGAGGGCCTTGGTCAAGTAGCACACACGGTAACCTTCTGGGAGGTGCTGTATATGACAGCATAGGAGAGTGGGGTGTTCCGTGCCATGGGATTCAATCAGTGGTTGAAAAACTGGTGTGGAGCTCAGGATTTGGCTTCATTGGGGACTGGGGGTCCACCTGGAGTGATGCAAGCCTATACTGGCATGATGGGCTGCATTTGTCCAGGAGGGGAACCAGGATCCTAGGTGATAGGTTTAAATGCTTCATTGGCAAGCTTTTAAACTAGCCAAGGGGGCGCACTGGAAAAGGCAGCAAAATCCTAGCCCCCAACAATCACGGTAGTAAGTGTGGCAAACACCAACATGGAGGTGTCGACAGGGAGAAGGCAGGGGTAAATGGAGAAAGTGACAAAGGCAAGAAGGACAGAGATGGGGCAAAAGCGGGTAAGGCCATCAGGAAATGGAGGGTAATGAGTACCAATGCCCGTAGTCTGGGCAACAAGCTCCCTGAACTGGTGGCCTTAATGGAAGAGGGATGCCTGGATATCGTAGCAGTCACAGAAACATGGTACACAGAGAACCATGACTGGGATGTTAACATACCAGGGTACATAACCTACAGGAGAGACAGGCAGGGGAGAAGAGGGGGAGGAGTAGCTCTCTATGTAAAGGAAGGGATAAAAGCAACTGAACAAAAGAGTAAACAGGGAGGAGAGGAGGCACTGTGGGTCACCTTGGAGACTGGAAAGGGCACCACAATCCGCACAGGGGTTGTGTACAGACCCCCATGTCAGGGGGAAGGAATGGACAAGGATATGACGGAAGGCATTCTTAGAATGGCAGAAAAAGGGGAGATACTGTTGGTGGGAGACCTGAATATGCCAGATGTTAACTGGAGCACATTTGCTGCAGCCACATCCAAGAGCAGGGCCATTCTTGATGCCCTACAGGTGGCAGGCATTAGACAGCTAGTTTGAACCCACTCGTGAGGGAGCAATCTTAGACTCATTACTCTCAAACGGGGCAGTGAGAGGATCTCAGATTTAGAAGTGGGTTGCCATCTGGGGACAAGTGACCATCAAACAGTGTGGTTCACGTTAAACTCAGCTACAGAGTCAAGCCATACAAAGGTGAGGGTACTGGACTTTAGGAGGCTGACTTTGGCAAGATGGGAGAGTGCCTCAGAAAAGCAGTAGCAAACAGGCTAGAAGGAGGTGTGGAGCAACAATGGGAATTATCAAACTGCCATCACAGAGGCAACAAGCCTTTGTGTGAAGCAAATAAACAAATCAAAGCGAAGAAAAAGCCACTATGGTTCTCAAGAGGTGGCTGTGAAAGTCAGGAAGAAAAGATAGCATTCCGGAGTATAGGAAACACAGAAGGAGCAGGACAGAGAGCTGTACCAGTTAAGGCAGAAAGAAGCAGGAGGGAAGTCAGAATAGCAAAGGCCCAAACTGAGGAAAAGATAGCAAACTCAGTTAAGAAGGGGATAAAACCTTTTATAGGTACATCAGCGAGCATAGAAAGACAAAGGGAGGGATAGTGAGGCTGAATAGAATGAACGGTGGGTGGGCAGAGGGGGACAGTGAAAAAGCAGGAATACTGAACGAATATTTCTGCTCAGTAGTCACAAAAGAGGAGGGAGAAGTGCCTAATCCAATTAACAGAAGCACTCTTGATAGGGGGGTCGATCCCAGTCCTTTCACAGAAGAAAGGGTTCTGCAAGAACTCCTAAAACTGAAGGTGGACAAAGCAATGGGTCCTGATGGTATTCACCCCAGAATTCTAAAAGAATTAAGGAAGGAACTAGTGAAACCACTGGTTACTCTTTTAATAAATCATGGGAGGATGGTGTGGTACCCGAGGACTGGAGGAAGGGATGTGATTCCCCTTCACAAAAGTGGGACCAAGACAGAGGCAGGAAACTACAGACCTGTCAGTCTGACCTCTGTGGTAGGGAAAGTGATGGAGTCACTTCTGAAGGAAAGAATAGTTGAGTACCTAGAGGTCAGTGGAGCACAGGATCCAAGGCAGCATGGGTTCACAGCGGGAAGGTCGTGTCAGACGAATCTAATAGATTTCTTTGACTGGGTGACCAAAGTAGTAGACCAGGGAGGGGCTGTGGACATGGCCTACCTAGACTTTAGCAAGGCATTTGACACAGTCCCACACAAAAGATTATTAGTCAAATTAACCAGCCTGGGAGTGGGTCCCAGGGTGGTAGCCTGGAAATAAAACATTTGGCTGGACAACAGGACACAGAAGGTAATTGTAAATGGAGTCCACTCTGAAGAAAGGGCGGTTACTAGTGGGGTACTGCAAGGTTCCGTGTTGCAGAGGGACTGGAAGGAAAGTATGCCTTTGCAGATGACACAAAGATCTGCAACAGGGTTGATACACAAAGAGGCGTGGAAAGGATGAAAAGGGACTTGGCAAGGTTGGAGGAACGGTCAGGCGTATGGCAGCTGGGATTCAATGCAAGAAGTGCAAAATAATGCACCTGGAAACAAGAGCCCAGGGAAGAATACACAATGGGTGGGGGTAGTAACAACAAAAAACAGGAAAGGGACCTGGGGGTAATCATATCAGATGACCTTAAGGTTAGCAAGCAATGTGAGAAGGCAGTAGGGAGGGCCGGGGTATACTGGGATGTATAGGAGGAGGCATCAGCAGCAGAAAACAGGAAGTTGTTATCCCTCTGTACAGACAGTTGGTGAGACCCCATCTGGAATACTGTGTCCAGTTCTGGAGACCCCATCTCCATAAGGACATAGACAGGATAGAGGCAGTCAGAGGAGGGCAACTAAAATGGTGCAGGGTCTGCAAGAGAAGCTGTATGAGGAGAGACTAAAGGAGCTTAATATGTATACCCTTGAGGAAAGAAGGGAGAGGGGACATGATAGAAACTTTCAAGTACCTCAAGGGAATCAACAAAGTCCAAGAGGGTAACATCTTTCAGAAAAGAGACTTGCAAAACAAGGGGACACAATTTAAAGATAGAAGGAGGCGGTTCAGGGCAATGTGAGGAAGTATTATTTCACAGAGAGAGTAGTGGATGCATGGAACAGCCTTCCTGAGGAAGTTGTGGGGTCTAAAACTGTGGAAGAATTCAAGAATGCATGGGACAGACATAAGGCAATTCTTGTGGGGGGCAGGAAGATATAAGCTGTTGGTTAACTAGGATCTGCGGCCTATCCTGTAGGTAGGGAAACGGGCAGACTAGATGGGCCTAGCGGTCCTTATCTGCCGTCAAAGTCTATGTTTCTATGTTTCTAAGGCAAGAGTGACGTTTTGGATGCTGGTATGATGCTGCAACAGGACTCCCACAGGGGCACCAATGCATTGGGAGGCCGCAGCCTTTCTGGCTTTGCCCCTTTTGATGAACTCACCTTCATGACAGAAGAAATAATAAAGAGAGACAAAAAGTACTCAAACTTCAAAAAATGCAGCAGATGCAGTATCTGAGCCAAATTCGGCATCTTCGTACCAACCCTCAGTTACCAAAAGTGGTTTCAGAATTTACATTGAACCAGTCGATTCAACTTGTCTAGTGCACTTACCTGGTCAACAAAAACTAAATAAATAAATAAAATCAACTAGTCAGTGTAGAACAGAGCAGATAAAAAGCATCGACATACTCAGGATACGAGTGCTGATGCTGTTTCAGACTTCAGTTGCTCCCACGGTGTGGTATCTATGGTAGGAAAAACAGAACTGAGGAAAGGAGGGGGCCGGTTTCTGTTACCAGCTGGCTCACGTGCATATCAGTACGCTGGCCTTGTGGGTGGTGCCACTAACCAACACTGATCCCCTTCTAGCTGCAAAAGACTTTGGTCCTGTAGGATTCAAGCGTCTCTGGCTTACAGCCATTAGTAGGAATGAATAGTGAAGACGGAATCACTGAAAATAAGAGAATTAAGTGCACACCCTCTCCCCCGCAGAAGTCACAGTGGACCACCTATCAGCTGGGTCAGCATTCTAAAATGTAACTGTCAAAATTGGTTTGCTATTTGCACCCCTAATGGGTTTGTGAATGACAATTATTAGGCTCCTCCCCAGTTAACTACACATTTGTTGAGAAAGTACAGTTGCGCAAGAACTTACCATAACAGTAGATCTTCGACAGGAGCTCTTGCAGTAGGTAATAACCTTGAGGACTGTGCCCCCTGGCACCAGGACCACACAGAAATTTTAGCTGCAGTGTCTGATGGGGAATCGGCCACCCGATGTCACGTGTCGGATGTCAGCATGACCCTATATAGTGGGCGGTCCCCACGCCCACCTTCCAGTTCTCCCGCCAGAGACCTCCAAGGAGGAGTGACAGGAGAATGGAAAAGAGGCTCCTGGAGCCCAGAATGAGCTCCTAGAAAAAGAGCAACAAATAAATTTGGGGATGGAGGGAGGGAAAAGGTTACCTACTGCAAGAGCCTCTCTTGAAGACCTACTGTTATGGTAAGTTCTTACGTAACTGTACTATCTTACTTCAAGAGGGCTCTTGCAGTAGGTAATAACCTTGAGTACCGAGTCCCAAGCAATGTGACTCAGAAGAAAAACTGAAACATGGGAGGCAGGAATGGATCTGCTAGGCCAAAGTCTGGCCTGTGCCTAGAGGCACTGTATAAACTGTAATGCTTTGTGAAAGTGTGGCCAGAACTCCAAGTAGCTGCAGCCCAAATGTCAACAGCTGATACATTCCTGAAACAAGCAGAAGAGGCAGACATGCTTCTGGTAGCATGCCCCTTGACCTCCCCGGGAGGGTTTTATCATATTTCTGGTAACAGAAAACAGTACATTTTGCCAACAATTTGGATAAACATTGTTTGGAAACTGTGGCACCTTCTCTCTAGGGTGCACATGAAACAAAAGGTTGGTCTGTTTTCCGGACAGACTTGGTCCTGTTAGTGTAGTAACTCAGGATTCTATGAACGTCCAGGATATGGAGAATCGCTTCCCCTGACTAAAATGCTCAGTGTAGTACACTGGGACTTGAATCGACTGGTTCAATGTAAATTCTGAAACCATGTTTGGTAAGAACTGAGGGATGGTACGAAGAGCCACCTGGTCTCTACCAAAAATTAAATAAGTCTTTAGTAAGGTTATTGATACAAATGGAAAACAGCAAACGGCCCAGGATTGATCCTTGAGGAATACCAGTTCTAATAGTAGCACAGTCAGAAGCAGAGTTATTAAATTTCACAAACTGTTGCCAGTCAGTTTAGATAAGACAAGACAGTGGTCTACCAAACTGAAGGCCTTGCTTAAATCAAAGACCGCACAAGTGTACATACCCTTATCCATGGCTATTTTAATATCATTAGTGAACTGTATAAGGGCAGTGGAGGTGCTATGGCCTGACCTGAAGCCACAGAAACCTAGAGTTTGACGGCAGATAAGGACTGCTTGGCCCACCTAGTTTGCCCATTTTCCCTACCGGTTTCATATACCGCAGATCCTAAATGATCTGTGGCTTACTCTCTCTTTCCCATCACTAAAGTTCCTTTATGTCTGTCCCATACGTTTTTGAATTCCCCCACTGTTATTGCCCCTACAACATCTGTCGGGAGACTGTTCCATGGATCCATCACCCTTTCCATGAAAAAATACTTTCTCATGTTACCCCCAAGTCTACACCCCCATCTTCATATCATGGCCCCTTGTCCTTGAACATCTTTTTTATACATAACTATATATCTATATATTATATATATATATCTATCTATATCTATATCTACATATATATCTATATATATCTACATCTAAACATATATATAAGATGATACCCTCTTGTACCTTATTTGTACCCTTGAGATATTTTAAAGTCTATATTATATCCCTCCCTCTCTCTTCCAGGGAATACATATTGAGATCCTCCAGTCTCACCTCTTATGACTTTTGGTGCAGCCCTCTGCACCATTTTTGTTGCCCTACCTGGAGCCCTGCTGAACCCCATGTAGTTGTGGATCTGTCTTTCAGGCAGGGCCAAGGTGGAGCCCATACACCCTGAACTTCTGTGTCTTCATTGGGTCAGCTGCGGGACAGGCAGGTGGGAGCTTTCCAGGTCTGCACCGGGCACTCCATCTACCCGGTGCCTGAAGACCTATTTTCCCTTTTCTCTGGCATGGCGTGCACCCCAACATCAAAGTGTTACCACCAACATCCACCACGCTCATTCCCCTGCAACATGGCTGGACGCTTGCCATACCCCAGGCCTCCGCCTGGGGTTGATCAAGCGCCAAGCTACAACCCCTCTCCCTCCCAGGGCTAGTAGTCCCTGGGATGCGCAGCCTCTTCCCCCAGCCGGCCCTCCAACTCCCCAGGCTTGTTCCCGAACCTGGGTCATCTGCATCGCAAACAGTAGCACTGCCAGCGGGCTGGCTACTGCTTCTACTCTATGTCCTTCCAGAGATGTGGCCTCCAGAACTGGACACAGTACTCTAGATGAGGTCTCACCAATGTTCTATACAGTGGTATCACCATCTCCTTCCTTCGGCAGGGGATACCTCTCCCTATGCACCCCAGCATTCTACTGGCTCTCCTCAAAGCCTTTTCATATCGTTTGGTAACCTTTAGATCAGATATGATTACTTCCAGGTCCCTTTCTGTTAGGTGTCCATCAGTACCTCCCCATCATGTACCTCTCCCCTGCATTTCTGTGCCCCAAGTGCATGATCTTGCACTTCTTTGCTCCGAATCTTATCTGCAATACCCTTGACCACTCCTCAAGCTTGCTTAGGTCCCTTATTATTTTCTCTACCCCTCCTGGAGTGTCAACCCTGTTGCAGATCTTCGTTTCGTCTGCAAAGAGACACCTTCCCTTCCAGCCCCTCTGCAATGTAGCTTAAGAAGACATTAAAGAGAACTGGTCCAAGCCTTGATCCCTGCAGGACCACACTGGACACTCCCGGACTGAACTCCATTCACCAACACCATCGGTGTCCATGCTGTGCCTCAGATAGCAGGTTATGTATTTGCAGGTAATTAGTGACCTGTTCGGCAACTAGTTTTTCAAGGATCTTATTTGGAGTTGGCAGGATAGCAATTAGATGATAGTTTGAGGTTTTAGGGGGGTTCCCTATTCAGGAACGACCTTTGCTACCTTCCATACCTTAGGAACCACACCAGTCATAACAGATAAAGTAACAATCTGGGTAACAGGTGGGGCAAGTTGGGGTGCCACAATTTTCAGCAACCATGATTCTAGACCACAATTTCCAGAGCTGCTACGAGGTGAAATGGCCCTGGTAACTGCTCCAAGATAGAAAGGAGGGGGATTAGGAGGAGAGGCTGGGGAAGATGGTCCAGGAGAGCCACACCTGTCTTTTGTATGTTTGGTTAGGTCTGCGAAAAGCAAGTTGAAGGTCTTGGCAATAGTTACTGGGTTACTGCAGTTGATATCATTGATGATCAGCAAAGTTTAAGCTAAAATGTTGAACACTGAAGCAAGACAATGTTGAAGAAATATGAACAGGCAATAGAGACATGAAACTTAGCTGCTTCATCAAAGTACAGTTACGTAAGAACTTACCGTAACAGTAGATCTTTGAGAGGCTCTTGCAGTAGGTATTCACATATAGGACTAAGCTGCCAGGTGTCAGGACCTCACGGAAAAATTTCTAGCTAGCAGTCTCTGGCAGGGAGACCCCACTCAGGTGACCAGCGTCATATGACTTGTCGGTATAAAGGGTGGTCCCCTCGCCCGTCTTTTAGTTCTTTCCTCCAAAGGCCAAAAGAGGCAAGATGAAGTGAAGAAGATATCTCCCCATGGAAATGAAGAAAAGAAACTTAGGGGGACAGAGGGTGGGAAGGCAATACCTACTGCAAGAGCCTCTCTCGAAGATCTACTGTTACAGTAAGTTCTTACATAACTGTACTATCTTACTTCGAGAGGGATCTTGCAGTAGGTATTCACATATAGGACCGAGTCCCAAGCAGTCTGGAACAAGGAAAAACACTTGGGAGAAGGATTGTCATCCATAACATAGAACCTCAGTGCTCTCATGAAAGGAGATCTTGTAGGACAGCCAACCTGAAGCCTGCTCTACGGCAAGAGGCGATGTCCAAACTGTAGTGTTTCGTGAAGGTACGGACAGAAGTCCAAGTTGCGGCTGCACAGATGTCTGCTGCTTACACATTACATAGAAACAGAATTTGATGGCAGATAAGGACCGCTTGGTCCACCCAGACTGCCCATTTCCCAACCTGATGGATAATCTGCAGATTCTAGTTATTCAACAGCTTACTTCCTCCTACCCCCCCCGCCAGAATTGCCTTATGTCTGTCCCATCATTCTTGAATTCTCCCACTGTTCCTGACTCCACAACCTCCTCAGTAAGGCTGTTCCATGCATCCACAACCCTCTCCGTGAAAAAATACTTTCTAACAATATCTCAGAGCCATCACCCCTCTATCTTCAAATTGTGCCCCCTTGTTCTTGCACATCTCTTTTTCTGAAAGTTGCTACCCTCTTGCACTTTAATTCCCTTGAGATACTTGAAAGTTTCTATCATGTTCCCACTCTTCCTCCTTTCCTCAAGGGTATACATATTATGCTGCTTTAGTCTCTCCTCATATGTCTTCTGGTGCAGACCCTGCATCATTTTGGTTGCCCTTCTCTGAACAGCCTCCACTCTGTGTCTTTGCGGAGATGGGGTCTCCAGAATTGAATGCAGCATTCCAGATGGGGTCTCACCAACTGTCTGTACAGAGGCATAACTTCCTGTTTTCTACTGTTGATGCCTCTCCCTATGCATCCCAGTATCCCCCCCCCAGCCCTCCTTACTGCCTTCTCACATTGCTTGTCCACCTTTAGGTCATCTGATATAATCACTCCTAGGTCTCATTTTTTTTTGTTGTTATTATCTCACCCCCCTCACTGTGTACTCTTCCCCTGGGTTTTTTGTTTCCCAGATGCATTACCTTGCACTTCTTTGCATTGAATCTGAGCTGCCATATATTTGACCATTCCTCCAACCTTGCCAAGTCCCTTCTCATTCTTTCCACTCCACCTTGTGTATCAACCCTGTTGCAGATCTTTGTGTCATCTGCAAACAGACATACGTTTCCTTCCAGGTGCTCTCCAATGTCACTTATAAAGACATTAAAGAGGACCGGTTCCAGTACCGAACCCTGCAGTACCCCGCTAGTTACCCTCCTTTCTTCACTGTGGACTCTCTTTACTATTATCCTTTGCATCCTGTTGTCCAGCCAGTTTTTTATCCAGGCTACCACCATGGGACCCACTCCAAGGCTGGCTAACTTGTATATTAATCTTTTGTGTGAGACTGTGTCAAATGCCCTGCTAAAATCTAGGTAGGCCATATCCACAGCCACTCCCTGGTCTACTACTTTGGTCACCCAGTCAAAGAAATCTATTAGGTTCGTCTGACATGACCTTCCTGCTGTGAAACCATGCTGCCTTGGGTCCTGTGCCTCATTGGCCTCTAGGAACTCAATAATTCTTTCCTTCAGAAGTGATTTCATCATTTTCCCTACCACTGAGGTCAAACTAACTGGTCTGTAGTTTCCTGCCTCTGCCCTGCTCCCACTTTTGTGAAGTGGAATCACATCTGCCCTCCTCCAGTCCTCAGGTACCACCCCATCCTCCCATGATTTGTTAAAGAGAGTAGTTTGTTTCATTCTTGAAACAAGCCACAGAGGCAGCTACTCCTCTGGTGGAGTGATCTCTGACTTGACCAGGAAGGGTCTTCTTGTACTTGTCATAACAGAAAGCGACACAATTCGCCAACCATTCTGATGGGCATTGCTTAGAGACAGCATTGCCTTCTCTTTTGTGAGCAAGAGAGACAAAAAGCTGATCGGGCATTCCTGAGATCCTTAGTTTAGTTTAGTTTATTGTTCTGGGAATTACTGCCTTTGAGCCAGAGGCTCTTTTACAAAGGTTCCACGTCAATTAGGTACAGTACAAAAAAGGTTACATAGATAACACAACAATTTGTGCTGTGTCAAGAGCGAGAAGACATATACAAATACATATCAAATCATTTGTGCAAAAGGACATGAGATATCAATAATCACATTATTATTGCAAGAAAGAGGTCATGCCAGATTAGGAGACACAAATAGGGAAAAAGTCCAGAACAGAGAGGGTAAGTGAAAGGTGTGGGGAGCAGACAATAGCAGGAGAAAAGGTTTCCCAAACATGTCTTTGTCAAATAACGGAACAGGGTGGGTAGTGAGAAAATAGGAGGTTTAATCAGGGCAGTCACAGGAACTGGTGGTAGCAAGGTGAGAGAACAGCCTTGATTTGAAAATACCTAGAGAGGTGGAGGCAGTAATATGAGTGCTGAGGGCATTTAGCCAGCTGGGGGCACGATAGGCAAATGATCTTTGTCCCTGAGAAGTCCGGCATCGGGGGACTTGGAGAGGCTGGTGTTCTGATCTTCTGGTAAAACGGGTGCTAGCGCTCGGGCATAACAGGTCTTGGATACAAGGTGGAGTGAGGCCCAGAGTGGATTTTTTCGCCATCAGGCAGGTAAGGTACTTTATCCGGTTTGAGAGTTGCAACCAACCTGAGTCAGCATAGAGTTCACATGTGTGGAGTACGTCGATGTGCACCAGTGAGCAGCTGACAGGCCTTATTTAGGGATGTTGTAATGCGACTAAGTGCTGTAGTAGTGGTAGATCCATTATATAACTAAGCCTGAGTCAGCGACTGAGATGATAGAGGATTGGATGGCAATCCTCAGTGCAGAATAGGGTAAGAGCTGTCGGTTCGATACAGAATCCCAATTAAGCTGATTAATAGTTTTGCTGTACTATCAATGTGAGTTGCAAAGGTTAAGCCTTGATCAAAGTTGATTCAAGATATTTGAAAATTGGCACTTGTTCAAGGGTATTTCCCAGGTATGTATTAATGGTGAGTGGGACTTGCCATTTCTTGTTTTGTGGGTTAGAGAAGAGCATGGATTTAGTTTTTTTGTGGTTTAGAACCAGCTTATGTTCAAGGAACCACATCTCAACTTTGGAAAAAGCATGCTGAAGCCTTAGTCCGATTGGTGTAGTATCTCAGGATTCTGTGAACATCCAAAGTATGCAGAAGGTACTCCCCTTGACTGGAGTGTTGCGTAAAGAAAGCGGGTAGCTCAGCAGATTGATTTGGTATGGATTCAGCCACCACCTTAGGGAGAAACTTAGGGTTGGTGCAAAGAGTCACACGTTCCTTGTGGAAAATCAAATACAGGATTTTATACATCAAGGCCTGAAGCTCGGAAATGTGCTGAGCAGAAGTGATGGCCACTACGAAGAGCGTCTTCCAAGAGAGGAACTTTAATTCAGCTGCTGCTGCTGGCTCGAAGGGAAGCAGAATGAGCTTCTCCATAATGAAATTCAAGTCCCATGGAGGGACAGGAATGCTAATGGGGGTTCTCAAATGGAGAACCCCTCCGAGAAAAGTCTTAGAGACTTCCAACAGAGCAAAAGTACTGTCTCCAAAGGGAATATGGTAGGCTGAAATAACTGCCATACGGACCTTTAACGAGGAATGGCTGAGACCCAGATCGAAGAGGTGACGCAAAAAAAGCCAAGGAAGGCCTTCCTCTTGTTATGGAAGAAATTAACACAATCAAAAAGGGCTCCGAACTCATCTTGACCGGTGACTTTAATATTAACTGGTTATGTAAGGAGGTGACACCCTACAGAGACCTAATCACCTCCCACAATCTCACACAACTCGTAATTCACCCCACCAGGCAGAACTACAAGGCTGGTAAAAGCACCCTCATTGACTGGGTCTTAGCTAGCTCACCGACTCGATTCTCCGAACTCAGGGTCTCCCGGACGTGCTGAGTGACCACTCCCCGATTTCCTTTATATGGATCACTAAACTTGCCAAAAGCCCACTCCACCTCATCGAGAGCAGGGTTCTGCGAAAAGGCTAACTTGGATCCCTCAAATTGGCCCTGTCTGCCTACAACTGGTCCCCCCATAAACAAGGCACCCACGCTGGACCAGGCCCTTAGTTTTTTCACTGGGGGCTTCAATTCCATGTATGATATCTATGCATCACGCACAAAACGGAAAATTCAGGGGGAGGTAAACGGCTGGATTGATGGCAAGCTCCTCTCCCTCCTAAAGGAGAGGGACTGCCTCTGGGAAAAAACCTTAAACTCGGGTAGCAAGCATGACCTACAGTGCTACAAAATGGCTAGAAATTGGTGCACCAAACTTATCAGGCTCACAAAAGCCGATTTCCATAAGACCCAGCTTAACAACGCATGGGGAGATGGAAAGAGGTTTTGGGACAACATCAAGAACATCCTTGGTAAAGAGTCAAAATTGGGCAGACGTTATCCAGCTCCAGAAATGTACTCCTAGGAGTCCCTCAAGGATCAATTCTAGGGCCCCTGCTTTTCAGCCTCTTTGTAAATGACCTACCCACAGCCTGTAACACCAAACTTATCCTGTATGCGGACGATGTCATGCTACTGAGCAGCAGCACCTCTCATGTTGCCCTACAAACAGAACTACAGAACTCTTTCAGTAAACTCGAGGACTGGTTCAGTAGGCAAAAGCTGCTACTAAATTACAAGAAAACCAAGGCCATGCTACAATCCAGCCCCTACAACAAACATAGGCATGCTCCCCTCGTAATCACCAATAAGACTGGTGAGCAGATTGAGCAGGTGCACTTGTTCAAGTACCTTGGAGTCACCATTGATGACTCTCACTTATACGCTCCACGTAGACTCCTTTGTCAGAGTGGTAAACACAAAGATCGGGGTCCTCTATAGGCATAAGAAATCCCTCACCCTGGAAGCACTCCGAATCTCAGTCTCCAGCTCCATACTCTCCACGATAGACTACGGGCTGGTGGTCTATGGAGCTGCTACTGATACAGTGCTCAAAAAGGTCCAAATTGCACTCAGTAAGGCTTGCCGCCTCACCCTCTGCGCAGATCATTACACTCATACTTGCACCCTGTATGAGCATACAAACTGGCTCAACCTAAAAGACAGGATCAAATAGCAAACTTGCCTCCTGGGAAAGAAGGCACTCCTCGGAAAAACCATACCCTGTATAGGAAACCTGCTCGAGGCTTCTCTCTCATCACACATCACCAGAGGGAGGAAGAATGGAGAACTGTCCATACTATTCCGTCGAACCTCACTAGGGCAGTGTGCTTTCTCCTATCGGGCCCCCCTCTGGATAAATGAACTCCCGATGAAATTACAAACAAACAGCCTGTCTCAATTCAAAGCAGGCCTCAAACAGCACCTAATGTCTAGCTCAAACTGCACCTGCTTCTCAGGCCCCACTTGATAGACAGGCCTACCCCAAGGTAGCACCCAGCAGAGCTACCTAGAACCCTGTCTCCATTCCAGCCTAGCCAAGGGCTTAAGTAAGCTATCAGTCCTCTTTAAGCGCTCTTGGTACTGCCCTCCCCCCACACACACCCCCTACTCGACAAAGCCTCTGGGCTGCCCCCATCACCCCCTGTTCCTGTCTCACCTCTCACCGTCTGGTGGGGTTCAAACCAATCCCCCTTGTTTCACTGTCATCCAGCCTCTCGCCATCTGGGATAGCGTTAAACCCTATGCAGTTACTCTGCCATAGTCCATCAACAGATTTGGGCGTTTCCAGGGGTGTGCTACCTAGGGCAACCAATTAGAAATAGCTTGTATTCTATTACAACTGCTCTGTTTTTCTGCTAGTTGTCTAATTCTCATGTAATCGCTCTTTAATGCCTAATGATCAGGCCTCTGTAACCACTGAATATGTATATTATCTTATTGTCCACCCTGATATGGAACCTTTGTAAAAGAGCTCACGCTCAAAGGTCTTTCCGAAATACTAATTAAATAAATAAATAAATGTAATCCAGGACTTTGTTGACTGGGCACGAGAAAGGCTCAAAGTCTTTCGAGTTTGCCCAGATGGAAAACTGTTTCCACTTCATAGCGTAACTGGACCTGGTGGAAGGCTTCCTCACCTCCACCAAAATGTCCGCTACTAAAGGAGAGACTCCGAAGCGGGCTTCAGCTACGTCTGCAGGAGCCACGCATGGAGATAAAGAGATTTGAGACCTGGATGAACAAGGGTCCCCTGATCCTGGGTCAACAATTGTTGCAACAGAGGAAGAGGTGGTTCCTCTGAAAACCGTTGCAGAAGAGAGAACCAAACTTGCATGGGCCAGAAAGGGACGATTAGAATCATCTGAGCCCCTTCCGATCAGAGTTTGTTCAGGACCCTTGGAATTAAAGGAAAGGGAGGGAAGGTTTAAATGAATCTGTCCTTCCAACCGAGAGACAGAGCATCCCGCCAGAAAGCGTCTCACCCTGGAGCGAGTGAGCAAAAGCCGGGAAGTTTTGCATTTTGGGGAGCGGCGAAGAGGTCCACCTGAAGTGTCCTCCACAGCCGAAAGATGTAATTTACGACCTGTTGATCTAACTCCCATTCACAGGACCTGGCTGAGGACTGACATGAGTTCGTCTGCCAGTGTGTTTTCCACTCTCGTAACATGAACTGCGGTCAAGTGAAGGTGACTCTGGGCTGCACAATACCAGACTCTCATCGCCTCCTGGCACAGGGGGTAGGAACATGTTCCTCGCTGTTTGTTGAGGTACCAGACTATGCACATGCTGTCTGACTGGATGAGGAGATGACCAGGGAGAATGAAGGGGGGGGGGGAAGAAGAGCCTGGAGGGCATAAAGGACTGCCGTTAGTTCAAGATAAAACTACAGCATAATCCTTTTTATTATTAATTCTGAGTGTAAAACTGTAGCGTTTTAAGATTATTAGACCTGTACTGCACTGTCTATTCTAAGCGAACAGCTGAATCCTTTTTAGAATTTCTGTGTAAAGCTGTAGTTTTAAATTGACCAGACTTTTCAGTGTACTGCCTAGCATTCAACATTTAAAGCCCAATCCTTGCCTCTCGCTTTGCCACCTGTCTGCCCTCCAATCCACTTACGTCTCCTCCCTGTTTCTATTACCCACTTTGTAGTTTAGTCTCCTCCTTCCAAATAATAGTGACCACCCTGTTTCGTTGTTTGAGTTAACCACACCTCCCCTGCCTGCCCCTACTTAATCCATCTCCTTTCCTCTCCCCCTCAGATGTGCCGTGCCCTCCTGGGGCTCGCACCTCGCCCCCAGAGGAAAAGCTACAAGCCTGTCCTGGGAAGCAACCCACGATTCTGCTACTGCAAATTACCAGACCCTGAGGCTTTCTTCCCCTGTTGAAACTGCCACCCGGGATCCTCCGAACTCCGGTTCGTTGCAGGGCCCAGAAATCTACAGAAACAGCCAAAAGCTGTACACCCTCTCAGGTACGTTGGTATTTAGCGCCTTTGGACATTCTGAATTTTCAGCACCAATACTCTGATTGGAGGATCTCAGCCTCACTGACTTCTTCCTGCTGGTCTCCATTTTATCTTGCTTCATTAGAGACATATATCAGCGCTGCTGACCATGGGAGACTATCGTTTTTGTCAAGCAAGAATTTTCATTTTTTTTTTGTTTTGTTTTTGAAGTGTCTGCTTTCTCATTTGCAAATTATACTACATAGCCACTGGAGGGCTACAATAGCTGTCTTTTCTGTTAAAGAGGAAACACATTATATTTTCTACTTCCTCTTCTGCTCTAGTGCACCTGGGATACCTCTCTTTCTGAGGACCATCCCCGGGGGTTTTCTGCCTGTTTCTCAGGTCGAACCATGCTCATTCACTAAGGCTGCAAGACTTGAATGCCTGCCCCCACTTCCATTCTGTACTGGTGGAGTAGGGCCAGAAACAGAAACGAAAGCTACAGACCACTCTTGCCATACCGGATTGCAGCCTTGAACCACCTCACTGGCTCAGCTGCAAAGAGTTGCTCCACAGGTACGTTCAGCGCCAAAACCGCCTCTCAGCCAACAAAAGGATTTTGAACTTATGACACCTGATCACCGATTGGTCTAGGCTTCTAGTGGCCTTTACTGCCAGCTGTTGTGGCGTTTAGATCTACCATGGGAAATTACAGCTGGTTCCTCAGTGTGTCACTAGCTTTACTAGCGCTCAGCTCAATTCCTTGGAACCCTCATTCCTCCCTAAAGTGGAATGACCCTTGCGCTTCTCCCTGTCCTGCGTCCAACAGCTTCTTTCAGGTAGCCATTCTGGACTATTGGGCTTCTCAGCTGTCTCAGCTGGGGAGTGGGACATCTCCCAAGCTGCCTCTGCAGATTACTCCCACATCCAGACTAGAGACTTCCTACTCATGGCAAATTTCTGCCTGGACACTAGTGGCTGCAACACTAGGCCAGTATAACACCAGGAGTGGGTACAGGCCTACCCATCAACACCGCCTCCCCTATCGCCCCAAAAATAGTGTTTACAAATTACAGTTCGCTGCCTTAAAAAGAATCCTGCTTCTTTTACTATTGTGCTCAGGCAATGTCGAACTCAACCCAGGACCATTAGACACCCTTGCTTCTCCATCAGACCTGGCAGGTATCAAAGGAATGTCTTTTATGCATCTTAATGCCTGTAGTTTGCTGAAAAAGTTCACCCTTATCCAGGCTTGGGTGAGCCACACCCTACCTGACGTCCTAGTGATCACTGAGACCTGGCTTAGGCCAGCCACCCCAGACAATGAAATCAATATCAGAAATTATTTACTCTTCCGGCGGACAGGCAATCAAGAGGAGGTGGGGTGGCAATTTATGTAAGGACAAATACTCAGCCACATGCATAGACGCATCATCCTCCCCCAAAGAATTCGAGTGCTTGACCCTAAAGATCGAACTTTCTCCTCCCAGTGCACTCTGTGTAATAGGCTGCTACAGGCCCCTTTCTGCTGGGCCACATCTCCTGTCTCACCTCAGTTCTGTACTGGGGCTCAGTTCTTTGAAAACCATTATTCTTGGCGACCTGAACTACGATTGGCTATCAAGTGCATCAGCTCCCTTGAAATCCTTCTGTGACACTCGGGCTGGTGCAACTCATTGGCGAGCCTATAACAGCTCCCTCTTAGATGTAATTTTGGTTAGCAAGCCACACCTGTTCTCTCATGTCGGAACATTTTTCTCAGACATTAACGATCATTGTATAATCACCACCATTAGATCTGTGCACAACCCACAGTTTGTGGCAAAGTTCTCTATCAAGAGGTGCAAACGCAACTCTGATTTGTTTGCTTATGTCCATGACTTGAAACATTCACTGCGATGGCAGGAATTCTTCCTAGCCAAAACGGTTAACAGGGCATATACTATTTTTTATGATATTTTAAGTTGAGGCTTTAAACAAGCATGCACCCTTGGATAAGGTGCGGGTCAGGAGCAGCACCTGCCGTTGGTTCTCACCTGAGCTCAAAGCTTCCCTGTTAGAAAGGGATACTTTATGGAAAAAAGCCAGAAGAAGCAAGAACGACTCGGATTGGTGTCTTTTTAAGAGAGCACGTAACAAGTGCACCAAGTTGGTCAGAGCAACAACATAGCCTACTATCGTTCGAGCTAGCCTCTGCCTCAAGAAATCCTTCAAATCTCTGGAAAACATTAAAAGACATGTCTGGGCACGCACCTAGTAATTCCATTCCAGCAAAAATGAAGTCCGGTGGCAGCGTTATCTCTAACCGATCGGAGATATTGGAAGCCCTCAATAACCATTTTGTAATGGCAAGGCTAGCATTTGATACTTCTCCTGCTAATGACCTCCGCACAGCTCAGGGCCCACCAACCCACGAGTCCCCCCCTCTACCGAGGAGGCCTTCTCCCTCCTGCCTGTCTCTCTAAAAGAGGTGGAAGACCTACTGCTGCAACTGGACACCAGGAAGGGAGCAGGCTCTGACTTCATAGAGCCATATTATCTGAAATGTGCCTAGCATGTGCTTGTGGTGCCAGTCACCCACCTATTCAACATGTCACTCTCCCAGGGTAGCCTCCCCCCTCAATGGCAAATAGCCCATGTCACCCCTCTATTAAAAGCAGGTGACCCCTGAGATCTAAATAATTACAGACCGATCTCCATCCTCCCCATCCTGTCTAAATTACTAGAAAAAATAGTGTGTGGCCAGCTAGGGGTATATTTAGAATCCAGAAGCCTATTAAAACCGGTTCAGTCTGGATTCAGAGCAAAGCACAGCACCATAACAGCCCTAGCTAAGGTGACCAATGATTGGCTCCTAGACCTTGACAACAAGAAGCATGTCTGTGCAGTTTTCTTGGATCTTAGTAAGGCATTTGACTCACAGTCTATCACAGCCTGCTTCTTTCCTTCCTATGCACCTTAGGCCTGGACCAGAAATCTATGTGCTGGTTTGCAGACTGCCTCAGAGAACGGAAACAGCAGGTTAAAGCTGAAGGTGATCTTTCTCCATTAAAACCTATGCTGAGGGGAGTGCCCCAGGGATCTATCATTGGTCCCCTCCTCTTTGCAGTCCACATTAACAACATCAATGACCCCATCAAAAAAGCCAACATCCACTTATTCGTGGACGACACTGTGCTGTACTGGAGTCGTCCCACGCCGACAGCAGCCTGTGAAGACCTCCAAGCTGAATTTAACCTTCTACAATACCAGCTCATAAAAAGCTTTTGCTCAATGCGAAAAAGAAAAGCCATGCTCTTCTCCCCCTCCTTGCATGCGGCAATTCTGCCGGGGGGGGAGCTATCCCTCAAATTACCACTGTTCTTGGAGAAACACTAGAGTATGTAGCTAAATTCAAATATCTAGGAGTTTGGCTCGATCATAAACTTTCCTTCGCCGACCATCTCAAAGAACTACAGAAGAAACTAAGGCAAAGATTAGGACTATTCTACAGAATTAACCACCTGCTTACAAAGGAGGCCAAGATTCAACTGGTTCAAGCTACCTTCCTATCTTCAACAGATTACACGGACCTGCTCTATGGCCACTGCACTGGCTGAGTTGGACACCCTCTACCACAGAGCTATCAGGTTCATTACTGGCCTTCCACTTTCCACACACCACTGCTCCCTGTAGTCATCATTAGGCTGGACTTCCCTTCACTATAGAAGGAATAGAAATGCGCCCTATGGGCCTTCAAGCGGTGACCAACAAGCTCCCCTCATATGTCTCAGACTGTATTCCCCGGAGTGTGTTAGGCACCTATGCTCTAAGGAGCTATTCCTAATTGCCCTCCAAGTTCCAAGGGTCAAAACTCGTTTCGGCAAAGCTGCTCTAAGCTTCTCTTTACCCACACTGTGGAACGGTTTACAAAGGAACTTGAAGGTGAGCTGCCCTGTTAGCCTGAATATCTTCAAGGCACTCCACGATCGCTACTTGAAAGCACCTTGCAAATGTTTTCCTCACCACTAGCCCACTAATTCCGCAACTCCCCCTTTCCATCCTGATGCTCGCCATGTTTCTATCCCTGGCTCTCACTCTTTCCCTATTAACTCTTCCTGCTGCACCCACCCTCCTGTCCTCCAGCCTGGCTAAAGTCCCACCCCATCCATAGCAGTGTCCCAATTATCTACCCCTCCTCCATCATTATCATAATAAACAAGTACATGACAGTCATCGTCACTTTCTGTGGTTTTAGCTCAGAACTGCATCAAAGTACAGTACAGTACAGAACTGGGAGAGGGAGGTAAGGTGCCTGCCTGGCGCCATGGCTTGGAGGGACAGGGAGCGAATCCTCAGGATTGCCGGAGCAGCTGCACAGGGAAGGGAGCTGGATGTCATTGTCCACCTAGGGACAAATGACCTGGCTAAGAAAGGGATTAGAGAAGTGCAGGAAGAGTCTGTGGAATTGGGGAGGGCCTTGAACCATGTACATGCAGGTAACCTTCTGGGGTGCTGCCCATCTATGGCGTGGGAGGAGGCTAGGGTGTTCCGCACCATAGGATTCAACCAGTGGTTGAAAGACTGGTGTGGAGCTCAGGGATTTGGCTTCACTGGTGAGTGGGGGTCCACCTGGAGTGATGCAAGCCTATACTGGCATGATGGGTTGCACCTGTCCAGGAGGGGAACCAGGATCCTAGGTGATAGGTTTAAATGCCTCATTGGCAAGCATTTAAACTAGCCAAGGAGGGAGGCACTGGAAAGGAGCAGGGAAATCCTAGCCCCCCCCCCAAAAAAAAAATCACGGTAGTAAGTGCGGTAAACACCAACATAGATATGTCAATAGGGAGAAGGGCAGGGGTAAATGGAGAAAGTGACAAAGGCAAGAAGGACAGGGATGGGGCAAAAGGAATAAGGCCATCAGGAAATGGAGGGTAATGAGTACCAATGCCCGTAGTCTGGGCAACAACTCCCTGAGCTGGTGGCCTTGATTGAAGAGGATGCCTGGATATTGTAGCAGTCACAGAAACATGGTACACAGAGAACCATGACTGGGATGTTAACATACCAGGGTACATAACCTACAGAGAGAGACAGGCAGGGAGAAGAGGGGAAGTAGCTCTCTATGAAAGAAGGGATAAAACAACTGAACAAAGAGTAAACAGGAGGAGAGGAGGCACTGTGGGTCACCTTGGAGACTGGAAAGGGCACCACAATCCGCACGGGTTGTGTACAGACCCCCATGTCGGGGAGGAATGGACAAGGATATGATAGAAGGCATTCTTAGAATGGCAGAGAAAGGAGATACTGTTGATGGGAGACCTGAATATGCCAGATGTTAACTGGAGCACATTTGCTGCAGCCACTCCAAAACAGGGCCATTCTTGATGCCCTATAGGTGGCAGGCCTCAGACAGCTAGTTTGGAACCCACTCGTGAGGGAACAATCTTAGACCTCGTGCTCTCAAGCGGGGGCAGTGAGAGGATCTCAGATCTAGAAGTGGGTTGCCATCTGGGAACAAGTGACCATCAAACAGTGTGGTTCACGTTAAACTCAGCTACAGAGTCAAGCCATACAAAAGTGAGGGTACTGGACTTCAGGAGGCTGACTTTGGCAAGATGGGAGAGTGCCTCAGAAAGCACTAGCAAACAGGCTAGAAGGAGGTGTGGAGCAACAATGGAATCATCAAAACTGCCATCACAGAGGCAACAAGCCTTTGTGTGAAGCAAATAAACAAATCAAAGCAAAGAAAAGCCACTATGGTTCTCAAAAGAGGTGGCTGTGAAAGTCAGGAAGAAAAGATAGCATTCCGGAGTATAAGGAAACACAGAAGGAGCAGGACAGAGAGTTGTACCAGTTAAGGCAGAAGGAAGCAGGGGAGGAAGTCAGAATAGCAAGGCCCAAACTGAGGAAAATAGCCAACTTGGTTAAGAAGGATAAAACCTTTATAGGTACATCAGCGTAGAAAGACAAAGGAGGGATAGTGAGGCTGAATAGAATGAGCGGTGGGTGGGCAGAGGGGACAGTGAAAAGCAGGGATACTGAGCAGAATATTTCTGCTCAGTATTCAAAAAAGGAGGAGGAAGTGCCTAAACCAATTAACAGAAGCACTCTTAATAGAAGTCGATCCCAGTCCTTTCACAGAAGAAAGGGTTCTGCAAGAACTCCTAAAACTGAAGGTGGACAAAGCAATGGGTCCTGATGGAATTCACCCCAGAATTCTAAAAGAATTAAGGGGGGAACTAGTGAAACCACTGGCTACTCTTTTTAATAAATCATGGGAGGATGGTGTGGTACCCGAGGACTGGAGGAAGGCGGATGTGATTCCCCTTCACAAAAGTGGGACCAAGACAGAGGCAGGAAACTACAGACCTGTCAGTCTGACCTCTGTGGTAGGGAAAGTGATGGAGTCACTTCTGAAGGAAAGAGTAGTTGAGTACCTAGAGGCCAGTGGGGCACAGGACCCAAGGCAGCAAGGGTTCACAGCAGGAAGGTCATGTCAGACGAATCTAATAGATTTCTTTGACTGGGTGACCAAAGTAGTAGACCAGGGAGGGGCTGTGGACATGGCCTACCCAGAATTTAGTAAGGCATTTGGCATAGTCCCACACAAAAGATTAATAGTCAAATTAACCAGCCTGGGAGTAGGTCCCAGGGTGGTAGTCTGGGTAAAACACTGGCCGGACAACAGGACACAGAAGGTAATTGTAAATGGAGGCCACTCTGAAGAAAGAGGGGTTACTAGTGGGGTACCGCAGGATTCAGTATTGGGTCCAGTCCTTTTTAATGTCTTCATAAGTGACATTGCAGAGAGACTGGAAGGAAAAGTATGCCTCTTTGCAGATGACACAAAGATCTGCAACAGGGTTGATACACAAGAAGGCATGGAAAGGATGAGAAGGGAATTGTCAAGGTTGCAGGAATGGTCAGAAGTATGGCAGCTAGGATTCAATGCAAAGAAGTGCAAAATAATGCACCTGGGAAACAAGAACCCAGGGGAAGAATACACAATGGGGGGGAGGCAGTAACAACAACAAAAAAGGAAAGGGACCTGTGGGTAATCATATCGGATGACCTTAAGGTTAGCAAGCAAAGTGAGAAGGCAGTAGGGAGGGCTGGAGGTATACTGGGATGCATAGGGAGAGGCATCAGCAGCAGAAAACAGGAAGTTGTTATCCCTCTGTACAGACAGTTGGTTAGACCCCATCTGGAGTACTGTGTCCAGTTCTGGAGACCCCATCTCCCAAGGACATAGACAGGATAGAGGCAGTCCAGAGAAGGGCAACTAAAATGCTGCAGGGTCTGCAAGAGAAGCTGTATGAGGAAAGACTAAAGGAGCTTAATATGTATACCCTTGAGGAAAGAAGAGAGAGGGGGGACATGATAGAAACTTTTAAGTACCTTAGTGGAATCAACAAAGCCCAAGAGGGTAGCATCTTTCAGAAAAAGAGATGTGCAAGAACAAGGGGACACAATTTAAAGATAGAGGGGGGGCGGTTCAGGGGCAATGTGAGGAAGTATTATTTCACAGAGAAGGTAGTGGATGCATGGAACAGCCTTCCTGAGGAGTTCTTGAGGTCTAAAACTGTGGGAGAATTCACGAATGCATGGGACAGACATAAGGCAATTCTTGTGGGGGTAGGAAGAAATAGGCTGTTGGTTAACTAGGATCTCGGCCTATCCTGTAGGTAGGGAAATGGGCAGACTAGATGGGCCAAGCGGTCCTTATCTGCCGTCAAAGTCTATGTTTCTTAGCTCAATTTTTCCCCAAGTCGTCGGTAATATATCCCTCCTCTTCTTTAACTCAAAAGATCTCTGCTTATAACCCCTGTACGCCTATGGTTGATTGTACATCTGCTGACTTCTTCAACTGTAAAATAATGCTGTTTTTTTTTTTCATTTATTTCAACCTTGTACTGTACTGTACACACTGTATTTACTTTTTCTTCCTTGTATATTATTGCTTTTTGTATACCTGCTTCTGTACTGTACTTTGATGCATTCATGACCAGGTCCACCTTGCAAAGGAGCCTTGCTCAATGATGCCCGCCTGGATAAATAAAGATTTTGATTGACTGATTGATTTATGTACAGATTTTGCTCGAACCTGGACCAGCTGCCCTGAGTCCTGTGAGACCCTAGGTGGGCACCCCAGCCTTCCCCCGACGCATCTGTCGTCAACGTCTGGGAAGGAGAAACGATGCAGAAGTGAACTCCCAGACACAGGTTCTCCTGTACCATTCACCAGTGCAAGTCCCTGATCATGGGATCCGATACTAGCACCTCTTGGTCTACATTGTCCCTGGTCTGGTCCCACTGCGACCGAAGCGTCTACCGAGAGATCCTCATATGGAGCCGAGCGAACTGGACTGTCGGAATGGCAGCTGCCATTAGCCCGAGGAGGCGGAGGACTGACCTGGCTCCGACACTCCTGCGACCAGACAGAAGACAAGCCTGATTCTGAAGGGTCTCGACCCTGTCTGGAGGTAAGAAGGGTTTGCCTGTGGTCATGTCCAAAATCGCCCCTATAAATTGGAGATGTTGGCAAGGGACCAGATGGGACTTGGCCTGGTTGATGGTGATACCCAGGCTGGTAAAAACCTGCAGGGTAAGGGAAAGGGAGTGCAGGAGTTCCAGGTACGGGAATACCTGCACGCCCTGGGTATGCAGGTGGGCCGCTACCACTGACAGGCACTTGATAAACACTTGGGGGCAGAGGAAAGACAAGATGGGAGGGCCTTGAATTGGTAGTGGTCCCCCTGAAACCAAAACCTGAGGTATTTGCGATGGGAAGGGCATATGGGGATATGCAGGTAAGCATCCTGCATATCCAGAGCGTACAGCCACTGTGCCAGCCGAAGTAATGGTAGAAAGCTCTGCAAAGAGAGCATTCTGAAGTGTTTGTACTCCACGAACATGTTCAGGGAGCTGAGGTCTAGAATCGGCCTCAGGTCTCCAGTCTTCTTTGGAACTAGGAAGAAATGGAAATAGTAACCTGCACCCCAAAGATAAGTGGGGACTGGCTCTATCGCCGCCTTCAAGAGAAGGGAGATGATTTCCTCTAGAACCAGAGGAAGATGTTGCGGGGAGTAAGACAACTGAGGGGGTGGGTTTCGGGGCGGTTTCTGCAGAAACTCTATTGAGTGTCCTGCCGACACCAGCTGGAGCACCCAGACGTCCGATGTTCTCCTCTCCCAACCCAGCAGATGAGAGGAGAATCTCCCCCCACCACTGGTTCCTCTGAAACGCCAGAGGGAGAGGCAGGGAGTCAGGAGGTGTGGGGCAGTGCAGCAGCCAAGGCTCCTGCGGGTTTTGCTGAGGGTGTCTTGGTTGCTGGAGGGCCCTAACATGTGTGAGTGCTTTTTCCTTGAGGCTTTTGTTTTTGTCGGGTCTGCCGATAAAAAGGACGCCACTGCCCTTGAGGGGGTCTGTACATAGTCTGGACAGACTTGAGTGCAGTACCCTTCTCTTGCAGTTCGGTTATGACGTCCTTGACATCACTCCCAAACAGCACCGAACCTCTAAAGGGAGCATCTTATATAGGGGACTGTACCTCAGGAACCAATCCTGACATGCGAAGCCAGGCATGATGCCATAGGCCTACGGCGAAGGCCGAGCTCCTTCCAGCTGTATCCACCGCATCGTTAAGTGGCGCGGAGCATGTGCCTACAGGCCGATCAAGCAGAATGGACTAGGTCTCTCAATTCCTGCTTAGTCTGTGACTCAGGAAGGGAGTCCAACTTGGATTCCACCTGGCTAAGGATGGACTTCTGGAATCCCCATATGGGGAACATAGTTGAGGGCCCTGATGCCTAGGGTAGAAGAGGAAAAGATCTTCTTCTCATACTGGTCCAGAAGCCGGGATTCCTTGTCAGGCGGAGACAAGCTTAGATGTTTAAGGTTGGCAGAGCGGCCGTGGGCAGCGCTGATAACGACTGAATCCACCTTGTGGTGAAGGCTGAGAAAGTCTACACTCTCCGGAGCCTGGTATAGTCTGTACGCCTTCCTCAGAAGGGGAGCTAGCGCAGAAGGTATTTTCCAGATGGTGGAAACAAGATCTGCGTGAGGCTCTATCCAGGGTGGAATCAGCGTAGGAGCGGTCTCGGGCAGATCCAGATGAATAGCGAGTTTTTTACATTGTGGGTCTGGCTCCACTGATTGCCACTGGCGTGCTTCCTGGATCTTCCTTAACTCCAGAAAGAAAGTGTCCTCCGGAGGAGACTTTGGAGGATCCCTCGGCCTGGGGTGTTCTGGAGTGTGGGGCTCATCTTCCTGGTCAGAGTGGCCGGACTCAGAGTCAGAGTCAGATGTCTCTAAAGAAGAGGAAGAAGACTCCTCCCTGGGAGGGGGAGGGACGACCCCCTCTGGGGAGTTCACGGGGGCGCATGTCCTCCCACCTCGGGCACCAGAGTTCCCTCTGGTGTTGTGCAGGGGAGGGTCTCCGTCTCCGACGTAGGGGGCCCAGTGTAGGGGCCAACGTCGGGAGACGACTCTCAACCTCCTTGGTGATCTGAGCCCTGGCCTCAGCCCACCAGGAGGCCAAGGTCTCCTTCAGATCTGCCGGCGGCTGTGGAGTGGGCGGCAGAGGTTGGGGATACGGATAATGAGGGTACCCATAATAGGAGTATCCGTAGCCAACTGCAGGTAGCCCAGCATCAGGTACTGAGGCGTTTGGTGCTGCGGCGTCGGATACTGAGGGGCCTGGTACTGCGGCATCAGGTATTGAGGTATCTGGTAGCCTGGTGCCAGGGGCTCTGATGGAGCAGAAGGACCTGGCAAAGGCTCTGCTGGTGGGCCAGACTGAGGAAGCATCGGCCCCACGGGCGTCTGGCCCAGTGTGGGTATACCGTCGAGCGGGTCCGATGGTCCAGATGGAGGAACAGGTCATCCGTCAGGCAAAGGGCGGCACTGGGTCGGCTGGTGTCAGGCCTGGCATCTGAGGATCCGGCATCAGGGGGTCCGTAGGAGGAGGATCCCTGACGGTAGCATCTCAAGGTCTTCGGTTTCAACTGGGGAAGGAGGATTAAAATCCCCGGGTGTCAACCAAGGGGACGCGGGGACCTCAGTAGGCAATGTGTTGAGACGTTGTGGAGAGCCTGGGGTGTCAGACGGGACAATGGTGTCTGGCGCAGGCTTCTTGACCGGGCGGTCATCGGAGGAGCCGGCGGCCGACCTATTGGCATTGTCCAGGCGGACGTCAGAGGAGCCGGCATCTGACTTATCGGACTCCCTGTCCGAGGAAGGTTGCGAAGGAGTGGCAGCCTGTCATAAGAGGTTTGCTGGCGCCACCAAGGAGGTGAGTGGCTTATCAGCCTGCCGGGCCAGTGTCGGTGGAGCAGGCGTCCGACTTACGGACCCGCTCTGACTGGAAGGCCGCGAAGGAGGAGCGGCCTTAACGGAAGCAGAGGCCTCCTTTGCCCCGGAGGCTCACGAAGGGCCCAAGTGCAAGCCCGATGGGAGGGACGACGCCTTCTTGGTAGCCACCAAGACAGCCGTCAAAGAGTGATCCCCCGGAGGAGATGTTACCTTAAGGGACGCGACTCCAGCCGAAGTCGCAGCTGCTGTGGAAGATGACTCCGGCTCCCAGTGCTTCTCCTTGTCACGCTTCTTTTTGTGGCCTTCAGGAGAAGTGGACGCCTGCCTAAGCTTTTTTAACTCTTTTTCCAGGGAGGCCATTTTCTTCTTGAGGAGATGGTCTTCCAGGGACTGCTGCCTTCTCTTGTGGGTAGCCGAGTTGAACTTCTGGCAGTGCTGAGTGCTGGCACTTCTCTATGGGGTGGTCTAGGCCTGGACAGAAGAGGCACAAGGAGTGGCTTGTCCTTGTGTGGAAGCTGGGAACCACACGAGTCGCACTAGTTTTATGCAATTCGGAGGGCGTCGGGGACGACATACACAGCAGATGTTTGTAGAAATTATGAAAAAATAGAGAAAAGTGTAGAAAAAGTTGAAAAACTTTAAGATCAATGAACGACTGATGAGCACTGTTCTACCGCGAAGAACTTTCACAAGCTGACAGTGGGAAAGAACTGGAAGACGGGCGTGGAGGACCACCCCTTTATACTGACGTTGTATGATGACAGTCACCTAACGTGGGGATGGTCCTCTATCCGAGACTGCTAGCTAGAAATTTTTCCGTGAGGTCCCGACGCTTGGCAGCTTAGTCCTATATATGAATACTTACTACAAGAGCCCTCTCGAAGTAAGCTCTACATGTTTTCAGTGCATTTGACTGTGTGTGTCCTATACTGTCTTTAGGCTGTCAGACTGAGCAAAGAATCAGGTAAAAACATTCATGTCTCCGGTTTGTTCCCTTAAACAGACTGCTGATACTGACACTGAGGCTAGTTTTATGCTTCGTTTTTGCTCCTGAAATACCCTGCCATCTAGCACCAGTTATCAGCCCCAGTAGCACTACAGTAGCTAAATCTGAGCAGAACCAACCTTGTTTTTCTGTTTTAATTCCTATAACCAATCAAATACCTTTTCATGTTGGTGTGTCGCTGCTGCATAAAGTTGGCTCCAGGATGAACGTCCGGCCCATTGCGAACAAGCTTCCTCAGGAAGTCGATGTTTGCTTTGTTTACCTGTTTTTAACAAAAATGTTTTGGTTTTTAGTAAACCTTGTGAAATCCATATAACTTCATGGATGCAAGTTCAGTTCTGCTTGGCACAATTTATTTACACAAATGTAGAAAGTGTCAGCAGAAAAAGACCAGTAGGCCCATCTAATATGCCCTATTTTTTCTGCCTAACACTACACCCTGGACCCTACTTGGTTACAGGTTTCTCTCCCTCCTCCCTTACCTCTCTTTATAATACCCATGTGCCTAACCTATGCGTACTTGAAGCTCCCCACCATCTTCACCCCACAACCTCTTCTGGCAGGCTGTTCCAGCCGTCTACCATCTTTACTGTATAGAAGTTATTTCCTCACATCCCTCTCAAACTTCTCCCTCACTCAAGTTTCATAGCATGTCTTGAGTAATGGTGTTCTTCCTCCTTTGAAAGAGGCTCCCACAACTGGCCCAGTGGTGGAGACAACTGCAGTGCCATGTGCACCTCACCTTTTCCCACACCAGCGACTTGGGTTTGGGAACACACTCAGGTTGTCAGGGGTCAGACGGAGTAGGAGATGATCAAGCATCTGAGAAACTTCTCTACTCTCCTGGGGTGGGAATGTTTGTCAGCCTGGCCTAGGCTGCCCCCAGGTAGAGGCCTGGAGGTACAGCAGTGGCAGGGCAGCAATGTATGGGAGGGGACTGTGGGGAACAGTGAGGTGCACCTTCATGAACGAGTCTGACATTCTGCAGCAGGAAAGGGATATGTGAAGGGAGAAAAGTGAAAAGTGGAGCGTCAGGGGTCTTAATGAAGCCCAGCTAAGCTGTTTCCCAGCCCGCACTGCCACTTGGGTCAGTGACCTGGTCCGCCTCGGACTTTTTGTACTGGAGATGGAAGACTGCCTTCCTTCTCCAGCCCCACCATGAGGAGGGAACTTATGGGGAAAATCACAGACCAGGTATGTTCACCAACAGAGGTGGGGGGCTGGTTCTGGGAAGCTAGGGACAGGGCTAATGCAGCCGGCCTCTTGGTCGCAGGAGGATAAACACCTGTATGGGTGGGGAAGGCTCCTGCCCTACACTTTGTGCACTTATAGGTCTCAATCATGTCTCCTCTTGCTCTCCTCCCTTCCAGGGAGTACATGTCAAGCTCCCGCAGTCTCCCCTTGTATGGCTTCTCGTGCAAACCCACATCATTTTAGTAGCCCTCCTCTGGACAACCTCCACCCGGTCAATGTCCTTTCAGAGGTGTGGCCTCCAGAACTGGATGCAGTACTGAAGGTGGGGTCTCACCAGTGAGCGATAGAGACACCACCTACCTTCTTCTGCTAGATATCTCCCTCCCTGTGCACCCCAGCATCCAGCTTGCCTTGCCTACTGCCCTGCCACCTTGAGATCATCAGATATGATCACCCCAAGGTCCCTCTCTTACTTGGTAACCTACATATCCCTCCCCCATTTTATACAAAGTCCCTGGTTACCCACCCCAGGTGCATAACTTTGCACTTTTTGGCATTAAACCCAGCTGCCACTCCCTAGACCATTCTTCTAGTTTCCCCGATCCCTTTGCACTCTCTCTACCCCCACCTGGGTGTCTACCCTGTTGTAGATTTTTGTGTCATCTGCAAATACACATACCTTCCCCTCTCATTCCTCAGCAAATGTCACTTATGAAGGCACTGAAGAGGACACGGCCCAGTACTGATCTCTGTGGTATTCCAATGGTCACTCTCCTGTCCTCCAAGTGAACGTCGTTTGCCACCACACTTTGCCTCCTATCTCTCAACCAGTTTGATGCAAACTTTACCATTTTCTCCCCAACTCCCATGCTGCTAAGTTGATTTATCAGCCTGTGTGGTACAGTGTCAAAGGCTTTACTGAAGTTCAGAAAGGCCACATCCACTGCCCTCCCCTGAACCACTTCCCCAGTTACCCATTCAAAGAAATCTATGAGATTTGTCTGACGTAACCTCCCTTCCCCCCACCATGAAGCAGTGCTGCTGCTGGTCCTGCACCCCATATTTCTCCAAGTACTTCATCAGTCTCTCCTTCAGCAGAGATTCCATTAACTTCCTCATTACTGATGAAACTGTCTGGCCTGTAATTGCTGGCCTTCTCCCTGCTGCCGCTCATGCGCAGAGGCATCACACCAGCCCTCCTCTATTCCTCTGGAACCATTCCAGTCTTCAACAAGGTGCTAAACAGCATTGCCAAAGGGGCAGCTAGCACCATGCTCAGCTCCTTAAGTACCCTTGGGTGGATTCCGTCCGGCCCCATTGTCTTGTTTTCTTTTAGGGCTTCCATCTCACGCTGTGCTCTCTCCTCTGTAAATGGACTTGTGTCCACCCCTCTTCCCCCCAGTGCCTGCTACTGCATTTCAACCGATCTCCCCCCCCCCCAATTAATACCGAACAGAAGTATTCATTTGAAAATGTAGCTTTTTCTTGGCCTTCCTCTGCAATTGCCACCTCCCTTGGTTTCCTAATCTTCACTATACCACCCTGTCTTCCTCTCTCGCTCACGTACCTGAAGAAAGTCTGATCTCTTTTCTTGATCTGGGAGAGCCTGCCAGAAGAGGTGGTAGGGGCAAAGACAGTGGGAAGCTTCAAGTTCTTTGACAGAATACATGCATCTTCCGCATACTTGGCATAAGTTTAGTCCTGGGTGATCCTATCCTCAGTTTGAGCCTTTGCTGTCCTTACCCCTCCTTCCTGCCTCCCTTTGCATCTCTAGATACACCTCCCTGTCCACCTCCGCTTCGGTCTCCTTGTACTTTCTGAAAGCTGTTTTTCCTCCTTTACTGCTTTAACCACTTTGAGAACCACAGTGGCCTCTTTCTCCTCTTACCGCTGCTTATTATCTCTGAACAGCCTGCTATTACCTCAGTTATTCTCTTCTTCATTTTATTCCATTGTGCCTCCACCCAACCACTGCTATACCCCCTTCAAGTTATTTCCTAAGGCAGTCTTCCATTTCTCTAAAATATGCTCTCCTTAAGATCAGGACCATCATCCTAGTGTGTTCTCCCTCTGCCCAATCAATATGTTAAGCCACACTGTACTATGATCGCTTGAACCCAGGGGGCCACCCACTGTGACATCTGCTACATTGTCAGGGTTTGTTAAGTACCAGATCCAGCACTGCCCCATCTCTAGTGGGGTCTGTGACCATTTGCCTGAATAATGCCTCTTGCAGGGAGTCTAGAATGACCCTGCTCCTAGCTGTAGTTGTGCCAGGATGTTCCAGACTACATCTGGCAGATTAAAGTCACCCATGATTACTACCTCCCTTTGCTTGCCATTTTGCCTATGGCCTCCTCCAGTATTGCTGGCCTGTACACTACCCTGTGAAGTATAAAGGCCCTGGACCCAGTTTCTAAGCCAACTCAAAGAACTTCCGGCATCTCCCCTTCACTGCTGTCTCTCTGCATTTCCGTGCCCTTTATTTATACCTTCCCGTAACTAAAAAACAATGCTACCTTTCCTCCCTGCTCTAGCCTTACAAAACATATTGTAACCTGGTATGGCCACCTCCCAGCTGGGTTAAAGTGGGTGTAATTAATATCTGTACATGAGAAAAAAATCAAATCTAACTCAAGGAAAAAATATGTGGTTCTCCCCTGTGGAAAACCACCAGCATCTTCTGAACGGCCACAGACCCATACTTCGTCCTTAAATGTCAAGTACAGTTACTGTAAAATTTTGTAAACTCAGATTTCAAAGTGTGCATGTTTTGAATTTCCATATTAGGAAAAAGGTTTTCGTTCCTTGATAGAATACTACAAGTATCTTCTGCATACTTGGCACAAGTTATTTAGGGAATTGTCAATTTTCACATGTAGTAACACAAATCGATAAAACATATCTTTGTCAACGTTTCGAACCCTAAACATTCCAAAGTAAGCCTTTTAAAGATCATTTATTTGCAAAGGCTTAACTTTTGAACTGTTAGGGCTGAAAGAATAAGTTACTCACCTATAACCTTACTTCTAGGAGTGGTATATAGTGCAAATCCAGCGTGGCAGTCTTCCATTCCCTTTAAATCTAGCCGGAACATCTTTAAGCTAAGCTCCTCCCACCCACCCGGGTGTTATACTCCTCGGCTCCGCCCTGTGACGTCAGACCTTGCACACTGGAAGCAGGGATCCACGCGCCACTTGCCAGGGGAGGTTGGGTGGGTTGTGTGGATGTGCACGAGATAAGACTCCTAGAAAGATCAGTTACACAAAGACTTTTTCCATAACAGTAGATCTTCTAGGAATGTCTCTTACAGTAAGTCATTACTTCTGGGAGTTCCCAATAGGTGGCGCTCCAACACAGCAGTTTTCTTCTAGCAGTCTCCACATCAGGGACCACCCACACAACCTCACTTCCTGGGTTATGCCTATAAGAGTGGGTGGTCCCTGGTAGTCTCCATTCCCCGCCGGTTAGAGCTCGTAGAGGCGAGGGACTGAGGGGAACAGAGGTACCAAAGCCTCACAACTCTATCTCGTTTTCCCTGTTACAGACTGGCAGGGGGTCAGAGGGAGAGAAGCTACTTACTGCAAGAGACACTCCTAGAAGATCTGTTACAGCAAAAGTCGTTGCGTAACTGATCTATCTTTCATGGAATGGTCTCTTGCAGTAAGTCATTACTTCTGGGAGATTCCCAAGCAGTTATATGTCAGTGGGGTGGACCATAATAATAATCAGCCTTGTGTATTTTGCCAAGTACAAGGTCTATTTCTTATATAAATTATAATTGTGAAAGTGGTCTTCTAAAGGACCAACTGAAAGATGCATATATCAAAATCTTTAGTAAGTACAATTTTCTCAGCATGTTAGTGGTAGGCTCTGTTCGTGGGAGGGACAAAAGGGTCTGGCGCATAACAGGCCGAGAGGCATCCCGATGAAGTGACCGTAATGGCCTGTAACAGTGATACCTCAAAAAGTGGTTAGATGTATAAAGCCTCATGGGAAAGGCCTCAGTACAATTTCGAATCGAAGCCCCCAGAAAAATGTCTCAGAGACCTAGAAGAGGAGACCGGGGTGTAGTCTGGAGTTTTTAATGAAAGGAAGGCACCCGGCCATCCTAAGGGGCAGTCACGGGGCTGTTTAGATGTGTTCCTTGTCATTCGTTCTTTGTCTTTGAAGTTTCCTCTTTGGTTATAGTACTTTCCAGTTTTGTATGAATAATTATACTGAGGGCGTGGTTTATAGTACATATATTGTACTGTTTTTAGTTGTCTGCCTGAGGCTTGTAGGTCGTCCAGTATTGTTTGTGCCCATTGACCAAAGAGACGGTCGCCAGAAAAAGGGGCATTAGCCACTTTTTGTTGAATATCAGGTGCTAGCCCTGAGAGTCGGAGCCATGCCTGATGGCATATAAGAATACAGACTGCAGAGGCTCTAGCCGAAGCATCGGCAATGTCGTATCCTGATCTTAATGGATGTCGAGAGCGGGAAGTAAGTGTATTTATCACTGATGCGAGTTACTCTTTTTCAGGGGATGTAGGTAGTTTACTTATGATTTCCCCAGCAGAGGTGCCCACCGTTCGCTGGAATTTCAGCATATGCTCCATGTAGGTAAGTATTCTAATATTTAATGTGTTTAGAGCAAACACTTTCTTCCCCATAGAATCAAAACATTTAGAGTCTTTTTCGGGAGGTACTGTACTTGTATGTTCAGGTTTGCCAGTGCGGTTGTGAGTGGCTGCACTAACCACAGAATCCGCAGTGGGAATATTTGTTAAATACTGATAATCAAGATGAGCCTGATAAAGCCTATGTGCTTTCCTAGGTAGCGCCAGTGCAGCTATTGGTTGACTCCATGCTACAATAATCGCATTTCTGAATGTTGATATAAAAAGGAGGGACTCCCCAGATAGGTTCTTCCGGGATGTCAAGATATTCAGCCATATCTTTACTTAATCTTTCTTGTTCTGTTGTGGTAAACCCCCTTTTTGTTTGTATTTGTAACATCATTTCTGGGAATGAGGGGTCATCCTGTGGGGAAATGACCTTTAGTGGTTGTAATATTTCTTCATCCCAGTATTATGGTACAGAATATGGGGACTCAGACCTTCTTCTAGTAGGGGAACCATCATAATTTGTCTCTTTGGAAGGTTCCGAAATTATATGAGAATCTGACATATTACTCAGAATATTCATGAGGAGGCAGGAATGGCGAGCGTTCTAGCTCTGTGCGTGCCTGTTTTGATGGAAGTCACAGTCTGTGGTTGTGGGTTTTTTAATGGAGTGGGTGTATAATCAAAACCCATAGAATTCAACACTTTGTTTATAATTTCTTCTATGTTTGGCACTTGTGAGGATGGAATTGCCATAAAAGTGGGTTCTGAGCCCTGTGTGCCTGAAGTCGGGGGATCGATTTGTGCCTCCCAATAATGTGATCCAGTACGTCTTTGAAAATTTTGTTCATCACGGACTGGTGGCTGAGCACCATGCATGAGTGCAAATGAGGCTGGTTTGCCTCTGCGTTCCGTAGTATATGATCCTTTATTTTGTGGTGATGCAGCCCCATAATTATCTTTTGATACATTTTTATAAAATATTTCATGGTTTTTCATGGTTACATTTTTATAAGGATCTTCCATAAATGTATTGTATGCTGATAAAGATGCTATTCTATGATGTAGGGGCTGCTCTGTTGACGGTGGGATCAGTCCCGTCGACGAAAGAGGAATAAAAGCATGCCCCAACGACGTTGTAATGTGTCTTGTTGATGATGGATAAGTGAATGCATGCTCCGTCGACAGTGGAATACTCCTCGTCGAAGATGGGGAAGTCAGTGCATGTTCCGTCAATGATGGAAAGTGTGTAGTCGACGATGAGAAGGCAAATGCATGCTCCATTGACGATGGAGGTTTAGGAGCATGTCCCGTCGACAGGGGAGGTAGCCCAGTCGACGATGAATCAAGTAGTGTGTTCCATCGACGGAGGAGATGTTCTCATCAATAAGGATGTCTTGTGGAGTCCTCTCATCGATGGGGGAGTGTGCCCTATCGACGATGAATGCAGCACAACCTCCGTCATCGACAGTGCATGTGGTTTCGTCGACGGGGGAGTTGAGGAATGACGTCGAGTCGACGAACATTCCTTTCTATGTGAAGTTGAACTTATATGTTCTTTTGATGAAGAAGTGCCTGCCGTCGACGAAGAATGTTTTCTTGATGATACATGTTTAGGAGATACAACCACTGAAGGGTGGTCAGGCAGAACTTTAGGTGAAGGTATTTCCTTCCCTATCTTGCTTCTTGAAGAGGACTCTGAGGTTTTAGAGCCCTTTGATCGAGCACTCCGAGTCTGTAACAGGGAAACATCCATTGTAAAGCTCTTGGTCGAGCACAGGAATATGGTGCCATGTATGAAGCCCAGGCACCCCAAGCTATGGATTCAATCCATGTCATAGACTGCTGGCAGAAGAGTAAACTGCTGTCAGAGCTGAAGCTGGCGGGAAAATGAACGGAGACTACCAGGGACCACCCACTCTTATAGGCACAGCCCAGGAAGTGAGGTTGTGTGGGTGGTCCCTGGTGTGGAGACTGCTAGAAGAAAACTGCCGTGTTAGAGTGCCACCTATCAGGAACTCCCAGAAGTAATGACTTAGTGCAAGAGACCACTCCATGGAAGATCTACGGTTACATGTTACGTAACCCTCATTTCTAGGGACGTACATATATCTCTGAGAGGAGGGGGCAAGGCACACATCGCTACTTTGGAAACAGACAGTGGGGAACCGAAGCCCCCAACCCAGCATCCCGACATGACTCAAGGATGATGTGGTAGTTGGAAATGAAGGTGTGTACTGACTTCAAGAAGCAGACCTGCAGATTTCCTGGATAGAGACATCCCTGGAAGCAGACACCGTTGCAGCGGTATATCTGGTGGAATGAGTCCTAAGCCCTGTGGGAGGCTCCCTATAAGCCAACCTATAACAGAAATCAATGCATGATACAATCCACCTGCCGATCATCTGCTTAGCTGCCAGTCTGCCAGGTGCGGCTTCAAAGTAAGTGACAAACAGTTGGCGGACCTCTCCCCGAACTTCAGTCACATGCACCATAAAATAAGCGAGCACTCAACTCAGGTCCAGTGTAATTAGCCTGTACTCTGCCTCAGAGGTTGGACTGGTGAAGTATACCAGGATGCTGATCACCTGGTTAAGGTGAAACTCCAAAACAACCTTCGAGAGGAGCTTCGGGTCAGGGCAGAGGACAACCTTGTCTCTGTGGAATACCAAATACGGAGACTCCACTGAGCGTGCCTGGAGCTCACCGATCCTTTAGGAGGGGGTAATAGCCACCAAGAAGGTGGTCTTCCACAACTGGTGAGTGACATCATACCTGTGCACTGGTTCAAATGGCTTGCACATGAGCATTGCCAGTACCAGCAATGAGACCCAAGGTGGCGGTGGTTCACTCACCAGCAGGGACAGGTTGTCAAGGCCTTTAAAGACGCACCCGACCACTGAATTGCTAAGCAATGTCCTCCCTGAGGGCGGACAGCGTAATCCTGAAACACCCTGGACTCTTGAGGCGTGTGGAGGCAGTAGGGTGGGAGATCCTCAAAGTCTAGAGACAGTCCTCTGCCCTCTACGTCCAACACTCACTTCATCCCAGTCTAAAATATCCATAAGAGGGTCTTTAACCCTCTTCTGAACAGGCTCCAATGGGATCGACATGGACTCAGATAAGTTGGAGCAACCTATCGAACGACACCGGTCCATGTTCTATAAAAGGCCCCTTGACCGAGTCACGGTCAAACAGCTGAGTCCTAGAGGAGGCCATGGACTCCTGATCGAAGTCTTCGGATGACTGCTTGAAGACGGCCTTTGGCTGCTGTTCGCCACAGACCTCCCAAGAACCCTCACTCAGGGTAATCTGAACTGATAATGAACCTTGCAAACTGGGAGCCGAACGGCCACAGCCTCTTTGGTCGGAGCACAGACTATCGAGGCAGCTGTCAGGTCGGTGGCGCCACCTTAACTGGCTGAGAGACCCACATGTGGGGAGTACCTGTGGAACCTGGACCAGTGGGGCAACCACTGGTGGCTGCCAGGGGACCAGAGGTCTTTGGGGTAGAGCTCTGCCCTGTCCCGCGATGGCTCACTGCTGCCAAAGTAACTCTTCGCAGCACCAGCACATCTTCCGCTGATGCCTCTCTTTACTGGAGGACAAGAACATCGACGGTGATGCCTACCGGTTGAGCCATATCTAGAGCACAAACGCGTTGACTACTACCTTGACCGTCGACAGGGCAGTCGGTGAGAGGAGTCTTCCGGTGGTTCGTTGTAGATTACGTGCCTAACGACATTGAGCAACAAGGGCGAAAACCCAACTCCAGGTGGAGGCTGGACCCTGGAGGGATTGACCGGGGTCACCACACTGTTCACATCCTACCAAGTGAAGACCGGGAGCACCGAGGTCTGTGAGGCGGACTCCTTGGCCTCATCCAACAACTAGTCGACCGGGTCAAGGAGAATTTCGATGTCTTGGTTGACTGACGCTGAGTTTGACTAGCTTGATGGCAGAGCTGAAGAGCCTTTGAGCTGCCCTCGGCCAAGGGACACTCGACAGCTGTCGAGCAGTCAAGCAAGTCGAGGGACCAGGGGGACCACAATCTCTCCCCATCTCACAATCGGTACCAGCACTGCTTGGATTGAGAACCATGGAGAGCAGGGCTCTCTACCAAGGTCTGAAGAAACCAGCATATGTCAAGGAACTATTCTGTAAAAGACCTCCAATGCTGGCCCCAGGTGGGAACAGCGCCAAGGCAGAGGAAGTGCCGCCATGGTGGCAGCCACTTCCACCTCAAGGGCTGCAAGCTTTGCAGCAAACCCGGCCAAAGCCAATGCCATTCTGCAGCCCACAGGGCAATCCTTCAGATCCTGTTCCGAAGGCCAACCCAGCAAGAGGTGGAGTTTCCTGTCCTCGAGGGATTCTGGAAGCATGAATAAGCATAGGCCACACTCAACCATGCTGTGCTGCCTGCCCAGGCAGTACACGCACCTGTTGTGTGGATCAGTGACTGACATCTTCTGGCAGCATCAAACACAGAATTGGAATCCTGATTTCTTGTGTTCCATCAATGGTCCAGAGACAGAGTTGAAAGAACTGCAAAACTGCAAGCGAATAACTTCGAAAACTTCAAAGGGAAAGTTTACCTATGGCGCAGAAAAATCTTAAGTAGAGGGTGAAGGAAGTGACCTGTTCTTACAGTGGAAAGAAAGATCTGACATCATGGGGCACAAATGGGAGATGCATCTGCTCAGGTGGTGGGTGGAGCTTAGCTTAAAGATAACCGGCCAATAACATCATTCCATTCGAACTGCCAGAGTGTGGATGAGAACCATATCCATGCTCCTAGAAACTTTTTTTTTTTTTTTTTTTAAATAATGAAAGCGTGAAGTCAGGCCAGCATTGATAAGTACTGTTAATAGAGTCTTCATGCATCAGTTATACTTAAATAATATCAATGTAGTTTTATAGTTTACCAATGGTTTTTGGTCATATTCTGTATGTACTCATGTTTTTGTCGAATTTTTGGTGACAAAGAGAGGCACCCAGTAAGGGGGAATCAACTTCTCTGCAGGGTGTACCTATCGTAAACTATTTTTTGCAACTGTGTAACTTAATTTTGTGTCCAGTTCTATCCACAAAGGCAAATCCTGTGCCTGCTGTTGGTCACAAAAATTATAATGACGCACTTACCATAATTCTTGATCTTCCAAAATATCTTCACCATTGACTACCACTTGAGCATCTGTGCCGGAAGCACTAGGACCATGCAGGAGCCAGAACTTTTCTGGTGGGTGCCAGTGACACGGTAGGCATCACATGCACCTGATGGTATACAGCAGCATCAGCCCCCAACTGCCTCACTACCTTTTTTACCAAGGAGGTGAGTACCATGAACCTAACGAGTAACATATGCATGTAACCTAAGGGCATATCATAGCCCTGGTGGCCGGTATAAGAAGGTTCACCAAACCTAGTAACACAAGCTAAAAGACACGTCTGTGTCTTCTGTTTGTACCCTTTGTAAAATCTGTGAGAGGCCCTTTGGCACCATGCACTCCCACTGAAAAGTTGAACCCAGCCTAAAATTTCATGGTGATTTGCATATACATCCCATGATGTGCTGTATTATGGGGGTATGTGTGATTATGCATTTCCTAGTAACACAAGGTCTTCACAGCCCAAACCAAGTACAGAGGAGTGAAGACCACAACAAAACAATACTGGAGCGAGTCCGGGGGGATGGTAAATGAATGGTGAAGATATTGTACAAGATCGAGAATTATGGTAAGTACAAAATTTTAATATCTTCCAAGAATCAGTCATTACCACTGATTCCCACTTGTGGGCCAGAGTGCCAAGCTCAGATGAAGTCCCCCAGACAAGGAAGGCTGGAGCTCAGAGCGCACTCAGGCTAGCAATCCATTCAGAACTGTCCTGACAAAGGACACCTCCTGCCCAACAAGGATACCAAGGGCATAGTGCCTAGTAAAAGGTGTGCATTGTGCTCCAAGTTGCAGCTCTGTAAATTTGACTGACAGGCAGAGAGCGGATTTCTGCTGGGACGTGGCAACCACGCCGGGAAGTGGCAACCATTCTGGTGGAGTGGGTATGTACCCTGCCCTCTAGCTGAACCTCAGCAATAGCACAGCAGTAACAAAGACAATTTACAATCCAGGCAGAATTGCATCCGATTGTAAGTGGCTATCCTTACGAGTAGGGTCGAAACAAACAAAGATCTGGTTTGACTGTCAGAAGTCCTTAGTCCTATCCAGGTGAAACCGAAGGACCCTCTTAACATGGTTAAATAAAAATTGAATTGAACATCCAATGAGTGAAGAGTCCTTTCTCCCTCATTCTGGATGTTGGCATAGTAGGAAGGCAGGATTATTGCTTGATTAAGATGGAACTCAGACACCACCTTAGGTAAAAAATGTGGGGTGCATGCTGAGTACTTACTTATCAATATGGAAATCAGCATACAGAGGATCTGTGACCAAAGTATAGATTTCAAATATCCTGCATGCAGAGGCCATAGCCACCAGAAATGACGCTTTCCAAGTTAGGAACTTTGCTTGAAAGGTTTGCGAGTGAGCATGTCCAACTCAAGGTTTATATTCTAAGGAGCCACCGGCTTCCTGATGGGAGGCCTTGTGTGCAAAATATTCTTAAGGAATCTCTTAAACAGTCACAGATGAGCTAGGTAGATGGTACTTACAGGTTTGTGGTATGTTGAAACAGCATATAGATGGACGTTAAATGTGGAATACTGCAGGCTAGCATCAGCAAAAAAAAATTACTCACCTTAGTAATCTTGTTTCTTCCAAGGTATTCTTCAGTATTCTTAACTCTTGCAGTCAGCCTTCAGAGTAGAACTGCCCAGAGAGTGTAACTATATGTAAATGATGGAACCCATCATTGGCTCGTGCCACTATTCAAATGTTGCCCTTAGTAAATGCTGCATTCTGTAATACCTCTGATTTCATGGTGAGCCTTCAAAGAAAGACCCACCCTAATCTACACTAACAACCAATCACCTAAGGTCCTATAATTTATAATAGTAAAATAGTAATAATGTCAGTAATAGCTAAAATACCTACACTATACTCCCAATAGAGGAAAATTCTACAGAATGTCAGTATAACCTGAAGAAGTTAAACAATGCCCAACGGGGCCAAACAAATTTTACTAGGCCAAGAAGTGGCCCCTTTCAATATACTGTAGGTATTCAGCTTGAGATGCAGAGGCCACTGGTTCTAGAAGAGGAGGCAGGGCGGGAGAGTTATGAATATTGAAGAATACCTTGAAAGAAAAAACAGGTCACTCACCTGTAACAGTAGTTCTAGGAGTGGTATATGTTGTTCATCCACACTCTTTGGCATGTCCCTTTCCCCTTTAAATCTTGCCGGAAGTCTTCAAGCTGGCTCCTCCCACCCACCCAGGTGGTATATACCTCGGCTCCACCCCATGACGCCGGATCTTAGCCCACTGGAAGCAAGGTGATGCGCCTAAAGCCGGGGAGGTCGGGTGGGTGCGTGTGGATGAACAACATATAACCAGGACCCCGATTTTTCTGCGGCACATCGGAGCAAAGTTCTGCGGCAGGGTTCTCATTTGCCACAGAACTTCTGCAGCACTCAACACCAATTTCTTCGGCAATTCTGCGGCACATTTTACCTATAATTTTTTCGGGTTTTTTGCCATATCTGACACAATGCACGCCAGAATACAGTCATTTTATGGGTGTTTGTCACCAAATTTTCAACATAGCCAGTTTAAGACTCTGCTCATGAACAGTATTACTGTGATTTTATTAATCTGTCCGAACATTGATTTCAGACACGGACTGCGCCATTCTGCGCTACAAGGGTGGAAACACATTTTGGGTGAGATGTGAAAATGACAGCTGTACTACCATAAGACAGTGTGGTGAAATGGCAATGTTGAAACTCTGGAGTGAAAATATTGAAATTTCATGAACTTACGAGCTCATGAGGAACTGCGCAACGATGCTCGTTAAAGTGTCATTTTGGAATTTTTTCACCAAATTTTCAACATAGGCCTTTTCAAGACCTCTCTGCTCATGAACAGTGTCACTGTGATTTTCTTAATTTGTCCCGTACATTGATTTCAAGACACCCATCATGCGCCATTCTGCGCTACAAGGGTGGAACACATTTTGGGTGAGATGTGAAAATGACAGCTGTACTACTCATAAGACAGTGTGGTGAAATGGCAATGTTGAAACCTGGAGTGAAAATATTGAAATTCGTGAACTTACGAGCCTGCGAGAACCGCGCAATGCACGCTGTTAAACAGTGATTTTTGATTTACACCAAATTACAGTGGTGGGTTCTTCATGAAGTGATGTCATGTCCGGCGTATTCGTCCCGGCGTGATTCGCAGTCACCGCGCAGTCACCGCGCCAAATCACCCTTCGAGCCCGAATAACGCCATGACAGTGACATCATTCATGAGAAGGGGTCCCAAAACCCATGTTGAAAATTTGGTGCAAAATTCCCAAAATGCCTGAGATATGCACAAAGTTGAACCCTCCTATCTAGCCCATTATACAGCTTACCGCATTTCAGTTCGCGGTCGCTTTGAAGAGTGCAGACGGTTCCTGGTCCACCTCAAGATTGTCGCCCAGAGTCCGGAGGGGCATGGGGTGGGGTGGGAGGCTGCGCAGGGTGGGTGCGGATGTGAGGGGGCTCGAGACGCTACCGGGACAGTTTTTGTTTTACAGGAAAAAAAAAAGACGCTAGGGATGCTTGCCACGCTGGGGTGGGCTCCAGCGGGCACAACGACTTTGGGGTTCAGTCAAGGGGATTGGGCACCCCGCCGGCAAAAAACACCATATTGCTTGCCACGCTGGGGTGGGCTCAGCGCAGGCACAATGACTTTGGGCGTTTAGCCGACGGGGATTGGGCACCCCGCTGGCAAAATACCAGCACGCTTGCCACACTGGGTGGGCTCAGCGTGGCACAACGACTTTGGGGGTATTCAGCCGACGGGGATTGGGCACCCTGTCTGCAAATGAAGCGGATATTTGTTCCATCGGCGCTTAATTCGCTGGTGATGGCACATGATATTCCTCAAGAGTTTACGCATCCGCGAATCGCGGAAAACTCGGGGCCCTGCATATAACACTCCTAGAACTACTGTTACAGGTGAGTAACCTGTTTTTCTAGGAGCGTGGATATGTTGTTCATACACACTCTTTGGCAGACTCCTAGCAGATCTCCGGGAGGAGGGAGGCAAGGCGCACACCCCCTACTTAGGAAACCGAGATTAGAGAACCGAGGCCCCAAAACCAGCATCCTGACGTGACTCAAGGTCGATGTGGTAATGGGTAATGAAGGTGTTTGCTGACTTCCAGGTAGCAGCCCGACAGATTTCCTGGATAGGGATGTCCCTGGAAGCAGTCACCAATGCAGCAGTATGATGGGTAGAATGAGCCCTTATCCCCTATGCATGATGTAATCCATCTTGCAATAGTCCATTTGGCTGCAGGTCTGCCAGAAGCGGCTTCAGCGTAGGTGACAAACAACTGGCGAACCTCTCCCCAAATTTTCGCCATCCTCTCCTTGTAGTAGGAGGGAGCACGTCTAAGGTCCAGGGTATGGAGCCTGTACTCTGCGTTGGAGGTATAGTTAGGGTAATATACCGGCAGCGTCAACACCTGGTTAAGGTGAAACTCAGACACCACCTTCGGAAGGAATTTCGGGTGGAGGCGCAGGACAACTTTGTCCCTGTGAAAGACCAGATAAGGGGAGTTCACTGAGACTGCCTGGAGCTCCCGTCCTTCTGGCTGACGTGATAGCCACCAGGAAGGCAGTCTTCCACGACAAGTGTGAGAGTTCACACTTGTGCATGGGTTCGAATGGCTTGCCCATGAGCTCTGCCAAAACCAGCAGAAGATCCCACTGAGCTGGAGGTTCATGCACCGGAGAGGATATGTGATCCAGGCCTTTGAAAAAGCGCCCGACCACTGTCTCCTGTGCCAATGTCAACTGACTGGCCTATGCCCGGTAAGCAGAGATGACTGCCAGGTGCACTCTAAGGGTCGATGACCAAAGACCCCCTTTGGAGAGAGACCAAAGGTAGTCTAAAATGTTAGCCACAGAACAGGATAAGGGGTCCAGACTCTTACCCCGACACCAAATGGAAAACCTTTTCCATTTGAAGGCATAGCATTTCCTGGTCGATTCCTTAAGATGAGATGCCTCCAGCACAGTGTAGACATCCTCAGAACGACCCAGAGCCTGGAACTCTAGCCGTTCAGGTACCAGGCTGTGAGGTGCAGAGATTGAAGGTCCGGGTGGAATACCTTCTCCTGGTTCAATTATATCAGGTCTGGGCATGTACAAAGCCGCTCCGCGGTCCTACAGCTGAGGCTGAGGAAATCTGGATACCAGAACTGGCGGGGCCAATCTGGGACTACCAGGATCACCTTCGCCTTGTCCCTCCTCACCTTGAGTAACACCTTGTGGATCAAGGGAAATGGAGGGAAGGCGCAGAGGAGGCCTGGGGTCCACGGCCTCGAAAATGCATCCCCCTGCAGCGAGCCCTGCTGAGGGGAGGCAGGCATGGTACAGCCTCAGCTTGGTGTTCTTCCTGGAGGCAAATAGGTCCACCAACTGTTTTCCCCAACGGGAGAACAGATTGTAAGCTACCTCTGGATGGAGAGACCACTTGTGGGATGTCTGGCCTATGCGGCTGAGAGCATCCGCCAGTTGGTTCGAGATACCAGCCACGTGGATGGCAAGGAGATCCGCCTCCAACCGGCTGACGAAGGTCCAGATCCGGAGCGCCTCCTTGCATAGCAGACGGGAGTGCGTGCCACCCTGTTTGTTGAGGTAGTACATGGTCGTGGTATTGTCCATCTGGACTTGAACCACTTGACCCCAGAGCTGAGGAGCAAAAGCTGACAGCGCCAGTCTGACTGCCCTGAGCTCTAGCAGGTTGATGTGGCAACGGGACTCCTCAGGGTCCAGGAACCGGGCTCTGTGGTCCCCATGTGGGCGCCCCAGCCCATAAGAGAGGCATCGGTCATGAGGATGACCGTCAGCTCGGGGCAGACAAATGAGATCCCTTCCTGCAGACGACTTGGGACGGTCCACCATTGGAGAGCATCCCACATCTTCTGGGTGACAGTGACCACTTGGTCGAAAAGACCCTGACGCTGAGTCCACTGAGCGGACAGCTCCCACTGGAGGGGGCGCATGTGCAATCTGGCCCAACGGACCACTGAGGTGCACGCCGCCATGTAACCCAGAAGGCACAGGAAGTACCGGGCAGGGCACAAGTGCCCAACCAGAAATGACTGGGCAAAGGAGGAAAGAACCTCCACCCTGTCCGCCGGGAACCGAGCTCTGGCTTGACGAGAGTCAAGCTCTGCCTCGATAAAGCCCATCACCTGAGAGGGCACGAGTTCCGACTTGGCCTCGTTGATCAGGAGGCCTAATTGGGAGCAGGTTTGGAGGGCCAGGTCCCTGGACCTCTCCACCTCCTGCAGGGAGGAACCCGCCAGGAGCCAGTCGTCTAGGTAGGGGTATATCCGAACCCCTTGGCACCGTAAATGGGCTGCCACCACTGCAATGCATTTGGTGAAGACCCGAGGGGCCGACAGGCCGAACGGCATGGCTCAGAACTCGTACAGGGTCCCTTCCACCCTGAAGCGGAGGAACCGCTGGTGGGATGGACGGAATGGGATGTGAAAGAACGCGTCCTGTAGATCCAGTGAACAGAACCATATGTTTCGCTCCAGAGATGGTATGATCTGGTTCAGAGTTACCATCCGGAAGGTGCGAGACCCGAGATATTAATTCAGGTCGTGGAGATCTAGGATGGGGCGCCAACCCCCCCCCCCGTCCACTTGGGCACCAGGAAGTACCTAGACACGAAGCCTGGGTCTGTAGGAGGATCCGGCACTGCAGCTACCGCCTCCTTTCGGAGGAGCTGAGCAATGTCGTCCCGAAGGGCAGACTGAGCGCCAAATGAGATCCTTTCCTCCCGTGGGGCAGGGCTCGGTAAGGAGGGTACTGTTCGAACCCTAGAGACAGTCCCCGATCAACCACTTCCAGGACCCAACGGTCCAAAGTGATACTGGACCAGGTGGAAAGAAAGTGGTGGAGCCAGCCCCCCACGGGAGGACCCAGAACTGGCGTGACGGGAGTAGAGGTGGCCACCCCCGACCCGTCACTGTGCAGGCTTAGAGGAGGAGGAGGAGGCTCCTGGACCGGCACCTCGGCCACCTTTGCAAGGCTGTTGGGGACCCTGCTTGGGCCTAGAGTGCCAAGTTTGAGCCTGCTGTTGTTTCTGACCTCCCTGGAAGGGGGGCTGTCTAACCGCAGGAGAAGAGTGCCGAAAAGGCTTCTTCTTGCGCTTCTGCTGGTTCTTGCCCGAAGAACCCTTTGCAGAAGTGGCATCCAAGATGGCACTGGATTGCTCTATGCGCTGGAGGTGACCTGCCACTCCCGGACCGAAGAGGACGGTGCCAAGGAAGGGCATGTTAGCTAGCTTGTGCTGAGTATCCACCGGAAAGGAGGATAATGTCAGCCAGGCCCTGCGGTGAGTGGCCACTGTGGCTGCTAGTGAACGGGTACAGGAATCTCCAATGTCCAAAGCCGTCTGGAGCTGCTGTTTTGTAACAGCATGGCCCTGGTCACAGACTTGCTTGACCGTGGTTTGCATGTCCGCTGGGAAATGAGGGAGGACTTCATCTAGCGACCCCAAGAGGGTGTGAGAGAAGTGTGCCATGATCACTGCCGAGCTGGCCTGACAAAGGCCCAAGGATGAGGCTGCATATACCTTCCGGGCAGTATGGTCCATATTTTTGAACTCCTTGTCCGGAGGGCGGTCAGTATCTGCTGAGCTACCTGTGCGCCTTAATACTGAGGCAGTCACAAGGCTCTCGGCCGAGGGATGCTCAGTGAAGCCCGCCAAGGATCCCATGGGTACCATGTACTTGTGAGTCATGCGGGCAGACTGAGCCGGCAAGAGGCAGGGTGCTGCCATAGCTCAAGGGCCGGGCCAACGATGGCTTCGGCCACGGGAAGGCCTCCTCCGTCGGGGTATCCCCCCTCTTAAGGATACCCGTGAGAGGATATTCCGCCTTCTTTTGGATAGGCTGCAAGGGCATACCGGTAGACTCAGAAATAAGTTGAAGGATGCCCTGGAAAGAGGAAGGTCCTTCCTCCAGGCCTGTCACTGACAACTCATCATCAGGGTGTGAGTGAAGACCAGTGGTATAGAGTCCGAGGAGTCGGGATACAGAGGTCTCCCGCCTATGTCCCCTTCAATATGCTGAGGGCGATCAGGGACAACAGTGATGGACAGAAGTATGGGGCAGGCCCGTATCTGTCCGATCCTCCTCAGAGGGAGCCCGTCCCTGCGGCTGCTTAGGCGGTGGTTCCACCAAAACTGGTAGGGAGAACGGAACAGGCCGAACAGGGATGCGTGCGGGTCCTACCGGAGGGAGAACCGGAATCCTCGGTACTGGAGGAATCGGTGTCGGCCTAAGAGGCTAAGGCCAAGTAATGGCCGGTGTAGACAGAGGAACCGGCTTTTGACCGGTCAGAATTAGCTATTGCCATGAGGTCCTCATAACGTCAACGGGTTGGCTGCCCCGTCCGAGGAGGAGGATCGGTGGCGCTGCTTCTGGGAGTGTTTGTGACCCTTTCGGGTTTTTTCAACCGACGGGTCCTGGTCCTGATAGAGGCCAACGGTGTCGGGCTCTGTCGATCTGGAGAGGCCGGATTCGGTGAAAACCGAGGTTCCGGCTCCTGTCCCTCGATCGGGATACCCAAAGGACGGGTCTCCTCGTTGGGGAAAGAAAGGATGGGTGTCCTCTCCAAGGAGTCATCGACCAGGCTCGGCGACAACGGCTCGATAGAAATCTCGGCCGGTTCTGCCATATCCTCGGCCTGACGGAAGGTCCGAGAAGCCGACAGTCGAGGAAGTGATCTCGACTGAGGCTGAGACCACCAGGTCCTGAGAGTCGGACCGCTCTCGGTCCCAGGAACATCTTCTTCGAACAGAAGATGATTTAGGGTCCTTGTCTCTTTTCTTAGGGCGGGAGGAGTGCAAGCCCGAGGGCGCCTCACCCTTGGTAGGGACAGACTGGCACAGTTCCTGAATGGACCCAGTAAAGGTGGAGCCCAGGTTAAGCGGCACTAAAACTTCGACTAGTCAAGCTTGAGCAGCTTTCCTCTTCTCGAAGCCATCTGGTCGAGCTGCTCGGCGGATCCCACGGCCGCAGAAACCACCCACCTGGCCTCCTTCGATTTCACCAGTGGATTGCGAAGCTCCGGTCTCCCTAGCTGTAGGTGCGTCTTGCAGTCGTCCAGGACGTTGGGATGGAAGGCCAGACAGATGGTGCAAGCAGTGGTGTCATGCATGACACCCAAGCAATAAACGCACGAGAGGTGGAGATCGGTGCAAGACATTTTCTGTCCACAAGGACACCGTCGAAACCCGGGGGACGACTTGTCCTCCATGTCCGATGCACTCGGATCGGAATCGTAAACTCTTACGAGTTTCAAAGAAAGCAAATGCGGAGAAAACCATCGATTAGAATCTAGTGCCTGCGGTACTTGTAGAAGTAGCATGAGGGGACCTGAATCTTCCAGCGGAAAGGAAAATCTGGCGCCATGGGGCAGAGCCGAGGTATATACCACCTGGGTGGGTGGGAGGAGCCAGCTTGAAGACTTCCAGCAAGATTTAAAGGGGAAAGGGACATGCCAAAGAGTCTGGATGAACAACATATCCACGCTCCTAGAACAAAGATTACTAAGGTGAGTAATTTTTTCTTCTAACCCCAGGAATTCTTCAATATTCCTAACTCTTGCAGACTATGAAGCAGTACCTTTGGAGGTGGGCACAGAACCTACTTTGGAAAAAACCTGCAGAACTGCTGTGCCAAACATGGCATCACTCATGGACTGAGGCCCAGGCAGTAGTGCTTTGTAAAAGTGTGAACTGTTCTCCAAGTAACTGCTTTGCAGATGTCTAGTAATGGAACGTCCCTTGCAGCTGCTATAGTAGCAGCTGTGCCCCTTGTAGAATGAGCCCTGAGCCCTACTGGGGGCTCTCTTCCTGCTTTTGAATAACAGAATCGGCTGCATTGGACTATCTGAGAGATGGTCCTTTTGTATGCTGTTTCCCTTTTCCCACATCCCCATGTGTCAGAACAGCAGCTGTCTGTCCCGCCTATGGCTTTTAGTGCAAGTCATGCAGTAGCTCAAAGCCCTCTTGCTATCAAGGCTACGAAGTCTGCATTCCCCTGAGCTGGAAGAAAAAATTACTCAACGCAGTAATGTTGTTTCTTCTAATGGAGTCTTGCTGTATTCAGACTTAATGCAGTTAGCCCCAGCACCTGAACTGCCCCAGAGAGCAAGGAGTTAACTCTATGCTGAAACATAGAACGTTGAGCTCGAGCTCGGTTTTCAAACCTCTGTCTGTGGTACTTCCCAGTGTAACCGTCAGATTCTTACGAACAACTAACTGAGTAAAATATAGGGAAATTGTTTGAATGTAAGCCAAAGGGCAACAATTTGGGCCCAGAAGACTCAAGTCAAGAACCCAAGAAGAAAAAAGGTAGTGACAACACTAAAAACATTTATAACACAAGAAAGAACTCAAAATAACTAACCCACCCAAGAGGGAGGGTACAAGGTACACCCAAGTTGCAACACTGTACCTGCCAGCCCACTTTCCAAAAACTAGGTTCTGAGAAGGGAGGCAGGGGGGAGGTCAGAATACAATAAGACTCCATTAGAAGAAACAACATTACTATGGTAATTTTTTCTTCGAAAGACATGAAGTCTTGCTGTATTCTGACTTAATGCAGACTACCAAGCAGTTCCCTATGGAGGAGAGAATGTAGAACCTACTTTGGGAACAAACTCTGCAGTACTGCTGTGCCAAACCCAGCATCACTCCTAACCTGGCTAACCAGAGAGTAATGCTTGGTAAATGTGTGTACTGTTTTCCAGGTGGCTGCTTTACAGATCTCTAACAAGGGTATATATCTGGCCACAGCCAGAGAAGCAGCTGTACCCCTAGTCGAGTGAGCCCTCAGGCCTGAGGGGGGGTGCTTTACCCAATTTATCATAGCAGAATTGTATGCAAGAGACAATCCACCTGGCAATAGTTCTTTTAGTGGCAGACCTATCTTTTCCCACCTCACCATAGGTGAGAAACAGTTGAAGACAGTCATTCCTGTGAGCCTTAGTGTGCTCCATGTAGTAGCTAAGAGCTCTTTTAACATCCAAACTGTGTAACCTTCTTTCCCCTGAAGAAGAATGGTCAGTGAAAAACACAATGAGAGACATGGACTGGTTCAGATGAAAATCTGACACCACTTTGGGCAAGAACCTCCTATTGGTTCTTAGGACCACTTTATCCCTACGGAAGGATATGAAGTCAGGTTCAACTGACAAGGCCTATAACTCACTAATCCGCCTGGCAGAAGTAATGGCTACCAGGAACACAGTTTTCCAGGTCAAGTACTTCAGCTCGGCCGAAGCCATAGGTTCAAAGGGGGCTGCATGAGTCGTGCAAATGTGAATCAAAGTGTAGACCGGAACCTCTTTAAAGATCCCAGATGATGTAACCCTACATATACGCAGCACCAAATGTTTATATCCTCTATCAGTGTTTTAAGTTTACTACCATGCCATATGTTTCAAGACTGTACTATTGCCTAATGTATAACAGTTGTACCAAATGTTTTAAGTTTGTGATCCTCAGTGTACTGTAAGTTCTTATTGACGTGGAGCCTTTGCAAAGGAGTCTATGACTCAAAGGATTGTAATTCCGATATCTTTCAAATAAATAAATAAATAAATAAATAAATAAATGCAGACATTGAGATCCCAAGCAGGAGTCGGTTCTCTAAATGGAGGGTTTATGTGAACCAGACCTTTGAAAAACGTTTTAAAAACATGATGAGAGGCCGGGGAAGAGCCTTCCCTGCTGAAAGGAAAGCAGAAACTGCTGCTAGGTGAACCTTCAGGGTTGCAGGCCTAAGGCCTAGACCATTGAGGTGAATCAGATAATCTAAGGCTGCAGAGATGCCTGCAGAATCAGGCACAATGCCTTTCTGAGAACACCAAATGCTAAACCTCTTCCATTTGGAGTTATAAGTCTTTCTAGTAGAAGGTTTCCTGGAAACCTTTTAAGATATCCAGAACTGCCTGAGAAAGATGCAGGCCTGCGTATTCTAACTCTTCAAGAGCCAGGCCTTGAGAATGAGAGACTGGAGATTGGGATACCAGATCCTCCCCTGAGAGGAGGACAGAAGATTGTGTCTCCTGGGAAGGGAAAGGGGACATGACACTGTCAGGGACAGCAGCAGAGGATACCAAAGCTGTCTGGCCCAGTCTGGAGCCACTAGTATCACTGTGCACTGTTGAGTTCTGATTTTGATCAGGACTCTGAGCAGCAGAGGGAATGGAGGGAAGGCATAGAGGAACCTGCCCTTCCAATCCAAAAATCAGAGCATCCCGGGGCATAGTACCCAGAAGTGGAGGTCTGCAACAGAACAGAGGGAGTTGGTGATTGTCCGCGGCTGCAAAGAGATTTCTGGAGTGCCCCACTTGGAGAAGATGACCTGCAGGATGAGAGGATCCAGGGACCATTCGTAATGCCCCTGGGATATTCTGATCAGAGCATCTGCCAGTACATTGTTCTTCCCTGGAAGGTGAACTGCTACTAGGGAAGTCTGAAGAGAATAGGCCAGAGACCACAGTTTCATGGCTTCTGTGCACAAGGCCGTGGACAGAGTTCCTCCTTGTTTGTTGATATACCGCATTGTGGGTCATGTTGTCTGTTCTGACTTGGACCACCTTGCCCTTGACCAAATCCGAGAAGCACTGAAGGGCCAGGAACACTGCCCTGAGTTCCAGAAGGTTGATATGAAGGAGAGACTCCTGTGGAGACCAGACCCCTTGAGCTGTCAGGTCTCCCAGGTGGGCTCCCCAACCTAGGAGAGAAGCACCTATAGTCAGAACTACTGAGGGAGATTGAGGAAGGAATGGGACTCCTTGTCTGAGGTTGTCCAGATCCAGCCACCACTGGAGAGCTTGGACCAGAGTATGAGTCACTGGAATCAGTTTGGCAAGAGAATCCTTTTTCTGAGACCAAAAAGACCCTAGGTGAAACTGAATGTCCCTCATCTGAAATCTTGCTCCCTGTACCACTGCAGTGGAAGCTTCCACGTGGCCCAGGAGTTGGAGGAACTGTCTTGCTGGACGAGAGACCAGAGGTCGAAAAGATGAAGCAAGATCTACTAGGGCCTTCACCCTTGCCAGGGGAAGGAAAGCTTTTGCTTGGGTAGAGTCCAGTTCTATTTCTATAAAGGTAAGAAGCTGAACTGGTTTGAGGACAGACTTTGGAAGATTGAGAAGAAACCCCAGGGAACTGAGCAGGTCCTGGGTGGTTTGCAGAGCTGACCTGACCTGTTGAGATGACTGGCCTACAATGAGCCAGTTGTCCAGATATGGGAAGATGGTGATAGCCTGTCTTCTGAGGTGAGCCACCACTACTGCAAAGCACTTTGTGAACACCCTTGGAGCTGATGTTAGGCCGAATGGCATGGCTCTGAATTGGTAATGACCTGAAGGCAACTCGAACCTGAGGTATTTTCTGTGGGAGTACCTGAAAGGAATATGGAAGTAGGCATCCTTGAGGTCCAGGGATGCTAGCCAATCTCTAGGCCTTAGCGAGGGGAGGATAATTCCCAGAGTTACCATTTTGAATTTGGGTTCTGAAATGTGTTTGTTCAAATACCTTAGGTCTAGGATGGGTCGCCCCTCCCGTTTTCTTTGGGGTAAGGAAGTACCTGGAGTACAGTCCTTTTCCCTTGTGCTGAATAGGAACCTTCTCTATAGCTCTGAGAGCTAGAAGAGCAGAAACCTCTGCCTCTACGGCAAGGGTTTCTGAGACTGATGCAGGTGGAAAAGACTTGGCACCTTTTTTGGAAACTTTTTGAAGCTGAGGGCCAGTGCCTGGTTTACTACAGTACTTCCAGGACCCACTTGTCTGAGGTCACAGACTTCCAGGCCTGGAAGTAGTAAGCCAGCCTACCTCCTTCTGGGATTGGGAAGTGGACCTGGGCTGACACATCAGGGTGTCTGCTTGGCAGGAGCCTTAAACTGGGAGGAGGAGGGAGCAGCCCTGCTCATCCCCCTCCTGCCCCTCCCTCTGAAGAACCCCCTCTGTGGGAAGGGAGAGGAGGCCTGGGCTTGGTAAAAAGGCCTACCCCTGCCCCTAGACTGCTGTTTCTGTGGAGTGGCTTGCCTTTCCTTGGCCTGTGCACTCCTGTAAGTGGTCCTGTATTCATCCATTTTCTTCATGTAAGCCTCTGTCTGCTCCCCAAACAGAGAGTTGCCCACTACAGGAAAATCCATAGCCTTAGTCTGCGTATCCTGTGAGAGGCTAGTACATCTGAGCCAAGCATGTCTTCTGAGAGACAGAGATGTAGCCATGACTCTAGATGCCACATTATTGGAGTCCACAGCAGCATGAAATTGTACATTCAATTCTTGATCTTTCCCTTGGTTCGATGTCTGACTCAGTACTGCCCCAATACCCACGTCTGAGGCGTAAGTCTGAACTATAAAGGGTTTGCTATAGTCAGGACTTGTCAATACAGGAGCACTGCACAGGGCCTCCTTCAGTCTGGTAAAGGCTTCCTCACAGGCTGGTCCCCAAGTAATATTCTTTGGCATCCTTTTCTTTACTAGGTCAGATAGGGGAGCAGCCAAGGCACTGTAATTAGGTACAAATTTCCTATAGTATCCTGCTGTCCCTAGAAAACTCCTGACCTGATTCTGCGTTTCTGGTTTGGGCCATGGCTGAATCACTATTTTTATCTGGTTAGGACGGAGCTGTCCCCGGCTTACCACATACCCAAGGTATGCCACTTCTCCCATGCCCACCTGGCACTTCTCAGCTTTGACAGTGAGCCCGGCCCTCTGTATCCTGCCCAGCACTTCCCTAAGGTGGGACAGGCATTCCTCCCAGCTGGCACTAAAGATGGCAATGTCATCCAGGTACGCCACGGCGTACTCCTCAGCACCATTTAACACCTGGTTCACCAACCTTTGGAAAGTGGCTGGGGCGTTTTTCATTCGGAAAGGCATTACTTTAAATTCAAATAAGCCTATCGGAGTCATGAAGGCCAACCTCTCCCTAGCTCGCTCTGTTAACTCTACCTGCCAATACCCCTTGGTCCGGTCAATAGTCGTAGGGTAGGTCGCCCCTCCCAACTTGTCCAGGAGTTCATCCATCCGGGGCATCGGGTGGGCATCTGACTTCGTGACTGCATTCAGTCCACGTCAGTCCACACAGAAACAAATAGAGCCATCTGGCTTGGGCACAAGGACTATGGGTGAGGCCCAAGGGCTGTGGGATCTCTGGATTACCCCTAAATCCAGCATCTTCGCCACTTTCCTCCTAATGTCCTTTTGGACAGCTTCTGACACCTGATATGCTGTCCGCCGTATGGGTGTCTGTGTCCCTGTCTCCACATCGTGCGTCACTAAGGGGGTTAGTCCAGGCTTGGCTCTAAACAGGGGGCCAAAGTCTGCTAAAACCTCCCTTACTTCCTGGATCTTGTCCGGGGCCAGCTGGGGAGACAATTTTTACTGCCTCCACAGAGGACTCCCGCTTGCTTTCTTCCAGCAAGTCCAGAAGGGGGTCTCCTTCCTCCGTCCCCTCCCCAGGACTACACACTGCAAACACCATGTCAGCCCTATTAGCATATGGCTTCATCATGTTGACATGGTACATTCTTTCCGTCTGTCTTCTGTCAGGCAACTCTATAATATAGTTCACGTCATTTACCTTCCTAACTACTTTATACGGTCCTGCCCACTCAGCCTGCAGCTTGTCTTTCAGGACTGGAATAAGGACCATGACTTCCCGACCCACCATGTACGAGCGAGCTCTGGCTCTGCGGTCGTACCACACTTTGTTTTTGTTGGGCAGCTGCCAGGTTGTTCTGGTCTGTCCCCATAAGCTTCTTCAACCTTTCCCTAAACCTATGGACGCAATACACTATGGGAGTTCCCTGTGTGGCATGCTTGCCATCCCAGTCCTCCCGGATCAAGTCTAAGGGCCCACGGACCCAGCGACCACATAAGAGCTCGAAGGGGGAAAATCCTGTCGACTCTTGGGGCACCTCCCTGCATGCAAACAGGTGGGAAAGGTATTTCTCCAAGTCCCTCCCATGCTGTTCAGCAAATGACTGGAGCATTGACTTCAAGGTACTATTAAACCTTTCCACAAGCCCATTGGCTTGTGGGTGATACGGTCTTGTGCATCTCTGCACCACCCCACACTTCTCCCACAAACATTTCATCAGGTCAGACATGAAGGAACTCCCTCGATCAGTGATAACCTCCTGCGGAAACCCAACACGGGAAAAAAACCCATGTAAGGCATCTGACACTTTGTCTGTCCTCAGTGAGGATAGGGCAACTGCCTCCGGGTACCAGGTGGCATAATCCACCACAGTCAGGATGAGTCTTTTCCCTGAGGAGTTGAGGGTATTTAATGGCTCCTCCACTATGGGTAATGGAATCAGGGAGACTTGGGTTTTCTTGCCCACCTTCCCTGTTTCTTGGCACTGGTGACAAGGCCTGCAATACTCCTTCACCGGCTGGGTGAAGTTGGGCCAGTAGAAATTCTGGGCTAACCACTGCGTAGTGCGCGCGATTCCCAGATGACCAGACAAATGAATAACATGTGCAATCTTGAGCAACTGCTCACGATACCCTTGGGGAACGATAAGCTGCCTGCCTAGCACTCCTCCCTCTGTCTGCACAGCCCAAGTATACATCAGTCCATTTTCCCAATAAACCTTATGTTTACCGTCTCCTCCTTGTGCTTTGTCAGTCTCTGCCCAAGCCCTCAGCTTCTCTACACTAGTGTCACTTTTCTGAGCAGCTGTAAACTCCTTACCTATTCCCAAGGTATGGGACAGGTCCCCTTCAGTCTCTAAACTAGGGTCCCTAGCACTAGCGTCAGGGCACTCAGGATCACTGTCATCCCTAACCCTCTGACAATGGGTCACCCCTCCATCTTCAGAGTAACCCTCTGTAGCTGTGTGGTTAACTGCTACTGGGGAAATTTCTACTCCATTTTCATTAGTCTCCATATCAGGAGACACAGACTGGGGAACCAGCCTCCCAGTGGTTTCCACAATGGCTTCTGTGAGGTTCAGGGAACTACAATTTTCCCTTGCCGCTTGGCTACGGGTAACTGCACACACCATCCCGTGTCGGAGATTGTTGCCAAGGATGACGTCCACTGCTAAAGTTTTGGCTACAGCCACCTGTTGCACAGTTCCCCCCCGTTTCACCCCAGTCTAGAAGAACGCTAGCAAGGGGCAATGTTTTCTCCCCACCAGTTAAGTCCTGTACAGTGACGTATTTATTGGGTATAAGCTGATCAGGCTCTACTAGATCTTCTTTTACCAATGTCAGGGATACCCCTGTGTCCCTTAACCCTTGCGTCTGTACAACATTCACCATGACTGGTGCATGTGTTCCCTCATGTTCACAGGCATGCTTCCAGGGACACACAAACAACCAACTTCTTTCCTAGCCCCCCTGTTGCGTATTGCTCACCCGTTTGGGACACTGTCTGGCAATATGCCCAGTTTCTTTACAACCAACATTCATTTCTTTTCTCAGAGAAATCTCTTCTCTGAAACCTGGGGCTAACTGGTTTTGGTGGAGGCAGTGAGGGTTTTAGCTGCCCTGAAGGTGCGCTTTTCCTTTTCTGCGCTGCCACGCCCACCCCATTCGCTCTCAGAACAGGTCTGCTCTTGGCATAGCAGTCCGAGAGTTCAGCAGCCTCTTGCACTGTTTTGGGATCTCAGTCCTCCAGCAAGGTTTTCAGCTCGGCTGGGCATGCCCAGAAAAACTGTTCCAACAGAATCACATTTTCAATTTTATCTACAGAGTTTGCTTCAATCCCTTCCCACCAACGTTTTAAAAACTGACATTGTTTCGTGGCTAGCTTCCTGTAGCTCATATCAGGGCTTCTCCTGAGCTTATGTAATTTAGCTCTGTATTCGCCAGCAGTTAATTTTTTTTTTTTTTTTTTTTTTTAAACAGTGCAGCTTTAAGTTTGCTGTAATCATTAATGTCCTCATTGTCCATTTGACCCAATGCATCCCGAGCTTTCCCGGTAAGTAGCGGGACTAGCTGGAAGCTCCAGGACTCTCTAGGAATTTTAGCCTGAATACAAACTTTTTCAAAGGAATTTAAAAAGGCATCCATATCCTCACCCTTTAAATTAGGCTATCAATTTGGAATTCAATTTGTAACCCAGTCCTGTAGTTCCAGTTAAACCCAAGCCACTTACCTGCTCTGGTGCTGGTGGCTGGAGTCGTAGCACCTCCAGTTCATGTCGCCTCTGGCACTCATGCTCTTCATGGTCCGCCTCTCGCTGTTCATGGTCCCACTTCTCCTCTGCAGCTCGCTGTTCTCGCTCCCTCTTCTCCTCTGCAGCTCGCTGTTCTCGCTCCCTCTTCTCCTCTGCAGCTCCAGCTCCATTCTGTGCAACTCAATCTGCAGCCTTTGTACTTCTGGCTCCAAAATGCTGGTGACCTTCCCCTGCTGCTGTGGCCCTTCGCTGGCACTGTCCCTGCTGCCCTACTCATCAGATCTGGACACTGCACTGGTTGCTAGCCCTTCCACACTCAAGGATCGGACCCTTACAGTCACGGTCTGTGACTCGATGCTCTGGGTATCTGCTACCATCAGGGCATCCACGAGGCTCTGCTTGGTGGCTTTCACCTCGTACAGGACTCCTCTGTCCCTGCACAACTGCTTTAAGTAATCTACAGTGTGCCTGCTGTAGTTGTAAGCCATCTTCTTCCCTAACTATGGCTACTCTAACTTGCACTTTAGAAAAAAAAATAAAACAGGTAGGAACTTGACCGTAAGCCAAATGATAGTTCTGTTTCCTTTTATAAAAAAAAAAATAAAAAATCACTGCCTTGTTTTGCAAGTGAGCTAACCAGTATTAAGCTGACACACTGAACAATAAAAGCTTGTAATACCAAAATTATGCACATCACTGCCAACCAATCTGAAAATTATCAGCACCACTGCCACCAATCAGGAAATTATCAGCACTGCTGCTACCAATCTGTCACAACCCCACTCAGCAGGTTAGACCCTCTGCTCCCACAGTGCCAACCCCCGAGCGCAGTATTGTGAACAGGGTAACAGAACAGGGTAACCCTCCTGTCTGTTTTGTGGGTCCGAATCACCTTTGGTCTCAAGTTCTGGAGGAATTAAATCTGTGAACCTCTTGCTAGCGTACCCAACTGTACAGGCTCAGATAATTCTGCTCTTCGGGGAATGCCAGATATCTTTCGCCTACGGGCACCTAACCAGGTATACAAAATGAACCCTTGAAAACTCTATGAAAGACCTTAGTTAAATTCTTACCTTTTCCCAGTTTGGTATACCATTAAGCTTATGAACAGTGTTGTCAAAATCTTAATCATCCATGCATCACAGGCAAAAAGTAAGGACTTGGAAGACACAGGCAGTCTCTTTAAAATAAGAGGTTTTACTTAAAATAAATAAAATATGTAAAATGTAACCACATAACAAAATATCACAAAACATACAATCACTTAAAAGAACAAGGTAAAATACAAACAAACTCCTACCACAATACACTTAGACTTGTCTATCTAATGTATACCTTCTTAAAGTGCTTTAGTTACCTGATGTTTCAAGAGAGTCAAAACAGGAATGTCTCTAAGTGGAAATACAGAATACAGTTAAACTGTCTCTAAACCTGCCCCTTCCATGGTGTCACCTAGCTTCTCCTTGTAAAATATAAAAATCAATACACACACAGGATGTCCCATCACTCAGGGGGTATATTACATAAGATGACATCAGCAAAAACTCGTTTCCCCATATGACCCTTTGATCTTGAGTCTGTCCTTTGATCTAGTGTGTTTTCCTGCTTTTTCAAAGACATCATAGAACTTTTTACAACTCTGCAGTTTTCTCACCTAGCTGTAACATAGTTTTTCAGCACCAGTTGAAATTAACTGCCCTTCCGGAGGACGTCATAAAATGGATATTTTAGTTCCTGGCTTCAAGCAACACAGATCCTAAACCAGGCTATAAAATGCGAGTTTTTGGAAGTTAATCACATTACAGAAATCTGCTGTTTAACATATTGTGTCCTTTGAACTGAAATGGGGGTTATCCCAGGAGCACAGGATGTCTCATGAGAGACACTCAATAACACATTTTTATATTACAAAATCATAGAGCAATCAAAGCCAGCTGTCCAAGTGTCACAATGACATCCATCACCAAAACATGGGCCACACAATACAATGACTGAGACCCATCAACACCAGGGTACAGGATATTTCATAGGGATAGAGCGACTGGGAAAGGAGGGGGGTGTCACTATATGTGAGAGAAGGACAGAAGTGTGTATGGGAGGAAGGGGAGAAGGGTAGTATGGAGTCACTATGGATGAAAATCCAGGATTCCAAGAATAGGACTCTCAGGATGGGAGTGGTGTACAGGCCGCCCTCTCAGACAGAGGAGTTAGACAGGAAACTAGCAGGACAGATCAGAGGAACCTGTGAGATGGGTAGTGTGGTGATCGTGCAGGACTTCAACATGCCAAGAGTGGATTGGAGTACCCCAACAACCAGGAATAGAAAGGCGCTCATACTGCTGGATGCCCTCCAGGATAGCTTCCTGAAGAAAACAGTCAGTGAACCAACCAGGTTTGGGAATACCCTTGACCTCATGATGGCAAATGGGGAGTTTGTGAGGGAACTGAGGGTGGAAGAACCACTGGCGGGGAATGACCACCACTCACTATGGTTAACACTGGATATGGGCAAGGAAGGAGTGGAATCCAGAACAAGGGTGCTGGACTTCAGGAGGGCCGATTCTGGGAAGATGGGGGAAGTGATAAAAGGATACCTGGCCAGAATTCAACCTGGTATGGGCACTAACTAGAGGTGGGAGCTCATAAAGCTGGGGATAGCGGAGGCAACCAGAACCTGCAGCAAGGCCCAGAGCAAGAAGGCTAGGGGAAAGAAACCTAGCTGGGTGAGCAAGGAGGTCATAGAAAAGGTAAGGAGGAAAAGAGCTGTGTTTAGGAGGTACAAAAAAACAGGCAGGGGGAGGACAAGGAGGAGTACCTGAAGGAATCGAAGGAGGTGACAAGGGCAATAAGGGCAGCCAAGGCATCTATAGAGCTCATGCTAGCGCAGGGCATTAAGAAGGGGAACAAGGACATCTTCAGGTACATCAGGGAGAAAAGGAGCTGTAAGGACCATATAGTAAGGATTAGGAAGGAGGGGGGTTGGGTGGAAGCAGGGGGTGATAAGGCAGAAGCGCTAAACGATTATTTCTGCTCGGTATTTACTAAGGAGAAGGGGGGAGTTATACCCGGGAGGGGACAGAAACAGAGGGGAAAGGGGTGATGGATGGGGAAACATAAAAACACAGACTTTGATGGCAGATGAGGACCGCTTGGCCCACCTAGTCTGCTCATTTCCTACCTACAGGATAAGCTGCAGATCCTAGTTAACCAACAGTCTATTTCTTCCTACCCCCAAGAATTGCCTTATGTCTGTCCCATGCATTCTTGAATTCTCCCACAGTTTTAGACCCTACAACCTCCTCAGGAAGGCTGTTCCATGCATCCATTACCCTCTCTGTGAAAAATACTTCTCACATTGCCCTGAACCCCCAATCTTTAAATTGTGTCCTCTTGTTCTTGCACATCTCTTTTCTGAAGATGCTACCCTCTTGGACTTCGTTGATTCCACTGAGGGTACTTAAAGTTTCCATCATGTCCCTCTCTCCTCCTTTCCTCAAGGGTACACATATTAAGCTCCTTTAGTCTCTCCTTATATGGCTTCTCTTGCAGACCCTGCACCATTTTAGTTGCCCTCCTCTGGACTGCCTCTATCCTGTCTATGTCCTTGCGGAGATGGGGTCTCCAGAACTGGATGCAGTACTCCAGATGGGGTCTCACCAACTGTCTGTACAGAGGGATAACAACTTCCTGTTTTCTGCTGGTGATGCCTCTCCCTATGCATCCCAGTATACCCCCAGCCCTTCCTACTGCTTTCTCACATTTTGCTAACCTTAAGTCTGATATGATTACCCCCAGGTCCCTTTCCTTTTTGTTGTTACTACCTCCCCCAATTGTGTAATCTTCCCTGGTTTGGTTCCCAGGTGCATTATTTTGCACTTTTGCATTGAACTTAGCTGCCATACTTCTGACCATTCCTCCAACCTTGCCAAGTCCCTTCTCATCCTTTCCACGCCTCCTTGTGTATCAACCCTGTTGCAGATCTTTGTGTCATCTGCAAAGAGGCAGGCTTTCCCTTCCAGTCCCTCTGCAATGTCACTTATAAAGACATTAAAAATGACTGGACTCAGCACTGAACCCTGCGGTACCCCACTAGTAACCCCTCTTTCTTCAGAGTGGACTCCATTTACAATTACCTTCTGTGTCCTGTTGTCCAGCAAATGTTTTACCCAGGCTATCACCCTGGGACCCACTCCCAGGCTGGTTAATTTGACTAGTAATCTTTTGTGTGGGACTGTGTCAAATGCCTTGCTAAAGTCTAGGTAGGCCATGTCCACAGCCCCTCCCTGGTCTACTACTTTGGTCACCCAGTCAAAGAAATCAATTACATTCGTCTGACATGACCTTCCCACTGTGAACCCATGCTGCCTTGGGTCCTGTGCCTCACTGGACTCTAGGTACTCAACAATTCTTTCCTTCACAAGTGATTCCATCACTTTCCCTACCACAAAGGTCAAACTGACAGGTCTGTAGTTTCCTGCCTCTGTCTTGGTCCCACTTTTGTGAAGGGGAATCACATCCGCCTTCCTCCAGTCCTCAGGTACCACACCATCCTCCCATGATGTTAAAAAGGGTAGTCAGTGGTTTCACTAGTTCTCCCCTTAATTATTTTAGAATTCTGGGGTGAATTCCATCAGGCCCCATTGCTTTGTACACCTTCAGTTTTAGGAGTTTTTGCAGAACCCTTTCTTCTGTGAAAGGACTGGGATCAACCCCCCTACCAAGAGTGCTTCTGTTAATTGGATTTGCACCTCCTCCTTTTGTGAATACTGAGCAGAAATATTCGCTCAGTATTCCTGCTTTTTCACTGTCCTCTGCCCACCCACTGCTCATTCTATTCAGCTTCACATCCCTCCCTTTGTCTTTCTATGCTCGCTGATGTACCTATAAAAGGTTTTATCCCCCTTCTTAACTGAGTTGGCTATCTCTTCCTCAGTTTGGGCCTTTGCTATTCTGACTTCCCTCCCTGTTTCCTTCTGCCTTAACTGGTACAGCTCTCTGTTCTGCTTCTTCTATGTTTCCTTATACTTCCTGAATGCTGTCTTTTTCTCCCTGACTTTCCCCACCACCTCTTTTGAGAACCATAGTGGCTTTTTCTTTCGTTTTGATTTGTTTATTTGCTTCACACAAAGGCTTGTTGCCTCTGTGATGGCAGTTTTGATGATTCCCCATTGTTGCTCCACTCCTCCTCCTAGCTGGTTTGCTAGTGCTTTTCTGTGGGCCCAAACATCTCTTAAATGCTCGATTCATTGTGAAACTTCAGATGTTTTTGTGAGGGGTCCTGCATGGCATCTGATAGGGACAGTCCCTCATGCTTGCAATGTTTATGCACTTATATATCCTCAGTGAACATTTGTCTTGCAACTTGGGATCACTTGGGACAGCATATGCGCCTATTTTGCTTTTTATTTAATACATGAAACTGCATTCTGATCTGTGACCAGTAGAGGGCAGCTGATCACTCACCACAAATAAGACACTACTGTTCAGACAGTATGTATGGTGGTAGTGATACCATATTGTAATGCAGCCACCTGTTGGTTAACAGTACAACCAGGGGTTCAGTTAATTTCTTTTCTGTGGAAGTCAAACTTCCACGAGTCAAAATCTGGAAGTCATTACAATTTTTTGGAAGTCAAAATACTTCCAAGAAAACTGACTTCCACAGTTAGGATCCTGGAAGGGCCAGTTTATGGATGTCAATACAATAAATTAGTGGTAAAATGCAATTTCTTTTAGAAAAATCCATAATTTCTGACTTCCATCCCTACAATTTTGGAAGTTATCTAATTTTTTTGTCTTACGCCTGGAAGTCAATGTCTTCCACCCCCTTTATTTTGGAAGTGTTTGCCTTATTTTTGGAATTCAAATACTCCAAAAATGGAGTTATCTGAACCCCTGAGTACAACACAGTTTTCATGCCATCTTCTAGCTGTAGTGTTACTGAATCTGAAAAAAATACATAATGCATAATTAAAGGAGATCTACGAGTATACGTGACACCTCGACTGCTGCACAGATTGGGGCTTCAGTACCCCGATTCCCCCGCAGGCACAGTATTAATCAAACAGTTTTCTTACCTTAATACTCCAGAAAGTGGTACAAAGCTCCGTACAAGCCTGCATTTTGCAGTTCCCATGGTGCCCACCTCCAGATCTTGCAGATAATCACGAAAGATAACGATGTGCCTTTGCCCCTTTCTATACTGTGCCCTTATGCACCATCTACCATGCCCACATTTATTTTTCAGACTTTGCCTATATGTTGTGTGTGTATGCCATGTATGCACGGGACATATAGGCAAAGTCTGTAAAAATAAAGCCGGGCGTGACAGATATAGAGATTATTACATTGTCGTACATAAGGGCACAGTTCAGGAAGGGCCAAAGGCACTTCATCATCTCACATGGTTATCAGTGAGATCTTGGGGATGGGCACTGTGGGAATTACAAAATGCCAGCTGGTACAGAGCTCTGTACCAGTTTTACGAGTACTAAGGTAAGAAAATGATTTGATTAATATGGTGCCTGCAGGGGGAATCGGGGTCCTGCAGCCCCAATCTGTGAAGCGGTCAGGGCTTCATGTATCCCCATAGTTCTCCTTTAACAGCATTTAAAATGTCAAAACATAATTAAAGGGACATTGTCCACTTAATTTTTTGGTGTTATTCAGGAAGGTGCCTGCACCCCCTCCTGCAGCAGTATATACATGGATCCGAACTACACTACAGAAGAGTCTGGCTCAAATGCAGTTCCAATTTTACTCCATTTTATTGAAAACTGTAACTCCATCAGTCCGATGGTGCTTGAGGATGCAGGTACCAAAGCGCACTCGCAGTTGTAAAATGCTGCCAAGTGCCTGGTAGGCTCATACATGGATGAGTTTGGTCCATTTTGATAAAGTTCAGCTAAAAACTGCTTGTGATAGCACAAAGTAAGCTGAACTTGACAAAGTATTTCATGAGTGCAGGACCAGGCCAAGACACTGGGCATGCGCATCAGCCTGCGCATGCCCAGTGTCACGGCTCAACTTTCAGACCACGATTTAAACAAGGTGTTTTTTTATTTTTGGGTCAGGGGCCCCCCCCATATGCGCACACCCCCCCCCCCATGCCCAGGCTTACCCCACTGTGCGGGGCTGCAGGGTGAGTGCCCGCTCCCCACGGTCCTTCGTAGCATGCCCTGGCCTACCCCTCAGGGTGGAGCCATGGGAGCGGGACTCCCCACCCCCAACCGGCAGATTCTGTTGGCTGCTGGGATGGTGGCAGAACGGGGCATCATGCTTGGGGGACGAAAAACTTTTGTGACTTGTGGCAGTATCTGGGGCCGGGGACATGCAATGATGCCCCGCAGCCGCCCTGCCCCCCACAGGTGAGGGCACTGGCACAGTGGATCCCCCCAGTCTCAGCGAGAGGTCCGTGGTGTGCCGGACACTCTACCCCGTCCCCTTCCCCCAGGAGAAGGAAAGCAATCTCTAGAATGCTCAATCCTTCTCCCCCCGGCCGGCCCTCTGATGTCCCGAGTCAGTTTCCAAACCCGGGTCATCTGCATCGCAGATGGACATCCTGCCTCTGCGCTGACGGGCTGGCAGGATTTAAACAAGACAAGAGTGGTGGGGGCTAAATCGGTGGAAGAATTCAAGAGGGCATGGGACAAGCATATGGAGCAGAGTATCGGGGAAGGGCAGGGGCTGGCAGGGAGGGAAGGTGTAGAGGGAAAAACAAAGGGCAGACTAGATGGGCTGGATGGTCTTTTTCTGCCGTCAAGCTTCTATCATTATATGGTTTTAAAAATGAAATACTTTGCTGAGCTCAGCTTGCTTTGTGCCATCGCAAGCAATGTTTAGCTTAACTGGGTCAAAACGGACCAAACTCATCCACTGATGAGCCTACCAGGCACTTGTTAGCATTTTACAACTGTGAGCATGCTTCGGTATCCCGCAGCCACAAACACCAACCAGCAGACTGACAGAGTTACAGTTTTCAATAAAATGGAGTAAAATTGGAAATACATTTGAGCAAGACACTTTCGGATCCATGTATATACTGCTGCCGGGAGTGCAGGCACCTTTCTGAACAACACCAAACAAATAAAAGTAGACAGTGGACAGTGTTCCTTTAAATAAGTGATTTTGGAATAATAAGATTTTTTTTTTTCCCTGTTGGTCAACTTTAAGTCTCCTGACCGAAAGAAAATACAGATGTTTTCAAGGCTCCTGTGCCTCACTGTGTGTTACGGGGAAGGGGGAAGAATGATGTCTGATCAAAATATTAAATCACTCACACACACGCTCCTATACATACTGCATGTTTTTGCATAAAAAGTTATAGTAACAAATGTAAAACAATACATTTAAAAAAGACGGGTGTCATATGCACTTGCCTTTTCTGGGTATGTCAATATTTTAGCAACATGAACTGGTACAGCTACTTCATCGATCCGGAGATTAGGGTCGGGGGAGATCACGGTCCTTCCGGAAAAATCCACACGTTTTCCAGATAGATTGCCTCTAAATCGACCTAGAGTCAAATTAAATAAATACAAATGAATAACCTTTAGCCAATATTTTTTTCTACAAATGGTGGGCAATGAAAGAAGGTGTACAAAATTCCAGGAAGCCCATATATTGATGCAACAATTTGTATGCACAAAAAAGCAACCAATGCATTAGTGGGACAGATATTCCCACCTCAGAAAGGAAACAAGAACCATGTGAGAAACTTTGCAACAGGAGGAGCACAGCAGGTTGAATTCCTTACCTACCTCAAAAATTTGGACACAGCAGGGGCACCTTCCCCTGGCCAAGAGCAAAGCAAGCGACTACCTGTGCAGCTATTGTCAATCACACCCCACCCCATGTCATCAATAAGGGATTCCAGGGCTCACACATAAACCTGGTCTCCCAGGTGACAGTGAGATGGGCTATTCACAATTCAATACATTTGCCTGCTGATAAAAACACAATGCCATTTAATTAGAATTTGGCTTTCAACTTATCAAATTTGGACCCCAGCTTCAAAAAAAAAAAAACAACTATAGAGTGGGTATCCAGTGCAGTAGCAAAAAAAACACTGGGGGTAGACACACTACAGTTAGGTGAGAGTCTTAAGCAAAGCAAGAACTATGCCACTGCAGTGTGGACTGTCACAGACCCCACTCAGTAGATCAGCCCTCTACTCCCAAAGTGCCAACCTCAGAGCGTAGAATTATGAACAGTTAACAGAACAAGGTAACCCTGTCTGTTTTGTGGGTTCGATTCACCTTTGTCCCAAGTTCTGGAGGGATTCAAACTGATAACCTCTTGTTAGCGTACCCAATTGTCAGGCTCAGATAATTCTGTCTTCGGGGGGCCAGATATCTTTGCCCACAGGCACCTAACCAGGTATTACAAAATGAACCCTTAGAACTCTATACAAGACCTACAGAACTCTTATCTGTTTCCCAGTTTGGTACCACAATAAGTTCATGCACAGTGTCAACTATAACCATCTAAGCTTCACTTATAGAAAAAAGAAGCTTCAGGGCACACCAGGCAGTTTCTGTTTTTAAAATATATCTTTACTTTAAAATAGGTAAAAAATAGGAAAACAGTAAATACAGAACACGATATCCCAACACATACAATCTTAAAAACAAAATAGGTTTAAAAGTGCAAATTCCTACAACCCATACACTCAGACTGGTCTTATCTAATGTTTCCTTACTTCTTAATCTTTCAGTGCTTTGATGTTCCTCTCTGTCAGAAAATGAATGTCTCTATGTAAGGTCTGCTCAGTCTACTTAAAAGCAGTCTTGAGCCGGCCTTCTCTCTGAGGTCACCTAACTCCGCCTTGGTGTATTAAAATTTGTATTTTATAACACAGGATGTCCTAATAAGATATTTAACAAAAATAGGTGACGTGAATCTCCTCTCTTCATGTGACTTCCCCCAACCCAGTCTGTGATCTGCTTCACACAGACATCAAAGTCTCTTTGATGTAATTCACTGCATACCCCAAGCAAATGCTTCTTTCCTCATAACACCTAGTGCAAATCAAATCATTTCCCTGAGGGCGTCATAAATGGATATTTTAATTTCGAGCTTCAAAGCAGATTGACAAAGTAATTGCATCTCAGATATCTGTAGTTTAACCTACGTCCTGTCCTTTGAACTTATACCGGGGGGAGGGGGTTTGACGTGTCAATTTCAGCAAGACAGTAGCTTCTCGTGACGGACACGCCCATACATATTTTATACTGCAGAAAAAATATATTGTCATCAGAACCAGCTGTCCACATGCCACATGGACTAAAAAACAAATTAAGACAGCAAGATTTAGAATCCTCCCCCTGCACCAACCTTGTTTGCCCTTTAACCTCTGCACAAAGCCTCTGGTCCACTTCTTGGGTGCCATATTCAGTGGAATGCCAGAGAGTTCACTGTTGATATAGAGAGCACACTGTAGCTGCAGGAAATCCCAGTCTTCCATTATCATCTGTGTTTTTGCTCCTGACATTCGATGCTGCAGGAAGATAGGAGCAAAATGTTACTGACTGGACGCAATACAAACCCTGCGTTACTGACTGGATGCAATACAAACCCTGCATTACTGACTGGATGCAATACAAACCCTACATTACTGATACATATATTAACACCCTTCTCGTCTATAGATAAACAAGATGTTCCGAGATGCTTCTTGGTAAATCAACAGTGTTATCTCGGGATATCTGTGTTCGAGAACTGCGAAGCTGAGCAATTCTGGAACACAAATTATGTCTCAAGATGACACTCTTGATAAACCAAGGGATATCTCAAGACATCCTAGTTGGCTTTTATTAAGCATTTTTCAAACATATATTAAAACATACCTGCCACATTTCATCATAGAACATCTATCTGGAAGTGATGTGCAGTATTCCCTAAGCGTGGCCATAATTGTCTCAAGCCGTCAGAAACCGGAATGTAAGGAGAAAAAAAGCCCTAGAGGTACTGAAAACCACCACTGATCATAGAATTGAGCAATTCAGTAATGTGATCCGGATCCAGTGTGGATCAAGTAAATAAAATGGGTCGTCAGTAGGACTAGAGTAACATCTTTTTTATAAAGTCATATTTGCACTGTGAGCAATCGCAGATTTTCACTCATTTGAAACCTGCTGGCGGTATGTATTTTTTAGCACCCACATTTAGAAAGGAAAAAAATGTTAATATGAAAGTGTGAAGCAGCAGAAAACATGTTTAAGTTATTTTAGCTTTGGGATCCTCTGTACACTGCAACTCATTTTTCTGCCGTCAGATATAAACTCCCCCTTTAAATACCTAAATAAAAAAGTGGGATGCAGAATGCTACTGCATTCTCAGGCTCTAGCGCGTGAAGACCTCTTAGCTGTATAAAAGGTCTTCATGCACTGCAGCTTCTCCCATTCATTTGGATGGAGTAAACAAAAATGCTTTATGATCTTTCTATATATGCCTCAGTTTTTACCCCATTTTCCATCTCCCTGATCTTTAAAACTAGCTCTGTATGTAGCCCCCATATTGGGTCATTCTTGGATCGCCAACTAGTGACATCTGCTGAAATCAGCGAGTGGCTCCTTATGGAAGCAGCAAGTTATGCACATAATGGGATCAGAGTCAGGGCTACATACAGATTGCAACCGAAGATGTCATTGACTGGAACAGCTAAACAGACGTAATAGGGGAACTGGATTTGGAGATGATGGAGACAGAAAACCCAAAAAGATTTACTGTATACAGAAAGAACAGGGGGGTGAGTATATATGACTGGTGAAAATCTGACCCCAGAAGCAACCCAAGGAAAACTGACTTTTAGCCAGGTCCTGATCTAAGCCAACCTTCTCCACCACCATGTTCCACATGTCTACATGTTCATCTCTCACACCCCTCCATCTCCACCACCAAATGCAAGATGTATACTGAGCAGATACAGGAACTAGTGAAGAATCTCTCTGATGTTGCTTGTGCTGCATTATGTTAGTTTGGTTTCATTTGCTTAACATAACAGTACTGGCAAAATGGAACCTATCAATCCAGTGATTATATATACAGTATAATACACATTTCATATGAATTGTACAGTACCATTTCTACTTTATATTGTTGGTTTTATGGTTGTTTCTTTTATATACTATGAGTACTTGGCACTGTGCAGGCACTCTGAATACTGGAGGGGCGCCTTATTACAAATCAATTTATTACTACAGGTCTGCGGTGGCACAGTAGGCAAGGAAAACTCGACAGACTAGCTGGGCCAAGAGGTCCTTATCTGCTAACAACTTCAAATTTTCTGTGTACTACTACAGACCTATGCAACACTGCAATGCATGTGCAGTAAACATCTTTTTTACAATAAACAGGGTTTCAGAGGGGTGTCACTGTAGAGTAAAATGCAGCTCAGGCTGCAGGGGGCTCGACAACGACAGCCCAATGGTCAGGCAGGCTGATCATAACGCTGTTCTGCTGGTTGATGGGCAGAAACTTCATGTAATTGAAAGGAGGCAGTCATACCTATAAACTGCTGCGGTCTCCATTCGTCTACATGACATCGCCCAGCAGCCACCTAAGTGGCATCATTAGCAGCCTGCTCCTCACCACCCCCATCTTAATGTATTTCCCAATGTCTTGAACCCCACCCCCACCCGAAAGCATTTCCCAAATTCTCTACATTTTTAAAACTCTTCCAGCCAACTGCTGTTTCCATGGTACCCCTTTCTTGGTCACAGACCGACTTACTACGTGCAGCGCGATGGCCTACATGATGACCTACGATACTGCTGTTAGCTGCTGGAGCCAGGAAGTTAAGATGGCGGATGCAGCAGGATAATGCAGCCAGCAAAGAGGAGGCAGAGAGATAAAGCCATGCCGGGTGCCCAGTTCGAGAGTTTGCCACTACTTTTCTATAAATACGGTGTCATCATTTGACGTCCTAATTCACCCTTGAAATGTGCGGAGGTAAGGTTTTTGACAGTCTTACTCGAGAGATCAATGGCCATTGGCAAAACTAACTTTTAGGCTCCTTTATACTTGTTTAATTAATTCCTTAATGCAGCAACACTGGTTTGAACCATGATATTGATACTGTGAGCTTCTTTATGTAACAATTAACAGCAGCTGTCAGTGGCTCCGTCTTGTGCTCCGAAGATGCCAAAACCTGTATACAATTATTTCCTTAACTTTACTTTGCTGGCATCCATTTTTGAAGGCTTGGATATTCGGTACTGTACTCGTTTATACAGATGGCCTTAATTTTCTTTTCTGCATTCTGACCATTTTTGTCAATTTCTTGGCTTGGTGAAGTAGCACTATTTCAGCAAGTGATGAAATAAACACAAACAGGCATAATACAAAAAAGAAATTTAAGGAATACTATAAACAAGTATTGTATACCAAACCATTAAAAATGGATACAACAGACAAGAATGAGTGTGCCTTGTTCTCGGAGGAGAAGGTGAAGATGAGCAGTAACTACTAATACTGAAGATACTACTTAGGCCTGTTACTGGGTTACAGCCATGCCATATAGTGTATTTGAACACACTTTTATTCATACTCTTAACTACCGTACTGCATATCCGATAGCTATCGCATCTCACTTCCCGACTACAATGTGTCTTACCCTCCTCTGCCTTATCCCTTTCTCGCTCCTGTTCCTACCCCCTTATTCTCCCTCCCCATCGTACCGACCTTCCCTCCATTCCCCTTCCAGCCATCCAGCCTTCATTTCTCCCATTTACCTTCATCTATTCCTATACACCCTGGTTTCTTCTCTTTCCCTCCTTTAACCTGGAGTTCCTCCACTGTGCCCTCCTCTCCTCTCCTTCCCCCGGTCCCTTCCCCCCCAGCTCAAAGGAATGGAAATCGCACGCCATCCCTTTGCTCCTCTTTCTGCTCCTTCTCCTGTCTGGCGATGTGGGGTCCAACCATGGTCCCTCCCCTCCCTCCTCCGCCTCCCCAGCTACCAAAGGCTTGAGCATCTATCACCTCAATGCTTGAAGCCTTCTTCTACAACTCAACTTCCTGTCTGTCTGGGCTTCACACAACCTTCCTGACATCCTCTGTATCTCAGAATTCTGACTTTCCTAAAGTATTCTAGACTATAGCTCGACCCTTCCTGATTTATCTCTTCAGGCAGGACATGGGGGAAATGTGGTGGTGGTGGTGGTGGTGTTTCCATCTATGTCCATCCAAGCCTCTTGGAGGCTGCACCTTCCTCCTACAAGTTTCTTCTTGTCAGGCTGTCATTCCTTTCTCTATACCCATCTTCACTGGGTTTCCTATGCCACATCCAGAATCTCCATCGCCATTTTGCTCGACTCCCTCTCTCCCGTTACCTCTCATTCCTCTGCTAATGAACTCATCCTACTAGGGGAGTAAGATCAACTAGCTCTTCCTGGCCTTCAGGTTGACCATCCACAAGGCGGTGTCCCTTAATCTCCCACAGATTATAACCAAACCCACTCAGCTTAACCCCCATTCCTGCATCCATTCCCTCTTGGACTGAATACTCTCCACTCTCCTCCCACCCCTACCACACCGTTGCAGCAGGTATCTTGCGGGATGCTTTCAGTGACCACCGCATGGCATTCTGCTTCAGGAAAATCTGGAGTCCACCTTCCACCCCCCCCAAACAAAATACATCTGAACCAGGTCCCTCCGGTTGCTCAACACCAAAGCTCTCCCTGTATGATCTTGTTGCAACAGAATGGACGGTCATCCCCTCTGTCACTGTTACTGATGTTGCCCTCTCCTGGTTTCACTTGAACTCTCGTCGGTTTGGGACAAGCATGCCCTCTTGGAAAATCTAAGGTCAAAACTCACCACCACCCATGGATTACCCCCCAAATCACTAACCAGTGCAAGTCCCGTGATCTTGCCTGGGCAAGCTACGAATTAGAAAATGGGTTGGAACTCCGACCCGGAAGCGATGGTGCGACTGAATGTGTCACACTCAACCCGATTACCTCTATCTAGGAGTACCCGGCAGGGTTGTCCCCTTTCCCCATATTTATTTGCCCTTTTTGTAGAACCTATAGCACAACTGCTTCGGCAAACCCCCAATCTACATGGATATACAGTCTCGGAATCCTCATATCATAAATTAGCATATTATGCTGATTATCTTCTTTTATACATCATCCGTCCTGAAGAATCCTTACCTACCCTGACCAAGCTCCTGAAAGAGATAGAAAACTTGACAGGGTATACTATCAATCAAAATAAGTCAGAAGCCTTATTGATACAGTCCTCTTTGCCCCAGGACATTCTTACGAAATACCCCTATAACTGGGACAAACCCCATATAACTTAACTGGGAATAAGGATTCCTCAAAATATCTCTAATCTTTATTCCTTGAACTACACTACAATTCTTTCAAAGATAAAGTTGGATCTGGTTAGATGGACTCCCTTCCCCCTTTCCCTGATGGCCAGGGTTAAGTCTGTACAGATGAATTCCCTACCGAAAATTCTATACCTAATGCAAAACATTCCACTTCCTCTTACAGCAAGGGACATTCAAGACTGGGACAGATCTTCAGTACTGGGACAGATCTGTCAGTAGATTTATTTGGGCGAACCAACGTCCCAGATTGGCCCTTAAAAAGCTTCAACGTCCTAAGGAAGGGGGTGGGCTGTCTCTTCCTTGTATATCAAACTACTGGGTGGCCGCCTTACCTTCACACATAACATACTGGTTTCAGCCACACCCCCAGGCCCCACTGTGGCTCGCAGTTGAACGATCCATGGTGGATTGCCCCTTAAGTTATTCCCGTGTATTTCAGCCCAATAACATATTCCAACTAAGTAGAGGCTCCAGGGGATTACTAAAATCACTGGATGAAATCCCTCTCTCGACCAGCTAACAAATTTATATCAACATGGATGAGTATACCGGCAGAAGACCTTACATGGATCCCCAAACGATTTGATGCTACTTTTCAAAACTGGGCAGCTAAAGGTTTAAAACATTCATACCAATTTTATGGGTCAGATTCCTTTAAGTCATTTGATCAAATTAAACAGGAATTTACTTTAAATAAAGGTGACTTTCAGGTTTCTACAGATTCGTCATTTCTTAGAATCCAAAATTGGATTAGATGTTACCACCTGAGTTATTCCCCCACTTTGTCCCTTATTACTTCAGATGGCTGGAGGAGGGGGTAGAGATATACAGGTTACTCACCTGTAACAGGAGTTCTAGGAATGGTATATGTTGTTCATCCACACTCATTGGCAGGTATCCTTGCCGCTTTAAATCTTGCCGGAAGGTCTTCAAGCTTGCTCCTCCCACCCACCGGGTGGTATAACTCTGGCTCCACCCCATGACGCCAGATCTGGCTTCATTGAAGCTCAGGGTCAGGCCGAGGTTTAGGGAGTCAGGGATGAACAACATACCATTCCTAGAACTCCTGTTACAGGTGAGTAACCTGTATTTCTAGGGACATGGATATGTTGTTCATCCACACTCATTGGCAGACTCCTAGCAGTTCTCCGGGAGGAGGGAGGCAAGACGCACACCCCAATACTTACTTGAAAGAGACTGGAGAACGAGGCCCCAAAACCAGCATCCCGGCGTTGTCTCAAGATCGATGTGGTAATGGGTAATGAAGGTGTTTGCTGACTTCCAGGTAGCAGCCCTGCAGATTTCCTGGATAGGGACGTCCCTTGGAAGCAGCCACTGTTGCAGCAGTAGGCTGGTAGAATGAGCTCTTATCCCTCTGGGAGCTCCATGCCCGCCAACTTATAGCAGAGATCTATGCAGGAAGTGACCCACCTGCTTATCGTCCGCTTGGCTGCAGGTCTGCCAGATGCGGCTTCAGCGTAGGTGACAAACAGCTGGCAAACCTCTCCCAATTTCAGCCGTGCGGCCTTTGTAATAGGCGGCGCCTTCTAGGGTCCAAAGTATGGAGCCTATATTCGCCTCCGAGGTGTGATTGGGGTAGAACACCGCAGAGTCAACACCTGGTTAAGGTGAAACTCGACACCACCTTTCGGAAGGAATTTCGGTGGGGGCAGGACAACCTTGTCCCTGTGGAAGACCAGGTAAGGAGACTCGATGGAAAGCGCCTGGAGCTCTCCCATCCTTCTGGCTGACGGATAGCCACCAAGAAGCAGTCTTCCACGACAGGTGAGAGAGAGCACACTGTGCATAGGTCTCGAATGGCTTGCCCATGAGCTTTGCCAGTACCAGCAGTAGATCCCACGGAGGTGGGGGTTCCCGTGACTGGAGGGAATGTGATCAAGGCCTTTGAAAAGCACCGACCACCTTCTCCTTCGCCACCGACTGCTTCCCGCCCGCCTGTAAGCAGAGATGGCTGCCAGAGTCACCCTAGGGTCGTCGACTCTAAGCCCTTGATTAGAAAGGGACCATAAATAGTCCAAGATGCTTGCCAAGGAACAGGAGGAAGGGTCCAAGCTCTTGTTCTGACACCAAATGGAAAACCTTTTCCATTTGAAGGCATAGCATTTTTCTGGTCGACTTTACGGACGCTCAACTACATTGAGGACCTCGTCGAAAGACCCAAGGCCTGGAACTCCAGCCGCCAGGAACCAGGCCGTCAGGTGCAGGGATTGAAGGTCCGATGGAACACCTTCCCTGATTGACTGAGAGCAGGTCCGGCGAGCTGGAAGCTGCCGCGGAGTCCTGGAGCTGAGACTGAGGAGATCTGGTACCAGAACTGGCGAGGCCAGTCTGGGGCTATCAGAATCACCTGCGCCTTGTCCCTCCTCGCCTGAGAAGCACCTTGTGGATCAAGGGAAATGGGGAAAGGCGTAAAGAGGCCTGGGTCCACTGCCTCGGAAGGCATCCCCTGCAGCGAGCCCTGCTGAGGGGCGGCATGGAACAGTCTCAGCTCGCTCTCCTGGAGGCGAACAGGTCCACCTGAGGTGTGCCCCAATGGGAGAACAGATGCTGTACACTCCGCAGGAGAGACCACTGAGGATGCAGCCCCCATCCGCCCAGGGCATCGGCCAGGGTGTTGGAGGCTCCTGCCACATGAATGGCTGAGGAGATCCGCCCAGGCTGCACACGTGCGACCAAATGCGAGAGCTTCCTTGCATAGAAGCATGGGCGCGTCCCGCCCTGGCGGTTTAGATAGAACATGGTCGTGTATTGTCCGTCTGGACTCGGACCACTTGACCCCGGAGGAACGGAGCAAAGGCGTGAGAGCTAGGCGGACCGCTCGGAGCTCCAGCAGGTTGATGTGGCATCGGGACTCTCGCGGGGACCAGAGGCCATGAGCCCGGTGTTCCCCCAGATGGGCACCCCAACCCATCAGAGAGGCATCGGTCGATAGAGAGACCGTCGGCTCGGGGCGGACGAACGGGATGCCCTCCTGCAAATGATCTGGAACGGTCCACCACTGGAGAGCGTTCCACATCCCCTGAGTCACCGACACAAGCTGGTCCAAAGGATCGCAGCGTTGTGACCACTGGCTGGCCAGTCCCCATTGAAGGGGACGCATGTTCCAGCGGGCCCAACGGACCACGCTGGTGCAGGCCGCCATGAGACCCAGGAGGCGCAGGAAGTCCCGGGCAGGGCGCAATTGCCCAACCAGAAATGATCGGGCAAAGGAGGAAAGAACCCCGGCCCTGTCCGCCGGGAGCCGCGCTCTGGCTCGAAGAGAGTCGAGCTGCGCCCGATGAACAGAATCACCTGCTTTGGCTCGAGTCCGACTTTGGCCTCGTTGATAAGGAGGCCCAGTTGAGAGCAGACCTGGAGGGCCAGATCTCTGGACCCTCCGCCCCTTCCTGGAGGGAGCTGCTATCAGCCAGTCGTCCAGGTAAGGGTACACCTGACCCTCGGCGCCCGCAGGAATGCTGTCACCACTGCCATGCATTTGGTGAAGACCTTGGAGCTGGAGACAAGCCGAAGGAGCATGGCTTGGAACTCGAAAGGGGATCCTTCATGCTGGCGAAGGAATCTCCGGGGGTGGGAGCCGGACCCGGATAGGACATGCTTGTCCTGCAAGTCCAGAGCAGAACCACATGCCGCTGCCCAAGGATGGTATTATCTAAGCCAGGATGACCATCCTGAAGGTTCGAGACCTTAGGAACTTGTTTAGGGTCGTAGGTGGAGAATGGGGCGCCAGCCCCCGTCTGCTTCTCGAACCAGGAAGTACCTGGACACAAACCCTGGTCTGAAGGAGGGTCCGCCACCTCTCTTATCACCTCCTCTGGAGGAGGAGAGCGATGTCGGCTCGACGAGGCTGCAGTGAGCTGGGGACCCCAGAAGCCCCCGAGGCGACGGCTCTGAAGGTGGTGCCTGCTCGAATTCCAGAGGCAGGCCTCCTCACCACCTCAAGACCCACCTGTCCGTGTAACAGCGGGACCAGGCGGAACGGAAGTGCTGGAGCTGCCCTCAATGGGGACCCAGGGGCAGGACGGAATGGGGGCGACACCCTCAGCCCGTCACTGGGCAGGCTTGGAGGAGGGACCGCCGAGGGACCTCCTGGGCCCTTCCTCCTGCCTCCTGTTAGAGGAAGCCGGCGGTTTGGGTTTGGGATGCCGATGCCGAGCCTGCTGGCCCTGGCGTTGCTGGGCCGGGCGCCGGGGGCACAGAAGGACGAAAGGCTTAGGTTGCGGTTTGTGGCCTTGTCCTCTGAGCGGAAGAGACCGAGTCCAAGGTAGCATTGGACTTCTCGATCCTCTGCAGGTGACCTTCCACCCCAGGGTCAAGAGGTCAGTCCCCAAAAGGGAACATCCACCAACTTGTGCTGGGTATCGAAGTAAGGTGGATATCCTCAGCCAAGCCAGCCATCGCATAGCCACTGCGGCCACACCGATCTGGCACATGAGTCCCCATATCCAAAGCAGTCTGGAGCTGCTGTTTGGCCACTGCCTGCCCTGGTCCCGCACCTGCTTAACCGTAGTCTGCAGATCGGCGGGAAGATGAGGGATGACCTCATCCAGGAGCCCAACAGGGCATGAGAAAAATGTGCCATGAGGATCGGCCTGGCGTTTGACGGCCGAGAGAGGGCATAAGCGTAGACTTTTCGCTCGACATAGTCCAATTTCTTGGACTCTTTGTCAGGAGGTTTGTCCACATCCCTGGCGTTGCCGCCGCTCGAAAACGCTGTCGGTAACCAACCCCTCAGCAGAGGGTGTTCAAAACCGGACAAGGAACCGTAGGGACCCGATACTTCCTGGCCATCCTGGCCAAGGCGCAGGGAGGAAGCAGGGCGCCGCCAAGCTCCAAGGCGGGCTCTACTATGGCCTCGCCACTGGAAAGGCCTCCGTCGGAGAATCCCCTCGGTCCAGAATCTCTGTGAGGGATACCGGGTCCGTTGAACGGGTTCGAGCTCCATCCCGTGGACTCCGAGATGAGCCGGTGAAGTCCTAGGAAGGACGACGGCTATCGCCCATTGACTGACCTCCTGAAGACTCCAAGTCCAGTCGCTTGGAGAAAAAGGGAGGAATCATCTTCTGGACTCGGAAGAGTCCTCGAAGAGCTGCTCTGGCCTGAGCCACCCTTCACCTGCCGAGGTCGGTCGGGAGTGAGGGTAACTGACAGCCGATGGGTAGACCCTTAGCCGACCGAGAATCCTTGGTCGGAGCCCCAATTGGTGGCTGGAGGCGGAGGTTCCACCGAATCGGTGGAGCAGCTGGTTTTGGCCATCAACACCGCCCGGGTATAGGCTCCTCGGATAAGTCGAGGGGTTGTGTCGGCCGCTCCGGTGACAGCCACTTAATGGCCGGGGAAGGCGACTGGGTCGGCTTGCTCCAGGTCAGGAGGAGCTGTTGCAACATAAGGTCCTCGTACCGTCGACGTAATTTATGCCGAAGCCTCCCCTCGTCCGAGGAGGAGGACGAGGACGAACGGCGACGCCGCTTACCGCGGTGCCGAGACCGAGACCGCCTATGACGTTGGGATCGGCTGGACCGCGAAGAGGTCCGAGACCGAGACCGAGAGTCCCGGAATTTCCGAGGTCGGTGCGGGGAGGTGTCGGCCGGAACCGGCACTCCCTTCGGCTCGGATGGTCCATCCGAGGGCTCCGGAACCGGAGGCACAGGCGAGCCATGGGATCTCAACTCTCCAGGGGAACCGGGAGAGGGAATCTCGGCTGCTAAAGGCGACAGCTCTCTAACGGTCGAAAAATCTCGACCTCGCCGTGGAGTCCCCTGGCCAACTGACCTGATGGGACACCGTGGAGGCCAGTGGTCAAGCCGAGCGGTCGATCAGGCCGACGGTCGACGACTGGAGAGGGACCTTCCCGCTCCCAAGAGCGCCGACGGAGGGACTTACCTGTCCTTCTTTTGGACCAGAATAAGGTCCAGCAGACGAGGCCCTTCTCCTAGTGGAGAGGACAGACAAAGCTCCTAAAAGAAGCCGTGTAGGAAGAACCCAGAGAGCGCGGATAAATGCCGCGGCCGAGGAAGATGCTCCGCGCCGCCTCCTCTTCGAGGGCGATCATCCGCTCGAGCTGATCCGCCGAGCCCGCCGCCACAGACACCGCCAACCGGGCCTCCTTGGACTTCACGGAGAAGCGGCTTCTCGAGGCGGCCCAGTTGCAATCGGGCAGCACGGTTCTGAGGCGAGGGCCGAGAAAGATGAGCACAGGTCGCCATGACCTGCGGCGCATTGAAGTCTTTTCAAAAATTTATTTTTAAATCCAAAACGGAGAAATAGGAACCAGTCTCAAACACAGAGCGTTAAGGAGGGAACCTGAGCTTCCAAGCGGTAAGGAAGATCTGGCGTCATGGGGCGGAGCCGAGAGTTATACCACCCGGGTGGGTGGGAGGAGCAAGCTTGAAGACCTTCCGGCAAGATTTAAAGCGGCAAGGATACCTGCCAATGAGTGTGGATGAACAACATATCCATGTCCCTAGAACACTTGATCTCTCGATTTTATAAAGCACTGCAGGCAACACCCACTCAAGCCATGGATATGGTTCAGTCCCATTGGGAGGCCGAACTCCAGGTGGAACTGACACAGAAAGAATGGACTCGGATCTGGCGTAGACAACATAAAATTACACGTTACTACATTTGGAGGGAGTATTCCTGGAAGGTGGTGTCCAGGTTCTTTTGTACTCCACAGATCACAGCCAAGTTCTTGACAAGAAGCAACTCCTCATGTTGGAGACAGTGTGGCTGTGAGGTAGCCACCCACGCCCACATCTTCTGGTTTTGCCCAGTGTTGGCGCCTTACTGGTCCTCAATAGAGGAAAGGGTGCTGGATATCTTTCCTTCCTTGAGTGGACTGTCCCCTGCTGTGGGGATACTGCTCCATTATCTACGCCACTTCAAGGACCCACATCAAACCTACTTACTTGGCATTTTGTTGAGCACCACTAAAAAATGTATCACAAGGCTCTGGCTTCGTCCTGAGCCCCCCACTGTATCAACCTGGAAGGACATAGTATATGATGTATACAAACTAGAACATGTGACAGCCAGACTGCAAAACAAGGTCCCAGAACTAATGAACCATTGGAATGTTTGGTTCCTAACTATTTCACAAACCAGACCAGACCAGACCAGCCTCCTTAGGGATGCCCCTTTTATGGACATGTTACAGTATTAGAGGGTGTCCGGCCGGCCCTATACTATCCTCCCTCTCAGGGGGATTTTCCACTATGTGGCAGGGACTTAATCTCCCACAAATATCTATATAGGTGGATGAGTGCAGCCTCCCCAGGCCCTATAGGAGACTTTTGTCTCCCTCCCCCGAGACAGCTTTGGAACTCTTGCAAGGACTATACGCAGAGGTTACAAATGTGTATAATTACAAACCTTCTGGCTAATTCTTTGGAAAGAGATATTGCAATTTTCCTTAACAGATTAGCTAACCTTTATTGTGATCATGTGTATGCCATGTAAATTATAATAATGTACTGGTTCCTTCATTCAACGCCTGTAATATGACTCTGTGGTACCATAAAAGGAAAAATCTGAAATAAAGAAATAGTATAAAAAAAAAGAAAATGGGTTGGAGAAACCCTGATGACTGCCTGAGAGCACCCTCTACACAGGCGGGTGTCAGGCACCACTTCATCCAAAAACCATGATGTCCGACATCCCCCTCCCCAGTAAACAAGTGACTCACAACACCCCCCCCCCATACCACTGCCGTGCAGTCTTTCAGTCACCGTCAACAATAAATACATTAATGAGACAGTTTTAATTGTTCATCATGTCTCCTATCGCAACAGCTAGCTCTTCCGATGTTACTTCACTGCTTATCACACTCTCAAATCTCCACTGAATGATGGACTGGGGTCCACTTCCTCACAACCTCACTGCCGACTGAACGCACACATTCTGAAATGGTCTCGCAGCGTCAGTAAGAAAAAGGGTAACAGTTTTATAAACTACAAAAAAATGCACAGTCCGCAGTGTGAAATAACTGAGTCAGTATTATATTTTTGCTGGCAGCCAGGATGAGGAAGGGGGATCTGGATTACTAGTCCTGTTTTTTTGCACACGGAACAGCGGGACAGCCTTTCTCTGTTTGGGATCTGGATTATGGCAATAATTTATGATTTTTGCCTAATCTTAAATCTGGCTGGTGTGGCAGGGGGTGGAAGAAAGACAAAATAAAGGGGAAAAAAAACACAACAAAAGTGGCTCAGGAAATAAAGATGTCATACACAAGCACCCTCTACTGTAATGTGTACCAACAGAGACTTTACAGTAACATGAATTGTTAATTTTTTACTCAACTATAAGGGACGGACTTTTTTTTTGAAAATTTATAAAAATTTAAAGTCAGGCCCATTTTCTAAGCATAATAATACCTTCCAGGGTGGGCAGTACTGAGCTATACCAGACCTTCCAGGAGCTACAAGAGTGGTCCCACAGGGCTTGGTACTCGGCCCAATGCTATTTAACATCTTCATAAGTGACACCACGGATGGAAGCAAGGGTAAAATCTGCCTGTTTGCAGACAACAGCACGCTTTGGGGAAGAGTGGACATGGAGTAGGGAAGACAGGCACTCAGGTAGGAATGGCTAGGCTAGAGAAAGGGTCTAGCATTTGGCAGCTGAGGTTCAGTGCTAAAAACTGCAAGGTTATGTACTTCAGGGTGAAGAATCTGGGAACCAAATACTGGCTGGGCACAGTGCAGGTAACCAGGTCAGAAGAAAAGGACCCAAGAATAATAATCACAAGCAACCTAAAACACGTCACACACTGCAAGAGAGCAGCAGCCAAGGCAAATAAAATGCTGGGATGCATAGCCAGGGGAATTACCATCAGGAAGGCAGAGGTCATCTTACCACTGTACAGGTCACTGGTACAACCACACCTGGAGCACAGTGTGCACTTTTGGTGCCCATATCTTAAGAAGGATGTCAACTTGCTGGAGACAGTCAAGAGAAGGGCAACCAAGATGATCCTGGGCCAGCAGGTCAACAGCTATAATGAGAGGCTCAGAGAGCTCACCATGCACTCTCTTGAGGAAAAAAGGGAGAGTGGAGACACGACTGAAACCTTCAAGTACCTCAAGTGTATTAATAGGGTGAGCACAGAGGGCCTCTTCAGCCTTCAGCAAGAAAACCACTAGAGGGCACAACCTAAATCTGGCTTTGGGGGGTCAGAAGGGAGATGAGGAGGAGGCACTTTTTCCACTGAGAGGGTGGTAGCCAAATGGAATGAGCTGCCAGAGGGGCTGCAAACCTTAAAAACAGTGGACAGGTTCAAGAGGGGCTGGGACAGGGTGAGGGGAAAAACTGGGCATAGAAGGGGAGCAGGGGGAAGTAGAGAGGTCAAAAGGGAAACGGGAGGGCAGCTCCCTTTGTAAGCACATTGGGAGGTACCCAACTGAGCAGGCTACAGAGACCATAAGGCCTTTATCTGGACTATAATGCCTTTATCTGCTGCTGGCAGGTTCATATGTTGCAGGTAAAGTCCTGGGGCTTGAGGGGCATGGTGCATGTGCAGTCCAGGGTTCCAGATGGGAATTGTGAGACTGTGATCTGGAGGCCCTGAGATGCACAATAAGAGTGAGGTCCTGGGGCCTATAGTGCTGTTTGAGGTCCGGGAGTCCTGAGGAACATAGCATGAATGAGGCTTTGAGGCCCTGAGGTGTACAGTGCAGGTGAACACTCTGGGCCCTGAGGAAAACAGTGTGGGTGATGTCCTGGTGCATATGGGCAGGAAAAGGGTGCAGTCCTGGGGCCATAAAGGACACACAATGAATTCCTGGGGCCCCTGAGCTGTGCAAGGTTTATGAGGTCTGCAGGCTCTAAACAGGTACAGTGCGAGTGAGGTCTTGAGGGGGCACAGTGTGCGTGTGTGTGTGTGTGTGTGTGTTGTGCAGGGGCCATAAGGGCTAACTGCGTGTGAGGTGTCAAGGCCCTTATTATGAACTGTGTGTGTGAAATCCAGGGGCCCTGAGGTGCATGATGTGGTTGAGATACTGGGGCCCTGGGGGACATGATGTGGGTAAAGCCCTGGGACCCAAAGGGCTTAGTGTAAGTGAAGCACTGTTGCCCAAATGGGCACAGCGTAGGCAAAATCCTGGGGTTCTGAAGCACATGGCACGGTTGAGGTCCTGGGGCCCTGAGGGGCATGGTACCTTTGGGGTAGGAGTATGTTGCAAGTGAGGTCCTGGGGCCCTAAAGTATATGATGCATGTGGGATCCCGAGGTACTGAAAAGCATGGTGTGGGGTCTTGAGGAGCAGGGTGTGAGGGTATTTTTTTTTGGAGGGGTCAGGAAGCAGGATACTTGCTTTATTCCTGTGGAGCCCACCAAGTCTGGAGGGAGCTTATTAGGGATGGCATCTACATGTGCCGAGAAATCAAAATGGTGATCCAACAGACCCAAGATACTTAAAGGAGGACATTTCCTCAATCCCAGTGCCATTAAGGGTATGGAAGGAGGGTCTGGGGGATAAGCCTGGGGTCTTCTGCTGGGAACCAAAGGTCATGGAGATCATTTACTTGCCATCGAGGGCCAGCTGGTTTGCACAGAACCAGTGAAGGATGCGAAGTCCAGCTTGAGCCATGCAATGAGGTCAGGGACAGAAGAGCAGGATACAAACAGAACCATATCATCTGTGTACATGTGCAGCGATGCAGAGAATCTGTCAGTAGGGAGGTCTTTTAGGAAGATGAAGAGGATAGGGCCAAGGACTTACCTTTGGGCACTCCAGAGCACAAACAGAGCAGGTAGACGGGTCATCTCCAATACGGATAGCTTGCAACCTGATGGATTTTTTTTTTTTTTTAAATCGGGGATGGATTAAAGATGGAATGGGAATCAAGAGTAGCAACAGCTGGTCTGTAATGGACTGCTTTCCAAGAAGGTATTCACCTGATCAATTCCCTTCCACCACCCTGTGCACACCAGATCTCGTCTCCTTCAGGCCTCCATCACTTCCACGCCACTTGTCAAGACTCACCCCTCACTGCCACTTCAGGTTTCTGATACCAATCTCCGCCATCATATATCCAGGGTCTAGCTTGTCCCTGCCGGTGTGCCTCCTCTGGGTATTGTGGAGGTGCGCTTACTGCAGCTCCTTAATTTCCCTCCCAAGTACAGTCTTGTCCCTGCTGTGGCCCTTCCCAGGACCATGTGAATGAAATGAACATCAGGTGGTAAAATGTGGATTGCTCAGAACACACACACACAAAGTTTGGTGCGTTTCACTGTTCTGCATTTTACCTTTTGCTGCACGGAGAAGAAAGGTGCCACTGCTTAGAGCCCCTCAGAAACCTGGAAAAACCAAACAATGGCGCACTCTGGCTTGCTGCAAAATGTAACTCATTTACTAGCAATTTGAAGTGCTCCCAAAAGAAGCACACTACCCGGCACTTCATGAATAAAAGCAGCACCAGGCATCTATCTACAGTACATAAACTGCTTGTTATATTTAATTCCATGTGCAAATCCCTAGATGACAAGAAAAAAATGATCTGTCACCTACCCAAAGGTATAGCAGCATCCTTGCTCCAGTGCTTCACTCTGTCCCGGACTTCATCCCCTGACAAAACCCAAGACAGCAAAGCATTGGTGCAGGGAGGCTGTTACACCTTGGGGTAGGTTAAGGATCAATTTCTTTCTTTTCATTTGGGGATTTGTACATGTAATTAAATATAGCAAGCGGTTTATAAAAGTGTCTGGAGATGTTTTTATTGGTAGCTCCTTGGAATAAAATGTCTGACAAATTACCATCTGTGGTGTTTGAAACTTGTGGAAAGCCTTACAAAACAGTTTCAAGGTTTTTTATGCAACACTGTCTACTCCCCATACCCACCTCTGTGTGGCTGTCAGCATTACCTCTTCCCAGTCTCTGCCCCACATCCCTATCTGGCACTTTGCTAAAAAAAAAAAAAAAAGGCGCAGAAAGGTGGCCAAGGGCCGGCCAGCTGAATTAAAAAAAAAATGACTTGGTCTGGCAGAAATAGTCTGAACCTCTGTTGCTGAGAAGTTTCTAGGAGCAGGAGGTAAGGATTTAGTTGGTGGTAAACCTTTAAACTCCTTCTGAGTCTGTTGCTTTTAAGGCAGTAGGGCTTCACTAGCTGCAAAGTTTAGTGTATAGTAGAGAAATACAGGTTACTCACCTGTAACAGGAGTTCTAGGAGTGGTATATGTTGTTCATCCACACTGTCTGGCAGGTTCCTTGCCGCTTTAAATCTTGCCGGAAGGTCTTCAAGCTGGCTCCTCCCACCCACCTGGATGGTAAAACCCTCAGCTCCACCCCATGACGCCAGATCTAGCCCACAGCTTACAGTTGCGATCAAAGCCGGGAGGTCGGTGGGTCGTGGTGGAATCAAAGTCCCCTCCGGCCATGTTAATTGTTGAAGGGTCCACTACCCTTGATCCCATGGTCATTGCAAATACCTTTAACACAGCTTTTACTGACCTCAGTACTGTTCTACCACCTGATTTCTTCATAGTCAGTCACACCACCTCTAACACACCCTGCACTCTGTCAAACCACCCTCATTTCTACTTCAGGGAGTTTAAGATGAATGAAGCTCGCCATCACATCGCCTCAGCCATCTCCACTTCCAGAATCAGCAGTGACACCCTGAACCTTAAGCTGCTATCACTTACACTTGACGAGGTCCTCCGTCCCCTAACTAAAATTCTTAACCTCTCTCTCCACACCAGTACATTCCCTGAAATATGGAAAACTGCCACTGTGACCCTGGTCCACAAAACTGGGGATAAGACCTGCCACTCTAACTACCGCCCGATCTCCATATTGCCACCACTATCCAAGGCCCTAGAGCGTATTGTTGTGGACCAGCTCACTGATTATTTGGACAAATATAATATTCTGTGCACACAACAGCACGGTTTTAGAAAAGGGCATAGTACCACCACTGCCCTGCTTGAATTTACCAGTGCAGTGCATAGGTCCCTTGATAAAGGACTTCTTACAGGGGCTGTCTTCATCAACTTCTAGAAGGCATTTGACACGGTCCATCATCGGCTGCTGTATGACCAACTACTCCTTGCTGGCCTCACATCGGACTCGGCCCGCTGGTTCAGAAGCTACCTTGACAACCGCTCTCAAAGAGTAAAAATTGCCAATACTATCTCAGACACCTTGCCTGTCCGCTCCAGAGTACCTCAGGGGTCCATACTGGGCCCTTTCCTTTTCAGCCTCTTTTTAAACTCCCCACCACAATCCTGCTCAGAACAAATCATCTTGTATGCGGATGATGCTGTTGTCTTTTCTACGCACAAGGACCTTTTACCACCACAACACAGTCTCCAACTCTGATTCAGTGCCGTTGAAATATGGTTCTCCAATCATAAACCAGTCCTCAGTCACAAGAAAACCAAGTCATTGCTATTCAGCAGTTCACATAACTGTTACAAGCAACACCCCCTTGCCATCTCCACCAAGCAGGGGACTGTCCTCGAACAAGTTTACTCTTTCAAATACCTAGGGATTCTGCTTGACCCCAATCTCTCCTATACGGCTCACATTGACAGCGTGGCTAAAGCTACCAGCACACGCCTTGGATTACTCTACAAGCACAGGCAGCACCTCACCCCAGATGCCCTGAAGATTGCCGTCCAGAGCTCTGTGGTGTCAGTTATTGATTATGGCCTCATTATCTCCACTCTCCGACGTATAACAACTGCTCTTAAAGCATGCCAACTCACAACTGGTGCCCACGGCCTCACCCACACCTGTGCCCTTTATGAACAATCCTGATGGCTCCGACTCTCCAACCGTATAAAGTATCTCACATGTGTTATGGTTGGAAAAATCAACCTTGGCCTCACACCCCCACCCCCCCGTTACTGCCTTGTTGCATCAAAACACCAACAGACAGAACACCAGGAGCTCAACAACCCAGATTCTACAAGTTCTTCGCTGTCAAACTACGCAGGGCCAACGCTCCTTCGCCTATAGGGCTCCTCTATGGATGAATGGTCTCAGCCACACCATCTCCTCTGCCTCAACACTAGGTCTGTTCAAAATCAGGCTCCGGGCCCATCTCATTGCCTCTAGCTCCTGTGACTGCCTCTCCTACATGATGACCTACACAGCTTTAATCCTAACTTATATACTGCTTAACCCCAGGCCCCCCAGTCCCCCTCTCCCCAGCTCCTGAGGCGCCACTTCAAATCTCAGGTTTTCATACCACCTCATTAGTCTCTCCTTGCCCCATCACAGCACTTAAACCCTCCCCCACTCTGCCCCTTTATCTCTTCTATCACTCCTTCCCATTCATTTTTCGACAAATGCCTCCAGCTGCATCTTCAACCTCCCCCTCTCCTCTCGGTTTCTCTGCCAGCCCCGCGTGCCTGACCCTACCCATTCCTTGGGCATATGCGCCCTAGCTGTGTTCACCATCTTACTATAGCTGCCTCCGTTAACTACCTACACTTCTCCTCCTCCTCTACACCTTACTCTTCCTATAATTGACCCCTTTTAATAGCACTGTTGTACATGAACTGTTTACTGTTATTTCACTGTTGCTTCCTTGTTGTTTGTTATTTCTGACGTGGAACCTTTGTAAAAGAGCCTTGGCTCAAAGGTACTTGTAATCCTAGAATAAATAAATAAAAAAATGAATAAAATAAATAGAACTCCTGTTAAATGCGAGTAACCTGTATTTATAGGGACGTGGATATGTTGTTCAATCCACACTGTCTGGCAGACTCCTAGCAGTTCTCTGGGAGGAGGGAGGCAAGGCGCGCACCCCCTACTTAGGGAATAAGGACTGGAGAACTGAAGTCCCAAAACCAGCATCCCGGCGTGACTCTAGGTCAATGTGGTAATGGAAAATAAAGGTGTGTGCCAACTTCCAGGTAGCAGCCCTGCAGATTTCCTGGATAGGGACATCCCTAGAAGCAGCCACCGAAGCAGCGGTATGGCAGGTAGAATGAGCACTTATCCCTTTGGGAGGCTCCATGCCCGCCAACCTATAGCAGAGATCTATGCAGGAGGTGACCCACCTGGCTATCATCCACTTGGCTGCAGGTCTGCCAGGTGCGGCTTCAGCGTAGGTGACAAACAGCTGGCGAACCTCTCCCCAAACTTCAGCTGTTCGCGCCTTATAATCAACGAGCGCTCTTCTAGTGTCCAGAGTATGGAGCCTATATTCGGCCTCAGAGGTGCAACTGGGGTAGAACACCGGTAGAGTCAACACCTGATTCAGGTGAAACTCCGACACCACCTTTGGAAGGAATTTCGGGTGGAGGCGATGGACAACCTTGTCCCTGTGGAAGACCAGATAAGGAGACTTGATGGAAAGCACCTGGAGCTCTCCCATCTTTCTGACTGACATTATAGCCACCAAGAAGGCGGTCTTCCACGACAGGTGGGAGATATCGCACCTGTGCATCGGTTCGAATGACTTGCCCATGAGCTTAGCCAATACCAGCAGTAGATCCCATGGAGGTGGAGATTCTCGCACCGAAGGGGATATGTGATCAAGGCCTTTGAAAAAGAGCCCGATCACCTTCTCCTGCACCACCGACTGCTTGCCAGCCCGCGCCCGGTAAGCAGAGATGGCTGCCAGGTGCACCCTGAGGGTTGTCGACCGAAGCCCTAGCTGAGAAAGGGACCACAGATAGTCCAAAATACTAGCCAAAGGGCAGGAAGAAGGGTCCAACCCTTGTCTTGACACCAAATGGAGAATCTCTTCCATTTGAAGGCATAGCATTTTCTGGTTGACTCCTTACAGGACGCCTCAATGACGTTGAGGACCTCGTCAGAAAGACCCAAGGCCTGGAACTCTAGCCGCTCAGGAACCAGGCAGTCAGGTGCAGGGATTGAAGGTCCGGATGGAGAACCTTCCCCTTGTCTACTGAGATCAGGTCTGGGCGGGCAGGAAGCCGCCTCGGGAGCCTGGAGCCGAGGCTGAGGAGATCTGGGTACCAGAGCTGGCGAGACCATTCTGGGGCTACCAGAATCACCTGCGCCTTGTCCCTCTTTGCCTTGAGAAGCACCTTGTGGAGCAAGGGAAATGGAGGGAAGGCATAGAAGAGGCCTGGGGTCCACGGCCTCGAGATGGCATCCCCCTGCAGCGAGCCCTGCTGAGGGGGGCGGGCGTGAAACAGCCTCAGTTTCGCATTCTTCCTGGAGGCGAACAGGTCCACCTGAGGGGTACCCCAATGGGAGAACAGTTCTTGCACTACCTCCGGCAGGAGAGACCACTCGTGAGATGCAGCGCCTATCCAGCTGAGGGCATCGGCCAGACTGTTGGAGGCTCCTGCCACATGGATGGCTAGGAGATCCGGCTCCAGGCTGATCACGAGAGACCAGATGCGGAGAGCCTCCTTGCACAGAAGCAAAGAGTGCGTCCCGCCCTGACGGTTGAGGTAGTGCATGGTCGTGGTGTTGTCTGTCTGGACCTGAACCGCCTGACCCTGTACAAACGGAGCGAAGGTGGTGAGGGCTAGTCGAACCGCTCGAAGCTCCAGCAGGTTGATGTGGCATCGAGACTCCTGAGGGGTCCAGAGGCCGTGGGCCCGGAGATCCCCCAGATGGGCACCCCAACCCATCAGAGAGGAGTCGGTTGTTAGTGTGACCGTTGACTCGGAGCGGACAAACGGGGTTCCCTCCTGCAGATGAGCTGGGACGAGCCACCACTGCAGGCCATCCCACATCTCCTAGGTCACTGTCACCGGCTGGTCCAGAGGACTGGAGCGCTGTGACCACTGGCTGGCCAGCCCCCATTGCAGGGGGCGCATATGCCAGTGGGCCTAATGGACCACGCTGGTGCAGGCCACCATGAGGCCCAGAAGGTGCAGGAAGTCCCGGGAAGGGCGCAATTGCCCAAGCAGAAATGATTGGGCAAAGGAGGAAAGGACCTCGGCCCTGTCTGCCGGGAGTCGAGCTCTGCCCCGATAAACTGAATCACCTGCAATGGCACGAGTTCCAATTTGGCCTCGTTGATGAGGAGGCCAATCTGAGAGCAGACCTGGAGGGCCAGATCCCTGGACCGCTCCATGTCCAACCTAGAGGGGGCTGCAATCAGCCAGTCGTCCAGGTAAGGGTACACCCAGACCCCTCGGCACCACAGGAATGCTGTCACCACTGCCATGCATTTGGTGAAGACCCTGGGAGCTGGAGAGAGGCCGAAGGGCATGGCCCGGAACTCGTAAAGAGATCCCTCTACTCTGAAGCGGAGGAATCGCTGATGAGACGAATGGATTGGGACGTGAAAGAACGCGTCCTGGAGATCCAGAGAGCAGAACCACGTGCCTAGTTCCAAGGATGGAATGATCTGAGCCAGAGTAACCATCCTGAAGGTGCGTGGCCTTAGGAACTTGTTCAGGTCGTGCAGGTCGAGAATGGGGCGCCAGCCCCCCATCCGTTTTGGGACCAGGAAGTACCTGGACACAAACCCTGGGTGGAGGAGGGTCCGCCACCTTGCTGATCACCTCCTTCTGGAGGAGCAGGGCAATGTCTGCTCGACGAGCCGACAGAGAGGCGCGCTGTTGCCCCCCCCCCGTGGGGTGACGGCTCGATAGGGAGGAACTGCTCAAACTCCAGAGGCAGACCCCGCCTACCACTCTAGCACCCAGCGTCCATGGTGATAGCGGACCAGGCGGAAAGGAAGTGGCAGAGCCTTCCCATGGGGGGAACTCTGGGAGGAGTGATGGCTGGGGGCAACACCCTCAACCCGGCCACTGGGCAGGCTTGGAGGAAGGGCCGACCGGGACCTCCTGGACCCTTCCTCCAGGCTTCCTACTGAAGGCAGCAGCAGACCTGGCCTTAGGCGCGGGTGTGAACCTGCTGGCCCTGTTGCTGTTGTTGCTGTCGACGCAGGGAGCGAAGGGCAAGGGTTTATGCTGCTGCTGGTGACGCTTGTCCTTCTGGGCAGACGTGACTGAGTCCAAGGCGGCATTGGACTTCTCGATCCTCTGGAGATGGCCTTCCACCCCTGGCCTGAACAAGTCGGTGCCCAGGAAGGGAATGTCTGCCAGCTTGTGCTGGGTGTCCGCCGTGAAGGTGGAGATCTGCAGCCAAGCTCTGTGGCGCATGGCTACTGCGGCCGCCACTGACCGGGCACAAGAGTCACCGATGTCCAAAGAAGTTTGCAGCTGCTATTTAGCCACCGCCCTTCCCTAATCCCGCACCTGTTTGACTGTCGCCTGAAGGTCAGCCAGGAGATGAGGAATCACCTCATCCAGGAAACCCATAAGGGCATGTGAGAAATGTGCCATCAGGACAGCCAAGCTAGCCTGCCGAAGGCCTAAGGAGGAAGCAGCGTAAACCTTCTTCCCCGAGTAGTCCAACTTTTTGGATTCTTTATCGGGCAGTTTGTCCACTTCCCTAGCATTCCCGGAATGCCAGAAAACACTGTCGGTCACCAGCCCCTCCGCAGAGGGGTGCTCCGAGAAACCGGAGAGTGAACCGGTGGGGACCGTGTACCTACGAGCCATCCTGGCCAAAGGCGCGGGACAAGGTGTAGGCCGCTGCCACAACTCCAGGGCTGGGCCAACAATGGCTTCGGCCACAAGGAAGGCCTCTGTAGGGGAATCTCCTCAGTCCAGTATCTCCGTGAGGGGATACCTAGCCCGTTTCTGAACGGGTTCTGAGCTGCATCCCAGTGGACTCTGAGATCAGTCGAAGTATATCCAAGAACGAGGATGGGCTCTCATCCACCGACTGACCCCCTGCAGATTCCACGTCAATAGGCCTGGAATACAGGGAGGAATTGTCGTCAGACTCCGAGGAGTCGGCAAACAGCTGCCGAGTGCCTGAGCCACCCTCCACCTGCCGAAGTCGATCGGGAGTGAGGGTGACCGACAACCTGTGGGGCATGCCCTGACCCGACCGAGAATCCTTGGTCGGGGCCCCAGTCCTCGGTTGAGAAGGCGGTGATTCCACCACAATAGGCAGCGCAGCCGGTTTCGGCTGAACAACTGGCGCCAGGGTCGGCTCCTCGATCACCACAAGGGGTTGCTTCGGTCGCTCCGGTGACAGCCACTTAATTGCTGGAGAAGGCGATGGAGTCGGCTTGTTACCGGTCAGCAAAAGTTGCTGCCACATCATGTCCTCGTAGTGCCGGCGTAACTTACGTCAGAGCCAATCCTCCGAAGAGGACGAGCGGCAACGCCGAGACAGAGACTGATGGCGGGACCTACTAGACCTGGAAGAGGACCGACACCATCGGGGTCGCCGAGGCTGGGTCAAAGTGGGGAAGGGGGAAACCCGCTCATCCCCTGGGTCAGGGTCCTTTCCCAGGGACTTCGGCACAGGCAAGTCCTCGGTAACCATCGGGGGAACCGGTGAAGAAGGGTTGTCAGCTTCTCCAGTTGACAAACCGTCCAATGGGTCGAGAAAAATCTCGACCGCGTCGACTGATGTCTCGGCCGGCTGACCTGACGGGGACACTGTGAAGCCAGCGGCCTTAGCCGCAACCTCGACCGAAGTCGAGAGCCGACGGTCTGGTGAAGGGGATCTCTCCCGCTCCCACGAATGTCGACGGAGGGACTTACCTTTTTGGTTCTTTTTTCTTCGACCGATTGGCATGTCCCGATGGCCCTTCTCCCTTGGTGGAGAGGGAATGACAAGGCTCCTTAAAAGAAGCAGAGTAGGAGGAGCCCAAGGAGAGCAGGATAAATGACACAGCCGAGGAGGAAGATGAAGTGGCCTGGGACGCCTCCTCCTTGAGGGCGACCAACTGCTCCAGCTGCTCCGTGGAGCCCGTAGCCGCGGACACCACCCAACTGGCCTCCTTTGACTTCACCGGCGGGTACAGTTTCTCAGGACGCCCAAGTTGTAGTCTGGCAGCGCAGTCCTCTAAGACTGAAGCCGAGAAGGACTTGCACAGATCGCAGGCCTGCGGATCGTGGGCAAGGCCCAGGCAGTAAACGCACGTGGAGTGCGGGTTGGTCCAGGACATCTTCTGCCCACAAGGGCACCAACAGAAGCCGGCAGTGGATTTGTCCATCGGAGCCGCGAGGGAAGATGAAGACCGTAGTCTTGAAAACTTTAAAATAATTTTTGGAAAACCCGAAGAGTTTGGATCCAGGCTTAAAACGCAGAGCGCTAAGGAGGGAACCTGAGCTTCCAAGCAGTAAGGAAGATCTGGCGTCATGGGGCGGAGCCGAGGGTTTTTACCACCCGGGTGGGTGGGAGGAGCCAGCTTGAAGACCTGCCGGCAAGATTTAAAGTGGCAAGGAACCTGCCAGACAGTGTGGATTGAACAACATATCCACATCCCTAGAAAGGGTGCTTATGGTCCCACCAGGGGCCTCAGCTACCTGATTGTTTCTGGAAGGCACGGGCTAATCCCACCCCTTCTCCCAGGTCCGTGATTTCCTTTATACCAGGGGTAATGACATCACTTCCCCAGAAGGGCAAAGGACATGCACCTGTCATAGCAGAAGCAGACATCCAGAAAAAGAACAGCAGTGAGTGAAGAGATGAATGCTATCTCAGTGGAAGGGAAGTAACTACAAAACAAGGAGCTTTCATTCTTACCTGTTTGCATTGGCATTCGCATTGTGGAAAGGAGGGGTAGGAGTCTGAAAAAGGCTGTGCAATAGTTGCTTAAAGTCTCTTTTTGGGTGTGGACAGGAGGAATAGGAATGTAAAAAGCAGTTGCTCAATCAATCTAGAAGTGTACGACAAAGGGAGTAAGGGAAATTCAGAAAAGGAGAAAAATGTTTTGCACTGATGGAGGGGAGACTTGGGGGAGTGTTTGGTATCCTTCATCTGGAAGGGTGGGGGGGTGCTGGTGGGCAACAAGAGCAATGGGTAGGGTGGAAGGCTGCAACAACTGCGGTGCGCCAATCTTTCTAAAAATTGCCTGGAGGGTAGGGGGACGTTTAGTGTGCAACCACACAGGGAAACTTAGAAAAGAGATCAAGGGTCTACAGGAGGAACTAAGACATGCAAGGCAGACTAGAGGAGGTTATAGCCCAATACCATACATGTGATATCTCCCTCTTTTCGCAGGAGACTCCTGTTTTTTTTTTTTTTGTTTTGTTTTTTTTTTTTTTAACTGAACTCCCTCCCTCCCTCCTGGGAAACAAAATCTCCTGCTTAAGTAAAATTCTGTCCAAAATATACATTTATGTCTTTTTTGGCAGATAAAGACACATAAAAAGCAAATTAGTGATGAACAATGCAAGTGATAACTTTGTACAGCTAGTTGTTGATTCTTTTTAGTGCTTATTCTTGACAAAATTAAATATAATAAATGTTTTTAAATGCTTTTTTTCTTATTTTTTGACACCATTTAAGGACAAACTCATGACGTTACGGCATCTCCCTACTAGAAGGCAATTCTCCCTACTAATTTGACCCAAATCTCCCTCTTAAGCAAGTTGGACATATCACATGTATGCAATACTGGAGGGAGGGCAATCTGAGCCAACAGTAGTGAGGAGAGGGTCAGAAGAAGGGAAGCAGAGACAGAGGGGCCCAGGCCAAGAAGAACGGGGTCCAGGGAAACCAGGTCAGGGGACAAAAGACAAATGGAAGGAGGAGATATGGACTTGTGAGGGGAGAAGAAGTGGCAACAGTCATGGAGTGGAAAGGAGGGAACAGGTTGCTATGAGGAGAGAGAATGTGGTCAGTGGTGAAGGGTCTTCAGAAAATTGTTCTGCAATACTTTAGGGGAAGGAGGAGGAGGGAGGTGATGAAATTGGAGGAGTAACTGGGAAATGCCCGGACCAAACTGGAGCGGGGGAGTTCTGCTGGGAGAATTACAACAGGGGCAGAAGGGAGAAATACTGTGCAGGAGGAAAAAGGGGAGCCAGGACTGAGAGATGGAGAGGAATGGAAGCAAACAGAAAGTAAGATGGATGGAACCTTAGTGCTGGGGACTCGATACTAAGAGGAGTCAGGTGGGGTAGCAAAGGGGAGAGGCATAGTTGCATTTGGGTGGAGGCCATGCCAGGAATGACAGCAGAAAGGGTGGAACAATCTGTTCTTAAATATGCTAGAAGGGGAAGGGACAAGCCTCATTTGATTATACATATGGGGACGAATGACCTGGCTGACAAGCGGTAGATACAGTCGAAGGAGGTTTGAGGAACTTGGACAATTATGTGTGTGTGTGTGGGGGGCGAGAAGATCAGTAACATTTTCAGAGATACCCTAGTGCTCACAAAAGCACAGCAAGCAAGCTGAGAATAGAGGAATTTAACGGATGGAGGGCTGGTTATGATTGTTCTATGATATTTCTAATATAGAATGTGGTATGTGAGTGTCTCACATGAGACATCCTGTGCTGTGGGTGCCCCCTCCTCCCCCAGATTTTAGTGGAAATAACAGGATATATTAACCTGAAACCAGGAGGTAATTAAAAGACTAGAGAGAGACTTAATTACGGGTCTCCTGTTTTTCTATCTTAATTAGAACTGACCCAGCTGCCAGGATATAGGGCTCATCAACTTTTATGACGTCTTAGAGGAAAAACATTTTTATACTACCATAGTGTTAAAGTTGTTACAAAACCTTTGATGTACTTGCGAACAGGAAACCACACAAGATCAAAGGAAAGGCTTGATTAAAGACTATCATAATTTGGTAAATTAGTTTTTGCTGAAGTCATAATATTTAAAATATCTGACAGGAAGATCATTGTATAATTTTTATATTCTAAAAGGAGGAGCTAGATGACATCATAGAAGGGGTGTGTGTGAGAGAGAGAGTTTAACCTAGCACTTATGTCTGATCTTAGTGACATATCTTTTGGGGCTCTTAAACAAGATCTCTAACTTAGGCACTTAGAGGTATACATCAGATAGAAAAGATCTAAATGTAATTTGGTAGGAGTTTGTAGTTTTCCTTGTTTTTCTTTATGTGATTGTATGCTTTGTGATATAGTGTTCTGTGTTTACATTTTACACATTTTTTATCCACTTTAGTAAAAATATTATTTTGAAAGACTGCCTAGGTGTGTCTTCAAAGTTCTTTTTGCATGTGACGTATAGAGGGTTAAGACTAACAAAAAAATTGTTCATACGCTTGATGGTGTTACTAAACTGGGAAAATGTAAGAATATACCGAAGTTCTTTTACAGAGTTTTAAGGGTTCATTTTGGATACCTGGTTAGGTGCCCTTAGGCGAAAGATATCTGGCATCCCCCTGAAGAGCAGATTATCTAAGCCTGTACATTTTGGGTACACTAGCATAAGGTTCACAGTTTGAATCCCCCCATAACTTGAGACCAAAGGTGATTCGGACCCACAAGCAGACAGGAGGGTTACCCTGGCTGTTACCTGTTCACATTCTTGCGCTCAGAGGTTGGCACTGTGGGATCAAAGGACCTGACCTGCTGAGTGAGTTTGTGACACTCCCAGTGCCCAAGGCAAGCACAGCAAGAAAGCTGAGAATAGAGGAATTTAACGGATGGCTAAGAACCTGGTGTCATGCTAAAGGGTATGGGCTGGTGGGGGTTGGGGAGGAACCTGGGAGGACAGTAGTCTCTATGCCAAAGACAGACTATACTTGCGCGAGGAGGGAAAGAAAGTGTTCAGGGTTTTAAATAATTGATTAGTAGTTTTTTTCTTGTGACAATGCTAACTGTACAGAAAGTATTCATATAGGTTTTCTAGAAGTGTTATGCTTGTTTAACACAGTGAGGCAAGTGCTATGCATTTTCACAATGTTTTAGCACTTTTATGAGCAAAACACTAATCAATATTTCGAGTTAAATAAAACCCTGGTGTTGAAACAGAGGATAGAGCATATAGAGGAAGTTGGGAATTTAAACTAGGAGTGGGGGGTGGCAAGTGGACAAGAGACATGCAGAGACCACAGGTTGGGAAGCCACATGAGCTTACCCCCCATAACAGTGACAAAAGACAAAGGGCAAATACTATTGGTAATGCTAGTAAAAGGAGGGCAGGATTGGGGGGAGGGGGAAGGGTTGGAAGATGGTCACCCTTAACGCTTGGAGCCTTGGAAGGAAAACTACAGACCTACGGGCGCTCATGGCAGAGGGAAAGGTGGACACTGCAGCCATCACAAAAACATGGGCCACCCAATACAATGACTGGGACCTGTCTGTACCAGGGTACAGGTTATTTTGTAGGTATAGGGTGATTGGGAAAGGAGGGGGTGGCACTATATGTGAGGGAAGGACTGAAGTGTGTAAGGGAGGAAGGGGAGGAGGGTAGCACGGAGTCATTTTGGATGCAGTTCCAGGATTCCAAGATTAGGACTCTCAGAATGGGAGTGGTGTACAGGCTACCCTTCAGGCGGAGGAGTCAGACAGGAAACTAGCAGTACAGATCAGAAGGTCCTGCGTGAGGGGTAGTGTGGCGATTGTGGGGGACTTCAACATACCAGGAGTGGACTGGAGTACTCCAACAACCAGCAATAGAAGGCAGCAGGTACTGCTGGATGCCTTCCAGGACAACTTCCTGATGCAAATGGTCAGTGAACCAACTAGGTCAGGGAATACCCTTGACCTTGTGCTGGCAAATGGGGAGTTTGTGAGGGAACTTGGGGTGGAAGAACCACCATCAGGGAGTGACCACTCAGTATGGCTCATATTGGATATGGGCAAGCAAGGAGTGGAATCTCGCACAAGGGTGCTGGACTTCAGGAGGGCTGACTTTGGGAGGATGGGGGAAGTGGTAAACGGGTACCAGGCCAAAATTCAACCTAGCATGGACACTAACCAGAGGTGGGAGCTCATAAAGTTGGAGATAGCGGATGCAACCAGAACCTGCAGCAAGGCCCAGAACAAGAAGGCTAGGGCTAAGAAACCGAGCTAGGTGAGCAAGGAGGTCATGGAAAAGGTAAGGAGAAGAAGAGCTGCCTTTAGGAGGTACAAGAAAACAGGGAGGAGGGATGACAGGGAGGAGCACCTGAAGGAATCTAAGGAGCTGACACGGGCAGTAAGGGGAGCCAAGGTGTCTATGGAGCTCAGGCTGGCACAAGGCATTAAGAAGGGTGAGAAGGACTTCTTTAGGTACATCAGGGAGAAAAGGAACTGTAAGGATCACACAGTAAGGATTAGGAAGGAGGGGGTTGGGTGGAAGCAAGGGGCGATAAAGCAGAAACGCTAAATGATTACTTCTGCTCGGTATTTACTAAGGAGAAGAGGGGGTGATACCCAAGGCAGCAGAGACAGGGTGGGAGGGGGCGACAGATGAGGAAATCATGTAGGGCAGAGTTGTGGAGGGTTTGAGGGCACTGAGGGTGGACAAGGTGCCAGACCCAGATGGCATCCACCCCAGGGTACTGAAGGAGCTGGCAGAGGTCCTTGCAGGACCTTTGGTAGACCTATTTAATGCCTCACTACACTCGGGGTGTGTACCTCAGGATTGGAGAATGGCTCATGTGGTGCCCCTCCACAAGAGTGGCCCCAAGGATGAACTGGGTAACTACAGACCAGTGAGCCTCACATCCATCGTTGGCAAGTTCATGGAGACTATCCTGAAGGAGAAGCTGGAGGCCAAAGGACTACAGGACAGCAGACAGCATGGCTTCATATGTGGCAGATCCTGACAAACCAACCTGATGGAGTTCTATGACTGGGTAACTAGTCAATTGGACAGGGGCCATGCAGTGGATGTCCTGTATCTGGACTTCGGTAAGGCATTCGACTTGGTGCCAAATGGGAGGCTGGGAAGTAAGTTAGAAGGCACAGGGGCAGGTGCAAAGCTGGTGAGATAGGTAGGGAACTGGCTTTTCAGGGAAGGCAACAGAGGATGGTGGTGGGTGGGGCTCTCTCATCCCCTAGTGATGAGTGGTGTTCCACAGGGTTCGGTGTTGGGACCAGTGTTGTTTGGGATATTCATTGCAGACATATCATTGGACATCAAGAGCAAGATCAGTCTGTTTGATGATGACACCAAGATGGGAGTGGTGGTGGACGACCTAGGGGGATGGCAGGGGTTGCAGGATGATCTGGAAAAGCTGGAAAACTGGTCAGACACCTGGCAACTGGGGTTTAATGCCAACAAGTGCAAGGTGCTGTATTTTGGGGTGAAGAACCCAAGGAGGAGTTACCAACTGGGGGGGTGCAGCTAGCCTAGACAGAGGAGGAGAAGGATCTGGGAGTGCTCATTACAGGGTCAATGAACAACTCTGCACAATGTAGAAAGGCAGCTGCAAAGACCAACAAAATGCCGGGTTGCACTGCAAGGGATATCTCCTAGAGGAGGGGGGGGAGGTGATTCTGCCACTGTATAGGTCATTAATTAACCCAGATCTGGAGTACTGCGTGCAGTACTGGCACCCGTATCTGAAGAGGGACATTAAGTTACTGGAGGGGGTGCAGCACAGGGCAACAAAGATGATCAAGGGGCTGGGGGACTTGCCATATGAGAAGAGGCTCAGGGAGCTGAAAATGTACTCGGCTAGAGGAGAGGAGGGACATGATTAGAACCTTTAAGTACATGAAAGGAATAAACAAGACGGGTACAGAGGGGTTGTTCAAAGTAAGGGAGGGGAGAGACACCCGGGGCCATGATATACGGCTGGAGGGAGGAAGGTTCAGGAGGGAGATGAGGAAACACTTTTACAGAGAGGGTGGTAGCTGAGTGGAATGCGTTACCAACAGAAGTGGTATCCAGTATAACAGTGGACTGCTTCAAAAGGGGCTGGGACAGGGCAAGGGGGAGGGTCAATGGAGGGGAAGGGTAGGAGGGAGGAGCAGCTGTAAAATAAGGGGTGCTAGCTACACATTCAAGCAGACTTGCTAGACCTCTAGGCCTTTATCTGCTGGCAAATTTCGTATGTTCGTAACCTGCAGGCTAACAGTGGCCTCAGCTAGTGGCCCAGTGAGGCTGAGGTTTTTGGATGTAGTGAGCACAGGGAGAGAAGTACTACCCAAAACACCCTTGGAGGACTCTGAAGTCCTCTACAAGTGTCTGGCTGTCAGGTGTGCAGTACAAAAATATGCCCCCCACGCAAACAAACTTGAAGGAACTGCAGACTTACCAGAGTCAACTGAGCCCCTGCACCATCACCACGCCAAAACTATGATACTGACTGGTAGACAAGTTATAACCATTCAAATTTTCATTTGACAGTTTGAGTAGTTCTTCAGGGCTGGTCGGCACGGCACAACCAGTTCATATTGTGACCAAAGTTGGAAGTAATTTTGGACTTTGCCAAAGGAATGCAATGGAAGGTGGTGCATGGCAGTATTTATGATTGTAAATGAGAGAACGCTACAGCTTGCTATTGGTTACTGCTCCTGTCACTTACTGTAACCAGTAAAGCGACTGGGCAAGTAAAAGTGCACACGTGAGCAGGATGAACTGGCAGTGAAGTTCCACGGGAATGCAGTGGTTAACTTTGCTGGATTAACAGAAACTGTGCATAAGAAACAAATGTTTGTGCGGCAAAGTTCTGAACATGCCAATGCTGAAGGTTTTTTTTTTTTTTTTTTAAATGAATGTCTCAGTTTCCTGCTGGTTATTTTGTTTTTTCTATTTTTTGTTTTTATACCAAGGGCACTCTATTCTAAGGGAGTCATACAGTAGCCCCCTGGACTACTAGAACCATGTTATATTTCAGTTAGCTTACTCAAGGCATGAAGGATGTACCTTTTCTCTAAAAATAAATTTTACCTAAAATCTGTGCTCATCCTGTTGCTCTGTTGCCTCTTTGCAACTTTATTCTTGTTAATGTTGTTCCCCTTATACTAACCCATTTTTTTCCCTTTATTTCTACAGCTCTAACAGGATGCCAAAGCCAGTGTAACACAAGGCCACACTCCTATCAGGCAAGTATTGTTGTTCAACCTTGCCAAGCTGTCCTAGTTTGCTCCTAAAGAACTACAGTTTCTTTGTGACCCCATCTTTCTTCGCATTTTACAAGGATGACTGCATGTTGCCTTGAAAGCCCTATCCCAAGCTCGTGAGGACTTGGGTTAGAGATCTCCTACTTACTATCTATGCTTGGTGGGTTAGCTGCAACAGTTCAGCCACTACTGCTGCATGCCGTCGGCCTTCACTTTTTTTGTTGTATTTTAATGCTGGCACCAGAAGTACATCTCCAGTATTGGCTTTCATCTTTTCTTAATCCCAATAAAGGAAGACTCTCCCGATCAGCTTTTAATTGTTTGTTTTTTTCATACTGTATTTATTCTCCCGCCATCCTGACGATATCCACCCCCCCGACCCCAGCAGCCGCCCCCCCCCCCGAGCCCTGATTACTTGGCAATTACAGGTGATTGGGGGCGAGGCACACTGCTATACCAGAGGGGACATCATGAAGTCGCCAGCCGCATTTTCACGCTTTTCTTTGTCCCTTCCCCTTTGCAGCTGTGAACACGCAGACATGGCACGAGGTGTGGTGTCCAGCGCCTCAACCCTCAGCGTCACTGGGCCAACACAGCTTTTAATTGTTTTTAAATGGCCAGCTGATGCTACATTGCAAGCAAATATTCAGCACTGACAAGTGCTCGTTTACTCATGCAGAAATACAGAAACGTTTTAAAAGTTCAAATACAGTGTACAGTAAGGGTTTGCTCTACATGGATTTCCATGCCAGTTGAAACGTTGTTGTACCACAGTTCAAAAGTCATGGAACACAGCTATACTCTTCCGTAGTACAATGTTCCTGATGATCAGAAATCCTCATGACAGCTGGTGTTTTACGGAATGCTACCATGTGCATAGCAACCAGAAACCATCAGCAGGTTTGCTGCTGTGGAAGGAACACTGTGAAAATACTTAAAAAAAAAAAAAAAAAAAAAAGCTGTACACTACAAAAAATAGTGACTGGGCAACCACACACCAAACCAGCCTGTGCTGCCATCTCTGGCTTCTGATTACATCAAACCTCTCGAGCTTTGTTCTCGCGGTCTCTTGTAATCAGAACCCCTCTGTAGCAGCACAGGCTGGTTGCATATGGTTGCCCAACCAGTATTCTCTATTTTCTTGTAGTTTGCTCCAGATTTATTTATAATCAGTAACGGACCACAAGTCAAATGTTGGCAGATTCTGCTTCAGGCCAAAAGACTTGTCCTTTAACCAGCCCTGCTAGCTTGTACTGGAGGAGGTAACACTGCACTAAGTATACTAGCTGGGCCAGCCAAATGTCTGTGTGGCCCACAGAGGTTTCCAACCACTAGTCCTGTTGCCTTGTGATGGCAAAACTTAATTCCCAACACCTGATTTACAGGGGACAGGGAATTATTTCTAAATTACTTATTTAGAAATGTATAAATGGCAGCAGTTTGCAAGGTTTCTATGTTCAGAAATTATAGTCCTAAATTATCCATATTTAATGGCACCTGGACAAACAATTATGTAAGAAACTGTATCTTGTGTTTCCACATGCAACATGCTCTACAATTCTCTGCCGGAACCAGTAAACTGGGGGTTTGATTATGTCACTTTTGTGTACTGAACTTAAGAGCGCTGCCCTGACAGGTCAACAGTTCATGCTTAGCTTAGTATTCTTGTTATTAGACCAAGGTGCTCTAGCCTGTTGTATGCTATGATGATTTGCTGAAAAGGGTTGCCCTGTTCTGAGAAAAGTTTCAAAACCATAACAGAAAATTCAGCATATATTTAAAAAAAAAAGTTTGCATTTTCTTCCCTTTCTTGTTCATAACTAGTGATGTTTATGTGGAAACAGGATCACTGTCCCCTGCAGTTGATCTGCTCCTGCTGTTTAATCCTTTGCTGAGGCGCCAGTCCTCTGCCTGTGACATCATAATCATTTCCACAGCAACAAACCATAATGTCACTAGCAGGGGATTGTGATTTTGGTGAAGAATTAAGCTGCAGACACAGCTGCACTGTAGGGGACAAGGATCTGGTTCCCATGCACAATTACCCAGTAATTAAGAACAAAGGGAAGAGAAAGACATGCACTATTGTAAGCATGGGCTGAATTGTGTCTAAATATAATCTTTTTCAAAGTTTTTTCAGAAGTGGGAAACTCACAAAAAAAAAATACTTTCTGGCATCTACAGGGATTCAGAGTGCACTGCAGCTTTCCATTAGTTCTGGTATGTTCAGTACTGGCTGCTTTGGCAAACACATCTGGTCACATACTTGGAAGCATATTTTTGTCTTTTTTTTAAGCATTCTATATGCACTTGTATAATAGTTAAAAAGTACAGTTATGCAAGAACTTACTGTAACAGTATATCTTCAAGAGGAGCTCATGCAGCAGGCAATAAACAAAGACTGAACCACCAGGTGCTAGGACCACACAGAAAACTTCTAGCCAGCAGCATACAATGGGGAACCGCCCCCCCCAACGTCAGCACGCTGACATCCGTCCAATAGTATAAAAGGGGCGGTCCCCCAGCCTATCCCCAGTTCTCCCACCAGATACCTCAGCGTGAATACAAATAGGAGAACTGAGGAGGTTACTCTGAAACGAGGAACGCTCCGATGGAGAAATAGCTATTGGGGGAAGGAGGGAGGGATAGCAGTGCCTGCTGCAAGAGTGCCTCTCGAAGATCTATTGCTACGGTAAGTTCTTAAGTAACTGAACTCTCTTACTTAGAGGGGGCTCTTGCAGCAGGCAATAACCGTAAGGACTGAATCCCAAGCAGTAGAGCACAACTCGGTCAATTGGGCAGAGGACAACAGCAGTCATAACGAAGTTCAGGACAGAAGGCCCTGGAGGACTGCAAGTCTGAAACTGGCTCTGCACCAGGGGACATTGTCCAAACTGTAATATGTGATGAATGCGTGGACAGAGCTCCTGCTGCACAAATATCCACAGTAGACACATTCCTGAAGGAGGCAGCAGAGGCAGCCATACCCCTGGCAGAATGGCCTTTGACCTGACCTGGTAAAGGCTTGTTACACTTGTGGTAACAAAGAAAAAATTACTCACCTTGATAATGTTGTTTCTTCTAATGAAGTCTTGCTATATTATGACAATTGCAGTGAGTCCCCGTCTTCGAACTGCCCCGGAGGTGAAATAGTTAACTTTCCATGCAAGCATGGAACTCTGAGCGCGAGCTCGGTTAGAAGGCTCTGTCTGATGATCTTCAAACATAAACTGTCAGATCTTTACGAGCAAAAACTCACTAAGGCTCAGTGTGGAAGCTGTAAACCTACACTAGCAGACTGGCTACCAACATAAACACACACTTCTTGGTCTCCAACAAAGACTCAAGTCATGAGACCCAAAAGAAATGAAAAATACAACACCAATTCACCCCAAAGGAAGGGTGAAACAACAAAGTGGCATAAAGAAAGCGCCAACACTGTAATGCCCACCCACATCCCAAAACAGAGGTTCTGAGAGGGGCAGGCAGGGAGGTGAGTAATATAGCAAGACTCCATTAGAAGAAACAACATTACTAAGGTGAGTAATTTTTCTTCAAACAACATGAAGTCTTGCTATATTATGACAATTGCAGACTACACAGCAGTACCCCATGGAGGAGGGACAGAACCTACTTAGGAATAGGCTCTGAAGGACAGCTGTGTAAACCGAGCATCACTCCGAGCCTGGATGTCCAGGAGTAATGCTTGGTAAAGTGTGAACTGCTTTCCAAGTAGCTGCTTGACATATCTCTAGAATAGGGATGTCTCTGGCAGCAGCCAGAGAAGCAGCTGTACCTCTGGTAGAGTGAGCCCTCAGGCCTGAGGGAGGAACCTTACCCAGTTTTCGTGAACAGAATTGGATACAAGAGACAATCCACCTGGCAATGGATCTTTAGTGGCAGGCTTCCTTTACCAACCTCACCATAAGTGAGGAACAGTTGGAGGAGTCAAACCTGTGACCCTTGGTACGCTCTATGTAGTAACTAAGGGCTCTCAGTCACATCTAGGCTGTGCAGCCTCCTCTCACCAGAAGAAGAATGGTCAGTGAAGTACACTGGAAGAAATATAGAGTGATTAAGGTGGAAATCTGAAACCACCTTAGGCAGAAACTTTCTATTAGTCCGGAGGACTACCTCATCTCTGTGAAAGGAGATAAAATCCGACTCCACTGACAAAGCTTGTAATTCACTTATGCGTCTGGCAGAGGTGATGGCTACTAGAAACACAGTTTTCCAAGTCAAGTACTTAAGCTCAGCTGAAGACAAAGGCTCAAAGGGGCTGTACAAGCTGAGCAATACAAACATTAAGATCCCAGGCAGGGGCAGGATCCTGAATGGAGGGTTGTGTGAAGCAATCCCTTAAAAAACTTGGAAAATACAGGGTGAATTGAAAAAGAAGAGGATTTACCAGCCGAAATAAAAGCAGACACAGCTGCCAAATGCACTTTCAGGGTAGCTGATCTCAGCCCCAAAGTGTTCAGATGGACCAAATAATCCAGAACTGTGGGTAAATCAGCAGAGCCTGGGGAAATATGCTTTTCTGAGCACCATATGGAAAACCTTTTCCATTTGGAGTTGTAAGTAGCCCTGGTGGAAGGCTTCCTAGAAGCCTTCAATATATCCATTACGCCTTGTGAGAAGTGTAAGTCAGAAAACTCTAACTCTTCAAGAACCAGGCCTTGAGATTGAGAGATTTGAGATTCGGATACCAAACCCTTCCCTAGGCACAGGTTAACAGATTGTGATTCCTGGGAAGGCACAGGGGAGGATGGACTGCTAAGGACAGTAGGAGTGGATACCAGGGTTGTCTGGCCCAATCCGGGGCAATCAGAATGACCGTGTAGGATTGGGATCTGATTTTGACTAGCACTTTGAACAGGAGAGGAAAGGGAGGGAAGGCATAGAGAAACTTCCCGTCCCAACTGAGGACTAAGGCATCCAGAGGGACTGAGCCCAAGACTGGGGGCCTGCAGCAAAAGAGGGGAAGTTGGTGATTGTCTGGGGCTGCAAAAAGATCGATCTGCGGGGTGCCCCATCTGGCAAATACCACTCCCAGAACCAGGGGATCCAGGGACCACTCGTGATGGCCCTGAGAAATTCTGCTGAGAGCATCTGCCAGGACATTGTCCTTGCCTGGGAGGTGAACTGCCGTAAGGGAGGTGTTCAGGGAGTAAGCCAGAGACCACAACTTCATGGCTTCGGTGCACAAGGCCGTAGACCGAGTGCCCCCTTGCTTGTTGATGTGCCACATTGTAGTGGTGTTGTCTGTTCTGACCTGTACAATTTTGTTCTGAACAGATTTGGAGAAAGCTTGAAGTGCTAGAAAAACTGCTCTGAGCTCCAACAGGTTGATGTGGAGCAGAGTTTCTTGGGGGGGGGGAGAACCACAGTCCCTGGGCAGTGAGGTCGCCCATGTGAGTCCCCCACCCCAAGAGGGATGCATCCGTAGTAAGGATTAAGGAGTGAGACTGAGTGACAAAAAGAACTCCTTGTCTCAGGTTGCTCTGATCCTGCCACCACTGTAGGGCTTGGATCAGGGTTCGAGTTACTGGGATCAACTTGGTAGAGGATCCTTTCTTTGAGACCAAAAGCTCTCAAATGGAACTGAATGTCCTCATCTGAAATCTTGCTCTTGCATTACTGCTGTGGAAGCAGCCATGTGTCCTAGGAGCTGCAGAAAATGCCTTGCTGGTCGAGACCTGCAGGGTGAATGAGGAGGCCAGGGAGACTAGGGTCTTTGCCCTGTCCAGAGGTAGGAAGGCCCTGGCTTCCTGTGTGTTAGTTCTCCCTACTATGAAGGTTAGGAGCTGGACAGGCTCTAGAACTGACTTTGAGAGATTCAGAAGGAAACCTAGGGAGGTAAGCAGTTGCTGAGTTACCTGAAGGTGTAAGCTGACCTGTTCTGGGGACTGGTTAATTATGAGCCAATCGTCCAGGTAAGGAAAGATGGCAATTTTTTGCCTTCTTAGGCATGCAACTGCTACTGCCAAGCATTTGGTGAATACCCTTGGAGCAGAGGTGAGGCCAAAGGGCATTGCTCTGAACTGGTAATGGCCTGAGGGCAGCTCGAACCTGAGGTACTTTCGATGGGCGCTTCTGATGAGAATATGGAAGTAGGCATCCTTGAGGTCCAGGGATGCTAGCCAGTCCCCTGGCCTTAGAGAGGGTAAAATAATTCCCAGGGTCACCATTTTGAACTTTGGTTTTACAAGGTGCTTGTTTAAGTATCTGAGATCCAGGATGGGCGGCCATTCTCCTGACTTTTTTGGGGTAAGGAAGTACCTGGAGTACAAACCTTTGCCCTGGTGAAGGGGTGGAACCCTTTCCACGGCTCTGAGAGCGAGGAGGGTAGAGACCTCTGCCTCTAGGGCAAGTGCCTCTGATGGAGATGCAGGTGGAAAAGATCTGGTTCTCATCTTTGGAAATTTTTTGAAGCTGAGAACCAGTCCCTGGCTTACTACTTCCAGGACCCACTTGTCTGGCGTTAGAGACTTCCAGTCCTGGACAAAGTAAGCCAGCCTGCCCCTACAGGTGCAGGAAGAATCGGCCCTGGCTACCCCATCAGGGTGCCTGCTTGGCAGGGGCTTTAGGTTGAGGGGGGAAGCAGGCCTGCTTGAACTCGTCTGCCTCTCCTCTAAAGAACCCCTCTGGGCATAAGCAGAAGAGGAGGCTTGGGATTGGTAAAGGCCTATGAAAAGGCCTGCCCCTGCCCTTAGGAAGCTGCTTCTGAGGGTGACCTGCCTTTCCTTGGCCTGTGCACTCCTTATAGGTGGTCCTGTATTCATCCATTTTCATGTAATTCTCTGTTTGCTCCCCAAACAGAGAGTTGCCCACAACAGGAAAATCCATGGCCTTAGACTGGGTATCCTGTGACAGGGTAGTACATCTGAGCCAAGCCATTCTGCGAAGTGCCACAGATGTAGCCATGACTCTTGATGACACATCATTAGAGTCTACTGCAGCATGAAATTGCACCTTAGATGCCTCAATACCATCTTTAGCCACCTGTTCCAGCTCTCTGGCCAGCTGGTCAGGGACTTGTTTTGCTAGAGCCAGCACCGTATCCCATCTGGATTTCTGGTATCTAGCAGCATAAGCCATATAATTTGCCTGTCTGAGTCCCAAGGATGCTGCCATGTACTGTTTCTTTGCCATAGCATCAATCTTCCTGGAGTCCTTCTCAGGAGGGTGTGAAGCTAGGGGAATATTTGCCTTGTCACAGGCTGCAGCCTGCACTACTCCCACATGGCTGCATTGCTGTGTGAGGAACTCCGTATCAGAGCCTGATAAAGTATACCTCTTGTCCATCCTTTTATCTACAGGAGGTATAGTGTGACGAAGTTTTAAAACTTTTACTGTCTGCTTCCGAAAAGATTTATGCAGAGGAATAGACAGTCTCTTAGATTCTGGAATATCCATCATTTCTACATAATCAGGCTCCTCTTGGTCATAAACAGCTTCCTCAACAGGAAGCTGGAGAGTTTCAGCAACCTTCTTATAAAACATAAAATGAGAAGGGGACTCAGAGAGCCTTGGAGGAGAAACCCCTAAGGGTCTGTCTGGAGAGGTGTCTGGTTCAATGGGCACATCCAGGTCTTCAAAACCATATTCACTCTCCTCATACTCCTCTTCCCTCTCACAGTTCATAAAATTCCTCAAAATCATAATCTTGAACCGGTGGAATCGGCCGAACCGAGCGCCTCCCTGATGGTGCCGGTACAGTCGGAACCGGGGAAAGAGACTGGACAATTTGGATTGCTTTAGCCATTTCTTCAGCGGTTGGAGAGAGAACTTTTGGCTCCACACCAGCTGAGTTTCTAGTCCTTTTTGCAGGAACTGGCTCCTCAGAGCCAGCTCTTCGTTTGCCCGAGGAAGTACCGCCCTGGTCAGAGGGCACTCCCTCTGGTTCGGTTGGAACTGAACCGGGCCGGCCATCCGGGTCAGCGGACTTTTTGGCCTCTCTTTCCCTGAGCCTACCAACTCTCTTTTCTATGGTGGCAGCAGGGAAATTCTTACAAATCTGGCAGTCTGCATTGAGGTGGTCAAACCCCAGACAATAGACACAGGTGGTGTGAGGGTCAGCCTTAGCAAAGGCTTCCCCACAGACACTACAGTGTTGAAACCCAGTGGCCCGGTTTTTCTTTTGGGTTTTCAGACATAATGCCAGCTCAACCAAACTGCTCCGTTTATGGCAATCCGCCGCTAAGACTTCTCTTATCGGTTCCCAACCGTGTCACGGGTCGTGGAAAAAACTGTAATGAAATCAGTTTTTTTTAGAACCGATAAGAACCGGGAACCGCACTCTAAAAAAGGACTAGCAATTTTAAAACACAATCTGATCGGTTCAACCGAACCGATAAATGTTTACAAGTTCCACACAGAGAAAAACGAATGTAAAACCTATCTATTACTTACATTACCACAGACAGAGCTTGAACCGACCGGTTGAGGTATAATTCCGGTTGAAAACCGATAAAATAATACTTTCAAACTGACAAAATGAACCGAGCAGCAGGAGAAATCTTCGGAGCGACTGTTCAGTGAGGCGGAGTAAAGAATCTGACAGTTTATGTTTGAAGATCAGCAGACAGAGCCTTCTAACCGAGCTCGAGCTCAGAGTTCCATGCTTGCATGGAAAGTTAACTATTTCACCTCCAGGGCAGTTCGAAGATGGGGACTCACTGCAGTTGTCATAATATAGCAAGACTTCATGTTGTTTGAACAATGCAGTTAGCTAACCATTTAGATAAACACTGTTTGGAAACAGAAACCCCTTCTTTCCTGGGGGCAAATAAAACAAACAGCTGTTCAGATTTTTCTGAAAGGACGGATGCAGTCCAAATAGAAATGGAGCACCCAATGGACATCTAGAGAATGAAGTAAAGCCTCCCCCTGGTTGGAGTACTCAGGAAAATAAACAGGCAGGTGGATGGACTGATTCAAAGTAAACTCAGACACCACCTTAGGCAAGAACTTACAACTGGTCTGCAAAGATACCCTGTCTTTGTGGAAAACCAAGTAAGGCTCTTTACACATCACAGCCTGAAGCTCGAAAATCCTCTGAGCTGAAGTAATGGCAACTAAAAACAATGCTTTCCATGACAGAAAACGCAGTTTGCAGCTTGAGGCACATTTAAAGGAAAGAAGAGTGAGCTTCTCCAAGACAAACAGGTCCCATGGCAGGACTGGGTCCCTAGTGCGAGGATTCAAATGAAGAATGCCCCGCAAAAAGGTGCGGGACAGGTCCATGTGACAGGGATTTCCTGCCACTCTTGAGGACCAACCTTTTTTTAAATCTGTTGCAACAGTTCTTCTACTTCTTAGCCTAATCTATCCTTTACAATTTCTAGTCCATAAGGTTGGCCACCTATGGGCACCCTTTCTCTTTGACTATGCTATAGTGTCCTCTTTAATTTCCCTTTGCCCTCTCGGGTCCTCATACAAGGAGGTTATTGTGGTGACCTCCAAACGTATGTAAAACAGTTTGTGTTCATCGTTGCTGGATTTAGTATGTAATAGCACTATGCAGGGTTTTATTTAACTCTAAAAATTGATTAGCGTTTTGCTCATAAAAGTGCTAAAACATTGTGAAAATGCATAGCACCTGCCTCACTGTATTTAACAAACATAACACTTCTACAAAACCTATACAAATACTTTCTGAACAGTTAGTATTGTCCCAAGAAAAAAAAAACAGCTAATCAATTATTTAAAACCCTGCTATGTCATAAAATACCTTGATGTATATACCTTATGTTTAGGAAACCTGTAAATAATGAAAATACCATGGCACTAGATGTTTTTGATAATGGTAAAAAATACTAGGTGACTATTATAGAAATTAAGTTAGTTGTGCTATTTAAAATGCATGTAATTTGCTGTAAGTTGAATAAGTCTGAAATGTCATGGTGAGTTGCATATATCCCATGATGCTTTGCATTATGGACATAGGTATGATGATGTATTTCTTTGAAACTTGATTTGTTGCTGTTGCCCTTTGGGGTAACCTTTTTTTCAGTGATTCTGCATTGAGGTTCTTGGTCTATAGCTTGTTTTGGTTTTTTTTGCTTTTTGAGCCCCCACTCAAGCAAATGGGGCCCACATAGGGATGAAGGATTTTCACTGAAAAGTGGTTAGCTCAGAGATCAGTGTCAGTAGGTGCTGGTAAGTGCTGAGAAAGGACATACATAGTCTGTTGCTGCAAACTGATGTACTGAAGAAGGAATATGGCACTGCAGAAGCTCATTTCCTGTATTCTGAATAAACATCACACTGAGATTGTGCATTGAACCTGAAGTTCGGTGTCAGGTCCATTTGTTATCCCACAACCTCTCCACAGTCCAGTTGGACAATAATTTTGCCATCGATTGGGTGAATGGTACGCAGAGATGGCAGAAAGGTGCACCTTAATCGAGGAGTAACCCAGACCGGAGTCCAAAAAAGAAAGGAGGTACTCCAGGATGAGATTCACTGGGCATGTGAAGGGGTCCAGATGTTGGGCGGTAGCCCAGATAGAGAACCACTCCCACTGCGTGGCATAAGTGGCTCTCGTGGAAGGCTTCCTGGAAGCCACCAGAACATCCACCAACCTAGAGGAAACCCCAAAGCATGCGATGGCTAAGTCTGAAGAAGCCACTCATGGAAATTAAGCGACTTGAGGTCCAGGCGAATCAAAGTGCCCTGGTCCTGGGAAAGCAGGTCAAAGAAAAGAGGCAGGGGAAGTGGAGGTTCCACTGCTAGCTGCTGCAATAATGGGAAACATATTTGCCACAGCCAGTAGGGAGCTATCAGAATCATGTCTGCTCTCTATGACTGCAGTTTGAGAACTACACTCTGAAGAAGCAGAAAGGGAGGAGCATACAGAAACCTCCCTGTCCAAAAGAGGGACAACGTATCGCACCAGAAAACACCAGGCCCTGAATCTAGCGAGCAAAAACTGGGCAGTTTTGCATCGAGTGGGGAAGCAAAAAGGCCCAACTCAGGACGACCCCACCTGTCAAAGAGATCTTCAACCATGGAGGGGAGGAGCCTCCACTCGTGTCCTCGACCTGAACCTGCTTAGGCTGTCAGCCAGGACGTTTTGGATGCCTGGGACATGAACTGCTAGCAGAACCAGGTCATGTTCAATAGCCCAATGCCAATCTCTCATGGCCTCTCTGCATAAGGGGTACGAATGAGTTCCCCCCCCCTTGCTTGTTGAGATCGTATACCACCGACATGTCCGCCTGAATCAGGAGAGGGCCTGGCAACAGATGGGTCTGAAAGGCCCAAAGGGCAAGAAGGATGGCTCGCATCTCTAGCACATTTATGTGGAGTTGCTGCTCTTGCTGAGACCAGGTCCCTTGGGTCTGATGGTCTGCTGAGTGGGCACCCCGGCACAGGTTGGACGCATCTATCATGAGAATCTGACGCGGGGATTCCGTACGGAAAGGAACCCCTCTGAGGAGGTTGGAGGGGTTTAGCCACCAGGACGTCTGTCGCACCGGGTTGGAAACAAGGATTCCCTGTTCCAAATCATCCATGCACTGGTCCCATTGAACCTGGAGGGTCCACTGAAGTACCCTCATGTGCAGGCAGGCTAGAGGAACGATGATTATGGCTGCTGCCATGTGCCCCAGGAGCCTGAGGAGCAACTTGGCAGAAACTTGCCGTGGCAAAGACATTAATTGGGCCTGTGCCCTCAAGCGGTCTGCTCTGTCCTGAGGAAGGAAGGCCTTGCCCTGAGCCGAATCCAAGATTGCCCCAGTGAACTGCAATATCCGAGATGGGCAGAGAGAGGACTTGGGCAGGTTCACGGTGATGCCCAGTGTCCAAAACAAACTGAAGGCGATTTCCATCATCTGAAGCAGTTGGTCTCTGGAGGGAACTGTGAGGAGCCAATCGTCCAGGTAGGGGAAGACTTAAAGACCTCGTCTCCTGACGGCCACAACCACTACTGCTAGGCACTTGGTAAAGACTTGAGGAGCCAAGGAAAGGCCAAAGGGCAGGGCCCTGAACTGGTAATGAGTCCCCTGGAAGCAAAAGTGGAGGAACCTCCTGTGAGGTTGAAAAACCTGGATGTGGAGATACGCATCCTGCATATCCAGAGAGCAAAGCCAGTCTCCTTGGTGAAGCACGGGAAGATCTCGGAGGGTTACCATCCTGAAACGTTAGTATTCTATGAACAGATTCAGGTGGCTGAGATCCAGAATGGGTCTCAGATCTCCAGTTTTCTTTGGGACCAGGAAGAAGTGGGAATAGAATCCCTTTTCCTTTTGCTTTAATGGAACAGGTTCTAAGGCCCTTTTTAGCAGTAGTACCGGGATCTCCTCACGGATAAGGACAATGTGATCTGGAGGATAATGGGAGTGCACAGGAGGATTATCCAGGGGTATCTGCCCCCTTTCCACAAGTTTGAAGCACCCACTGGTCTGGCGTGATTTCACGCCATCCATCTAGGTAAAGGGAGAAGCGACCCCCGGTCTTCCCCCAATGATTCTGCCAGGATCTTTGTGGGGGGGGGGGGCGGGAAAGGAGTCATGCAGAAGAACCCGTGATGTGCAAGGTGACAGGAGAGGCCCTAAGGGCTCTAGGGGCTGAGGCTCCTGTTGCCTAGGAGGTGGGCTTGCATTTGAATGCACCCCTGGGTTGCTGCCCTTGCAGTTGCTGATGCTGGTGGAGCTTAGCCTTGGAGCGGTACGAGTGTACCGTCTTGAGAGCCTGACCAGTCTCCTGTAGGCAGGAGATAATATTTTGAATGTCCTCACCAAAGAGAACTGATCCCTTAAAGGGGGCATCAAAGATTTTGGCTTGCACGTCAGAAGCAAAGTCTGAAACCTTAAGCCAGGAATGGTGGTGAATACAGACACATGTGGCTGCTGACTGCCCGGCTACATCTGCGGTATCGTAGGATGACCTCAGAACATGATTGCCATCAGACCCAGACTCCAGGAGCTGAATCAGTAGGGACCTAGTGGGGCTGTCCGGGAGGGTATGCACTAACTCCAGAGCTTTGTTCCACAGGGCATTCCGGTATTGGACCAATGTGGGCCAAGAAGTTCAACAACCGAACCGACAGTGTGGCTAAAGCGTAGACCTTCTTCCCCCAAAAGTCCACCTGCTGAGGCTCCTTATCTGAAGGATGTGTGCTAAGGTGTCTGGGCTTTTTGGTAAAGTCGTGAGCAGCGTTCATGACCACCGAGTCAGTGACTGGATACTCCCCATAATGGTCTTGTCCCTGGGAGCATGATAAAGTCTGTCTGCCTTCTTAGGTAAGGCCGAGGTGGAAGATGGGTGACTAAGCGGCCCTATTGACGTGTTCAAAACAGTCTATAAGAGGGGGGATGATCAAGTGCAGAGTATCCTTCTTACAGAGGGAGGTGGCCAGGCGTCTGTGCTCCAGGTCCAGTTCCAGAGTCCCAGCCCACAAGGGATTGAATGTGCCTCATGATGTCCAGGGAAGTTGGACTGTCAGGAGGGGGATCTGGGGGGCATCCAGAGGTTCCTCCAGCTCAGAGGGTAACTTGGAATTTTCAGAGTCCTCCGATGAAGAGGAGTCTCTGTCAGATGGGTCAGAGTCCAGGTCCAGCATCAATCCTTCTTGCAGCGATCCTCTGTCAGCAGGAGACTGGGGAGTGTAGGGCAGACCCGGTTAGGGGAAGAGGATGACTCCCTCGGAGGAGCGGTAGGGGGCCTCCTCTTGGGATCCTTGTTCTGCAAAAACCACCACCACGCCATGAACAAGGTGTTATAATCCAAAGGAGGTGGAAGGGGAGGAGACGATGGGCAGGGGACGGCTGGATCCCCAGCATCAAACCCTGAGGTTGCGCATGCTCTGGCTTCGGTCCCTGGGGGACTGGGTGAGCAGGTGATGGCCCTTGTGTAGAAGGGCTAGCTGACGTCTGTCTCGAGGGACCCGGCATCAGTTTAGCAGGCATCGGTTGCAGCTGTCCGGAAAAAGTGGCCAGCATCAGCTAAGGCTTAGGTGACTGTGAAGGCGTCACTGGGGAGACCGGCGATGGCTGAAGAGACCAACGCTGGTTAGGCAACGTAGCCATCGCAGGTGTAGCCTGCATAGGGGAGGAGTCTCCCGCTGGTGACAGAGGCATCGCCCACGAAGGGGAGGCGAGAGCATGCTCTGGGCGCCGCCTGGAGACATTGGCCTCAGGACTGGGGACCGATGAAGGCAACGCCAAGACCAGAGGGGCGGCAGGCCGAGACCCACTACCCAAGGAGCCAGTCGAGCCACCTGGCTGAGAACCTACTGGGAAAAGGGGCCTGAACTTTGGGTCTGGGGACGAAGTCCAAAGCCCGGAACAGCCTTCGCCCAAAATAGTGATTAGAGCGAGAGGCAGAGACATGGGCAGCCCGGAGGGAGTGAGGGTTGCCAGTGAAGGAGGGACCGACCTCCCGCGGGAAGATGATCAGGAAATGGCCACCGACTTGTGCAGTGACCTGGAGAGAGAAGCAAACCAAGGATGATCCTTATCCTTGTCCTGGTGCTTATGCTTCCCGCTTGACTTTTTCTCCTTGAGGAGGGAAGATGTTAGACGACCTAGAGGCCGGGAAGGAGGAAGAAGAGCTTTTTCCCTGAAGCTCTTTCTCAATTGTCTCTAACTTCTGCTACAGAAGGAAAGCCTGAAGAGTCTTCAAGCGGCATCTCCATTTGGCCAGACTGAACTCCTGGCAGTGCTGGCAGGCTTCTGTGTCGTTGTTCGGGCCTAAACAGAGCAGGCACAAGGAGTGGCATCCTTAGCGGGAATCTGCCTGCTGCAGGCACACTTTGTATATGCCAATCAGAAAATGTGAAGAAGACATGCAGAGAATCGAAGAAAAAGTTTAAACTGGTAAAAATAAATCGTGGTCAAAAAGTGATAGAAATGGCGGTTGACTAGAAGCAGGAGCCTGTGGAAGTCCGATCTGCGCGGGTCAACGGCGGGAAAAGAATTGAGAATGGACTGTAGGACTGCCCCTTTTATACCATAGGACAGATGTCAGTGTGCCAACATCAGTGGCAGTCCACGCTGTATGCTGATAGCTAGAAGTTTTCTGTGTGCTCCTAGCGCTTGGTCTGCTGCAATAGTCCCCTCAAAGTAATATCTCCAAATTCCCAGTTCTAATGAAAAGACATGTATAAAATGTTGTCCACAAAAAGTAAACAAAACAGATTTTCATATCAATAATTACGGAGGTATATCTTTTGGGAGGTATGAATTTCAGTTCGGTACACAGGAACATTACAAATAGCTGCCAATCACCACAAATTTCCTGTCCTTTTTAAAACAATTTTTGTACACATTTTCATCTTTTGAAAGTTGTCTCGTCAGTCATATAGTAAGACCATAAGCATCACTATGCTATAGAAGGAATAACTGCCCCAGGTAAAATGGCTACCTTAGACAAGGCCCCTCGTTTTCTACAATTCCACAGCTGTGGAATTTTGTGCAGAACTTGCATCATGCCACAGAATAAAAGTGCAGCAGAATGTGCTGCTCGGACTGATCTCACATTCAAATGTTTTTTCCCATAATGCTTTGCTCTTCTCTCCACCTTGTTTATACTGAAGCCCCTCCTCTATGTTCAGCATGTGATGTCATCAATGACATCACACAATATTTTAGCCAACCGCAGGATGGCATTCTGCCACAAAAATTAAAATATTTCATGCTGCAAGAATGAACAAAACACTGCAACAGAAGTCAGGGAGTCATACATACTGCAGAAACTTCAAGAATGGTCAGGGGTTTGGCAGTTGAAATTCAATTCAAAGAAGTGCAAGATAATGCATATGGGGCACAAAAACCCTGGCACAATATATCAGTTGGGGGGTGGGATATAGCATGCACCAAGCAGGAAAGGGATCTTGGGGTTATCATCTCTGATGACCTCAAGTTAGGGAAACAGTGTGACAAGGCAGCAGGTAAAGCAAATAGGATGCTGGGATGTATAGGCAGGGGCATTACCAGCAGGAAAAGGGAGGTCATAATTCCGCTATACAAGACACTAGTGAGGCCCCACCTGGAGTACAGTGTACAGTTCTGGAGACCATACCTACGTAAGGACAGACAGGGTAGAGAAGGTTCAGAGGAGGGCAACAAAGATGGTGCATGGATTGCATCACAAGTCCTATGAAGACAGGTTGAAGGAACTGAACATGTACTCCCTGGAGGAGAGGAGGGAGAGAGGGGGTATGATAGAGACATACAAGTATCTTACAGGAGGAATAGGGTGCAGGAAAACACTATTTTTAGCGAAAAAGATGTTCCAGGACTGAGGGCATGGGATGAAGTTGGAGGAGGAGACGATTCAGAGGAAACATGAGAAAGAATTTCTTCACAGAACGGGTGGTGGACAAGTGGAACACCCTGCCAGAGGAAATGGTGGGGGATGAAACAATCACGGGATTTAAGAATGCATGGGATAAACATAAAGGAATTCTGGAGGTCAGGGGTAAGGTGCAACAGACTTCTAGGAAAACAAACTGAACTTACAAGCTCAAATGGGCAGATTGGGTGGGCCATAGGCCCTTATCTGCCGACACTGTCTATGTATACCACAGAAATCAGCACTGAAGTTCCAAAAAGCACTAGCCTCGCTATTTAAGACTGTTGCCCTAGGATATTAAAGGACTAGCTGGCCATGTAAGATGACTGCCATAGGAAACAGTTGAGATAGTTGCCCCAAATAAGATGGCAGACAGACAAACCTAAAGTGCTTCAAGAGGTCTTGAAGCCTTATTTGTACAACACTGATGGTGGTTACTTTATCACATACTGACCTTTTTGATGACATCGTTGAGAAAGATGATTTCTGTCAGTTTCATTGTCAGGTCATCCTCATTTGTGCCAGACTTAAGATCACTCACTACAGATGGCCTAATGCACAGGGGAGGGACCAGTAATCGAGTTAGAATCAAGTCTGCGGGCTTCCCTGCCTCAGGATTCATCAGGAGCAAAGGGACATCCTCTGAAGGGATTCTCCTAAAAAGATTCAGCACAACCAAGGGATTCAGATTTTCCTGAAAGGTAAAAATATTAAACAAGTCAAATAGGGTTGTCAATTCTGAAAGGGTAAAGTCAAGGCCCAACTGAAACAGAGGATTACCGAGTTTCAAATGAGTGAAATCACATGGGCTAGTATTTTATTCAGTTTTCATAGTGATGTAGTGATACCTTTATGCATTAAAGGAAAGTGGACATCAGGAGTAGACGTCACCAGGGAGGTATTCAGAGCATCCGCTGGACGCTTCCTTCCTGCAAGACAGGTGGTTGTGCCCTGCTTCAATCAGCTCCTGGTGGTGGCTTTACAACAATGTTCAAAGCAGCATGGGTGACCACACACAGTTGAGTTTCCCCACCACAAATGATGCTGTTGCGCTAGTGCACATGTGGGTGGTGGGAAGGGCCCTGAACAAGGAAAAGGGTTGAACTGGGTACCAGAGTTAATGGCCTCCATGACAGCTCCTTCCAGGCTAAGAAGCCCCCAAAGCAGGTTGGCCCTTCCACCTTTGGCCGTTATAGGCAGAACAAGGTATTTTCTTCCTGAAGGCTGCAGGAGGGGCCCCCAGACAGGAATAAGTCAGATCAGCTTGACAATAGATGTAGTGGAGACCCTAGTTGAGGGGGTCCAGCAACGCAGGACGAGTTCAGCAGGTAGCGGGGAGTATGCCTCGTGGGTAGCTGAAAAAGCCTGCTTCCAGAGCAGCAGGAGCAAAAAAAAAAGTGGGGAAGGTTCATGAACACTACCTGTGGTATTGGGCTTACTGACTCAAGGCAGCAGCCATTTCAAAATACTGTGCTACAGCAAGGGCAGCAACGATTGGGGAAACTGCATGCCTAACAACATACTCCCCAACCATGAGATCAACCATTCCCACTTTAGTTTTTCCGCTTCCTTCTCTGAGAGGTGTTTCTTTTTTTTGCATCATTTGTTTATGTCCTTTTTTTCCCCCATAAAGTAACATACAGACACACACACAGACATGTACTACATGAACCTTAATTCATAATCTATTTACATCAAGATCCATTTCGTTACTCCAACATCTCATTTTATCCATTCAGTTAAAAAGTTTTTCCCTTGAACAATTATCCTGGATTGTAAGGAGTCAGGGCCCCTGTTATTTTGGTGTCCACATACACCCCTCCCCCTTTATATTCACTTCAAACCCAGCCCTCTTTCAATACAACACTCTCCGCTACTGTCAACGATGAAAGGTATGGTTGCCATACTCTGCAAAAGAGCTCCTCTTTATCCTTAACAGCATATGTCAGTCGCTCCAGAGTAATGGCCTGTATTATCAGGGCTTTCCATTAGGTAACAGTAGGCTTCGCAGCCGTAACCCAAGTATTAAGGATACAGTGCCTAGCCATATATATTAGTACCCTAAGCCATTTTTGCACAGGGGCCCAGTCTCCTTCCCTTGTTTCCTCCACCCCAAATAGCAACAAGAGAGGGGACAAAGGATACTGCTGTCCTCCTATCTTTCGCAAGTCAGACACCACCTCTCCCCAAAACTTCTGTAAAATCGGGCAGGCCCAAAAATAGTGGTAGTATGAAGCTAGGCTGTTATTACATCTAGGACATACAGGTGAGACTGCAGGATTATACTTATGAACAACCAGAGGTGGGCAGTATAACCTATGGCAGAACTTATAGTAGGATTCTTTATATTTATTACACAAGATGCCCTGATGTAGCTGGACAAGTGTCTTCCAATTATCTGCTGAAATTGTGATCCCTAAGTCTCCCTCCCAGAGCATCCTAGTGTTTTGTGTTTTATCCGAAGGCCAAGTTTTACTTTCCTTAACCGTTCTCTGGATGGTTCCCTTAGGTTTTTTTTTGTCCTATCATTATTAGCTGTTCAATTGCCTCCCACTGTGATATGGAGCTCCCCAGCCACCCAATAGATCTGATATATGCCCTTATTTGGAGATAGTGGAAGAAGTGTTGGCATCCCAACCCTGTCCTATCTTGTATGCTCTCAAATGAATCCAGTTCTCCATGTGTGAATAGATGCTTGAAGCAGCTAATTCCTCTTGTTTCCCACTCCCTATATCCCCTGTCCTCCAGCCCCAGAAGAAAAAAAGTGTTTCCCCTCAATGGTAGGAGTAGTGTATCGTCCTGTCCGGTACCTCTCATTTTAGACATCTCCCTCCAACTATCCAACACCGCCATGACCAAAGGATTCGGATTAGGGAGTCTCTGGTATGCCTTCCGGCCTCTAAGGGACAAGTATGCCAAGATTTTCCCCACACTCCCTCTCTCCTCCAAGTCTATCCAGCCAGCTTCCCTAGGCCTGCCAATCCAGTCCTGTATATATAGACACTGCATGGCCATTTGGTAGTTCTTTAAGTCTGGAAACTGAAGTCCTCCCTTTTCTATAGGAGCCTTCAAGCGGGCTAAGCCTACCCTAGGGAATCTCCCACTCCAAATAAAGTCAGAGAAAGCTTTTTCCAGTTTTCTTACTTCCGTTTCTCTTAACCCAATATGAAGCATTTGTAAGCTATACAGTATTCTAGGAAGGGGGTTCATTTTGATAAGATTTATCCTACCCAGCCATGTTATAGGACGGTCCCTCCATCTAGACAAGTCCATAATTATATTTTGCACTAGCAGCACATAATTCAAGTCATAGAGCTCCAACCCCCACTCTAATGCCCAGATATGTGAAAGCCTCCCGGACAACCCAAAAGCCCCATTTCGATTTCTGTGTAGTGATCCCGCCATCCTGCACTCCCACCCTCAGCTCTTCCGATTTATCCAGATTAAATTTATATCCTGAGAACCAGTCGATCAGGCTCAAGAGAGCAGGCACAGACCTACTGGGCTTGGTTACATATAGCAACATATCGTCCGCATAGAGAGATAGCTTGGTCTCTCTACCAGTCTTCCCTATCACTCCTGAAATTTCAGGGTGTTTCCGAATGGCAACAGCCAGTGGTTCAAGTGCCAGGGCGAACAAGAGGGGGGACAGCGGACATCCTTGCCTGGTGCCTCTTCCTAAATCAAAGCTATCCGAAAGGGTACCATTGGTTAGTATTCTGGCCCTAGGGTTCCGATACATCTGCCGCACCATCCCTATAAACCCTTCACCCAGACCAAACCAGGCCAAGGCCTCCATTAAATATTCCCACTCTACTCTATCGAATGCCTTTTCTGCATCCATTGACAAAATATGCACCACTTCCCTACTATTCTTTGCTCCCCAGATTACATTCAGGAGGGTCCTCATGTTGTGGTATGAATACCTATCTCGAAAAAACCTGGTCTGGTCTGGGTGAATGAGCTCTGGCAATAGGCCCTCCAGCCGAGTAGCCAAAATTTTGGCCAAAACCTTAGAGTCGCAATTTAATAGGGATATCGTCTAAAGGAGGCACACTCTAAGGGGTCCTTCCCGGGTTTTGGAATCAGGCAAATCGTGGCCTCTCCCCAGGATCGAGGTAGTTCTCCCTCCTCCTCCCTCGCTTCTTGGAATACTGCCTCTAGGTGCTCCACAACTTTTAATTTCATAACTTTGTAGTACTCTGTTGAAAAACCGTCAGGCCCACTGGTCTTGCCCCTTTTAAGTGCCCCAATGGCAGAAAGAATTTCCTCTTTTGTAATAGCAGCATTTAAACGCTCTCTCTGTCCTTCTGTTATCTGCGGTATCTCCACCTTATTGAAAAATTCCACCATCCCCCTATCCTCTCCCCCCTTTTGACCATGATAAAGCTCTTGATAGAATCTCCTAAACCTTTCCCCAATACCTTTTATTTTTCAAAAGCGTCCCATCCTCTCCTCGCACGGCCTGAATTAAATGTCTCCCTTTTTTCCCCCTTATAAGATTTGCAAGCATAGTGCCAGGTCTATCCCCCCACTCATAAAAATGAGTCTTAATAAATAGCCCAGCTTTCCTCGCCTCTCCCAGCAATAGGTTATTCAGCACTTCTCTAGTTCTTGCCAGCAGGAGGTGCACATTTCTTCCTCCCACTCCCAGGCCGGCCTGTCTCTCCAACACCTTAAGTCTCTGTTCTAAATTAGTTCTCCTTTCCTTAACTTTTCTTTTGTGATGGGCCACATAGCTAATAATGACCCCCCTCATAAACGCCTTCCCCGCATCCCAAAAGACTGCTTTAGAAGTGGCTGTCCCTGAGTTGTTTTGCACATACTGTTGCCAGTGATCATACAAGTGTTCCTGAAACTCCTTATTAGCTAGCAAATAATTAGGAAGTCTCCACGTCCTTTGAGCTTCCTTTTCTTCCCCCATAATCAGAGACATAATGACCATAGCATGGTCAGAAATGTGGATGGGTCCATGCTTAATGTACCTAACTCAAAAGTACCACTCCTTGGGGAGAAATATGTAGTCAAGCCTTGACCACGTTCGGTGAGGGTGCGAGAAAAAAGTGTATTCCTTGGCCGTAGGATGAGCTGTTCGCCACCCATCTATAAGATCTAGATCATTCATTCCCGCCAGCCATTCCCGAACAGATTTTTAGGGAACCCCTTATGTTCTGAGTGGTCTAAAATAGGGTTCATCAAACAGTTCATGTCCCCCCAGTATCAGATTTGGGAATTGCTCCTCAATTATTATAGACAAAATCTTGCCATAGAAATTCGGGTCATATACAGCAGGTGCATATATACTTCCAAACGAGATTTTCTCCCCATATAGAGTTCCTACCACAAATACATAGCGCCTTCACTAGGATCAGCAACCACTCGTTCTTTTGAAATGGTAGTCTCTTATTCAGGAGAACAGCCACCCCCCTTTTATGTGCATTAAAAGCAGCCAAATAACATTCCCCCACCCAGCCCTTTTTTAACTTTGCATGCTCCTTATCCGTGAGGTGTGTCTCTTGTATCATGGCAACCTGAGTATTCTGCCTTTTCAAAGCTGTAAGCAACATCGTTCGCTTGATGGGGGTGGCTATTCCCCTTACATTCCACGAGACTACATTTAAATCCTGCATTCCGGACATGCCCTCAGAGTCCTGTCCTCTACCTCTAACCTACCATTAAGCCCCATCCCGGGCCCTGACTCCATCCCAGCTAGATTATCAGAATGGTATTTTCTATGGATCTGCAGACTGATTTTAAACTGTAAAAAACCTAACAAATATTAACTATATACAAAAGCCAACCCCTCCCCACATTCCCTTATTTTCCTGTATCCCCGTAACAGGAACTGCACAATGCAGAAATTTTACTATCTTCCTTCTATGTAGCAAAACAGGAAACGCCCTCTCAAGCCACCGTGATTTCACAAGCTTTACAACTGCCCAGTGGTTCCTAATGTCAATTTTAACCCAATGTAACAATACAATTCTCCTTATTGTTGTAGCTGCACTCCACCCAGCCAGACATGTGTGACATATCTTCATATGTCTCCCTGAACTTTGGAATTATAGGGGTTCTCCTCCAATCCTTTCTCTATTGCGACTCTTCTCTCACCAATAACGTGAGTTACATTCCCAGGAAAAGTGGAGCACAATCCCCAGGTGGTGCCAAAGGTCTCATCCTAATCTCCAATTCACTACTTCCATTATGTCCTTTCCTTCCCTTTAAATGCATTTCAGGAATATCGAGCCACCAATTCAGTAAGAAAGCAATTTCGCGGCCCCCCCTTGCCCCCACATCCGCATATCTACTTTACTTCAGTCCCATTTCGAAAGGCTGAGAGCCCTGAAATTCAAGTCCTGTAACAACACTTGGTCTGTAGAGGCCCTCTGCGTGATGTCGAATCCTCGTGGTTTGGGTAGCGGCGCGAGTTCCATCCCGACCTGATCACCTGTTAAAAAAAAAAAAAAAAAGAACAACAGACAACCCAGGAGGGGGATTTCCCCATTCATAGACAGGCCAAGTTCCGCTTATCGCAAGCTGTCTCTAGATACGGAAAGAAAATGAAAAAACAAGAGTAGAGAGGAAAAAAAAAAAAAAACACACCCATCTTAAGGCCTGCACCCTTTTCTAAAAAAAAAAAAAAAAAGAAACCTCCATTCTTGTTCCATCATTGTATCAGGGATATTAAACCAGTCAGTTTGCAGGGGGCTGGTTAGGTGCTGGTTTCGGCATGACAGCTCTGTGGGCCCTTTCCAGCTTCATGTGCCCATTTTTAGGAGAAATACCCAGCAGCTCTGGCAGTGTTTTAGCACAGAAATCCATCACACTTGTGCCCTCCATTCCCTCTGGTAAGCCCCGCAACTGTAGATTCAGCCGTCAATGGTAATTCCCCTGGTAATCCAAAAGTTCCTTCAACTCTTCTAATTCTTTTTGCAGAGTAATCACTTGTTCAGGTATAGGGGCTGTAGCATCTTCTAAGTCCGAAATACGCTGCTCGGCCTCGCTAATTCTAGTAGCCTGCGTAGCATGTAAATCAACCAGCTCCTGCAACTTTCTATCGAAATTAGTTGCCAAACTAGTCAATTTGGGTTCTAACGCAGCTAACACCTGCTGTATCACTTCACGGCCTATAGCACTCACTTTCCTGGCCAAGAGAGATATGTGGCCTGTACTCTCCACTTGGGATGCTGGCGGTTGCTTGCGTTGCTTTTTAGTCGCCATCCTCGAACTTTTCGATGCATTAGAAATCACAAACTCGTCCATCCCGCTCTCCCATATACTTCTCAGCTTGTCAATGTTGTTTTGGGTAACTTTTAAGGAAGTTTAAATTTATTATTTTGTGGTGATTTGAGGAGCGATGCGAGTCGCATCTTTACTCCAGTCTGCTCATTCGCGCCCCCCCCCCCCGAGAGGTGTTTCTAATAAGAAAGCCACCTCACATCCTGTTTTGCATGAAATGGCCAATGCCTTGGAATCAGTGCAGACAGACTTAGTAATGCATAGCTTCAAATTGCTGCCACCAATTGGTATAGCCAATACCTTGTTTAAAGGAGGTCTTCATGTATGTTCACACCATCAGGGATATTTTCCATGAACCTTCCACTTTTACATGTTTTACACATTAACAAGCCTCTATCTAGCCCACAGTGGTCTGTGTAATTATGGGAGGCAGTATCCATGACGCTGCATTTTGCAAACTTTTCTGTCTATAATTTATTTGAACACTTAATGTTACTTGTATACTCTGTTGTAATTAACTCCAAGGCACTCCTGAAAAAGGGACAGTGTCTCAGTAAGCCTACCTGGTTATCAAAATCCAAAAAATAAATGAGGGAAAGTTTTACATTTTAAAGTGTATTACTGTTACCAGATGAAAGAGGTTGCAGCAGCAAAAGTTAAAGTGACTGCAACAGATGATATCTCTGGTTAACACACCTACTGTATAATGGTAAAACAGAGTGGCAACATACAGGACTGGTTTTAAACACCAAGGAGATGAAAACCAAAAAAAGAAAATTGAAAAGTCAAGAAAGTGACTCCAGCTAAGTTTCTGTATTTGCACAATGAAAGTGCTATGGGATCTTTAACGTCTACCTGGACTGCCACCAGAGATGGGCAAACGGGACCTTGGTTTAATGTCTAATCCAAAGGATGACACCTTAATAGTACAGTGCCCACCTACTTCTGCACTACAGTGTCAGTACTGGGTATTAGCCCAAGACTCTGGTCTGGGACTAATACCAAACAGTCCCAGAGTTGAGCATGCAACTTACTGAGCCACTCAAATTGCAAAGCTGTGCTAGGTTTACTCTTCTGACAGCTTTAATAGGTTTTGCCCTTTTAGGGGGTGTATGGATGGGCTGTCAGCAGCAGTACTGTGTAAATGTAAAGCTCTGGGATTCATCACCAATGCTATCTCACCTATCCTCCAAGCTGAGCAAATAGCCACAAGGAAGAGAACCATCAGGGACTAACAGCCATAAGGAAACCTTGTGGAGGGATGGGGGCCGGGGGGCGGCACATCAAGCTTTCAAGATCCAATATCAGTTTCCAAAGTGGAGAAACCTATGGGATACAGGGTGGAACCTGTGACATAATTTAAGGAAACAGGTAACATCCAGACAGGAATCTAGGGAGTACGATTCCACATAACTCCTCGACAGAGGACAGGGCTACAACTTGTACCCTGAGGGAGCTAAACAATCACCCCTTATCCAGAACCTACTGCAGAAATTCCAAGACACTGGACAGAGAGGTTGTCAAGGGTCTAATTCCCAGAGGGAAGCACCAGAAGCTGAATGGATCTTAGATTCTACTTTAAGTCTTCTTAGTAGAGCTCTTCCTGGAATGCAGAGTATGGCGAACACCTGTGGAGCATCTGGCTTTTGTCAATTTTCTGCACTCAGGAGCCAAGCCAATAGATGAAACTTCTGGGGTCCTAGATGCAGAATCAGCCCCCTGATAATTAGGGTCAGGCCTGAGCAGTAGTGGGATTGGGTCACTCAGAACCGTAAGTTTTAATTCTGAATACCATGTTCTTTGATGCTATGAGGCTCTCAGTCAATGGCTCTCTTTACAGCTTCTGAAGCACCTTTGGTATCATCAGACATGAAGGAAAGGCAAATAGTAGGATGCCTGACCCTGTAACGGATAAGCAGTCAATCCTCAGCAACTTGCTGTCTCTCAGTACTGCCTGAAGTATCTTGGAGTCATTGTGCCTGCCTTGGTGGCCATGAAATCTAGAAGCGGTGTTTCCCCACCGCCAACAAATCAAGTTTAAGATGTCTCAAATGAGATCCCACTCTCCCCCGGACATGCAGACACCTTAGCCAATTGGCCTGACAGTTGAAGGTACCTGCCAGATGAATTGCAGACAGAGGTGGTTTACTTCTGCCCAGTGAAGTAGATTGTATGCTTCCGCAATTATGGCTGAGCTCTTTGTTCCTCGTTGTCATTTGATGTACACTACTGTCACTGCACTGTCTGATCATATTAAAACGTGCTGGTTCTGCCCTTTGCCGCTGAATATGAGCATTACTCTGAATTCCACCCTCATCTTGAGAACTTCGATGGGACATTTTTGCTCTGGTAAGTTCCAAGTCCCTTGGGCTCATTAATGAGACAGACTCCCCAGTCCATTAGGCTGGCATCTGATGTCCGAGTGAGGCATTGCAAATCCTGGATCTTTATCCCTCAAGTCAGGATCCATATCCCCCAAATCAGATTCAGCTGGCAGGACCAACAGTTGAGGGAGGCTCTCACCGCTTCAGACAGCGGAATACTGGAAGATAGGGACATCGTCTGTACGTCCCAGAAGCATAGGAGACAGAGCTGAAGGGGATGAGAGTGGAGCCTGGCCCATTCGGCCAAGTCAGTGCTTGCTGCCATCAGACCCAGCACATGCACGGCACCCCTTTTTGTTGTTGATTATGCAGCTGTGGTGCTGCAGAGTCCTGGTGACTTCAGAAACTGCTGAGTATGATGCCTCCAGCAACTGTGCCCTGAAGAGCAAGTTCTCCAGACAGGGATGATCATGAATGCTTTGGTCCCAGAGATGTGCTGCCAACACCAACCAGGGGTGTAGCCAGAAATTTCCATTTTGTAAACACACTCTCCAACTGCTGCCCCCCCACTAAAAAAATGTACACATCCTCTCTAAATGCTGCCCCCATAAGAAACAAATCAGATTGTTGTCCGATGACTCATTCAATTTCTAAATAGGTGGTACACATATCTATCTCCTAAACAATAAAAGTTTAAACAGAGACAATGCTCAGTGGCCTACACTAACTTAAATGGTACAGATTAGAATGATAATGTTAACAAAAGACATAGGGGGGCTTATTCAGTGCTAGCTGGATGCGGGCGTGGAACAGTGCATCACGCAAAATAGATGCGCCGGCCATCACTGATGCCATATTGAAGCAGAATGCGTGATCGAAACAGATCACGCATTCTGTTTGAATATCGGACCCTGGATGCACGGCACAAAGTGGGCGGCTGCCATTTTGGGTGCAGCGTGTTCAGGGATGAACCCCACCAATGGGGGAATGGGTGGTGTATACCTGGATATGCTGTTCCCCCATGGGCGATATTCAGCCAAAATATGCTAATGAGCTCATTGGACACTGTGTCAGTGTTGAATAAGGCCTTGCTCCATTTGATATGTAGAAAGAGTTTAAATGCAAGGGTCTGTTCTATCCTCTTTTCTGTATCTTCTCTGTCTGGTTGCACCACCAAATTTACTTGTGAGACCTAGGAACTGATCACTCTGATGATTTTGCGATTCTTCGCCATCTCTCTGCCTTCCCTTGCTGTTCTGTTTTTTCTTCCCCCTTGCATATCTGCAGGTATAAAAATATATGTGAAACTTTATGTGGAAATGTCACTGATGGGGAGATCCCTTTGTTTAAAACTGTATATAGTTATACCGTTGAAATGATTGCAAAGCTATTTGGAACTCAAGGGGTTAACCTGAAATGCAGTTTTTAAGCCTTCTGCAGAGATGTAAACAAGAGGTCAGTTCAGGGTCACTATGTTCTTTTTGCTGCACCGGCATCAAAACTTACAAGAACAATCTGTGAGAAGCAGAACATCTATTAATGAGGTTTCCAGGAAAAGACCAGCAATATGTTTGCAAGAGACAAGAAGAATGAGAGACTGAAACTTGGAATAAAGAGATATATCCTTAAGAAGGACTTAGTTTTCTCAGTTTGTACTGCCTTTGTAAATAGTTATACTGAATAATTTTTATTTTTTGTTTTGCTGTTATTGAGGAAAATAAAACACTATTTGTGAATTCTGAAACTGCTCCTGGTTTTCCTATGCCTCCTAACCTGTGCCTCGACAACAGGCATGCATTGCACAAAGGGTCCTCATGTATGCCCCTTATGGGCTCATTAGCATGGCTGTGCCAGGCGGAATGTGCCGGGCAAGCCCCCTCCCAGCCCTGATCCCCACAGTTATCACAGTGCAACAGAAACACAGTTGTTATAGTGCAGTGTACCCCCCTCCCCAGCCCCACTCCCCATTACGGAAATTAACAGCATCCCCGATCCTCACTTTTCCATACTGTAGTGTCCCCACATCCGCTACCCAATCCCCGTACAATAACGTCATCCCTAGCACATTTGGTAATGTAGTGTCCCCCTCCCTACAGTCCCGAGCACTGCCATACACCCTGACCCCTCCCAGCCCTGGTAACCATACTGTGGATCCCCCCGTACCAATCGCTGGTGCAACAGATGGCCCCAATCCCCTGTCCCTGGAAGCTAGTGCCCCCTGTCCCTGGTAACTAGTGCCCCCCCCAACTGCGGTAGACAGTAACAATTCCCGGGGTTATCCATTGCATCTGAGACTGGTACAGGGGGTTCCACAGTATGGTTACCGGGGATGGGAGAGTTGGGGTGTATGGCAATGCTCGAGGCTGCAGGGAGGGGGGACACTACATTACCGAATGTGCTATGGATGATGTTACTGTAAGGGAATCGGGCAGGGGGTGGAGGGGACAATACACTATGGAAATGTAGGGACCAGGGATGCTATTATTGCACATTTCAGGGATTGGGGCTGGGGGGAAGAGACACTAAACTATGGAAATGTGGGGATCAGGGATGCTATTATTTAACAGATTGGAGATCGGGGCTGGGGGAGACACTACACTATGGAAAAGTGGGGATCGGTGATTATATTCTTTATTATAACTGGGATTGGGGATGGGGGGTCCATTACACTATGGAAAGTCTGCTTGATACTGTGATTGCTGTAGGGATCAGAGCTGGGGGGGGGCGGAAATCACATGAGCTGCCCTGGATGTTGTGCAGGTCACCACCCAGCCCGGCACAAAGTTAGGGCTGGGTTTTGCAAACTTTACTTTGTATCGGCACATACAGTGCTGACTTCACCAGGGTAGAGCTGAATATTGCAATGCAGGGCATATGCATGAGGGACCCTCATTTGTATGTCTGCATTGCAATATTCCGGCGTCAGTAGTGCAGTTGGGTTAGAGGGCGATCAGGGCTTCTGAATATTGCCACCCCTCATGGCACTGCAAGTCAGGGATACACGGGCGCATCTAGGGATTTGCCATACATCCCTCTTGAAAATGTGCTCCATATGATTTGGGACAGGCACTCAGCAAAACTGCACACAAATGTGTACAGTGAATATGCCTGCCTACACCCTTGGCACAAACATGACCTTCATGAACAATCTTGGCGCAGTAAAAGGCTCAAATGGTAGGGCCATGTACTGAATATGTAGGCCCCGGACACAAAAGTGCAGAGGCTTTCAATGTAACTGATGAATGGGGATACGGGAATGATGAAGATGGAGTAAAGACAAGACCACTTTGAGGCGGTGGAACAGGCAGTATGGCCTTGAAACCTGTATTATAAAGTGGTGGAACTGACTCCACCAATCAGACAGCAGCATTTACTGTACCTCTTATAGAGCGTACAGTTGCTGCCTCGCACTATTCGGGACAGCCGATTCCTGCCGTAGCCACTTTCGCTGGTCGGTGTATTTTTTCCTGTCAGCAAAGACGCAGTGGATCAGCTGTCACAGTAAAGCATTTCAGGGCCAAAACTCCTGTTCTGCGATTGAGCAAGTGTCAAAAGTAATCGGCAGTCAAAACTAGGAGAAAGGTAGATGCTACTTATTTAAATTAGCAGCTGTGTGTCAAAAAGAAAGGAATTAAAGAAAAGCAGTCCAGTCAGGCTACCAACAAATACAGAACTGCCATTTTTCGTCACCCTGTCAGTGCTGTACCTGGAAATGAAAAACGTCAGTTCTGTATTTATTGGTAGCCTGACTGGACTGCTTTTCTTTAACTCCTTTCTTTTTAACATACAGCTGCTAATTTAAATAAGTGCTGTCTATGTTTTTCCCAGTTTTGACTGTAGATCAAGCACGCAGGTTCCCAATCATTGTAATCCGTGCCTCCCCCACCCCCCGGTCAACAAGATAAAGCACAGGTAAGCTACAGCAGTCACCGACTCATCACACACAGCAGGGAAAGTTGATCAGAAAAATCTTAAAAAATGGAACGAATTACTACCAAAATGTAAGTTCGTGTTGAAGGCAGTTCCGCCACTTCATAATATCTTAATATGTATACTTTGGGTTGTCTGTTACGAGATAAGAAGGTTATCTCATGCTAGTTTGGGCTGACAGAACCTCCTCTCACCCAAACCAGCAGGAGATAACTTTCTTATCTCGTAAGAGACAACCCGAAGTATACATATTAAGATATAAGATGAGCTACTGCATCATGAATCACTCAGTTGGTCTAGATCGTGTGATACTGGAGATAGCAGGAAGAGGTCTTAAGGCAGGGGAGGTCAAAACTCAATGAGGTAGCAGTTGGATACAGTGTCCAAAACCTACTTGTCCATAGCCATGTTAGTCCACTGGTCTGCAAATTACAATGGTCTCACACTTAAAGGGTGCTGTGGAGCAGGGAAAAGCATGATCTCAGTATGGCTCGTTGTCTTTCCGATTGCTTGTCACAGTGACTACCTCTGTTGCTTCTATTGGACTGAAAGAAGCCTTGTTTGTAGGAATTCTGCATTTTCCCTGCAAGAAGCTGAAGTGTCGGCCCAGACAGTACTGAAGGGTCTCTCAAAAGGAGCATCTGCCAAATGTTTCAATGAAAATATCAAAGCTACAGAAATTCAGAATACACATAAGGAACCAGAACTGCGGGTCACCCTGGAAACAGGAAATGGGACAGCCATACGAACTGGGGTTGTCTACAGGCCTCCAGACCAGGGGGAAGACAGACACATTACTGTTAGAAGATATACAAAACATGACCGCTAAAGGGGAGAGTCTGATGATGGGAGACTTCAACATGCCAGATACAGACTGGTCAATACCAGCAGGGACATCTGCCAGAATTAAACACATGGTGGAGTCCCTGCAGGGGGAGGGTCTCAAACAACCTGTACAACATCCCACAAGAGGCAGAGCTATCCTAGATCTAGAACTGACTAACAGGGAAAGGATCACAGATCTCCGGGTAGAAGGTCACTTGGGGGCCAGTGACCAGCACATGGTATGGTTCAATTTGACCACTAGAACTAAATCATCCCAATCCAAAGCAAAAATATGGGACTTCAGAGGAGCTGATTTTGATAAGATGGCCAACAGAGTTTAGCTAGCCCTGGCAAAAAGAAATACAGGTGAGGGGGTACAGGCAAAGTGGGCAAGCATTAAGGATGCAATACTTGAAGCAACATCCCACTGTGTTAAAGAGAAAAGGAAGTGCAAAAGAAGAAAACCACTTTGGTTCTCAAAAACAGTAGCAGAAAAGGTCAGAGCCAAAAGGCTGGCCTTCAGGAAATATAAGGGAATGCAGCAGGAGGAAGATAGGAAGGCATACCAAACTTCCCTAAGGGAAGCCAGGCAAATGCCCAAACCGAGGAAACACTAGCACAAACAGTAAAATAAGGTGACAAGACTTTCTATAGATACATTAGTGAAAGGAGAAAATCCAGAGGGCGTATTGCTAAGATCAAAGTGGTTAAGGGGGCGTGTGAGGAGGAGGACCATGTACAAACAGCTATCCTAAATAGATACTTCTGCTCAGTATTTACTGACGAGAAGGTAGGGCAGGGCCCACAGCTCAGCACCATGGACACGGGGGGGGGGGGGGTGTGCACTAGTCCCTTCACAAAAAAAAGGGTCCTACAAGAGCTCGATAAGCTCAGGATGGACAAGGCAATGGGACCTGATGGCATACATCCCAGGGTACTAAAGGAGCTAAGGGTAGAACTAACAGAGCCATTATCAGAACTGTTTAGTGAGTCTCTGAGCACAGGAGAGGTCCCAAAAGACTGGAGAAGGGCTCATGTGATCCTGCTCCACAAGAGTGGTAGCAGGGAGGAGACAGGAAACTACAGACCAGTCAGTCTTACCTCAGTAGTGGGCAAGATTGTGGAGGCACTCCTTAAAGAAAGGATAGTGCAACACTTGGAATCCATAGGGGCACAGGATCCAAGACAGCAAGGGTTTACAAAAGGAAGGTCCTGTCAAACTTATCTCAGATTTCTTTGACTGAGTAACCAGAGTGGTGGACCAAGGGGGAGCAGTTGATGTTGCCTACCTTGACTTCAGCAAAGCTTTCGATACTGTTCTACACAGAAGATTGATTAATAAGCTGGGTAGGCTTGGGGTGGGTCAGAAGTTGGTCAACTGGGTGGCAAACTGGTTGACAGGCAGAAAACAGAATGGTGGTAAACAGTATTGTCAGAAGAGATGCAAGTCACAAGTGGGATACCTCAGGGATCAGTCCTGGAGCCAGTCCTCTTCAATATCTTCATCAGTGACATTGCAGATAGACTGGAGGGTAAGGTTTGTCTGTTTGCAGATGACACCAAGATCTGCAACAGAGTAGATGATCCAGATGGGGTGGGCAGAATGAGAAGAGATCTGGATAAATTAGCAAAATGGTCGAAGAGTGGCAACTGGGGTTCAATGCAAAGAAGTGAAAGATCATGCACATAGGGAAGAGAAACCCTGAAGCCACCTATAGGCTGGGAGGGGAGTTGCTGGCAGTCACAAGGGAAGAAAGAGACTTGGGCATCATCATCACCGACGACCTGAAATCATCCAAGCAGACCACTAAAGCAGTAGGTAAGGCTAGGGGATGTTAGGGTGTATTAGTAGGGGTATCGCAAGTCGGAAGAGGGAGGTAATAATCCCTCTTTACAAGACACTGGCTAGGCCCTATCTGGAGTACTGCGTGCAGTACTGGAGGCCACACCTTCACAAGGACATTAACCAAATTGAGGCAGTCCAGAGAAGGGCAACCAAAATGGCACAGGGACTGCATCAGAAAACATATGAGGACAGATTAATGGAGCTCAATATGTATACCCTAGAGCAAAGGAGGGAGAGAGGTGATATGATCAAAACATTCAAATACCTTAAGGGCACTGACAAGGTGAAAAAGTCTAACGTGTATCAATATAAGAAAAATAGCAGGACAAGAGGACACAGCATGAGATTAGAGGGAGGCTGATTAAGGGGTAATGTGAGGAAGTTCTTTTTCACAGAAAGGGTGATGGATGCATGGAACGGCCTACCTCAGGAAGTGGTGGATATGAATAAAGTGTAGGGCTTCAAACAGGCATGGAATAGGCATAAGGGAGCAATACAGATGAGTATGAATAGATAGGCCATTGACAGAGCAAAGACCGATGGCACATTCATAAGGTAGAAAAAGAAATTGGCAGACTGGATGGACCTTGTGGTCCTTATCTACCGTCAGCTTCTATGTCTGTATGTTTCTTGTCCGGAGGCAGAGCTGGTTTGAAATCCAAAACTTGCTTAACTGATTGAGTCCAGAAGACGCCATATGGTGTTGGAACCTCCATTACAGAACCTGACCCAAAATGGCCATCAAGACTCAATGTTTTAATGATGGCCTCTACTTAAGGTCCGAAATTCCCTCTGAATGATATATTCAGAAGGGACGCCTTGAATAAACTATTGACTGCCCAGGGTCATAGCCAATTTGCTCTCCTTGCTACTACGGTGTGTAGAGCACATCTGCAGAAAACTGCAGAAGCTCACAGGATGCATCCGCTAAGGAGCGCGTTTCTTAAATAGCACCATTCCCCTGATTTTTTTAATTGCCTCCAAACACATCAGGAGGCTCTCTTACCTGAGAAGGAGTTCCTCCGTAGTAGTTCAAGATTTTTTTCTTTAGCCCCCTAAGGAAGGGAAGGGATCATATTTTGCCATCAAGGGGACTAGCCACTCGATCCCTTCCACTTCCTGATCACCGATGCCATCCTCGCACTTCCTTGTTTTATGATGTCATTATAGGACTAGCACAGGGACATGCTCCACTCAAGCCTAGAGAGTGTGGTTTTGAAAGTGGCTACTGTATCTCCCACTGCTGCAGCCTTGCTCTAATCTCAGTTGCAGCCAATTCTGGGATATGTAGTCACAGAAAATGTCAGCAGAATCAGTCTGATACAATGTACTCTACTGCCATAAATGAAGTGCAAAAAATGTTTTTGTTCACAAAGTGCAAATTGGGACCACCAATCCCAAACTTGGGTGTGGGGCTCTTAGTGCGGCCCATTTCCCCTTTAATATGATACAATGTATGGGGAGCCATTATTATACACTGAAATCACTTTTTACAATGTTATTATAGTATCATTGTGACTTCAAGAGGTTGTTAACCCCTCTTGACTACGTCTCAACGATATCATAACAACTGCAGTGGATCTGCGCATGCACGGATTTACACTAGTGCCTTAAAACGAACGGCCATGGTGGTGAGAGCTTGCTCTAAGGGAGAGCGGCGCTATGGGGAAACAAGTAAAAGGTGAATCTTTGCTTAAACTGGTGCTCAGTTTAGTTTCTCACTGTTTTATCCCATACACTATAAAAATTAATGACTAGGTTTCAGTTAATAACCTGGCTGAACTCTCGTCCCGTGATTACCAGGACAAACATACATAGAAGTTGATGGCAGAAAAGGACCGCAAGGCCATCCAGTCTGCCCATTTTACCAATTTGCTCCCGCTGCCTCTACCAGGTCAGCAGCCTCAGCTATGCCCCCCTCATATGTATGATTCCCGTGTGCCTATACCATGCCCTCTTGAATCCCTCCACTGTACGTGCTCCCACCGCCTCCTGAGGTAGGGCATTCCACGCAACCACCACCCTTTCCGGAAAAAAAGAACTTCCTCACATTACCCCTTATGCTACCCCCATTCACTTTCATGTCAGGCCCTTCAGTTCTATTGATATTTGAAAGTCTCAATCATGTCCCCACTCTCCCATCTCTGTTCTAATGTGTATATATTGAGGTCCCCAAGTCTATCCCCTTATGTCTTGTTGTGCAGACCCTGCACCATCTTACTTGCCCTCCTCTGCACTGTTTCCACCCTGTCAATATCCTTACGCTGGTGCGGCCTCCAGAACTGCACACATTACTCAAGGTGAGGCCTAGCCAGCGTCTTGTACAGTGGGACCACCACTTCCCTCCTATGGCTTGTAATACCCCTCCCTATACACCCTAACATCCCACTAGCCCTCCCAACTGCTTATGCAGACTGTTCGATGGATTTCTGGGCATCTGATATAACCCCCAAATCCCCCTCCTCCCTGGTGACCGTCAACTAACTCACCCCCCCCCAAACATGAAGCTCCCCACAGGATTTCTGTTCCCCACGTGCATGATCTTGCACTTCTTCTCATTAAACCTTAACTGCCATACCTCAGACCATTTCTCCAGCTTTTGCAGGTCTCTCTTCATTCTCTCTATGCACCTTGGAGTATCTGCTCTGTTGCAGATCTTGGTGTCATCTGCAAACAGACATACTTTTCCCTCTACCCCTTCTGCTATGTCTGCTATGAAGACAATGAAGAGGACTGGTCACAGGACTGACCCCCTGTGGCTCCCCACTGCTGACTCCTATTTCTTCCAACTGTGTGCCATTTACCAGCACCCTCTGCCTTCTGTCCACTAAATAATTTTGAACCCAGTTCACCACCCCGTGTCCTGTCCCTATACTCCTCAGCTTGTTTACCAGCCTTCTATGCAGGACTGTGTCGAACGCCTTGCCGAAATCGAGGAGGGCAATATCCACCGCCCCTCCCTGGTCCACCACCTCGGTCACCCAAGTCAAAGAAATCTATCAGATTTGTTTGACAGGACCTTACCACTGTGAACCCATGCTCTCTTGGATCCTGCATTCCAATGGATACCAGGTGATCCACAATACATTCCTTAAGCAGTGTCTCCATGATCTTCCCCACTACTGAGGTGAGACTCACTGGCCTGTAGTTCCCTGTATCCTCCTTGCTACCACTCTTGTGAATAGGGACATTTGCCCTTCTTCAGTCCTGCGGGACCACCCCCATGTTCAGCAACTTGCTGAACAGTGCTGCCAAGGGTGCAAACAGCTCCATCCTCAGTTCCTTTAGGATCCTTGGATGCACTCCGTCTGGCCCCACTGTTCTGTCCACTTTTCGTTTTGTAAGTTCCTCTAGTACCCTCTGTTCTGTAAATGCTGTGAAGCTCAATTCTTTCCCCTCTGCACATCTGTTTTCCAGCTGTGGTCCCTGCCCCGCTCCCTCTCAAGCAAAGAGTGAGCAGAAGTACCTGCTAAGGATTGTGGCCTTCTCTAGGTCCCCTTCTACCATCTCTTCATTGTCCCCTTTGAGTCTGACTATACCACCTCTGGACTTCCTCCTCTCACTGATGTACCTAAAGAATGTCTTGTCCCCTTTCCTCACTTACTGTGCTAGCCTTTCTTCTGTCTGTGCTTTAGCACTTCTCACCACCGCCACGGACTCTCTCCGAAATGTTTTTTTCATCTTTTCTGTCCACATCCTCTTATGTCCCTTTGTATTTTCGGAAGGCTACCCTCTTCACCCTGATTTTATCTGCCACCACCTTAGAAAGCCAGAGTGGCTTCCTCCTTCTCTTGCCCTTATTCTTCCCCCTCACACACTGATTGGTTACCCTGACAATCAACTCAGTGTGTGCCCACTGCCCCTCCACACCCCCTCCTGTCCCCCCCTCCCCCAGCCAACTCTTCTTTAACCCTCCTTCCCATCTCTGCAAAGTCAGCTCCTCTGAAATCTAGGATTTTAGCTGTTGTATGTGTGGCCTGTATTCCTGAGTCCAACTTGAACCAAACCATGTGATGGTCGCTGAACCCCAGGTCCCCCCTCCACCTGGAGATCCATGATCCTGTCTCCATTGGGGAGCACTAGGATCCAGGATTTTCCTGTTCCTGGTGGGCTCCTGTACCAATTGTCTTAGGCCTGCTCCCTGTAGGAACTCCACAATGTCCTTGGGTCTCAAGGCCCCTGTTGGGACGGACCAGTCTGTGTCAGACATACTGAAATCGCCCATAAGCAGAACCTCCCCCTTATCCGTCATGTTGTATATTGACTCCAGCATTAACTTGTCCACCCCCGAGCTGGTGGTCTGTAGATCACTCCCGTTCTAACAGACATTCTGTTACCCATCTCAAGGATGACACACAACTCCTCTGTCTCCTCATTTTTTACCTGGATTTCTGTCGCTTTGATTGTTTCTTTGATGTAAAGTGCCACTCTCCCTCTTCCTTACCTCCCTACCTCTCCTGTACAAGGCATATCCTGGTATAGTTGTGTCCCATGAGTGGTTACTAGTGTGCCACATCTCCGTTATGGCCGCTATGTCTGTATCAGCCTCCCCCATTAAAGCCACTAGATCAGGGAATTGGTTTCCCAGATTTCGGGCATTCGTATGTATTACATTCCAAATCTTGTTCCTGGTCCCTCTGCCATTATTTCTGTTCTTGTCCCATTGTTCCTGACCTGCATTTGCTACTACTTCCTCCCTCTGTTTCTTATTGTGCCCCTTACCCTGTCCCTGTTTTCTATCCATATTTGCTAAACTCTTATCCTTCCTTTTCCCCATGCTGACATTACCAACTTGAAGGGCTAGATTGTATTGTTTCCGTTCCTTCCAATAGCCCCCACCAGCTAGTTTAAATGCCCAGCAAGGAAGCACCCAAACTTTTCACTGACGACTGCCTTCCCCTGCCTGGACAGATTCAGACCGTCCCTATACAGCCGTGCATCTGCCCAGGTGGATCCCCAGTCCCTCCCCAATGTAGCCAAAGACCTTATCCTTGCACCATCCCGTCAACCATTCGTTGAACTGGCTGACACACTGATTCTTTGCATCCCCCTTCTCCCTGACTGGTAGGACCTCAGAGAAAATCACCGATTTCATGACTCCCTTAAGCAGACTACTCAGGAACCTGTAGTCATCCTGTACTGTCTCTACATTAACTCCTTCCTTGTCCAAGTCGTTAGTCCCGAGGTGGTCAACGACATGCACTTCCCCCCTCCTTGCCACTGCCTCAGCAATCCTGTGGATTTGCGCTGCATCTCTCCAAGCAGTGGCCCCTGGCAAACAGTTTACCTCCCTTTCTATATCCCCATCTATTCCCAACACCATCTCCTTAACAACCGAGACCCCCACCAACAGAAGCTTTCTCCTGATCCTCTGGGGTCCTCTGGCTTCCACCACTCTGCCATCCCTCTGGTGGTCCCACACCTCTTCTCCGGTCTCAGTCCTGGGCCCCTTCGCGGGGGTATCCCATTCCATGAGAACAGCAAATTTGTTCTCCAGCAGGACCAGTTGGTGAATGTGCTCATGAGCCACCCTCCTTGTTCTCCCTGAGCCCACTGTAGTCCACCCATGCCTGTGCCTTGGAATCGGCTGTGGCAATGGCTGGGGATACTGTGGCCCCTGGGTGCGAACTAAGGTCTCCAGAACTCCTGCCAGCTCAGACTGGAATCTGTCCACCTTTGCTTACAGCCCAGAGAGGTGATTACAAATGGGGCAGCACCTCAGTGTCCAGAAAGCACTCCAGAACTCTGCTGCACCACACGCATTGCACTGCATCACTTCTAGTGTTATTCACACTGCCTCTTAGTACTCCTCTTTACTTGCTACTGGTTAACTTATTTGTAGATAGTTTACCCTCAGCTATCCCCGGTCTTTGATTTCCTGATTCTACTTTTTTTTTTCTTTTTGTGGCTATTTGCAGGTTATGACCCTGCTACCATCTGGACCTGGACTACTTGACCCCAAATGAACGGAGTGAATGCGGTCAGGGCTAGCCGAACCACTCAGAACTCCAGCAGGTTGATATATCATCAGGATTCCTCAGGGGGACCACAGCCCATGGGCTCTGTGCTCCCCCAGATGGGCACCCCAACCCATCAGAGAAGCGGTCATCAGGATGACCGTTGGCTTGGGAAGGACAAACTGGATGCCTTCCTGCAGATGAACTGGGACGAGCCACCACTGGAGGCTGTCCCACATTCTGAGTCACGGTGACCAGCTGGTCAAGGTGACCTGAGTGTTGAGACCACTGGCTGGCCAGTTCCCATTGAAGGGAACACATATGCCAGTGGGCCCAACGGACCATGCTGTACAGGCTGCCATGTAGTTTAGAAGGCGTAGGAAGTCCCGAGCGGGGCGTGACTGCCCAACCAGAAACGACTGGGCAGAGGAGAAAACCTCCACCCTGTCCGCCAGGAGCCAAGCTCTGGCTTGGCAAGAGTCGAGCTCTGCCCCAATGAAATGAATCATCTGCGAGGGCGCGAGTTCCGATTTGGCCTTGTTGATCAGGAGGCCAAGCTCGAAGAAAGTCTGGAGAGCCAGATCCCCTGGACCACTCCACCTCCTGCCTGGAGGGACCTGCTATGAGCCAGTCGTCCAGGAAGGTATAAACCTGGACACCTCAGCACCTCAGGAAAGCTGCCACCACTGCAATGCATTTGGTGAAGACCCTGGGGGCCAAAGAGAGGCCGAAGGGCATGGTCTGGAACTCGTAGAGGGTTCTCTTGGCTCAAAAGTGAAGGAACCATCGCTGGGACGGATGAATTAGGACATAAAAGAACACGTCCTGAAGACCCAGGGAGCAAAAACACATGCCTTGCTCCAGGGATGGTACGATCTGAGTGAGAGTTACCGTCCGGAAGGTGCGAGACCTGAGAAACCTGCTGAGGTCGTACAGATCGAGAATGGGGCACCCGTTTTGGTACCAGGAAGTACCTGGAAACAAACCCTGGGCCTGTCAGAGGTTTCGCAATGTCGTATTGAAGAGCTGACGGAGGGACAGCTGACACCAAATCCTCCCATGGGGTGTGGGCTAGGCTTGCAGGGGTACTGCTCGAATTCCAGATGCAGGCCCCTGCCAACCATTTCCAGCACCCACCTGTCTATGGTGATAACGGACTAGGCGGAAAGGAAGTGGCGGAGCCGGCCCACCACGTGAGGACCCAGGGGAGGCGTGATGTGATTGAAGGTGGCACCACCCAAACCTGTCACTGAGCAGGCTTGGCGGAGGAGGAGGAGGAGGAGGAGGAGGAGGGGACAGCCGAGGGGCCTCCGGGTCCCTTCCCTCCAGGCTTTCTGACTGATGAGGCCACTGACTTGGCCCGAGGTTGCCAGAATTGAGCCTGCTGGCCCTGATGTTGCCGCAGGAGTGGAGGACCGAAAGGGCTTGTGCTTATGGTGCTTAGGGCCCTTGTCCTTCTGGGCGGATGTCACAGAGTCCAGGGTGGCACTGGACTTTTCAATGCACTGGAGGTGACCCTCCACATCGGGCCCGAACAGGTCAGTGCCCAAAAAGGGAACAACCGCCAACTTGTGTTGGGTATCCGTCGTAAAGGTCAAGCTCCTCAACCAAGCCCTACGGCGCATGGCTACTGCAGCCACAACAGAGTGGGAACATGAACTGCCACTATCCAGAGCTGTCTGGAATTGTTGCTTCACCACTGCCCTCCCCTGGTTCCAGACCTGCTTAACTGTGGTCTGAAGGTCCGCCGGGAGGCGAGGAATCACCTTGTCCAGGGAGCCCAAAAGAGCATGGGAGAAGTGTGCCATCAGCATGGCCGAGCTAGCCTGATGAAGGTCGAGCAAAGAGGCAGCATAGACTTTTTTAGCCAAATGGTCCAGTTCTTGGACTCTATCTGGTGGTCTATCGATGTCTCCTGTACTGCCAGAGTGACGAAAAATGGAGTCAGCCACAAGTCCTTCAACCGAAGGATGTTCTGAAAACTCTTGAAAGGAAACTGGTTGGAACCACGTACTTGCGGGCCATCCGGGCCGAGGGCGTAGAGCAAGAGGCAGACAATGGCAAAGATCCAGGGTTGGGCCGACAATGGCCTCGGCCACATGGAAGGCCTCCATAGGAGAATCCCTTTGTCCAGAATCTCTGTAAGGGGCTAGCAAGTCCGGTTCTGGACCTGCTCAAGCTCCATCCCTGTGGACTCAGAGATGAGCCGAAGAATCCCATGAGCGAGGTGGGTCCCTCGTTCCTGGAAAGGCCCCCTGAGGACTCCATGTCAAAGGGACAAGAGTGCAGCGAGGAGTCCACGTAAAGCGGGCATCCACCCGAGTCGCCCTCGACCCGCCTTGGGCGGCTGGGAGTGAGGGTGGCAGACAGCCAATGAGGCAACCCCTTGGCCGGCAGAAACTCCTTGGTCGGAGCCCCGGACTTCGGCTGTTCAGGTAGTGGTTCTACCACAAATCGGCAGAGTAGCCTGCTTTGGCTGAGCCAGCTGAGCTTATGCCGGCACCTCTGAGGGGGTGACTGTGATGGGAGCTGACGTCAGCTGTTCGGGTGACAGCCACTTGATAACTGGGTTAGAAACCGGGGTCGGTTTCAGATTGGACAAGACCAGCTGCTGCCACATTAAGACTTCATAGCGCAGATGCAATCTGCACTGAAGCCGCTCCTTGGCCGAGGAGGACGAAGAGGAGTAGCGGCATCACCACTTTCCATGATGTCGGGAACGAGATCGCCGGTGACTGAGAGATCCGCCTGACTCAGAGAAAGAAGACTGAGACCTCAATCTCAACTGTTGGCGGGGCTGATGGGGGACATCGGAAGGAGCTGGGGAGCCCCGTGGCTCTTCCAGGTCATGGTCTTGGGCTGGCGGGTTCAACCCAGCGAGCTGAGCCAACCCCAAGGACACTGGAAGCACCAGAGTCCGAAAAAAGAGAGTCATCGGCCTCTTCGGACGACAACCTGTCGATCGGTTTGAGAAAATCTCTGCCGCATCAACCGGCGTCTCAGCCAACTGGTCTGACGGGGGCTCCGTGAAACCAGCGGCTGCAGTTTAAAACCGGAGTCTCCAGAGAATGGGTCTGCTCCCGATCCCAACAGCATCGATGTTGCATCTTCTCTTTTTTCGACTCCTCCTTGCGAGGGCATGAAATGTGCCATCCAGAAGGACCCTCTCCCTTGGTGGAGAGGGACTGGCACAGCTCTTTGAAGGAAGCCGAATAAGTGGAGCCCAAATGGAATGGAACAAAGGCCGAAGTCGAAGAGCAACTAGCCATGGCCTGGGCCGCCTCCTCCTCGGCGGCCTTAAGCTGTTTGGTGGATCCTGCAGCTGCAGAGACCACCCAACGGGCGTCCATAGATTTGACCGGCAGGTAACACTTCTCCGGTCGCCCCAGCTGGAATCGGGAAGCACTGTCATCCAGAACAGACATGTGAAAGGACTGACAGATATCGCAAGCCTGTGGATCATGGTCATGTCCTAAGCAATACACGCACGTGGCGTGAAGGTCGGTGCATGACATCTTCTGCCTGCAGGGGCACCAGCAAAACCCGGGAATGGACTTTTCTTTCATCGCAGGAGCGAGAGAAGGGAGCGAATATGAAAATGATGAGATTTAAGGTAAGTTTTGCAAACAAATCCAAAGATTTGAGAGCCAGGGCCTACCACATGCAGGAGCTCTAAGGAGGGAACCTGCATCTTCCAGTGGAAAGGAAGATCTGGCGTCATGGGGCGGAGCAGAAGGTTATACCAGCCGGGTAGATGGGAGGAGCCAGCTTGAAGACCTTTCGGCACCTCCTAAAGGGAAAGGTGCTCTGCCAGAAAGTGTGGCTAGAACAACATATCCACATCCCTAGAACAGCTTGTTTTCAGCTTAGCCAAGAATTCAGTTCAATCTCTGTCTCCTCTTACAGCATCCAACTGAAACAAAACCCACCTTCCCTTTATTCACCGAACCCCTTTTATTGGGATCAGGTGTTGCTTGTTAACATCCCTCCTCCTGAGATAAACCCAACACTCAGGACAGAGAGGTTTCAGAGAGCCAACTTTAGCACAGTAGGAGTTTTGTACAAATCCCACCACAGTCCCAGTGAAAACTTGTGCTGCCTGTGTTGTTGGGTTGTGAAGAGAAGCGTGAGGGACATGCACTCTATCACAAGCAGGTGTAGGTGAAGTAGCAGTTTCTCCATAGGAACTGTCAGGCTAGGATTGTGGTGCTCAAAGGAAGACCCTTGTGGCCTGGGCTACGAGATTCCCATGACAGCAAACAAAGAATGAGATATAAACTGCTGAATGCTAGGAATGTAGCTTATTCGTGCTCAAATTACAAGAAAATAAGAAGCTGTGTAGCCACAAACAAACTGCCTGAACCATGCCTGTGTGCTGTGGAAGAGGAGAGACACGCTCACTACGTTTCAAGATCATGACCACTTCCTTAGAGCTGCCATGTGGAGCCGCTTTTATATGTACTGTACATTTTAACATGTGCAAAGAATTAAAGGGATAGGCTGTAGAATAAGTGTAGGGTCACAAGACGACCTTCTACTAACTCATACCTAGCAGTACTTTCAAACCCATGTGCAACCAATGTAGTGCTTGCAAATGCTTAAGTGAAAAGAGAAAAGTGAAATCAAGAGTGAGTGGAGAAAAAAGCCAACAAGAAGGGAGAACACTAAACACATAACGTCTATATTAAAATACACATAACCAGATATACTCATCTAAAAACCAAGAACTATTATCTATACTAACATTGCATCATCACTTCTATCACTTTGATAAACATGCACATTTTTTAGTCCAGGCTGAGAGTCGATGTATGTATTGCATCCGTTGCGTAGGAACCACTAACAAGATAGTCATATTAGGACATGTGTAGTGTTGTGCGGAATGTGGAATTCCACCAGCGGAATTAGCATGGAATGATCATTCCACTGGCGGAATTTCACTGGTTCTTCTCCAGAATTCTGCCTACTGTGATCCGTGCAATAATATTCAGTGGAACAGCATTTTTTCCACAGAAAATCATTCCACAGCTATTTTCTGCTGCAGAATTGCAGCATTCAGTTTCTGGTGGAATTTCGGAGGAGTTTTGAAAATTCAGTGGAATTTCGTTGCGCTGGAATTTGAAAATTCTGCACAGTACGAGACGTGTTTTTCGGCTCTTGGAAGTTGAATAGCCTTCAAGGAACAGGCTATAGGTTACCATAGGTACTGTACTGTACACCCTGTACTGTGCAACAGCGGAAAGCACAACTGAAGAAATAGATTCAGAGGTTAAATAAGCAATAAGACATGATAGGGTGTGCATGGAACAGATTTTACCACACGGCAGGGGCGTAATAAGGCACAAGGCCTTGGCCAAGTGCCTTTAGCCCCTGGCGTGTGGTAAAATCTGTTACATGCACACACCTGGAGTGTCTTATTGTGCTTATAAAATGGGATCCTAGCTTTATTTTACTCTTTGCAGTTAGATCTTCCTTGTATGTAGGGAAAAAAAAACATTTCATGCTGCTAGTGTATGATAAAATAGTCCTTCCGCTGACATCTGTTAATGTTCATGAGGTAATTTGCATAATATTCATGAGGTAATTTGTATAAAGCACTTTAGGAATATTGCGTGCTTTTCATTTTTAACTACTTGTAAAAGCTACCGGGGAGCAGGATAGCCAGGTGTTTCTTGGGTTTTCAGTTCTGTGGGGCTTAACGGGAAGTAAACATCGCTCTCTGTGGAGCTTAAAGGAGAAGACTCCTGTATATTTATGATTTGGATATGTCTGATGTATTATACATTACATCAATTACTGTACTGATATGTCAATAAGAGATCAGTCATTTTTTCTGTTGCAACACATATCTAGAATCTGAGGCTCTGATACAAGGTAGTAGTGTGAAGCAAGCCTCCATTTACATGCAAATTGGTCACTTGTAATACAGCCCCTCCCATTCCCTAATGTCACTGCAGCAACAGTGCAGAAGAAAACATAAGGGTATCAATGCTGTCTATCCTGATTTTAGTTTAAGTTTGCAATGGCTTAAGACAGTTCTGTCATGCAACTCACATAGGGAGTAGTGCTTGTAAGCCTTAATACTGTATGTGTATAGCAAATAATACATCTAATCGTATTTCATTCACAGGAAACAATCTGTTTCTTTGTGCTGCTCATTTCTCTCTGTGAGACCGCTGCAACATGTTGTGGAGAGCAGTAGAAAGAATTAATCAATCAATCAAGCAGTCAATCTGTATTGAACCAGGTGATCACCCTTGAGAAGATTCATTTACAAGGTAGGCCAGAGCATTGTACCAAAGGATCACACAAGACTGAATTCCTCCTTTGCAGAAATGATACACCCCCCTTCAGCAGCCTGAAAGTGGAGCGCTAGATTACTTACTTTATAAAGTGTATTGTTTAACATTTCAAATGCTCCTTAAATCTGAGTTTCTGACTGGAAATACCAAGACACAGAGTGCATATGACATGGGACGAATGAGCTAAGCAAATACAGAGCACTACAAACACTGAGACTGATTAGTTTCTTTACCTACAACAGCTGAAGTGTGGCATCTGATTTGTGAGGGACATCCTACTTCAAATGCTGGCATTACAAAGCGGGGGGTCTGCCACAGCTTGTCTTCAGTACCTTCAAAGTGAAGTGCTATAGCTCTCACATCACTGCTAATGATTTATAATGGGAATGGGGTCACTTTTAAAGTCATGGAGCTGAGGGGCCATCACAGTTCCCAAGAAAGTTCGGGGAACTTGTTAAGGGTTAGAGAGTAAGGGACTCTAGTAGGATTTGAACCAGAGTCTCCCAGTTCTTGTGCCTGTGCTTTAACCACTAGATTACCCTTCTTCCATATGCTGATACTGTCCTGGTAACTTATTCCTTGATATAGCTGAACTCTTTATTGCCTTACAGCAGCCATCCAATCACTGACTGCCTAGTTACAAAGGGAAAGGGGCAAATTTGCAAGATTGTTTCTCACTGCTGGTGTCAATCAAAATAGAGAATGCTAACACACAGAACATAATACAACAGCTGTATAATACCACTTAAAACTCTTGTTGTACCCAGAGTCATTTATTGGGTAAACTTTTAGCTAATAGAAACAGTAACACAACATATACAGGCACTTCCTTATATGAATACTGTATATACATGTCAAATCAGTGCTGCATCACACTCATATGGTCCTAGTTCCTATTAGACTTGCACTTCAGGATGTGCACAACTCTTAAAGGGTTCCTCCATTACTCAAGTGGGGAACCAAACATTGTGAGTTTGGTTTACTGGTTGAACTGCATTTAGTGCAGCACCATTATCTGTTGCTCTGATGACATCAACCTCCAGCAGCACTGATGGTAAAATGGAGGACAAACACACTGATAACTTCTGTGGGTTGTATATTTTTATTTATAATCTAGATTTGGACAGCAATAGGACTGCTGGCAACTGGAGAAGGCACACAACAGTTACACATAAAGAGTTGGGAAAATATTGGTGTGAAACTATTGGAGACTTCCCCTTTAACTGGAAGTAAAACACTGCTGAGCTAACCAGGGCTTTTTTGGTAGAAATCTACGACTTACCCCGGAGGGAACTGGGCGTGTTGCAGGTAATGTATACAAAACAATAGCAAGCATTAACTGCAGTAACTGTAAGCAGTGCTTCAGTGTCCTGCTACCTAGTTTAAATTGGGACAAAAACCGTGAAGAGAGGGGCTGCTGTAGTCCGAACAGAGCATAGCACTTGCATGGCACTGCTGTAGTTGGCTCAGTCCTGGTTGTCACTTCTGCTAACTGGAAGAAATGTGCAGGGAACACACCTTCCCTTTCAACCTCCAATCCCATACATAAATCCTGCCAGCCGCAGAATGTAAACTTAAAAAAAAAAAGTTTTACTTGTGGCAAGCAGAGATTGACGGTATATGCTCAAACTGAGATGGAGAGAGGGCAGGATAATTGTAAACATCAGAAAGTATTACTTTATACAGAGGGTGATAAGCACGTGGAATAGCCTACTAGGTGAGACAGCAAAAGCTAGCGTCATTCAGGCTTTGAAAGCAGAACTGGTTTTCTAAGGGAGAACAGCACTGAGGATTACACATCACGAGTAGGACACTCCATTTGGCTTGGATGCTTGTCCATACTCTAACTGGTGTATAGTCAATACCATGTGAAGCAGGAGACGTGAAGAAAATGGACCTTAATTCCCTTCCAGTGCAACAGCACTATGTTACTATGTACAAGGCCAAAAACAGCAGCAGCATGTTTTTCAAGTGCTGGGTATAGGCTCCATACGGTGGGCCTTGTCAGTGCCAGCCACGATTCCAAAGGCGTGCACTTGATTAACTGTGGAAGGGTTCTTGTTCAGCCCTTCTCCAGTGCCTTCCCACCAAACAAAAATACACTACAAGGAATACGAAAAGAGCCAGCAGAAGACCACCCAGTCTATCATGTCTGCCTGGTAAGTGATGCAGGGTTGGGCCTTACAATTTACACCAGTGACCCCCCCCCGCGCCCCCCAACTGTCCCTTCCTCTCCCCCTCTTCTCCCCATTCTTGATCCCAAGGGTTCCTTTTGTGCTTGTCCCAGGCTCTCTTGAATGTTCCCACCATCCTTCCTGATACCACCTCCTCTGGCAGTTCATTCCAGGTGACACCACCCTTTCTGTACAGAAATGCTTCCTTACATCCCCTCTGAATCCCCCCCCAATGAATTTTAGGTTGTGCCACCTAGTGGTGCTGTTGTCATTCATTTTAAAGAGACCTTCCCTTTTCATTCTGTCAATTCCCTTCCTGCACTTGCAGGTCTCTATCATATTATCCTTCTGCCTCCTCTTTTCCAGGGAGTATATCCCCAGGGCTCCCAGCCTCTCCTCAAAGGACATATCCTGTAACCCCTCGATCATCTTGGTTGCTCTCCCTTAGACCCCCTCCAACATGCTGATGTCCTTCTTAAGGTATGGATGCCAGTACCTGACCCCACATTCTGAATGTGGTCTCACCAATGACCTGTACAATGGCACCTACTACTGAATCCCCTTGCAATACACCCCAGCATCCTGTTAGCCTTCACCACTGCCTTTTTACACTGAGAGGTGCATTTCGGGTCACTCAGTCACTACCCTCAGATCCTTTTCCTCTTCAGAAGCAGCCACCTGAACCCCTTCTATGTAATACTCTGCCCTAGGGTTCTTGGCCCCTATGTGAATACCTTTGCACTTTTTGGCACTGAAACTAAGTTGCCAGATTCCTGACCATCTCTCTAGTCTGGCAAGGTCCTCCCTCAAGTCCTGTATCCCCCTCCTTGGTGTCATCTGCAAACAGGCAAATTTTGCCTTTAATGCCTTCCCTGATGTTATTTATGAAGACACTGAACAACACTGGTCCCAGCAGGACCCCACTGGTGACCTGCTTGGTGCTGGAGAACTCCCTCCCAACCACTGCTCGCTGTGTTCTACTACCCAACCAGTTTTCAACCCATCCTACCATATTCTTCCCCATCCCAGATCCCTCAGTTTCATTATCAACCTTTTATGTGGTACAGAATCAAAGACCTTGCTAAAGTCCAGGTATACGATTGTCCACTGCCCTTGTAACCCAACTGAAGAACTATCAGGTTTGTTTGACATGATCTGCCTGCCACAAACCCATGCTGTCTTTCATCATGTAGACCATTCTCCTCTATGTACCTCACCAGCCTTTCATTTAGTATTGTCTCCATGAGTTTACATACTATTCAGGTCAGGCTGACTGGCCTGTAGTTACCTGTGACATCCTTGGGTCCGCTCTTGTGGAGAGGCACCACATGTGCCGTTCTCCACTCCAGCAACATCACTCCAGACTCCAGAAATCTATTGAAGAGAACAGCCAGTGACCCTGCCAGATCCTCCACTAACTCTTTCAGCACCCTGGGGCATATTTCATCTGGCCCTGGGGATTTGTCCACCCTCAGGGCCATCAGCCCCTCCCACATTCTCTCAATCCCAGATTACCCCTACGGTCTCCCCCTTTTCCCTCCCCTCCTTCTTCCTGCTCGTGGCACCGATCCATCCTTTTCCTTTGTAAAGATGGAGCAGAAGTATCTGTTAAAGCTTGACTTGTCCATTCTGCAACAGATTTGTACAGCCGCCACAACACTCAACCCAAATGGACAGTGTGTTCAGGCTAGCTTCTGTTTATTTAGCTAGTGACGTATCCTAGGAAAAGTCACCTACCTGAGCTCTTCCCAGCAAGGATTCCACTTCTTTGTTATGTTCTATAGCAAGATCAAATGACTGAAGGAACTCTGACACAAGGGGATCCACTACTTTCTTGTTAGTCTTGTACTTTTCATGTATTATCTTCAACAAACCACACTTCTTTACAGGACCTAGAACAAGCAATTAGGGGAAAAAAAAGTGACTACCACTGCTGTGACAAATATGCAAGGAACATCAAAGGAACAAGAAATTTTCCAGCCTCTGTCATACAACTCCACTAATCCGATGAAGTTTTAGAACATATGTAGCTAGTTGTTACTATTTTTTAGTAATTTTGCCTTCTTCCTCAGGCAGTCACAAGATGTTCAGTATGGCACTAGTGTACAAGGTACAGAGACCGCCACTTCACCAGGGGGCAGTCAGAGCTAGTCACTTTTGCTAATCATGGTGGATGCTGAAGCAATCTGTACTCCTGAAAGCAGCATGTGGTCTGTAGCGAATTTGCACAAAGTCACTCTGTACACATAGAATCTTTGTGTTGACCAATTCACTGGTAAAGAAATACTACTGGTAGCCGGCCCGGTGGCGCTGAGGGTTGAGGCGCTGAATGCCACACCTCGTACCACACCGTTGGCACGGGTTGGGGAGCAAACTCGGGTCGCTGGGGGTCGGGAGAGTGAGAGACGGATCGAGCAGCTGGCAGGCAGCTTTCCTCTCCAGGGAGGGATATGGGGTTTCCCCAGCACTTGACTGCCATCCAGTGGAGGCTAGTTGGTAGCACCACGCCACGGGGGTCGTGGAAATAGGCCAGGAGGGCAGAAGGGGCCATCACCGGAGTTGTAGTGTGCATGCGCGCCTCCATGCACATGGGCATCTGCATTCTGGGGTCCCTGGAATAAGGGGAGAAAACGGATAATCGGGGGCCACGGCTGTATGAAGTTCCTCGCATCAGCTCCAGTGGTTCCACCAGGTAGAGGAGAGAGTACCTGAAGGACCACTGTCAGATGGCCGACACGGGCTGCCACCCACTGGGTGGATAAACAAAGGAAAGAAAAGATAAAAAAAAAAAAAAAAAGTCACTGGTTCCAGAAATACAGACCACACAGTTTTCAAAATTCGGGAAGCTAATAATCCTACACCAGGGGCGCTTCTGAATTAAAACTACAGTCAGCATGTCATGCCTGAGAAGTTGCCTAACACAAAGGCAGTTTGCAGCAATGACTGTACGTAGAATGTATAAACAATACAAGACTGATAACTTCCAATTTGTTTTGTTTTTGTAAACTTCTCAAAGGCATATATATGCATTCTAAAGCCTAAAACCCAGTGCAAATCATTATGGTATACAAATCCTTATGGCGGGGTTGGGGGGGGTCAAGCTGAATAGTGTGTGCCTCAAATGTGTATTCTATACTAGTCTATAGCCCATGCGCTGCCATTAATCAAAGTACCAAATGTGCTTAGAACTGCCACAGCAATCTTTCTCATTTTGCCTTAAATTATTCAATTTCCTCAGCAGTCTTTTTTTTTTTTTTTTTTTACCTATTTCATTTCCTGGATTATAGGACCATACAGAGTGCCAACAGCAACATGGGACAATGAGACAGCAGTGAACTATCGGCTTGTGTGTAATCACTGCCAATCACGTAGGACCAAGATAGTATTTTACAATAAACATACCCCTGGTATAAAACTTCCAGACTAATGCATGAAACCCCTAATACACAGAAGGCCAACACAGTATGAAAGCATCTTTGAAAAAAATATTCTCAGTTCCAGGACACCATACCTCTCAAACTCTCTGCATTAAAATACATAACACTGGCCTTCAAAATTCAGAGCAAATTTCCAGAATGTGTAGCATTTTCTCATTTTAGAGAAAAATATCTCAGAATAGTGGGCCCCAAATGTTCATGGTTAGGGAATGTTTCTATCAGGTTAGTTCAATGTTTTAAAAGTTTGAGTCCAGAAACAGCTCTAACATTACGAGGAACATCAGCAAGGGTAAGGGTAACTTTGGGTGTAAAAACCGTAGTGTTATGTGAAATTCATAGCAACTGAAGTGTATATGGGGCACATTTACCTTGCAGAGATAATGCACAAGTTTGACTAGGCTGTTCTAATTCATGGAGTTAGAACAATAACTTCCAGTCGGTTTTGTTTGTATGAATCTCTCCAAAGACTATTCATACATTCTAAAGCACAAAACTCGGTGCAAAGAATCATGGATATGCAAATCTTTGTGAGGGTCAGCTGTACAAGAAATCTCTCAACCGGCACTACATTCTACTGGCCATGTCACTACTCAGACCTCACCACAGCCAACTGGCGCACATTAAATGTAACATCCCCATATTCAAAAGTTAGCATTGGCATTAACCCGGGTTTGCAACAGCATTCCCGGCCAGGCTGTATTCGGAAGCCCTGAAGCAGCCCCCCAAACCAAGCAGCCTTTGGTGCTAAAATACCACTGCACATACGTAAATAAGTCTGTCTACTCATATGGACTGGTGCAGAAGCATTTTCAAAAGTTTTCAGAGGAGGTAAATAGCCCCTGCAAGTGGTGCTGTTTACCGACATGAAACCAGATCTTAACTGAGCGCCAAGTTTTCCCCCCCAACCCCCTTAAAAGCAGGTAGCTGTACTGCAGCTGGCTACCCCTGTGCCAGGTGCTGCCACTTCATTCCTCAGTATAATTTGTACAATAAAACTCCCTGGTGCCCAGCGGTCCCCCCCCAACCTCAGTACATGTTTACTATAACGCGTTCTGGTGTCCAGTGGCCCCAATCCCATGATCCCTCCAGTATATGTTTACTACAGCACTCCCTTGTGGTCCAGTGGTCCCCCCGAGCAAACTCATGCCCCCACCAGACCTGTGTGGTCACATCCCACCTTCCTGCACCCCCGATGTCCAGTGCTTATAACAGCTAGGGTACAGTCACTGGTTCAGCCCTCCTCTCACTTCACAGCCAGCCACCACATGAGCTGCCAGTGAACGCACGTACTGTACGTCCGATTGCAGAGGTGAGAAGAGGGCTGTGGCAACTGCCTTACGGAGCTGTGATGCACACTGGACACCGGGGAGAGCAAGGGGAGGAGATGTAAGCAGCAGGTCGGGTGGGGAGTGCAAGTCTGTTCAGACGGGGACCACTAGACCACCAGGGAGTGCTGTAATGAACATATGCTGGGGGATTGGGGTATGGAGAACAACTGGACACCAGGTACTGCTGTAATAAACACATACTGGACATACTGGGGGATCGGGGGGGACCCACTGGTGCACCAGAGAATACACAAAAGTGTATGGGAAAGGGCAATTGGGGGGAGAGGAACCACTGGACTACCAGGGATGTGACTACCTCCAGCAGGATGGGTGCTAAGGGGCTGCAGTGCCCCATGCAAATGAGCCCATAATGGGCAAGAAAATGGCTCCTTAGCGGCTTGCTTGCCCAACGGACTCATCTGTATGCTTGGGCTGAATATGGCAAATGGGGACTTGGCACTATCCCGTGGGCCATGTACAGCCCTGGTTCAAATTAGGGTAGTGCAGATTCACTCAGCTCTGTGCCGATGTGGACTAATATTCGGTCAGATAGCACCCACCATCAGAAAGCACTATCTATCAGGAGTTTGAGGGGGGAAGAGACAGGGGCAAACGCAGTGCAAATGGCTGTGCTGCACTTGCCCTGTTTTTTTAAATCTTAGGCCCACAATTTTTTAAATCCGCACACGAGTATGTATGACAGCAAGTCACATTTTAAGCTATTACTTGATGCCTAAAAATGACATTCCGGGGAAATGTTATTGCAGACGTGAATGTTTACTACACAAATGTACTGGCCAGAGAACACACAGGCTAGAGGACGAGTGCAATCCTTCCAGTTTTATCAAATATAAATCGGCTAGTAAATATGTATCCGAGCATATAAAATACATTATAACATGGGTTACCTAAACTAGGTGATGTGATTGGAAGATAGCAGTCACCTGTCCATGGATTATATTCCCTATTTAATCCATGGTTTTGATGCCCGATCATGTTTGTAACAGTATACTAGGGATGATCACTCAGTGGAGGGATCTACAGATTCTGCTCAGCTTGTTTTTAGCAGCAGTCTTTTTTTTTTGTATGTTAGCAAGCAAAGTGAACTGTAACTTCAAGCTATAACACAGCTAATTTTTACCTTCTTTGGAGCATGTAGTGGAAAGGAATAGATGGATGACTGGTGAGCAGATACAGAAATCGTTCCAGAGGAAAAAAGGAAAAAAATGTTTGACACTGCTGCAATCACACAGCTTACAGAAGATACTGCTCCCCTTCACACAGCGTACCCGTCACACTAGTAACAGGCTGCAGAGAGTGCTGTCTTTATAAAAGCAACGGTAGGTTTCGAATAAGTAGTCACTGAACGGCTCAGACACGGACGGGGGGGGTGGTAAGGAGTTGGAAACAACTGCACTAAGTATAGACTGCAGTCTGAATGTGAGCAAAAGTGACGTGACAGCTGCGAGGCAATCGGAGGTCCAGTACAGTAAACTGTGTCGGCGCAGTACAGTATCAGTGAAACTGGGGAAGAAGACAACACACAGAAGTAGTGGTTCTGTGTAGTACAGCACTGTTGCTGTCTTGTATGTCTGGTAGTATACAGTTGTAAGTCCTCTTATGAGGAGATCTGTGAGCAGTGTCCGTATGCGTCAGACAGTTACTCGGTAACAATTTGTTTCCCTCTCTGCGTTACCCACCCCTCCGACCACAAGTCACACAATGGGTTCTGTCTGTATCATCAGGTGTTATGTCATCCACAGGACAGAGACAGTGGCCCATGCATGTCGTAGTTTCCTTCCGCCCCCCCCCCCCCGAGCAGTTGAACACAGGCGAGACACAGACCAGCAGTCACAACAGCGTCAGATGTCAAAATGTCGTGGTCACTTTTGCTGTTCCCTTGATCCGGTTGATACTGTACTGTGCTCACTAGTAGCATTTTGGGAAAACATTGCGACTCAGCAAACGGTGAATCCTGAGTCATCTCAGCCGAGGTGCTCTGATAATAGAATGGGTGCATGCAACTAAGAAAGATATTTATCTAGACAGCTCCTGTGGTTGCCGCCTCCTATTTTCCGGTCTTGCATGCTGTCACCATCTCCTCAGCTATCTCCGTGTGACGTATAATGGTGCTCCAACCGTGCATGGATTAAACTCTCAGTTTAATCCACAGGTAGCAGCTGCCCACAGACAGTCACTGTCAGTCCTGTACAGCACGATATAGTGGTGTACAGCCGTGTAGGATTAACATCCACAATGGTACTTTGTAAACCATCAGAAATCTAGGAAAGGAACTCTAACGTGAGATTCTGAGAGTTCTAGTTCCATAACAAGCTACAGAATGCATCTTTTGAAAGGGACTACTTTGCAAGGTGGAAGGATAAAATCCCTTGACATTAAAACAGGAGGCCAGCTAATTTTGAGGACTTGTACCCTATCCTGTAGGTAACCTGTGTTATAGGCACAATAACCCACTCCAGGGTGTGGGGTTATAGGCATTTAATCCGCGCATGGGGGTGCTGTGAGGATACTCGGCCTGCAGCCTCGTGCCTCACAATGCACCTCAGGCAAGGATTAAATGCATATAACCCCACACCCTGTCGTGGGTTATTGCTCACATAACTCAGGAAGAATTTCTAAATGGATAAATCGGAAAGTAAGCAGGGAAATAAAAAGGAAAAAGAGCATTTGTAATGGCAAGGCGGGTCAACACATCTGGTGCATGGGCCAAATATAAGTTCAAAGTGAAGGTCTGTAAAAATATTAGAACCAATAAATGAGATTATGAACAGCACCTGGCTAGGGATGTGAAGGATAACTATAAATCATTCTACAGTTACATCAATTACAAAAGAAGCGATAATGTACAGGTCGGCCCACTGCAAGATGGTAAAGATCATTTCGTAAGGGACACTAAACAAATGGTTCAGATGCTGAATAGTTACTTTTGTACAGTTTTCAACAACAAAAAAAACTTATAAAGTGATCCCCTTAAGAGTGGACTCTATGGCACAGGGATTAAGATTAGAGGTGAGTGATATTAGAACCAGGCTGCAATGGATCGACCCTAATAAGGCGCCTGGTCCAGATGGTATCCACCCTAGAGTCATTAAGGAACTGGCTGACATATTGACAGAACCAATAACCTTTTTGTTTCAGACCTCCCTCAAAATGGGCAGTGAAAGGCAACAGTGGTCCCAATCTTTAAGAAAGGGAACAGAAGTCAGGTGAATAACTATCGTCCAATTAGCCTAACATTAGTTATTGGCAAAGTTCTTGAAGGTCTAATAAAAGAAAAAAAAAAAAACACACACACACACACACACACACACACACACACACACACCAGGGACTCAAATATAACCCACCATACACAACATGGCTTTGTCAAGGGAAGACTGTCTGACTAATCTATTAGAGTTTTACAACAAGGTTAGCAAGGCACTAGACGGGGCAGTCAGCTGATGTTGATTTGAACTACAGCAAGGTATTCGGTATTGTGCCACATTATGAGCTAGTGGAGGCACTGGCAAGGGGAGGCATCAATGATAATACTGTGGCCTGGACTGAATCATGGCGATTTGACAGGAAGCAACAAGTGGTGATCTGTGGAGTTACCTCTAACTTGGCAAATGTTACAAGTAGGAGTCCCCAGGATTCGGTCCTGGGACCAATCCGGTTTAATTTCTTTTGTTGCCTCAATTAACTGCAGGGATGGCGTCTGGGTTTCTAAGTTTGTCGATGATGCTAAAACTGGTTATGTGGTTAATACACCACAGGAGGCAGTCAAATTACAGGATAACTTGCTAAAATTAGTGGAATGGGCTAATAAGCACAATTTAAGTTTTATTTTAGATAAATGTGCAGTGATGCACTTTGGTAGGTCAAACGTAATGGCAACATATGTATTAAATGGTAAAATTCTTGAGGACACCATGGCAGACAGGGACTTGGGTGTTATGAATGCAGACTTAAAATTCAAGAGCCAATGCAGCCCTAGTGCTCAACTGCATCCAAAATTTTGAACAGCATCAGAAGGCATATCACTTCCAGGGACATAAGTGTGATGATACTGTTCTATTCGTCTCTGGTGAGGCCACATTTAGAATACTGTGTTCAACTATGGTCACCAAGTACCAAGACAGATCAATATTCTAGAAAGGGTTCAGAGAAATGTAATTAGAATGGCTGCTGGACTATAGGGATTGAGCTCCAAGACAGAGGTCAATATTCTGGAAAGGGTTCAGAGAAATGCAACTAGAATGGTTGCTGGACTGAAAGGATTGAGCTAAGAGGATAGATTGAGAACCCTGGGTATTTATACACTGGAATACATAAGACTAAGGGGGAGAACTCCGTTTCCTCTTTGGCACATTTACAAACAATGACCTCTGGGACTGTTTAGGCCTTGAATTGAAGGAACAAAATTACAGGACAAGAGCACAGAATTTACAGTTAAAAGGAAAAATATGTAACACCATGTGCAGGGACACTTGGTTTTTAATCAGAGGGTGACTGTAATCTGGAACAGTTTACTGCAGGAAATGGTGGGTAATTAGAACATAGCGACCTCTAAGGACAAGCTAGATAAATATTTTGCAAGAGACGATACAAGTTTCCTCCTTGTGTAAATGGGCAAGCATCATATAGGTCATAAGGCCTTCTTTGCTCATTCAATTCTATGAGATCTATGAGCTGATATATACATTATTCCTCAGACTCATCTTCTGCATATCTTCATTTAACAACACATTGAGGATACTTTGTAATGAAGTTTATAGAATAAAATACTTACCAGTATTCAAAATTTTGATGTGCTTGGAATAATAAAGCCATGGAAACGTCGTGAGAAGACAAATTACATGGCCAGCACTTCAGAATTCTAAAGGCTGTGCTAAATAATGGGATCACCACAAAAGAATGTACTATACTGTTGAATTTATTTGCCAGTGTATGCGGAGATTTTTGTAATAACAGTTGCTAGCTGTGGATTTTATTCACAATTAAATGCCATTTCTTTTTTTAAATTATTTGTATTCCCCCAGCTCAGAATTCTAAGCCACTATGACAACGAACATACAAACATACGAAAATGCCAGCAGAAACAGGCCTCATGGTCTATCGAGTCTGCTCTAGTGGGCAGCTAGCACCTTATAATGCTGCTGCCCTTCCCTTCCCCCATTCTATTACTGCACCCAAACAGGACAGTGGCTGACAGTAGCCACCCAGCAGTCATGCACTTCCTAATGCCAACTCTGCTCTTTGGTTGGCCCGCAAAGGGTGCACAAATGCTGTGTTGCCCACAGGCAAAGTTCCCAGGACTTAAACACTCCATTACTACATTCACTACACACACACTGATCCCAGAACTGGTCTCAGTGTTTAAGTTCCAGCATACAAACACGAACTGTGGTCTCCTAGGTTGCAGCATGATGCACTGCCACTGTGCCACATGGTCAGTCATTAAATGTTATGTCCCAAAATGCCTCTAGTAAAACCTGCTCCCTTGCACTCTTGGTGGTTGGGGTGCTCCACGCCACCTTGGTAGGTTGAAGTCCCCCACCACCACAGTGTTCCCTTTCCTACAGACCCTTCTGATTTGCTCGGCTAACTCCCTATCCAGATCCTCCCATTCGGCTGGCAGCCTGTACACCACCCCCATCCTCAATGTCCTACTTTTTGAGTCTTGAAGCTGCATCCATAAGGTCTCTGTTCCGCCTTCCTCACCCCCCTCTTATGCATCTTATCCCTTCCCATACATATATTGCCATGCCCCCCCCCAACCCTTTTCCCTCAGCCCTATCATTCCTGAATATCCTATATCCTGGGATCATCAAATCCCATTCCTGGTACTAGGTGGCCCACATTTCCATGATGCCTACAATGTCCACCCTTCCAACTGCCAAGAGAGCCTGTAATTCCGCAGATTTGTTACCAAGGCTTTTTGCATTCAGTAACACCACCCTCCAAACCGTCCCAAACCTCTCCCTTCCCTGAATTACCCCCTTCTTAATCTCCCCCATGCCACTGCTCCAAGCTCCTCCCTACTAGCCTGGGGGGGTAAGCTTCTTTGTCTCCCCTCTCTGGGATTCCTGCCTACCATCTGTCCTTCATAGCTATGTATTCCCTTACCCTCTACTTTAGTACCCCCTTCTCCCCCCCCCCCGCTCAAATGTAGCCTATCCCCTACATAAGGTTCATTTTGTCCCAGATTCTGTCCCAGGCCCCTACCAACCCATTTCCTCTGGATAGAAACCATTCCCTCAGCCAGGTGTTGCCAATCCTTACTTTCCTCACCGTACTAGCGCAAGATACTGAGAGCACCTCTGAGAAGGCCACCGATTCCCCTAGTTCCCCACACTGTCTGCCCAATTTCTCAAACCTATCCCTCATTACTTCCACCATCTCCCCCCGCCAGGTCATTCGTACCCACATGCACCATGAGATGCAGTTTCCTCCTAGCATACTGTAGAACTGACTGCCCCACCCTGCCTGCAGTTAAGCCAGGTATGGACTCCACCCACATGCGACTATTCCGTTCCCCCTAGCTGCCCCAGCTAATCCCTTTAAGTATGGAGTCCCCCAGCATTAATACCCCTCCCTTTCCAATCCTCCCCCCCCTTTTACCTTGGTATCTTCTGCAAGAGTCCGCACCAGCTGAAACCCTGCCCTTCCCTCCTACAGTTCCCCTCCCAACCAGACCTATCCCTGTTCCCCTTACTGTTCCCTCACCTCCTCCCCATCCATCCCTGCATCCTGGACTCCCCTCCACTTCCCCATCCTTCCCCTCCACCCCCGTCTGCCAAATCCCTCTATTCTCCACTCTAGCATCACTTCTCTTGCGTTTACCCCTGCTCCCTTCATCCATTCTTCCAGCTGTGCCCCTCCCCCTTACCCCTACCACAATCCTCTGACCGCCTACTGACCCTTGTGCCATCCTCCCACTCCCCATTACCCACCCCCTCCTGGTGATGCCTCACCTCCCCCTCCAATGTCACCAGCACTGCAAATCTGTTACCTGCCCTCTCGGCCTTGCTAGGTGTGGTCTCTTTCATCCTGCCCTTACCCCCCCATGCTAGGCTACCTATTTGTATTGATTCTGACCCCCCCAAAACCGTTGCTCCACCCACGTGGTGTCCTCCTGTTGCCCTCTGCCCCAGGTCCCTTCCTCCCTCCCCCAACCTCCCCAACTCTCTACCAAGCCACTGCACTTCTTCCTCGAGTCTCCTCAGCCTGTGAAAGATCTGACACCCTGCTAGCTTCCACAATACATTCATCCAGACTGTCGCCACACAACCATTGCAACCCACTATTCTACCCCCGATGGCCCCTCTAGCATCTTGCTGCCCCCGTCCCCCCCATGCTGTCCCCATCCTCCCCGGTTAGTGCCACTATACACCCTAGTGTGCCCTTTCCCAGCTCACTTCATTTGCCCGCCTCAGCATCTCTTTACTCCCTTAATAGCCCCCCAGTAGATAGATCTTATCTGTGTCTTCACCAAACCCCTGCCCAGCTTCCTACATGACCCTAGACTTAACAACCCTTCCCCATGTGGTGACAGTAATTTGAAGCTCCTCCTATGACCCCAGCAGTGCTTCCTATGAAGACAGTAGAAGACTGAGTACCCCTCAAACGCAGTACATGCAACTGAATTTTCCCCGAGAAAGTACAGTTATGCAGGAACTTACTGTAACAGTAGATCTTTGAGAAAGGTTCCTTCAGTAGGTCACCACATATAGGACTGGTGCCACCTGGTATCGGGCCGCACGGCAGACTTTTCTAGCAATCCCTGATGGGGGACCACCCACCTGACATCACGTGACTGATGTTAGCGTGACTGTATATAGTGGGCGGTCCCCATGCCCGCCCTCCAGTTCTCCCGCTGGAGCCATGAAGAGGCCTGACAGCAGGAGCGAACAGGATTTAGAGTCCCTGTAGAACACAAAATGAGGGGAAGGAGGGAGGGAAAACTATGACCTACTGAAGGAACCTCTCTCGAAGATCTACTGATGTGGTAAATTCCTACGTAACTGTACTATCTTACTTCAAGAGGGTTCCTTCAGTAGGTCATCACATATAGGACAGAGTCCCAAGCAGTTCCTCCAAAGACAGATGGAGAGAAACTAGGGAGGAGGAGGAAAAAACTCCCAACAGAAAGACAAAACTGGAATCCAGAATGGACCCAGCCTAGGACAAAAGGCCCTGTAACACGGTTAGGCCGAAACCAGCCCTCTGCCTAGAAGCAATGTCCAGACTGTAGTGTTTAGTAAAGGTATGGACAGAACTCCAAGTGGCTGCAGTGCAGATATCAGCCGCAGAGACATTTCGAAGAAGGCAGCGGAAGCAGCCATGCCTCTAGTAGAATGACCTCTAATGGTACTCGGCAGAGGTTTTTCATACTTCCTCGTAACAATACCTAATGCAGTTACCGAACCATTTGGAAAGGCCCTGCTTAGAAACCGGTTTGCCCTTTGATCTCGGGGCAAAAGATACACAAAGAGGATTACAGGTACAGAATTCCTTAGTTCAGTGAGTGAAACACTGAAGAATCTGATGTACATCCATGGTATGGAGGACTGCCTCACCTCTATTGGAAGGGGACAGAAAGTACACAAGAAGCTCCACTGATTCGTTCAGCGTGGCTTCTGACACCACCTTGGGAAGAAGCTTCGGATTCGTTCTCAGGACCGCCCGGTCCTTCTGGAAAATAAGATAGGCCACTTGCAAACCAGAGCGTGAAGCTCCGAAATCCTCCAGGCGGATGTGAAGGCAACCAGAAACAATGCCTTCCAGGAAAGGAAGCACAAGTCACAGCTCATAGCCAGCTCCAAAGGAGGAAGGGTGAGCTTTTCCAAAACGAAGTTCAAGTCCCAAGGTGGAGTTGGGCTGCGTATGGGGGGGAGGGTTCCGATGGAGAATCCCTTTCAGAAAGGTTTTAGAGACTTCCAACTGAGCTATGGGTTTACCATCCACTAGCTCGTGGTATGCTGAAATTGCCAAAAGGTAGACCTTCAGCGATGAATATGAGAGACCAGAGTCTGACAGATGAAAGAGGTATTCCATGACCTGAGGGACAGAGCATGAGAAAGGGTTCCAATCCTTGGCAGTCGCCCAGACGGAAAACCGTTTCCACTTCATGGCATAAGTGGATCGAGTAGAGGGTTTTCTGGCCTCAATGATGACTTCAACAACCCGGGAGTAGACCCCAAAACGAGAGATCGCTATGTCTGCAGGAGCCATGGATGTAGTAGCCGACCTTGATCCCGAGTCAGGAGGTCGTGGGTCACTGGAAGTGGAACCGGTGGTTCCCTGGAAAGCTGTTGCAGCAGTGGAAACCAAAGCTGTCTCAGCCAGAGAGAAGTGATGAGAATCATCTTTGCCTTCTCTGCTTGAAGTTTAAGGAGGACCCTCTGAAGAATGGGAAATGGAGGAAGGCATACAAACATTTCCCTGTCCAGGGTGGGGAGGAGGAGGAGAGAGAGAGAGAGAGAGAGAGAGAGGCGTGCGTCGTGCCAGAAAGCACCATGCCCTGGAACAAGCGAGCAAAAACTGGGACTTTTTCACTGAATTTGGAGGCGAAAAGGTTGATTTCCAGACACCCCCAACGTAGAAAGATGGATTCTGCCACTTCCTGATGTAATTCCCACTCGTGAGCTAGGGTCAGAGATCTGCCGAGACTGTCCGCCAGGACACTGAGCACGCCTGGTACGTGCACAGCCATGAGGGCCAGATTGTGCTGGACCACCCTGTTCCACACCCGCATCACCTCCCTGCACAAGGGGTACGAGCAGGTTCCTCATTTGTTAAGGTACCAAACTACTGACATCCTGTCCGACTGGACCAGTAGTGGTCCCTTGGGAAGGAGGGTCTGGAAAGCCTGCAATGCGCACAGGACAGCCCTTATCTCCAGAATGTTAATATGTAGCGTAGCCTCCAAGCCGGACCACAGTCCTTGGGCTTGGTGCTCCCCTAGATGTACTCCCCATCCCATGTTTGAGGCATCTGTGGTTAGGGATGCTAAGGAAGCTGGATTCCAGAAAAGAAGACCCAAAGAAAGATTGCAGGGATCCCTCCACCAAAGCAATTCCTTCTGAACCACTGAGGAGGCCAGTACCAAATGATCCACATCGTCCAGGAGTTGATCCCACTGCACGGCAAGGACCACTGAGTTACCCTCATGTGGAGCCTCGCGAGGGGAACAGTGGTGATGGAGGCTGCCATCAGGCCGAGAAGGCAAAGAATCTCCTAGGCTGGGATGGCCGCCACTCGGGAAGTCTGACTGATCAGTGTCTCCGCCCTGTCTGGAGAAAGGAAGGCTCTGCAATGGACCGTATCCAACACTGCCCCAATGAACCGCAGCTTCTGGACTAGGGTCATGGAGGACTTGGGAATACTGACAGTAATCCCTAGTCTGTTGAAAAGGTCCAACGTGAAAGAAAGAGCCTCTAGTAAGGAGTCCCTGGACGGGGCTGAAATCAGCCAGTCATCCAGGTAAAGGAAAACCGCAATACCCCTGCGGTGTAAGAAGGCTGCAACCACTGCCAGGCACTTGGTAAACACCTGGGGTGCACACGACAGACCAAAGGGGAGCGCCGGAAATTGGAAGTGTTCCCCCTGGAATTGAAACTGCAGGAACCGGCGGTGGCTGGGGAAAATGGGGATATGCAGGTAAGCATCCTGCATGTCCAGAGTGCACAACCAGTGATTCTCCAGAAGGAGTGGAAGGAGGCTCTGGAGTGTCAGCATTCAAATTTTTTTGTACTTGACAAACTGGTTTAGGTTGCTTAAGTCGAGGATGCATCTGAAATAGTCTTTTACAGAACCAGGAAAAAATGGGAGTAAAACCCCCTTCCCCTTTGCCAGAGGAGAACGTGCTCTATTGCTTCCTTGAGCAAGAGGCTGTTCTCACCTCTTCTCGGACGAGAAGAGCCTGATCCCTGGAATAGGAGGATGTTTTTGGTGGAGTTTCTGGAGGAAAGTCTAGAAACTATTGTGTGTCTGACGGACACTAGCTGCAGGACCCATTCGTCGGAGGTTATTGCCCTCCACTCCTGCAAGTGGCGGGCGAACCTGCCCCCCACCTGCTCCCCGTCGAGAGACTGAGGAGGCAGTGGGGATAGCAAGTCAGGAAGTGGCTGGACATTCAGAGGGAGGGCCTCCTGTGCGTCTCTAGTTCTTGGAGGCAGGAGGGGTGGCTATACCTGTGGCCTTACGCTTGCCCTGGCGATGTGCCGGGGCTTGCTTTCTCTGCCTCCAGGTCCTTTTCCAAAACAGCTGCTGTTGTTAGTTGCCTGATCGGTACAAGGACCTCACAGACTTGAGGGCGAAACCTCTGTCGTGCAGGTCTGTGATAATGTCCTTAGTGTCCCCACCAAAGAGTTCCGAGCCCCTGAAGGGGGCATCCTGAATCGCCAGCTGAACTTCGTTAGCAAGCCTGGAAAGGCGAAGCCTGGAGTGCCGTCTGGGGCAATGGCAGTTGCTGAGGTGCGAGCCGCAGAATCATATGTGGCTCGCAAAGCATGCCTACATGAGAATTTGGAGAGGCGAAGATCCTTGACAAGCTCCTCTTTCAAACTCGAGGGTTCCATGGTCTGGACCCGAGCTTCCAACCTGGCCAAGGTAGTTTTCTGGTGGAACACCATATGGGCCACATAGTTAAGGGACTGGAGAGCGCATGTGGCCGAAGCATAAACTTTTCTCCCAAACTGGTCCATCTGCCTCGACTCTTTGTCCGGAGGAGAGGTGCTCATGTGCAGCGGAGCAATCATGAGTAGCAGAAATGACAGAGTCAGCCTTAGGATGCACTTTCAAGAACGGGGCATCCTTCGACACCCGGTAAGGCCTGTCTGTCCTCTTGGGGACAGCCGGGAGGGAATGAGGCATCTGCCAGATGGTAGAGGTGAGGTCCTGATGAGGTCCAATCCATGGAGGAATATGGATCAGAGACAGGGACTCCAAGTCCAGGTGTTCTGCGAGCCTCTGTCTCATAGGGTCCTGTTTCTCTGACTCCCAATCAAAGAAATCCTTCATGGACCTCAGAAGGTCCGAAGAGGCAGGGTCTTCTGGTGGGGATTTCGAGGAAACCTTGCCTGAAGGGCCCCTCAGGCTCCTCCAAGGCATCCTCTGCTGAATCATAGGCCCCCTCATAGTCATCGTCTGCCCCTTCGTCAGGATGGTGACGGATATCAGGAAGTGCGACTTCTTGAGTCTTCACTGAAACGTGCACAGTAGCCACTGAAGAACTACTCTGGGAAGGAGACCGTGGGAAAGGGAGTGTCGTCTCCAAGTCCAACACCAACTCGGAACGAACCCCCTGCCACCAAGACTGGATCAGAGTCTTGAAGTCCGGCATAACCGGAGGAGATGGAGGAGGTGGTGGAGGAGGTTGGGGCTGAGGAGGCGGGGGAGGAGGCGGTACTACCGTTGGGGGTTGGTAATGGTAACCCTGGAATCCCTGGTAGTGAGGGTAGGGACTGAACCCAGGGTAGAACTGTCCATAGTGGCTCCAGTCTGGGGGCTAGCCAAGTAGTGGTCCCTAGGGAAACCCAATGGGTAATGGGGGACAGTTCGGGGTCTAGAGTAAATTCCCATCGTCGGGTCTGGCGGCGGGGGGTGCCCACGTCGGACCCGCCATGGTATAAATAGGCTGGGGGTCCAGCTTCTGGACAGCCCACGTTAGGGGAACCGACGTCAGAGCCAGACGAAGGGGCACTGATGGCAGGACCGGATCTGGCATTGGGGCTATTGGCTGAGGCCAATCGCTAGGCCCTGGTTGAGGGATTGTTGTCGGGACATCCGGCATCCGAGTCAACGGCTGAGGCCGATCGCTGGGTCCCGGGCTGAGGAACAGTGGTCGGGACGTCCGGCGTCGGAACAGGGTTCGCCAGGTCCACTGGCGGAATCTTGGCCAGAGTCGGCTCCATAGGGATCCCACTCGAAGGAGGAGGAGGGGCCTCCATTGGTAAGCCAGCTGGCTGAGGAGCCTCCTTTCCCTTGACACCAAGGAGAGAATGCGGAATAGACCCCGCAGAATCGACTATGTTGTGGGGTTCTCCGCTATCTTCGCCAGAGGTACCCGCCAGGGAAGAGGAGGGTACAGGCAAAGGAAGAGGGGGAGAGGGGTCTTCTCTCCCTGGTTCCGCCGGACGTCAGGTGAGGCCCCGTTAGGCCCCCCCCCGATGAGGGAACCCCACCTGAGCGGCCATCAGGGATGGACGTCTTAGCATGTGGCATCAGGCAGGGGAGGAGCCACCCGCTGACTTATTGGCGAGTGCCAGGCAGGTCCCCACAGGCTGTGGAGCCAGCTTACCAGCTGTCATGCAGTCCCCGGAGGAGCCAGCGGCCGACTTATCTGCTGGAGCGGTGCGGTCATCGGAAGAGCAGACGATCGACTGATCTGCTACGACCTTACTAGACTTACTGTCCGATTCCTTGGGCGGCAGCTGGGCCTTGCTTGTTGAGGGTCACGTATCATCCGTGGAGTGCTCCCACTCTCGTGGCTTCTCCTTGTGCTTCTTTAATGGAGAAGATTTATCTGCTGTGGACTCTCTTAAATGATCCATCATCTTCTTAAGAGAAGCCAGGCAGGCTTTCAAGAGATGGGCCTCCAAAGCCTGCTGTCTCCTTTTCTTAGTGGCCTGGTTAAAGTTCTGGCACTCCAGACATGGGGAGACAGGATGGTCTGGGCCTAGGCAGAGGACACACTTAAGATGACCGTCCTTATGCGGAATCTGCATGCCACAGGATAAGCACTTCTTCTTGGGCGAAGACATCATTGAACATGTACCAAATAGGGGTTTCTGGAACACAAAGTGGGGGGGGGAGGGCCTCGGCACCCAACTAGGGATCTGAGGTTCGAGCAGACTCGGTAGACCGTAAGGACTAATCTGGTGGCAAATAGTATGTTAGTAAATAAGGAAAATTTTGGAAAAGGAAAATCCAACGCAAGACACTTTCACGACGATCGCTATATGGAAATCTGCAATGCGACTGACACAAGGCGACGGCAAGAAAGAACTGGAGGGTGGGCATGGGGACCGCCCACAATATGCAGTCACGCTGACAGTCACGTGACATCAGGTGGGCGGTCTCCTATCAGGGATTGCTAGAAAAGTCTGCCATGTGGCCCGACACCAGGTGGCGCCAGTCCTATATGTGATGACCTACTGAAGGAACCCTCTTGAAGTAAGATCAGCAGTTACATACTCCAATTGTCATATACCAATCACTTTAAGTTCCCCTTATAATACAGAGAACAAACAGTTTCAAACATCCCCCAAGTGTCAATTAACAGTCACAATGCCACTGCTCGGTAGCAGATCCTCCAGAAATGGAACAGTACCCTGTTCCTGACACAGCCACAGTGGCCCCGACCCTGTAGTAAAGCCTCCCTAAATTGAAAACGCACAGTACCTTAGACCAGTAACAGTGCCCTTACCTCTGGATGTATCCCTGCCTTCCAGGTCACCCAGGGGCCACTCCTTCTGACAAACTCCTCCTGTCCCCTTCTTGTTGCTAGGGCCCCTCCAGCTGGTTGCATTCCCACTCTACAGCTCGCCTTGTGGTCACTCTCTATGTCAAGCTCCTCCAGCTGCCCTCACCTGATAGATGCTCCTCCTCCTCCTGCCATCCACCAATGCCCAATCCCCTCGGGTAAAGATCAGCTCCTTTTTGGTTTATTTGTAAACCTCCCCTTCCTCCCTCTAGAGGGTGGCAATACTTCCTTGGCCTGTTGCTTCACCCTGGATCTGGCTCCTCCTAACTTGGGTACTTAGAGGTCAGGCACACCTTTCTCTTCTCCTTTAGGGCCAGGTCCTGCCGACTTTCTCTGCGGCTCCCTTGAGCCCTCTGATGTGCAGCAATGGCCGCCTGGTCCCCTTGCTTCCCAGACCTCTCAGTAGAGTGAGCAGCAATCAGCGGGCTTTTTAAAGCCGTCCGCTCTGTTTAAAACCCGCTCCTTTCTTCTCGATTGATTCCTCCAGGAGCCCAAGTCTTCCTATCCCGTCCACAGGATAGGCTGCCCTCTTTGCCTTAGGATTGGCTCCCTCCTGGAGTTGGAAGGCTGCTGCTCAGTGCAGTGGTGGGGGGGGAATACACTTCTCTGTTCTCTCCCTTAGGGCCGGGCTCCTGCCGACTCTCTCCGCGGCTCCCTCGATCCCTCTAATGTGCGGCAATGGCCGTCTGGTCCCCTTGCTCCTTGGACCTCTCTGACTTTGCACAACACATCCTACATTTGAAGACTATTAAAGGAACTTTAATTTTCATCAAAGACTCTCCCCATGGATTGCAGTGCTATACAGGCCCAGTCCTGTCCAAGAACTGTTCTTCAGCAGGCTTCAGCCTAGGAGAGATTCTTTAATAAACTATGCCTATGGGCACCAGTGACATTGGTCCCTAGATCTGGACGTTGTAGGGAATTCCATCCCCAAAATGTGTTGCATAAAGGTTTTCTTTCCATTTTTTACTTTTATAAAAAATGTTTTCTGGGGTTCTTTAGTGTTGGGTGGAGGTTTAGGCACTGTGTGGAATGCAGAATACGTTTTGTGCTTTTCTTCTCTTGCAGGTGCTCCAGAAGAAGAAAAGAAAAACAGATAAGGATGTTGGAATTCATCTGAGTTCCTTTTCATAGTGTTTAGAGAAATGTTTATGGTTAACCGGGTGTTAACATGTTTTTCTTCACAGGTGTGATTTGTGGGAAATGTAGTGTATGTTTTCCTTTTTGTTGTCCACAGGTACCCTGGGAAGCTTCAGGGGATAGGTTTTCCCCGATAAGTAGCCTAGGTCAGATACTCTTCCCTAGAGGGCTAAGGGGATAGACAGACTGGGGGTCCTGATCTGCAGTAGGGGCTCTCAGTACTGGACTATTAGAGCATGCTTCAAGCATTTTTGTTGCAGCCACTGAGAATCCATACATAGATCGTAGGATAGGGGCTGAAGTTTCATCAGCCCACCTCTGGACCTTTAGTCTTACCTGCCTGTGCCTAGCACATGGTAGGGGAGGAATTGCGCAACCTCCCCATAGGTAACACGGAGGGTAGGATGGCCTAGTGCCAGATGAAGATATGACTGCGGACAGTCATTCATCTGGTATGCAGTGAGTATAACCACCCTATCCACTGGGGTTACAAGAATCCCCTCAGTAACAGTGCTAGGCAAGGAGAGGCAGCTGGTGATTAACTAGTTACATGGTTTTTCACCTGCTCACTACTCTTGTGTTTACTTGGCATCAGCTGAGACTGAAGTGATGAGCTTATTTGGAACTCTTGCAGCAGCATAACCCTTGTGCCAGCTGTTGAGATGGAAGTCAGCAGGAGTCAGTTGTAGTTTGAAGTTGGTGGAGTGAGAGTCAGAGTGTGGGCTCCAGTTGAGGGCCCTGAATTCTCACCCTAGTTCTGGTAATTTTCCAGCCTGCCAAGTGAAGTGGTAGAGACCTTCTCTACAGTAGGATTTCCTGATTTTCATCCCTGGTGGGGTGAAAAAGAGCTCTAGTGGGTGGATCCAAGGGGCAATCCCCTGTTTAGTACAGGATGTTTTGAAGCGGCCTGATATGTCTAACAGTGAGTGAATTCTGACTTTTCCTAGAGGAAGCAAGTACCTGTTCTGTTGTGTTCCCTTCCATGCCTAAAGGGAAGGCACAAAATTTTTCCTTAAATACAGATGTGCAAATCTGTCATTGAAGAAAAGCTGGCTGAGGTGTGTGTGATGTCCAGAAGTATGACTATATAACACTGTTCAGGACTTTTTACTTTTACACTACTGAGGTGGTGAATTTGAATTCTGAATGCCAAGTTTTATTCAAAAGCAATTCAAAAGATTTTTCAAATGTTTAAGGTGCAATTCTGAAAGAATGGCGGAGTATGGATTTAGGAGCAAAGGGTGGGCAAAACCCCATCTGAAGTAACCAGTTCAGGACTAAACAGGTTCAGTAAGGGCACCTGGTTACTTCAGACAAATGGCCAAATGTCTGAAGAGAATTTTACCAACTGGAGTTGGTTACAGTTTCTTCTTTGGTTATGGAAGAATGGTGCTAGTCTTAGCCAGATGTGTTTTTCAGTTGTGGCCAATATGCCACTAAAAGCAATGTTCTCTGAGGGGGTGGAAATGCTACAAGTCTCAATGGCTGAGAGGAACCTGGGGGTGGTGGTGGATGTCAAGATGAACAACTCAGAGACTTGTAGGAGGGCAGCAGCCAAGGCCAACAGGATGCTGGGATGCATCGCTAGGGGGATCACCTCCAGAAGGAGTGAAGTGATACTACCTCTGTATAACTGCTTGGTGAGGCCGCATGTCGAGTATTGTGTGCAGTTTTGGAGGCCACACTTAAAGAGGGACATCGAACTCCTGGAGAGGATCCAGAGGAGGGCAACCAAAATGATCTGGGGTTTGGGGGGCAGAACCTATGGGGAGAGGCTCAAAGGGCTAAATATGTACACAATGGAAGAGAGAAGGGACCGAGGGGACATGATAGAGGTCTTCAGGTACATGAAAGGGGTAAATAGGGGAGGAGCAGTCAGGGTGCCCCAAAGGAAGGGGGGAGGCAACTAGAGGGCATGGGTGGAAGCTGGGGGGGTGAGATTCAGGGGAGAAAGGAGGAGGTGCTACTTCACTGAGAGGGTGGAGGAGCCATGGAATGCGCTGCCCAGGGGGCTGAAGGGTTTCAAGAGAGGGTGGGACAGGTACAGGGGAAGGATTCTGGAAGCAAAGTCCTGTGCAGCGAGAATATCCGAGACTGGGAAGGGAGAAGCCAGAGAGAGTAAGGGGGGCAGCAAGGTCAGCTCCCAGGGTGGGGGCTGACCAAACAAGCAGACACAAAAGACCGTTAGGCCTATTCTGCTAGCATTTTAGTATGTTAGTATGTCCTACGACATGTGGGAGTACGAAGTGCAAGTGTCTTATGTCCTACTGCTGCGGGAATACAAAGGGTTTCTCACAAATACAGTTCGCTTTTGTTATTCTGCAAGTTCCCAGTGCTACAATGTGTAAACACTGGGGGTCCACCCTTGCTTTAAAGAACATCTTTGGAATAAAGTTCCAATGTAGAACCCAACTATGGTCTGGACAGTTACGTTATTGCTTCCTGTGTGGATTTTCTGGGTACCCCTCCAGAAGATCAGTCTAGCATATGCCTAGTAAAAAAAAAAAAAAAAAAAAGTCTCTCCCCAGGGCCTGGTTTGTAAATACCAACAGGTGATGCTTTTTGTACAGCCCCATCCCTTGATCTCTAGAGAATGAGCCTGGTATACATTCCCAAAGCTAGGGGTGGTACCATTTCTAAATGTTTGAGCGTGTGCCCAGTATGGGTGCCGGGGTGCTGAGTAAAGTAGTGGGGGGTGGTTACACACCCATTTAACAAACAATAAAATAAATAAATGCTAAATTAAAATAACAAAAAAACTAAGGCCAATGCAGAGGTGAGAGTAACAAGCTGTGTGTGCTTGGTACATCCAGCGGACTGACCTGTGTTTGACTCCCCTCACCAAACTTGCATATTCTGTGATTATATCTGAGCAAGTCACTTAACCTCTTCAATGCTCCCGGGTGGCTTCTGAAAACAGGCACCTGTGCCAGCTAGTGGGCCTTATTACCCGGTTAACAAAGAAGAAATAATTTAATAAATAAATAAAAACAGTCATGGAAAAAAAACATACCTGAAGTACCAAGTTAAGTGGTTCACTGATTCAGAGTCTGAGAGGGTTGGTCTTGAGAAAGCAAGTCGCCCCAAAAAGCTTTTTTCAGTAGACTCACCTTTCAACTTTTATGTCCCAATAATAAGTACTTTGTTTTTATTTATTTCTCATCTCTACTATTTTTTTAGTTAGTTTAGAGTAGATTAGTCAATTTCTTTACTTTGCAACAGCTTTATCCGGTTCCTTAGGGCTGAAAATTTCAGCAAATTAAAGAACCACAACACAAGTAAAAGTTTTTCTCTGGTTCCTGCTGTCCGAGAATTAAGCAGTTTCAGTTAAACATAATATAAATGCACTGAACGACGTTTTAACACAGTGTTTCCATTCTGCAAGTTCTTGCATCTGGCGTGCTAAAGATGGAGAGAGTCCGCTGTCAGGGGACATTTGTTTCCGGTACTAGGCAGCTGATGTGTGAGCCGAGGCAGAGCGCTGCTTGTGCTGAGCAGGCTGTGGCATGTATGCCAGCACTTCCACACAGTGGCCATTTTAGTTTTCTATTGATTTTGGTGACACGGACAACTGAGACCACGGATCGTATAAAATGTCACAAGCTCAGAAGAAAACATGGTCTTACTTTTCTAAATCGGGTGCTAGAGCAAATGAGGTGGGGCCAGTTAGCAAGCGAAGAAAAAGGATGAACATGAAAACAATGGAAAAGAACCAAAAGATTTTCCTGGTGCTTCTGTTACATGGGACAGTGGAGTCAGCCCTAAAGAAGAAAACCAAGTTCATGAAAACTGCAGGAAAGAGTGGAGTGGATAGCACTTCTGCTGATAGTGATTCTGAACCGCAGAGCACTGGTAACACAGATGACTACTTACTGCAACATGTTGTGGCTCTCAAGACAGATTTGCTTCCTGCAGGATGGAAACGTGAACAATAAAGATATTTCCAAGCAAGTACATGTGGTTAGTCATCAATGGATTTAATCTTAGTTGCAGTGTGTGTCAGCAGGTCAGTAACTTGGCCGATAAAACAAGACATAAGGAGAGAAAACACAAGGACAACCTGTCAAATATGGAAATTATATGGGCTTTTCTGGATAAGAAGAGCAGAACCCTATTTTTGTGTGTTTTCTTACTGGAAAGGCGTAAAAAAGTGATGCTTGAGCAATGAGCGAAGTGGAGACTCAACAGAAAATTATCCTTACATTCGTGGCAGTATTTCATTTTGTTTGTTTATTTATTTAAAAGTTTAACCAGGAAGTACAAACTGAGCTGAAAACAGCTAATTTCCAGATGTGTCCTGGGGGAGAGGGGAGTAGGAGATAACTAACAATAAAAAAAACCCAAGGTAAAATACAATATTGTTTTACAAGCAGAATCAAATTTTATAGGCAGAACAGTAAATGAAGGCATCTAGAAAATAACACTCTAATATATACAGAAAGGGAAAATACCAGAACAGTAAAGAGAGGGCAAGACTAGAGAATGGAGAAAGAACGAAAGTGTCAATCAGTTGCAGGTAGGAAGACAAAAGTCAGAAAGAACAGACTTCAGGGGGTGGAAGGAGAAGAGGCAGAATGAATACGAAGGACCAAAGTTTTGGAAAGCAGTAAGAAAAAGCAGATTGGCCAACAACATATTTTCTAGAAGGAAGAGAGAGAGACTGGAAAATACTGTTGCGGAGAGTAGAAGGAAAAAGGAGGAGAGGAAAGAAGGGATTTGATATAAGAAGGAAGAGTGCTGAACCAGAATTTGGATTAAAAAAAAAAAAAAGACACAATGGTAAAGGCACCTAGCATCAGGAGAGGGGAAGGAAAGAGCTGAGTAACGAGAGCCGTGGCGAGTATGAGAGAAGCAATCTAAGACAAAGCATCAGAAAGAATGAAAAAGGAGGTTCCGTCTGGCAAGGAAGGATTTAGGGGCACTACCGTAGACTAAGTCATCGTAGTCAAAAATAGAAGGATCATTTTTAGGATAATTTCTCAGCAGGCAGGAAACGGTATACTTGCTTTATTCCTGTACAAAACACCAAGTTTAGGGTGAAGCTTTTGGTGAATTGCATCAGTGTGCTCAGAGAAATTAAGATGCCGCTCAAGGCAGACCCCACGGTACTTAAAGGAGGGGACATCTTCAATATTAGCACCATCGAGTGTATTAAATAGTAGGGGATAAGTAAGTTTGGCAAGCCTCTGACAGGTACCAAAAAGTAATCGAGACTTTTTTTTTTTTTTTAAAGCATTAAGATGCAGTTTCTTATCCTTGAACTAGCTATAGACCCTTACTTTATGACTCAGAACTTCAGAATGTAGCAATGTATATCACATTATATATGATGTGTAATATGTGTATTTATTTATTGAAATGTTTCACCAGGAAGGCACACTGAGTGACAAGTCACTCATCTCCCGGTGTGACCGGGGGGGGGGGGTGTACAACAGAATTGAAACATTAAACATTCAAGTTACAAGATCAACATTAACATACAGTTCTAAGGCAGGTGTCACAAGCAGTGGTACAACAGTGTTGCACACAATAGGTAGAAAGAGTGGTCAATAATGAGTGCTGGGTTAATAAGTAAACAAGTGCTTACGTAAACGTAAAAAAAGGGGAGGAGGAGGAAGGCAGGGGAGGGGGAAGAGTCATGTTCAAGTTACACTCAAGTTACAAGATCAACATTAACATACAGTTGCAGGGCAGGTGTTACAAACAGTGATTAAAAAAAAGAGTTGTGCGTAATATGTAGAAAAAGTGAATCAATAATAAGTGTCGGGTTAGTAAGTAACAAGTGCTTACATGTAAGAAAAGGGTGAAAGGAGAGGGAGGGGTGAGATGTATGGGGAAGGGAGTAGATGACGGATACAAGCCCTGGGGGGGGGGTAGTAGAGGGACCCACAGAGAGCATTTGGCATCCCTTACATTCTGTGAGAGATCAAGGCAGGCCAGTAAGGGGGAGCAGTTTTGAAAAAGGGGAGGAGAGCTAGAAATTAGTTAGGTGATGGTGGTGGGGGGTGGGGTTTATAGGAGGGAATTAAGGAGTGACATGGCAGGAACAGCTAGGCGCAAGGTAATTCTTGAGGGTAGAGCTGATGGAGTAGGCAGAGGATGACAGCCGGATTTGAGGGGGGAGTGAATTCCAAATTTCTGGGAGGCGGTGAGAGTAAGTGGATTGGCAGATTAGGGTGGATTTGAGAGGGACGACCAGGGTTTGGGAGTCAGCTGATCTAAGGGAATGGGAGAACATAGGGGTTGTCATAAAGGAGGAGGTTAGGTAGGAAGGGAGCTCACCTAACCAGTGCTTGGAGTTGAATTTAGCATAGTGGGAGAGTAGACTATTTGTAAGAGGTGTGAAGGATAGGGCACGATAAAGATCGCAGTGGTGGGTGCAAGGGAGGGCATCCAGGGCAAAGCGGCAGAAGAAATAGAAGAGGGTGTCCAATCTGGCCAGGGAGGACTTCGGGGCAGCACCATACACCACATCACAACAGTCAAAAATTGGCAGTAGCATCTTCTGAACAAGTAGACGCCAAGCCGTAGGACGGATGCAACTACAGTTCCTGAAAAGGGCACCAAGCTTTGGGAGCAGTTTTTCTAGATGGCATCAATATGTCCAGAGAAGTTTAGGTGTTAGTCCAACCAAACACCCAAGTACCTGAAGGAGGATGAGTCCTCAAGTAAAGTCCCATCAAGGGTGTGGAAAGTTGGTAGGAAGGGAAGCCTAGAGAGTCTCTGTCTCATGCCAAAAGTCATGGAGACAGTCTTCTTGACTTTGAGGAAAAGTTGACTGTTAGCAAACCAGAGCTGAACCTTGTCAAAGTCTCGCTGCAAGCCAGTTGTAACCTCAGCAGGACAGGAGCCAGATGCATACAGAACTGTATCATCAGCATACATATGTATACTGGTGGAGAGGTCATTTAAGAAGATTGAGAATAGGAGGGGCCCTAATACACAGCCCTGGGGGACGCCAGTGCTAGTTGGGAGGGGAGGTGAAGTGGCATCCAAGATCTTAACTGATTGGGTTCTGCCAATAAGGTAAGCTTTGAACCAGTTTGTGGCGGAGGGAGATAGGCCAGCTGCTGGGAGTGAGTCGAGGAGAAGGGAGTGAGAAATGGTGTAGAAGGCCTTGGCAAGGTCAACAAAAATAGCAGAGGTAATTTGGCCATTATCCATCTCAGTCAGGATGGAGTCTGTGAGTCGCAGGAGAGAGGTGGTGGCTGAGTGTTTTTTCCTGAAACCAGACTGGAAAGGGGTGAAAAAGGAGGTGTCGGATAGAAAAGAGGCGAGTTGGGAGAGGACCATGTGTTCTTGAAGCTTGGCAAGGGCAGGGAGGAGAGAAATGGGGCAACAGTTGCCAGGGGATGAGGGGTCACCCCCTTTGGGTAGAGGGAGGACCACTGCATGTTTCCATGAAGAGGGGACTGAGGCAGTAGAAAATGAGAGATTCAGGATTAATGAGAGGGGGTAGGCAATGGCCAGAGCAGAGAGGGAGAGGAGTTTTGGGTTGAGGCCATCGGGGGAGGCGCCTTTAGAGGGGGTGATGGTGAGGAGGGCACATTGGGCATCGTTTGGGGTTACAGAAGTGAAAGAGAAGGGGAGGTGGGAGGGTGGTGGAGGGGGCACACCAGTAGAGGGCAGGAAGGGTGATGGGTAAGAAGGGAGAAATTTCAGTAGCTCATTAGCACAGGAGATATAGTAGGAGTTAAATACCGCTGCTACGGCTGGTGGGACAGACACTAGTGAGCCATTTACTTTAAGTACCGGGGGTGCAGGATGATGGGGTAAATAAAGCATTGACCACCTTCCAGAACTTAGAAGGGGAATTCATGCTGGTGATGAAGGCAGATTTGAAAAATTCAGACTTGGCTAACCTTGTAGCCCTGGTGCAAGCGTATTAATGGTATTTAGCCTAACCTACTTGGTTAATCACTCAGACTCCACTCATCAGGCCAGGTTGTTTAATAATACAGACTTTGGCAAAGCGTTATAGAACTGTTAGTAATGTTTAACCTTTTCTCACTATGCAAGTTTGTTCTGTCTTAAATCACCAATTGTACAAGTAATCAATAACCCACGACAGGGTGCATGGTTACTAGGGATTAATCAATACCCTGGGTTCACTGTGAGGCACAAGGTGAAGTCTAGTGCCCTCACAGCACCCAGGGTGTTGATTAATCCCCAGTAACCACATACCCTGTCGTGGGTTATTGCGCTTATAACATGGGGTTACAAGAATGTGATAAATATTACATCTTGTTCTTAAAAACGGCCAAAATGTATTTATTTTGCAATGTATTCTTCCCCTCAATAAAGTAGTCTTTCTAGAAACACGTTTTTGTGAGTGTTTCTTCATTCTTACATACTGCTATAGTTAAATACAGTACTACCTGTGGCCATACACGATGCTTACACATTTGTTTGGATTGTAAACAGTTTTTATGAGAAATACCTGATGGAAGTTAGGGTTTCATTATGGACGTTCATTACCAGATTTCTGATCGCTCCTTTAAAGATGCAATAACATCTTTCAGTTGTTTTAATAGTAAAGGAACAAAAACGTGCAGTAATCATTTTGTAGCACTTTTACTGTAACGCAAGCATTTTACGATACAGAGAAACACATTCTAGGTTACTCCCTTGTGCTCTAACAATGTCTGCAGTATGGGAACAGCACCTATGTCTCCAGTTCCACGTCAGAACGAGAAATATGGATTACATGTCGAACAGTTCAGCTGAAGAAACTGCTGCTCTTTTTTTTTTTTATTTTACAGCCATTTCAAATATTAACTATCAGCAGTGCAAGACAATCGTGCATTCTGCTGCTGGTTTTGTACTAGGCACTGAGTGCAGCAATAAACGTAAGTGCTGCTGTTTTAAATATTATACAGGCATTTTAAACAATGCAACAGCCACAGACCTACAACACTGCAGGACAATCATTCAGAAGGTAAACAAACTTCAACATGCATTTCACAAAAATCAATATATAGTAACTGCAGTTTTTAACCTTCAACATACCCCCCTGTAGCACTTTAATTGATATTTGACAAGTGCCTATGGCCGCACCCCACTAGTGCGTCTCCTCCATACCGTGTCAACCCTGTTACCAGACCTCCTTCTGGCATTTTTGCCACAGTTTTGAATGTATGTAACTGCCTGTAACCCACTGTTATACTGTTATTCAATGTCTTTGAATTGTACCTCAACTGACGTGGAACCTTTGTAAAGGAGCCTTGGCTCAAAGGTACTGTACTTGTAATGCTTGATTCAAATAAAAATAAAATAAATGCAGAACACTACAGGGAGAGAGAGACAGAGCTTCCGACTTCGCCACCCACAAAATGCAAATCGATGCACCGGCTGTATGACACACAAACAAATAACATCAGCACACCGGCTCCCAATACTTTTATCACTATTTCAGGTTAGGTGCGCTCTTTGTGTATGTCTGGGGAGACAGAAAAACAACAGAGAAGACATAACATCACAGGGCGGGTGCCTGGGATATTCTCTCTCTCACTGTTACCGCTCTGTGTCCAAGATGTAAACCTTACAGTTTACATTCACTGGTTCCAGGCACAAAATGTTATATCGACGGGGTGAGTGGCTGGGAAAAGTACAGTTATGTAAGAATTTACCATTAACAGTAGATCTTCGAGAGAGGCTCTTGCGGTAGGTAATAATTTGTAGGACTGCGCCCCCTGGCGTCAGGACCATATGGAAACTTTTGCTAGCAGTGTCTGATGGGGGACCGCCCTCTAGATGTCACGTAACTGACGTTAGCGTGACACTATATAGTGAGCGGCCCCCAAGTCCGCCCTCCAGTTCTCCCACCGCAGACCACCAAGGGTCATGACAGGAGAAAAGAAAGAGGCTCCTGAATCCAAATAATGGCTTTGTGGAAAGAGCGTGAATAAGAAAACAAAGGGGGAAGGTGGGTGGGAAAAGGTTGCCTACTGCAAGAGCCTCTCTCGAAGATCTACCGCTACGGTAAGTTCTTATGTAACTATACTATCTTACTGCAAGAGGGCTCTTGCAGTAGATAATTACTTGTGGAACTGGGTCCCAAGCAGTAAAGAGAGTCCAAGGGACAAGAAAACCACACACGAGGCTGGAACATAATCCCAGTAAGAAAAAAAAAAAAAAAAAACAGGAAATCAGGACAGGGGTTCCTGAAGGACTGCTAGTCCAAAACTGTCTCTATGCCACGAGGCAATGTCCAAACTGCAGTGTTTCATGAAAGTGTGGACTGAACTCTAAGTAGCTGCTGCACAAATGTCAGCGGCAGATACATTTCTGAAACAGGTTGTGGAAGCAGCCATTCCCCTGGTAGATTGTCCTTTAACCTGACTCAGAAAAACTTTACCATACTTCTAGTAACAGAAAGTATTGCAGTTTGCCAGCCATTTTGAAAAGCATTGTTTGGAAGCTGCCACACCCTCCCTTTTTGGTGCAAAAGAAACAAAACTGGTCAGTCTTGCAGACATCCTTTGTCCTTTTTTCGTAATAACACAAAATTCTGTGAACATCTAACGTATGCAGATTAGCTTCACCTTGATTAGAATGCTTGAGGTAGTATACCAGCAATTCTAGGGACTGAATAAGGGTAGTATCCAAAACTACCATAGGCAGAAAAGTACATTTACTTAAGAACTTACCGTAACAGTAGCTCTTCAAGAGAGGCTCTTGCAGTAGGTAAATACATATAGGACTGATGCTGGCAGGCGTCAGGACCCCACGGAAACATTTCTAGCTAGCAGTCTCTGGCGGGGGACCGCCCCACGTCAGGTGACCGACGTCCGTATAAAGGGGCGGTCCCCCACGCCCGCCTTCCAGTTCTTTCCCGCCAAAGGCCAAAAGGCAGACGAGAGAGAAGCAGAGATTTCCATCCTGGAAAAGGAGCTGAAAAGCTTAGGGGATGGAGGCTGGAGAGACATTTACTGCAAGAGCCTCACTCAAGATCTACTGTTACGTTAGTTCTTACGCACTGTACTATCTTACTTTGAGAGGGTTCTTGCAGTAGGTAATTACATATAGGAATGAGTCCCAAGCAGTCTAGAACAAAGAGAAACTCACAGAAGGAGGAAACTACTCATACACAGATCCTCTAGCTGTGAAGGTCTTAGGAAAGAAGACCTTGCAGAACAGCCATCCCAAAGCCAGCTCTACGTCGAGAGGCAATGTCCAAACCATAATGTTTCGTAAAGGTATTGACAGAAGTCCAAGTGGCAGCTGCACAGATGTCAGCCGCTGACACATTCTTGAAACAAGCAGCAGAGGCAGCAACACCCCTAGTGGAGTGACCTCTGACTTGACCGGACAAGGTCTTGTGATACTTCTCATAACAGAAAGTGATACAATGAGCCAACTATTTTGACAGGCGTTGCTTAGAAACAGCATTGCCCTCTCTTTTGTGAGCAAAAGAGACAAACAGTTGATCAGTCTTTCTGAGATCCTTAGTCCTATTGTTGTAGTATCTCAATACGGTGAACGTCCAGAGTATGTAAGAGGTACTCCCCTTGATTGGGATGTTGCATAAAAAAACGCAGGCAGTTCCATGGACTGATTCAGCGTAGATTCCGCTACCACCTTAGGGAGAAACTTAAGAGTTGGTACACAGAGCCACACGCTCCTTGTGGAAAATCAAGTACGGGATTTTGCATATTAAGGTCAGAAGCTCGGAAATGCGTCGAGCAGAGGTAATGGCCACCAGGAAGAAGGCCTTCCAGAAAGGAACTTAAGGTCTGCTGATGCTGCCAGCTCAAAGGGAGGCGGGGTAAGCTTCGAGAATGAAATTTAAGTCCCAAGGAGGGGCAGGTGTGTGAATGGGGGGTCTCAAATGGAGAACCCCTCTAAGGAAGGTCTTAGCAACTTCCAGCTGCGCAAAAGACCTGTCCCCGAACGGAACATGGTAAGCGGAAATGGCCACCATGTGAACCTTCAAGGAGGAGTGACAGACCCAGATCGAAGAGGTGACACATGTAATCCAGGAGCCTCCCGACAGAGCAGGAGAATGGCTCAAAAGCTCTGGAAGAGGCCCAATTAGGGAACCTTTTCCATTTCATGGCGTGAGTGGAGGGCTTTCTGGCCTCCACTAGAATCTCCGCCACCTGCGATGAAACCCCGAACCGGGATTGAATCACGTCTGCAGCAGCCACGCATGCAGCTGAAGGGATTTGAGTCCTGGATGGACCAGGGTCCCCTGATCCTGGATTAACAAAAGTTGCGAGAGAGGGAGAGGAAGAGGAGACTCCTCTGAGTACTGTTGCAGAAGAGAGAACCAAAATTGCTTGGGCCAGAACAGAGCGATGAGGATCATTCAAGCTCCTTCCGAAGAGTTTGTGTAGGACCCTCGGGATCAATGGGATTGGGGGAAAGCATGGACAAATCTGCCCTTCCAGTTTAGAGACAGAGCATCTCTCCAAAACACTCCATGCTCTGGAGCGAGCAAGCAGAAGACGGGAAGTTTTACGTTGAGAGGAGAGGAAAACAGGTCTACCTGAGGGGTTCCCCAGCATAGGAAGACATAGTCTACTACCCCCTGATCCAGTTCCCATTCGTGCGCTTGGGCGGACGAGCGGCTGAGGTGGTCTGCCAAAGTGTTCTCGACCCCCAGAACATGAACCGCCGTGAGGTGAAGGTTGTAAAGTATCGCCCAATCCCAAACTTGCATCGCTCCCCTGCAAAGAGGATAGGAACGGGTTCCTCCCTTTTTGTTGATGTACCACACTATACATATGCTGTCTGTCTGAACAGCCAGATGACCGGGAAGCAGGTACAGATGCAGAGCTTGTAAGGCGTACAGGATGGCCCTCAGCTCGAGTACATTGATGTGAAGAGTCTACTCGAGTCTGGACCAAGAGCCCTGGGTCCGATGAGATCCCAGGTGGGCTCCCCAACCCTCGCCCGAGGCGTCTGTCAAGATCTGGGAGGGGGGAGAAAGACAGAAGGGAACTCCCTGGCAAAGGTTCTCCTGAACCATTCACCATTGCAAGTCCCGAACCATCAGGGAGGAGACCAGGATCTCACGATCCAAGTTGTCCATCAATTGATCCCACTGAGTCCGGAGCGTTCTCATGTGGAGCAGAGCGCGAGGCACTGTCAGAATGGCAGCCACCATGAGCCCGAGGAGGCGAAGGACTGACCTGGCAATGACCCACCAGCGGCTGGACAACAGGCTGGCCTGAGCCTGAAGGGTGGCCACACTGTCCAAAAGCAGGAAGGCCATACCAGAAGTCGTGTCCAGGATCGCCCCGATGAACTGGAGTCTTTGAGATGGGATCAAATGGGACTTGGCCTGGTTGATGGTAATACCCAAGCTGGTGAAAACCTGCAGGGTAAGGGAAAGGGAGTGCAGGAGATCCTCCCTGGACAGGGCCGCCAGGAGCCAATCGTCCAGGCAAGGAAACCCGAACCCTGGTCATGCAGGTGGCCGCCACCTCACAGAGAGGCATTTGGTAAATACGGGGGCTGAGGAGATACCAAATGGGAGGGCCCTGAACTGGTAGTGGTCCCCTGAAAGGAAAAACTGAAGGTATTTGATGGGATGGGCGGATAGGGTGCAGGCATCCTGCATGTCCAGGCGCATAGCACCACTGTCCTGGCTGAAGGAGGGGCAGAAGACTCTGCAGAGAGAGCATTTGGAACCTCTTGTACTCCACAAACAGGTTCATGGAACTGAGGTCCAGGATGGGCCTCACGTCGCCAGACTTCTTCGGAACCAGGAAGAAATGAGAATAGTAACCCGTCCACCTGAGATGGAGGGGGACGGGCTCTATTGCCGCCTTCCATAGGATGATGGAGATTTCTTCTCGAACCAAAAGAAGGTGTTCCGGGGAGTAAGACGACCTTGGAAGGGGTTTTCTGGGAGGTTTCTGAAGAAACTCTGTTGAGTGTCCTTCCGCTATCAGCTGGAGCACCCAAACGTCTGATGTGATCCTCTCCCAACCCGATAGATGCAGGGAGAACCTCCCCTTACCGGTTCCACTAGAAGGGCCAGAGGCTGTGAGAGAGGAAAGCAGTCAGGTGGTGTGAGGCAGCACCACGGCTGGAGCTACCACTATCGTTTGGGCGGTGGGGGGGGGGTTTGCAGCCTGAGGGGCCCGGCATTTATTGGGCCGTTTCCCCTGTGGTTTCACCTTGGCCCGTGCCTGCTTGCGAAAGGGATGGCGTTACGGTTGAGGGGCTCTGTACAAGTCGTCGACCTCCTTGAGAGCAGTGCCCTTCTCTCGTAGTCCAGTGATGATATCCTTGACATCACCACCGAACAGCACTGAACCCCTGAAGGGCACATCCTGGATGACAGACTGCACTTCAGGGACTAAACCAGACACTCTGAGCCAGGCGTGTCACCGCAAACCTACGGCAAACGCCGAGCTCCCCACCAGCAGTGTCCACTGCATCATATGAAGCATGTGCCTACTGGCCGAAAGAGCAGATCAGACCAGGTCTGCCACTTCCTGTTTGGTCTGTGACTCAGGAGGGGAGTCCAGTTTAGCTTTCATCTCGCTAAGGACGGCCTTCTGGTAATCCCCCATATGGGCAATGTAGTTCAAGGCCCCAACACCCAGAGTGGAAGAAGCGAAGACCTTCTTCCCATACTGGTCCAGAAGGCGAGATTCCTTATCGGGATTATGAGTGTGGTGATGAGCTCAAATGCTTCGGATTGGCTGTCCGGCCATGGTCAGCGCTGATCATGACCGAGTCAGCCTTGAGGTGAGAGGTAATTTATTTATTGAAAATGTTTCACCAGGAAAGGCACGCTGAGCAAAAAGATGCTCGTCTCACGGTGCGACCTGGGGGGAGGGGTTACAGAAGAGGCAGGTATACATACAATAGTTGAGTTTAGCAGTAATGCAATACAGATAAAGTACTTGGTTCGGCGGGATTACATATGAACTTGTTACATAAGGAGAACAGTACAGAACAGTGATCATCAACGACAGGGTATACATATCATGGGTATAGGGCAAGGTAAGAACAATACAGAGCATGCACATCAGGGACAGGGTAACATATCATGGGTACACAACGAGGCAATACAAGAATTACATAAGTGCCAGTAGCAGAACTAGTGTACCAGAACAGAACTTGCGTGCCAGTAACAACTTTGAGCTGCAGTGGGATGCACCTAGTTGACAGCAGAAGTTGGAGAGCGAAGATGGGGGGTAGAGGAGGAGGAGTGGACTAGAAGCATTAGGTGCGTGGGGGGTAGGTTTAGATGAGGTGGGAGGGAGGGGAATGGTGTTGGTAGCTGTGGGTAGGGCAGAAGAGCGTATGTTAGATAGGAAGGGGGGAGGGAAGGGAGATGTTAGGGGTGAGAAGAGGGAGTTAGAGTGAGTGTAAGTGCATAGGGCAGTATATAAGCCAGACAATTAGGCGATGGCCAGGCCACTGGTCAGGTGCTTGGGGGGCAACTAAACACCCTCAGGAGCCTGATATAGCCTGTCCGCCTTCCTCAGAAGGGAGGCTATGGTGGAGGGCTGCTTCCAGATAGTGGAAACAAAGTCCACGTGAGGCTCGATCCAGGGTGGAACCAAGGTAGGAGCGACCTCTGGCAGGTCCAAATGGGCAGCTAGCTTCTGCAGCTGTGGATCTGGCTCCAAACAGTGCCACTGATGGATGGCCTGGATTTTGCACAGCAACTCCGTAAAGGAAGGATCCTCCAGAGAAGACTTCGGAGGGTTCCTCGGCCTGGGCTTATCCGGAGAGCGGGGCTCGTCATCCAAGTCGGAGCGCCCATCGGAGTCATCCGAAGGCTCCGAGGAGGAAGAGGAAGACACCACCTCCTGATGTGGGGGAGGAACAGACCCCTTGGGAAACCCTCAAGGAAGTGTATCCAACCCCACCTTGGAACCGGAGGGCTCACCTCTGGTATCCGGAGTAGGGGAGGGAGTCTCTCGTCTCGGAAGGGGGGCCGGAACTGGGACCAACGTCAGAAGACTACTCTCTGCCTCCCAAGTGAGCCGAGCCTTGGCCTCAGTCCACCAGCAAGCCAGAGTCTCCTTCAAATCCACTGGCAGCTGAGGGGGCGGTGGAGGAGGAGAAGGGGGATATGGATACTGAGTGTATCCGTAAGGAGCGTATCCGTAACCGGACGGTGGGTAACCCGGCGTCGGGTAATGAGGCACCATGTACTGCAGCGCCAGATAGGCTGGCGTCGGGTACTGGGGCACCGGATACTGCGGACCCGGTATGACGCATCAGATATGACGGTCGGATACCCAGGAACCGGGGTCTGTCAAGGCAGACGGCTGGCAGGGCCCAGCAGGCGGGTCTGGAACCGGAGGCCCGGCAGGCGACGTGCCTGGCATGGGGGTGGCATCTGGGAGGTGGATGTCACCCAGTGTAGGCAGGACCGGCGTCGGGGCTGGCGTCAGGGGAACCGTCGTCAGGTCATCCGGCCCAGCAGGAGGGAGACTTGACGGGGGTGCAGAGAAATCATCGGCATCACCTGGGGAAGGAGAGGAAAATTCCCTGGGGTCAGGCTGAGGAGTCCCAGGGTCCCCAGAGGGCAGCGAAGGCTGTGGGAAGCCGGGAACAGCGGAAAGAATAGGGTCTGGCATCGGCTCGGCCGCCGCTCGGGCAACCTGACGTCCGACTTATCAGCGGAGTACAGGCGGACGTCTGATGAGCCGATGTCCGACCTGGCGGACCCCTCACCCGAGGCAGGCCATGAAGGAGGGGCGGTCTGGTCGGGCAGAACAGGGGCCGTGCGCCGCCCCAAAGGGTCAAGCAACTTAGTGGCCAATTCCGGGTGGGCATCAGAGGAGCTGACGTCCAGCTTACCGGAGTCATTCGCACCAGTAGGCCGCACGGCGGTGGTCTTACCAGGAGTGGGGGCCTCCAATAGCTTGGAAGCACCCGAAGGGCCTGAGAGCGGGCCAGACGGGCGGGCCAACGCAGTCTTGGCAGTCACGGAGCGGTCCCCCGGGGAGGACATTACCTGGAACACAGCAACTCCAGCAGAAGTCGCAGTGGAGGAGGAGCCCCGATCCCGATACTTCTCCTTGTCCTTCTTACGATGGCCTTCGGGGGAAGCAGAAGCCTGATGGAGCTTTTTCAACTCCTTCTCCATGGAGGTCATTTTCTTTTTAAGGATGTGGGCTTCCAGGGGCTGCTGCCTCCGTCTGCAGGTGGCTGCGTTGAATTTAAGGCAATGCTGGCACTTCTCCACCTGATGATCCAGGCCCAGACAGAAGAGGCACTGGGAATGGCGGTCCTTGTGCGGGAGCTGGGCGCCGCACGAGTCGCACTTATTCTTGTGCTCGGAGGGTGTAGGGGACGACATACACCACTGAAAAAGTAACTATTTATCAGATTAAATTGAGAAAAAAACCAACGGTAGAACTACCGACAAGAGGTTGACGAGCGTTGAACTTTACCGCGGGCGCTGACACGAGCCAACGGGGAAAGAACTGGAAGGCGGGTATGGAGGATCGCCCCTTTATACTGACGGGCGACACATCGTCACCTGACGTGGGGGCGTTCCCCTGCCAGAGACTGCTAGTTAGAAATTTTTCCGTGGGGTCCCGACGCCTGCCAGCATCAGTCCTATTTGTAATTACCTACTGCAAGAGCCCTCTCTAAGTAAGATTTTAGGATTTGTGCACAGAGCCACCCAGTCTCTGTGAAAAATCAAGTAAGGCACCTAATACATCAGGGCCAGAAGCTCAGAAATTCTACGAGCTGAGGTAACTGCAACTAAAAAGCGCACCTTCCAGGACAAAAAACGTATGTCACAAGAACTTGCCAGTTGGAAGGGAGGTAAGGTCAGTTTTTCTAAAAGAATATTAAGGCCCCATGGTGGAGCAGGATTACGCACCGGGGGTTTCAGATGCAAAATACCTTTTAAAAAGGTTCTGGAGACTTCTAACTGAGTCATTGTCTTGCCTTCTACTGGATCATGGTAAGCAAAGACGGCTGCTAAGTGCACCTTCAGTGACAAATAGCTCAAGCCAAGATCCGATAAATGAAGATACTCCATGACCTGGGGAGCAGGGCACGAGAAAGGATCCAGATCTTTTGAGGGGGCCCAAACGGAAAAGCATTTCCACTTCATGGCGTAGGCATTTCTGGTAGATGGCTTTCTCACCTCCACCAAAATTTGAGCCACCCGTGGGGAAACCGCGTACCTGGAAGCAGCCAAGTCTTGAAGAGCCACACAAGAAGATGAAGGGATTTTAGTCCCAGATGTACCAGTGTGCCCCCCTCCTGGGTCAGAAGATTGTAAGACAGCGATAGCGGAATCGGAGTTTCCCCTGATAACTGCTGGAGCAGTGAGAACCAGATTTGATGAGGCCAAAACAGAGCTATTAATAACATTTGCGCTCCTTCTGACTGAAGCTTGATCAACACTCTCTGTAATATTGGAGAAGTAAAGAATACATGGAGAAATCTCTGTCCAAAAAAGCGACAGTTCGTCTTGCCAGAAAACACCATGCCCGGGATCAAGTGAGCAAAACTTGGGAAGCTTTGTGTTTGACGGGGCTGTGGACAGATCCAATTCCTGATGACCTCAGAGGTCAAAGGTGTGATCTAGAACCTCTGGCTTTCGCTCCCATTCATGAGCTCTTACCCTGGTGCGACAGACTGTCTGCAAGGACGTTCTGCACGCCTGGGACGAGAACTGCCAGGAGACGGACTCTGTCCAGAACTGCCCAGTTCCAAACCCGCATCGCTTCTATGCAAAGAGGGTACGAGCGGGTGCCTCCCTGTTTGCTGATGTACCACACCATGCACATGGTGTCTGTTTGGATCAACAGATTGTTGGCATAGGCTTCGCACTCCTCGACCTCATGGTGATAGCCCAAACAGAAGAGGCAAAGGGAATGTTGGTCCTTGTGCAGTAACTGGACGCCGCATGAACTGCATTTGTTTTTAAGCAATTCTAATGGAGAATTGGATGACATACAAACAATTTTTAATTTGTAGAAAATAAGAAATAGCTGATACTCATCCGAAAGCAAGGAGGCATTCAAACTGCTGCACCGAGCTTCTGTTGGTCAGATGTTCACAAGTCGACGGCAGGAAAGAACTGGAGAGCGGACATGGAGACTGCCCACTATATAGTGTCATGCTAACGTCCGTCACGTGACATCCAGCAGGCAGTCCTCATCACACTGCTAGCAAAAGTTTCCGAGTGGTCCTGATGCCAGGGGGCGCAGTCCTACAAGTAATTACCTACTGCAAGAGCCCTCGAAGTAAGAGTTCATGTCCTCTCTCTCTTAGTGCTCCATCTCTGTATCTGTAAAGAGTCACTGATGTATAGGAGAAACCGTGAGACCGCCAGGGCATGTGGGTGGGGAAATTCATTTACTGTGCCATACTGTTCTGCCCGTCTGTGTCAGCAGAGAAAAACATAACAATTGACAGTGCCTCAAGGGAGAATACGTGACATTGCCTGGATGGGTGGGTGGCAAATTACTTATCACTCTCTCACAGAGGCTCGCTGCTGCATCTGTCTGTATTTACAGAGAAAGAGATTAGATCCGACTGTCACTCAATTACAGTTAGAGAAGAGTAGTGATTTACGTGTAAGCCTACTCTAACTGTGCATATAAGCTGGATTAATGTATGGACACCTGATCACTCTAAACCAATCAGATAACCAGCTCAAAAGAAAAACATGTTATAACTGGATTTAACTCTGCAGGGTACGCGGGGGTTGCTTATGTTATGTACAATTTTTCATATACTGATGTAGTACATTGAGGGATGTTTATTTATCCTTGGTACTGCAGGGTGCAAGATGGGGTTATTTGTTTTTATTTCAGCTAACCACTAATGTTCTAAAAAGTGCAGGGGCATATTACACGGTTGTAAAAATGCTGTAATGTTACAGCCTAATTGCCAACCTGCTGTATTAACTAGATTGTTTATTTAAAAACTGAATAAACTATGATTAAAAACATATCTTTGTTAATGTAATTGGAATTTTGGTCATGTGTTCACATTAGGCATAATTTCCAATATCACAGAGAAAGGTTAAGTAAGGTTTATGGTTCCTTTAAAATCTTCATGTGGAGCGTGGGTCAAAAGCACCTCCGTGTGCGCAATGGATGTCTGAAGTTCCGAGTCGCAAAGTAAGGGTCTGTAGTTGAGTGCTATAACAGGTTATATGCATCCTATACTTGGCTCTTCATTAGGTAGTTAAGACAGAAGAAAGCACTGCTGCCCATCGTGTCCATTACTCACTTATCAGTAACACCAGTGATCAATGAACCCCAGGTTCATTTATGCATCAAAACCGTTTTTGAAAAAAGAGCCTCCTATAATGTAGTTTCAGGTATATGTTTTGACAGTGCACTCTATATGCGCCCTATCCTTCCACCTACAGAAAAATGTGCATGCTTCAGTTTTAACAGGTTTTGCCACCATCTGAAAGTTGTGCCCTACTAGATGCTCTGTGGTAATTTTGTTGCTTAATAAGGCTAGCCAGAGTCTCCCACACACCTGACTCCAGGAGAAAAAATTATTTTTTCTTTGGAGTCAGGGGTAGGGAAGATGTAACAGAAGCAATTATCTTCAATAAAAGCCCCAAAACTCATCACAAAGCATCTAAACTCCCAGAGCTTCTGTGGGCCTAGTGACCCCCAGCAGAGAACTCAGTAGGATATTTTATTGGGGGGGTCCGGAACTGTCTTTTGGTGCTGAGGTGCTGAACTATTTTTCTTACAGCTGGAAGGACAAGGCCCTTGTTAGTTGAGCAGTAGTAGCATTTTGTTTGAATTCACCCTCTAAAACATAAAAAATGTTGTTTAAGTGGCCCCAATAGAAACTAATGGAACATGCCCCCTACGGTCTACAAAATCTTACATTACAAGCAGTGCAGGGGCTCGGCTCCGCCTGTGGACTTCTCATGCTCTGACAAGGAACGCCTCGGGACCTCCAAAAAAAAATACGAGCGTCTCTACACACAAAATGTGCGTAGAGGATGCAGGTACCCACATCCCAGAGAGTCCTGCCCCAGACCCTTAGCCTTTGGGCCCCAGCACCTTGGCAGTACATTCTATATACTTACTATCCTTTGCCTACAGAAAAATGTGCATGCTTCAGTTTTAACAGGTTTTGCCACCAACTGAAAGTTGTGCCCTACTAGATGCTCTGTGGTAATTTTGTTGCTTAATAAGGCTAGCCAGAGTCTCCCACACACCTGACTCCAGGAGAAAAATTTTTTTTTCCTTTGGAGTCAGGGGTAGAGAAGATGTAACAGAAGTGTTTTTTTTTTATCTTCAATAAACACCCCAAAACTCATCACAGAACATCTAAATCCCCACAGCTTCTAGGTGCCCGACGACCCACTGACCCCCGTCCTTTACGGTTTGGGCCCAAGAACCTCCTTCACAAATGAAGCACTGGGTGGTGGAGAGGGGGCTCTGGTGTTGGACCCGCTTTTGCATTCTGTAGGGGTGTGGGGTCTCTCTGGCACAGGGCACTTGCAGTAATCCATTTTACTTACCTTTCTCGCTATGCAAGTAACCCCAGTTAAGATTTTTTCCCCAAAATATTAATAGGATGAATAATCCCATAAAGACGGGCAGAACTATTCAATATTTTAAGAAAAATCCAGCGGATCTCTATTTCCTTTATGAAGCACATTTATCTGCTTCAGAACACCTTAAGTTGCAGTGCGGTGGAAGATACCGTGTGTGCCTCATTTTGACCCTCCAGGAAGAAGCAGGGGGGTTGTCATTTTGACCCCTTCAACGACTCCCCTGACTGTAAAAAAAAAAAAGACTTGTGTTGATTCCCAAGGGACACTGTTCCAACAAGAAGTGACCCTAGCCAATGTTTATTTTTCACCTAATGTTGAGACTCTGGTGTTATGTAATTTCCAGGGCATTCTATTGGACTGTCTCCAAGGTATGTTACTAATGGGAGGGGATTTGGATTTGGCCTTGTCCGTTGATCACGATACATCTAACCCTAGTAAACACCACTCTTATAACACACAAATTTTTTTTGTATGAATATTGCCCACTTGGGAATAACAGACATATGGCGTTGCCAGTTTCCCTTGTAGCATGCCTATACTTTTTTCTCGTCTCAGCATCACAGTTACTCAAGAATTGATTATTTTTTCACTGCATGCAAACATTTCTCCCTGGTACAAGATCGGTCTTATGGGCCTTGAATGATTTCTGACCACCATTCACTACTTCTTAAGATTAACTTGGGGACAGAACGTTCCCACACAGTCTGGCATTTGAACAACTCCTTACTGCATGATGAATGTTTTGTTGAGCTTATTAATAATCGTATAACCCACATCATGGCAGATAAACAGCTTCCACTTTGTGGGATACTTTAAAGGCTGTGCTATGGGGAGACATTTCTTATGCTGCTTACAAAAAGTGCCAGATGGAGCAGGAATATCAAACACTAATGGACCAATTACAATCTTTACAAAGCCCTTTACAGGGATGGAGAATACGTCCTTCTTGCCCAGATTAACTCAGTGAAACGTTCACTTCAATTAAAAATGGATCATAAGGCTCAACAGGCCCTAAAATACCTTCGCATGACACATCACATTGAGGGGCTAAAGGCTCTCATTTGTTGGCCTGTAAGCTTCGTGCACAACACAGAACAGCACAAATTCTACAGCTTTGGAACACCAATATGGGACAAATGACATGTAAGAAATCTAAAATTCAACAACTCTGTTAAAATTATTATGCAGACCTATATAGTATCTCCACTCTGGCTGATCCTGCAGCTGTTCGTCACTTCTGAAGTACTGGCTCCCTTCGTAAACTGATGACCGCTCAATAGGAGCATCTTACAACTCCTATTACTAATGAAGAACTGCTTACCCAGTTGAAATCAAGAAAATGCCCTGGCCCTGATGGCTATACCAATGAGCGGTATACAACCTTTTCTGATTCTCTCTGTCCTTATTTACTTCATGTTTTTCATGTGGTCGCAGAGGCAGAAGCCCCTTCACCTTCTTGGCTTCTTGCCAAGATTAGCCCCACTCCTAAACCGGGCAAAGACCCCTCTAACCCCCTCGTCCTATTGCCCCATTTCAGTTTTCAATCCAGATTATAAACTGTACATGGCTATTTGGGCCAAACAACTAGAAAGAATTCTCCCAACCATAATTCACCCTGATCAGGCCATATTTATTTGCCAATGACACACTCTAGATAACATCCACTGTACCAGTCTTAGTGAGGACGCTGTTTCCAGGCAAATCCCTACGGCTTTACTTAGTTTGGATGCCAAGAAGGCATTTGGTAGGGTCTCCTGGGGTTTTCTTTGGAGTACCCTGTCTGCTTTTGCCACCCCCGGACTCCTTTTTGCTATGGTTTCAACAGCATTTACTCCTGCTTACATTCATGTTAATGGGGCTATTCATCTATTGTTTTACAATGAGGCACTTGGCAAGGCTTTCTGATGTCTCTGTTATTCTCGGTTTTATTCCTAGAACCGTTAGCCTTGACTATACATTCTAGTGATCAGGTTGAGGGCGTCCCATTGAGGGGTACGATTTACAAAATTGTGTTATAAGCAGATGACATTCTTCTCACATTATTGGATCCAGATTGCTCGATCCCAGCCACATAGTCTATTATCCAAACTTCTGGAGCACTCTCTGGGTTTAAGCTCAACTTGCTTATAACAGAAACTCTATAATAATGCCCCTTCCCCTCAGGTCCACACGTCTTTTCTTTGGAACTGGCAGAAGACTAAACTAAAATATCTCTGGGATACCATCCCTTTAGACCTGCAAAAATCTTAGCCTTTTAAATTATGAATCCTTTATGGAACAGAAAAAGGAAAAAGACGATTTAGCTAATTAGGGCAGATTAATTCTTCCTTTTTCCTCCAAGGCAGAAGTCTTCCGTATGAACATGCTCCCCCGCTTACTATACTTTTTTCAAACTCTCCCCCTTTTCCCTGAATCATATTATTTTACTTTTTGGAATCTTCTTTTGAAATAAACGGATTTCTAGATTTCCTTTGTGGGGGTCACGCCCCGGCTTCTCTCTATCCTTCAACTCCCTCTGACGAAAGGTGGTCTGAATCACGAATCTCTCTTTATGCAAAGGCTGCTTATTTAAATGTAGCCTCTCAATGGGGGCTTCCTTTGTCCTGCTCTGCTGTGCTCCCATCCGTGAAGCACTTCCGGATTGCCTGCCAGTCCCAGAGTGTTTCCCCCCAGTCACCGCCTCAGCTCCATGTTTTCAGCGGCCATAAAATCCCCCAAGCATCCCCAGTGTAACTTTAGCCCATTTTGGGCTCAAAAATTTAAATCGTGATTCCCTGTCGTCTTTGCTAGCATTACGGTACTGGCGGGGATCGCGCATGCGCATTCAGTGCTTTTGATCGTCTGACAGCCTACTTTTCGGTCAATCAGAAGAAGGTTCAGTGGTCCTGGTGCCCCTCCTCACCTAGACAGGGACCGGTGACCTTGACAAGGGCTAGAGGAGCCCTCTTTTTTTTGTAAATGAGGAGTACTACGAGTGCTGCAAAAGAAGGGCTCATGAATATTAATGAGAGCCCTAGAAGAGCCCATGACTATGGATGAGCCGCCTGTCCTAGCACAATGGCAGTCAAAATATGGGCGCTAGTGACAGGCACCAGAGATTGTAAATATATGAATATAGGGTAGATTCTGGGGAGCACTCACCAGGGCACCATTTCGGGTTAATCTTCAGTGGGGAAATGATTTAAATAAATAAAACGTACAGGCTGCTTCAGCGTTTAATGTTGGGACTCGGATGTTTGCCTGCTGCAATGTGGCTCTACATTTCGTCAGCAGCGACAGGCTATGAAAAGAAATGAAATGTTAAATCTGAGCAGCGTTTAAGAGGGCACAAAAGCAGTTATTGAACTGTGGTGCACGCGAACAAATAAAGTAAATACTCTGACTGCAACAGGACTTTATATTTGGGACTGTGTTAATCTGCAAAGGGATTGTGTGTTTGGCAGCCATGTTAGTGCAGCAGCAGCCAATTAAAAAGCCAGGATTTTGGCCAGAACTTGTGGGACTTTGTCCAGAGGATTCTTGGGACATTGCAAAAAGCTTATGGGGATGTTACAGGGACCTAATTTCAGGCACCAGAATAGGGAGCCTATTGTGCATCGAGTAAGGTTAATGAATATTCATTCTGCGGACTGACACGCAGGTTCAGCCAGTTATCAAGGAAGCAGCAAATAGTTTCAGCCAATCAGGAGCCTCAGAAGGTTTTGCAGGCTGAGAAGTGTTTGAGTGAAAGCCCCCCACACGGGTGGGGGCTTAGGCCACTTGCTCCAGAATGGGCCTAGTGATCCAGTGCAAGCCCCTCCACAGGGAAGGGGGCTTTCTTCTGTCAGAGAGACAAAGTGGCTGCAGGCAACAGAAGTCGCTAGCATGGGGGTTGCCAGAGATTGTCCTCCAGGGCTGGCCAACACCTTTCCACGTTTTTGGGAAAACGTGGGCAGCCTAAACCTTTAGCTGAGAGAGCCACACGCACATTCTACCCAAGTAGTGAGAGTGCTGAAGAAAAGCCTGAGACCTCAGAGAAAAGAAAGTCAGTTCTGCAAGAAATTTGAGTGAGTAAACTGTGTCTAACAAGTACAAGTCTGAGCAAGTCTGCAAGGGGCAGAGAATACCAGCAAGTTTCGGATGGAACTGTCTGTCGGCACCCTAGATTAACCAAAGCACAGAAAGGGTGGACATTTGCTTAGTGACCAGAGAAGGGTCCAATTCAAATATACAAATGTGTCTGATTTGAAAAGTGCTACAGGACTGGATGGGGAGTTCTCTGGCCATGCGGAATTTCTCTGGACAGTGCCTAGTGGGCTAGTAACTGTCTATATGTCCAGCTGGGAGCTGCAAATGCCAGTGAAAGCCACAAGGGACTATGTTTGTGCATTTGTGAGCCTAGAGAGCTACAGAAATCAGTTGCTTCTAAGTAATGTGTCTGAGTCTGAAAGGGTCTACAATTTCAGCTTTGCCAACAAAATCTGCTAAAGAGCAGTGAGCCATGCTTCAAGCTCAGTCAAGTTCAAGTTTGTTTCAAGTGGTAGTGAGCTGTGCCTCAAGCTCAGACTAGTGAAAGTGTCTCAAATGGCAAAAAACAAGTTTCAAGTTGCCTGGTGTTGTACAGAAGTTGCAACTAAGCTCCTAGTTGTTTTGCAAGGACTGCAAGCATTTGGGTTGCCCTAGCTTTAGGGAGGAAAGCACCCATCCTTTTAAAAGCCTGCATCTGATGAGTGAAAGGACCACAGTGGGTGGCCATGCTGGCCCCTGGTTAAAGGACTGTGAGAGAAAATTATAAATGTGCTGAATCTGATAAATGTGCTGAATGCTATGCAACCATCAGATTAGGCCTGGGACACAGCCTGGTAGTGTGCTACCTTGGCACTGCCATATGCATTTCACCCGAGGGGTACAGCCTAGACATGGGGTCTGAAACGTGCCAGCCCGTGTCCCAGCCTGGTCTATCCAGAGTGTGATTCCAGCCCAGAAAGGGGCACGGCCAGTGAAGCAAAGAGTGTTGTTTCCATCTGCAAATGCTACACTATCTTGCAGTTGGTTTAGGCGCCTCGGCTATAGGCCTTTGCCAGCCTCCTTGTCTCCAGTGTCAGAGTTTCCGCCTGCTGTAATCACCTTAAACCTTCCTCTACCACCAGACTGTCATTAACCAATGATAATTTTCAATCCGTGAGTATACAGGGCCCATGCCCTGAATCAAATCTAAAGGGGACATGTACATAGTTAAAAGTGTTTACACAGACTGGGCCATCTGGCCACGGATGCAATTGCTTTAAGTTTTACCAGTCTGTTGCACATGTTAATCTGTTTGCTTTCTTTAAGGGCCCCAACCAGCCAGCAAATGTACAGCTGCTTCGAACGATAGGCCTGCACCTTTAAGAACTTTAATTGAGGGGGCGCTAATGAGCAGCTAATGAGACAGGACACACACCTCCAGAGCTCCGCACTCCAACGTACTTTAAAATATTGTTTTTACATCTGAAAAACCCTCAAAATCCTTAAAATAGCCTTTAAGCAATTGCTGATATGGACGAGTACCTGGCAGCAGGGAAAACGTTGAGGCATGGGGCCGAAAACCAGAGGAAGAATCCATCGGAAAATCCACCACCAGGACCAGGCCCAATCTCCTTCTCCGCGGCCAAGTTGGCAGTAATTAGTGAGGCCATATCGGAGCAAGTGGTAGCAGATCTGCAGCCACGATGGGATAAGATCGATAGATCATTAGAGGGGCTTACACTGAAGCTCAAGCAATATTCAGGCAGACTCTCCGAAGCTGAGCAACGGATCTCTGAACTGGAGGATGCCTCCCAATCGGTGCCTGACCAAATAGTTAAAATGGAGCAGGAGCTGGAAGAGCTTTGCGAAGCACTAAACTACCGAGAGAATTATAGCCACAGGAATAATCTTCGGCTTAGGGCTTACCGGAGGGAACGGAGAAAGGGGACCTAATGACTTTCTGTACTATCATCCGTCCCAATTTACTCAAAATGCCTCTTAAGGCGAAAGGCCTCAAATTGGAGCGTGCCCACAGAGCACTGGCCCCGAGGCCACCAGGGGACCAGCTGCAGAGACAAGTCATCTTCCAGCTTCATCATTCCCCGGACCACCAAGCAATCCTATCAGCTTACAGAAATTTAAAAGAGTTGCGTCACGAGGGACACCAGCTTACCATTCACCAAGATACATCTATGCGAGTCCAAAGGAAGAGACAACAGTTCAATAAGCATATAGATCGCCTCAGTGAATGAGAGATTGAGTTTTTCATGACTTACCCGGCAATCATTAAAGTCAAATGGGAAGGAGCCACCTTTACTTTCTGGGAGCCAGAGAAGTTGCACAACTTCCTAGAAGATTGGGACAAAAAGCATGGGAAAGGGTGAAATAAAAGTAAGCCTTGCATTTGCTTCTGTTGACACTGGGAGGGGGTCTGTTTGCTTCCTGAATCTGCCGCTGTTGCGGAGGGGACTGTTTGGCCTGACACGCAGCTGAGGGGGAATTTTCCCCCATGGGCAAAGACACCGGAGGAGAGCATTTGGGTCTAAATTCTCCCCTCTCCCAAAACGAATTTACAGGGACTTGGAGGGAATCAAAGGCACAGGGAAGGGAAATGTAATTTCAGAATATGTCTCGGCTTTGAAACCCACACGGTTGCAACAAGGAGTTTCAACTCGCCATGACTGTTCTAAATTAAAACTCTGCATGTACCAACAAGAGGGATTAGGTACTGCTGGCCTCTTTTCTCTCAACGATTACTGGAACAGTTTGGATGGTAACTCGAGGGACTTTCTCTGTACTAAGACTATTTTTTGCCTTGTAAGAAGTTTAGTTAAATAAGGAGGGGGAGGGGGAATGGATACCTTTACGTCTGCAGATGGCGGGCCGCAGCTGCTTCTGTATATGGAGCGGGGGACAGAGGGCTGTACCCATGCCCTCTGGGGGATGCAATACAGACCACCAGTCTCCCTGCTCTGCCTCGACTGATGAAAAAGAAAGAGGAGGTAGAGTAGAACACAGAGGGGGGAAAAAAGGGAGTTGGAATATATGAATAATTAAGGGAAGATTGATAAAGATGGTATGGAGGGAGGGGAGCGTTGGGGATTTCTGTTACACAAAATAAGACATGTATATCTTAAAACTATTTTGTTCAAATGAATAATCAAATCGTTAGAGTTCAATTTGTTGAAGCTGGGCTTGAGGTTCATCCAGATGAGTTAATGTCGGAGACTGTTATACTTATTCTTCTAGCTTTTTCTACTTTCTGGGCTGTACTGTGGCTACTTTGTTTTTGTGGGGAGTGAACGGAGTTTAAAGGTGTCTTCTCCTGAGTTTAGATGGCAGTATAACGGGAGTGTGTGGGGAGGGGGATCATGGGTAGGCCACAACACTAATATTATTTCGTGGAATGTCAGAGGTTTCACTTCACCTGCTAAAAGAGCCAAAATTTTAGTAGCACTTAAAAGGAAAAACACAATGATTTGCATGCTGCAAGAGACGCATTTGACACACAAACAGCATGACAAACTTGTGGGGGGGATGGGTTGGGGCCTGCCATGCATCCTCCTATAGCTCTCATAAGAGAGGAGTTGCTATCCTCCTACATAGGCATTTGCCCTTTGAGCACATCCGTATGGTCAGGGACCCTTGGGCGGGACACTATTTTTGTGGTGGGCAGGATCCGAGGGAAAGAGATCATGCTGGGAAATTTATATGACTAGCAGTGGCAGACCCCAAATTCTACCAAAATATGCTCGACTTGCTCTTCAGAGAGCAATTCCCCAACTTGATACTAGCAGGAGATTTCAATTACGTCATTGACCCTAAATTGGGCTACTCAGGTACGAAGCTCAGAGAGTCTGTGAGCGTAAAACAGTGGCAACAGGGCCTGGCTGACCTTGAACTGTTAGACGTATGGAGGACTGCAAACCCAAAGACTCAAGAGTATACTTTTCTATCGAATCCCCATGGTACATGGTCCAGATTGAACTATATATTAGTTTTGAGTGACTTCTATCCCAAAGTAAAAAAGGTTTCCCATGGTCCCATTTTCTTATCGGACCATGCGATGGTCTAGTTAGATATAGAGCTATTGTAGACACGGGAGGGGAGAGGGTCATGGCGCTTTCCTACTGTACGTACTTCCTAGCTAAGACTGAATTAAAAAAATTCCTCAAAGCTAAGTGGGCTGAATTTAAGACTACAAATAAGGGATCAGTGGACTCTACGGGCATTTACTGGGAAGCTAGTAAAGCATTCATGAGGGGAGTTATAATAGGATATGTAGCTAAACTTAAGTGAGACCGGAAAAAGAAACAACACGAGCTTGAGGAAAGGGTTAAGGTACTAGAGACGCTAGTGATTCAGACAGGAGATCCTACCCATAAGAGAGAATTAGATAAAGTGTGAGAGGCCCTAAATTTGAATGTGACAGAGGAAGTTAGGGGGAGACATTTTTGCACAACAGAGGATCTATGAATGGGGGAACCGCCCTGGTAGTAAGACTAATGACGGGAGACAGGGCCTCCAAACGAATAGTAACCATAAGGGATGATACAGGAACTTTGGTACACAAGGAGGAAAGTATAAAGGCATGCTTTAAACAATTCTGAGGCACTGTATAAAGCAGAATGCCAGGACACAAAGGCTGCCATGGACAGATTCTTAGAGGACCTCCCACTACAACTTAATGAGCAACAAAGGGAGAGGTTGGGAAGTAACATTATGGTAGAAGTGCAAAGGGCAATAGGGACACTTAAAAATGGTAAAGCGGCAGGGCGGACGGCTTTAGTAGTGAATACTATAAGGAGCTCCAAAAGGAGGTGGCAGCACCTCTGCGAGACGTCCTTGAGGAAGCAAGGGGGGGGGGGGGAGAGAGAGGGCTTCCTAAAACCTGCTGTGAAGCTAATATTTGCGTCATCCCTAAACCAAATAAGGATGCAACAGAGTGCACCTCATACTGACCCATTTCCTTATTGAATTATGATTGTAAAATTATGGTAAAGGTATTGGCACTTAGACTAGAAAAAAATGTTAACCTTTATTATACACACAGATCAGACAGAATTCATACAAGGCAGAATGTCTTATCACAACATCAGGCATTTGATGAATATTGTTCATGGGGGACCTAAAAGTAAAACCAAATATGCGTTATGTCAATGGATGCATAAAAGGCCTATGACAGCATTGAATGGGACTATCTGATGTACACACTAACCAAATTTGGGGTGGGAGAAAAATGTATGCAACTGGTGGGGGCATTTTATAAAACCCCAACTGCCAGAGTATTATTAATGGGTCAGTTTCGGACGAATTCACTCTGGAACGAAGCACAAGGCAGGGCTGTCCCCTCTCCCCCTGCTTTTCGCAATGGCTACAGAACCCCTGGCTATTAAGATCAAGGAACATCCTGATATTGTTGGCATACCTGGAAAAACAGGCAAACAGCATACCATCACTTTGTACACTGATGACATCCTTCTCTCTGTGACACAGCCTGAACAATCGATCCCTGCTATTTTAGAAACCATAGAGGCCTTTGCTGTATTTTCTGGATACAAGCTTAACATTAATAAATCAGAGTTAATGTACTTAGGAAATGGCGGGGGTGGGGGAACTCCTGGGGTCTGAAACTAGTAAAAGAAGCCTTCACTTACTTAGGAATAAGGTTGGGTAGAGACCTGAAGGATCTATATCAACTAAAACTACCTACCAATAATAGACATTATAAGGAAATATTTAAATAGATGAAGAGCCCTGCCCAACTTGTGGATGGGTAGGATCAATCTACTAAAAAATGAATGCGTTACCAAGAATCCTGTGCATCATGCAAATGTCGCCCTGGGGACTTACTAAAAATGATATAAAACAATTAGAAAGGGGCTTCACGGATTTTATATGGCAGGGGAAAAGACCATGTATTAGCTTAGCTCAGCTGAAAGCCGACAGCCTAAAAGGAGGACTGAATTTCCTAGATATTAAGGGATGTTACTTGGCCACTGAATTTCACTACCTACATAATTGGGTTAACAGGGGGGAGGCGAAAAACTGGCTTGACCTGGAGGAGAGGGATAGCCTGGAGAGACTGTCAGCGTACCTCGGGGAAAATGGACTAAGAGCTTATAGAGCTCTGGGAAATCCCAATCCTTTGGCTGTGGCCAGTCTGGAAGCATGGAGAGCGAGAAAAGCGACAAAATACAACTAAAATTAACACTCTCCTGGTACCTGTGGCCAACAACCCAAACTTCCTGCCTGGATTGGAAGACGAGGGATTTGGGGACTGGCAAAGAAAGGGGATTCGATGCTTGGGGGACTTGACAGAGAAAGGAGAATTGCATACCTTCCAAACTTTACAGAACGCTTTAAACATACCAGCATCCCATCTGTTTAGATATTTTCAGATAAGGAACTATTTAGAGAGATTAAACAGACCAGCAGAACAAGAGACTAGCATGAAAAAGAGAGAAGGATTGATTCTAGGAGCAAGAGAGATGGAAAAAGGACTCATTGGAAGAGCAGCAAAGTTTGATAGGATACACTTTCAGGGAGAAACATTAAAGGTAAGACAGAAATGGGAACGAGATCTGAGTATTAGAATCTCTATGGCAAATTGGGAAATGCTTCTGGGCACCCATTTGGGGCTATTGTTATGTAATAAATTTAAGGAGCTGCAATATAAATTCCTGCACAGACTTTATTGCCCTCTGAGCATGTGCATAATTTTTGCCCAGGAGTATCCCCCTTATGTGGGAAATGTAGAACTGCCAGGGGTACATTGATTCACTACTACTGGGAATGTCCAGGGATTCAGAGATATTGGAGACAAATATGGGGTGAGTTAATTAAAATGGGGGCGGAAGGTGTGGATTTCTCCCCATGCTGGATGTGGAGGAGGAAGAATGGGAATTGCACTCCAGATGGATTAGAATCCTGCTGGTTATAGCCCGACAGGGCATACAGAATTTATGGACCACAAGCCAGACCCCAACAATGAGCCAATGGAAAAACTTGGCCATTAAGACCCTTTCGACTGATAGGCTGACATACGCTCTCCATGGAAGGGAAGAAGCCTTTCTAAATATATGGGGAGGTTTACTAAGTGTGCTCTCACCTGGGGAAATCTCTGTCTTACAGTAAGGCAGCACAATTTGAATGTAATAATCACACAGGGGAGACTGTTTAGAAAGAGGACAGTAATACTCTGCCATTCCTCACGACTTTATTAACTTGACTGTTTAGGTACATATGCTCATACCACATAATGCTCATTCCACGTAATGGTTTCAAACAGTACACAGCCATTACTTTTGTGCTATTTCTATGCTGGTTACAGTCTATTTTCTTTTTGATGTATATAGTTTAAGCTGAAATATTTCCTACTTTAAACTTTCTTCTTTTAAGTAGGAGGCTTTACAATAAGTTTATTGACGTACATATGTGAAACCTCTGTAATAAGGTGAGAAAACGAGTATAGAATGGCGATAAAGCCTCACTACCCCTATTCAGAGATAGATGCATAGAAATGGAAGAACAGGTCTTAAATATGATGCGATTGCTGTAACTAAGATCTCATGACATGTTATGAGCTAGCAACAGAAATGATTATATAGGATGTACTTGATACTGTAAGTGATGACATCTATGAACTGTCTTAATAAAAACTATTAAAAAAAAAAAAAACTAATTACCGAGTACCCAGGTTAATGTGCAAGACTGCAGGGTCTTGTGCAGTTGAGAACTGGCACCAGTGTGGGCATTAATGGTAAATGTGTAAATTGATTTATGCATCTAGCCAGATAATCAAGAAGTTAACTACAATCAAAGGCTGGTGGGTAGCAACTGTGAATTATGATCAGAGGAAAAATGCTGATTATGCAATCTAACCAATCCAAACCAATCACTCAAATCAAACTAATGTAAATGTTGTAATTAGCTTGACCGCTACTCTAATTCACCTGTCCTAGCCCTTTCCCGTGTAAATAAATAGTTGTCATTTTTTGCATAATCTTTTCTCGTGAGCATATTATTAGAGAGAGCTAAAAAGTACAATAATGTGTTGAATGTGGGGAAACGTTTGTTGGGTCAAGCTTGGGGTGGCATTATGGTAATGTTGGTGGGTACAGCATCCCAGAGGGTTGTACCAGGTTCAAGCTAACCCACTTAAAAGTATACTCTGGGTGGAGGCACTGCGCAACATGTTATCTTGGGAAAGGAGCAAATTTTAAGGTTTTTTTTTTTTTTTTAAGGAACCCAGGCCCCTCAACCTTGGTTTGGCCAGCTAAGGGAGGGGTAGTATAGCCTTTCAGTTACCCAGCACTAGGGTTACATAAATATTGTCTTCACATGGCTCCTCCCCCAGGCTACACCTGCCTGGAAAAAAACAGAACAAACCATAAATGATTTGTTTGATTTGGGTCCTCTTCTTTCTGCCCAGACACTAGCTCCTTCCCTTACTCCTTTCACCTTTTTCACTGCTCAAACTCTGAAGGTCTGGTTTTGCATTAAACATCACCCTTCTTTTGCAGTGATCTTTTTTTTTATATAGAATTTTGGCAACTGATGAGGAATTTCTCCTGTCTGCTACGGATCTAACATTTCGCAGATGGAAACGCAGTGTTCTCACACACATCAATTTTTAGACAATCATGGGGTGGTCCCTTTTGAAAAACATCAACAGAAATATGGTCTTACTAACAGAGAACATTACGGATACTTGCAGGCACGCACATACCTGTTACATAAGCATAAAGAATACACTAAACTCTTCGCAGTACTCCCTATACTATTAGCCTTAGTCGATCTTCAGAATGATGGCCCCTGGGGACAAGTTATTGGGAATATATATAAAAAGGGACTACAAGAAATTCAATACTGAATCTACTCAGTTGATCTTGGATAAATGGAACCAAGAACTTCAAATTTCTATTGATTGTACACAATGGGAGAGTTCAGCCATCGCAACCTATAAAAATCACCTCATCTCCCCTATGGTGTGAATTTGCATAGAAATGTATGCTTTCTTCCGCATTACTTTGGGGAGTGTTGTCGGCACTGTGGGTGTAATCCTGCTGCCCAGGCCCATATATTTTACTTTTGTCCTATTCTATATCCTCTTTGGGCATCAGTGTTGACTCAGATAATTCTTCTGATAGTCCCATCTTTTACGGTGACTCCTGAATTAATTTTGATGTTGGTACTCCTCCCTAACCAGCATTTATCCTGTAGGTCACTGCTTTGGATATACACACTGGCCGCTAAAAAAGCAATTACTCGCTTATGTGAGACCTATTCCACCTACCCTGAAGATGTGGCATTCCATCACATTAAGAGATATATTTTATGGAAAAATTTTTATAGCAGCTCAACAAAAACAACTGGAGCAATTTGAGAGTTACTGGAAACCTTGAGTTTTATTACGCTTCTATAGATGAACACTGGCTTCCTTTCGTTCATACAGAAGTTCTGGACCCATGATTGGGTCCCCCTTTTGTGGGGGGTGGTACATTACAGTGGGGTTAATTAAAACATTTTGTGTGCTAGCTGGCTTCCCTGTGCCATGGTGCCCACCCCCCATTTGATAGGGATCAAATGTCAGACTGCTTTCAGATTATCATTTCTTTGTACTTAAAGTTTGACAGCCTACATCCGGTGTATACAGTGGATGTGGGGTGAAACCCCCCCCCCTTTTTTCTTTTCTTCTTCCTTGGCTCAGACACAAAGGGCAACCCTGGGAGGCATACTCCAAGTGCGGTCCAGCCCCTAGCCCTACTGCCTGCTGTACCCACTACTGAAATAATGGTCGGCTAAGAAAAAATTACTCACCTTAGTAATTATGTTTCTTCTAATGGAGTCTTGCTGTATTCTGTCAATATGCATTTAGCTCCAGCACTTGAACTGCCCCAGAGAGGAAAGGATTAACTCTATGCCAAGGCACAGAATGTTGAGCTCGAGCTCAGATTTCAAACCTCTGTCTGTGGTACTCCTGAGTGTAACCATCAGATTCTTACGAGCAACTAACTAGCACACTTTTAGTGTGGAAATTGTGAAATATAGGCCAACAGGCAAGTGGGGTCCATAAGACTCAAGTCGAGAACCCAAAACAAAAAACAGGCAGTGAACAATACAAATATATAATAAAACAGAACTTGAACAAGAACGACCCCACCCTAAAGAGGGAGGGAGTAAGGGAGTACACCCCTGAGGTGCAACACTATCTGCCAGCCCACATCCCAAAAACTAGGTTTTGAGATGAGAGGCAGGTCAGAATACAGCAAGACTACATTAGAAGAAACATAATTACTATGGTGAGTAATTTTTTCTTCAGACAACATGAAGTCTTGCTGTATTCTGACAATCTGCAGACTACCAAGCAGTCCCTCCATGGAGGAGGGTACAGAACCTACTTTGGGAATAGGCTCTGCAGAACTGCTGTACCAAACCTAGCATCACTCTGAGCCTGGATGTCCAGGGAGTAATGTTTGGTGAATGTATGGACTGTTTTCCAGGTGGCTGCTTTGCATATTTCTAATAATGGTATATCTCTGGCAGCAGCCAGAGAAGCAGCTGTACCTCTAGTTGAGTGGGCCCTCAGGCCTGAAGGAGGGTTTTGCCTAGCTTGGCATAGCAGAATTGTATACAAGAGACAATCCACCTGGTAATAGTTCTTTTAGTAGCAGGTTTACCTTTATCCACTTCACCATAAGTAAGAAACAATTGAAGACAGTCATTCCTGTGTGCCTTAGTATGCTCTATGTAGTAGTTAAGGGCCCTTTTAACATCCAAACTGTGTAATCTTCTTTCTCCTGAAAAAGAATAATCAGTGAAAAACACTGGAAGAGACAGACTGGTTCAGATGAAAATCTGACACCACCTTGGGTAAGAACCTCCTATTTGTTCTGAGGACCACCTTATCTCTGTAAAAGAAGATAAATCAGATTCCACTGACAGGGCTTGTAATTCACTGATTCGCCTGGCAGAAGTGATAGCTACCAGGAACACAGTCTTCCAGGTCAAGTACTTAAGCTTGGCCAAAGCCAGAGGTTCAAAGGGTGGCTGCATAAGCTGAGCAATGCAGATACTGAGGTCCCAAGCCAGAGCAGACTCTCTAAAAGGAGGGTTGAGATGAACCAGACCTTTAAAGAACTTACTGAAAACTAGATGAGATGCCAGGGAAGAGCCCTTCCCTGCTGACAGAAATGCAGACTTGTTGGCCGGAGGCCTAAGCCATTAAGATGAACCAGATAATCCAAAACTGTAGCAATGCCTGCAGTATCTGGTTGAATATCTTTCTGAGCCGGCACAGCGGTTGGATCTCCGCTTGCGACGCCGGCGAAACGGGTTCGGGAATGAGCCCGGGTCATTGGAGGGCCGTCCGGGAGGAGAAGGATTGAGTGTCCCCAGGACTGCTCTCCTTCTCCAGGGTGTGGGGGGTTCCTGCGCTCTGTGCAGGAGTGACACCTAGCGGCAGCTCGGTGCATCACCCTTTGCACCGACGCATAGTCAAGGGGCACTGGGGCGGAACAGACATTGGCGTCATTGCACGTCTCTGCCCCAGCGTATAGGGATAAAATCCCTCTCTGCTGAATATCTCTATGATGCCCTGCCCCTGAGACTCAATCAGCCGCCTGGCCAAGGGCTCCCCCAACCAGATACGGTTCCATGGCACCCGTGCCCCACCTCCTGGGGGGTAAGCCGGGAGAGAGGGGCTCATTAGGCGATGGAGTCTCGGGGCACCGTGACCAGGGCAGAGCTCTGACGGATGGCAGAGGAGGGGCAAAAGCAAACTATATATACTATATATATATATATATATATATATATATATATATATATATATATAATGAGTATCTTTCTGAATACACCAAATGCTGAATCTTTTCCATTTGGAATTATAGGTTTTTCTGGTAGAAGGTTTCCTAGAGACCTTCAGAATATCCAGTACTCCCTGAAAAAGATGCAGGCCTGCATATTCTAGCTCTTCAAGAGCCAGGTCTTGAGATTGAGAAACTGGAGATTGGGGTACCAAATTCTCCCTTGAGAGGAGGACAGGAGATTGTGTCTCTTGGAAAGAGACAGGGGGAGTGACACTGCTAGGGACAACAGAGGGTACCAAGGCTGTCTTGCCCAATCTGGAGCCACTAAAATCACTGCAGGGTTGTGACCTGATCTTGACCAGTACCCTGAACAATAGGGGGAAAAGGAGGAAATGCATAAAGGAAAGTACAGTTACGTAAGAACTTACCGTAACAGTAGATCTTCGAGAGGAGCTCTTGCAGCAGGCTATCACAATTAGGACTATGCTGCAGGCACTAGGACCACACGGAAAAACTTCTGCCAGCAATACCAGCTGAGGACCGCCCCCGACGCCGGCCCCGCCTCGATGTCGGTCAGGGTACAAGAGGGGGCGGACCCAGCTCCACCTCAGTTCCCCTGCCAGTACCCAGCAGATGGCCTGACAAGAGAAGATGAAGCTCATCCTAGAGAAGAGAAGAAACCTGCACACTCCGAGGGGGAAGGTGGGAGGGAAAACAGCGCCTGCTGCAAGAGCTCCTCTCGAAGATCTACTGTTACGGTAAGTTCTAACGTAACTGTACTATCTTACTTCGAGATAGAGCTCTTGCAGCAGGTTATCACAATTAGGACGGAGTCCCAAGCAGTTCCCTAGCGAAGAGACAGTCGCCCCCGGGAGGAGGAATATGCTGACTCCAGAGACCGTCAGGACAAGAGTCCTTGTAGAACCGCCAGGCCGAAGCCAGCACGGCATCTGGAGATGATATCCAAGCTGTAATGCTTGACAAAGGTATGCACCGAGTTCCAGGTCGCAGCCGCACAGATGTCTTGAATGGGGACATTCCGCATCGCGGCAAAAGAAGCTGAAACACCCCTTGTGGAGTGACCCTTACACGGACCAGTGAGGAGTTTGTGGTGATAGCTCGTAACAGAGCGAAGCGCAATGGACTATCCATTTGGAGATAGTCTGATTGGACACCGGCTTTATTAAGCGTTGTGGGCACAAGGCAAAGAGTTGCTCAATTACGTGTTGAACCGTTCTACTGAGGTAATACCTCAGGGACCTGTGCACATCCAATGTGTGGAGGCGAACCTCCCCTCTATTGGAGGGAGAAGGAAAATAAACAGGAAGATCAACCGACTGGTTGAGGGTCAATTCGAGACCACGTTCGGAAGAAACTTAGGATTAGTTCAAGAAACCCTTTCCTATGAAAAACCAAATAGGGCTCTTTACACATCAGAGCCTGCAGCTCGGAAACTCTTACGGGAGTAACAACAACAAAAACAAACTTTCCAAGATAAGTATCGCAGCTCGCACGTCACTGCGGGTTCAAAAGGGGGAAGAGTGAGTTTCTCCAACACAAAAAGGGGGTCCCAGGGTGGGACAGGGTCCCTGACGGGAGGTCTCATGTGAAGAACCCCCCTAAGGAAGGTGCGGGACACTTCTAGCTGGGCTAATGCTCTGTCGCCCACCAGAGCATGGTAGGCAGAGATCGCCCACATGTGCACCTTGATGGAGGAATGGCTCAGGCCTTTCTCATACAAGGAGAGGAGATACTGCAAAGCGAAGTTCACTGAGCACGTGACTGGGTCCAAATGCTGAGGCAAGGCCCAAAGACAGAACCGCTTCCACTTCATAGCATAAGCAGAGCGAGTAGAGGGCTTACGTGCGGACGCTAAGACCTCAGCCACTTCCGGGGAAACCCCGTATCGATTAACAGCTACGTCTGGAGGAGCCAAGCATGAAGGTGCAGGGATCGAAGATCTGGGTGGACCAGAGAACCCTTGTCCTGGGACAGCAGTTGCGAGCATAGGGGCAGCGGGATTGGAGGTTCCTGGGACAACCGCTGCAGAAGTGGGAACCAAATCTGTCGGGGCCAGTTGAGGGCCACAAGGATCATGCGTGCCCCCTCTGCTTGTAACTTGAGCAGAACCCTCTGGATGAGAGGGGAAGGGCGGAAAGGCATAAAGAAACCTCCCGGCCCAACAAAGGGATAACGCGTCTGGCCAAAAAACGCCAGGCGCGTGCTCTCGCGAGCAAAAGCCTGGCAGCTTGGCATTGCATGGTGACGCAAAGAGATCTAGCTCGGGAAGGCCCCACCTTCCAAAGAGCTGATCCGCCATGGACTGAAGCAATTCCCACTCGTGCGCCCTGGCCCATGACCTGCTGAGATAGTCGGCCAGACTGTTTAGGACTCCTGGAACGTGCACCGCCGACAGAAGAATGCCCCGTTCCAGCGCCCAGTACCAGACTCTCATCGCCTCCCGGCAAAGAGGATAGGAATGAGTGCCTCCTTGCTTGTTGATATAAAAGACGACCGCCATGTTGTCCGTCTGAATAAGAAGAGAGCCGGGAACCAGGTCCTCCTGAAACGCCTGAAGGGCGTAGAGGACCGCTCGCATTTCCAGGACATTGATATGGAGGGACCTTTCCTCGGTCGACCAAACCCTTTGCGTGCGGTGACCACCGAGATTAGCCCCCCAACCCAGGTCTGAGGCATCCGTTGTCAGAGTCTGACCTGGAGGCTCCGGACGAAAGCTGACCCCCTTGTCCAGATTGCTGGGGTCCATCCACCAAAGCAATGTTCTCCTGACTGGCTCAGAGATCATGACTAAGGCATCCAGGTCGTCGGAGTATTGATCCCACTGCACCCTGAGCATCCATTGTGGGATTCTCATGTGGAGGCGGGCCAAGGATATTACTGGGATGGCCACCGCCATATGCCCCAGTAGACTGAGGAAGTTCCGAGCCGGAACTCGAGGTGCTATGGAAATCCGTTCTGCCAAACTTCACAGGTGAATACCCCTGTCCTGAGGGAGAAAAGCCCTGCCCTGGATGGAGTCCAGAGTCGCTCCAATGAAGGCGAGGTTTTGGCTGGGCTCCGGGGACGACTTCTTTAAGTTCAGGGTGATCCCCAGCTCTCGGAAGAGAGTATAGGCATCTCTGAGAGAACGCAGGAGGCCATCCCTTGACGGGGCCATCATCAGCCAGTCGTCGAGATAAGGGAAAACATAATGGCTGGAGCACCTGAGAGCCGCAGCCACCACTGTTAGGCATTTGGTAAAGACTCGCGGAGCGGAAGAGAGGCCGAACGGGAACACCCGGAATTGATAATGCTCTCCTAGGAAGTGGAACCTCAGACACTTCCTGTGAGGAGGAAAGACCCCAATATGTATGTACGCATCCTGCATGTCAAGAGAACAGAGCCAATCCCCTTGGTGCAGCAGAGGGAGGAGACCGTGAAGAGTCACCATCCTGAACTTTTTGTACTCTATAAAGCTATTTAAAGGACGGAGATCCAGAATGGGACGAAGGTCCCCAGTCTTTTTTGGGATCAGAAAAAAGTGGGAATAAAACCCTTGACCCCACTGCTCCAGGGGAACTCGTTCTATTGCTCTCTTCTGCAGGAGGGCCTGAATTTCTCCTTCCAAGAGTGGAATGTGAGAAGGAGGATAACGGGAGAGCTTTGGTGGAGTATGTGGAGGGAACTCTGAACTCCAACGTGTGTCCTCTCCGAATGACGTCCAAGTCCCATTGATCTGTGGTAATAGAGCTCCACCCTTCGAGATGAAGGGAGAAGCGGCCCCCGACTGGCTCCCCCTGGACGTCTAACCACGGAGGGGGGAGGGGGCGGAAGGGATTCATTGGGCGGAACCGGGGGTAGGGAGAGAGGCCTGGGAGGACTTGGGCCCACGGCCAGACGGTCCACCAGACTGCTGGTTTCCGGATCTCCAGCAGATGCCACCTCTCTGCCCTTGCTGGGAACCACGGGCTGAAGTCTGACTGCTTAAGGCCTTTCGAAAAAGCTGACAGCGATGGGGGCGTCGCTGGTCGCCACGGTACATCTGGCGGACCGACCAGATAGACTTGCCCGATTCCTGGAGATGTGAGATCAGATTCTCCGTCTCCTGCCCAAATAAGACGGTACCCTGAAACGGCAGGTCCCTAATACTGGACTGCAGATCTTGGTGGAAGCCCGAAAGCCGTAACCAGGCATGGCGCCGGAGACCAACTCCAGAGGCAGCTGCTCTGACAGCCGTATCTGCAGTATCATACGAGGCCCTCAGAACATGAGTGCCTACGTCCAAGCCCGACTGCAAGAGGGCCAGGAGCTCAGTCTTTTTATCGGAGTCTGGCATGGCCTGTGCCAGCTCAAGACCTCGTTCCCACAGCGCATTCTGGAACTGCACCATATGCGTGAGGAAGTTTAGGGATCTAATGGAGCAGGTGTAGGCAGAGTAAACTTTTTTGCCCACCTGATCCAGGTAACGGGACTAAGTTGGGAGGCTGGGAGCTGAGCTGTCGTGGCTGTCGAGACTTGTCATGAGCAGCCATGATCACAGTGGAGTCTGCCTGAGGGTGTTCAGCCAAAAAGGGTTCAGCCCTCGGAGCCTTGTAAAGCCTGTCCGACTTCTTGGGAACCGCCGGGATGGAGGCTGGGCGCAGCCAGGTGGATCTAGTCAGGTCCTGAAAGGTATCCACCAGAGGAGGAATGACCAAAGACTTTGGCTCCTTCTGCCTCAGGTACTTGGCCAATCTCCGGCATTCCGGATCCAGGTCTTCTGTGTCCCACTCATTAGAAGCCTGGATATGCCTCATGACATCCATAAATGTGGGATCGTCCGGAGGCGAGTGAGGCATGTCCTTCTCCTCAGGGGAGCGCTTGAGGCTGAGGGAAGAGGATGATGATGAAGAGGAAGACCGACTATCCGATTTAGAGTGGTCTGGTTCTGCCTCATGTCCATGCCTTCGCTGATATCGGTATTCAGGGGACCGACGACGGTCCGAAGACCGACGATGGAGCGATGACAGAGGGAACCGTCCTGCCAAGCGCGGGAAGGGCTCCGAGAACGAGACCAGGTCCGACGTTGGTCAGTGGAACCTAGGGAGCGACGTCGGCGGTCTTCAGATCGGGCGCGGGAACAAGCCCTAGAAGGGGGCGAAAAATGGCGCTCCAGGGACCTCAATGGGGAAGCCTCGCCCTCCGGCTGTGGTTCACCCGCAGGATCTGGTACCGGTGTCTGGGCCGGCGACGGGGTGGTACGTTTGTGAACCTGCCCCCACCAAAACGAAAAAAAGTTGTTTCAGCTTGTCCGGGGAGAATATCTCTGCTGCCCGCTGTGGGAAAGAAGCTTCAGGCATGGCGGGATGCGACGGCGAGCTTTCCTGGAGGCCCAGGGGGGAGGAGGACTTGGGTGACGGGACGTCGGCGGGACAACGACCGACCCCGGGTCCTTGGCCCTTCGACAGGCGTCTGTGTCACAACAGACGACGGGTGATGACAGGGGCACGGAGAGTCACTTACAGCTCGAGGCGCACCTCTTGAGCAGCGCCGGTGCCTGCATGAGACAGTGGGGTCGAGCAGAAACCGCCACAGACTTAGCGATGACCTTAATCGAGTCACGCCAGGCTTGGCGCGCTGCTCACCTGACGGGCCGGCCTTAGCCTGGGACGAGCAGCGGCGACTCACCGAACCCGAAGGATGGGCCTTCTCGGGGAAGGTCGCAACATGGCGGGCGAGACCAACTCGCTCCTTACTAGGGCGCTTTTTGCTCTTCTTCCCCTCGGACAAGTGCAGGTCCATCTTTTTCTCTAGTAGATAGGCCTGCTGGGCCTTCAGGCGTCGGATGCGAGTCCGGCTCGTGAACGCTTGGCAGTCGGCGCAGTTAGCGGTGCCGTGGTCCGGGTCCAAGCAGAAAACACCGCCAATGACCATCTTTGGCGGGAATTTGCCGGCCGCACTCGCACTTGTTGACGTGTTCTGGTGAGAGGGACGCCCGGGAAGACATCGAACCCGCGTGGACCAACCACGGTACTGACGTCGGCACCAACGGCGGCTAAAACACCGAGGGAAGGACAACAAGACACGGAAAAAACCAAGCCACTAACGGTGACCGTGCAGGCGTCGGTCGTGGTAATAACGAAAAAACGGAAAACCGTTGAAAAATATCTTGATTGTAGCTTTGTTCTCGCTGGTGAATCGCAGGCAGCAGCTATTCACGTGTGTGGTACGCGGCGGGAAAGAACTGAGGTGGAGCTGGGTCCGCCCCCTCTTGTACCCTGACCGACGTCGGGGCGGGGCCGGTGTCGGGGGCGGTCCCCAGCTGGTATTGCTGGCAGAAGTTTTTCCGTGTGGTCCTAGTGCCTGCAGCATAGTCCTAATTGTGATAGCCTGCTGCAAGAGCTCTATCTCGAAGTGAGATCTTGCCTCTCCAATCCAATATTAGGGCATCTAGAGGAACAGTCCCTAGGATTGGAGGTCTGCAGCAGAACAGGGGAAGTTGGTGATTGTCTGGGGCTATGAAGAGATCTATCTCTGGAGTGCCCCACCTGGTGAAGATCACTTTCAGAACGAAAGGGTCCAGGGCCCATTCGTGATGGCCCTGAGACATTCTGCTCAAAGCATCTGCTAGCACACTGTCCTTCCCTGGAAGGTGAACTGCTACTAGTGAAGTCTGCAGGGAATAGGCCAGAGACCATACCTTCATGGCTTCGATGCACAAGGCCGTGGACCGAGTGCCCCCTTCCTTGTTGATGTACCACATGATGGTGGTGTTGTCTGTCCTGATCTGAACCACCTTATCCCTTACTGAGTCCTAAAAGGCTTGAAGGGCTAGGAAAACTGCCCTGAGTTTCAGAAGATTGATATGAAGGAGAGACTCCTGAGGGGACCAAACACCCTGAGCTGTGAGGGCTCCCATATGGGCTCCCCAGCCCAGGAGAGAAGCATCTGTGGTTAGTACCACTGAAGGAGTTTGACTGAGAAATGGGACACCTTGTCTGAGATTTTCCTGATTCAGCCACCACTGGAGAGCTTGGACCAGAGTCTGTCACTGGAACCAGTTTGGTGAGAGAATCCTTTTCCCGAGACCAAAAGGACTTGGATGAAACTAAATATCCCTCATCTGGAACCTGGCTCCCTGTACCACTGCAGTGGAGGCTGCCATGTGGTCTAGGAGTTGAAGAAAGTGTCTTGCTGGACGAGAAACCAGAGGAAGAAAAGAAGCAGCAAGATGTGAAAGGGCCTTTACCCTTGTTAGTGGTAGGAAGGCTCTTGCTTGAACTGTATTTAACTCTATACCTATGAAAGTCAAGAGTTGTACTGGTTCAAGAACTGATTTTGGCAGGTTGAGGAGGAACCCCAGAGAACTGAGCAAGTCCTGAGTGACTTGTAAGGCTGACTTGATCTGGTCGGAGGACTGACCTACAATGAGCCAGTCCTCCAAGTATGGGAAGAGAAAGATATCCTTCCTTCTGAGGAAGGATACTACTACTGCAAGACACTTTGTAAACACCCTTGGAGCTGACATTAGGCCGAAAGGCATGGCTCTGAACTGAAAATGGCCTGAAGGCAACTCGAACCTGAGATACTTCCCGTGGGAGCACCCGATAGGAATGTGGAAATAGGCATCCTTGAGGTCCAGGGATGCTAGCCAATCCCCTAGCCTTAGAGAGGGAAGAATTACTCCCAGAGTCATCATTTTGAATTTTGGTTTTGTGATATGCTTGTTCAAATACCTTAAGTCTAGGATGGGTCGCCACTCCCCTGTCTTTTTTGGGGTAAGAAAATATCTGGAGTACAGACCTTTGCCCCTGTGTAGAGTAGGAACTCTCTACAGCTCTGAAAGCCAGTAGAGAGGAAACCTCTGCCTCTAAAGCAATGGCTTTGGAGGGATTTGCAGGTGGAAAAGACCTGACCCTTATCTTTGGGAATCTTTTGAAACCAAGGGCCAGTCCCTGGCTTACTACCTCCAGGACCCACTTGTCTGAGGTAACAGACTTCCAGGCCTGGAAGTAGTAAGCCAGCCTGCCTCCTACTGGAATTGGGGAGTCGACCTGGGCTGACACATCTGGCTGTCTGCTTGGCAGGAGCCTTGGACTGGGAAGTGGATGCAACCCTGCTCATCCCCCTCCTGCCTCTACCTTGGAAGAACCCCCTCTGTGGCAAGGGAGAGGAGGCATGGGCTTTGTGAAAAGGCCTGCCCCTAGACTGCCGCTTCTGAGGAGTGGCTTGCCTTTCTTTGGCCTGTGAACTCCTGTAGGTGGTCCTGTACTCATCCATGGCCTTAACCTGGGAATCCTGAGAAAGGCTAGTGCATCTGAGACAAGCAAATCTCCTGAGACACACAGATGTAGCCATGACTCTTGAAGCCACTTCATTTGAGTCCACAGCAGCGTGGAATTGTACCTTGGATGCCTCAGTTCAATCAGCTGCCACCTCCTCCAGCTCTCTGGCTAGCTGGGAGGAGGCCTGTTTAGCCAGTTCCAGAACTGTATCCCACCTGGACTTCTGCTACCTGGCTGTATAGGCCATATAATTAGCCTGTCTGAGTCCCAAGGAGGATGCCAAATATTGTTTTTTGGCCATGGCATCCACCTTCCTAGAGTCTGTGTCTTGGGGGGTGTGAAGCCAAAGGTATAATAGCTCAGTCACAGGCTGCAGCCTGCACTACCCCAACATGGCTGCAATGATTGTATAAAAACTCTGTACCTGAGCCTGACAACATATACCTCCTGTCCATTCTTTTATCTACAGGAGGCAGTGAGTTAGGCGTCTGTAAAATCTGTTTTGCCCATTTCCGCAAAGACTTGTGAAGAGGGACAGATAATCTCTTGGACTCTGGAATGTCCATCATCTCTACAAAATCAGGCTCTTGTTCCTCCTCAGCAGCTTCTACCAGTGGGAGCTGGAGGGTTTCAGTCACTTTTTTTTTTTTTATAAAATAAATAGTGAGAAGGGGACTCAGAAAGCCTTGGAGGGTCTGTCTGGGAAGACGTCCGGTTCAATGGGCACATCCAGACCTTCAAAGTCGTCGTCGTCGTCATCATCATCTGGAATCTCTTAGTCTCCCTCCCACTCCAGTTCATAGTAGGAATCCGGATCATAATCCGATGGAGCTGGAACCGACCAAACCGGGCACCGGTTCGGTCAGAACTGGGCGAAACGATTGCACTATACGTATCGCTTTGGCTATTTCGTCAGCAGTTGGAGTTTGTGGTTGTGGATCCAAACCGGCTGACTTTTTCCATCTTTTTTCCCCAGAACAGACCCCTCAGCATTGGATCTCCTTTTGCCCAAGGACGTATCGCCCAGGTCAGTGGGTACCTCCTCAGGTTCGGCCGCAACCGAACCGGGATGGCCATCCGGGTCAGTGGACTTCTCGGCCTCCTTTTCCTTCAGCCTACTCAATCTTTTTTCCAGAGGGGCTTTGGGAAAATTCTTACAAATTTGGCAGTCTGTTTTGAGGTGGTCAAACCCCAGACAGTAAACACAGACGAGGTGGGGGTCGGCCTTAGCAAAGGCCTCCCCACACTCTGTACAGTGTTGAAACCCAGTGGGACCAGTTTTTTTCTTGGGTTTCTCAGACATGGCCACACTATCAAAATTACCCTCAACAGCTTTCAAGCCAGGTAATACTCCCATATCGGTTACCAACCGTGTTACGGGTTGTGGAAAGAAACAGTAAAAGTCTTTTTTTTTTCTAAACCGATAGGAACCCGCACACCACAACTAAAATCCCAGATTCAAATTAAAATACACCAGGTCGGTTCCCAACCGGACCGACCGACAGGAAACAGAATTCACAATTTTCACAGAAAAAAATAATGTTCACTACCTATCTACACCACTTACTATACTGCAGACAGAGACTTGGAACCAAAAAATAAGAAAGCAGTTGAAAAACCCATTTTGAAACTTTAACCAAACTGAAGCGAAGGAGCAATCTCCGGAGCAACTTCACTGTTAGGTGGAGTAAAGAATATGACGGTTACACTTAGGAGTACCACAGACAGAGGTTTGAGGAGCTCAAGCTCAACATTCTATGCCTTGGCATACAGTTAACCCTTTCCTCCCCGGGGCAGTTGAAGTGCTGGGGCTAACTGCATATTGTCAGAATACAGCAAGAATTTGTTGTTTGAATAGAAGGCTCTCAGCCAGAAACAACCGGAAGCAACAGCTCAGACACAAAGAGCAACCCTAGGAAGCATACGCCAAGTGCGGTCCAGCACCTAGCTTTACTGTCTGCTGAGCTTCACTGATCTTTACCGACAGAGAGAGACCAATCATGGAGGGAAGGCAGACTCAGACAACTGCAGAAGCGGAGATTCCTTAACAGCAGTTCTACCTGGGTGAATCCCCCTTGAAGTTCACAGTCTGGGCTCCCATTTCCACTGAGGCTACTTCTCTCCTCAGTCGCTCTGCTCAGACCCAGCCAGTGGCTGCTCTCTCAGCATGAGGAGCAGTTGGAACACTTGCCCAGAAATCCTGGCTACTGTATGTAAATCAGCATTTGTACTGCTGTTCCACTACTGAAATAGTGGTCGACACAGAAAGCTCTCAGATGGAAGCAACACCTCAGACACAAAGAGCACCCCTAGTGCACAGTCTGGGCTCCTATCTCCACTGAGGCAACTTATCTCCTTGATCGCTCTGCTCAGACCCAGCCAGTGGCTGCTCTCTCAGCATAAGGAGTATTTTTTTTTTCACAACCAGGCAACACTCCACCTTTCTGCCTGCTAGGAGGAAGGGGCAGAGTTTCAGCAGAACTCATACAAAAAAAAAGTTATTTTCTTTTCTTTCAGACAATAGTGTATTACACAATAGTGTATTGTTTTCCCATATACTACTACCTCTACTTACTTTCATCCTCAAAGGCACCCTAATAGGATATGGACATCATCACCTGCCAGGGGCACTGCATTCTTTCAGAGGGCATGCAGTCAGGCACTAGGACACTGACCCACTTACTGGACAATACAACATATGAAAGCTCAACTCAAAAAGGCATGGAATCAAATAAATTGTCTCCACAATGTCATTAGAAACCACGTACCTGCTCGCTCCTATACACTGCACCATCTCCACCAGGAGATCCTTCTGTGCCGCTTGACCACCCCTCATCCAGGAGAATGGCAGGTAGTAAAGTGGGCAGCAAAACACTGCACAGGCCTCAACAGCAGTCTCTGTACCACGAGACACAATTCAAAACAAACAGATACACCCCTCTAGCCACGGAAAGCAAACAGGGATATAAATAACACACAACGCCAGCTAGGAAACGAAACAGGAAAGAGCAAGGAAAGCACTGCAAAGGCATCTATTAATAAGAGGCTAAGGAAAGTTCTGATTGTAGATGATTCCATGATCTGAGGAGCAGAATCACACACACAGCAGGATCCGGACACGGAGGTCATAGTTAAATGTCTACCCAGTACCTCTGCAAAAAGGGACACCGACCGTATACATAGGCTAATAAAAAAGAGAAGTTAAATGCGCTGGCATTTTCATCCACATATCTACTAACAATCTGGCAAATCAGACAGTCGAAGAGACAAAACAGCACCTCTCTCGCCTAGGTGACAAATTGTCCTCCCACTCCTCAAACATTACCTTCTCCGAGGTCCTCCCATTATGGGGAAAAGGAGGCACTGTGGCTAGGATACGAAAAGAGCAAATTGATGAGCCGAACAACTGGCTTTAGAGCTGGTGCCAAGAAAAGGGGTATCTCTTCATAGGCAAACTAGCGCGACTTCTGGGACAGAGGACTTCAAATTCAATGGTCTGCTTCTCGCTCGGGAAGGTGTGCAGGCTCTTGGTCAGAAACTGGACGCATCCATAAACTGTTTCAATACTGGGGAAGAGGACAGCAACAACATATGGATCTGCTACCTCTCCCCCAAAATACAAACAAATCAGTAGTACAAATGCAAAGGAGGAAATCAACCTATTGGATGAGGTCAAGACAACAAATCATTTGAACACACAACAGGGCACCAAAAAGAGGGGCTACCACACATGGACAGCTATGTTCACAAACTCAATGAGTCTTGCAAATAAATTGGTGGACCTCACTGCCATCATTGCCGAAGCAGATCTGGACTGGGTATCCATCACAGAAACATGGTTCAACAATAACCATGACTGGGACACGACTATACCAGGATACTGTCTATTTCGGAAAGACAGAATTGGTTGGGGGGGGGGTGTAGCTATGCATGTAAGAGAGAGAATAAAAGCTACTATGACTCAAAATGGCAATACCGAAACAGAGTCACTTTGGGTCACTCCAGAGGCAAACAATGGAGCAGCAACTCGGTTAGGAGTGTTCTACCGGCCCCCAGCAACAAGTGTGGAGGGGAACAAGGAAATATTGGAAAACACACACAAAATGAGTGACAAAGGGGAGGTGATTGTACTGGGTGACTTCAATTTACCTGACGTAAACTGCGATACACATACAGCAAGTTCAACCAGAAGCAAGGACTTTCTAGAGGCCCTGCACATATCGGGCCTGAAACAGCTTGTAAAGGACAAAACGGTGGCAGGGGGAGAGTGGTCCTTGACCTACTACTGCTGCTAAGGAGTCAGTATTGTGCAGTGGGTTAAGGCTCTGAGCTACAGATCTGGAGACCTGTGTTTGAATCCCACAGCCGCCTAAGTGCATACTATATGATCCTGAGCAAGTCACTTCCTTGTGCTCCCAGGTCGCATCTGGAAACAAGCTTCAGCTTAGTGTGCTACTCCTGGTTAAACAATGTTCCCTTTCCCTTACTTACAAATGGGGACAATATCACAGAGGTAGAGGTTGACAGCCACCTGGGGACCAGTGACCACTATATGGCATGGTTCCAGGTCAGGACAAAAACAGACACAAAACACACTCCGAAAGAAAAGTCATGGACTTTAGACAAGCAGATTTCACAAAAATGAAGCAAAGTCTTAAGCAGAGTCTGGCTAACATTACGCAGGGGATGGATGTTGAAGACTACTGGATACAGCTCAAAAGGGCTTTACTAAATACTGCAAACCACTGCATTAGAAGGGTGATCAAAGCTAAAAAGAAAGGAAAACCACTCTGGTTTTCTAAAGAAGTAGCCACTAAGGTCAGGAAGAAAAGAATGGCTTTCAGGAAATACAAACAAACCAATCAGACAAGGACAGAGAAGAATACAAAGAGACACAGAAGGAAGCAAACAAAATGATCAGGACAGCAAAGGCAGAAACTGAGGAGAGGACAGCCCAGGAGGTCAAAAAGGGTGACGATATTCTAGTTATGTCAGTGAGAAGAGAAAGACATCAGGAGGTATTGTTAGATTCACAAGGGTGGATGGGGAGATAACAAAAAACGACAAGGACAAGGCTGAAATCCTCAACAGTTACCTCTGCTCTGTATTCACCAAGGAGGAGAAAGGATGCGGACCCAGCAATGCAACAAAGAAGAAGTCGGAATACACTCCGGTCCCTTTACAAAATAAATGGTCCTAAAGCAACTAGAGAAACTCAATACAAACAAGACCATGGGACCAGATGAAATTCACCGTACATTACTAAGCGAACTAAGGAACGAGCTGGCAGCGCCACTGGCTGATCTTTTCAACCTATCATTCAAGCTGGGGGAAAGTCCCCCAAGACTGGAAAAAGGCAACAGTTATTCCTCTGCACAAAAGCGGAAGCTGAGAAAGTGCAAACAACTACAGACCAGTAAGCCTAACCTCAGCTGTGGGCAAAATAATGGAAACCCTGCTCAAGGAGAGGATTATATCCTTTCTAGCAGAAAACAAATTAGACACAAAAGTATAGGAAAGTCATGCCAAACCAATCCAACAGACTTCTTTAACTGGGTGACAAAGAATAGACCAGAGAGGAGCAGTAGACATAGCATGCCTGGATTTCAGTAAAGCCTTCGACTCGGTCCCACACAGAAGGCTACTCAACAAACTGGACAGAATGGGAGTAGGGCAGCAAGTAGTGAAATGGGTAAGGAACTGGCTCACTGGAAGGACACAGAGTACTTGTAAACGGCTCACTTTCAGAAGAAAGAGGAGTAGATGGTGGAGTGCCACAAGGATCAGTACTCTGTCTGATCCAATTCAATATTTTTTTAGTGACATAACTGAGGGATTCGAGGGGAAGGTGAGCTTATTCGCAGACAACACAAAAATAAGCAATAGGGCAGACACTCCAGGTGGGGTAGAAAAGATGAAGGCCAACCTTAAGGCTCTGGAAAAATGGTCAGAAACATGGCAACTGAAGTGTAACACAACAAAATTAAAAAGGTCATGCACCTAGGATGGGCCAACCCCGGAGAGAACTACAATCTGGGAGGAGTGCAACTGGAATCTTCCAAACAGGAACGGGATCTGGGAAGAATTATAACAGATGACGTAAAGATGTCAGTTCGAGAAAGCGGCACTATGGTGAATGACATATTGGGCTACACAGGCAGGGAGTCACCCGCAGAAAAAAGGAGGTCATCCTGCCATTCTACAGATCTCTGGTAAGGCCATACCTGGAGTACAGCGCACGGTTCTGGAGACCACACCTGAAAAAGAATATAAACAGACTAGAGAGAGTGCAAAGGAGAGCTACAAAAATTATACATGGCCTACAGAACAATAACTATGAAGAGCGTCTACAAACATGTACTCCCTGGAGCAATGGAGGGAGACTGGAGACATGACTGAGACTACAAGTTCCTAAATGGAACAAACAAGGTGCAGGTTCAGGAACTGTTCCAAGTCAGAAAGCATACAAGAACATGAAGCTGGAGGGAGGCAAAATCAGAGGTAACACACGCAAGTTTTTCTTTACCGAGAGGGTGGTGGATGCATGGAACAGCCTTCCTATGGTAGTGGCGGGGGCAAAAAGAGTGGTAGGTTTCAAAAATGCTTGGGACAGGTACAAAGGCACCACCACACTGACTAGCAGTTAAGGAAGGGGGGTAGGCCTATGGGCAGACTAGATGGACCGTATGGTCTCCTCCTACCGTCACTTTCTATGTTTCTACAAGACTTGTATTTTATACTACCTTGTACACCAGATATTAACCGTTATCTGTTTTTTGTATACATGTTCTATGTTATGTGAATAAACAATAAATATAAAAAAAGGAAGTATTATCTTGTGAGAGGATCATTTTATAGTCGCAAAAACACTCTCCAGGGTTGTGGTTACCCTGTAATTCCTCCTTCCTCCACCCCCCCCCCCAATAAAGGCACGTGTGTATTATTGCCTACGTACTAATGAAGACCATTCTTATGTTTGGCAAGTCCTCTGGCGAAGCTGTAGAGCTACTGTTTGTGAAGCCAGCAACCTGGATTTGGGAATAACGTGCCCTCAGAGGGCCAGTCACAGGAGGAGGGTCATACTGCCAACTGGGTGACCATGGGTAGCAGTCGAAATGACAATGGAGATCAGGGCCATTGCTGCATGCCAGTGGACTGGCTGTTTCTAGCCTCGCTGACACCAATCATACTATGCACTACTGGCGGGGAGGCAGCAACCCACACCAGGCTCAAATTGTGACAGTCCTGGGGACACCCTCGTCTTCACTTCTGTCTCTGATGGCCAGACAGGTAATGCCAAAGGAGCAGAAAGTGTACCCGGCCCCGGGGGCAAGCTGAGAGGGGCAGCACAGAGGTGGGTCGCTGGTGGATGAGGGAACCAAGACTAGCCACAACAAAGCCTCTGTAGGGTAGGTAACAAGTCTTGGGGTAGTGGAAGGAGATCCTAGCCTGTGGCCTGCAGAGGATAAACAAAGTTTGGAGGAGAAAAGGACTATTCTTATGTCTAATTGTTGATCAAAATCATTTGAGAACAGACTATTTCTGTTCCCATGATCTGCCCCTGAATCTTAGCATTCACGATTATTTACCCACACAGCTCAGCAGAGATGCAGCATCTTGTCTGCAGCAAGATATTTCCTCTACCTCCATTTTACAGCTGTGTGGACTAAAACACGGATATGCTGATGGTCAGTAGCATGCAAGGCCCTGGTTGGGAAACACCAGACTGCTGTGCTCCCTGGAGCAGAGGACACCAGATTACTCTTTAATGTGAAGGATCTGCTGCCTAGAAGGGAGTGAAGAGTCTGCCAGCATTATTGAAAAGCTCCCTTACTGCTGGTTTAGGAGCAGGATTCAGGGGTGTCGGCAGGCATATGCACTGTACTCAGCAGAGTACAGCGCAAGGAGAGAAAAGGAAAAAAAAATCAGGCAGGGGCAACAAAAAGAGGAAAGCTAGGACGTTGTGAGTCTCATTGCGTCTGTGTTGCACTGAGCCCCACTCTGCCTTTGTTGTTCGCTATGGGGCACCGATGCCACCAGCCAAATACAAACAACAACTTACCAGGCAGGCAGAAAAACAAAGGAAGGAGGATTACAGGAAGAAACTGATTACTTAAACTCAGACATGGCAAACGGGTGGGTGGGAGCGCTACTGTTGGTGTGGCATGACAATACACATTTTGGTTTATGTTTACATAACGGGGTTGGGGGATGCCAACAGTGCATCAGTTTTGAGTACAAGTTTAAAATTCCTGGCTACACCCCAGCAGGATTCAGGGTGTATGTTAACCACCTAATGAAGAACACAAATGGGATTTTTAAGTATTTTGTAGCACATGAATCTAGATGACTGCTCAAAGGTTAAGCCACATATTGTAAAATGCAGCATTTGTGATATAAAATCTAATAATTTGAAAGTATTTTTCATTTTTCACTAGCCACATTGTATTTTTATTAGCCATTATTTAATTTCCATTAGGCGTTGGTTACTGCAGCTATCCTTAATGCTCACCTACTAAATAGTGCTTCAGCACTGAGTCTATGAATCTGTATTATTAGAAAGAAGTGTCCCCAGATTTTCCAGGATGCCTACTAACAACAGAAGCAGCCCACATTACTAACACAAGTCCTATGGACTTGATAGCAGTCACCAAGATCACTAAGCAACATTGCAATGACGTGGCCAAAACGAAGGGGGGACATACGGATACAGAGGGGAAACAAACTGTGTGCCAGCTCACCAGCGCAGCAGTAGAGCTACCACTTGCAACGCTGACAACCCGAGTTTTGGAACGATCCCAGAGCATGGGAGGGACAGAGGTGGTGGGGGAGGATATATGCCTCCACTGCGATGCCGTGACCACGGGCGGCAGATGGACACCTAAGCTCAAAAAGGCAGCGACAACGTTCTGCAGGTTGGGTGTGCGAAGAAACGCGCACACTCAACGCAACACTGACATCATGGAATTAGGGGTGCAACTATATGGGGAAAAACCCTCATCCTCAGAATGACACTGCTCTCCTTACCGACCCCACACGGCCTGCCGGACTCACTGCCTAGCCTAAAGTTCCTCCTGGGCTAGTGGGGCCCCATTATGGGGGTAAGTCATAGGACACTGCAGCCAGTGAGTACCACAGAATTAATCAGGTGACAGGGCCGGTAGGCAGACTGGGTGACAGGGGGATAAAGTATACCAAGTTAAAAAACAGGAGGCAGTATAGCGCAGTGGTTTAAGGCTCTGAGCTGCAAATCTGGAGACCTGGGTTTTAATCCCACAGCCCCCACTTGCATACTGTGTGACCCTCAGCAAGACACTTAACTTCCCTGTACTCCCAGGCTGCACCTGTAAACAAGCTTTCAGCTTAGTGTTTCTCACCTGGTTAAACAATTGGAATAAAAAAAAGAGCGGAAAACTGCAAAATGACTACACACAAACCTGTAAATGCAACAAAACTGATGCATACAGTAACGAAGTAATGTGATGGTAGAAAAGGATTCAGGGTCAGTCTCTCCTCCCCCCCCCATTCCATGCAAGTTACTGCATCCCAGTTTGAGTATGCATACCCATCCAAGGTTACAAACTGGATTGCTAACCCTACTCAGGATAGGAAACCTCAATACCATTCTCCCGAAGGAATTGCTCTAGTCCAGCTTTAATTAAAAGCCTGACCACAACTAGCTTACAATACTACATTGGGTAGGCAGTGACGAAATTCTTTCTAATGTTCTCTCATATCCTGCCTGCCCCCCCCCCGTTTGAATGCATGTCCCCTAGTTTAGCTTGCATTCACCAGCTCAAGTAGTATGTGTACACTCCACCATGTCTACCCACTTTTAATCAGAATTATTCTTTAATCAGATATTCATTTAAGACAACTGCACTGGCTGAAAAAAAAAAAAAAAAAAAAATCTGTGCACAGCAAAATTATTTGTTTAAGGGAAATTTCTAAGATTTGTATCTGGGCTTCATAGCCCATTACCTTAAGTCAACGCTAGGCTTTTGGTGCCAAAATTATAATTTTATTTCAGGTCGTATGCAGGAGGGAAGGGATCATAACTGGAGCTGAACCCATTGCCAGCCAATCCCTTCCCCTTCCCTGTGAACAAGCCCCACCCTTGCGCGCAGAAGTTTCACGACATCCAAGCAGGGAGAGTGCAGGGGCACACCCCACAGAAGTTTGAGGAAACATTTTTATACAAAGGGTTCATAGAGGTGGATGGAGCAGAGAAGGCCATTTGCCCATGGCTGCTCCCATAATTATGTGTAATACACAAGATTACCTCCCTCCTGAATGAATTTATCCAAGTTTTTCTTATATTTTACTTTACTTTCACTTATAGCAACATATTCAGGTAGGCTATTCCAAGGGTTAACCACTCCTACTGAAAAGTAATTCTTTTGTCCATCTTGAACCTTGTGGGATTTATCTGAAGCAGGCTGCCTCTGATATTTGCTTCATAATCCTTAAATGACATTCAATTCCTTAAAAAAATATGGGCCATGTACTGTATCATGCATCACTAGCATGATCTCCCCTCATCCTCCTCTCCCTCAGAGAATACAATCAAGTATTGCACCATGTATGAATATGTCCTATTTTGTATTCCATTAAGTTCTCCTCTGCACCCCCTCAATTCTCACTATGTCCATATTCTTGTACGGGCACCATACTTGACTACCATATTCCAGTACTGGGCGAACATAGGCATGATAGAGGGGCATGAGGATCTCTGCCCTTCTAATAGCGAGGTTTCTTTTAATGCCTCCCAAAACTCTGTTTACTCTGGCTATGGCTACAGTACAATGGTCACTGGTGATCACTGAGAGCTGTTTATGGTAATCTTGAGGTAGTTTTCATTGTATGGAGATCTCAAAGTTGTATTACAGATACTGTATGTATAAGTTGTTTGATTCTTACCCACGTGAATAACACAGCATTTGGATAGGCTGAAGTTCATATCCCATTTATATGGGCATGAGGTAATTACATCAGCATCTTATCAGCAGTGTCACTGGGACCCCTGAGTTTAGCATCACCTGTGTACTTTGTAACCCGGTTAGTAATACTGTTATTTTAAATGAGCTATAAAAATCTGGAAGATGATGAGACCCAGCACTGCTCCTTGGGGGATTCTACCTGTGACCCTTCCCTCACACGACAGGAGACCAGAAATTAAGACCCTCTGGGTTTGATCCACCATCCAGTTTCTGAGCCATTGTACTAAATGGCTGTTTATGTTCAGATTTTTCATCTTTTATACAATTGACCAGTGTGGGACCATGTCAAAGGCCTTGCTAAAAATCAAGCAGTATAACATCCGTAGATCTCCTACTGTGTAAGTGTTTGCTGATCTTTTCATAAAAGCACAAGAGAATGGTAATACATGTCCGTCAAGTTGTGAAACCATGTTGTTCCATATCTATTGTATTACCACTTTAGATGTAGCAGAAATAGATCCTTGATGAAGGATTCAAGAATTTCACCCAGTACAGACGTCAAACTTACAAGTCTGTAGTTTGATAGTTCCTGCTTTTTTCTTTTCTTATAAATGGCGACAAGATGGGCGCACCTCCAATCCTTAGGTATCCATCCACTATTTAATGATTTCTTCTACAATATTTTTAGTGGCAATGTTATGCTAGGTCTCATTTTTAATATCTTCACTGTAATACAGTCAGGAACGGGGGCAGCATATGGTTTTAAATTACTGATTTTATCAAAAATGCAGTCTTCAATTATTGTTATTTTTTTCATTTGGGTCAACCTTCACATTCTAAAACATCTATGTATTGCTGGAAAATACTGAGCAAAAGAAATTACTGTACGTGTCTGCCACTATTGATGGTTCTGTAATTTCTGTATTCAATGTAATAGAAGTTATTCATCCCCACCCCCCCGGGAGGTCCTTCCGTCAATTGTCTGCCCTGGTCACGGCCCCCGGAGCTTCCACCAACTGCCTACTGCCGCCTACTCCCAGCTTGCCACCCAGAGGGTGGGGCCGCGGCACTGGTTCCCCCAATTCCAGTGCCACGGAACCAGTATCCAGTTGGGAGTGTGGTGGCAGTGGTGAATTGAAGCCCGGGGTGGGCTTCATGTAGACGTAGGATCTCCCCTCCATTTTTCCTCCAGGAGGCGGGGTCATGCAATGACTTCCAGCGTCCGCCCCGCCTCCATCTGACGTGAGCACCAGTAGCTGCGTAGCCTCCGCCAGGAGACCATCTTCTGGGACACTTCCCCCCTCCCCAGAGAAGGACAGCAGTCCATGGGATGCTCTATCCTTCTCCCTGGCTAGCCCTCAGCGACCGTCGTTCCGAACCGGGTCACCAGCGTTACCAGCGGAAATCCAACTGCTGCACCAGCAGGCCGGCTAGAAGTTATTCTTGAACTTGATTTAAATCAGGAATTATTGAGGCCATAGAACATCCTGGCGCTATTTTTCTTTGCATTTCGTGCCAACTCCAATTCCTTGGTTGCTTTGGCTTTTTTTTTTTTTTAATCCCTTTTTTACATACAGTATTTTCTGTGCAGCCTTGAATGCTTCCCATGTTACTTCAGATCTGCCTTTTTGACATCTAACATACACTTTTCCTTTTTTTATGAGCTTAATCTTCCGGTCATTTTGGTTTGAGTCCCTTGTTGTTATATTTAGTTACAAGGGTTTCACCTGCACCTAAAAGACTAGCAAATCTGTGTACAATAAACATATTCATTTAACAGGTCTATTCTATTGTCAGGTATTTGTTTAAATGAACAGGCCACTGCATTCAGAACACAATAATCATGTACCCTCTTGGCCTTCTTTCAGCTCAATAATTTGAGTGTCTTCAATCTCCCTTCTAAGCTATTGCTCCCTAAACCACTAATCAGCCTGGTGGCCCAGCATCGAACCTTTTCAATCTCTCCAAATGTTTCTTCTGTACTGTGGTAACCAGAACTGACTGCAGCACAGTATAATTCCGCTTATCCGCATTTCATTCATCCGAAAATTCTAATTATCCGAAAGTAACCTGTGTCCCTCACTGTTCCCTGAAAAATGTAATTAACCTGTTAAGCTGCTCCCGATAAACCCATTAGCAGTCGTTACTGCTAACTGGCTCTCTATTCGTGCTTAATGATGAAAATGAGCAGCTCAGTTTAACAAACATTATAAAGCAAGTTTCCATTAAAGAGGCAGTTTATATGCTGGCAGAATCCTGGAAAGAAATCCAGCAGAGCACCATTGTCAAATGCTGGGTAAACTCAAAGCTGCTTCTCCCGCAGAAAATTCAGAAGACTTAACCCCCCTGATGAAGCAGCTGCAGCAGAAGCCAAAGCAGCTGAAGTCCACGATCAGGAGCAGCAAGGAATAAGCTATCTAACCAAGGTGGCTCAGCAACTGTCCTTGGACCCTGAAGTTGTTGAAAACTGGGTCCTAGCTGATGAACACGATGAAGGCTACAATGAGCTATCCGACACGGACACTGTTCTTTCTGTGCAGACACAACTGCAGCAAGAACAGATTGATGCAGAGGAACCAGCCGAGGAGGAAGAGCAGCATGTGCCTACTGACAGTGAAGCTGAGGACTGCACAGAAAAAGCTATTGCCTGGCTTGAGAATCAAAATGATGCCGGTGGACTGCAGATTTTACTTCTGAGGCAAATGCGGCAAACGGTGGTGCAAAAAAGAAATGCACATAAACGCCAAACGTCCATTAGCCAGTTCTTTAATAAAGGGAACCAACAGTAAAAAGTAACAAGTATATTCAGCTGATCGATCAGTTTTCGATTAATTTAAAGATTAAATAAAGATAAATCCTTTTGTATCGCATATAAAAGTCTTGTCCAGTTTTCTTTTAAAGTTGCAGTTCATCTACAGTACACTACGTTTTCTTAAAGTCACAGTTCGTCCTTTATCCTCCATACAATTCCGTTTATCCGAATGCCCAGTAATCCAAATGATTTTGATGTCCCTCGGGACAGTCGGATAAACAGAAGTGTACTGTAAACCAGGTGTGTTCTAACCAAGGACATGTACAGTAGAAAGACACCATATATCTGAAGATGACATACACCTCTAGTCAATTTCGAACCACTGCTCACCATTGAAGGCCCCACAGTAAGGGCAGCTGTTTTTCTTCCTGCATTTTTCGGATATTTTCTTTTTCAGGCCTCGTTTCTGTAAGTAGGTCAAGCCAGGTCTCTTCAGCAAATCCAGAAACTGCTTCTTCTCTTCCAGAGACAGCATGATGTGGGTACATGCCTTACAGATCATCTGATATAAAAAAAAAAAAAGACAGTAATAAGCAACTGTCACTTTAGAACTCAAGCTGAAAGGCAAAGAACCTCCGTGCAAAAGCACCAAGGCAATGGTTACCAAAAAAGGCACTGGCAACAAAGTTTCAAAGAAATACAAAATCACATGTCTCCATAATGCAAAGAATCATGGGATGCATATGCAAATCACCATGAAAATTTAGGCAGGTTCTGCTTTAAGCAGGAATGGATGGTGCCAAAGGACCTCTCATACAATCTGCAAAGGGTAAAAACAAGTTTTCATTTCCCCAGGGTGTGATACGATGAAGCACACTGAGGGTAGGATGAAACACATCCGTGCCTTCCGTTTGCATGCTTTGCAGATTGTGTGAGAGGCCCTTTGGCCCCATGCATTCCTTCATGAAGCAGAACCTGACTAAATGTTTATAGTTATTTGCATATACATCCCATGATGCTTTGCATTATGGGGGTATGTGTGATTTTGTATTTCTTTGTCACTTCTGAACAACCTACTATTTCTATTAAGCACAAGACAACCAATAACAAAACACCTTCATTTTGGGGCTTTGCCCACATTTTCCTCCACTATATTTTATATTTCCCAGTTCTGAGAAACCCCACTTCTTTTGCAGTTAGATTAAAGTGTGCTCAGGCGATCATACTTAGTCTTGGGAGAACAGTGTGGCTGGTGGCCATCATACTAAAGCTTTAAATAGCTTCAATAAGCCAGCCCGTCGGTACAGCTGTAGCGCTACTGCTTGCAACGCCATCGGCTTGTGTTTGGGAACATGCCCGGGGAGACAGAGGGCCAGCCAGGGGGAAGACGCTTGAACGCCTGAGGACCCGCTCACCTTCTCCAGGGAGGAAGGGGGATGAGGCTCGGTGCTTGACTGGCATCTGGTGGGGGCCAGAGGCAGAGCAAGCACCAAGCCACATTGAGGCATAGGGGCGTGATGGATGTCGGCACTTGTGCCTTGATGTCTGGGTGCATGTCACGATCAACACAAAAAGAACAGAGGAAAAAGCTCCCTGTGCACCAGGAAGACAGAGCACCTGGCACAGACCCCCACAACTCTCCCTGCCTGTCCCGTTTGGTGACCCGACGAAACAAGAAGCTTGGGTGTACAGGCCCCCTCCCAATTCCCGCTGTGGGGTGGGAGAACTACGGCTCCATGAGGGACCACCCATGGGCTTCAGGGAAGGGGGAGAAGGGGGCAGATGCCATAGGCAACTCCCGATGGTGCGGGGCTCAGGGAGCAGGAGGAGAATAAAAAGAAAGTTAAAAAAAAAAATTTAAAAATAACTTCAATAAACAAAACAATCTGATAACTAAATCTCACACAACATATCCCTTTTGCCAGCATCAGCTGGGTGGGATTCTAAGATGCTATCAAGAAACCAGCAGGCTATACCAAATGTTGGGGCAGGGGAACAGCAGAGTCAACCAAATAATCCAAAAGCACATTTACAAAGCCAAGATCATACTACAGCGTCACGTTCCAATTATCCATCTCTCACCCATGCCAATGCAACAGGCACATATACATGACCCCTCTCAGGACAGATTTGAGCCACGCTGGAGAACGGCCGTAAGCTGGGGGAAGGGCTTGTGCTGGGTGATGTCAGAGGATTGTGTTCCAACATCATATTTCCCCCAAACCATCCTTGCGGTGGCTGCTCCCCAACATCTAGTAAGGTCCCTGTCCCCCAAATAAAACAAAATGGCCCTGAAGTTTAGATTTTCTCTATAAATGTGCTGCCAGTGATTTTCTCCACCGCCCAGCACTTCCTGTTTGTAGTGCATGAATCATGAGAGTCTCAGTGGAGGATCATGAGACACACAAATGTTTGGGCAATGCGAACAGTGCTGCCATTCTATATGGCAGATTACACCGCTCGCTCCACTATATATTCCAAACTCTGCAGTGACTCCAGGAGCAATTTACCACAATCAGGTAAGAGTCCATATTGCCACAGCTGCACCACAGCAACCTATCCAGTCCTGCTGCTGCAATGTAAATGTGGCAGTGCAAACACGATTTTAAATGCACAACACAGCCAAGAGTATTTTCCTTCTGCACAAAAAATGTAAATCGGGGCCGTCTCACACTTGGGTGTGGAGTTTTTCAGCAAAGACATTACACCTTTAAATATTTCTCGAGCCATTGGTTTCAAATCAAAGGCACTGCTCAATAATGAAGGCTCTTGTTTGCAGAGCAGTGGCTTTGCCTGGAGACAAAAAGACACTACAAAATATCACTGTCTCCATCACTTAAGTAGTTATTCTAGGTAAACCAATGCCATTATTTATGTATTTTTATTTAAAATCTGATGACCGGGAAAGGCACACTGAGCCAAAGCTCGTTTCCAGGTGTAACACATGGACAAAGGTACAATAAAAGGAAACAAGGGGGATTGTAGACAAAATTCAAGTTACGCAAACAAAACTCCAATACACAGCAAAGTAACAACTCACAGGGATTACAGAGAATATACAACAGTATTCATCTACAACAATGATCACCAGTTTAAATTAAGATACAGGCAAGGTTTGAGGCCAAAAGAGAGAAGTATGATCATAGCCATGGTGAAAAATGCATTAATAACAATAAGAGCACTTACAGTAGGGACAATGAGGCGTCAGTAGGTCATAGAGAACAAGGGCGGGAGAGGGGTGTGATAGAGGAAGAAGGATACTAGCAAGGGGGGCAGGGAGGAGACAAATAAGTCGTTTTGGGGTATGGCAAGAGGGGGAGTGCCCAAGGTGAGAGGAGAGTTGATTCCAGAGGAGAGGGAAGCAATAGAAGAAAGCGAACTGCCCAGCAGTGGAGTGGGGATGGGGATCAGAGGGTCGCATAGCATAAGTAGTAGGAGCGGCAGGGGATAGGCGAAAGGAGAAATGGGGGTGGGGGGTGGGAGTAAACCAAAACAGAATTTGGCAATGAAATAGTGGATTAGCCTCCTTTGGGAGAGGGGTGAGATGTAGAGAATGGTGTAAATGGAGCAATAGTGGGAACAGGGAAGGTAGTTGGTGGCGAAACTGCAGAAAGAGTTTAGTACAGTGTCGAGTTCAGAGAAGGAGGAAGCAGGGGCAGTGCAATCGACCACATCAGCATATTCAAAGATTGGGAGTATCATTTTAGTGATCAGCTCTGACGAATGGGGAGGGAGCGGGAGTCCTTATTTCGACAGAGTATGCCAAATCTGGTGCGGAGTTTGGGAGTTAAGGCAGCAATACAGGCAGAGAGGTCAAGGTGGCAGTCTAACCAGACCCCAAGATATCTGAAAGCAGGAACCAAGTCAAGAGGGTGGTCATCCAGAGTGAAGAACACCGGTTGGTTTTGGAGTCTAGCTAGCTTCTGTGAGGAGCTGAATGTCATAGTAACTGTGTTTTTAGTGTTTACTTTTAAGCAGTTAGCTTGGAACCAAGTCAGGACATTGTTGAGGTCATGTTGGAGAGGAGCTTGTACTTCAGCAGGGGAGGGCCCCAAGGCAAAGATGACAATGTAAATCACATACATATGAATGTTGAGGTTAGTGCAGATAGAAGGGAGATCATTTATGAACAGAGAATAAAGCATGGGATGGACCCTTGAGGAACGCCAGTGAGGATAGGGAGAGAGGAAGCAGGAGGATTTGCCCAACAGCACTGACTACTGCCTGTCACAGAGATGAGTGGAACCTGCTGGTGGTGAGGGTAGCCAGACCGACTGTGTGGAGCTTTTTTAGCAGTAGTGGGTGGGAGTCAGAATCAAAAGCTTTGGCCAGGTCAATGAATATCGTAGCAGTAATTTGACCCTGGTCCACTGCCAAGAGAATGGAGTCTGACTCATAAAGGAGGAGATGGTGGAATGATATTTCCTAAAGCCCGACTGGAAGGGGGAAAAAAAAAAAAAAAGGAGTACCCCAGCTGAGGTTAGGAACTCAGAGTCTAGAGTAAACAAAGGGTTCCTACAGTTTGTCAAACGAGAGAAGTAGCGAGATTGGCCGGAAGCTGCCGGGGGAAGATGGGTCACCGCCCTTGTGGAGGTGAAGGACTTCGCTGACTTTCCGAAGCTTCAGTACAGTACAAATGGAAGGAGAAATTTAAGAGGTATAAGAGTGGAGCGGCAACAGCTGGGGCAGAGGCGCGCAAGAGCTTGGGGTGAATACCATCTGGGCTGGACTTGTTGGTATTAACCGATTTCAGTGCCTGAAAGACTTCCAGAGGGGAAACAGTAGACATCAAGTAAGGGGGGAGGATGAGGATCAGGGGAAGTGGGAGGCGATCAGGGAGAGCAAAGGTGGTGAAGAACTTACTGAAGATCTCAAAAACTGAGAAAGGGTCTGAGACGGGAGAACCATTTGCCTTGAGAAACGGTGAGGACAAGTGTGTGAGAGGGTTTATGAGGGAGTGGACGACTCAAAAGAAGGCTGGTGAGTTGTAGTTTGCGTGCAGACGCCTCTTGAAGTATTTTGACTTAGCGAGATGGATAGTCTTGGTGCAAGCATTCCCAAGGGTTTTATAAAGTTGTAGGCTGAACTGTAACAGAGGATTTATATCAAGCCCAGGCTCGATCCCAGGATATACACAAGGAGAAGTGGTCACACATTATCCAGGGGTGGTGAAGACGCTCAACTCTGGCATTTCTTTGGGGATCATGGTAATTCCAGATCCCGGTAAAGGTGATGATAAAGTGGTCAAGGGCAGACTAGACGTCTGTGGCAAAAAAGCATGGAGACAGCTGGCAGAGGTTAGGTCAGGAAGAAGGACTGCAGTGTCTAGTGCTCGGAATGAGCGGACACTGATATATTTGGGGACTGAGCAGGGGAAATGTACCTTCCTTATGCAATAGGTGATGCAGTGGTCACTGAGGGTGTCACGAAGGACACCAACAGCAGTGATGCGATGTGGGTGAGATGACAGTATCCAGTCTAGTAAGGAGTGTTAATGGAGTGAGGGTTGTATTGGGTGGGCTCGGAAACCAACTGGGTAAGGTTGAGAGATTCGATCTTGAGGAAGGAGGGCTTAGAGGAGGGGGAGAACCAGTCTAAGCTGAAAACACCCAACATAATAAGCTTGCCACTGGATGCAAGGGAGACAAACGAGGATATGCAAGTGACAAGTGAGTCTAGGGCGAGTCTAGGGACAGCATAGAGAACACTAATATAGATGGGGAGGGCAGGGATAGGAGGGTAACTGTAATCTCGTGGGAGCTGGCATGGAATTCACGAAGAGAGAGGGAACAGGAGATGGAATGGTGGACGTAGAAGGCAACGCCTCCACCATGCTTTTCTTGGTCCTGGAGATAGAGGCTGAAGTCAGGGATAGCAAGAGAGGAGTCAGGGATCCTAGCAGATAACCAGGTCTCGGGTATGCAAAGGATGTCAGGAGAGTGCTGGGCCATCCAAACTTTTAGAGCTTCCAGCTTTGGGAGACGGCTCCTGGCATTTTGGTGATTGAAGCAAGTCCCTTAGGGGAGGAGGAGGAAGGGGAGGGGCCACGGTTAGTTTCGACATCACCAAAGAGAAGCAAGAACAGAAAGAGGAGGAAGGATATAGCAGGATACCTATGCCCCATGGGATACAGAGGAGGAGGGATGAGGAGGATAGATGGAGCAACGAAGAGGAATTGCATCTTAACAGCAAGGATGGCAGCACACCTGGGTGAAAGAGAAGGACATGGGGGGGGTGAGGAAGAGGGGTGACAGGGGAAAGGAGGGAGACAACCAGCTGGGGCAGGGATTGGAAAGGAGAAGCTGGGAGCCGGGGTCAGGGGAAGGGTAAGATTGAAAAAAGGAGACAGACAGAAGGTGAGGCGAAGTATGGTGGGGGGGTAGGGAAGGAGATCACTGGGGGGTAAGAGTGAGGAAACAGGAGGTAGCAGGAAGAAAAGTGAGAGGATGTAGTGAGAGGCTACAGAAAGGACATGTGAGGAGGCCTGAGAGTGAATGTAAATAACGGTAACAGTAAAGTGGACAGGGCAGTGTAAGGGGTTCAGGACAAGCAGGCACAGGGCAAGGCTAAGTCAAAATGCAGATTGGAAGAGGATATGTGGTCAGTCACTAGGGTAATATATCCAGGTTGCATCTGCAGAAAGCAGGAGCAGGGTTATTGTAATGTTACGGCAGTGCAAAACCGGCTGTGAGAAGGCACTTAAGAGACGGGCACTAGGAAGATGGGAATTAAGGTAGAAAGTTAAATTAGAACAAACAAGAGCTGAGGTGAGCTGTTGAATGGTACGGTGGTACAAAGGCAGCTGTAAGAGGGCACTAATGAAAAGGGCACAAGAAAAAAAGGACAGAACTAGGAGTGTCAGTACGGACAATTCAGGTGAAGCACCCAAGGAAAACCAGTAGAATAATACCAGAGCAGTCCTTACAGATAAAACACACCAGGGAGGACCAAACAGAAGGGAAGCTCAGTGACAGGGTACAGTGGCAGGCACAAAAACTAATAAACCCTCAGAGATGGGAGTATGACTCCAGTGCAAAAAGTATATCCACTTCGCTCAGTTGAGCAAAACAACAAAGTGCAGAAAGTACTAAAGCATGTGGGGTTTGTGACTTGCTTGCACGCGAGTGAAGATAGTGGGAAATTTAGGAGCGACACCACTAGTGAAGAAATAGCTAGGTGAGAAGCGAATATTTGTGTCGGAGCAGGCTGCCAGACCAGTGAAGAGAAAGCAGCCAAGTAAGTACCAGGGGTAGCTGCTAACAGGGATTTCTAATTAACCGAGGAAGCAGGTGCGGGCACTTGTCGATGAAACAGCCTGGGAAGAGTATGAATACATTTTCAGATAATGACCACAGGAAGGAAGGAGGGAGGAAGGGAGGGAGGGAGAGTGGGTAGGTTCTTCCTATGCAGTGCACCTAGCATCAAGCGGTGCAGTCTCAGTGTGCATGAGGGGGGATCCTTCCTCAGAGGGGCTTCAGCGGTGCTAGGTTAGGGAAAGGATGCTTGTTCAAAGTCTTTGCTACCCTGAAGATCCAGTAGTGGAGGCAGCTCTTGAAATTGGAAAGGGGGTTGGGGAGGAAAGGAGAAAAGTTAGAGGGTGGCAGCAACTTGATCCCCAAAGTGGGAGTGCACAGCTGAAATTAGCAATGCTATAGGAAGCACAACAGGGCTGGAGCAGAGGTGTGGGGAGGGTGGACAGAACAGAGCTCAATGAAGTAGGAGGGAGAGCAGCAGAAAGGGTGCTGTAAATGGAGGAGGGAGAGCAGTAGAAATGGGCAAGTGAAAAAGTAGAGAAAGCAAACTAGAGGGTAGGGGAGAGAAGGCTACAGAGGAGGCAGACAAGAGAGGGCTAGCAAATCAAAAACAATCGAGAGTCTGCCAAGAAATAATACAAAATGCAAGCTAATGCAGGCTAACAACATGCCAAAGGCCAATTAAAGCACTAGCAGGAAACCAAATAAAATCAAACAGTGGAGAGCAGCCAAACAGTAAGAGTACAGTGATGGTCCGAGTCCTGTACTGGGCGCTATGGTGTCAAGCCTCAGTCAGTGCAGTCTCAACATACCTGGGGGGGTCTTCTTTTGTCTGGGCTTCAGCAGGGGCTAGGTTAGGGAGGGCTGATTGTCCAAAGCTCTCGCAACCCAGAAGATCCTGTAGCAGAGGCGGCTCTTAACACAGGAGAGGGGGCTGAGGGATCCTTCCTTTGGCGGGGCTAGGTTGGTGAGGGCTGCTTGTCCAAAGCACTAAACATACCTCTGCCAGATCCCTTCTCCTTTTTTCAAAGCTTTGTCCTCAATGATCAGAAAGAAAAAATTACTTACCATAGTAATCTTGTTTCTTCCAAGGAATCCCTCAGTATTCTTGACTATAGCAGTTAGCCAGCTGGGTTTAGCAAGCCCCAGAGGAGTCGTCTATGCAAATAAGAAAACAAAACTACCAGTCAGCTTGTAGTAAGAGATTACTGCCTGTAGGTTGTGCTGTTTGCTAGTCTGATTATTTTCTAAGCTGAGAGGGGGCCAAAGCCCCCTGTCTAAACTCTATGCCCAAGGAAAAAACATCAATCTACAAAAAAAAACAGAATAAAACACTGCATAAACCGTGAAGCCTTGTAACAAAAATACTGTTGTACAAAAAAAATCTGGCCACAGTAAAGGACTGTAGAACCCCAAACAGAGGGGTTCTGTGAGGGGAGGATGGACAGGAGGTCAAGAAGACAGAGATACCTTGGAAGAAACAGAATTATTATGGTAAGTTAATTTTTTTTCTTCTAACCCCAGGAATCCCTCAGTATTCTTGACTACAGCAGATTACAAAGCAGTGCAGTAGGGAGGAGGGAACAGAACTTACTTCAGAAACAGGTTCTACAGAACTGCTGTGCCAAATCTGGCGTCAGATTGTACACCTAAGCAGCAGTGCTTTGTGAAAATGTGTACAGTTTTCCCAGGTAGCAGCTTTGCAGATATCAAGCACAGGAATGTCTCTTTGAGCAGCCACTGAGGCTGCAGTGCCCCTGGGTACAGTGGGCCCAGAGACCTTGGGAAGGCTGCTTGCCAGCATTTTTCTGTAACAAAACTGAATGCAGGACAGTATCCAGTGAGAGATAGTTCTCTTAGAAGCTGGCCTATCTTAGGCTACCTCACCACAGGTAAGGAACAGCAGGGTATGAGAGGCCCTGCGCTCCTTAGTACGCTCCAGATAGTAGGTCAGTGCCCTCTTAACATCCAGGCTATGAAGCCTGTGTTCACCCAGGGTAGATTTTTTTGCAAAGAAGATAGGTAGGGAGATAGACTGGTTGAGATTGAACTCCAAAAACTACTTCGGGAAGGAATTTCCTATTGGTTCTGAGAACCACGTTGTCTCAGTGAGAGACAATGTAGTTGGGTTCAGTACAAAGCCTGTAGCTCTGAAATTCTCCTGGCAGAAGTAATTGCTACAAGGAATACTGTTTTCCAGGTAACATACTTTAAGTCAGCTGTAGTCATAGGGTCGAACGGGGCATCCATTAACATGGCTATACACAGGTTCAAATCCCAGGGAGAGGCAGGTTCTCCTAGTGGGGGCTGAAGGTGCAGCAGACCTTCAAATAATTATTTTTTTTTAAATGGTGTGAAACATAATGGATTTCTCTTTGCCCACCAAAAGGTAAGCCGAACTTGCTGCCAGGTGAACTTTCAGAGAGGAGGCGCTCAGGCCCAAGGCCTGCAGGTGCACCAAGTAATCCAGAATAGAGGACATGCTTGATTGCATGGGATCAATTCATTCAGCTTTACACCAGAAAGAAAACCTCTATTTGGAGGCATAGCCTCACACTGGGAACTTGGGATAAATCCCAGTACTGACACTGTAGTTCACCATGAGGGTTGGGGATGCCGTCTTTCAGATGAGACGTTAAACAGAGGTCCTGTCTGCCTGTTCTGGTGGTTGTTCAGGTGGACATTAAAGATCCCACGGCACTTCTCGAAAAAGAGTAGGGGAAGTTTTAGGTGGATAAAGAAACCAACAGGGAAACATACAATAATACATCATGGTCATGAGAATACTGGGTAGGAAAACAACAAGTTTGATGAATGAAACATGGGAGTAAGAAAATAAATGCATAGAAAAAGCAAAATATCTCCACAAACAAATCAGTATACAACGATACACCCCTCACGCCTAAGGGGGGACAGCCTGCAGCAGAAAACAAACCCCTGGAAAACTCAGTAACAGAAAATACAGGGGGTGAGGGATGGGGAGGAAAGAATGAAAAACGCTCAAGGCAGTTTGAAATGGGCTCTTCCATTCCTCCAATGTGGAGGACAATTGCAGGACTTAGATGATTTACTTTCCCTCCTATAAATGGTCTCCAATTCATCCTCCACCAGGACTAATAAGGCTTCCAGAGAGAATGTTCTGCAAAAGGAAGACATCTAGCATGCCACAAGTAGTATTTAGAGACTGTACAAACCAGCTGCAAAACACCTTTATTGTACCTGTGTGCAGAAGGGGAAACCCTAATATTATATTGCTGTAGGAAAGACTTTTCCATCCCGGGTCCTGCCACCTGTCAGCCAAGACATGCCAGTAGGCCTGTGCATAAGGGCAATCCTTCAGGAAGTGGGTCATTTGTTTCAAAAACACCCCCACACCCCGCCCTCAGACAGTACCGGTCATCCATACTTCTCTGTTTTGAATTAGCCTTTACACTCAAGTTCCCATAGCAACACAACTAAAATGTGTCCCACATCTTGGGTGGAGTGCTCGGATCAGACAAGGATTTGTGAATCAAAGGGAAGTGCACAGCATCTATATCAGGGTAAGTAGATGGGGTAAGGAAATAACTCAAAATATGCTGATAAAGAAGTTTCAGCTGGGTCAACTTTGAAAGAGAATATGCTCCCCTCCACCTTCTTAATTTTTCCAGAAGTGACCTAACAAAGGGGCCAGCCCACTGGACAACGTGGGAGATAAGTTTGGATGAGACCACTGTGCCTTAATAGGGTCCGCCCAGCTCACCACCCAGGGTTTCCACTCACGAGAAGTGGTGTCAAGATAAAATCCCAGATTCCATGTAAGAAAATAACAAAAAAGCAGACACTAATGGGTTAGACATATTAAGGCCCCCACACTTAATAGGGAGATACAGCACATTCAGTTTGATAGGATTCAAACGACTGCCCCAAATCATCTGAAAAATAGACTGTAAAATCGTGTTTCCAAAACCCTGGGAAGTGGCAAAATTTGACAGAGGTGTAAAAAACAGAGGAAACAAAATTGTCTTCACAACTGCCACCCTCTTTTTCTTGGTCTGCTTCCAGGAAATCTGTCTGGCAACTCTGGCATGACAAAAATCCATCTTCTTTTCCCCAGTTACTGAGGGCTAAATCTCCAGATCCAAATTCAATACCCAGTGTCCTGATCAGGTCTGCAACTGGTCGGATGCCGGGGCCCAGAAACACTCCAATACATCTCCAGAGATTCAGGCTTGCTCCCAAAATGGGCTGGAAAGAATGAAAAATGCCTAGGGCTATACAACCCAAAAGGACAGCCTGCACCAACAAAGCTGCATCATCCATGTATGCCGTGACCTTCACTTCCAAGGCAGGAGCAGGACTCCTGATGCCCCGGATCTGTGGGTGCATCATAATTTTCCGTAGAATAGGGTCAATATAAAATGTACATAATAAGGGGCTCAAAGGACACTCTTGCCATACCCCTCTAGACAGGAATATGCTGTCCGTTGTAGCCATTTATAAGGGGCAGGCTGGAGGCTAAAATACAGACAGCTCTAATGCATGAGCAGACAGGTGGAACACCTAATGAGTTCACACTGCAAACAAAAAATGGTATGAGACCTTATCAAACACTGTTTCCTGGTCCAGGAACAGTAGGAAACCCCCACCCCGGCACATCCTGCATGTCTAAAACATTCCCTTATCAGAATTAGGTTATCCACCATATGCCTGTGAGGAATAGTACAGGTCTGTACAGGGGAAATCACAACATTCGCAACAACTGCCAAGCGTTTATTCAGAATAATCATCAGGACCTTCAAGACGGTATTTAGGAGACACAAAGGTCTCCGATCATGTAAATCAGAGGCTAGTCCCTTCTTATACAGAAGAATAAATAAAGCCTCTAAAAAAGTGGTAACCCTCACCAACTTCAAGATCCAATTAAAGACTACAGTCAAAACATCCACCATTGAGGCCCTACAGGCCTTATAAAATTCAGCTTTCAGACCGTCTGATCCAGGGGCTCTGTTTGAATTCAAACATGCAATGGCTTGGTCAACCTCGGAAGGGGTTAGTCCCTATAAACAGCATTCAACTTCCACTCAGGTATAGTGGGGACCTGAACAGGGGCCAGAAAGGCCACCACAGGCCCGCAGGGGTCAGGACAACCAAACAGGACCACAAGATGCTCCTGAACCAAGTCCATGATGCCTGTGTTATCCGTCACTACCGTCACCAATGGAGTAGCAACCCCCGACAAAGTCCAATGGGCTACCTGATCCTTGCAGCTCTCAAATGGGTCACCCAGACAGCGTAATCCCCAGGTACTACTCCGGTACTCCATATTAAGGTAGGCACACCTATCATGGCCTTGATGATAACTATCTCCTGGGTCTCAGGGTTGCACAGGGTTGAGGGGACTGGAGAGAGGGGAGAAGTTGGGGTGGAGGACAGTCCTGATCAATGCCAGGAGTATGAGCAATAAAATGCCTGAACTCCAAGCCATGTTGGCTGAGGAAACAGCGGATGTGGCAGCAATTAGAGACATGGGCCAATCACAGAAATGAGTGGGACCTAAACTTAGAGGGCTACAAGATGTTCAGGAAAGATAGGGGGAGGGAGGGGGGCTGCGCCGATGATCAGGAATGACATAACAGTTAGTGTAGTGGAAGAGGCTGGTGGGGGTGTGGAGGAGATTTGGGTAACACTGCAAACAAGGGAAGGGAAGAAATTGAAGAAAGGGATGGTATACAGGCCCCCTGCAATAGAGGAGGCTCTGGAGGATAAGCTGGTTGAGAATATCAAGGCTCACTGTGACCTTGGAAAGGGAAGGGTGGTTGTCATGGGTTATTTCAATATGCCGGGGGCAGACAGACACCGCAACATCCTCTGTAACCAGGGAACAGAGACTGATGGATGTCTTTCTGGATGCCTTCCTGGTTCAGCAGGTGGAGGAACCTACTAGAGCGGGGCAGATATTGGATGTTGTCCTAGCGGACAGTGAACAAATTAGGGGCCTGGAAGAGTGCAGTTCACTAGCGGGTGGGGACCATGCCACGGTTTGGTTCCTGCTGTATTGGGGGGGGGGGACTGCACTCACACAGTAGTAGTTGATTTCAGAAGAGCAGACTTTGTGGGTATGGGTAGGATTTTAAGGGAGAGGTTGGACATGGTTAGACTGGATATGGATGCTGGAAGAATGTGGGACACCATTAAAGAAGGGGTACAAGAGGCTACTAGCTCCTGTACTAAAATAAGGTGTAAGCATGGTAGAACCAGCAAGCCATGTTGGTGGATCAGGGAGGTGCAGGAGGCGGTAAGGGATAAAAAAAAAAGCTGCCTACGTATGTTTCAAACGTTCTAGGGGGGGATAAGGAGCGAGGGGAGTATGAACTATTGGCTAGGACGGTCACCAGAGTGGTGAGGGGCACTAAGGCAAGGATGGAGAAAAAACTGGCTAGGGATATCTGGGGCCGGGGGGTGGGATTAGATACATGAGAGAAGAGAAAAGAGAGGACACAGATCAACAGGATTAAGATTGTGGGGGGATGGGCTCAGGAAGCAGGGGAACAGGCAGAGGTGCTCAATGAGTACTTTGCCTCAACATTTGCAGAGGGTGATAAGGGATCCCTACAGCCTGATGGGAGAGATGAGGAGTCAGTAAAAGCGAGAGGTCAGTCTCAGTCTGAGACCACAGGATGGCAAGAGACTGGGGCACAGGCTAGACCAGGCCAAGGAGTAGTAGGAAGGTTATATGAGGGAGTTGTTTTGGGGAGAGAATCACACTGGATAGGGTGGAGAATCCTTCGAATCTGGAAACCGATAGGCGGCGACCGGATGGAATACATCCGAGGTTATGAAGAATTGGTGGATGTGCTGGCAACCCCACTGGCTGCACTCTTTTATAAAATCTTTCTTCGGACAGGATGGGTGCCACAGGACTGGAGGGTGGCTTATGTGGTACCTATACATAAAGGGGAGTCTAGGGAGGAGATGGGAAATTATAGGCCAGTCAGTCTGACATCTGTACTGGGCAAATTAATGGAGGGCTTTATCAAGGAGAGGCTTGGGAAGCAGTTGGAAAGTTCAGGACACCAGGATGATAAACAGTATGGCTTTGTCCCAGGAAGATTATGTCAGAACAACCCATAGAGTTTTACGATTGGGTGACAGGGGCCTTGGATAGACATAGGCCGGTGGATGTCCTATACCTAGATTTCAGCAAGGCATTTGATTCAATATCTCACAATGGACTGATAACAAAAATGGAGGAGATGGAGTTGGGAGGACAGGAGCTAAATTGGGTTGAAAACTGGCTTTCGGGGTGTTTACAGAGGATAATGGTGGGTGGGATAAAATCCTCCCCCAGGAAGGTAATCAGTGGAGTCCCTCAAGGTTCAGTATTGGGGCGACTCGTGTTCAATGCCTATGTCTCAGATATAGGGAGGGGAGTTAGGAATAGGTGGAGTCTTTCTGCAGATGATTCAAAACTGGGAGCACTGGTGGATAGTGAGGAAGCGTGGGAGACAGTCCAGGAGGATCTGGATACCCTGGAGGGGTGGTCAAGGAGGTGGGGATTGAAATTTAATGCCGGGAAATGTAAGGTACTTCATCTGGGGTCAAAAACCCGGCCATGTATACACCTGGGGGGCATCACACTTCCATGCCACATTGGGAGAAAGGGATTTAGGGGTGGTGGTAGATGTTAAAATGAATAACACTGAAAACTGTAGAAGAATTACAGCCAAGGCAAACAGGTGTTGGGTTGCAAAGCCAGGGGAATTATGTCCAGAAGCAGGGCGGTGATCCTCCCTCTATATAATGCCTTGGTCAGGCCACAGCTCGAGTACTGTGTGCCATTCTAGAGACCTCACCTGAAGGGCATAGCGCTGCTGGAAAGGGTCCAGAGGAAAGTGACCAGGATGATTCAGGGCATGGAGAGGAGGCCTTATGAGGAGAGACTGGAAGAGCCTGGGCTTTACTCACTGGAGGAGAGGAGGGATGGGGGAGACATGATAGAGGTTTTCAAGCATGTAAAGGGAATAATTAGGAGTGGAACCAGGGAGTTGTTTAGGCTGAAGGGGGGATTGACCGGGGGCCATGAGTGGAAGTTGGAAGGGGGAAACTACAGGGGAGAACACAGGAAGCATTTTTTCACCAAGAGGGTGGTAGAGCTGTGGAATGCGCTTCCCGGCAGGCTAGTGGAGGAGGGCACAGTGAAGGGCTTCAAGAAGGGGTGGGATAGGTACAAGGGGAAACTGAATCTAGAGAAGACCCTCTTGGGGGCTGGGGGGGTGGTGAGGCGGGCGTCCATTAGGTTGCTGACTTTCGAGCAGACAAGACAGACCATTTGACCTATTCTGCTGGCTTTTTAGTATGTTAGTATGTCTCAAACTACTTATTCAATAGGCTTCAATGCATCAAGTGGGCTGGAACCATATCATCCCAGTATCCTGTCCTATCACTGATGAGGTCCCCCAGGGTTCAATTCTGGGGCCTCAGTCTTTATAAAATGACCTGCTGTTGAACTGCAGGGAGTGTCAATTCAGCTCTACGCTGACAATGCCATTCTATACTGATCCTCCAGTGATGTTTCCTGCATCAACTCCGATCTGGAAAAAGACTTCCAGCTCCTAGAAACCTGGTTCCAAGAGAACTTATTGGTGCTGAACACCAAGAAATCTAAGTCATTGTTGTTCCAGAACACCTCCTTCAACATGGACTCCCAACCTCCACTAATATGGTAAGGTAAAGTTTACTTGTACAAGGCGCACTTCCTAAGCTCAGGGCACCCTTACAATAATCCATACAAAATCAAATAAATCTAAAATACATACTATTAACAGATATTATAAAAAGGGTCTGAGAAATGGAGCTTTCGGATTGGCTGCAAACATTCTAACAACTTTATGTTAATCTTTTATTAACATATGTAGAGCTTAGCCATTTGCTGAACAAGGTTTAACACTGTTTAAAAGCATTTTGTATTATAATAGCAATAAGACACTCCCAGGGAATTATGTTAATGGTCAGTTAATCACCCTCTAGGGGCATGTGGCACTCTGCTACACCTCGTGCCACAGTACACCCCTAGAAGGTGGTTAACAGACCATTAACTCATTGTCTCCTAGCCGACGCCTGTAGTCGTCAGTAAAAAAACACTGGTGTGTCCTGAGTACATCTGCAGAAGTCGGCTACTGACTCCCAGTGTGCCCAAGCAATGTCTGGAGAAGTCACTTATATATTTTAATATATAGTATAACAAAATATAATATATATTTGACTGCATGGCACCGTTGGAAAGGTAATGTTATGCTGAACAACTCTGTCAATGATATTTTGTGCACATCATGCATACGTTAGAGTTATTTGCATTTGTTTATGGTATGGTGTGTATGGCTTATGTTGCCTGTTTTAGTGAAAAAATATTTTTTTTGCTGTTTCAAACAGTTTAAAAATAACAAAACAAAATTACATATTATTATTTGCATACCACCATTGGGAAGGTAATGTTGTGCTGAACAACTTTGCCACTGATATTTTGTGTATATCATGTATACTTTAGGAGTTATTCACATGTGTTTATGGTATGGTGTGTATGGCTGACATGTTTTCTATCAAGATTCACCTAAGCAGCTTGAATAAAATTCACTTTTTTGGCACTTCAGCAGGTATAAAATAAAAACCGTATTGATTACAACTGGTTGCATAGCACCATTGGAAAGGCATTTATGTGCTAATCAACTTTCATGCTGATACTTTGTGTGTATCATGCATACTTTGAGTTATACGCATTTGTTTATATGGTGTGTGGTTCAGATTCAGCCCTCAAATCTCACCAAAGCACCTTGACTAAAATGGGAAAAATTACATGTTATAGTAAAAAGATATCTTTTAAACTAACATAATATTAAACACTATCTAATGTCTATGCTTAATTTGGTGTTGATATTTTACATATTTTCCAACAAAATGGCTTATGTTGCACTTTGTAGTGAAAAAATGTTTACTTTGCTCTTTCAACCAGCATAAAAAAAATTAAATTACTTATTATTACATGCATGCCACCATTGGAAAGGCAATTTTGTGCTGAATAACTCTGCCACTCATACTTTGTGTCTAGCATATACAATTATTGAGCTATTAGCATTTGTTTGCAACATGCTGACTATGGCTTGATTTTGCTTAGAAAGGCCCAGGATTCACTGTTAAAAGTATACAGGAGATTCAGGAGACAAGTGGTGTAATCTCAGAGTGAGCCTGTGGAGGCAATGAGTTAACATAACCCCTGGTCATGTCTTATTGCTTAACATGGCTAACGTACATTAAATTTCCGAAAAAGCTTTCTTGAACAAAAAGGTTTTCAGGGATTTTGTAAATCCTTCTACAGTTAGGCTATCTCGTACCTGACAAGGTAGAGTATTCCACAGGGCAGGTGCCATAAAGGCAAAAGATCTTCCACCAGATGTTTTCAGAATTACTCTGGGAATCTCTAGCAATCCCTCGTGAGAGGATCGGAGAGAGCGGGAAGGACAGTAAGGATATGGGAGTTCTTTCAGGTAATGATCAACTACCTCCTCCAATGTAATGCTTGAAGGGGTCAATTCCTTTAAATATCTAGGTCTTAAGGGGTCGATTCCTTTAAATATCTAGGTCTGACACTTGATCAGCATCTGTCCTTTGATACTCACATGACTTATGTGATTAAGGCAACCAACCAAAAATTTGGCCTCAGCCAGCCTGCCGGTGCAGAGGTTGGATTTCCGCTTGCAACGCCAGCGACCCGGGTTCGGGAACGAGCCCGGGGAGCTGGAGGGCCGGCCAGGGGAGACGACTTGAGCATCCTAAGGACCGCTCGTCCTCTCCAGGGGGAGGGGGGTGCCAGACTTCGGCTCTTGTCTGGCCCCAGGTGGAGACCCGAGGTACAGCAAGTCTGATGCCGAACGGAGGGGTGACATGCCAGACGTCAGCACATCAGCGCCTTGACGTCGGGGGGGATATGGCATGCCTGGAGAAACGGGAAAATGCCTCGCAGCCTCCCAGTAGACGAAGCACCAGGCCCCGACCTTCAATGCCCCTACCAGGCCCGGAGACAGTGTCCCGACGAATATAGATGTTTCGGGGTGTGAAGCCCCCGCCCCATACCCGCCTGGTGGGTACAGCCATGGCTCCATGGGGGACGGACTGCTCCGGTCACCTGGTAGGTGAGCGAGGGCTAAAAAGGCCATAGGTGTCTCCCAAAGAGGGGGAGAGCTGCGAGGAGAGGGGGAGCATAAAAAAAAAAAAATTTGGCCCCATATCAAACAGCTCCTTACCAAACACATGAAGCATGGAGGACTATTGCCATGGCTACCCTTCTCCCTGGCCTGTTCTACAGTGCCCCAATACTCCACTCCACCAAGAAATCGCTATTAGCAAAACTTAAGGTAGTCTATCATAGAACTGCTCGCTTTGCTGCCAAGGCCCCAGCTCATGCCCACCATTGGCACAGGTGTGGTCTATAGGCCACCAGCCCAGGAGGAAGAAACAGATAGGGAGCTGATGCTAGCCATCCAAAGGATGGCAGACAAGGGTGAGGTAGTACTGGTTGGAGACTTCAATATTCCAGACATGGACTGGAGCATCCCAGCAGCAGCATCAACTAGGAGCAAATTTATCCTGGACTCCTTCGGGTGCCTTCCTCAAGCAACTGGTCATAGAACCAACTCCGGCAGAAGGCAATACTGGACCTTGTGCTCACAAACAGGGACAGTGTGATGGGGTTAACAGTGGGGAGCACCTGGGGAACAGTGACCACCAGTCATTGTGGTTTGAAATCACAGAAAGAGCAGAACCAAACCACACAAAAACACGTATCCTGGATTTTAGGGGGGCAGACTTTGGGAAAATGGGGAGATACTTGAAAGAGGCATTAAGGGGAATGGGACAGGAATCAGGGGTTGAAGAACAGTGGGCAGTATTTAAAATGGGGATTACAAGAACAACAGAATTATGCATTAAGCAGGTTAGCAAGAGGAAAAGGAAGAGGAGACCATTATGGTTTTCCAAAGAGGTAGCAAAGAAAGTGAAAGCCAAAAAGATTGCATTCAGGCAATACAAAAAAGACACAGGCAGAAGGGGATAGGGAGAAGTACAAAGGGAGGCAGGGAGGTCAGTAAGGGTAGCCAAAGCTCAGACAGAAGAACACATTGCAAAATCAGTGGGTAGAGGGGACAAAACCTTTTACAGGTACATAAGTGAAAAAAGAGACAAAGGGAGGGATAGTGAGACTGAAGGGGGAGGATAGGGGCCGCGTAAAGGATGACAACAGTAAAGCTGACATATTGAACAGGTATTTCTGCTCAGTCTTTACTGAGGAAGAGGAGGTAATGGGTCTGAAGGAGTACAAGGGGTAAGAATGGTGCAGAAATGGACACAAGTCCCTTTACACGAGAAAGGGTCCTGAAGGAACTGGAAGTAATAAGAGTTGATAAAGCAATGGGGCCAGATGGGGTGCACCCAGGGTCCTTAAAGAACTAAGAGAGTGGTGGCTGAACCTCTGGCTATCCTGTTTAGCCGATCACTGGAAACAGGGGAGGTACCCAAAGACTGGAGGACAGCAGATGTAGTCCCCTTATACAAAAGTGGGAACAAAGAGGAAGCGGGAACTACAGACCAGTCAGCCTCACCTCGGTAGTGGGGAAGATCATGGAAGCACTACTGAAGGAGAGGTTGGTGGAACATCTGGTTGTCAATGGACTACAGGACCCAAGGCAGCATGGTTTCACCAGGGGAGGTCATGTCAGACCAATCTCATTGAATTTTTTGACTGGGTGACTAGGGAGGTGGATCAGGGGAGGGCAGTGGACATGGCCTATCTGGACTTCAGCAAGGCCTTTGACACTGTGCCACATAGAAGACTATTACACAAACTGGGGAATATGGGTGTGGGCAGGACAGTAGTGTGGTGGGTAGGTAACTGGCTGGGCGGCAGGACACAGAGGGTGGTGGTAAATGGCTGTCACTCCACAGAGGAAGAGTGACCAGTGGGTACCACAGGGATCAGTGCTGGGACCGGTCCTATTCAACATCTTCATCAGTGACATTCTAGGACCTAGAAGGCAGAATTTCACTGTTGCTGATGACACAAAGCTCTGTAACAGAGTAGACACACCAGAGGGTGTAGACAGAATGAGAAGGGACCTGCAGAAACTTGAAGACTGGTCAGGGGTTTGGAGAAATTCAATGCAAGGAAGTGCAAGATAATGCATGTGGGGCACAGAAACCCTGGCACAATATATCAGTTGGAGGGTGAGGATATAGTTACCAAGCAGGAAAGGGATCTTGGGGTTATCATCTCTGATGACCTCAAGGTAGGGAAATAGTGTGACAAGACAGCAGGTAAAGCAAATAGGATGCTGGGATGTATAGGCAGGGGCACCACCAGCAGGAAAAGGGAGGTCATAATTCTGCTATGCAAGACACTAGTGAGGCCCCACCTGGAGTACAGTGTACAGTTCTGGAGACCATACCTACGTAAGCACATAGACAGGGTAGAGAAGGTTCAGAGGAGGGCAACAAAGAGGGTGCATGGATTGCATCACAAGTCCTATGAAGACAGGTTGAAGGAACTGAACATGTACTCCCTGGAGGAGAGGAGGGAGAGAGGGGATATGATAGAGACATACAAGTATCTTACAAGGAGGAACAGGGTGCAGGAATACACTATTTTAAGCGAAAAGATGTTCCAGGACTAGAGGCATGGGATGAAGTTGGAGGAGGGCGATTCAGAGGAAACATGAGGAAAGAATTTCTTCACAGAACGGGTGGTGGATAAGTGGAACACCCTGCCAGAGGAAGTGGTGGGGGCTGAAACAATCACGGAATTTAAGAATGCATGGGATAGACAAAGGAATTCTGGAGGTCAGGGGTAAGGGGCAACAGACTTCTAGGAAAACATAAACTGAACTTACAAGCTCAAATGGGCAGACTGGGTGGGCCATAGGCCCTTATCTGCCGACACTGTCTATGTATATATGTATTGTGGTGTGTTTAATACCCTAGATGGCCATCTTTTCAGGTCAAGCAGGACTTCCCTGTGCTTTGTACCACTTTCAAACTTGTAAGACTCTTCCCATCTTCAAAAAATACTTTAAGGAGCTCTTCTTCCCACCTCCTGTATGCAGTGGTAACTGAGACTAACTCTCTCCTGACAATCTGCTCTCCTTTGCCCCCCCCCCCCAACTTCCTCTCCCTTCTCCATCTCCTGTCCCTACCTCCCCTCTCCTCCCGCAACATTCTCATTCCCACTCCCATTGTTCCCCTATCCCATCATCCTTGGCTGTACCTTATGTAATTATTTGTTTCATATGTGGTGTTCTCTGTAATTATACTTTGTCTGTAACCTGCATTACGCATTCACCTTATATTGTACTTAAACAATAATGCACAAGAGGGTATGGGTCATGCTGGGATAAATGCATGTCTAGGTGGTTGTGCAGTCGCATGAGCCCGAGTCGTCTATCCCAAGTGAGGTTATCCCAGCCCGACTCCACACCCTGGAATGCATTATTGCTAGTGTACAATGGCTCGTTATACAAAATTAAAAAAAAATTGTTTTAATGTTTTTATCAGATTTTTAATTTGGCGATATATCTTTCTTTTTTAAGAGAAGATGGAAACAATGTTAACCTGGCAGCAACAAATCTATACAGCGAGGTTGTGCTCAGATAACCTCACTGTTGCTTAGGGCTGACAGACAATCAGGTTCCAGGATTTGTATTGCCACTGTATAATATAAAATAGCTTAAATGTGGATTGAACACATTTTTGTATTTACTGCCTGATCCTGATTATCTTATATATGTACATACTGACTGTACTAGATATCATTTCTAACTATGTTCTTCTCCCGATATCTTGTATCTACACCTCCGTACAATATTGTCTTTGCTCACTATATATGGAATGTAGTTATTCCCCGGGTCGCTCCTGAAAAAGGGACTTGTGTGTTTCAGTGGGCCTACCCGGTCATCAAACTTTAAATAAATAAATAAATAAATAACTGGAAGGTTCTCATTCTATTTTCATATGAGTGAGCGTAGTCGAAAAATTGCCCCATTTCTTGTTGCATAGTGAGAAGTCTGGTAAATTGTACCCGGAGTAAAAGATATTCCTCACATGAGGTACTGATATGTGCAGTGGATAGACCGGTACAAAGAACCAGCAAGTCGTGCTTCATATCTTCCCGCCAGAGCCCCACATCATCGGTGGGGCAGGCTACAGTCTACCACTTCTAGAACTCCTGTTACAGGTGAGTAACCTGTATTTCTAGGGACGTGGATATGTTGTTCAATCCACACTTACTGGCAGACTCCTAGCAGTTCTCCGGGAGGAGGGAGGCAAGGCGCACGCACCCCCTTCTTAGGGAATAAGGACAGGAGAACAGAGGTCCCCAAACCAGCATCCCGGCGTGACTCTAGGTCGATGTGGTAATGGATAATGAAGGTGTGTGCCAACTTCCAGGTAGCAGCCCTGCAGATTTCCTGGATAGGGACATCACTGGAAGCAGCTACTGAAGCAGCGGTATGGCGGGTAGAATGAGCTCTTACCCCTCTGGGAGGCTCCATGCCCGCCAACCTATAGCAGAGATCTATGCAGGAGGTGACCCATCTGCCTATCGTCTGCTTGGCTGTAGGTCTGCCACGTGCGGCTTCAGCGTAGGTGACAAACAGCTGACAAACCTCTCCCAAAACTTCAGCCGTCCACTATTTATAATAAGAGAGCGCTCTTCTAGGGTCCAAAGTAGGGAGCCTATATTCGGCCTCTGAGGTGTGATTAGGGTAGAACACCGGCAGAGTCAACACCTGGTTAAGGTAAAATTCCGACACCACCTTAGGAAGGAATTTCGAGTCGGGCACAGGACAACCGTGTCCCTGTGGAAGACCAGATAAGGAGACTCTATGGAAAGAGCCTGGAGCTCTCCCATCCTTTTGGCTGACATTATAGCCACCAAGAAGGCAGTCTTCCACGACAGGTGAAAGATGTCACACCTGTGCATCGGTTTGAATGGCTTGCCCATGAGCTTAGCCAATACCAGCAGTAGATCCCACGGAGGTGGAGGTTCTCACACCAGAGGGGATATGTGATCAAGGCCTCAGAAAAAGCGCCCGACCACCTTCTCCTGTGCCACTGACTGCTTTCCGCCCCACGCCCGGTAAGGAGAGATGGCTGCCAGGTGCACCTTAAGGGTCGTCGACCAAAGCCCTAGCTGAGAAAGGGACCATAGGTAGTCCAGAATGCTGGCCAAGGAACAGGAGGAAGGGTCCAACCTCTTATCCTGACACCAAATGGAGAATCTCTTACATTTGAAGGCATAGCATTTTCTGGTCGACTCCTTACGGGACGCCTCAACAACGTTGAGGACCTCATCGGAAAGACCCAAGGCCTGGAACTCTAGCCACTAAGGAACCAGGCAGTCAGGTGCAGGGATTGAAGGTCGGGTGGAATACCTTACCATGGTTGACCGAGATCAGGTCCGAGCGGGCTAGAAGCCGTCTCAGGAGCCTGGAGCTGAGGCTGAGGAGATCTGGATACCAGAACTGACGGGGCCAGTCTGGGGCTACCATAATCACCTACGCCTTGATACTCCTTGCCTTGAGAAGCACCTTGTGGATCAAGGGAAATGGGGGGGAAAGGCACAGAAGAGGCCCGGGCTCCACGGCCTCAAGAAGGCATCCCCCTGCAGCGAGCCCTGCTGAGGGGGGCGAGCATGAAACAGCCTCAGCTTTGCATTCTCCCTGGAAGCAAACAGGTCCACCTGAGGAGTGCCCCAGTGGGAGAATAGATCGTGTACTACCTCTGGCAGGAGAGACCACTCGTGAGATGCAGCACCTATCTGGCTTAGGGCATTGGCCAGAGTGTTGGAGGCTCCTGCCACATGAATGGCTAGCAGATCTGCTCCAGTCTGCCCACGAGCAACCAAGTGCGGAGAGCTTCCTTGCACAGAGGCAAGGAGCGCATCCCGCCCTGGCAGTTTAGGTAGTACATGGTGGTGGTGTTGTCCACCTGGACCTGGACCACTTGACCCCGTACAAACAGGTGAAGGCGGTGAGGGCTAGTCAGACAGCTCGAAGCTCCAGCAGGTTGACGTGGCATCGAGACTCCTAGAGGGACCAGAGGCCGTGCGCTCTGAGGTCCCCCAGATGGGCACCCCAACCCATCAGAGAGGCGTCAGTCATTAGAGTGACAGTCGGCTCTGGGCGGACAAACGGGATACTCCCCTGCAGATGAGCGGGAACGATCCACCACTGGAGAGTGTTCCCCATCTCCTGGGTCACTATCACTGGCCGGTCCAGAGGACTGGAGCGCTGTGACCATTAGCGGGCCAGTCCCCATTGTATGGGATGCATGTGCCTGCGGGCCCAACGGACCGCGCTGGTGCAGGCCACCATGAGGCCCAGTAGGAGCAGGATGTCCTGGGCAGGTCGCAACTGCCCAACCAGAAATGATTGGGCAAAGGAGGAAAGAACCTCAGTCCTGTCCGCCGGGAGCCGTGCTCTGGCTCGAAGAGAGTCGAGCTCTGTCCCAATGAATTGAATCACCTGCATTGGCATGAGTTCCGAATTGGCCTCATTGATGAGGAGGCCAATCTGAGAGCAGACCTGAAGGGCCAGATCCCTGGACCGCTCCACCTCCGACTTGGAGGAGGCTGCAATCAGCCAGTCGTCCAGGTAAGGGTACACCTGGACCCTTCGGCACTGTAGGAATGCTGTCACCACTGCCATGCATTTGCTGAAGACCCTGGGAGCTGGAGAGAGGCTGAAGGGCATGGCCCAGAACTCGTAAAGGGATCCCTCTGCTCTGAAGTGGAGGAATTGCTGGTGGGACGGATGGATTGGGATGTGAAAGAACGCGTCCTGAAGGTCCAGAGAAGAAAACCACAAGCCTTGTTCCAAGGATGGGATGATCTGAGCCAGAGTGACCATCCTGAAGGTTCGAGACCTTAGGAACTTGTTCAGGTCGTGGAGGTCTAGAATGGGACACCAGCCCCCCCATCCCTTTTGGGACCAGGAAGTACCTGGACACAAACCCAGGGTCTGAAGGATGGTCCGCCACCTTCCTGATCACCTCCATCTGGAGAAGCAGGGCAATATCGGCTCGATGGGCTGACAGAGAGGCTGCGGATCCCGTAGCCCCCCGTGGGGCGACTGCTCGATAGGGTGGAGACTGCTCGAATTCCAGCGGCAGACCCTTTCCTACCACTTCCAACACCCAGCGGTCCGTGATGATATCGGAACAGGTGGAAATGAAGTGGCAGAGCCGTCCGCCCACGGGGGGAACCCGGGGAGGAATGACGAGGTTGGGGGCGACACCTCTCAACCCGTCACTGGGCAGGCTTGGAGGAAGGACTGGCCAAGGAGCCTCCTGGACCTTTCCCTCCTTGCTTCCTGTGGGAGGAAGCGGCAAGCTTGGCTTTGGGGTGCCAAGTGCGAGCCTGCTGGCCCTGATGCTGGTGTTGCTGGGCCGGACGTGCCGCAGAGGCTGATGGGCGAAAGGGCTTACGCTGCTGCTGGCGCCCTTTGTCTTTCTGGGCAGACGTGACCGAGTCCAAGGTGGCACTGGACTTCTCGATCCGTTGAAGATGCCCCTCAACCCTGGGACCGAACAAGTCGGTACCCAGGAAGGGAATGTCTGCCAGCTTGTGCTGGGTATCTGCCGTGAAAGTGGAGATCCGTAGCCAAGCTCTGTGGTGCATGGCCACTGCGGCCGCTACTGACCGGGCACACGAATCAGCGATGTCCAGGGAGGTCTGGAGCTGCTGTTTGGCCACTGCCCTTCCCTGATCCCGCACCTGCTTGACCATAGTTTGGAGGTCAGCCAGGAAATGAAGAATCACCTCATCCAGGGAGCCCAAAAGGGCGTGTGAAAAGTGTGCCATCAGGACGGCCGAGCTGGCCTGACGAAGGCCTAGGGAGGAAGCGGCGTAATCTTTCCACCCAGAGTAGTCCAGCTTCTTGGACTCCTTGCCGGGAGGCTTGTCCACGTCCCTACCGTTCCCGGAATGCCGGAAAACGCTATCGGCCACGAGTCCCTCCGCAGAGGGGTGCTCCGAGAAACCGGAGAGTGAACCGGTGGAGACAGCATACTTCTGAGCCATCCTGGCCGAAGGTGCTGGACAAGAAGCTGGCCACTGCCATAGCTCCAGGGCCGGGCCAACAATGGCTTTGGCCACCGGGAAGGCCTCCGTGGGGGAATCCCCTCAGTCCAATATCTCTGTGAGGGGTTACTTGGCCTGTTTTGAAATGGGTTCGAGCTTTATCCCAGTGGACTCTGAGATGAGCCAAAGCATTCCCAAAAACGAGGATGGGCTCTCGTCCACTGACTGACCCCCGGTGGACTCCAAATCAAGCGGCCTGGAGAACAAGGAGTCATCATCATCAGACTTCCTAGGAGTCTGTGAACAGCTGCCGAGCGACTGAGCCACCCTCCACCTGCCGAGGTCGCCCGGGAGTGAGGGTGACTGACAACCGATGGGGCAAGCCCTGACCAAACCAAGAATCCTTGGTCAGGGCCCCAAATTTAGGTTGTGGAGGCGGGTATTCCACCACAATGGGTGGCGCAGCCGGTTTCAGCCGAACAACTGGTGCCAGCTTTGGCTCCTCGACCACTGCAAGGGGTTGTTTCGGCCACTCCGGTGACAGCCACTAAATGGCTGGGGAAGTCAACCAAGTTGGCCTATTCCCAGTCAAAAGGAGCTGCTGCCACATTAGCTCCTCGTAGCGCTGACGCAATTTGCACCAGAGCCTATCCGCCGAAGAGGATGAAGACGAGGATGAGCGGCGCCACCGCTTCCACGGTGCCGAGACAGAGACCGGCCGATGTCGCGCGGATCGCCAGACCGAGAAGAGGTCTGAGACCTTCGGTGTTTCTGAGGGTGGGTCTGAGAGGGTTGGGGGAAACCCGCTCCTCCCTCGGTTCAGGGACCTTAACCGTGGACTCCGGCACAGGAGGCACAGGCAAGTCCTCGGTTTCCACCAGGAGAACCGGTGAAGAAGGGTTGTCGGCTTCTCCAGTCGACAGACCGTCCGACGGGTTGAGAAAAATCTCTACCACATTGACGGGTGTCTCGGCCGGCTGACCCGACGGGGACATCGTGAAGCCAGCGGCCTTAGCTGCAACCTCGACCAAAGCAGAGAGTCGACTCTCCGGGGAAGGGGACCTCTCCCAATCCCATGAACGTCGACTGTGGGACTTACCCTTGGGGTCCTTCTTTTTGGACCAAGAGGAATGTTCCGAAGGGCCTTCTCCCTTGGTGGAGAGGGATTGGCAAAGCTCCTTGAAAGAAGCTGTGAAGGAGGATTCCAAGGAGAGCGGGAAAAATGCTGCGACCGAGGATGATGACAATGATGATGCGTCCTGGGCCGCCTCCTCCTCGAGGGCGATCATCTGCTCCAACTGTTCTGCCGAGCCTGCAGCGGCAGACACCACCCAACGGGCCTCCTTAGACTTAACCGGAGGATAATGTTTTTCAGGTTGCCCCAACAGTAACTGGGCAGCGCAGTCCTCCAAGACTGAAGCCGAAAAGGATTTGCACAACTCACAAGCCTGTGAGTCATGGCCGAGTCCAAGGCAATAAACGCACATGGCATGCGGATCGGTCCAGGACATCTACTCATAGGGGCACCGACGAAATCCAGGCGTCGATTTGTCCATCGCAGCTGCGAGGGAAGATACAGACCGAAGTCTTGTAAATCTTAAAATAAAGTTTGGAATAACCGAAGAGTGTGAATCCAACCTAAAACGCAGAGCGCTAAGGAGGTAACCTGAGCTTCCAAGCAGTAAGGAAAATCTGGCGTCATGGGGCGGAGCCAAGAGTTTTACCACCCAGGTGGGTGGGAGAAGCCAGCTTGAAGACCTTCCAGCAACATTTAAAGTGGCAAGGAGCCTGCCAATAAGTGTTGATTGAACAACATATCCACGTCCCTAGAAAGAGAGTTGTCAGCCTCTTCAGAAAACAACCGGTCGACGGGTCAAGAAAAATTTCAGCCGCATTGTCAGCCAGCATCTCACCCAACTAGTCCGACGGGGTTACCGTGAGGCCAGCAGCCAAGGCTGCAGTTTCTACTATAGTCAAAACCTGAGAGCAGGAATGTTCCCGGTCCCAGGAGTGTCAATGATGAGTCTTCTCTTTATCCTTCTTGGACTCCTCCTTGCGGGAACTGTGCTACTTAGAAGGGCCCTCTCCCTTGGTCAAGAGGGACTGGCACAGCTTCGTGAAGGTGGCCAAACAGGTGGAACCCAACTGGAATAGAACAAAGGCAGAAGCAGAAGAGGACTGAGCAGTGGCCTGGGCCGCCTCCTCCTCAAACACCTTAAGTTATTCTAACTGCTCGGCAGACCCCACAACTGCGGAGGCCACCCAACGGGCATCTTTTGATCCGACCGGCGGATAATGTTTCTCCGGACAGCGCAACTTTAGGTGGGCAGAGCGGTCCTCCGGGACATTCGGATGAAACGACTAACACACATCTCAGGCTTGCGGATCGTGATCATGACCAAGACAGTATAAGATTGGACTGAAGAAGAAACTCAAATGAATTTTAGTTTAGGAAGTAAATCCGAAGATTTAAGCACCAGGGCCTACTCAACGCAGGAGCAGTAAGAAAAGAACCTGCATCTTCTAGCGGAAAGGAAGATTCAGTGTCATGGGGTGGAGCCATGGGAGTTACCACCTGGGTGGGTGAGAGGAGCCAGCTTGAAGAAGTTTCCGGCGAACCTTAAAGGGAAAGGCAACTGCCAGACAGCATGGATGGACATCATATCCACGTCCCTAGAATACAATCTTTCACCCAGTTATTAGGATATAAAATAAATTTTTCAAAGTCTGAGGCCATTTTGATTAGTGGACAATGTCCTGCTGAGTTCAGAGAGTCTTTCCCTTTTCGATGGGCCCCTAAAAATCAGATTAGGTATTTGGGCATCCAGATAACTATGGACTTATCAAAACTTTTTCTCTAAACTATGAAAAGCTGTGGAATGTGTCACCAGTCATATTTTGCAAGATGGTGTTTGCTTCCTTTGGCATTGGTGGGGAGGGTGGATGTGGTGAAAATGAATGTTTTGCTGTGCCTTCTCTTCCTATTTCAGTGCCTACTTTTGAAGATCCCACTTTCTTTTTGGAATAAGCTCACTAGGGAACTCTGTCAATTTCTTTGGAATTAAACACCCACAAGTTGCCAGGCACCTACACACCTCCCTAAAAAGGAGGGTGGTTTAGCTTTCCCAGACTTAACCATCTATAATCTGGCAGCCCAAATGACAGCCATTTTTACCTGGGCAAAGCAGAGAGAATCCTCTCAATGGTACCAGATCGAGAATGTGGGCATGGGTGGTAGACCGTTGTTCACCCTGGCCCTAACCTCGGTCACTACAGGATACAGGAAGAACACTGGAAACAGGTGGGTAAGACATGGGCTGTACGTATTGGCTAAAGTTAGGAAACTGTTAGCCACCCCCCTTGGGGTTGGGCCGCTATCCCTAATAAGATGATATTCCGATTTCTTCCCCCCACCTTAGACTTGGGATATGCGAGATGGGAGAGGCAGGGAATAACCAGATTCGCCCAGCTAGTGGAACACAGCCAATGTATCACATTTCAAACAGCTAAAGAGAAGTTTGGCTGGTCCAACACTGAATTTTTATGATATATGCAAGTGAGGCATTTTATAAACTCTACAGACCACATCATGCAGCTGACTAGACCATACACAGAATGGGAAAATTATCTCTACATGGTGGTGACAATAACGGGTCCTGGTAAATATATTTCAGACACGTACAGCCTACTCTCTCGAGCAGTTGAGGGCTCACTGCTTTCCTATAAGCAGACCTGGGAGAGGGAGGCAGCTGTGACCATCAGTGACCCTGACTGTTTGCACATGAAGTGGGGTTGGAAGGTAACTTCTGCCCCAGTGTGGCGGGAGTTCTTTTGGAAAGTTTTAGTACGATACTTTCACACCCTGACCATTACAAAACATTATAGTTCCACAAGGTTGGATGCTTGCTGGAGAGGATGCAGTCAGACAGGAAATCACTGGCACATCTTTTGGGGTTCTCTCTTATTAGTGGAATTTTTGAATGGTCTGCAGATGGTTGTATTGGCCATCACAGGGATAAATATCCCACTGACTTTCGAAGATTGGGTTTTAGGGATTCCTATAGTCATGCACCAAAAAGGTGATAAATGCAAGGTATTACTGATTTTAATTGCAGTAGCTTTAAAATGTATCACAGCGAGCCGGCTCCAGCAGGAGCCACCCACATTGGGAGAGTCAAAGAGGTGGTACAAATGGAAGCCTCGACAGCCCAGCTCCATCTTCATTTTTAAAAATATGTGAACAAATGGGAGAGGTTGGGAGGCATTGCTGTTAGGGAGGTGAAAGTAGTGTTTCCACGTCTACTCTGGCAAGCATTTTGTGGTGGGTAAGCCCAGTACCCTGACATTGTTCGGAAGGGCTGTATAAACGAGGATGCTGCTTTTCCTCCCATAGCCACACACACACACACACACACACACGTAACAGGGAGTAGACTGGGTGATATACAAAGCGGTACCCGTTTAATTCAAATCATAGTAGATAAAATGAATAAGTGCGTAATTGGAGGACTGGATAGATGCACAGCCAAAAGTTGCTACCTTCTTTGTTCTCATTTGGTTTGCTGTTTCTTTTTCTTTGTTATTTCGTGTTATAGCATTTTTTTCAAGGTACTGAAAACCATGTTTAGTGTCTGTACATTTGATGGACACAGCCTTATATTAACTACATTATCTACGTACAGCAGTCTTCAGGACCATAAATTCTGGTATACCAAATCTGTCAGCATTTTATCCCAGGAACTTGATACACTGCTTTTCTTGTTTCTCCTGTTTAGAGACAGATCATGATAGATGTATACTGTACTGCAGAAAGCAGTGTAGCTAGGTTTAAAAAGTTGGTGTGGAATAGCTTTCTGTACACTAATGTGATATACTGCTGCATCATTTGCATGGAATAAAGTGGAGTTAAAAACAAAAAGGAATGGAAAATAATAACAGCCTCCTAGTCATAGACGTAATGCTATTCACATTGAAAGTAGCAAGGCCAATCATAGGTGCCATAAATGACTAAGGAGGGGAAAAAAAAAACAAAAGGCACAACAGAAACAGGAAAGTCAAGTAATAGCCATCAACTTGTCTTTGGTCTCATGGGTAGCCATTTTCAGCTTCTTCCTAAGCTTTGTCTTGGGTTTAACCTTTGGGACGTCTTCCTTCATATCTGAGGTGACCGACTCTTGGGAAGAAATGCAGGACAAATATTCCGAATCCACAGTGAGGTCATTCTCTTCCTCATCTTCTGTCAGAGCCAAAAATGTATTTTCAAGGGGTATAGTCAGCACCCCCCCCCCCAGGTAGCTTGGGGGAGTTGAAAGAGCCCTTTTGGGATCTCAGGGATCTCCTACTGACCACCAAGTCAGGGGGGCACAAATCCCACATCCATAGATTCCTGCATCTCCTTAAGGGGGCTTCTGAAAAGGTGGCAACAGGAGGCATAGGCAGGACCTCCGTACTAGTCGGGGACAAGTCAGTGACTGGCTCCTGCAAAGGGGGGGTCCACAGAGTCCGTCACAGGGGCAGGCAGAATCCCACCAGAGGGAGGGAGGGAGGAAGGTCTTCATCGGATGCAGGATCATGGGCAATGGCTGCAGCCAACTCCCTTCTCCAACACTGTTGCATGGCTCGATGCGCATGGTCCAAAATGAAGTCCTGATTATCCTCTTCAGTCCTATTATCCGACGGCCAAGGACATTAGCAAAAAGAATGCCACATCTCCTCACATATATTACATCATAGGACATTTTCACAGTGTGCATTGTTATGTCCTAATGACCGGTATAAATTACAGCACAGTTTAACTCAAGCATTACTTATGTGGGCATCAGAGCCACAACAAAAGCAAGTCTTAGGCTGCCCAGGGTAGAAACACTGGGCCTGGTCTAGACCCAGGTAAAAATACTGGGAATATGCTGCAATCCAGAAGTCGTATGGCGCAACTTGATTTTAAAATACCAATGTCCAGTCCAAAACATCTCAGAATCCAAGATAGGCTCAGGTTCCCACATCACATCACATCACATCACACTTTTGGGAAAGCCAATAAAGAACATCCTGCACCCGTACCCCTTCATTCTTAAGCATAACAGTGAGCACAAATAGGAGGCTTCATCAAAGGGATCGCCTGAAAAGGAGCCCAAAGTGGTGTGTCCTGCATTTGATTATAAGAAGTTCAGAATCTGCGGAAACAAATCAAAAGAGCCATTCAGAGGAGCATGAAATAGAGCATATAACTCATAAGGAGAAACCTGTAAGGATTCCTTTAAAAGAAAACACCCCACATAAGACCGGTCAGGTTTGTGGTCCAAACCCCTTTTGTAAAGAAGTCATATGGCATCGCGCTGCCGTACCAGAGCAGGTGATTTAGAAAAAGCATTGGTTTTCCAAAACTGTGTCCATCTTTTGAGCTGCAGTCGTGTCCCCCAAGGTCTGCTCAGGAAATGCAGTTTTTATTTATTTATTTTATTGAAATCTAGGATTACAAATACCTTTGAGCAGGAATTGCTCGTTTACAAAGGTTCCACGTCGAAGGAATGGGGGGTATACATACATACAAAGGTCAACATAATAATACAGTTACACAATAACAAGTAGTAAGAGACTGAGGCTTAGGAAATTCCAGTAATTCAAAATGTGCCAAATGGTAGGTAGCATGACATAACCAGCCAAGGGCAATCTTGGAAATAAGCACTGCAGGTGAGAGGGAAGGGGTATGCAGGCAGGAAGGCCATTGTCTGAGGGTAGAGGGTGAGGAGGGATAGAAGTCAGGAAATGCCCCGGGGCAGGAAAGGGAGAGGGGGCAAGGGGGTAGGCAGGTAGAAGGAGGCAAGGTAGGGAGAGACAGCTTTCAAGACTGAAGTGGAGGGCAGTGAACGGTGGGCCCCCGTGGGTTTGGGGGGGGTGTGACTGTCTCAGAGTCCACTTGATCTGTTGCGCAGTTGCAGGAGATTCATCCCTGTGGTGCACAGCAGGCAGAGAAGCAGAGCATCCGACAGGAGCAGAACATCCAGCAGACGGGACAGGATTAATGACAGCTGGAAGACAATAACCTACTTAGTCAGAGGTAACACCTTACGCTCATCTGCTAATATATGGGCCTCAGGTAGGCCTGGACCGACCTTAGCACTCAGAACCTCAGATGGAGCAGGAACCGGGGTTACCTACACCGAAACCTGAGCCACCTTCAGAACGGAGGCACACTCTTATGCTGTAAATCTCCACCCTTCAAGTAAAACATAGCCGCATCATCAGCTGGAAAGATAGGCATCACTGGTTCCCCTGTGTGGCCAGAGTGCCACTGTCCGATCGAGTATCGGGACCAACCAGCCTTTTCCAGGGCACGAACTGAAGACCAACTGCCCGGAGGATAATCCCTCCTAGGAGTGTTAGGAATGTACACTGTGGCTCAAGGTGTATGCTCTAATGGCTGGGAGAAAACAGAAACCTCCTCCTGCAGAAATCAGCCAGCCATCTGAATTCCTTCCCCAAAAAGTCAACTCTGCAAGAGGGCAGCCAGAAGCAAGTCTCAAAGGCAATTCAGAATCAACCTCCATGGAATGTGCAATATCATTCAAACAATCCCGTGTTAACAGGACCGGCAACTGTTCACCCCCGATCATCGCAAAAGGAAAGAGTGTACCTGCACAGGCTCCTTACCGCTGTCGAAACTGACTGGGTCCAGAACAGTCTCCACCCTCTGAATCTTCTGTGACATTGCTTCCTGCCATGGCAGACTCCGGCATCCTTCCTGGAATGGAATCCTGAGAAGCAACAAGCAAATCTGGTTCCCCATTATCCACCAGTTGCAGCAGGTAGTCCTCCCTTCATTTCAAGGCAGCATTAACACAAAGGTCTCCCTCCAGCAAATGGGGTTCCAGTCGAACAACATCGGCCGCAAATGAGGCTGCAACGTTCCCCTCACCGGCAACCACTTGCCCAGGGGATTTGTCCTGCGTAAATGCATCAAAAGTCTAATTCTGAAGTTTCTACAGGGGCCACAGTATGAGCCGCTGCAGCTCCATCACCTCTGTGCTCAGAGGCATCCGACATGTTAGAACAGATACTCCTGCTCCCCCTACCAAAGAGTAGGGGACTTTCCCTGCTGTTCCAGCTAAACTTCTCCCCCTTTCAATAAAATCAGTCAATCAACTTTATTTAACCAGGCATAAGACATCATTGAGCAAGCTCATTTTCAGGGTGGTCCTGGACATTAATATAGTACAATACAGAATAAGACAATACACAGTTACAGATATGGTAGCCAACAATGTAGGAACATTGAACAGGTGTAGGCCAAATGAGGCCTATACATAAGGTCTAACATAGTTACATACAACTACATTCCATAAGGGTTTACAGGAGTGTGAGAAGATGACCATCCTAGGCTGTCTCCACTAATTAGGAGCTAGTACCTTATTACTAATAAGCAGGGAGAGAGAGGGGGGGGAAAGAGAATAGTAAGGGTGGAGGGAGGGAGCGAGACCGCCCTAGAAGAAGGGAATAGACTGAGAAAGACCGAGTTTAGGGGAGATAAAAACTAGTAAGTGCTGGATATCTCTTGTAGGAGAGGGAGGCGGATGACATTCAGATCGTGATATTTGCGGGAGGGACCAGTGGCTAAGGTTCAGAGTCATCTAAAACAGCTGCATGTATCCTTCAACAGGTCCATTATCAGGGCTTTGAACGTGAAAATACTAGGGAGTGAGGAAAGCTTTAAAGAACTTTGCATAGCATTCCAAACCGTTGGTAGTGAAAAATTTATTGCTGCCGAACCATAGATTGTTTTCACTCTAGGAATCTGGAAACAAATCATGGAGAAGCGTCTCAAGCCATAAGATCCCTTGGCACATTCAAAGGAGCACGAAATGTATGCAGGGAGATTATCGGATAGTGCTCTAAAGAGCCAAAGGAGAGCATTTCTTTTCCTCCTGATTGAGAGCGAGGGCCATCCAGACTCCTGGTATAACAGACAGTGATGAGCACAACAGGGTAGGTTAAGGATAAATCTAAGGGCCCGGTGGTAAAGGGTGTCAAGTTTGTTAAGCATCGTTGCAGGGCAATGGCTGTAAAGGAAGTCAGCATAATCCAGTACGGGTAGAAATGTGGATTGTACTAGTCTCTTTCTGACTTCTAGGGTAAGCAGACGTTTAAGGTGATAGAAAAGGCCTAACCGCTGCCTTAGTTTCTTCAAAATTTCATGCAGGTGACACAGGAAGTTAGCTTATTATCTAGCCAGAACACTAGATATTTAAAAGTATTAGCTATTTCGAGGAGTTCATCTAACAGCATTAGGATCTGGGGGATATGTGTAGATCCGGAGGCAGACTCTGGTGAGAGAATCACGGCTTTAGTTTTTTTGGCGTTGAGGAGGACCTTGTGTTTGATGAGGTTATATTGGAGAGTGGTGAAGTCTTGCTGAAGGTTCTCGTGGGCCAAGTCCAAGGATGGGTTAGTAGTGTAGAGTACTGTATCATCTGCAAATAAGTGCACATTGGCTGTGCGCAGATGCGAGTCCAGGTTATTGATACAGATTACAAAGAGGATTGGGCCCAGGATGGAGCCTTGTGGGACATCTCGTAAAAGGGATTGTTGGGGGGGGGGGGGAACAGATCACCTGTAGCTTTGACTTGCTGTAACCTGTTGGTTAGGTAGCTGGTGAACCATTTGATGGCAGAGCTGTCCAGGCCAATATTAACCAGAGCAGTAAGCAGGATGTTATGATCCACAGTATCGAAGGCCTTGCTCAGATCCAGGAATAGGGCAACTACATGCTTCTTAGAATCCAGGGCAATTTGCCAATCAGTGGTTACTTTAGCTGGGGCCGATACAGAGCAATGTTTGGCTCTGAAGCCAGACTGAGCCAAGTTTAGCAAATTATTTGAGTCCAAATGTTCTCTAATTCGGGCGCTGACAATTTTTTCAAGTAATTTTGAGAGGACGGATAGCAGAAGCAGGTTTAAAAAAAAAAAAAAAAAAAAAAAAAACAGATTTGCTAGGCAGCCAATTATAGCCAGAGCCATAGTAGCAGCAGCCAATTGATGGAGAGGTAGAGAATTTGTTGTCCATTCGGGGGTGCCAGGATAATCCCCGAGGCTGAGAGCAGGCTTACCCGAGGAGAAATGTACTATTATCAAGCTGAAACTGGTTCTGTAGGTCAGTTTGCATCTGTATCTTCCCCCTCTTCCCTAGGACGAGGCCGAAAACAGGCAGAATTGCCTAGTCCTCCTTTCCCGGACAACAACAAAAAAAGTATTTTTGATGCTAGGTTTTGTAGCCAATCTGAGGATTTTCAGGACCTGCTCCAAATACTAAGTGTCAGGGAACTCGAGCTCTTCACGTAACAGGCAGCGAGGTGAATTGTGACTGGGAGGCAGACGAATAGGCCGCTGGACTGACAGGTGGAGAAGCTGGGGGTCCCAAGGTTGTCTTCACTCAGTCCAGGGCTATTAAGATCATTGTTGCAGGCTGGTTCCTGAGTTTGAGAAGCACTCTGAAAAATCAGGGGAAATGGAGAAACAGCATACAAGAACCTCCCTGACCAGTGGAGGTGCAGGGCATCCACTGTTCCTAGCATATGAGGCCTGCAGCAGTATAGTGGGAGCTGATGATTGAGCTCAGAGGTGAACAAGTCCATTTCTAGTGTGCCCCATTTCCTTAACATTGTAGCTAGTATTCGGCTGTTCAGGGTCCACTCGTGGTGGCCCAAGTTGATACGGCTCAGAGTCTCTAGAAGGACACTGTCCTTGCCTGGTAGGTGAATGGCTGTTAGCTGCATGTCCAGAGAGTAAGCTAGCAGCCAAATCCTCATCGCTTCTGTGCAGATTTGAGGATTTTGTGTCCCCTTGTTTGTTGATGTAGAATAAGATAGTGGTATTGTCTGTCATTACCTGAAAAGAGTGACCCTTGATCTGGGAGGGGGCAAAGGTTTCTATGGCCAGGTACACAGCTCTGAGCTCAAGGAGATTTAAAGGACAGCTGGATTCCGTGGGGGACAGTGTTTCCCTTATGGACTGGTCCTCCAAATGGTTCCCGCTCATCCCCCCCCCCCAAAACCCAGGAGGGAGGCACTGGTTGCGAGGACCTTGGAGGGCTCTCTCCGCTGGAAGGGAATCCCTTCCCTGAGATTCTGCCTGTCTTTCCACCAGTACACAGTTGCTGAAGCATCTTTGTGACTGGAATTAGCTTTGACTGAGAGTCTCTTTTCTGAGACCAATCTGCCCCAAGGTGATACTGAATGTCCCTCATTTGGAACCTGGCACGTGGAACCATTACTGTAATAGAGGCCATGTGGCCTAGTAACCCAAGGAAGTGTCTGACTGGCCATGGGCAGGTCTAGCACAAACAAATCTGCCAGGGACTGGAGATTCTGAATTCTGTCCAGTGGAGCAGAGCCTTTTCCTGCCAGGTGTCCAGTTCTGCTCTGGTGAACTCAAGTATTTGGACTGGTTCCAAATGAGACTTCTGTAAGTTGATCAGGAACCCCAGGGACTCCAGGGTGAGCTGAGTGAGCTTTAGAGAGTCTCTGAGCTGTTGAGACTTGCCTACCATGAGCCAGTCATCCTGGTAAGGGAAAACTAAGACATGCTGTCTCCTGAGGTAAGCTACCACTACAGCCAGGCACTTTGTGAAAACCCTGGGTGTTGTGGTAAGGCCGAAAGGTAGGACTGTAAACTGGTAGTATCCAGAAGGCAGTCTGAATCGGAGGTTCTTTCTGTCCGGAATAGGTCACCAGTCCCCATTTTTCTTCAGGGTGAGAAAGTATCTGGAGTAGAGGCCCTTTCCCCACTGGAACTCTCAGGAGGCTGTGATAAGGGTACATTAGCCTTGTCCCAGGCTGCCACTTGCACCACACCTTCGCGATCAGGATGTGTATAAAGGTAGTCAGTGTTATTCTTATGAAGCTGGTACTTTTTCTGTATTTTCTTGTCCACCCGTGGGCTTTGTAGCAGTTTAAGTCACTTTGCAAAGGTTGTGGACTAGCAAGAGCAATTTCTTGTGGGGGGGGGGGGAGAGACCCATCATGTCTAAAAAATCTGCCTCCTCATCCTCTTCAGAGGCTGCTTTAATAGACAAGATAAGGGTTTATTAATTTATTTATTGAAAAGTTTCACCAAAGAAGTACACTTAGCAATCAAAATTGCTCATCTCATGGTACATCCTGGGGGAGGGGGGTACATATGGGGAAACGATACATACACAATTGCCATAACAGGTACAAAATACATACACGCAGGACTCCAGATAAGGGCAGTACCAACTGGTTTTACTCACCTCATTTTAGGAAATACTCTTCAGAAATTGTTTTTGATGAGTACCAATACTCACCCAACATTTGCAAATGCTCCACACTCCATACAACAGTACTTTGCAACATAACTGGGGATTCAAAAGGAGCTTGCTTTTTTCAGAAAAACAGATTTCCAGCACTCACGTGCATTCCAATTTTAAACTTTAAAACTGGTGAGTAAGTTACTCCTGCCTGCCAACACTATTTGGAGCACTGTTGGCACCAAAAAACTATACTGTTTTAAAAACTGTACTCCCATTTCTACTCCATCCAGACATTCGTACGCATCTGAATTTGGTTTTACTCACCCTACTTTCAAAATGAGGAGTACAGTACTCATCCCAAAAAATCTTATCTGGAACCCTGCATATACGAATGCTGGATAAAGAATATTGATAAAACAGGTTAGAGTCAATATAACCAGTTGATCACACATACATAATAGTTAAAATTAGGGTACAGTAAGTCGAAGCAACAGATTTGTTGCAGGGCTGTCCATTATCTGTTGGACAAAAGCGTAGTAAGAGGTGAAATCCTCCTGTCCTGGTAAGGGGAGTCAAATTCCTGGCCAGGGGATTCATCTAGCTGTATCCTATCCTCCTGCTCCGCTTCATTTTCATCATAATAAAAACCTTGACCTACGTCAAGTATTTGGACTGGTTCCAAATGAGACTTCTGTAAGTTGATCAGGAACCCCACGTGAAAGAACTGGAAGGGGACAGGATCAGTTGTGTTCCAGGACAGTAGCTGCTGCTGTTGTTTTCACAAGGTTCTTGTGGATTTTACTTGGTAGGTTAGTTCTTTTCTTTCTTACTTCTAAGGGGTTAGCAGGGTATTGTTTTGGGGGCTGCTGGATGTTTGTAAACTGATTTGGTGGCTGTAAGTGGGGCTCTTTTTGTGGATGTTTCACTGTGTAACAGGCTGCACTGGTAGAGGCCTATTTCTTCTGATTTAAAACCTATTTGGTGGGATTTGCTTGGGCCTGGTTCTTTGGCTGCAGGGCTTGGAGGGAGACACAGGGCTGATACATTCTCTCTTGGAGTCAGGTGTCTGCCCAAGACCGCCCTCCCAGAATCTGCAAATTTATGGGGAACACCTGCCCTGCAATTGGAGGAAAGGCTGCTGGTGCAGCTCATGTAGTTCTAGCCACTGGGGGTTGGATTTAAAGGCTGGGAGAGAGGAGCTTAGGGAGTTGTTCATTTCCTTATAAGTTTAATGTGTTGTACTGCACCTAGTAACAGGGTTACTGGTGTACAGTGGACTGTCTCTAAGATTTGTGGGTGACCTGATTAGGCAGTAGGGGTATCTTGGACTGGGAGAACCTGGTGGCTCACCAAGGAAACCTATTTGGAAGGGATGGAACCACACATCATTAGGGCGCATCTTTGGGAGGGTGGTGGGGTGCACAGGGTGTGGAGCAGCCATGATACTGGACTGGGCTTGGAAGTTTGGTGGTTGCCAGTGTGCTGCCAGCTAGCACAGCTTAGGGAGGAGGTTGCGGGGATGAGGAGAAAGCTGGGGGAAGGGGGGTGGTATGGTTGGGGAAGGGGGCTGGGAATCTCCCACAGGGTTGCACCAAGCACTGGGGGTGGGGGTATAGGGAAAGGAGTGCAGGACAATACTCAGGGTCACATAGGGACCCTGGCAGAGGGTCCAAGGACACTACCAAGGAAGCAGGCAGGTAACTGGGGACCCTCACAAAGGGGACGGAGGGACAACATTCTCAGGGAAGTAGGCAGATGGCCAGGGCTGGACAGAAGGAAGCAAGGAGGAGGTGGATCAGACCTTACACTCAGTAACGCTTCAATTCTCTTCTTCTGCTCAAGGATGGGGGGGTGATGTAGCCACGACAGAGGTGGTTAGAGACGGAAAGGGGGAGTGGGAGGCAGGGGCCAGATGGCAGGAAGAACAGGGGGACCTGGAATGCAGGAGAATGGGGGCAGTGAATCAGAGCAGGAGGGCAGGGGAAGAGGGAGGAAGCGCAAGGAAGGACCAGTTGGGAGGAAGGTAAGGAGAAGGACCAGAAGTACAAGGAGGATTCAGTAAAGGGAGCTGAGGGTTTAGGCCAGGGGCAGACAGAGCAAGGAGGAACTAAATGGAGACAGGAAGGAAGGAGGATGAGCCAGGCTAGTTTAGCAGATGGGGAGAAGGACCAGTTGCGAGCAGTGAGGGGTGTAAGGTACAGAAGGATACTCAGGAGGAGGAGAGGCATAGGATTGGAGGAGGGGTGGCCATGGTAAAAAGGAGGGGTGGCATGTGGCACCCAGATAGGGGAGGAACAAGGAGCCAGCTGGGTGGAGGGGCCTGTAGAAAGGATGAGGACATGGAAGGGGAATGGAGGAAAAGAGTGGTCAGAGTGCTCCTGCTGGGGATTCTATGATCAGGGGTATCAAATGGGATAGGGAGGAGAAGCCTGGCCAGTTAGAACAAGATGCTTCCTGGACTAACGGTGCACAGGGCTAAGCACGAGGTATATCAGCTGGCAAAGGATTGTGGAGGTTCCCAGACATACTGGTCCACCTGGGTACAAATGACATTGAGGAAATAGCGAGCTAAAGATACAGGCAAGATTCAGGGAGCTGCCAGGGTCTGTCATGACATAGGATGCACAGTTTCCTTCTCAGAAATCCTGCCAGTGCCAAGGGCTGAGTGGGGGAACACAAAGGAAAATTAGGGAGATAAACCAGTGGCTCAGGGGTGGTGTGAGGCCAGAGGGTATGGGTTGATGGGGATTTGGGGAGACCTGGGGGATAAGGAGCTGTATGCTAGAGATAGACTACATCTCAATTTGGAGGAGGGAATCCTAAGTTGAAAATAGAGGGGTTCATTGGTGAAAAGTGGGGTTTAAACTTGTGAAGGGGGTGGGATGGGAGAAAAGGCTGTCAAGGGGGTGCCGATAAAGGAGGGACTCTGTCTCCACCCCCTGGGGACCAGGAGGATTGCAGGAAAAGGCCAACTGGCAAAGTGCAGACCAGGGAAAAAGAATCCCCATGGGAACACGAGCAGGGGAAATGGAACTATAGGAAAGGGTGGAAGGTAGTCCTGCTAAATGCCAGGAGCTTGGGCAATAAAATGCCTGAGCTCCAGGCGATGTTAACTGAGGGAGCAGTGGATGTGGCAGCGGTCACTGAGACTTGGGCCACTGCAAGACATGACTGGGACCTGAACCTGGAGGGTTACACTATGTTCAGGAAGGACAGGGGGGAGGGAAGGGGAGGAGGGGTAGCAATGATAGTCAAAAACTGCATTGGCACAGGGGGAGTAGAGGAGGCGGAGGGAACCGTGGAGGCGATTTGGGTCACCTTGATAACAAGGAGGGGGCAAGGTAAAATAGGGTGGTGTATAGACCCTGCCCTGGCGGAGGGAGCTGGAGGACAGTCTGGTGGCAGATGTTAGGAGACACTGCAGACTGGGCAGAGGAACGGTGGTGGTGTTGGGGGACTTAAACATGCCAGGAACAGACTGGGAGACTATGACATCCTCTGTGACCAGGGAACAGAGGTTGTTGGATGTCTTTCAAGACGCGTTCCTAACTCAGCAGGTGAGGGAACCGACCAGGGAGCCGGGTACTGGATGTGGTCCTGGCAGACAGTGACCAGATTGGGGGCCTGGAGGTAAGGGACCCACTGGCGGGGAGTGACAATGCCATGGTCTGGTTCTGCCTGGACCTAGGAGGGGTAGAAGGCTGCACAAAGGCAGAAGTAACAGACTTCAGGGGGGCGGATTTTAAGGAAATGGGAAGGAGCATTTGGATGGGATTGGGTCAGACATGGACGCTGATAGTAGGTGGGAAATCATTAGGAGAGGGGTGCAGGATGCTACCAGCACCTGTGCAAGAGTAAGACGAAAATGCGGTAGGGCCCAAAACCCTGTTGGTGGACCAGGAGGGTCCAGGAGGTGGTGCGGGGAAGAAAGCAGCCTATAAGCAATTCAAGTGCTCCAAGGGTAGAAAGGATCGAGGGGAGTACGAGCGATGGTTAGAAGGGCCACTAGAGTGGTGAGGGCTAAGGCAAGGGAAGGAGCAGAACCTGGCCAGGGAAATTAGGAGAGGAAAAGGGGTTCTTAGATACATTGGGGAAAGACAAGGGTGAAGGGCAGATTAGCAGGATTAAATCAGGGAGAGATGGGCACAAGACCCGGGAGCAGGCTGAGGTACTAAATGAGTACTTCACCTCCAGTTTTCACCAGGGAAATGGGGTTCTGCATCATACATGGGAGGAGACAGAGATAATGAGGAGGGGGACCCTACCGATCGGTAGGTCTGGGGGAGGGAGGCATCACTGGCAGGTGGGGAGGGCTAAGCAGGGAGAAGAGGTGCGGAGTGGAAATCACAGCAGAGAGAGAGGAAGCCCTCAGCTCCCTTAAGAACCGGAGAAAGCACCGGGCGGATAAATTACATCCTACAGTGCTGAAGGAACTTGCAGATGTCCTGGCGAAACCCCTGGCACAGCTTTTCACCATCTCTCTGAGGACAGGGTGGGTGCCCCAAGACTGGAAGGTGGGCGACATAGTGCCTATCCACAAGGGGGGATCAAGGAGGTGAGGGAACTACAGGCCTGTCAGCCTGACATCGGGTAGGGCAAGATGATGGAGGGCATTGTCAAGGAGAGGCTGGGGGACCTGGATAAGTCAGGGTGCCTGGACGATAGACAACATGGATTCATCCCAGGGAAATCGTGTCAGACAAACCTGGTGGAGTTCTATGACTGGGTGACAAGTGCCCTGGACCTGGGTAGACCAGTGGATGTCCTCTTTCTAGACTTCAGCAAGGCATTTGACTCTGTTCCTCACGTGGGCCTGTTGGATAAGCTGGGAGAAATGGGGGTGGGAAACCAGATGATCAGATGGATAGGCAATTGGCTCCAGGACCGGACCCAGAGGGTCAGTTGTGGGGATAGTCTCATCCCCAGGAGGGTCATAGAGGGGTCCCACAGGGATCAGTCCTTGGACCCCTTCTGTTCAACACCCACGATCTGACATAAGGACAGGAATCAGGAGTGAGATGAGTCTCTTTGCAGATGACTCAAACTGGGGCGGTGGTGGATGGGGAGGAGGAGGGTGGCCCTGCAGGGACCTGGAGGCTCTGGGAAGATGGTCTAGAAAGTGGAAGCTGAGGTTCAATGCAGGAATGCAAGGTACTCCACCTGGGGCCAGAACCCAGACCAAGTGTACACCCGTGGGATGCTACAAGTCTCAATGGCTGAGAGGGACCTGGGGTGGTGGTGGATGTCAAGATGAACAACTCTGAGACTTGTGGAGGGCAGCAGCCAAGGCCAACAGGATGCTGGGATGCGTCGCTAGGGGATCACCTCCAGAAGGAGGAAGTGATACTCCCTCTGTATAACTGCTTGGTGAGGCCGCACCTGGAGTACTGCGGCAGTTTGGGAGGCCACACTTAAAGAGGGACATTAACCTCCTGGAGAGGGTCCAGAGGAGGCAACCAAAATGATTTGGGGCTTGGGGACAGGACCTATGAGGAGAGGCTCAAGAGCTAAATATGTACACATTGGAAGAGAGAAGGGACCCGTGGACATGATAGAGGTCTTCAGGTACATGAAGAGGGTAAATAGGGAGAAACAGTCAGGGTGCTTAAGGAAGGAGGAAGGGGCCACTGAGGGCATGGGTGGAAGCTGGAGGAGGGAAGATTCAGGGGAGAAAGGAGGAGATGCTACTTCACTGAGAGGGTGGTGGAGCCATGGAATGCACTACCTAGGGGCTGGTGGAGGCAGAGACAGTGGAGGGTTCAAGAGGGGGTGGGACAGGTACAGGGAAGGGTTCTGGAAGCAAAATCCAATGCAGCAAGAATATCCGGAACTGGGAAGGGAGAAGCCAGAGAAGGCGAGGGGGACAGCAAGGTCAGCATCCAGGGTGGGGGCTGACCAAACGAGCAGACACGAAAGACCGTTAGGCCTATTCTGCTGGCATTTTAGTATGTTAGTACGTCAGGGTAAGATGGAGCAGGGGTAGGGGTAGACGGCCCAGGTAGGTCTACAAGCACGTTGCCCATAGCCTGGAACGTCTTATACATATGCCAAGCCTTTGCCCACTCCTCAGGAGAAGGCATATTTTAATTTATAACTGGCATCTCCCTTTGCCTTTCAGTTGGAGGGTCAGTGATTTTTTTTTTTTTTTTTTTAAGCAGGCACCAAATTGGAAACCAGAGCAGAATATATTTTATGCTTGGTTTGGTCAACATTATTTTTAGACTATTTTCACTGGGGTCCTAGAGGACCTATCTTTATATCTATTATGGGAAGAAGTCCCCTCCTCAATGGGCTTAGTAGATAGGGAGAGAGACTAAGAAACAATAATTCTGACCTGTATTGGACTGTTTTTTTTTATTGAATACAAGGCAAATAAAAACTTCAACCTAGAGGAAATACAGCAAGGTTGTGGCCGTCGGCAGTTACGATTATGAAAAATAAATGAGGCAGATTTTTATAAAGAAAATGTTGGTCCAGCTCAGTTTAAAAGGCTGACAGAAAATAAAAGTCAGAAGGCTGGAAAAAATAAAATAAATAAAAAGGTTTCCCAAAGAGAGCTAAAAATGTAAAATAAGTGTCCCTTAAAAATGGGGAAAAAACAGTAGAAAAGGAGTTTAAAATTAGAAAAAAAATTAGGTTTTTATCTTAGAAAATATAGTTTCCCATCACAGAATATATGGTGGAAAACTTGATGCAACTCCTGGGAGAGAAACGTTAAACAAAAAGTTGAAAATAAACAGGTTTCCCCTAAAAATGGGGGAAAAAACAGTAGAAAATAAGTTTAAAATGAGAAAAGAAATGAAGGCAGTAAAAGTGAAAAATAATACACTGTAAACAGAAAATAGCTTTCTTCCAGTAGAGAGAGAGAGACAGAGACAGAGACACTGGAGCCAACTGTCCGCTGCTGCGGAGAAAGGAATCTGACTAGTAAGCAGCACAACCTACAGGCAGTAATCTCTTACTGCAACCTGACTGGTAGTTTAGTTTTCCCAGTTACATAAACTCATCCTCCAGGGCCAGCTGAACCCAGCTGGCTAACTGCTATAGTCAAGAATACTGAGGGATTCCTGGGGGTGGGAATTTGGGTGTTGTCAATGAGCATTCCCGGTCTCTTAATAGTGATCTCCCCCACTGCTGCCTACTTACTTCCACAGAGGTCAAAATTAAGTTCCTCATGCAGCTAGCCAGCAGGGCTGATGACTGAGAAAATCCAGTGGCCCCACAGACATTCTAGTGCCCAAATGATGTACACACTGAAAGGTTATTGTCTGCATCACTAGCCAGCAGGGCTGGTTAAAGAAAAATGTAACTACAAAAATCTACCAGTAGTCAGCTGATGGGCCAGTGCCAATTTCATACACCCGAGTGCGATTTGTTCCATAGCTGCTCTCTCGGGCAACACCCTTTAGCTCCTTCTCCAGCTTACTCCTATAGGTGGATTCTGCCCAGAGGCAGCACCCTCACGCTCCGCCTCCCACCTATCCCTATTGGTGGATTTTGTCCCCTATCCTCAGGGCAGCAACCTGTAGCTGTTACTTCCCACAAATGTGATTGTTACAAGTCTGAGGAATTGAGGGTTTTAAGTGTAGATGAGAATTTTATGGAAATGTTCCCCCCAGCAATGAGCACTGCTTGTCTTTGAATTTTGGTGGCTCAAGGTGTATGTCTGTCTGCATCCAAGTTCGAGAGTTCGAATCTTAGCCAGGGACATTTTTTTGTGCTTCTTATCAAACTCAGTTGAGAGCATTTAATCATGCAAGTGTCACAAATCATGACTTTTTTTTTTTTTTTTTATTATTGCTAAATTAAGACGGACATAAGCAAGAGAATATATTTTATTTATAAACTGTAATAAATGGGGCAGTGCCATGATGATTGGTTAGTGGTGTTGCCCTGGTGCAGTGACATGATGGCTGCCCCTGGGACAGCATCTGTGTAATTGGTTCCTGTGCGCTGCCCCTGGGGCAATGTCCTCGTTGCCTCTGGGGCAGTGCTTGTGTAACTGGTTCCCGTGTGCTGCTCCTCCGGCAGTGCCTGTGTAATTGGTTCCTGTGGGCTGCACCCCTGGGGCGGTGTCCTCGCTGGCCTTGGGGCGGTGCCTGTGTAATTGGTTCCCGTGGGCTGCCCCTGGGGGTTAAACCTGGGAGAGCAGAAATAATCTCTTGAAGATCAGACTCTAGATCGGACCAGAAATGCTGACAGTGGGGGTGTGACGCTTTGCCAATCTGCTTGTTATTATTGTATTATGTTTGTGATATAAATATATGTTTCTTTGAATTTCTGCTCGAAACATATAGCAGTCAGCACAGGCCATCATAGCATATTGTATTTTTTATTTATTTTTTTTTTTTAAGGGGGGAAAAAAAAAAGTGCTGTCACTCTAGGCAGCCACTTGTATAAACTATTGCATTTTATGACCTCTTAGGGGGAAAAGCAACTTCTGACAGAAGTCAGTTACAATTCTCACCACTAACAAATAGCTCTGGAATCTCCTCAGACAATCAAAGGGGTAATTCTGACCTGCCATAAAGCAGGCTCACTGACTAAAAAAAAAAAAATTTTTTTTGTGTGTGGGATGCTTAGCAACATGTAGATGCCTGGGACTACCATTTGGTATACAGGAAATGTGAGTGACCTCACAGTCAGCATCACCACTGAACGATGACCTCACAAGCTGGGTGGGACCCTTGTTCCCTTCAGATGGTCAAAGCTAAGAGAACAGTGTGATGCCTGGCCAGCTGGTTATGATTATTGTATGCTATTTGTAATATAAAAATATAGTATGTGATTGTCTCACATAAGACAGCCTGTGCTCCATGGGTGCCCCCCCTCCCAAACCCAGGTTTCAGTGAAGCTACATGTACTACACTGACAGGAGATCTCTGTAATGTAATTAACTTCCTTGAGAAATTGCATTTTATGGCCATTTTATGACATGTTGCTACTCTGAAGCTGGGAAATTAAAATATACATTTTATGTCTTCAGAAACAGGACATCATTAAGCTGATTCCTGCCAGCCATCTCACACTTGGGTGAGGGACTGTAGGGTTGTAAAACTTCAAGCGAAATGGTGGATCAAAAGACTCAATTTGGGAAAGCAGTTTTTGCTGATGTCACCTTATTTAATATACATCCTGATAGGCCATCCTGTTTGTATTTTTTTTTATATTCTAAAAGGAGGAGCTAGATGACTCACAGAAAGGGTGTGGAAAGACAGTTTGAACTATACTGTGTCTGAACTATTTAGTCATATATACCATCTTGGGACTGTAGAGACACACAGCTCTGATAAGCACTTAGAGGTAATACATTAGAAAAGATCTAAACAGTATGTTGGTAAAAGTTTGTGGTTTTCTTTGCTTTTCTTTTAAATGATTGTATGCTTTTTTTGCTGTATTGTTTTGTGTTTACATTTTTCATATTTTTATTATCTTTTAGAAAAATCTTTATTTGAAAGACTGCCTGGGTTTCTGCCAGTTCTTTTTGCATGTGACGTATAGAGGGTTAAGACTGACAAAAACTGTTCAAAAGCTTGATGGTGTTACTAAACTGGGAAAAGGTAAGAATATACCTAAGGTCTTTTATAGAGTTTTAAAGAGCAGGTACCTACTGTCAGGCACCTAGCTCCCCACAAACATATATAATAGTAGATCTGCTCTACTGTTGAGGGACATTAAAAATCCTATGAGCATCCCTCTGGTTAAAAGGTTATAGCACCCCAAAGTTGCACCCTCGTAAAAACAAAGCCTTGTCTGACACACCTCCTTTGGTGATGTCAGAAAACGAATACTGAGGTGCATGTCATTAACCTGTATGTATGTGATATGTCTATGGCGTTTAGTACTATTTAGAGGTGCCATGTAGAAATATCAAAGCAGCAGCTGGAGTAAATGTCCCGGTTTACTAGAGTGGTCACTTTCATTGTTCCAAGTGGCAACTCTAAATAGTACTAAACGCCACTGACAAATGGCACCAATATAGATCTATGGAACACACACAAGCAGCCTTAATTTTCTGACATCACAAAAGGAGGTGTGTCAGACAAGACTTTGTTTTTATGGGGGTGCAACTTTGGGGTGCTATAACCTTTTAACCAGAAGGAAGTGCATAGAATTTTTAATGCCCCTCAACAGTAGAGCAGACCTACTATTATATATGTTTGTGGGGAGCTGGGTGCCTGACAGCAGGTACCAGCTCTTTAAGGGTTCATTTTGGAAGCCTGGTTTGGTGCCCCGGCGAAAGATTGTACCGCAATCCCCCGAAGAGGGCATGTGGGTATGCTAGCATAAGGTTCACAGTTTGAATCCCCCCAGAACAAAGGTGATTCGGACCCAAAAGCAGGCAAGAGGGTTACCCTGTCTGTTACCTGTTCACACTATTGCGCTCAGAGGTTGGCACTGTGGGAGCAGAGGGCCTGACCTGCTGAGTGCATTTGTGACACATAGTGCTTTGTATTTCTGAACTCCTTGAAAGAACACACTCTCGAGAAGCACTTCTACTAAGCTGGGTAATTCAACCACCACTACTTATTAATTAAAACTAGGATGGGATTAGATATTCAATAATAAGTTTTGTTTAAATTGTCCATTTAACAGCTTGTCATTCCCCAGGGGTACCATGAGTGGTTAAAATGTAGAAACAGACTTTGACGGCAGATAAGGACCGCTTGGCCTACCTAGTCTGCCAATTTCCCTACCTACTGGATAAGCTACAGATCCTAATTAACCAGCCTATTTCTTCCTACCCCTCACAAGAATTACCTTACGTCTGTCCCATGCATTCTTGAATTCTCTGACAGTTTTAGACCCCACAACCTCCTCAGAAAGGTGATTCCATCGTCCACCACCTTCTCTGTGAAAAATATTTCCTCACATTGCCCGGAACCGCCCCCCTCCATCTTCAAATTGTGTCCCTTGTTCTTGCACATCTCTTTCTGAAAGATGCTACCCTCTTGGACTTTGCTGATTCCACTGAGGTACTTAAGCGTTTCTACCATGTCCCCCTCTCCCTCCTTTCCTCAAGGGTATAAATATTAAGCTCCTTTAGTCTCTCTTACGTATGGTTTCTTTTGCAGACCCTGCACCATTTTGGTGCCCTCCGCTGGACTGCCTCCATCCTGTCTATGTCCTTGCAGAGATGGGGCCTCCGGAACTGGACACAGTACTCCAGATGGGGTCTCACCAGCTGTCTGTACAGAGGAATAACAACTTTGTTTTCTACTGGTGGTGCCTCTCCCTGTACATCCCAGTATCCCCCCAGCCCTCCCCACTACCTTCTCACACTGCTTGCCAACCTTAAGGTCATCTGATATGATACCCCCAGGTCCCTTTCCATTGTTATTATTGTTACTACCTCCACCCCATTGTGTACTCTTCCCCTGGGTTTTTGTTTCCCCAGGTGCATTATTTTGCACTTCTCTGCATTGAATCCAAGCTGCCATACTTCTAACCATTCCTTCAACCTTTCCAAGTCCCTTCTCATCCTTTCCACGCCCCCTTGTGCATCAACCCTGTTGCAGATCAGTGTGTCATCTGCAAAGAGGCATACTTTCCCTTTCAGTCCAATGTCACTTATAAAGACATTAAAAAGGACTGGACCCAGTACTGAACTCTGTGGTACCCCACTAGTAACCCCCCTTTCTTCAGAGTGGACTACATTTACTATTACCGTCTGTGTCCTGTTGTCCACCCAGTGTTTTACCCAGGCTACCACCCTGGGACCCACTCCTAGGCTGGCTAATTTATTAATCTTTTGTGTGTGACTGTGTCAAATGCCTTGCTAAAGTCTCCGTAGGCCATATCCACAGCCCCTCCCTGGTCTACTACTTTGGTCACCCAGTCAAAGAAATCCATTAGGATTCGTCCGACATGGCCTTACTGCTGTGAATCCATGCTGCCTTGGGTCCTGTGCCCCACTGGCCTCTAGGTACTCAACAATTCTTTCCTTCAGAAGTGATTACATAATTTTCCCTACCACAGAGGTCAAACTGACCGTTCTGTAGTTTCCTGCCTCTGTCTTGCTCCCACTTTTGTGAAGGGGAATCACATCCGCCCTTCTTCAGTCCTCAGGTACCACACCATCCTCCCATGATTTGTTAAAAAGAGTAGTCAGTGGTGTCACTAGTTCTCCCCTTAATTATTTTAGAATTCTGGGGTGAATCCCGTCAGGCCCCACTGCTTTGTCCACCTTCAGTTTTAGGAATTCTTTCAGAACCCTTTCTTCTGTGAAAGGACTGAGATTGACCCTCTATCCAGAGTGCTTCTGTTAACTGGATTAGGTACTCTCCCTCTTCTCTCTCTTGTGAATACTGGCAGAAGTATTCATTCAGTATCCCTGCTTTTTCACTGTCCCTCTCTGCCCACCCACCATCCATTCTATTCAGCCTCACTATCCCTCCCTTTGTCTTTCTACGCTCCCTAATGTACCTATAAAAGGTTTTATCCCCCTTCTTAACCGAGTTGGCTGTCTTTTCCTCAGTTTGGGCCTTTGCTACTCTGACTGCCTTCCCTGCTTCCTTCTGCCTTAACTGGTACAGTTATATGTCCTGCTTCTTCTGTGTTTCCTTATACTTCCTAAATGCTATCTTTTTCTCCCCAACCTTCCCCGCCACGTTAAGAGTCATAGTGGCTTTTTCTTTCATTTTGATTTGTTTATTTGCTTCACACAAAGGCTTGTTGCCTCTGCGATGGCAGTTTTGATATTTCCCCATTGTTGCTCTACCCCTCCTTTCTGCCCGTTTGCTAGTGTTTTTCTAAGGCACTCTCCAATTTTGACAAAGTCAGCCCTCCTGAAGTCCAGTACCCTCACTTTTGTATGGCTTGACTCTGCAGCCGAGTTTATCATGAACCACACTGGTGATCACTTGTTCCCAGATGGCAACCCACTTCTAGATCTGAGATCCTCTCATTGTCCCCATTTGAGAGCACAAGGTCTAAAACTGCTCCCTCCCGAGTGGGTTCCAACACTAGCTGTCTGAGGCATGCCCCCCTATAGGGCATCAAGAATGGCCCTGCTCTTGGATGTGGCTGCAGCAAAGGTGCTCCAGTTAACATCTGGCATATTCAGGTCCCCCATCAACAATATCTCCCTTTTCTCTGCCATCCATCATATCCTGGTCTATTCCCTTCCCCTGAGATGGGGATCTGTATACAACCCCATGCAGATTGTGGTGCCATTTCCAGTCTCTAAGGTGACCCACAGTGCCTCCTCTCCTCCCTTCCCCGTTTACTCTTTTGTTCTGTTGCTTTTATCCCTTCCCTTACATAGAGCTACTACTTGCCCTCTTCTACCCTCCCCATCTCTCCTGTAGATTGTATACCCTGGTATGTTAACATCCCAGTCACGGTTCTCTGTGTACCATGTTTCTGTGACTGCCACAATATCCAGGCATGCATCTTCCATCAAGGCCACCAGTTTAGGGAGCTTGTTGCCCAGACGATAGGCATTGGTACTCATTACCTTCCATTTCTTGACAGCTTTACCCCTTTTACCCATCCCTGTCCTTACTGCCCTTGTTTTCTCCATTTACCCCTGCCCTTCTCCCTAATCGACATCAATATCTTGGTGTTTACCTCACTAATTACCCTTATTTTGTTCTTTGGGGGGGGCTAGGATTTCCCTGTTCCATTCCAGTGCCTCCCCCCTTAGTTAGTTTAAATGCTTGCCAAGGAAGCACTTAAACCCATCACCTAGGATCATGGTTCCCCTCCTGGACAGATGCAGGCCATCGCACCAGTACAGGCCTGCATCACTCCAGGTGGACCCCCAATCCTCAATGAAGTCAAACCCCTGAGCTCTGCACACCAGATTTTCAACCATTAAGTGAATCCCATGGTGTGGGGCACCCTAGCCTCACCCGCAAAATAGACAGGCAGCACCTCCGAGAAGGTTACCATGCGTGCTACTTGTCTAAGGCCCCTCCCAAACTCCACAAACTCTTCCTTCACTGCTCTGATCCCTCTCCCAGCCAGGTCATTTATCCCTAGGTGGACAATAACATCCAGCTATCTCCCGCGATCCTGAGGATTCGCTTCGTCCCTCCAAGCCATGGCGCCAGGCAGGCACCTACCTTACCTTCCTCTCCCCTTCCTTCCCCAGTTCTACCCTCCTAACAATGGAGCCCCCACTAGGAGCAGTTTCCTTCCCCTGTGGGGTCCCATGCAACCCTCCTGTGGGTCTCCTGTGTGGAGGTTCCCAGCATCCTCCTTGGTCTCCACTGCGGGTGCTACCATAGAGGAACTACACTTTGCCAGAATGGCAAACGAATTGTGGAGAGGTACAACTGCAGGGATGCGCCTCTGTTCCACCACCCTCACGGAGCCCACTGGCAACCTCTCAGGTAATGGCAGTTGCCCTGGTGGTCCCTGGTTGGGAGAGGAGGTCCCCCAAATCCTGGTCAACTCAGCCTGGAGATGAGCAGCTTCCTCCCTCAGCCCAGAGGGGTACCTGCAGATGGGACAACACTGCATCCTCCAGAATGTCTCCCAGAAGACTGCTGCTTCACAGCCACTGCACTGCACCACTCCCATCATGTATTATTATTTCTGGTCCCTTAACCGTTGTTTGGAATACTTACTCTTTCTTCTATTTATTTATCTTCTTTTTTTTTTTCTTCCCCTACTTACTTACTGCCTCTGTGCCCTTTTAGCTCCTGATCTTCCTGTTCTGAGACAGGAAGTTCCTATATTTCTCAGTAGTCTCCTTACTTGCTCAGAGTCAGACCTCCAGCAGCTGGGGGACGGAGAGCTACTCTTTCCTTCTAGGATGACGAGTCTTTTGTGGCTCTGTGATCACTCCCTTCCTGCTCCCAAACAGGAAGTTCCTGTTGTCAGTCAAATCCTGTTTCTATAGAAGTAGAACTGGCTGGGGGGAGGGCAAATTAGTCCCAGTAGAGAAGTACAGTTCTAACAGCACCTCCTTCCTCTTGCTGTTATCTGCCAGAAACTATCTAGAGCAGTTTTTAAATCCAAAACACCTGGCTTCCTTCTAAGTAAGCCACTCCCCTTAATTTGCTGCTCCTTCTCCACCTATATAACTGCACAGATAACAATTCACTTCAGCCAACTCGGACAAAACACACTAACTCTTTTTGTTTGTTTGTTTTTACCCTAAATTGAAGGCCCCAGTAGTAGAGTTCTAGTTCTTTAGTCCCAGTAGAGAAGTATAGTTCTAACAGCACCTTGTCACCAGTACCAAGAAATAGGGAAGGCGGGAAGTAAAACCAAAGCCTCCCTAATTCCCTTGCCCACAGTGGAGGAGCCATTCCAGAGGGTAGGAATGGATATTGTGAGGCTTTTGAATACCCCCAGCTCCTCTGGGAAGAGGTTTATCCCAACAGTGGTGGATTATGCCACCCAGAGGTAGTCGCCCCATTCTCACTGAAGACGGCTAAAGTGGCAGATGCATTGCTAGGGATTTTCCGCCCATGCTGGGTTGCCGCATGAGGTCATCACTGATTGAGGGGGTTCTTTTATGTCAGACCTGATGAACTGTTTGTGGGAGAAGTGTGGGGTGGTGCAGAGATGCACAACACCTTATCACCCGCAAGCCAATGGGCTTGTGGAAAGATTTAATGGTATCCTGCTCCAGTCAAATCGATGCTCCAAGCGTTTGCTGAACAACATGGGAGGAACTGGGAGAAATACCTTTACCACATGTCATTAAGCATACAGGAGGTGCCCTAGAGTGGGGCAGGGTTTCCCCTTCGAGTTTTATAAGGACGTGAAAGGGCCCCTAGACTTGATCCGGGAGGACTAGGAAGGCAAGCACACCACCCAGAGAACTCCCTTAGTGGATTATGTCCTTAAATTTCGAGAAAAGCAGAAGGAACTTATGGGAACAGCCCAGAGCAACCTGGCAGCTACCCAACAAAAGCAAAAGGCGTGGTACAACCACATAGCCAGAGCTCACTTGTACAGTTTCCTTCATTAGTCAACAAAAAAACCAAATTAAGATTATCTAAGGATGAGTAACTGAAATTGTGATGAAGAGTTATTTGTAGTGTAAATTTGTAACATTTTTTTACGATTTTTAGAAAGATATTTAAGCTGTGACAATGAAGGATGAATGTCAGATTTTATGTTTTATTACTGACATTGTTGTATGTGTACCTTGCTATAAATTAACTGTAAAGGCTGTTTAGCCAAACAATAAACTTGGTTTACTTACTTACACTCGTATACTGTGGGTCAGGATGTTATGGTCCTAATCCCAGTCCAGAAAGATAAGCTGCAGGCCAAGTGGGCAGGACCGTACAAAGTAGTCAGACAAGTGAATGACATAAATTACATTATACTACTACCTGACAAGAGACATGCCCAAAGGATGTACCATGTCAACATAATGAGGCCATATGCAAATAGGACTGACATGGTCTTTGCAGTGTGTAGTCCTGGGAAGGGGAAGGATGAGGAAGACCCCCTTCTGGACTTGCTGGAAGAAAGCAAGCGGGAGTCCTCTGTGGAGGCAATTAAAATGTCATCTCAGTTGACCTCGGACCAGATCCAGGAAGTAATGGAGGTTTTAGCAGACTTTGCCCCATTGTTTAGTGCCAAGCCTAGACCAACCCCGATGTAGAGATAGGGATGCAAGCACCCATACAGCATATCAGGTGTCAGAGGCCATCCAAAAGGACATTAGGAGGGAGGTAGAGGAAATGCTAGATTTAGGGGTAATCCAGAAATCCCACAGCCCCTGGGCCTCACCCGTGGTGCTTGTTCCCAAGCCAGATGGCTCTACTAGTTTTTGCATGGACTATCGTGGACTCAATGCAGTCACGAAGTCGGATGCCTACCCAATGCCACGGACGGACAAACTAATTAAGCTGGGAGGGGTGACATACCTTACCACTACTGACCTGACAAAAGGGTATTAGAAGGTGGAGTTAAATGCCAGAGCTAGGGAAAGGTCGGCCTTCATCACTCGGACAGGGTTATTTGAGTTTAAAATAATGCCTTTCGGAATGAAAAACGCCCCTGCCAACTTCCAAATGTTGGTAAACCAGGTTTTAAATGGTACTGAAGAGTACGCCATGACGTACCTGGACGATACTGCCATCTTCAGTGCCACCTGGAAAGAACACCTGTCCCACTTTAAGGAAGTGTTGGGCAGGATGCAGAGGGCCGAGCTCACTGTAAAAGCTGAAAAGTGCCAGGTGACCATGGCTGAGGTGGCATACCTCAGGCATGTAGCAGGCCAGGGACAGCTCCGTCCTAATCAAGCAAAAACTGAGGCAATCGAGGCATGGCCCAGATCTGAAACAAAGAAGTAGGTTCAGTGTTTTCTAGGGACCGCAGGGTACTACAGAAATTTTTGTTATCAAACTACAGTGCCCTGGCAGCTCCCCTGTCTAGCCTGCTAAGGAAAAGAATGCCTAAAAAGGTAAACTGTGAACAAGCTTTTACATGGCTAAAGGAGGCACTGTGCGGTGCTCCTGTATCAGCCAGTCCAGACTATAGTAAACCATTTGTAGTCCAGACAGATGCCTCAGATGTGAGTATTGGGGCAGTACTTATCCAGACTTCTAACCAAGGGAAAGATCACCCAATAGTGCACCTCAGTAAGCAGTTACTTCCCAGGGAGCAGGCTTATTCTACAGTGGAGAAAGAATGCCTTGCAATGGCGTGTGCACTACAGAAATTAGAGCCATACCTATAAGAAGGGCTACAGATAAGAGGAGTACCGACCTGTTTTACTCACTTCATTTTAGGAAATACTCTTCAGAAAATGTTTTTGATGAGTACCGATACCCATCCAACATTTGTAAATACCCCATACTCCAAAGAATACTGCTTTATAACATAACTTGTGATTCAAAAGGAGCAGTTTTTCCAGATTTACAGCACTTGCTTACATCCCAATTTTGTTTTACTCATATTTTAAAACTGGTGAGTAAATTACTCCTACCTGCCAGTGTCATCTGGAGCACTGCCTGTATGGTCGGCATTTTGAGGTACAAACAGATCATAACCCCCTGGTTTGGCTGGCACAAAAGGGTAAAACAAACAGTAGGCTTTTAAGCTGGAGCCTTGCAGAGTTATGACATTACTGTCACTCATGGGGCAGGGGCAGCAAACGCAAATGGGCTATCGCGTCACAGCAGTGAACTGAATTTGGAAAAAACTCATCCCATGCCTATGAATAGATTCCCCCCAGATTTAGCCTAGGAGGGAAAACTGTGACGCTTCACCAATCTGCTTGTTATTACTGTATTATATTTGTTATATAAATATAGGTTTCTTTGAATTTCTGCTTGAAACGTATAGCAGTCAGCACAGGCCATCATGGGATATTGGATTTTTTTTTTTTTTTTAGGAAAAAAAATGTGTTGGCCTTGTTGTTACCTCTGGATTGTAAAAGCTGACTTCTTGGGTTTATAATAAAACCAGGCTGCATAGGTTTTAAACCAGCCACTTGCATAAAGTATTGCATTTTATGACCTCTTAGGAGGAAAGCAACTTCTGACAGATGCCTGTTACAGTTCTCACCGCTAACAGAAATAGGTCAGGAATCTCCTCTGAAGATCAAACGAGTAATTCTGACCTGCCATAAAGCAGGCTCACCAATTAAAAAGTAATTATATTATATTTTATTTATATATATATATATATATATATATATATATATATATCACACATAACACACATAACACACACACACACACACACACACACACACATACACACACTTTTTTTGCGGGATGTTTAGCAATATGCAGATGCCCGAGATTACCATTTGGTACACAGGAAATGTGAGTGACCTCTCAGCCAGCATCACCACTGAGCTGAGACCTCACATGCTGGGTGGGACCCTTGTTCCCTTTAGATGGTCAAAGCTAAGAGAACATAGTCCTTTTTATTTCTTGACTCCTGAAAGAACATATTCTCGAGAAGCACTTCTAATAAGCTGGGGTAATTCAACCACCACTATTTATCAACTGAAACTAGGGTAGGATTAGATACTCAATAATAAGGCGGTTTTGTTTAAATTGTCCATCTAATTTTTTTGACTATAATCTAAATGTTATATGTTCTGTGTTTTGTATTTCATCTACTATTTTTAATTTTAGTAAACTTTGATTTCCTTGAAATCCTGCCTGGGCCTTTTCCTCATTTTGAATGTGAATGCTGGGACAGTGTTGATAATTCTGACAGAACTGTTAAGTGCTTACAGTGTGTTACCATATGCACCAGGGTAAGAAAAGTACCTAGGTCTCAACTGAGTCAAAAGTGGTATTGTGAACCAGGGTGGGTGCCCACTGGGTTAATTTAAGTGCTGCACTGCATTTCCCCAGAGAGGGTGTGATATTTTAACCGGTTACCTGGGCGTGCTGGTGAAAAAGGGTTCATATTAGACCCCAGGGCTCGAGACTGTTGGTTGTTCAGACCCAAAACAGACAGGAAGGTTACCTTGTTTGTCTCCTGTTCACATATTGCACTTCAAGGTTTGGCACTGTGGGAGCAGAGGGCCTGACCACCAGAGAGCGTTTGTGATGGGGGCAGCCACAAGTAAATGTGAGCGATGAGCCAAGGATTCCCGGAAGCACCTACAGCAGTCTGCTTCAAGGCCCGGTGTGTATTTTGCTTTAATTATGGGGGTTCGAAAATATCAAACTACCATTTTCCAAGCAATGTGATGTTGAGACTATGTTGCTGTATACATATTTTTACACCAACTGCCTGACAGGAACTGTACTTCGAGTTCCCGCTCCCACCTAGCTTTCATATTAGTCAATCATACCTCTGGCAGGGCAATGACCACTTTGTAGCCAATGCTATAAAATGAGGGGGCATGCTTTGATTTTGCATTGTTAGTATGAACAATATTAATGGGTGAAGTTCTGTGCAATACTCAGCAGTCCTAACTTTGTAGACAAGAAGTGACAGACTTGCAAGAAATGGAAATGGTCTGTTACCATTACTGCATAATGTTGTTGCAAGTGTCGAAAAGTATGGGGGATACCTTTCTCAAAGAGTCTGTATAACTGAATAAGACCTTCTCTCCCACTGTCTGAAGCAGGTGTCTACTCAATTGGGAAGGCAGTGGCATATGTTATAGTGTATAAGGCACAGAGTGCTGCTTGTAGGAGTTTTTCCTTTAGTATGGTGCCCCAAACATTTAACATGTTTCTGGCTGTACCATTTTCAGTTAATCGTTCTGGCAGGAGGAGTGGGTTAGAGAATAAGGTTTTGATTAGTAAGCATTCAAATTCCCTTATTTCTAATGATTTCCAACAGGCAAAATATGACAAAGTCTGACCAAGTTGCCACATGCTGAAGCTGGGCTGCCCAGTAAAATACAGTTTCAAATTTAGGAACACTAGACCACCCTACTCTTTAGTTAATTGTAATTTTCGAAAGGCAATCCTCGGCTTTGCGCCCACCCAGAGGAATCTAGAAATGCATTTGTTCTACCCATTAAATACCTCCTGTGTGAGTGTTAATGGGATGGCTTGAAACAGATAGATCAGTCTAGGTAATATGTTGATTCTGATTATTTCTACTCTTATGAAACTGAGGGGTAATACTCCCCATCTATCCAAATGTGAATATATGGAGCAAATCAAAGGTTATAAATTTCAGCTTAAACATTAGAGAGTAAAGCACCTTCTCTATCTGGGCAGTATCTTTTCCATATGGGTTGGATGTGGGACAGAGTGATTGCGGGGTAAAATGAGAGATGCCCATCATAGTGTGGGACAGTTAAGAGGTATGTTGCACAATTTGACACTGCCTTGACCTTAATGCTGTTGAGACTATTTCACACTTTTGTCTTTTCATGCATTGTCTATTGTAACTCTCTTCTCTTAGGTAATCGGAGATCATGCTTTCAGAAACATTCACACAGTATGCAAAACAAATCTTGTATGGCACATCATGCACAATCTCAAAACCTTGCATCGGCTCTCAGTCTTTTCCATATCCAGTATAAAACTACTCTCCCTAAACATCCTCACTGTTTTGCTTCAACTTATTTCTTGGTCTTCAGTTTCTTCCTACTCTCCTCCTGCTCTACATTCCTCCATTGCCCACCTTCTCTCCTCATTTCCTGCATCTCTTGCCTCTTTCAAGGGCCACTGCTTTATATTTTGCTAACTGACTACAGAGCTGTTACAATTTCATCTCTCAACATTACTTTTCTCTCTTCTGTTTCCTTCCTCATCCAAAGTCCCCCAGTTCTAGCTGACTATCACAGCAAGGGTTATATACTGTAGATATGCACTACAGTGGGTTATTTTGTAAAGCAATCTAAGATGCATTGCATTTCTTTTCTTAAATGAGTCAAGATGGCCGTCTGAAACGCAGGTCTCTGAAGGAATTAGGTCACCTGCCTGCTATATATCTGTACTTATTTCTACCTCCTTCCCACAGCCTCAGGGCACTGTGCCCCTCGTCTTTCTAGTAATCCATACCTTTGCTCACTAGATTAACTGCTGCCACCACATCACACCAACATCCAGTTTGTGCCCGTGGCTTCCATGTCTGGGTCTATCCCTTCTTGGCTGTCCCAAACTCTCCTAGGTGCCAGAAAGGTGGGAGAAGTTACTTGATCTGTTAGAACAGGGCTGGTAAGTGTTAGTGCCACCAAGCAGGGTCTGATGGCATGGAAATTGCCAGTTACATAAGAACTTACCGTAATAGTAGATCTTTGAGAGAATCTCAGTAATCAGGTAACACCGTAGGGACTTCACTTTTGGTGAATGGGAAGACGCACAAAAGATTTTCAGCAGTACAACTGGGCCTGCCAGGTGTCCAGTTCTGCTCAGGTGAACTCAAGTATTTGGACTGGTTCCAAATGAGACTTCTGTAAGTTGATCAGGAACCCCAGGGACTCCAGGGTGAGCTGAGTGACCTTTAGAGAGTCTCTGAGCTGTTGAGACTTGCCCACCATGAGCCAGTCATCCTGGTAAGGGAAAACTAAGACATGCTGTCTCCTGAGGTAAGCTACCACTACAGCCAGGCACTTTGTGAAAACCCTGGGTGTTGTGGTAAGGCCGAAAGGTAGGACTGTAAACTGGTAGTATCCAGAAGGCAGTCTGAATCGGAGGTCACCAGTCCACATTTTTCTTCAGGGTGAGAAAGTATCTGGAGTAGAGGCCCTTTCCCCACTGGGACTCTCAGGAGGCTGTGATAAGGGTACATTAGCCTTGTCCCAGGCTGCCACTTACGCCACACCTTCACGATCAGGATGTGTATAAAGGTAGTCAGTGTTATTCTTATGAAGCTGGTACTTTTTCTGTATTTTCTTGTCCACCCGTGGGCTTTGTAGCAGTTTAAGTCACTTTGCAAAGGGATTTGTGGACTGGCAAGAGCAATTTCTTGGGGGGGACCCATCATGTCTAAAAAGTCTGCCTCCTCATCCTCTTCAGAGGCTGCTTTAATAGACAGGTTAAGGGTTTATTAATTTATTGAAAAGTTTCACCAAAGAAGTACACTGAGCAATCAAAATTGCTCATCTCATGGTACATCCTGGGGGAGGGGGGTACATGTGGGGAAAGGATACACAATTGCCATAACAGGTACAAAATACATATACGCAGGACTCCAGATAAGGGCAGTACCAACTGGTTTTACTCACCTCATTTTAGGAAATACTTTTCAGAATTTTTTTTTGATGAGTACCAATACTTACCCAGCATTTGCAAATGCTCCACACTCCATACAACAGTGCTTTGCAACATAACTGGGGATTCAAAAGGAGCTTGTTTTTTTTAGAAAAACAGATTTCCAGCACTCATGTGCATTCCAATTTTAAACTTTAAAACTGGTGAGTAAATTACTCCTGCCTGCCAACATTATTTGGAGTACTGTTGGCACCAAAAAACTATATTGTTTTAAAAACTGTACTCCCACCTCCACTCCATCCAGACATTCGTACGCATCTGAATTTGGTTTTACTCACCCTACTTTCAAAATGAGGAGTACAGTATTCATCCCAAAAAATCTTATCTGGAGCCCTGCATATACGAATGCTGGATATAGAATATTGATAAAATAGGTTAGAGTCAATATAACCAGTTGATCACACATACACAATAGTTAAAATTAGGGTACAGTAAGTCGAAGCAACATATTTGTTGCAGGGATGTCCATTATCTGTTGGACAAAAGCATAGTAAGAGGTGAAATCCTCCTGAACTGGTAAGGGAAGTCAAATTCCTGGCCAGGGGATTCATCTAGCTGTATCCTATCCTCCTGCTCCTCTTCATTTTCATCATAATAAAAACCCTGACCTAAGTCAGGGTAAGATGGAAACGAAGTTGAAACGGCAAATGAGTCTACAAACACGTTGCCCATAGCCTGGAATGTCTTATACATATGCCAAGCCTTTGCCCACTCCTCAGGAGAAGGCATATTTTAATTTGTCACTGGCATCTCCCTTTGCCTTTCAGTGGGAGGGGAAGCGATTTTTTTTTTTTTTTTAAGCAGGCACCAAATTGGAAACCAGCTCAGAATATATTTTATGCTTGGCTTGGTCAACATTATTTTTAGACTATTTTCACTGGGGTCCTAGAGGACCTATCTTTATATCTATTATGGGAAGAAGTCCCCTCCTCAATGGGCTTAGTAGATAGGGAGCGAGACTAAGAAATAATAATTCTAACCTCTATTCGACTTTTTTTTTTTTTATTGAATAAAAGGCAAATAAAAACTTCAACCTAGAGGAAATACAGCAAGGTTGTGGCCGTCGGCAGTTACGATGATGAAAAATAAATGAAGCAGATTTTTATAAAGAAAATGTCGGTCCAGCTCAGTTTAAAAGGCTGTCTGACAGAAAATAAAAGTCAGAAGGCTGGAAAAAATAAAATAAATAAAAAGGTTTCCCAAAGAAAGCTAAAAATGTAAAATAAGTGTCCCTTAAAAATGGGGAAAAAGACAGTAGAAAAGGAGTTTAAAATTAGAAAAAAATTAGGTTTTTACCTTAGAAAATATAGTTTCCCATCACAGAATATATGGTGGAAAACTTGATGCAACTTCTGTGAGGGAAACTTTAAACAAAAAGTTGAAAATAAACAGGTTTCCCCTAAAAATGGGGGGAAAAAAACAGTAGAAAATAAGTTTAAAATGAGAAAAGAAATGAAGGCAGTAAAAGTGAAAAATAATACACTGTAAACAGAAAATAACTTTCTTCCAGCAGAGAGAGAGAGAGAGAGACAGACAGACAGACTCTGGAGCCAACTGTCCGCTGCTGCGGAGAAAGGAATCTGACTAGTAAGCAGCACAACCTACAGGCAGTAATCTCTTACTGCAACCTGACTGGTAGTTTAGTTTTCCCAGTTACATAAACTCATCCTCCAGGGCCAGCTGAACCCAGCTGGCTAACTGCTATAGTCAAGAATACTGAGGGATTCCTGGGGGTGGGAATTTGGGTGTTGTCAATGAGCATTCCCGGTCTCTTAATAGTGATCTCCCCCACTGCTGCCTACTTACTTCCACAGAGGTCGAAATTAAGTTCCTCATGCGCTAGCCAGCAGGGCTGATGACTGAGAAAATCCAGTGGCCCCACAGACATTCTAGTGCCCAAATGATGTACACACTGAAAGGTTATTGCCTCCATCACTAGCCAGCAGGGCTAGTTAAAGGAAAATGCAACTACAAAAATCTACCACTAGTCAGCTGATGGGCCAGTGCCAATTTCATATGCCCGAGTGCGATTTGTTCCCATAGTGCAGTTCTCCGGGCAACACCCTTTAGCTCCTCCTCCAGCTTACTCCTATTGGTGGATTTTGCCCAGGGGCAGCACCCTCATGCTCCACCTCCCACCTATCCCTATTGGTGGATTTTGTCCCCTATCCTCAGGGCAGCAACCTGTAGCTGTTACTTCCCACAAATGTGATTGTTGCAAGTCTGAGGAATTGAGGGTTTTAAGTGTAGATGAGAATTTTATGGAAATGCTCCCCCCAGCAATGTGCACTGCTTGTCTTTGAATTTTGGTGGCTCAAGGTGTATGTCTGTCTGCATCCAACTTCAAGAGTTCAAGTCTTAACCAGGGACATTTTTTTGTGCTTCTTATCAAACTCAGTTGAGAGCATTTAATCATACAAGTGTCACAAATCATGACTTTTTTTTTTTTTTTTTTTAATATTGCTAAATTAAGACGGACATAAGCAAGAGAATATATTTTATTTATAAACTAATAAATGGGGCAGTGCCATGATGATTGGTTAGTGGTGTTGCCCTGGCGCAATGACATGATGGCTGCCCCTGGGACAGCATCTGTGTAACTGGTTCCTGTGGGCTGCCCCTGGGGCAATGTCCTCGTTGCCCCTGGGGCAGTGCTTGTGTAACTGGTTCCCGTGGGCTGCTCCTCCGGCAGTGCCTGTGTAATTGGTTCCTGTGGGCCGCACCTCTGGGGCAGTGTCCTCACTGCCCCTGGGGCGGTGCCTGTGTAATTGGTTCCCGTGGGCTGCCCCTGGGGGTTAAACCTGGGAGAGCAGAAATAATCTCTTGAAGATCAGACTCCAGATCGGACCAGAAATGCTGATAGTGGGGGTGTGATGCTTTGCCAATCTGCTTGTTATTATTGTATTATGTTTGTGATATAAATATATGTTTCTTTGAAATTCTGCTCGAAACGTATAGCAGTCAGCACAGGCCATCATAGCATATTGGATTTTTATTTATTTATTTTTTTCTTTAAGGAAGCACTCGGTTAAGGACTCGCGGTGCAGAGGACAAGTCAAAGGGCAGCAGTTTGAACTGGTAAAGCTCGCTCTGAAAGGCAAAATAGAGAAATTTCCTGTAAGGAGGAAAAGCAGAGATATGCAGGTAAGCATCCTGCATGTCCAGTGAACAGAGCCAGTCTCCTGTCTTGAAGAGGGGCATTAGGCCTGGTAAAGTTACCATGCAGAACTCTGTCCAGTACATAAACAGACTGAGGTCCTTTAGATCTAAAATGAGCTTAAGATCCCCGGTCTTTTGGGGACCAGGAAAAAACCTGGAACACCCCATTTCTCTGGCGCCTGGGCACTGGCTCGATGGCCTGCTTGGGCAGAAGTGACTGCACTTGCCTCCGAGAACAGACAAGTAAGCCTGGGGATAACTGGAAGCTGGAGGTGGGGTGACTGGAGGCTGCTGGATGAGTTCCAAGGTGTGTCCCCTTTCTATGATCTGCAGAATCCATGCATCCGAAGTGATGGTTCTCCACTGCTTCAGACAAAGTGAGAGCCAACCTCCGACCACCGTCTCCTGGTCCGGGACCAGAGAAGAGGGTTCGGCAAGGATACGAGTACAGGCGCAGCCAGATGCGGGGGCTGGTCCCACACTTCTGGGGCGCTTGGCCAAAACTCCAGCACTGGAGGGGGCTGGGCAAGGCGGCCTGGGTTCTGCGTTTTCCTAGGGGCTGAGGAGCTGTCCCGGGCCTACTGTTCCTTTAACTAAAAGGAAGACCCCTCTGCTCCCTTAGTTGGGCATGGTAGAGGGAGTAAACAAGAGTTGGGGGCTCTGCCCGCAGCATACAGATCATTAATGATGTCCTGGACATCAGAACCAAACAGCTTGGTGCTTTTTGGTGCCCATCGGTTGCTAAACCAGATACCAGGATTGCCTACATGGGCATATGCCAGTGACCGCATCCTTAACAATGGTGCTGGCCATGTCTGAGAAGATACTTGCTAAGATACTCAGCTGTCTGAAGGCACTGAAGCCACCCCCGCAATGGCGTGCTACCCGGGAGGGCTTGGGCCACGGCCTTGCCCGCTCTCCAATAGATATCCAGGTACTTTCCCCGGTGAGACCGGGATACTATTAAGGTCTACGATGGCAGAGGGTGCAGCTGATGGCAGGAGGGTTGGCAGCAGAGCCAACGATGGAAGCCAAAGATCCATCGACAGACTATGCATCATCAATGGAAGAGTCATCATCGATGGCACAGAGCACAATGTTGATATGCCAGAGATCTCGTCAACAGAAGAGGCAGTGGCAGAGGCATAGTCGACAGCATGCTGGCACAGGGCACAACCTGTTGACGTGCTAGAGAGCCAAGGATCAGTCAACGGAGGAAGCATCGTCTATGGCAGTAGGGTCAATGGCACAGAGCACAAACCCGTCAATGGGCTGGAGGCCCCAAAGGGCAGAAGCTGGTATCTGGAAAGCAGCCATCAACAAACCTGTCATAGACTGGTAGGGGTCACCGACCCTAAAGCCTGCAACTTGACGCCCAGCGAAGTGGGCGCCAATGCTGTTGGTATGGGTCTCAATGAGCAAGACCTGGACAGCAACCTTCGATGAGGCTGGAGTCATCAGCGAAGGACCCCCTAGAGAAGACAAGGCCACAAGATCGGGAAAGCCAGGGGGAGCAGACCAGAGTGGCAGATACCTGCCACCCAGTGAAGCAGGTCACAGTGCTGTCAATATGGGTCTGGAAGGGCAAAGATCTGGACAGCGATCTTCGTCGAAGCCGACGTAGCTGACGAGGAAAACAATCCCTAGAAAAAGTAGTCCTCGGGGGGCCAGGGGCACTGGGGAAAGCGGATTCAAACACAGGCAGCTAGAAGCTGATCCGCGAGAGCTGATACTGAGCCTAGCGCTCTGGTCTGTGAACTCAAAGAACAAGCCAACGAGAAGGAGCTAGGAACCCCAGAGGATCTCCTGCCTGCACTAAGCAAGGAGGCTGAAGAGCTGCCTTCTATGCCGGAGGGCAAGAATAAAACAACTGCCACCTGAGTTCGCAGGTCCAGACGATGGGAGGGCCAGAGATGACAAAAACACCATAAATAACAAATGAAAAAAAGAATCTCTACAAAGAAGAGATTCTGAAAACTTATGAAAATCATAGATAAAAAGGCGCGAAACTGCATCTAAGCTTCAGAAGAGACCCATACAGACCAGGTCGACGGCAAGAAAGAACTGAGGAGGGAGCGGGGCCACCTACGCCTATATACGTTGGTGACGTCAACGGACGGTATGGGTGGCCCCAGTTGCACTGCTGGAAATCTTCTGTGTGAATTCCCATTCACCAACAGTGAAGTTCCTACAGTGTTACCTGATTGAGGTACCCCTGAAGAAGATCTAGGGCACGTGGAGGTGGTCATCTAGAGTAGCCGAGCCAGCCTTTTACCTTCCCTTTTACTTTTCCCCCCTCCCATACAACCACCTCCCTTCTTCCCTCCACCCACACTATCAGGGACTTGTGTCAGGAACAGTTACTGCACTCGAGCCATAAAGTAAAATGTAGTCAGGCACTTCAAATAAGGCAAAATGCATTATATTGGCACAGACCTGACAAAAACAGTCAGTCAAACAGTAAGACACTATACCAGCCTCCCCAGCACTTCCGACTCAGAAAGTTTTCCTCAGGGGAACCCTCTGTGTTTTGGGCAGGTCGCCCACGTAGCTACTGCACTGATCCACCAATGCTGATCATAGCACAAACTTTCTGGACAGTGTATATCAGGGACATACCTGAGGGGAGGTCCCCCATGGATACACCCCACCCCTGTGGTGGAGTCAGAGGCGTGAGGTCCTTCCTTCCCAACCCATGAGGCACAATTCAGACATCCCCAGGTGCGGGGGGCTACAATGACCAGGAAATCATCCTGCAGCTTGCCAAAGGCCTTTCCTTGTTCTTGACCCCACCCTCCGCAACTTCAGGCCGTGTGCCATGGCAGCCTCGCACGCTCTAGTGCGCCCCTGCAGAAAGAGCAATCTCCATAGCCCACCGCACGGATCACTGAAGAGTGGAACCCAACTCCATTCCTTCCAGGCCGGGAGCACAACTACGCAGCAGCACCTCCCCTGTCCGTGGGGTCACAGACCGGGTTCTCCAGGCTCACTTCTGAACCCAGGTGATTGACGTGGGTCTGCACAGTGCTCCCCACAGAGCCATTGTGTCCACCAGAGCCAGACGTTTTCCCTGGTTTTCTTTTCCCCTTTTCCATGGCATCCTGAGTTGAACATGCACAAGATGCTGTCACCCACATCAGTCACACTACCATAAGCAAGCCACCAGGAGCTGCTCCAAAAGCGGACAGTGACCAGTCCCTTCACGAGAGAAAAGCAACCGTGCAAACACTCCATTACCCTCTGCTTCCAACTTTCCAGGCTCAGGTGTGAACATGTGTTGCCAGCATGCTGATCGGCTTTCTCACTGCTTGGTGCCAGCAGCAACTACAGACTTTTTACATCGTTCTGAAACAATTCCTCTCCTGCACTTACCAAAACAAAATATACTGGGGGCCATGTTCATTTTAACCTGTATTTGCTCAGAGAGGAACCTGGGCGGCAGATTTAAATCTGAAGGGGTTATGCAGAGCTGGAAAAGACAATGATAACAGAAGTTCAGTGAGTTTCAGACACTGGTGGCCGAAAAGGAATTAGACCTTGTAGGTTTTACAGAACCATGGGCCACCAGGTATAACAACGGAGACCTGACAGTACCAAGCCACACTATGCACAGGCGGGATAGGGGGACAGAGAAAAGGAGGCGGCAGCCCTCTACTAAAAAGAAGACATACAGGTGGTAGAGGATGGGCCCATCAGGGGAGGCAACAGGGAAACAGAATCACAGTGAGTAAAGCTAACATCAGGTAAGGATTTGTGCATGTGGTCTACAGACCACCAAGTACAGGGGGATAAAGGCAACAGAGAACATCGGGCAGAAATAGAGATGGGGTCCGCAAATGGGGAGGAAGTGATTTTAAGGGATCTCAACCTGCCAAGACAGATTGGGACATTCCAGCTGCTAAGAGCACCAAATGTCAGGCCCTGCTGGATACGCCGGTGTTGTGGGTCAGGGAACCCACAAGGCAGCCTGCCATTCTTAATGTGGTGCTCACCAACTCAGAAATTATAGACAGTGCTGGAGTGGAAACCACTGGGATCCAGCAATCATAATACCATGTGGTTCGAAGTGGTCCTGGGTACCAGTACACCTTCATCAAAGGCAGAGGTTCTGGATTTCAAAAGACTTTGACCAGGTATGGGAATTAGTCCAGGACAAATTGGTTGAGGTGGAAAAAAATCATGGGGGTGAAGGAAAGGTGGGGAGTAATTAAAAGAAGCCATTCTCAATTCAACTAAGTCATGCTTAAGAACGACTACTAAGAGAAACCAGCACAAGAAACCAAACTGGTTCTGAAAGAAGGTCAGGGAGGCAGTGAGGGCCAAAAAAAGGCCCTTCAGATACAAACAGAAGCAGGAAGACAAGGAATGGAACAAATACCAAGCAGAGGTGAGAGGTCAAGAAGGCAGTCAGGGATACAAAAGCAAATACAGAGCTGCACACTGCAGAGGGTTTGAAGGAAGGGGCAATACAGTTTTTCAGCAACATTCAGGGGAAAGCAAAAAGGAGAGGGAGTTATAAAGCTGAACAAGGAGGGCAGGGTAACAGCAGGATGAGTAGAAGGTTGCCATTCTTTACTACTGCTCTGTATTGCCAGAAAGCTACATAAAGGCTGCTGCAGGGGAATCACAGAAAATGGGGCAAATGGTATTCGTAGGAGAAAGGGTCAGAAAGGGCTTGCAGCCTTGAATATAGATAAGGCTCCGAGGCCAGATGGGATGCACCTGAGGGTGCCTAGGGAACTGACACTGGAACTGACTGAACACTTGGCACAATACAGTCAGGGATGGTTCAGACAGATCGGAGGGTAGTGGATCTAGTTCCACTCCACAACAAAGGGAACAGGGAAAAATGTGATAACTACACCAATCAGTCTTACCTCCCTTGTGGGTAACTGATGAAGACGCTAGTTGAGAAGAATCTAGTGGACTACCTGGACAGAAATAGGCTCCCTAATGATAAACAGTATGGGTTTGTAGCAGGTATGTCTCGTCAGACCAACCTGACAAAATTCTTTGAGTAACTCAGGCAGTGGATAAGGAACAAGCAGCAAATTGACTCTACTTGTATTTCAGTAAGGCATTCAACTGGGTGCCGCACAGAAGGCTGCTGAAAAAAGTTAAGTTAGAAGATGTTGGTGCAGCGAAGGACCAAGTTAGATGGGTGGGCCGCTGGCTGCAAGGGACAGCAGCGGGTGCTGGTAAATGAAGTCAAGGGCCACAGAGGTCATTCCTGGTCCAGTCCTTTTCAGTATGTTCATCAGCAACACAGAACAAGGATTACAAGGCAAGATGAGTCTCTTTGCAGATGACACTAGATTCTATGGCAGGGCAGACAGCGAGGAGGGGGTAAGGGAGTTAGAGGCACCTTCATAGCCTGGAGTGATGGTCCAAGGTTTGGCGGTTGAAAATTCAACACCAAAAACTGCAAGATGGTGCACACAGGGGAACAAGAACCCCAAGACAGAATACTGGATGATACGGGTCAAGTTGGGCACTACCACTGAGGAAGAGGACCTGGGAGTCATCATAAGTAAATAAAACAATCATCATTAGTGACTCCTTAAAACAATCTAACCAATGTAACAAGGCCTATAGCCATGCAACCAGTATGTTGGGGTGTATTGGAAAGTATTTCGATAGCAGTAGGAAGGAGGCAGTGCTACTGCTCTAAAGATCACTGGTGAGGTGCCAACTGGCATACCGTGCCCAGTTCTGAAGACATCACCTAAATAAAAACAGGCTGGAGATGGTGCTGCGTAGAGTAACCAAAATGATTCAGGGACAACAGGGTAGATCCTGGGTGGAGTCACGTGATACAGCCAACCGAGCAGCAGCTCTACCAGGGCACTCCTGCTACCCTTGCTTTAATTCCCTTCAAACTACATTCTCCTCGATAATTTATTGTCTTCAGCTACCCGCAGTTTGTACTCGGGATCGACTAACATCAACCAGAACGTAGAAGATTTAAGACTAGAAAATGGATGCAGAAATGCATGCGGCCCTGCCTCAGCACACGCCGCCATCAACACCCGAGAAGGCCAGCAAAAAGACAAAGCCTCAACCTCCAACCACTAGCCACTCTGCTAATGTACAGGCTGGACAAAATGTACTCACGGTGGAGCATTTTCTGGCTGAGATTCACCCCTTTTGGGAGGAACTTCGATCCCTTACAGCAGAGTTCAAATCCATGGCAGGAGCCCTGGAAGACCTCACCAGATGAAAGGAGATAACAAGGCCTGCATTAAATCACTGGAGAACAAGGTCGAGCATACAGACCCAGAGACTGAGGTGACCAAACAACAGATGGCCAAACTAGAAGTAAAGGTAGAAGACCTAGAGGGAAGGCGTTGGAGAAACAATGCTGTAATAATTGGCTTTCCAGAGAAGGAAGAAGGCTCCAACGCAATACTTTTCACTCAGAAGCTCATCACTAAGCTTGTAGGCCTTTCTCCATTCAATCCTAACTACGTGATATAGCATTCTCACTGGACTCTGCACCCCATGCCTCCTCCTGGTGTGCTGCCTTATCCAATGATAGTCCAATTTCTCAATATCAGGAGAGAGAACATTTCTTAAATAAATTAAGATAAGTGCAGGAAATTAAAAGGGAAGGCACCAAGATACGAGTAGCACAGGACCTACCAGCTACAGTGCATCAGAGAAGAGCCTCCCTCCACCCCATGGTTACTAAACTAACAGCAGCAGGCATTAAATTCAGGATGGGCTACCCTGCGAGGTTCCAAGTTTTTGTTGCCGGCAACTGGAACACCTACGAGGACCCAAAGATTGCAGTCTGCCCTGGGGGAAGCCTTATCCGAGCTATTTGAAAACCACTGAAGGGGATAGCAACTTGCTATGTTGGTCTCGGTCTACTAAACCAACAGTTTGCTGGACTTGAATTCAGATTCCTGGGGAAGCCAGATTAAAGGGGGTCTGTGCCAGCAAATACATTTGGCGCATCCCCCCCCCCCCAGGTATGGGCCTGTAAAAGATTGCCTGATCATTCACCGCTCTGTGCTCAACAACCTGCTCTACACCATGGCAATATGATTTTTGGCAACCTGAATCACCGGACTGTGAGTGCAGTTTATCCTTAATTCTTCCCTTTTTCTGAGAGGAGGGGGAAACCATGGGGCTGGGGTAAACAACAAAGTTAGGCTGGCAACTGTATTTTAACAAAAACACGCCAGAGGAAATGTATAACTGAGCAAATAACAGGATAGTATTTGTCTACACTTTTGTCTGGCTCGGTCTGGTGGGATGGGACACTCTGAAATCAGAGACAAAACACCCAAAGTAACACAACAAGTCCTCACTTATGGTTTGCTCCCATTTTTAACATCGTTTTAGTGGTCTCCCAGTCACGGGGGTTCAGGCACCACAAATTGGAAGTGGATGCCTACCTATTTCGTTGCAAAGGTTTCTTCTTAACATCTCATCTTCTTACAAGGAAACCCGTGAAAAGGAGCGTTAGTTGCTATTTTTAAGTTCCTGGTTGGGAGCCTCTCAACTACATCTATTGTGTCGGTTTAAAAGTGAAGAAATTGTCAAGGAAATGCTTCATGGACATGGTTTACATAAAACTTTGTTTGCTCTGAATCTAGCTCAAGGAGACAAAACTCAGACTGTGATCTAAGGGTGGTATATAAAGCTTTCCTTTGCAGTGAATCTGGGCATTTAGTTATTGGACTCGGTGGAAGATGCTATTCAGAGTAGGTTACAGTCCATCTAACAATTTGGGGGTAGAGTACTGCGGGAAGGTTAACATCATGGACCATAGTCAACTTTTTTTTGGAGGGAGGGGGATTTGCGGTTCTTACTTTATGGTTAATGGGCAAGTTTTGCTGTGGTTCAAATGACGCACAAGAGAACAGGGAATGGTTGTTTATGCAGGGGACATGGTTTTCTTTTTATCTCATGTTTGCAAACTTAGGAACTAATTTGTGGGGGGCTTTGATTTGGTATATGGACATGTTTGGGAAGGGTTTCAAGGGAGGGATGGGCATCAGGTATTTCTTTGGTATAAGATTTATAGGACTGAAGGTGGCCATTTGGGTATCGGACTTGCGCCTACAGTAACAAGAGAGGGGTAAATATATGAAAATTTCATGGAACGTTAGGGGTGCTCGCTACAAAACTAAACAGTACCAAGTGATCAAACATATTCAGCACCTCAAGGGGAACATATAGTTTCTGCAAGAGACACATTTATTGGAGTCGGAGGCCAATTTGTTTTGGAGGCAATACATTGGGCAAGTATACACTGCAAGTGACAGTTCACAAAGTAGGGGGGGTAGCCATTTTGTTATCTTGGCCCATTTTTCGCCTGTGAACAATGCATCTGTGACCCAAATGGCTGTTTTCTGTTCCTGAAGGGGCTCTTGGATCGTACGGTAGTCCTAGGATGCATATACAGGCCCAACGCAGGCACTCCACCTTTCTTTATGGAACTCTTGACAGCCTTAGCACCCTTCACCACGATTCAGATTCTGTTAGGAAGTGACTGGAACTTACCATTTTCTCCCGACTTAGATAAATCGGATAGGAGAAGGAGTGGTCTTCTCCCCAGCACAGTGGGCCATGTGTGACCTTGTGGAAAAACTCGGGCTATGTGACCCATGGAGAACAACAAACCCTGATTCCAGGAAATACACATTCCGCTCCATGGTACACGGGTCTTTCTCAAGAATAGATTACTTCTTGGTCAGTCACACACTCTTGACAGGCCTGCTAGACAGTGGCATGGAGTGATCTCAGACTAGTACGCGGTCTGGTGCCAATTGACCCTCTCCCCTAATGTACCCAAAGAAACAATCTGGAAAATTAATTACCAAATGTTAAACGAGAAAAGGGTAATCGATCGAATCTCACAATTGACAGACCACTATACAGAGCTCAACTTAAATTCCACAGGTAGAATAGATATGGAATGGGTGGGCCCCTAAAATGTATTATCAGGGGCGAGCTAATACGTCTGGCATCTAACAGGAAACAAACAAGAAAGAAAAAGGTTTCTGAGCTTTTAGCCCAAATACGTAGTTTGGAAGCATGCCTTTCACCTAACACTACAGAGGAGGATAGATGTAAACTAGTAGGTTTGCGAGATCAGTACAGTGATCTCTTGCATGAGAAGGCTGAATCTGCAATCCCAAAAACCAAAGCAACTCACATAGATCAGGGAGAAAAGGCCAGTAGGCTACTCACATTGAAGCTTAAAAGTCAGGAGGCATCCAGAATGATAAAGGCTATTCGCTCATTATCTGACAATTCCATAAAGTTAAAACTGAAAGACATTACCAATGAGTTTGCATTATACTACCAAGAACTCTACATCCCAATGGCGCATCTCCCCCATTGAAACATAGTAGATGAATGTCTCTAATCCATACAACTACCAACCTTACAAGAAGAACAAACAGCAGGGTTAGTAATTCCTTTCTGTGAATCTGAATAAAGCTGATTATTAACTCCCTGCCAATAGACAAAGCTCCAGGACCAGACGGGCTCTCTCTCAATTTCTTCAAGACCTTTGCTGGGAAACTAACTTCCTGGTTATATAAATGGATATTAGAGGCCGAAATCAGACAAAAATCTTCTAGAAGCCCTAATAGTAGTCCTACCCAAACCCGGTAAAGATGCAGAAAAAGTCACCAGTTACAGGCCAATATCCTTGCTGAACTAGAACATAAAAATGTTAGCTAAGCTACTTGCCAATAGATTGGCTAAGGTATTACCTTCCATGATTCAACAAGAGCAAGTCGGTTTCATGATATGTAGGACATCAGCTGACCACCTGTGCAAGCTAACCCACATCTTCTCTGCATCCAGGGACTCAGATAAGCCAGCTATTCTATTGTCCCTGGATGCAGAGAAAGCTTTCGACCGGGTAGACCGGCAATTTCTATTCAGGGCTATGAACAGATTCAGCTTTCCTCCGCAATTTCTACAATGAATCAGCTCCCTGTACAGCAATCCTTGTGCCCGAACATATTGTAATGGGGTATTTTCTGCCACCTTTCCATTATACTCGGGCACCAGACAGGGTTGCCCGCTATCACCACTCCTGTTCAACATTTACCTAGAGCCACTGCTATCCAAGTTAAGAGGAAACACCAAAGTACAGGAAATACAGTTAGGGCTCCAAGAACTGAAGTTGTCGGCCTATGCGGATGACATACTACTGCATTTAATCCACCCACAGGAATCAATTCAAGCTGCTTTGAAGAACATCGGGGAATACAGTCTATTCTCCAACTACAAAGTCAACCTGGACAAAACTCTAGTTTTTCCCTTTAATAACAACACCCTGAAGAGTAATATAGCACAACTAGGACTACAATGGAGTCACCAACGCTTGAAATATTTGGGCATTAACATCAGAAGTGAATCCAAAATGTTGCACCTCAATTTGGGTGGAATCTAACAAACAATCCAGCAAAACCTAGCCAGATGGAGAAGTCTCCCTCTCTCGCTGTGGGGGTACATCAGTGTTGTTAAAATGAACATTTTACTGAGAAGGTTTTACCCTCTTAACATGTTAAATTCCTGGCTACCCCTGAAGTGGTTTAAAAAAATACATAACAACATAACGAACTACATTTATTTGGGTAAACCCCCGAGGAGGGCCTATCACAAAATGGCTGCACCTAAGGATCGAGGAGGTCCAAGGCTGCCACACTTTGGGCTTTACTACTGGGCCAGTCAAGCAAGCAAATACTTGTGCTGGCTCATTAAGCCGACAGAACTGAGCTCCCTCCCTCCCGTATGTGCCCACCCATATGGCTTAAGGTAGAAAGTGAACTTATTAGCTTAACATGCATCTCTCCGGAAGCGCTTCTGCACACCACACCAAAGGACCTTCCCTCAGGATTACTTTGTTCCCCAACAGCAGTTTCAGTTAGGGTACATACTCAATTATGTTCTTTTCTAAAGTACAAGAACAGAGCAGACAAACCAACCACTGAAAGGTAGCTCCAATTTCAAGATAGGAGGTAAACTTATTCCAGCTCAATGGATTCCCCAACTACAGAAGGTGAAAATCAGATTTTTTTCTCAAATAGAAAGTGTAGTCCACCAAGTGATATTTTGGAGAAATTTGGTATAGTCTGATCTGAAACTTTCAAAATGTACCAAATTAGACATCTACTAATACACAAAAAAGCTCTGCTAAGCAGGGGAAGACAACACAGGGGAGTTATTTGTGTCCCTTTCACTCATTGCTAACTCGCCTCATGCAGTCTTCAAAATCTACACCTGCTTATTTGAGACAGCCTTCTCCTCCTTAGATGGCATACCTAAATACTGGTTCACGCAATTTCCTAACCTAGAAAAGGAATGGGGTACGATTTGGCAGAACTGCTACGGATATGTTACACAAGACAGACTGAGACTAATGCAGTTCCAGTTTCTGAACAACTGGTACTGGATCCCTGCCAAGTTACATAAGGTAGGCAGAGTCTCATCCCCATTTGTGTCAGATGCCATCAAGCTGAAGGTACCCTACTACATATATTCTGGGACTGCCCGCAAATCAAATCCCTCTGGGACACCATTAAAAATAAAGCAGATCCCCTGTTAGGCATAGGGGATCTCTTTGTACCTGAGATCTTCCTGGTAGGGAATTTTGAAGGCATTCCCGTACATACTGCATGGCTTTAATATCTCCATCCCTTAAAAAGGTAGTTTTGCGTCACTGGCTGGATTCGGATAATATCACCTATACAGAATGGTTACAAGAATTACTATTCAACCTACGAACTGAACAACTAAATGCCAGTTTCAGCAATTCCCTACCTAGATATATAAAGACCTGGGAACATCTACATTCTCTATACCTGCTTCAAACTGGAGCCAAATTGTCTTAAAGATCTCAGTTTTTGTTCTCCTTTTCCTCCTTTTTACTCAGGTTTCTTTTTTTCCCTTTTTTGTCACAATGAATACCTGATGCCTTGGGGAGTGGGAAGGGGTATCGGGGGCGGCGGGAAAGGGTTGGACACATGGAACTGTATGGTTTGGTGTACCTTCGAGTCATGTTCCTGTATCCCAGTTTCACGTCATATATATGAAAAACCAATAAAGTGTTTAATTTAAAAAAAAAAAAAAACCAGGGCAGATCCTATGAGGAACAACTTGGGGCATTGAACATATACTCACGCTGGAGGCCAGAAGGGTTGAGAGGCGATAGAGACCTTCAAGTTCCTGAAAGGAATAAACACTGTAAACAGTGAGGAACTTTTTGGCAGAAATAGGGGGTCACAAGGACAAGTGTGGAAGCAGCTGCGGGGGGGGGGGGTGGAAGGAGATTCAAGAGAAACATAAGAAAGTTTTATTTTGCAGAAAAAAAAAAAACTGAGTCACAGAATTGCCTGCCAGAAGAGGTGGTTCGCACAAAAAAAAAGAATGACTTCAAGCACAGCTGGGACACAGTTTAGAGCCTAATAGCTACTGAACAGGCAGCAGTAAGGCGGGGCAAGGTGGTGGAAGGAGGGGCAACTCTGTCCAAGTCTAGGTTCTCGGGGTAGGGATAAGTATAGCAGGGCAGACTAGACTGAACAATGGTCTTTTGCTGCTGACATTATCTATGTTTCTATGTTTAAGGAAGGTGGGAGCAAGATACTGCTCTCCCTGACCACCGACTTAGAGGAACCAGGCAACTGCAGGTTTAAACCCCAGCAAGGCAAAACATTCACGGTGTGACCTTGGTGAAATAGGCAGAAGCATGACCCCAAGATACGAGATGTTGCATCTCAGCTGAGCTATCCTGGGTAAATAGTGAGGCAGAACAAACAAAGACTGAAATGGAGAACTGCAATGCAAGTACTGTATCTGCTGAAGCATTCTAACAATGATCATTCAGTGGGGGACAAAAGCCACCCCCCTAAGCCTACATTAATCTTACCTGCAATATTCCAATAACTGCCTTGAAGTATCCAACATGGAAACATGGCAACTCCAGGTCGATGTAGCCATAGTGTCCCAAGCAGTCGGCCAGATTCTTTCCACAAGTTTCACAAGGGCGATCCTTTTCGCTGGTTCCCTAAGGAGAAGATGTTCAGAGCACAGTTTCAGACAACAGAACGGCAAGTAACATTCTGTCAACAGGGTATTTGGAGTTAAAGTCCTAGTGTACTGCCTGAAACATATTAGCTTTCAGTAGCAAGTGAACTGTTACTGCTTACATCTGACGTATTTTATATATTTATTTATTGTTAAACTCAGTATCAACTTTTGATCACAAATTGCTCGTTTGCAAAGGTTCCACATCATTTGGGGACAATACAGTAGACAATACCATTTTAGTTGGCTCAAGTGAAGCCTTGTTGCAGGTGCTACAGAGAATAGTATGATACAATATATGAACACATTTGTAGAAAGGTTCAAGTAATTACATAGTACAGAGTATTCACAAGTAGTGCAAACAGAGGATAGGAAGTGGTGAATATGGTACAGAAAATACATAATGATAGATACAACTGTATAGAGACCCAGCATGGTTACTGGTTGGTTGGTATCAGGTAGTGGTAAAGTTTGTATGAGCAATCTTAGGACATGCACTCCGTCATGAGTGACTGCTGTATTGGGGTACTACAGTGAGGAGGGTGGGGGAATTAATGCATAAGCAGTGAGGAGGTGGAAGAGTAATTGTTCAGGTCAGGTCAAGGCAGCTTGAGTTCTGAGCAATATTAGACCAGGGAGCCCATTTGAATTGCGAGATCCTGGGGAGGCTGGTTATGCAGTCAGGGAGATCACTGAACCACACGACAGCCCAGTTAGAGAAGGAGCGCTGTCCCAGTCTAGTTCTTCGGAGGGAGATAGCTAGGGCCTTTCAGGTCACATTCCGCATAGTGTAAAGGTTCTGGTCGGGCATGAGGCAACTTTAAATAAAAATATATATTTGTTTTATCTTCCTACTATTTATTCTCCTCGGCAGAGCGGCCCTACATGATCTCTGGCTGCCGGCCCTGCACCCCCCGGACCCGGTCGTGCGTGCGGGCAACACGAACCCGCTCCCCAGTGGGCTGGCCATTATCACTCACGCACCCACTCGGTACTCGTCCCTCTCGGGTCTCTCCGGGGGAGCAAAGCGCGGCCATCAGCTGCGAAGATTGCCCTCTGCATTTTCCACTTTTTCTCCCCAATGGAGAGCTGGACGTGCAATAGTGTCCAAGCGTACCGACACCCACCACACTCCCCCCCCTTGCTATTGCATGCCACTTGTAGTGCAGCTGGCCTCTGCCAGTCGCCGCTTCAGGGCGATGCAAGCCCCACTACTCACCACAGAGAGAGGAGAGCAGTCATCGGATGCTCGATCCTCCCTCTCCCCTGCCAGCCCCTGGCGGCCTGAGTCCGTTCCCAAACCCGGGTTGCCGGAGTGGCACGAGATGTGGCGTCCAGTGCCTCAACCTTCAGTGCCACCGGGCCGGCTTTTAAATAAAGATTTTAATAAAAATTTGGACATTAACAATCCTTGGCACTTCTCAAGAAGTGCAAGGAGATTTTCCCTATGTCCTGGCAAAATTTCCTCCATTCACTAAACCACCACCAGCTTGATTAGTTCAGTAAGTATCGGTATGCATCCCATATGGCAATAATGCCCCTGTATAGAAAAGGGTGGAGCATTATTCCTTTTGACAATAAAATGATTTTCTACAGACAATACTTGGTGTGATGTGTGGATCAGTACTCTGCATGAAGGCTGCAATAGTTTGTTCTGTTTCTCTCCCACCTCGTCAGCACGGTCATTTCCCTTACTGTGACAGCACAGCTGACCAAGAAGACCCAATCGACTGCTGCCAGATGGGTCACAATAGGTGAGGTCACAATGCTGACAAGGTATAAAGAGGAATATAAATATTTAAGTCTCCAGGTAAGTACTAATCTTCACATCGCACCTTCTAATGAGCAAATAGAAAAATACTTAAAGTACAGTTAAGTAAGAACTTACCGCAACAGTAGATCTTAGAGAGGAGCTCTTGCAACAGGTAATACCATTGGGACTATTGCCGCAAGGCGTTAGGACCCCATGGAAAAGTCTTGTAGCTAGCAGTCTGTAGCGGGGGACAGCCCCTGACGTCGGCTCCGCCCATCAGACGTGGTATAGAGGGGGCGGTCCCCCAGTGCCATCTCAGTTCTCCCGCTGGAGACCCAGCTGAAAGGAGAGGAGAACAATACAGGATCTCCTCAACCCTAAATAGGGTACAACACAAATTCCTGGGGGATGGAGGGTGGGAAAACTACCTGCTGCAAGAGCTCCTCTCGAAGATCTACTGTTACGGTAAGTTCTTACATAACTGTACTATCAGACTTAGAGGTGGAGCTTTTGCAGCAGGTAATACTGTTAGGATGGAGTCCCAAGCCATACCCAAGAACAAGCCCAGGTCTGACTGGAGGGGGAGAAAGAAAAAGCTGGACAGCTTCAAGAAAGCAGGCCCTGCAGGACAGCCAGTCCAAAACCTGCTCTCCTTCAGGAAGCGATGTCAAGGCTGTAATGCTCAACAAAGGTATGGACTGTGCTCCAGGTTGCGACAGCACAAATATCTGCCAAGGAAACGTTCCTTAGGGAAGTGAACAAGGTAGACACAGCCCTAGTGGAATGACCCTTGACTGGGCCCGGCAAGGGCTTACCATGATGTTGGTAATGGAAAGAAATAGTGTATTAACCAACGTGCTAGTGACTAACTGGAGACAGAAACCCCTGTCACCCTGTGTGCAAAAGAACTGAACAACTGGTCCGATTTCACAAATGCACTGGTTCTGTGGATGTAATAGTGAAGAATCCCATGCACATCCAGAGTATGCAGCAAGACCTCATCTTGATTAGTGAACTCTGGATAACAAACCGGAAGTTTAATGTCCTGGTTCAGGGTCAAAGTAGATACCATCTTTGGTAGGAACTTAGGATTCGTGCACATGGTCACCCTGTCCCTGTGGGAAACAAGATAAGGGTCCTTACACATAAGGGTCTGAAGCTCGGAAACCCTTCAAGTAGAAGCAATAGCAACTCAAATTAATGCCTTTCATGAGAAAAAGCATCGCTCTCAAGACGCAGCTGGTTCAAAGGGAGGCAGGGTAAGCTTCTCAAGAACGAAAAGCAAATCCTATGGTGGGACAGGGTCTCTCCTGGGAGGTCTGATGTAAAGAACCACTCGAAGAAAGGTCTTGCACATGTTGAGCTGTGCCAGAGTCCTCCCTCCATATGGTGCATGGTGAGCCGAGATCGCACACATATGTACCATGATGGCCGAGTAGCTTAAGCCCAAGTCCAAAAGGTGGAGAAGATAATCCAGCACATGCTTGACAGGACAATTCAAGGGATCTAGGGCACAAACCATAGCCCAGAGGCAAAAACATTTCCACTTCATGGCATAAGTTGCCCTAGTGGAGGGTTTCCTCGCTGCTACCAGGACCTCTGCCACCCTGCTTGACACTCCTAATCTTTCTTCTGCTAAAACTGCAGGAGCCAGGCATGCAGATGAAGAGATTGCAGAACAGGATGGACTAGTGTCCTCTGTTCTTGAGAGAGCAAGTGGGTGGAGAGTGGCAACTGTACAGGGGGTTCCGATGTCAGTTGCTGCAGCAGCGGGTACCACATTTGCAGAGGCCAAAGATCGGCCACCAAAATCATTCTGGCTGCCTCTGACTGCAATTTGAGCAGCACTCTCTGAATGGGAAGGTGTAAAGGAACCTCCCTGTCCAAGACAGGGACAATGCATCTCGCCAAAAAACACCAGGCCCTGGATCAAGCTAGCAGAAATCTGGCAGTTTGGCTTTGCACAGAGACGCAGAGAGGTCCAGTTCTGGACAGCCCCAGCAAACAAAGAGGTCGTCTGCGACTTCTTGGAGTAATTCCTACTCATGGTTCAGAGAGCGAGCGCTACTGAGACTATCAGCAAGAACGTTCAGGCTTCCTGGCAGATGTACCGCTGTAAGATCCAGACGATGTTCTACAGCCCAGTCCCACGCTCTCATGGCCTCCCTGCAAAGAGGGTATGACTGAGTGCCCCCTTGGAGGGATCTGGTCCTGAAATGCCAATAGGGCATACAGAACAGCTCTCAATGCCGGCATGTTGATGTGTAGAGAGCACTCTGTGGGGGACCAAGTCCCTCTGGTTCAGTGATCCCCTAGGTGAGCCCCCCATCCTAACAATGAGGCATCCGTCGTTAAGAGTTTGTGATGGGGGCAGTCTATGGAAGGAGATGTCTCCCTCCAAATATGGGGGCAGAGCCACCCCTCGAGGGATCAATGGACCGCTGCTGAGACTCTGACCTGCTGGTCCATATCATCCACCGCCCGGTCCCACTGTACCCCGAGGTGCCACTGCAGAACTCGTGTGTAATTTGGCGAGGGGAACCGTAGCAATGGCCGCAGCCACGTGGCCCAGAAGCTGAAGGATAACCCTCACCGGAATGAAGGAAGCTGCTTGCACTCTCTACACCAGGTCCATCAAGCGAACTGCCCTGTCCGAATGCAAGACGGCCTTCCCCTGAACAGTGTCGAGGTTGGCCCCAATGTATAGCAACCGCTGGGAGGGCCCAAATTGTGATTTTGGCCGATTTATGGTGATGCCCAGGGAGAGAAAAAGGTTTTCCGTATCCTCCAGGGTCACTGCTAACTGGCTTGCTGACTTGGCAGAGAGAAGCCAGTCATCTAGGTAGGGATAGACGAAGTGGCCTTTCCTCCTGAGGGCTGCTGCTACTACTGCCAGGCACTTGGTAAAAACGTTTGGTGACAAAGAAAGGCCGAATGGCAGTATCCTGAATTGGTAATGCTGATCTCGGAAATCGAAGAAATCTTCTTTGGGAACGTAGGATCTTGATATGCATTTTATTTTTTTATTTATTTTATTTTATTTAAACAGCAGTTTGGAAAACCTTTGAGCCATAGGCTCATTTACAAAGGTACCTTGTCACAGTAAGACAAACCAAAATACACAGTATAGCAGTACAACACATAAGTATAACAGTAAATTAAGACATAGATACAAACAAGCTGGTACAGGTAGGATGGATGCAAACAATACCAGAGTTATGTCGTCCTTAGCAGCTTAGTAATAAGCTTTGTCATAAGTATTGAGTACGGCTTTGACTAGCGCAGTTACAGCATCGGTGTTAATAAGGTGGTTCGTAAGGAAGTTTTGAAGCACGATATAGTTGGAGCTTGGAGATGGAGGGGCAGTGTGTTGAACCAGGAGGGAGCCCTAAAGCTGAAGGCTCTTTGGCCGTGAGAGGTCCTAGCTCTAGGGATAACAAGAGAGGTTTTCCCAGAGGTCCGAGTATGAACTAGTGGGACAGAGCGGCGTGGTGGTGGTCAATCCTGGTGGGGAAAGCCCAAGGAGGGTCTTTTTTGTAAGGGTACAGGTAAGATATTTGAGGTGCTCGTCAAGATCAAGTACCAGCGCTTTAGCATACAGTAGACAGGTGTGTGTCATCCTAGGTGCTCCAGTAATTAACCTGCAGGCCTTATTCAGAGTAGTGCGAATTTTATGGAGTGCGGTCTGATCAGCAACACCATACACCAGCAGTCCATAGTCCACTAGGGACAGGATAGAGGAGGTGACTGCGAGTCGAAGAGCCTCCGGGGGGAGGCAGTGTTTATACCGATGTAAGATGCCCAATCGGATATTAGTGGCAGTGGCTAGGGCAGCGATGTGTCCATGGAAGGAGAGGGAGGGGTCAAAATGGATCCCTAGGTATTTATAGGAGCAAACTTGTTCGAGTGGGAATGAGGACCCAGAGTGAATGAGGAGTTTGAAGTTGCATGACTTGTTTTGGGGATGAGTGAAGAACATGGTTTTGGTTTTTTTAAGATTTATCACCAATCTATGTTCCTTGAACCAGCCCTCGGCTTCAGTGAAGGACTTCTGCAGCGAGTCCTGGAGGGCAGTAGGGTTACGATTTGAGGCAAAGATGACTGCATCATCAGCGTACAATAGAATGTTCCCGAGCAAGGCGTGGAAGGGTGTTAAGGTAAAGGGAGAATAGTAAGGGCCCAGAATGGAGCCCTGGGAACAGAAAGATGGGACAGATGTCTGAGTAGGTCCCATTAATTTTACGCTGTGAGCGGTCAGACAGATAACTGGTGCACCAGGAGATAGGCCCAGCAGCAAAACCAGAGAGACTAAGGGCATCAAGAAGGAGGGGTGGGAGACGGTGTCGAAAGCTTTGAGAGGTCAATGAAGACTGCACCAGCCAGAGAACCAGTGTCTAAGGAGGAGTGAGAAAGTTGGAGAACTCTAGGAGGGCTGTGTGTGGTACTGTGGCCCGCTCGGAAGCCATGCTGTTCAGGACAAAGGACATTGTAGGTGGAGAGGTAGTCAGAGATTTGAGAGGCCACCACTTTTTCCAAGGCCTTGGAGAGAGGAGAGAGAATGGAGATCGGTCGATAGTTTGCATGTAGGAGTCCTGCATTTCTAGGGAGCATAATCAATCTCCCTGATGGAGATGGGGAAGCAGGCTTGCCAGCATCACCATCCGGAATCTCTGGTATTTGATGGAGAGATTAAGCCGACTTAAATCCAGAATGGGGAGAAGATCTCCCGTTTTCCTTGGGACCAGAAATAAACGGGAGTAAAATCCCATGCCCCGTTGATGGTGAGGAACCAGCTGGTTGGATCTTTTGTAGAGCAGCTGCTGAATTTCGGCTGCCAGTATTTCTCGTGGGCGGTGGACAATGGACTGGGGAATTGTCCGTGGAATGCTGAGTAATTCTATTGTATAACCCCTTAGAATGGTGTCCAGCACCCATTGGTCCAAGGTTATGCTGGACCATTCTGCATGATAAAGGAGAATCTCTCTCCTACCCTCTCGTTCTGCATCTCCCGAGAGGACGACGGGGATGTAGCGAGTCACGCAGTGGAGGAAGGGGGACCCTGTGCTCTAGGAGTTCTGGGCTGCTTGGGGCCAGGGACACTCCTCGATACAGGGTGACATCTTTTGAATCCCTTTTTTTGGGATTGCTTACCCACTTGTCCCTGACCCTTACGAAAGGGGCGACAATGGGGGCCCTGGAGTACTGACTTCTACATCTTATGTATGTCAGCTATGGCTTTCCCGACTCCTGGAGTTCTTTGACCAGTGATTCGACTTCTGGGCCAAACAAGATGGGGCCCTGGAAGGGCGTGTCCAGGATAGAGTCCTGGAGGTCTTGGCCGAACCCAGAGCCTGAGACAGGAATATCTTCTCATGCAGACTCCTGTTGCCGCAGCCCAGGAGGCCATGTCCACAGAGTCTTACGAACATCTGAGGATATGTTTGCCTACATCAGCGCCTGATTGGGTATAGGCCAAGTTCTCTTTTGTGTCACAGCCCAGGAGAGTCTTACCCAACTCTAGGATTTTTTCCCCATAGAGATTGCTGGTACGTCAACACATGGGGGAGGAAATTTAAGGACTGTATTGAGCCCGTAGCTGAGGTAAAAACCTTTCTGCCCCAACTGTCCATTCTCTTGGACTCAGGATCCGGTGGTTGGGAGCTCAGGTGCTTAGGCTGGCTACCTCAACTGTGAGCAGCCGTAGGCACTAGGGAGTTGGCTTTCAGGTTCTCCCCCAAAAAGGGCTCCACCTTTGGGGCCTAAACAGCCTGTCTGCCTTTTTTGGAATGGCAGGGTTGGACGATGGTTTACGCCACATGATTCTGGTAACATCCTGGAATGGCTCAACAAAAGGTGGGATGACCAGGGTCTTTGGGTCTTTGGACCCCAGTAATGTAGCCAGGCGTCTGCATTGTGGGTCCAGTTCCTCTGTGTCTAATTCATAAATAAACTGAATGTGACACATAATGTCTAAAAATGATGGGTCGTCTGGAGGGGACCTGGGAGAATCTCTAGGGCCCGGAGAGGGTGGAACAAATTCTCCTTCCTTTGAGGATTCCAAAGATAAAGGGCTAGCATCCCAGTCATCCGAAGAGGATGGACGTCTGCTGGAGGAGGGGACTGGAGAACAGCGCCGTGTTCTGCACTTGCCTTTGTCTGGGATGGTTATCTCTTCTCCTTCCAGCAGAGGAGGGGGACCCACAGGAGGAGGCTGCGAAGTAGGGTCTGGGGGCCTATATAGGAGGTCCCCCTTTGACCGTGTTCACCACGATGAAAAGAGCGAACAGATGTCTGCCACCAGAACAACCACTGGGGTGGGTGTCATGTTCGCAGGACCGGGCGTCTGAGGCTCCTGCATGTCAGGCGTCTGGTCTATAGGGCCCTGACTACCACATGTCTGGAATCTGGGGCTCTGTGTTGTCACGGGACCCAGCGTCCAGAGTCAGAGGGGGCTGAACGGGCAACTGGCCCCAGAAGGAGGGGCAGGCGTCATCACGGTCTGGTGTTGGGGAGCGGGTCGTCGGCGAGGCTGAATGGCTAGCAGGGCACCAGTTGGATGCAGAAGAGTGCACCTTAGCCGTCAGCGGAGGAGGGGGAGTCTGGTGACGGACTTCCTCCCAATGCCTGTCCGAGTCATCCGGGCGCTTGCGCTTCTCCAACCTGCCTGGTTTGCCTACATCTTTAGGCTTGCTCGCAGGCAAATGAACCTCCTGGGTCGACCCTGAAGAAGACTTCTGGGGTCGGTGGTACAAGGTGGAACGGGGAAGGGGGGAGGGTGTGAATGCCCGGAGGATGAAGACTCCCTGTTTTTGTCCCAAGAAAAGGTGGGAGCAGATTTAGACTTGGAGGACTCTGTCGACTTAGGCGGAACCGACCTCCCTCCAGAGGCTGAAGAGGAGTGTTTCTTGGCAGGAGACTCAGGGTGTGACTCAGACCTGGCCCTATACTTATTCCTATGGTGGTGGTGCTTCTCTCCCACCCCCCACCCCAACTTATCATTGGGAGAGGAGTCCTTGGCGGGAGAAGAGCTGTGATCCGAGGACCGCTGCATGGCCACCACCTTCTGTTCTATAAGATATGCTTTCAGGGAGTTTGCTCTCCTGGTCCTTGTCTTTTGATTGAACTTTCTGCAATGCAGACAGTCATTAGGCCAGTGGTCGGGGCCTAGACAGATGAGGCAGGCCATGTGGCCATCCATAGCCGGAATCTGTTTGCCGCACGCACACAGACTTGCATCGCAGTGCAGAGGGTGACGACAGAAACAAAGACTGGTCATATGACTGCAAAAACTGAAAAAATTTTATTCTTTTAAGTAGCAGTCGACTGCGTCGAAAGGCATCCGTGGAGCAGAAATAAGTGGGTCAACGGCAGAAAAACAACCGAGATGGCACTGGGGAACCGAACCCTTTATACCACGTCTGATGTCAGGCGGAGCAGACGTCAGGGGTGGTCCCCTGCTACAGACCGCTAGCTACAAGATTATTCCATGGCGTCCCACCGCCTGGTGTCATTAGTCCTAATGGTATTACCTGCTGCAAGAACTCCTCCTCGAAGTCAGATCAGCTTACTACTTGTAAATACCATTTTCTGCCCATTATTTTTCATGCTGCTAGCTCCTAACTGTTAGACACTTGCATAAACACAGACAGGGCTTAAATTAGGTGGCACCACTTTAACATGTGGGCGGATGTATATGGAACAAAAGGGCCACCATGAAGTCTCACTAAAAACAGGGAATAATGCTAGAAATGACATTTGATGGGCTGTTCAATGGGACTGCAACAGAATATCAGGCTGAAGCGGACTCTAGAGATGGCTGTGCAGTCGAGGAAGGCTGAGGAGACACAGCCAGGCAGGGCAACCACAGCTACACAGGTGGAGCAGGACCAGGGAGCTTGCTCTATCACAGGGAGTACGTGTTAAATTTGTATTTAAAGTCCTTTAGCCACAAGGCCTCCTACAAAATGTGCCATGTGTAGGTCCTCTTTCAGACCAGATGTTAAAACAGAGGTCGTGTTTACTTGTCCTAATGTTGTACTTGTGGACATTAACAATCCTCTGGCACTTCTCAAGAAGTGTAGGGTCATTTTCCCCCGGAGTCCTGGCAAAATTTCCCCCCTTCACTAAACCACCACTAGACTGATCTAGTTCAGTTATATCGGTATGCATCCCATATAGTGATATTGCCCTTGTATAAAAAAGTGCAGCATTACCGTGAACTTTAGAGGCATCCTAAGCCCCCTCCAATATGTCAGATACCATGAGCAATTCCCAGTGTCAACCTGCGTCCCCCTGATCACACTCACTGAAAATCTCTCTCCCCCTACCTCTTGGCCTGTCACCACCTGAGGGGCCCTACAGGGTGAGGGGCTACAGGGGCATTAGTGGAGACATATCAGGGTCCCTCCACATACAAAGGTGCCAAGGGAGCTGAATGTACAATTAAGTATTGTTGGGAGGAAAGGAGGGGGGGATGAATGATAAAAAGTTGCCACTGAGGGGTACAGCTACCACTCGCAACACAGGACACAAATTTGGAAGCAAGCTCGAATCATCGACAGACAGCTGGGGGAAGAAAGAGTAAGCATCCCATAGGACACTCCCATCCGCCAGGGCTAGAAAGTGCCATTATCTACTGCACTGCCTCTACTTGGGTGACCACAGGTAGCGGTGCAACAGAGCTTCAGTAAGTGAGCAAGGACTTTGTCGACCCCTGGAACACTCTGCATGCATGTGCGCACCACAAAATCATACAAGCCAATGTTCTGTGGGCAGCTAAGAAACCAGGCAAATCCTAAGATGTCACAATACGACGCTAGGTTCTCTTGGGCCCCACAATGCAGACTTCCAACCCCACCACCTAGAACAGCTGTTTTTTTTTTTTTTATTCTGTTTTGTATTTCATTCTCTTTCCCTCTGGTCACCGAACCCGGGGACCTCTCCCAGATGTCACCACTGGCTTTCTCTCGCCTGGCCCAAGACTCCTCCATCCTGGATCCCCTCCTGGAGCTCAGATTCCACAGTCCTACCTGTCAGAGACCCCCTGGGTTGTACCCCAACCCCCGGGAGGGGACACCTCTACTACTGCGGCGCTCCTTGAAATCCAATTCCTGGTAAGGGCACGCACGCTCCCATGCCAACACACTGCAGCAGTGCCTGCTCATGCAAGGAACAGGAGCAAGTCATTGTGAGACACACCACAACACAGGCCCTCCCTCCAGAAGACTAGAGTAGCGCAAGCGAGCCTTCTTAGGTGAGATGAGAAAAAACTGAAAAGGTACTAGACATAGGATGGTTGCTGCCAGTCAGGCACCATGCATTCCAGAATCAGAATGAGGAATCAGGCCTGGAAGGTTACCAGAGGCACAGCCCAATACAGATGTATGGCAGAGGACCATAAATTATATAGAAGTTCCATGTTTGCATCCAAAAGAACATAACAGTTCCTAGATTAGTATTCACCATATCTGCATCAGCTACAGCACAGTAGTATGAAGACAAAAATCAAATGTATTCAGTATGGCCAAAATAAAACAATAAAACTGATTCCATACAAGAGCAGACATAGGGAGGTCTTTCAGTCTGGATTCTGCAAACACCACTCCACCACCTCCTCCAGCTCACAGACTCCATCCACACAGGTATGGACCATGTTCTCCTCAATTCCACCATCCTTGCTGATTTAGCTAAACCTTTCAACACTGTTTCCCACCCACTTCTCCTCGACAAGCTGAAGTCAGCTTGTCTCTCAAACTCTGCAACTAGCTGGTTCAGCTCATATCTATTGGGTAGCTCTCAGTCAGTTAAAATTGGCGAGTCTCTATCCCCCCTTCCTATTTGCACTGGCGTCCCCCAAGGCTCCATACTTAGCCCACTACATTTCTCAATTTTCCTCAACGACCTTCCCGCTGCCTGTTCATTTGCGTCCATCCGGTGTTGCTGTAGATATTAATTTAAGCATCAAGACCCCCCCCAAAGGACTTCCAGTGACGTCACGGCACCATCAGCAGCTTAAGGGCTAAGCTCTCTCCCAGAGGGAACCTATAAAACCTCCATCTACTGCATTAAATCTCCAAAATCACCTGCAAAATGCCTCCCGGAGCTGCTAAACAAGACAGAGGAAAGAAACAAAGACCGAAGAGGTCATAAAAAGCTCGATGCCTTGCAATCTCGAGATAAAACACAGGCCTACTACAGGAGCATCTCACCACACAGCACACCCAGGTCTGACTATGACATGGAGAGCGAATCAAAAATATTGTCTAGATAAAGGTTTGAAACGCTCCTAAAAGAGATACAAGACTCCCGCTCGGACAACAAAAATGAATTTCTTAATTTCTCACACCAATTTTGCAAAATGGAAAAACGGATGGACCAGGCAGAACAACGACTAGCAGATACGGAGAGTTGTGGGGAGCTCCTGGGCCAAGCAATGGGCACTCTTTACCAACAAACCTTAGCACTACAAGCTAAGTGTACTAACCTCGAGAGTAGATCCAGGAGAGAGAATCTTCGTCTCTACGGTCTGGCGGAGGGCGCGGAAATTCAACTGATGTCTACTTTTCTAGAGGACCTCTTGAGGGACGTTCTCACGCTCCCAGAGGGATACCAACTCAGGACTGAACGGGCCCACCGCTCACTGGCACCAAGACCTTCTGATCCGACGGCCAGACCCAGATCTATAATGACGACATTTTCCAGCTTCCAAGTTAAAGACATCCTTAAATGCGCTTGGCAAACAAAAAAAGACTTGAAATACCTTGATTCCAGTCAGTCTCTGGATCAAGATTATCCCCCAGAGAACCAACAAGCCAGACAAAAGTGGGTCCCCTTCTTTAAGCCGCTCCGAGACTGCCAAATTCGCTTTCAGACGCCATTCCCTGCGAAACTGAGAATCATTTGGGAAGAAGAGGCGAAGGTATACAATACACCAGAAGAAGTACTCAAAGCATTTGGGGAGAAAGGTATCCTCCCCCCCCCCCATCCTGGATCCAGAACGGATGAAGCTGAAACAAGGGTTTTCCTCGGAATGGCTACAGGTGCGTGGCCGGAAGAAAACAAGCAATGCGCTAGAATCCACCCATTCCGTCCTCGAACAGTTTATGACCCTGCAAAAAAAGAGAGATGGTGCAGCAACAAAGCACCTCGGAGACACTTCATTGATGAAGATCCTGTGGAGAGATTGAACACTTCACCTTGTAAAGCCTCAGTTTTGAGACTAGAACAGATCCCCATTACCTCTGAGTAGCTTTTGTTGACCTGGCTGTCGTTTTGTGGTCGGATAAGTAAGACACTAATATTTTCAGTTCCCCCACAGTTTAAAACGCAGTGGCTCATTGGAATAATTCTTTCCTCTTTTCTTGATTCAGTTGCTTGGTCCTAGCTTGAGACTGCTTGAAACAGCTGAATTTTCGTCAGGTTCCTGCAACCAGTTACTGTTTAAGGGAAAGGACAAAGCCGTACCACCCTGGGTTATGTAGCCCTGTATAATCAAAAGAACTCTGAGACCTTTCGACGGCTACTCCTTTAGAAGCTGTAATTGGCAGACCGAGAGGGCAGATATGTCCTGATGAAAGGGACATTACAGGGTAAGCCTCTGACCCTGGTCTCGGTATATCCCCCCCAGGATCAGACGCAGCGCTCTACCTGAAATTCCTTACTACCCTGCAAGATTGGGCACAGGGCAAGGTGATCTGGGGAGGAGAGTTGAACTTGACCCTCAACCCTTCGCTAGACTCTTCGGCACAAACATCTCGTAGGGATCATGCTATTGCTAGGAGAGTAAGGAGAACATTGGGGGAATTAGGATATATAGATGCCTGGTGCCACCTGGAGGGGAGAAGGAGAGACTATACGTTCTTCTCTGCAGTCCACCAGTCTTATTCTAGACTGAATTGTTTCTTTGTTCCTAAGGAAATGGTGGGCAGGGTGAGAGAAACCTCGACTGGGGATTTCATTCTGTCAGACCATGCCCCTATATGTCCATGGAGTTTGCAGAGGTTAGGAGAAATACCTTCTGGTGTTTAAATTTATCCCTGTTGCAAGATAAGGAAGTCCTAGAGTCGGTCCAAAGCACGACTGAACTCACCATAACAGAAAATGATCTCCCTGATGTGTCTCCAGCTATCTTGTGAGACACTACCAAGGCGGTCATTGGGGTAAGCTAGTGGAATGGTCTACATACCTCTCAACTGTACCACATTATGAGGAACGTTCCTCATTTTACTTCACAAAAACTCGCTGTTCCTCATTGTGAGGAGTTGTCCCACATTCAGTGGTAACATTTTAAAGCAAATATCCATAGTAAATGATGCACAACATATATTATTCAATTAATAACTTACTTTCTGAATATAAATGCAAACATTTTAACAGTGTTCTGAGCTTCTTATGTAAAGATTTGATTAAGTGTTCCACATTTTGCTCATTTGTTCCACATTTTGAGAGGCAATGTTCCACATTTGGGGGACAAAAGGTTGAGAGGTATGATGGTCTAGTAGGAAGAAAAAGGAGAGGGCAGCTAAGAAATTGGACTTAATGCACAAAATACTTTATCAAGAAAATCTCCAAAAAGCCCAAATAGATAAGGGAAGAACATAACTTCTAAAAAACTTAAGGTTCAGCTCTCTAACATACTGGATTATGCAGTGGAGCAAACATTTTTATTTTTAAAACAAAAATATTATGAAGGAGGCCCACATTCTCTGAGGCTGTTGGCTGGAAGGCTGAGGGAGCAGAGGGCTAGGGCCATCTTACAAGTGGTACAACATCCCAGTACGGGTAGAATAGAGAATGGGGTAATTCAAATAGCTGAAGCCTTTCAAGAATATTATGCTGCCCTGTACAAGCATGGTACCCAACCCTTGAGGAAGGGAATGAAGACATTTCTATGAGATTTCGGTCTCCCTTCCCTAACCAAGGAGCAGGCAGAACACCTCAACCGCCCAGTGGGGGATGGAGAGATAGACTCAGCCATCAGGAACCTAAAAACTCAAATGTCCAGGTACTGACAGGTTGCCAGGGGAATTTTATAAGCAGTTCCAGTTAAATCTAATACCTATAGTGGGCCAAGTGTTCAGGGCACTGCAAATTGAAGAGGGTAGGGTCCCTCAGTTATGGACGCAGGCCATTGTGTCGGTCATTCACAAGCCAGCGAAGGACCCATTGCTCTGCTCTTCCTATCACCCTATATCAATACTGAACATCGACTACAAAATATTCACATCTATTATGACTAAAAGGTTGCAAGTGGTCATCCCAGAACTGATAGATTTAGATCAAACTGGCTTTATTCCTGGTCGACAAACCCATGACAACTTAAGAAAAACATTTCATATAATAGACCATCTAAATACAACCAAAACACCAGCCCTCTTAATCAGTATAGACGCAGAAAAAACATTTGATAAAGTATCTTCGGCCTTCCTGGAGGAGGTAGTTGGTCAATTTGGATAGGGAAGTCCCTTTCAGTCCTTACTCTCTAAACTATACCAGTCACCGATGGCTTATGTCAGGACAAATGGACACCAAGCACGCCCTTTCCCCTTAGAGCGGGGTACGAGACAGGGTTGCCCTCTCTCCCCCCCCTACTCTTTGCCCTATACATTAAGCTTTTAGCTCAGAGCATGAGATTGGATGAGAGTATTCAAGGTATCAGGCTGTGTGGTGGGCAGTTCAAGCTCTCCTTATATGCCGATGATATTTTTTGATATACCTTGAGAATCCCACCAGCTCTGTGCCCCAGGTGATGGAGAGTCTGGACGCTTTCTCCTTGGTGGTCTGGTACTCTCTGAATACCTCAAAGATGGAGATATTAGCTTTCAATTATGCCCCCCCAACTAAAAGCCAGATATCCCATGAGATGGGACTTAATACAAATGAAATACTTGAGAATTATTATTAGCTCTGACTTGGCACAGCTACATCAGCTTAACTATGCCCCCTTGCTGAAACAGATTAGGTACGACATTCAACAATGGAATATTTTGCCCCTTTCTCCGTCTGCCCATATTCAAGCACTTAAGATGGACGCTGTCCCACGCTTCCTATACCTTTTTCAGGGAGTGCCTTATGCCCTCCCAAGGAGAGAACTGGAGATGTGGCAGAGAATGTTTATGAAGTTTACATGGGCGAACCAGAAAGCCAGAATAAGAAGGCAGACAATGTTCCTCCCAAAGGCAACTGGGGGATTCGGTGTACCAGATTTAGAAGGCTAGTGGGTGGCCACTCAGATGAGAATTGGCTTACTGTGGGGCCACCCCACTTACAAAGCTAAATGGCGGGAGATAGAATTGGAGATCTCAGGAGATCCACTACTGCCAACCATCCTATTTCAACCACAGGAGTTGGCCAGGAGGGATCAACATAGACCTAAGGCCACTCAAGCTACACTTGAAGGGTGGAGGAGGAGGACTCGAGGCAGGGTCAAGGGGGATAGATTTTGGAGATACAGATGGTGGTCAGCAGACCCAAAGTTTGGCCCTGCAATACTAGACCCTTGGTTTGGCATGAAGGCTAAGTCCAGGTTTAGAGCCCCCTGGCAACTTTTACAGGAGGGAGGAATCCTTCCCTTTACAACAGCACAGAGGTGTTTCAACCCGAGTCCAGCAGATAAAATGAGATACTACCAAATTAGTAGTTATATAAATCACAAATACAGAAAAGATCAGCTTACCGGTAGATCAGACTCCAGAGAGGAGCTGTTTGAACAACTCTGGAAGTCAGAGCAAGCCACAGGAGCAGTGACTCTCCTGTATCAAAGATATAGGCAGCAAATTAAATATAACACTGATTATATTAGAGAGAGGCGGGAACAAAAAATGAGACTGCCTATTCCTGAAAGGCAATGGGCAAAAGGTTGGAGACACATCTGGAGTGCAACATCTTCCCCCCAGTAGAGGGAGTTCCTATGGAAACTAAGGACCAGATATTTTAGAGTGCCAGAGATGATCTCAAGACAAAGATCAGATATGTCCGCCCAGTGCTGGAGATTATGTGGAGAACTCTCCGTCTCTCACACCCACATCTTCTGGGCCTGCTCAGGTCTCAGACAATATTGTTCTGATGTCAACAATTCACTAAATCAAATATTTCAGCTCCACGGACAATGCGGACCCGTGTTCTTGCCTTTGGGGGAGATCCCAGTGGAGGGGAGGGGTAGGGAGGCTATTTGTGGCAGCTACTGGTGGTCGCAGCTTTAAAAGCTGTCACTGGGAAATGGCTACAAACTGGCCCACCAATTGCCCAGGACTGGTTTGAATTGGTCACCCAAAACCAGAGATTGGAGGAAATCACCTTTAAACTACAGCAGAGTCTCACATCTTTTCTGAACAGATGGTCTAGATGGGAGGTGTGGAGGGCCCTGGACCCAGAGGGTGGGGAAGCAAGCCTGTGATGAACTTACCCTGATAACCTGGGTCCCTCTGGACTGCCTCTCTCCCTCCGGATAGCAGACGACGCTGGGGGTCTGCCGGACGCGGGGGGTGGGCTTCATCCATTGGGGGCGTGCAGATAAATACTACAGAACCATCCATAGTGACAAGCTATGTATCTAAGAAATCCATCATTTCCAAATACCCATTTGCCAGATTGTTGGATCTAGAAGAGATTTCTTATATGGTGCCTTGACCTTTTGAGATTCCTTTTTTTCTTGTATTTGTTATGATGTGGTTGAAATGTCTAAATGAGGTTTTTCTATGCCTTATTCATTTAAACTTTTAAATAGTACAGACATTGGTTATTTAATATCTGTTTTAATGTCCTTTTTCAATCTTATTTCTCTGTGGCTTGCATAAAGGGCTGGAAGAGAGGGAGTTTGTTTAAAGTGTCCATCAGGTAATCATAATTTTAGTTTACAATTCTTAGAAATGCTACAGATTGATTTGGTTATAACATACCTCAGATACGGACAAATACATGCACAGAGAAGTAGCGATGTTGACATGAAATGTGTTGAGTTTTTATATTATAAAGTTTTATATGATTGGTATGTAGTACAATGAAACACTTTCTTGGGGTGAATGTGTTACACCCCAGGTATCGATATGTATGTCTACTGAAATCTTTTTTTTTTAATTTTATTTTTATTAATTTTAAAAAGATGCGACACTTTTACAATTCACCATATTCAAGACCAATCGATACATTACAGTAAAGATATTCCTTCTGGAGGGAGTAATCCTCTCCTTAATTTAAAGATATACAAGCATCCGGAATATTTTGATACCTCATTGGGGGGTAATACAAAACTATAACTTCCCAGATGTGTATTAACAATATAAAGAACTGTGGAGTGAGCCTAAGAGCAGTGTGATTAATTTCGTATTGCTAAAGTCCATTTTCCTACACATAGTATTAACTCCACAAAGTGGAGTAGAGGGCATCACACTTAAAATCTAAAGTTAACTGTAAACTTTAATTTTAAACCCCAGCACCAGGAACAAAAAAAAGAAAATAGAGAAGAAGCCACAGTAGCTCTTTATGTATTCTTTTCAAACTGTATTTGTATTGAGTTTAATTAATATAATGCCCCAGGAACTTGATTAAGCTTTGCAAGTAGAAAACTTAAATTTTAACCAGTCCAAAGTCCTTCATCCTTCTCTGGTACAGATCTGAAGCATCCATGGTAACGATACAGGCCTACGGTCGGTTCAGCCAGCACTCCTCTCTCCAGTTTCCTCGTCTTGATTCAGACTCTCCGACCGCGTTAGTCGCACAGCAGAAACAAAGCGCATGGCCCATTTCCGGCCTCGGTGGGATCGAGAATAACCACACTTTCCTCTGGTGCTGTCGCCAATCTGGCTGGAAAAGATATTGAATGGAATGGGCTTCGCATAGCGCTGGGTGCCATCAAACTTCTGCGGCGCATTCTGGTAGCATAAGCTTATGTCCGGGAAGAAAGGATGATGCGCTCGTCCTGCACAATAGGACTCAACTGCCTGGACAACCTCCAAAATCTGGGTCTCTAGTCCCCTCCGTCTGTCACTACCAGTAAGTGCAAAGGCATCTCCGACTCTCTCTGCGATCTCTAGGAGTTATTGGTGAGACTTTCTGAACATTAAAGAGAGGATGATCCCTCAAAGTAAGTTTCTCCTCTAACCACTCCTTAATATTCAACAGAGGGTGATCCCCTCCACCCCTTCAGGCAGGCCTAGAATACGAATATTAGAGGAGCGAGTTTGATTTTCTGAAGTCTCCATGTCGCTCTAAGGTGAGCGTTTTCTTTGATAATCGTGGCTGTTGCTGCTGTAGAGGATTCCGCCGCTTTTTTTACATCATGGAATTCAGTTTTAAAGGTCTTCGACATCTGCTTCCACTGTTGTAATCCTTGTGGCAAAAGTGTCCATTTTATTGTTTAATTCAGCTATTGAAGTGATGATTATTTTCAGCTTCAGGCCTATAGAGGCCATCGTTTCCTCCGGCTCTAGATTAGGTTCATTATAACTCACTAACGATCACCCTCTACTGGGACTCCAGAAGACAATCCAAGCATCTTAAAAAGTACAAGCAGAAACTCACTCCAACCTATTATGAACTACGAATGGCATCGCTGAAACTCCTGCTCCTCCTACTTTTAATATCTGGTGGGATACACCCAAACCCTGGTCCTGTTGCACTGAAGCCGACAAAAACAGGGAAAGTTGGTAGTGGTCTCTCCATTATCACTCTAAATATCTGCAGCCTCCTTCCCAAATTGGCATCTCTTCAAACTCTCACTGGACAAAAACCCTGATATACTAGCCATTGTGGAAACCTGGCCATCTCCCAGCACCCGGATCATGCGGTCTCGCTTGAAGGCTACAATCTTTCAGACTCGACCGGGCAAGCAAAGAAAGGTGGGGGCTGTGCTATCTACATAAGGACAACCTCTCCTGTCAACACGGCAGCTTCACCCCACAAATATGCAGATGCAACTCCTCCCTATCAAACTGCTTCTTGGTGCACAAAACAAAGTTCTCACAGTGGCCGCAGTCTATATCCCTCCAAAAGACCACCATGCCAGTATTAAGTCTGTACTTGATTTTGTTAGTCTGCAGCCCTCTGAAAATGAGCTCCTCCTCCTCGGGGATTTCAACATAAACTGGCTCGCCTCTGACACTGACTCTTACAAAGATGACATCCTTGCAGCAAACCTGACTCGGATGGTAACCTCCCCAACCCGGAAAAATTACAAAACTGGTACAAGCACCCTTATTGACTGGGTTCTCACAAATCACCCTGACCGGATAAAAAACATTAAAAGTCCTCCCTGACTCCCTCAGTGACCACTCCCCAGTGTCCTGTACCTGGTCTAATAAATTTCTCAAGCCACCCCCCAAAGTTATAACAAGCAGAGTATTGCCTTATGGGAATCTTATCAAGTTGAAAACCCATCTCCTACAACAGGACTGGATGCCAATCCTTGAATCAACGGATATTAATACCGCACTAGAATACTTCATTAAATCTTTCAACTCTGCATGCAGACTTATCGCCCAGTAAAAAGCGTAAAATCAAAGCTATCAAATCCATGGATTACTGCCAAACTACTTGCCGAGCTCAAGGTTCGGGACCACCTCTGGGCAGTTGCCAGAGACCTAGGCTCACCTCATGATACCCTAAATACAAGCAGACTGCAAATAGATGTACCTCACAAATTAGGCAAATGAAGGCGCCTATTTCAAAATGCCCTTGAATCCACCTGGGGTGATGGAAGAGCTTTTGGGACAACATCCGAAACATAATGGGTAAACATTCAAAATCGTCACCTACCATTATGAAAGTTGATGGATCCACCACTCTTGACCCAAAGTCTATTGCAGATCGCTTAATAAGACATTCATAGACCTTAGTGGGGTCCTCCCCAGATTTCTTCTCGGACTTACCTGTGCCTAGCCTAGTATCACAAAACACCCCTCGTGACAAACCACAATTTTACTTCAAGAAAATCAAAGTCGCAGAAGCACACAAGTACATAAGAAAGGCCTGCTCCAAATCCAGAACAAGTAGTGACACGCTAGATCTAAAATCCTGTCTCTCACCCTGGATGAAGTAATTCACCCTTGCAAAATTCTTAATCTGTCACTTTGCCAAAGTCAATTTCCCAACAAGTGAAATCTGCCATAATTCGCCAGTGCACAAAGGGGACAAAACTTCAACAGGAAACTATCAACAATATCAATACTCCCTCCCTTTCCAAAGCACTTGAGCGAATAGTGGCAGACCAACTCTCCGATTACCTGGACAAATACAATCTACTCTGTAATCAACAGCACGGCTTTAGGAAAGGACATAGTACAACAACAGCCTTACTTGATTTCTCTGGAGAGTCCACTCAGCCCTGGACAAAGGGTGCCAAACAGGTGCAGTCTTTATCGATCTTACAAAGCTTTCGACACAGTCCATCATGGCCTACTTACCTCCCTACTTTCTAGCCTAGGCCTGGCGAAGGTCCTTGTGCCTAGGTAAAAGTTACCTGTCCAATCGGTCACAGGCTGTAAAATCTCTAATGAACTCTCCGACTTCAAACCGGTTCTCTCGGGTGTACCACAGGGATCAATTCTTGGACGCTCCTCTTTAGCCGTTCCTTAACTCCCTCCCAGATATCTGCCAGGAGAAAATAATCTTATCAGCTGATGATGCTGCAATTCTCTCTTCCCACAGGATCCAAACTCCCTCGAAAAAGCCTGCAACTCGCTTTCTCTAGTGTTGAAAGGTGGTTCCTGGATAGTAAACTTGTGCTAAATCACAATAAAACAAAAGCCATGCTCTTCTCCAATCACCAAAACAAAAATAGGCATACTCACTCACCATACAAACCTCTGGGAATTACACTGGACCAAGTAAATACTTTCAAATACCTTGGCATCACTTTTGACCAAGGGCTCACCTTTACAACCCACATTGACAACACTGCGAAAACAGTGAACCAGCATCTGGAATACTATTCCGTGACCGTCAATTTCTAAATCAAGTGGCATTGAGAATAGCTATACAGAGTTCCATAATCTCAATCATTGACTATGGCCTTATTATTTATGGCTCAGCTACCTCCACTGCTCTAAGCGTATCTCAATCACTCTAAATAAGGCCTGCCGGCTCCTCATAGGGCTCAAAGACTGACTCACCGCGTGTGATCTGTACTGTGAATCAGGCTGGTTGAACCTATCAAATCGTCTTATTTATCTCACCTGCACAATGGCAAAAAATCTATCTTGGGACTGACTCCATTATGTATTCAAAACCTACTCCGACTGAATCCTGGCTCACGACCCTCCACCAGATCGACGCCAACCTTTCCTGGTTCCGAGATGCGGACTGCACAGGGACAAAGATCTTTCGCATACAGGGGCCCGACATGGTTCAATCAGCTAGTCCACCACTCTATCTTTAACCTGCTTGAAGCTTTCAAATCCATGCTCTATGCCCACCTCACCACCACTAGCAACTGTGATTGCACTAGATAAAGACTACTACTCCTCATGTCCATCCTCACATCTGAGGCCTCTTCCTCCTGACTAATGAACCCTCTGGTACCTCTACTACTTCCTGTCTCCCACCCAAACTCACTCCCCCTTTTTCCTGTCCCTCTCTTACTCTCCGCTCACCACCTTTCCCTCCTCTCTAGCCTCCTTTTGGCCCTAATGATCACCCTCTCCTGGAAGTTTCCTTAACCTGAAATTGTCTATAAGCTTGAACCTGTTATAGCTTGTTTTCTATGAAAAACTTAAAAAGCGTTACTGCCTTAAACTGTTAATAGCAAATTTATGATGTAACTTTCCTGTCTGGTTTTACCTGTAATGTGTATCGTGCTTTGTTAAATGTTCTTTGTGACGTGGAACCTTTGTAAAAGAGCCCTGGCTCAAAGGTATTAATTCCTAGACTAATAAACTAAGGCTCGGCCTGGCATTCACCACGAGACTTAGGTACATTAGGAACTCTAGTCGTTTTCCCTCCTGCTCCACCTCTGTCTTTTTTCGGGTTACCCATCCTAGGGTTTGCAAAGTTCCTCTTTCCAGTGGCACTAATGATTTTTCCCCAAAACAGCTGAAAAATACAATATTCTAATAAAGTCTATCAAAGTGATCAGAGCTACGTTTTCCTGCTGCTGTTAAGCTCGGGCTCCACAGTGTCCCCTCCTGTCTACTGAAATCTTTAATCAATAAAGAAGTATTAAAAAAAAAAAAAAAAGACACGTGCAAAAGTAATAAAATTTGCATTTTAAGCCCCCTCCCCTGCTGCTCCATAGAGAGCTATGGTATTTGCAACGTCACAAAACTGAGTGGACTACCCAGCTACACTTGCACCCACTCAATCGCAACCGGACAACACTTCAGTGTTCACCGGAAAGTTTTGGCAGTATTTTAAAATGTTAGGATTAGTCAGAAAATGTTACCGAAAGCAGCCCCAGACTCCCACCGACGCTAACAAAGATATGTGGGATGGGATTGGGCTGCAGGAATAACTTTGCAGGTCACCTTTAAGAGAATTTAAATAACAAGCATTTGTCAATGTCGAATGTTTGCTTGCTGGCATTGGCAGTGGTAGTGTAGAAGTTACAGAGCTGCGTAACAGGAATGGCAGTGAAGTATTGAACCGAAGCCAACCCCACCACCACCCTGCAGAGAGTGACAGGCATTGGGGTGTGCCTTTGGGTCGTCAGGCATAAACGGCCACGCCATTTCACCACACCCCATCCTGCAGACACGGACAAGTGTCACGGTGTTCCTTGGGGTCTTTGGCCCTTATCCGCACCCCACTTCATTAGGAAATACAGTGAGATGGGTGCGATATAGGAGAATGGGGCGAACTTTGGGGCCGAAGAGTCCAAGGCATACCTCGATGCCTCTCACTGGCTGCAGGGTGTGGAATGGTATGAGCATTACAGGCAAGAATCCCAAGTCACACCCCTGATGCCTGTCATTCTCTACAGGGTTGGGCGTTATGGTTGGAAACCCTAATACCTCAGGCATTCATTGGTATTTTCACTCCAAATTTTCAACATGTTTTTTTTGTGACCCCACCTCATGAACAGGGGGAATATCAGTTTGTTAGCCGAAAGCTGCTTATGCACAGCGACTACGGCATTTAGAACCACAGGTGCAAAAACATTCCGAACAGGATGTAAAAAATGACAGCTGTACTGTTCATGGGGAGGTGTAAAAAAATGGCAATGTTGCAAATCTGCAGTAAAAATATTAAAAATGGTGATCCGCGGCGTGCATAGAAACTGTGCAGCACACACCGTATATAATTAGGTTGGGATTTTTACAGCAGATTGTCAACTCAGGCATTTTGGTGCCTCCGATCATGAACAGTGTCACTGTGATTTTCTTTATCTGTGCCGAACAATGATTTCCCACAGCGACCATGCATCTCTGCACTGAAAGTGTGAAAACACACTTCAACCATGTTGTGAAAAATGACAGCTGTACTGTTCATAGGAAGTGTGGAAAAATGCCACTGGTGAAAATCTGGACTGAAAATACAAGTCATGAACTTACAGTGCGTGGAAACTGCGCAATGCTCACCGTAACACAGTCATTTTTGGACTTTTGTCACTAAATTTTCAACATAGCCATTTTAAGACCTCTGCTCATGAACAGTGTAATTGTGATTTTCTTAATCTGTCCTAAACATTGCTTTAGCACACAACAGCACCATTGTAAGCTACATGTCGAAAACACATTTTAGTGACATATGAAAAATGGCAGCTGTACTGTTCATAAGGAAGTGTAATAAAATGGCAATGTTGAAAATCTGGAGTGAAATATTAAATTAAGCAAACTTACGAGCATGCACAGGAACTGCTTAGCATGCATGTCGTAAAGTAATCATTTTAGGATTTTTTTTACCAAATTTTCAACATAGCCATTTAAGACCTCTGCTCATGAACAGTGTCACTGTGATTTTCTTAATTTGTCCTGTACATTGATTTAGCACACCGACTGCGCCATTGTGCGCTACATGGGCGGAAACACGTTTTGGGTGAGATGTGAAAATGACAGCTGTACTGCTCATAAGAAGGTGTGGTAAAATGGCAATGTTGAAAATCTGGAGTGAAAATATTGAAAATTCGCAAACTTACGAGCCTGCATAGGAACTGCTCAACGCACGCCCGTAAAAAACTCATTTTTTGGAATTTTTGCACCAAATTTTCAACCTGGGGTTTTTGGGACCCCTCTTCTCATGAATGTCGTCACTGTCATGGCGTTATTGGGCCCAAAGGTGATTTCGGCGCGGTGACTGCGAAATCACCCTTCAGACCAGAATAGCCATCTGTTCAATGTTTATCGATGAAGGAGTCCCAAAAACCCATGTTAATTTGTTCCAAAATTCCCAAAAACTCTGAGATATGCAACAAGTTGAAAAACCCTATCTAGCCCATTATACAGCTTACGGCATTTCCTCAGTTGCGATCGGCTTTGAAGAGTGCAGACATGTTCCGGTCCACGATGATTCGTGCGAGCTCCGGAGGTAAGTATGGATTGGGGGTGTGTGGGGAGCTGCGTGCGCAGTGGGTCGGTGCGGGTTGTGGGAGGGGCAGGAAGACTGCGTGGGACTGTTTTTCTTTACAGGGTTAAAAAAAAAAAAAAGCGAATCGGGACGTTTGCCGCTGGGGTGGGCTCAGCGTGGCCAAGGACAACTGGAGGGGCGTGGGCCGACGGGGGTTGGGCACACCCGTCGGCCATATGATCAGTTGCCACGCTGGGGTGGGCTCCCAGCGTGGCACCAACTACTGGAGGTGAGGACAGTGGAGCCGCCGAGGATTGGGCACCCCGTCAGCTATTCTATGAGTTGCCCAGCGTGGCATGTGGAAGGGTTTGGGGGCGCAGCACAAGTCGACGAGATTGGGCACCCCCGTCGGCTATACGTGTGTGGGGGAGGGGCAGCACGCAGTATGCGTGCATGCGCGTGTGTGTGTAGGGGGAGCTGCGCATGAGCAGGCGATATCTTATCGCTGCTCACTGAAGCGTAGCTCCCCCTTTCAACTGTATGCCACTGCATTTTGGAGCTTGTCATAGACAGCTGCAGCATGCATTGGCTGACAGGGACCGCGCCTGCCAACACACTGACAGAATTGGAAGAGGGGGTGACACACCTCCGAAATCTCGGATGATGGCACTATGTTTCTTGCACATGCGTGCAAGCAAACATAAAAAGCTTAAAAAACTATTACAGTTATAACAATTATAATTTAACTTTAGTGTTTTCGGGGTGTTTTACTTACTCTTTTTTTTTTTTTTTTTTTTTTAACCTTCTCCTGTTATTGGTCTAAATTTTCTATTGCTCTTTTGTTCTCTTAGCAAGCACGAAAAGCCACCACTGTGACCTCAATTCTACAGTTGGCTGGCTCTCACCAATCAAAGATTTCACCTTATGCAGTTTTACAGACAATTCAGTGAGAGTCACAGAGAAACTGTCCCCATCTGACCCACTCAAACCAATTTCGAGGAACTTTTCCTGTTAACTGCACTTTACCGACAGCCACACAAAATTCCACAGCAAAATAATAAATCACCTTAGAGAAAAGGCACCACGTTTATGCCTAGTACTGTTTTCACAACACTTGTAAGAAATTTGCAAACTGTTGTTATATACTCCTTGTACCAGCTGGTCCAGGTCATTACTCAAAAAAAAAAAAAGAGACAGATATGCTCCATGTACTTAAGCACCGAAAATAAATAAATAAATAAATAAAAGCTTTTCAATGATGCAATCCTTATTTCACTGAATCGTTCAAAAGTATCTGACTATCCCCAACTGACCCAACAACAGCCGTTTGTGACATCACACTCTTATCAATGCATGCAGTATGATGCCATAAGCAAAGGCACTACAAAGTCAGTTAGAGACTGGCAAATGCTTGTTATACAGCCTTTTTGGATCGACTACCAGATGCGATATAAAACCTGGAATAAGGCAATGAAAATAAAAAAAAATAAAAAAAGGAGTTTTTAGTAAATGTAACAACTGAAAAATCATGTATGTGAAAGTGTGGAAGCGCTAAGTAGCTCTTCAAATCATTCCTCCCCTTCCAAGTCTAAGTTCACCATTTAGGTCAAGTCTCGGGCTTGACCGGATCTGTGGACATGCTGAGTAACCATGGTTTCAAGTTCCTCTCTCAGTAATAGATTTCCATGTCTGCAGCAGAGGTGGGCAAGCCACAGCAGGCTCCAGCCTGGTGTCCGTCTGCTCCTCTATGAGCAAGGTAGAACCAAGGTTAAGCCAAGTGGGAGGCCACATCTTGAGTACGGTGAGGCCACATCTCTAGTACAGCATACAGTTCTGGAAGCCACACCTAAAGATGAGGCCACATCTCAAGTACTGCGTGCAGTTCTGGAAGCCACACCTAAAAAAGGACATAGACCCCTTGGAGGCTGTACAGAGGAGAACTACTAAAATGGTACAGGAACTGCACCAGGAGCAGTATGAATATAGACTACAGTAACTGCAAATGTACTCCCACGAGCAAAGGAGAAAGAGGGGGGCTATGGTAGAAACCTTCAAATACATAAAGGGCACAAATAAGGTAAAAGCAGAAAACTTCTTTCACAGAAACAAGACCACATGAACAAGGGTGCACAGTTTGAGACTAACGGGGTAAGTTTAAAACCAACATTCATAAGTTCTACTTCACAGAGAGTGTGGTGGACCCTTGGAATAACTTACCACCAGAGGTTGTGGAGGCCCAAACATTCACTGCCTTTAAGCTAGCATGGGACAAGTACTGTGGTAATCTCGGAAGAAGAATATAACGGGGGGTAGGCAATCTGGGCAGACTAGATGGATCATATGGTTCCCTTCTGCAGAGACATTCTTGTGTTCTTAAGCCAGTTATCACAGCAAACACTTCTGTCATCCTGAGTAATTAGGCAGTGGCTGAAACCAACTTCTCTCATCAACTCATGAGGGACACTGTCAGTAATTTAGAAGACAGCCTACAGCACCCATGACGTGGCTCATATTGACTCGTTGAGTCAAGCCAGACCCCTGGCTCGCCTAGCACTTGGCTACAGGTGGAAAATTCCTGGCTTGCCCACCCCTTGTCAGCAGTGCATAATTGTCGACAGCTTTATTTTCGCTAGTGGAGATACTGACAGATGGCTACATGGGGGGACTAATTTTTCTTTCCAAGTATGACAGGATATGTGGCCAGACTCGTTTATTTTTTTTTTTGGTTAGTTTAAATATTCTTCTGTTACAGGTTCTGTTTGGAATAGACGAGGTGGCTGCCAGGTCACATGTACAGGCAGCTTATGAGAACTGGTCACCCACTGGGGAGGTGCAGACGTTCTCATGGGAAGGTCAGCAGTAACTGCTGACAGGATGAGCAGGGAGGAGACAAAGTCATAATCCCAGTGGGGAGACTTCCTTGAGACACGTTCCCATGTCAGGCAATGAACCCAGGTACATGTCGTAAAACTTCAAGAGATAGTAAGAAAGGGCTAAGGAGATGAGATCACACACAGATGGTCTCAGAGGTGTATGACCAAATACCTGGGCAGCAGGTGGTCACTGAGGAAGGTGACCAAAGTATCGAGACTGAGGTCACAGCGGCCAAGTCAGAGGGGCACTTCAAGCCACGAGCTGCTGGAGTAGTACAGCCCAAACATGAGCTAAGAGCAGGTACAGCAGAGGCTCAAAATCAGCTTGCGATCCAAGGATGGAGCTTGTGCTGAAGCAGGCCAAACTACAGAGGGCTAGGCTTGAGACTGAAAGAGAGAGAGTAAAACTGAAGGCTGCGGAAAAAGAAGGCTCATCAGTATGAAATCCTGATGCAGATGGAAAGAGAAAGAAGTGGCGAAAAGACAGAAGGAATGAGTGGAATGAGAGAAAGAATGACAGCACAAGATAGAGATGGTGAAACTGCACCAGCCAACACCACAGCAAACCATAAGTAATGGCACAGAGGGTCCAACCCAGTAACCCACAAATAATTAAAACATTTTTCTTCAGTACCGGAGAAGGATGATCTTCAATTGTTTTTTGAAATCCTTTGAAAGGTTATATGTGCAGTTTAAATTGGACAGGGCTACGTGGGTGACCAACCTTACACAATTGCTTATTTTGTGCTTTGCATGCATTTTCCAGAATGGATGATCAGGACTGTATGGACTATGATAAAGTTAAAAGGGTGTTACTGAAACATTTTGAACTGACTCCTGAGGCTTACAGGTGAAAATTCAGAGCGTTAAGATCAGGCCCAGGAGACAGCTATGTAGATCTGCATGTCCTAATGTATGCCTATCTACAGTGCTGGAGAAATGAGGCTAAAGCTAGGACTGTAGAACAAATGAAAGACTTGCTTGTAAGGGAACAATTTCTTAAAATTGTACCAGAGGACCTGCTTATATGGCTACTGGACCAGACATGCAACTCTGCAAAGGAGGCAGCAGAAAGTGCTGATTTGTATGTGGCCAGCAGACCACATGCGCAACGTAGGAACGATAGGGGTGGGGCAGTACATGGTTTCAAGGGGATCCCAGGAGGGCAGCCTAAAGTAAACCAGGCTGCACTGAGCGCGAAACAGAACCCACTGGTCCTAAGGGGAAACAAGGAGTCACGGGCAAAGAAATGTTGGATTTGCCAGAAATGGGGGCATCTGTCTTATGACTACCCTAAAAACATGAGCAAAGGCCAAAAGCCTGGGGGAGGCAGTGATCAAGAAGAAGAAGAATTAGAATCAGCATTTATATAGCGCTTTTCATACATCCAACACGCTTTACAAGCAATGCTAGGCTGGTAGTGAAGTGACGGAATGTGTGGTGGCGGTCATATCTCACATCATCACCCACCCACAGCCTGGATAATTGCATGAACTGGTTTATGGGAAGGGGATTGTTGGCCAGGACACCGGGAATGTTTCCTACTCTTTTCGAAGAGTGCCCTGGGTTCTTTTACTTCCACCTGGGCACCCACCAGGACAACACCAGGATGGACAGAAGGGACCTCGGTTTAACGTCTCATCCGAAGGACGGCACACCCCAGCAGTACAGCACCCCCCAATACTGCACTCGGATGCCAGCGATTTTTAGGAGCAAGTCCAATCCAGGTGTGGGACGAGAACCCACGACCTTCTGGTCCAGAGGCGGATGTGCTACCAACTGAGCCACGCTGACACCTAGACAGTACAGTACCCAGCAGACAGCAGCCTGTGTACATAATGTACTGCCACCAAACTCTTCCATGCATATGCCCCCTATCCTAGTTAATGGGATAGTAACACAAGGACCGAAGGACACTAGCACCTCCACCTCCATGGTGAGTAAGGATCTGATCCAGGCAGAGCAGATTCTGCCGGGCAGTTTTCCAAAATCCGGGGAGTCATAGGTCCAGTGGTCCAAGTATCAATGACTCTGGTCTTCCTGAGCTGGGAAGGTGGCCATGGGGTATGGGAGGTGGGAGTCGTACCCGATCTCCCTGTGGATACGATCTTGGGGAAACGATTCTGACCACAGGGGAAACATAGAATTTGACGGCAGATACGGACCGCTTGGCCCACCTAGTCTGCCCATTTCCCTACCTAATGCATAGGTTGCAGATCCTAGTTAACCAACAGCCTACTTCCTCTTACCCCCCCCCACTAGAATTGCCTTATGTCTATCCCATGCATTTTTGAATTCCTCCACTGTTTTTGAGTTCACTACCTCCTCAGGAAGGCTGGTCCATGTATCCACAACCCTCTCCATGAAAAAATACTTCCTCACATTACCTTTGAGCCGTTCCCCCTCTATCTTCAAATGGTGTCCCCTTGCTCTTGCACATCTCTTTTTCTGAAGGATGCTACCATCTTGGACTCTGTTGATTCCCTTGATATACTTGAAAGTTTCTATCATGTCCCCCCCTCTCCCTCCTCACCTTGAATGTATACATATTAAGCTTCTTTAATCTCTCTTCGTACATCTTCTGGTGCAGACCCTGCACCATTTTAGTTGCCCTCCTCTGGACAGCCTCCATCCTGTTTATGTCCTTGCGGAGAAGGGGTCTCCAGAACTGGACACAGAACTCCAGATGGGGTCTCACCAACTGTCTGTACAAAGGGATAACAACTTCCTGTTTTCTACTGGTGATGCCTCTCCCTATGCATCCCAGTATCCTACCAGCTATTCTTACTGCCTTCTCACATTGCTTGCCCACCTTGAGGTCATCTGATATGACTACCCCCAGGTCCCTTTCCATTTCTGTAGTTATCTCACTCCCCCCATTGTGTACTCTTCCCCTGAATTTTCGTTTCCCAGGTGCATTACTTTGCACTTATTTGAACTGAATCTAAGCTACCATATATTTGACCATTCCTCCAACCTTGCCAAGTTCCTTTGCATCCTCTCAACCCCACCTTCTGTATCAGCCCTGTTGCAGATCTTTGTCTCATCTGCAAAGAGACATACTTTTCCTTCCAGTCCCTCTGCAATGTCACTTAAATACATTAAAGAGGTCCAGTCCCAGTACTGAACCCTGCGGTACCCCACTAGTAACCCCCCTTTCTTCAGAGTAATCTCCATTTACTATTACCCTCTGTATCCTGTTGTCCAGATAATTTTTAACCCAGGCTACCACCTTGGGACCCACTCCAAGCCTGGCTAACTCGTATATTAATCTTTTGTGTGGGACTGTGTCAAATGCCTTGCTAAAGTCTAGGTAGGCCATGTTCACTGCCCTTCCCTGGTCTACCACATTGGTCACCCAGTCAAAGAAATCTATTAGATTCGTCTGACATGACTTTCCCGCTGTGAATCCATGCTGCCTTGGGTCCTGTGCCCCACTGGCCTCTAGGAACTCAACAATTCTTTCCTTTAGATGTGATTCCATCATTTTCCCTACCACTGAGGTCAAACTAACAGGTCTGTAGTTTCCTGCCTCCGTCTTGCTCCCACTTTTGTGAAGGGGAATCATGTCTGCCCTCCTCCACTACTCCAGTACTACACCATTCTCCCATCATTTGTTAAAAAGGGAGGTCAGTGGTGCCTAACTCTACCCTTATTTCTTTTAGAATTCTTGGGTGAATCCCATCAGGCCCCACTGCTTTGTCCACCTTCAGTTTTAAGAGTTCTTTCAGGACCCTTTCTTTTGTGAATGGACTGGTATCAACCTCCCTATCCAGAGTGCTTCTATTCTCTGATTTAGGTACCTCCCCCTCCTCTTCTTTTGGGAATACTGAGCAGAAGTATTCATTCAGTATCCTGCCTTTCACTGTCATCCTTTGCCCACCCTCCTTCCCTTTAGTAGCCTCACTATCCCTTCCTTCATCTTTCTTGCTCCCTAATGTACCTATAAAGGTTTTATCCCCTTCTTAACTGAGTTGGCTATCTTTTCCTCAGTTTGGGCTTTTGCTATTCTGACTGCCTTCCCTTCCTTCTGCTTTAACTGGTACAGTTCTCTGTCCTGCTCCTTCTGTTTCCTTATACTTCCTGAAAGCTATCTTTTTCTCCTTAACCTTCCCCACCACCTCTTCTGAGAACCATAGTGGTTTTTTCCTTCATTTTGCTTTGTTGATTTGCTTCACACAAAGGCTTGTTGCCTGTGTGATGGCTGTTTTGATTTTTTCCCATTGTTCCTCCACCCCCCTTCTTGCCAGATTGCTAGCACTTTTCTGAGGCACTCTCCCATGTTCCCAAAGTCGGCCCTCCTAAAGTCCAACACTCTTGCTTTTGTCTGGCTCGACTCTATGGCTATGTTTATTGTGAACCACACTGTTTTGTGGTCACTTGTTCCCAGATGGCTACCCACTTATAGATCAGAGATCCTTTCTCCATCCCCATTTGACAGTACCAGGTCTAAGATTGCTCCCTCCCTAGTTGGTTCCACCACTAGCTGTCCGAGGCATGCCCCCTGCAGGGCATCAAAAATAAACCTGCTTTTTGATGTGGCTGCAGCCAGGGTGCTCCAGCTAACGTCTGGCATGTTCAGGTCCCCCATCAACAATAATTCCCATTTTTCTGCCATTCTAAGGATGCCTTCTAACATTTACTTGTCCACTGCCCCCCCCTGCTGAGATGGGGGTCTGTATACCACCCCTCTGCGGATTGTGGTGCCATATCCTGTTTCCAGGGTAACCCACAGTGCCTCCTCTACTCCCGGTTTATCCTTTAGTTACACTGCTTTGATCCCTTCTCTTACATAGATAGCTACTACTACTCCTCCTCCTCCTCCACTTTTACCCTCCCTGTCCCTCCTGTACATTGCGTATCCTGGTATGTTGACATCCTAGTCATGGTTCTCAGAGTACCATGTTTCTGTGATTGCCACGATATCCATATGTCCCTCTTCTGTCAAGGCTACTAGTTCAGGGAGCTTGTTACACAGACTACAGGCATTGGTACTCATCACCCTCCATTTGTTGATGGCCTTACCCCTTTTAGCCCCATCCCTGTCCTTACTGCCTTTTTCTGCATTTGCTCCTGTTCTGCTCCCCATTAACTTCTCTACCTTGGTGTTTACTTCTCCAACTACTCTACTGTGTTTTGTTGGGGGAGGTTGGCTTTTCCCTGCTCCTTTTCAGTGCCTCCCCCTTGGCTAGTTTAAATGCTTGCCAATTATGCATTTAAACCCATCACCTAGGATTCTGGTTCCCCTCCTGGACAGATGCAGACCAGCATGCCAGTATAGGCCTGTATCCCTCCAGGTGGACCCCCAGTATGCACTGAAGTCAAAACCCTGAGCTCTGCACCAGTTTTTCAACCATTCATTGAATCCCATGGTGTGGAGTACTCTAGTATCACCCTTGCCATAGATCGACAGCACCTCTAAGAAGGTTACTGTATGTGCTGTCTAAGGCCCCTCCGCAACTCTTCAAACTCCTCTTGTGCTGCTGTGATCCCATTCATAGCCAGGTCATTTGTCCCTAGGTGGACAGTGATATCCAGCTCCCTGTCCTTCCAAGCCGTGGCCCCAGGCAGGCACCTTACCTACCTCTCACCTTCGTTCCCCAGATCTACCCCCCTAATAATTGAGTCTCCCACTAGGAGTGGTTTCCTTCCCCTGTGGGATCCCATGCCACCCTCCTGTGGGACTCCTTTGTGGAGGTTCCCAGCATCTTCGTCGGTCTCCACTGCTGGTTCCTCCATAGAGGAACTATCAAAAGAGCATATCAATTGTGGAGAGGTACAACTGGGGGAATGTGCGTCTGTTCCACCACCCTCTCTCTGCCTGAGCCTACCTTGGTCCAGCTGTTCCTCTTTCTTGGCAACCTCTGAGGTAGCAGCAGTGGCCCTGGTGGTCTCTGGAAAGGGAAGGAGGTTTCACGAATTCTAGCCAAGTCAGCCCGGAGACGAGCAACCTCCTCCCTCAGACCAGAGAGGTGCCTACAAATAGGGCTGCATTGCAGCCTCCAGAAAGTCTCCCAGAAGACTGCTACCCCATAGCCAGTGCACTGCACTACTCCCCACATGTCTGTCTTCTTTCCTGATTCTCTTTCGCTAAGCCTTTTTTCTGTTATATATAGTTATTGAGTGTGCTATTACATTCAATGCAGTGTGCTGTGCTGGTAAGGAAACATGCTGTATGTACCTTCACCCTTGAGGAAATTATGTCACAACCCCTGCTATAAAGGAAGTGACACATTGGGGGGGTAGGATGTAGGGAAGTGTGGGTTTGGGCCCAAGCTGTGCCCTCAGGAACAATCAGCTACAAGCTCTGACCCACCACTAGGATGAGTGTTAACCTTCCTTTCAGCAAGACAACCTGCACAACAATCAGGGGAACGCAGTCTCCTGCACCTGAGGCTGTCTGTGTTTCAATCCACACTGCAGCTTTTGCTATAACAACTCCTTAACCTCCAGTAACTTACTTAAAAATAATTTATCACAAAATCCTATGCACTAGTAAATTTAAAAATAGTTTCTGTCCCAAAATCCTAGTAGTCAATCCAGCTACCCCCATGGGACAACCAAAATGCAGTATTTAAACCCTTATGAAGTTACTTCCATGATAAGCAGAGTTTGCAAGCTTCTTATTCAACTCCTCAGCCACCTGTAATTTATTTAAAATTAGTTTAACTGTCAGAAAATCCTAGTAGACAATCTAGCTACCTTAACAGGTCAACCCAAATGCAGTATTTAAATCCTTCTGAAGTTACTCACAAGATAAACAGAGTTTGCATGCCCCTTCTTGGTTAAAACACTAAATAAATATGTAAATAAAAATGACCAAGGGTAGTTCGTTTCACCTCCCACAGAACTGTGCAAAAGTGCACGTTGTTGCAGATATCAGGTACAATATAGAATCTCCCACACTGCTCACAGCTGAATAAAGAAGTAGTCTCCTTCCAGGTCAAGGAAATGTGCTTTGCTAGGGAAAACCTAGTGAGTGTTACTACCCATAGTCAGGCAAAAGGGCAGGCTTCCGAGTGTAAGGAAGGAGCAACACAGCCGTGCTAACCCCTCCCTCAGCAGCTGAGGAAGCGACTAGTATGGGTGGGATACTAGCAAGGAGTAGCAGCCCTGATCCCCAGCTGCAAACAGAGAAGGTAACAGCTGGGGGCAAATTACCTTTTGTAAGCCCCATCACACCTCCCCACCATCGACTGGGGCTTACCTGGAGGGCTACGGCCCAGTCGTTGCCCCATGGTGTCCTGAGTAAGTGACCCTGGATGGGATTCGGGCCATGATGCCTCATGTGGTCCCAAGATCTGTGGTCACCGAATTTCTTTGTCTCTGCCCCATAGAAGGGAACCGAGCTCAGACTACGTTTCTGCGCCTCCAGGTGTGTAGAAAGCTATTTGTTCGGTCCCAGGGAGCAGCAAAAAAAAAAAAAGAAGTGCACCACAGCATGTCAACAAATAGCCGCGCTGCACCATCTCGCATGCATGGCTGCACCCTAAGTTAAAGGAGCTGTGGCTCAACCAGTGTTGACCATGCAGCTACTTTTTAAAATTAGCCCCGGCCCAAGGGAAGGCAGTGGAGCTGGTGAACTGCTGGAGAACATGGAGAGTGCCTCAGAGCAAGAAATGGGGTGGTTTTCCGCCCTCAGAAAGACTAATAAAGAAATAAGGAACACATTACTGTGAGTTTGCGATTTGTGATTAGCCGCCTGCAGAATAGAGAAAGTGCAGTCTGAAGCCAGAGACTTATTTTGCAGCGTGGATATAGATCTGCAACAGAGAAAATATAGACTGAGCAACTGTGTTCCCCCCTTGGAGGGACAAGTGTGTTTTGAGACTAATTTACAGTTTCTAGCAGAGAAGTATTATGTGCTGGGGTTAGAGTCTGAGCCACAGCCCAGCTGTCAGTATGCATTTTGGAAGTTGTGTGCCAAGAAGAAAAGTCTAGGGGACACCCCGCCTGTCTTGTCCCCAGATCAACGAAGCAACCAGCAGAGAGAAAGACATCGAGAAGCCTGTCAGGTGAACACCACATACAAAAGGCCTTAGAGCTGAAGTTTGGGAAGGACTGACAGGTGAAGTCCAGCATTCTTCAATCTTTCAGCCAGCTGCTGTTTTCCTGCATTCCGCTGTTGTGGTGCACCACCAACTGTGATACTAGAATGGTACCGTCTGAAACACCGCATCAACTCACAGCTAAATAAGGACTTCTCCCTCATACAAAAATGGCTTGTTGAAAACAACCTGGTTCCTAAGGCCGCAAATCCCAAGTGATGTTATTTGGATCCCGGATCCATCGAGTTTCCCGTTTTATTCCCCTAGATATCAGATGCATTGATGGCTCCCCTCTCTCCTCAATCCAAGAATTCATATACCTAGGCATCACCCAAGACCCCAGCCTAGATTTCCACCTCCACATCACAAGCCAATGTAAAGCAACCAACACTCAGACTGGAATGGTCTACCGCCTGAAGCATCTTCCCACACCCCTTGACCAGAAGACCATTGCCCAGGGCTTACTCCTCCACCGCCTTCAATATGGATCCCTACTCAATCTATCAATATTTATTTTACCAGGATAAACACCATTGAGCAAGCTCATTTACAAAGTGGCCCTGGGTGGACACAAAGACAACTAATTAACAGGCACAAAAACATATACAGTACAAATACAAGGAATCATAAAACAAAGTGGTGGCAGTATACTGTGCGCATGCAAGCAATACAAAACATTCAGCATAACAGCTATACAAAAGTAAAACACAGTAATCAACTGAATGCATATTTATAGGATAATCCATTCTGTTTGACATAATTAACATAACAGGGTTGAGGACAGGAGCATTAGGAGTAGTAGCACTGAGGGAAAAGAGAAAAGAAGACAGACGGGAGGTGAGGGCGAAGAGAAGCTGAACAAGAGGGAGCCACAGCGCAGGAAAGAGTTTCAGATGTTATTTGGGAAGGACAATAACAGGAATCACACTACACAACCAATCAGGTTGGGGAGAGTGCTGAAGATTGAATAATGTACAGTTTCTGCAACCACTGAACCAGGTTAAATTAAGTTAAATTAAGAATAGCTGTTACAGGTTTCCTTCAGAGCACAGTTTATCAGGGATTTAAAGTGAATGTCCCTAATAACTGTGAAAGCTTTAACGATTTCTGAAGGCGATTCCATAGGGTGGGTAGGGCCTAGCTTATGGAGGAGGCGCCAAAACGAGTCCTCATCTTAGGGATATCAAACAGGATGGAAGAATATCTACTGTACGTACAGAAAAAGCCCTGCAAGTACTTTGAATAAATCAGAGATGTAAGGAGGTAGTTTATTTGTGAGGACCCTGTAGATCCATAAGGCGGCATTTCTCCACCTCCTAGTGGTAAGTGATGACCAACCTATCTGCGCATACAAGGAGCAACGATGATGAACCTTAACGCCCTGTGGTACAGCATTTCCAACTTTGTTAAGGTGGTTCTGGGGCAGTGGCTATACAGAAGGTCAGTGTAGTCAATAAGAGGGAGAAATGTGGTTTGGACCAAATGTAGTTTTGCCTCATGGTTAAGGAGATGTTTGATTCAGTAGAAGAGCCAAGTGTCTTACTTTTTTAGTTAGTTCCTCAATGCGAGTCATAAATGAAAGTTTACAGTCAAGCCAGAACCCCAAATACTTGAATTTCTCCACTGTTTCAAGTGGTTCTCACAGGATAGCTAGAATTTGCGGGTAGGTGCCTGCAGGATTAATCGGTGCTACCTGGGTGTAAGGGGAGAGATGCATAGTTAAAGTCTTTTGGACAGTAGTTTCAACTGTAGCAGGCTGTGCTGTAGGACACTGAATTCATTCTGTAGCTCCTTGCATGCGAGCTCGAGAGTGGGCTCGGCAACATAAAGTACTGTGTCATCAGCAAAAAGGTGGACGTTTGCAGTTTTGATTTTGGAGTCAATATCATTTATATATACAGCAAATAGTAGGGGCCCCAGGATTGATCTTCAGGGTACCCCTCTCAGAGTTTTGAGAGGGGAGAAATCTCCTTGGGCTTCTACCTGCTGCTGCCTGACCATGAGGTAGCAGGAGAACCATATCATTGCTGTGTCAGTTAGTCCAAGATTGCGCAGACTCAATAACAAATCATGGTCGACGGTGTCAAACGCCTTGCTTAAATCCAGAAAAAGAGCACAGACATGCTGCTTTGAGTTGAGCGCAATTTTCCAATCATTAGTGACATTAGTGAGAACAGATACTGTACTATGTTTAGGCCTGAAGCCAGACTATACAGGATTGAGCATGTTGTGAGTTTCCAAATTTTCTCCAAGTTGAGAATTGACTAATTTTTCTAACAGTTTTGACAGAATGGGTATCAGGGAAATGGGACGATAATTGTTGTGATTGCTCTCCGACGCCCCCTCGGGTTCCCTGCACAAGGAGGACATCACTTATAACAACGTTCGCCGCTTTCCCCTTACACCCCCTCACCTCACTCACCACTGCTCACTCTACAGCTCTCTAGGATGGCTATCCCCCTTTGCATACAGATCTTTCACTCTAGGCTGCTTCATACATAAGCAACTTCAGTCCCCCGCCTCCTGCTATTGCCATCCAGCCCCCTCCTAGCACCAATGCTGCCTACTCCCTCAGATCTCACGATCTCACCAAACTTGCCATGCCCAGGTCTGCTACCAAAATGGGTAAACAGAGGCCTTCTCATTCTTCGGGCCTAGACACTGGAACGCTCTTCCTCAAATCAATACGAAGCTCCACCTCCACATTGTCTTTTAAAAATGGGCCCTTAAAGCCCATCTCTCTCAATCCACGACCTGCAAGTGCTTCCAACCCCCAAGACCCCTAGCCTCCAAAATCCAAACTACTGCCCACACATCTGATTTCTAGTCCCCAACCCTATGTCTCAACACAGATAATGCTCTGCTACTCGCCATATGGCCACAAATACCCTGTTAATTGACTGTAATTTAAGTTAACTCCAGCCATTGCACTTATCTATATGTAATCCATCTCAGACACACACGCAACCCTAGGAGGCATACGCCAAGTGCAATTCAGCTCCTAGCTTTACTGTCTGCTGAGCTTTACGGATCTTCACCAACTGGGAGAGAGACCACTCACTGAGGGAAGGCAGACTAGACAGATGCAGAAGCAGGGATTCCTTGACAGCAGTTCTACCTAAATCCTCCAGTCTGGGCTCCTTTCGCCGCTGAGGCAGCTTCTCTCCTCGCTCGCTCTGCTCAGACCCAACCAGCGGCTGCTTTCTCAACATAAGGAGCTGTTGGAACACTTACCCAGAATTCCTGGCTGTGGTATATAAATCAGCTGTACCCACTACTAAAATAGTGTTTCACTAATAGAAAGTTCTCAGCCAGAAGCAGTCCAGCCCCTAGCCTTACTGTCTACTGATCTTCACCAACTGCTGTACCCACTACTGAAATAGTGGTCAGCTAATAGAAAGTTCTCAGCCAGAAACAACCAGAAGCAACAGCTCAGACACAAAGGGCAACCCTAGGAGGCATATGTCAAGTGGATCCAGCCCCCAGCCTTACTGTCTGCAGAGCTTCACATACATACATACACATATATATGCACATATATATTTTATATATACAAACATACATATATGCACACACACACACACATACACACACACACACATACATGCATATACACACACACACACACACACACACATATATATACATATACACAGTAGAACCTGGCCCGTCAGCTCTCAACCCAATGTGCTCACCTCCGCGGCCGATAGGGAGACTACTTGGTGGCTTTTGGCCTGCAAACAGGCCACATTTTTTCTTCGTGGTTTTGCCAGTCATTCTCTGACTTTTACCAGCCCCCAACATCAGATATTCCTCCATACCAGGTTGATGCACGGTCTTGTTACAAAATAAACTGTCAAAATGGGCAATTTAACACTTTAACTTTAAATAACCTCAGCGAGGTGCAGAGACATCTGTTCTCTTCAAGTGCTCATTAGCGCCCCCCCCCCATTTATTTTTTGATTGGGTATACGTTAAAAAATTTGGGGAGGATTTGGCTGCTATCTGGAATGAGGATAGTTTTAAACATATGACATACAATATACTTGTGTTAGGACAACTTCCACACGCATGGGGTAAATGGCAACAAAGTACTGTTTATGTAATTTTGACCTGTATTAAATGGTCCTTATGGCAGGTCAGATGCCACAGGTTTTTGCAGAATGATGACATGTTGATACAAGATGTTATTTTTAAAATCCAGGCTGAATTAGATAGGATTTACCAATATGAAAGGAATACCATGGGTTCTGAAGCATATGAATATTTGTGGAAAGAGATTATATGGATAGGTTAATAAGGGAATTGGGTATATTAGAGGGTGTGTGGAAGGATTTATTTTGAGGGGGGTGTGGACAGTTGATTTTGGGATTGTTATTTATAGGTTCAAAGAAGAGGTTGTGTTTAGGAAGTTAGGTGTTTTGGAGACCAGATATATGAAAAGCTGCGATACAACTAGCATAAGAGACATTTTTTTTTTGTATGATTTTTGTTAATTTATCCCCTCCCAAAAAAAGTTTTTTTTTGTTTTTCTTATGTATTTTTGGGATTTGTTTAATTTTTATTCAGTTTGATGATGTGATGAATACTCTTATTGTTGGACACTTGCTAAGCAATGTCCTGTACTGTTTTCTATGCTATCTATGACTGACTATATGATTGTATTATGTAATCTCCCGGGTCGTGCCTGAGAATGGGCATGGTTATTGCTTAGTGTACTTACCCGGTCATCAAAAGCTAATAAATAAATAATGCAATACGTGATTTTTTGTTGAAATATGTTTTTGAATATCGATAAAAATGTCCCATACTCTTTTCGAGAAGTGCAATGGGACCTTTAACATCCACCTGAACTACCACCAGAACAGGCAGATGGGACCTCGGTTTAACGTCTCATCTGAAAGACGGCACCTCAGGAGTGCAGCACCCCCCCTCATGCTGCACTACAGTGTCAGTACTGAGATTTAACCCAAGTGCCTGGTGTGGGGATAGAACCCACAGCCTTCTTATCTCCCAGCCTCAGAGGAGAGTGTGCTACCTGCTGAGCTCACAGCCACACCCCCTGATGAAGGGTTTGTTGACCCGAAGCTCCGGGGCATTGTGGCATGGTCTATGCACACTCACTTCAATATCCAACAAAGCGTTTTAACAGTGAACAAGATTTGGCGAGTGTTGCTTTGTTTTGGCTTTCTTGGAGAGCAGGTTCATTTGGAACTGTGTGAATACAGTGAGCTAGCTAGCTGCCCTTACTTGCACCCCTCCCAATCTGGGCTACTCGCGGTTTATATTCCTGGACTGGCAGGTACCCCTAACCCCTGCAGCCTGAGAGAGGTCTGTTTTGTCACCCCATTTGGCCTATTTGGGATGTAGAATGCACCCGCAACCTTCCAGTGGCTTGTGGATTGCATTCTGTCTGAGGCAGGTGAATATGCGCTGGCGTACATGGATATGACAGCCATTTACAGACAGATATGGGAGGATCATATCGGGAAATATAACCCTGCTGTGCAATCAACAACATGGGTTCCATAAGTTTCACAGCACCACATCTGCCTTGGCCCATTTTACTAACCATGTCCATAGAATCATGGACCTGGGAAATCCTACAGGTGTTGTATTTGTGGACCTGACCAAGGCTTTCGACCTGGTCAGCCATCCCCTCCTAAATGCCACTCTCCACAAACCCGACTGCTCTATGGAGACCTCCCCGTGGTTCCGGAGCTATCTTTCAGGATGATCCCAGTGGGTGAATATCAGCACTGCCACCTCCCCCGACCTACCAGTCACAACAGGTGTTCCACAGGGCTCCATCCTGGGCCACCTACTGTTCTCCATGTTCATAAATTCCCTCTCCTCTGACAGTCTCTCCTGCAAAGCACTACTGTACACCAACAATATCACCCTCTTCCACAGTGACAAGTCCCTAACAAATATATCTTCAATCCTGACTCATAAATACAGGTTACTCACCTGTAACAGGAGTTCTAGGAATGGTATATGTTGTTCATCCACACTGCCTGGCAGGTTCCTTGCCGCTTTAAATCTTGCCGGAAGGTCTTCAAGCTGGCTCCTTCCACCCACCTGGGTGGTAAAACTCTCGGCTCCGCCCCATGACGCCAGATCTAGCCCGCTGGAAATGCAGGTTGTCGCGTCAAAGCCGGGGAGGTCGGGTGGGTCGTGTGGATGAACAACATACCATTCCTAGAACTCCTGTTACAGGTGAGTAACCTGTATTTCTAGGGACATGGATAGGTTGTTCATCCACACTGTCTGGCAGACTCCTAGCAGTTCTCCGGGAGGAGGGAGACAAGGCACACACACCCTACTTAGGGAATAAAGACTAGAGAACCGAGGCCCCAAAACCAGCATCCCGGCGTGACCCAAGGTCGATGTGGTTGTGGGTAATTAAGGTATGTGCCAACTTCCAGGTAGCAGCCCTGCAGATTTCCTGGATGGGGACATCTCTGGAAGCAGCCACCGATGCAGCAGTATGGCAGGTAAAATGAGCTCTTATCCCTCTGGGAGGCTCCATGCCCGCCAACCTATAGCAGAGATCTATGCAGGAGGTGACCCACCCGCTCATCGTCCACTTGGCTGCAGGTCTGCCAGGTGCGGCTTCAGCGTAGGTGACAAACAGCTGGCGAACCTCTCCCGAACTTCAGCCGGCCACTCCTTAAGCGGCGCTCAACTAGGGTCCAATATGGAGCCTATATTCGCTCAGGTGTGATTGGGGTAGAACTCCGGCAGAGTAAACACCTGGTTAAGGCGAAGCTCCGACACCACCTTCGGAAGGAACTTCGGGTGGGGCGCAGGACAACCTTGTCCCTGTGGAAGACCAGATAGGAAGACTCAAAGGAAGCGCCTGGAGCTCTCCCATCCTTCCGATTGACGTGATAGCCACCAGGAAGGCGGTCTTCCTTAACAGGTGGGAGATATCACACCTGTGCATTGGTTCGAATGGCTTGCCCGTGAGCTTGGCCAATACCAGCAGTAGATCCCACAGAGGTGGAGGTTCTCACACCGGAAGGGAAACGTGATCAAGGCCTTAGAAAAGCGCCAGACCACCTTCTCCTGCACCACCGACAGCTTTCCGGCCCGCGCCCGGAGGGCAGAGATGGCTGCCAGGTGCACCTTAAGGGTCATCGACTGAAGCCCTTGCTGAGAAAAGGACCACAGGTAGTCCGGAATGCTTGCCGAGGAACAGGAGGAAGGGTCCAGGCCCTTTCCCCGACATCAAATGGAGGATCTCTTCCATTTGAAGGCATACCATTATCTGGTCGACTCCTTACGGGACGCCTCAACATCGTTGAGGACCTCGTCGGAAGACGCAAGGCCTGGAAATCTAGCCGCTCAGGAACCAGGCTGTCGGGTGCAGGGATTGAAGGTCCGGATGGAATACCTTCCCCTGATGACAGAGATCAGGTCCGGGTGGGCTGGAAGCCGCCTCGGGAGCCTGGAGCTGAGACTGAGGAGAACTGGATACCAGAGCTGGTGGAGCCAGTCTGGGGCTACCAGAATCACCTGTGCCTTGTTCCTCCTCGCCTTGAGAAGCACCTTGTGGATCAAGGGAATGGGGGAAAGGCGCAGAAGAGGTCCGGGGTCCACGGCCTGGAAAAAGCATCCCCCTGCAGCGAGCCCTGCTGAGGGGGGCGGACATGAAACTGTCTCCGCTTCTCATTCTCCCTGGAGGCAAAAAGGTCCGCCTGAGGCATGACCCAGTGGGAGAACAGATCTTGTACTACGTCCAGCAGGAGAGAACCACTCGTGAGACGCAGCCCCTATCCAGCTTAGGACATTGGCCAGGGTGTTGGAGGCTCCTGCCACCTGAATGGCTAGGAGATCCACCTCCAGGCTGCGCACGAGACCATATGCGGAGAGCCTCCTTGCATAATGGAAAGGAGCACGTCCGGCCCTGGCGGTTTAGGTAGCACATGGTCATGGTATTGTCCGTCTGGACCTGAACCACTTGACCCCGTAGAAATGGAGCGCGGGCGGTGAGAGCTAGGCGGACCGCTCGCGAGCTCCAGCAGGTTGATATAGCATCGGGACTCCGGAGGGGACCAGAGGCCGTGCGCTCTGTGCTCCCCTGATGGGCACCCCAACCCATCAGAGACGTGTCAGTCGATAAAGAGACCATCGGCCCAGGGCGGACGAACGGGATGCCCTCCTGCAGATGTGCCGGAACGGTCCACCACTGGAGAGCATTCCACATTTCCTGGGTCACCGTCACCAACTGATCCAATGGATCAAGCATTGTGACCACTGACTGGCCCGTTCCCGTTGAAGGGGACGCATGTATCAACAGGCCCAACGGACCACGCTGGTGCAGGCCGCCGTGAGGCCCAGGAGAGACAGGCGTCCTGGGCAGGGCGCAATTGCCCAACCAGGAATGATTGGGCAAGGAGGAAATATTTCTGGTCCTGTCCACCAGGAGCCGAGCTCTGGCTCTGAAGAAAGTCGAGCTCTGCAACAATGAGGGGTATCACCTGCTTCGGCACGAGTTCTGGCTCAGCCTCGTTGATGGGGAGGCCAATCTGAAAGGAAACCTGGAGGGCCAGATCTCTGGACCGCTCCACCTCCACTCTGGAGGGGGCTGCCAACAGCCAGTCATCTGGGTAGGGGTACACCCGGACCCTTTGGCGCCGCAGGAATGTCGTCACCACTGCCATGCATTGGTGAAGACCCTGGGAGCTAGAGGCGAAGAGGCATGGCCCATAACTTCGTAAGAGATCCCTCCGCTCTGAGGCGGAGAAGTTTCCTGATGAAGCGGACGGATCGGGACAAGAAAAACGCCATTCAGGAACAGAACCACACGCCCCTAATTCCAGGGATGGGAATATCTGAACCAGAGTGACCATCCTGAAGGTCCGAGACCTTGGGGACCTGCTCAAGTCGTGCAGGTCGAGAATGGGGCGCCAGCCCCCCCGTCCAATTTGGGACCAGGATTTCCTGGACACAGACCTCAGGTCTGGAGGAGGATCCGCCACCTTCCTGATCACCTCTATCTCGAGGCGCAGAGCAATTTCAGCTCGGCGGGCCGACAGCGAGCCTTCGGACCCCGTGGCCCCCCGGGGGGTGACTGCTCGAAAGGGAAGGGTCTGCTTGAATACCAGAGGCAGGCCCTTACCTACCACCTCCCACACCCAATGGTCCGTGGTGATAGCGGACCAGGCGGAAGGAAGTGGCAGAGCCGTCCCCCCACGGGGGGGACAAGAAAGTAGAGAGGTTGGGGGTGACGCCCCTCAACCCATCACTGGGCAGGCTTGGAGGAGGGACCGGCCGAGGGACCTCCTGGGCCTTTACCTCCTTGCTTCCTATTAGAGGAAGCCGCTGGCTTGGGTTTGGGACGCCAAGCGCAAGCCTGCTGGCCCTCATGCTGGTGCTGTTGGGCGGTCGTGCACGCAGGAACTGAAGGGCGAAAGGACTTACGCTGATGTTGCGGTGGCCCTTGTCCCTCTGGGCGGAGGTGACCCGAGTCCAGAGTGGCGTGGGACTTTCGATCCACTGGAGGTGTCCCTCCACTCCAGGGCCGAAGAGGTCAGTCCCAAGAGGGATGTCCGCCAACTGTGCTGGGTATCCACCGTGAAGGTGGATATCCTCACCAGCCACGGCGCTGCGGCCACCGTGGCGCTACTGACCTGGCACAGGAATCACCTATGTCCAGAGCAGTCTGAAGCTGCTGTAGCCACCGCCCTTCCTGGTCCGCACCTGTATCGGGCCTGGTGCGCCAGGTTGGCCTGGAGATGAGGATCACCTCATCCAGGGGCCCATGAGGGCGTGGCAGAAGTGTGCCATCAGCACGGCCGAGCTGGCCTGTCGGAGGCCGAGGGATGACGCAGCGTATACCTTGCTCCTGACATAGTCCAGCCTTTTGGACTCCTTGTCGGGGGGCCTATCCACGTCCCGAGCGTTTCCGGAATGCTGGAAGACGTTATCGGTGACTAACCCCTCGGCAGAGGGGTGCTCCGAAAAACCGGGCAAAGAGCTGATAGAGACCACATACTTCCTGGCCATCCTGGCTGAGGGCACAGGACAGGAAGCAGGCCACTGCCAAAGCTCCAAGGCTGGGCCGACAATGGCCTCAGCCACAGGGAAGGCCTCTGTGGATGAATCCCCTCGGTCTAGAATCTCCATCAGGGGATAACAGACCCGTTTGGACACGGGCTCGAGCTGCATCCTGGTAGACTCCGAGATGAGCCTAAGCAGATCCAAGAAGGACGATGGGCTAGCGCCCAGAGACTGGCCCTGGGAGGACTCCAGGCCAGCCCACCTGGGGAACAGGGAGGAGTCGTTATCAGACTCCAAAGAATCTGCGAAGAGCTGCCTCAGGCCTGAACCACCCTCCACCTGCCGAGGGCAGCCAGGAGTGAGGGTGACAGACAACCTGTGGGGCAGGCCGCGACCCAATCGAGGTTCCACCACAAAAATCGGTGGGGCAGCTAGATTTGGTCGAACAACCCAGAAATGGGCATCTCGAGTGCTGCCAGCGGTTAGCCCGGCCCGTTCAGGCGGCAACCCTTGATGGCGGGGAATGAATCGGAGATAGAGTTACTCCCGGACAACAGCAACTGCTGCCACATAAGCTCCTCGTAACATCGGCGCGGTCTGGCCGAAGCCTCTCCTCATCAGGAGGATGACAGGAAGGCGGTGTCGCCATAAGTCGGTGCCCAGACAGCCGAGACCACCCGAAGTTGGCGGGAGCGACTTGACTGAGATGAGTGCCGAGACCCTCGGGTGAAACCAGGCGGGCCTGGGAAGAGCGGGGGACACCGCTATTCCCTTAGCTCGGACACTTTGACCGGGGACTACCCGCCCAGGCGCGGAGCAGATCCTCGGTCTCCACCCAGAATCCGGAGAGGGTTGTGACTCTGCAGTCGATCACCTGGCTGATCGGGTCGAGAGATAACTCGACCACGCCAATGGGAGTCTCGGCAGGCTGACCTGACGGGGATACCGTGAAGCCAGCGGCCTGAGCCGCAACTTCGACCGAAGTCGACGGTCGGCTGTCCGGGGAAGGAGACCTCTCCCACTCCCACAAATACCGATGATGGGACTTACCCTTCGACTCCCTCGTCTTGGGCCGAGAGGGAATGTCCCGATGGCCCCTCTCCCTTGTGGAAAGGGACTGGCAAAGCTCCTTGAACGAAGCCGAATAAGAGGAACTCAGAGAGCGGGATAAATGCCACGACCGAGGAGGAGGGAGATGCGGCCTGGGCCGCCTCCTCTCGAGGCGTTCAGTATCTCGAGCTGCTCAGCCCGAACCAACCGCGGACACTGCCAGAGCCTCTTTGGGTTTTACGGTGAGAAAACTCCTCGGGCGCCAGAGCCCTCAATCGGGCAGCGCAATCCTCCAGGCGGTTGGCAGCGGCAGCACAACTGCATGAACCTGCGGGTCATGGTCTAAGTCGAGGCAGTAAGCGCGCGTGGGTGTGGATCAATCATGGATATCTTCTGCCCGCCAGGGCGCCTCCAAAAGCTGGGAATCGAATTGTCCATCGCAGCCACGAGGGAAAGAAGACAGAAGTTTAGAAAAACTTCAAAACTAAATTCGGACGAACCAAAGAATCAGGAACCAGTCTAAAACGCAGAGTGCTAAGGAGGGAACCTGAGCTTCCAAGCGGTAAGGAAGATCTGGCGTCATGGGGCGGAGCCGAGAGTTTTACCACCCGGGTGGGTGGGAGGAGCCAGCTTGAAGACCTTCCGACAAGATTTAAAGCGGCAAGGAACCTGCCAGACAGTGTGGATGAACAACACATCCATGTCCCTAGAACTACAGTTCTGCCTATAATTGTTTCCTGTCACATAGGCTACTGGTCAATGAAAAAACTAAAAAAATAAATGCTCCTGGGGTCCAAACCCTACTTGGCCAGCACCTCCAAATCCAATTCCTTCCTCTCTGTACTTACTCCCGATGGCCCTGCACTACAGAACATTCCCTACTTTAAATACTTAGGCATAACCCTTAACCCCTCCCTCTCTTACACTGAGCATGTTAACACCATAGTGCACCGGGAAAACTAGAAACCCGGGCCAGCTTATCGACTTAAGCATTTCCTGACCTAGTAGGCCCGCTTAGCTATAGCTCAAGGCAATCTGCTCCCCATTACTGACTACTACTCCCCTATATCTCTAGTCTAGTATTTAACTATAAAAAAAGACTAAGGTTATGACTTTTGCACACCACCAGAGCACTCACAAAAATTCCCGCCCTCGTATCCTAAACTCCCAACTGACCCCCCTTGAACATGTCGATATCTTCAAGTATGTAGACATCACTCTAGACACCTCTCTCAACTTCCACCAACATAATCTCCTCTGTACTGCTGTCAACACCAGAATCAGACTGCTGCACAGGTACAGGTACAAACACGGTCTCACTTCAGATGCCCTCCGACTAGCTGTCTCCTCCTCAGTCCCCTCTCTAACAGACTATGGGATCCTTGTCTATGAGGCGGCTGACACCTCCTACCTCAGCAGACTCAGGCTGTCTCTTAACAAAGCCTGCGGCCTAGTCCTTGGGTGTGACCGTACCATTAACACTTGCTCCCTATACAGTTCATCAAACTGGCTTAACCTAGGACTGTAGACTCAGGTTCCAAACCGGTCTCCTGGCCAAAAAGATTTCCCTTGGCCGTCCCCCCAGGTCTCTCAGCCCTCCTAAAACTGGCTCCTATACTTAGAAACATTCGTAGTTCTGCCAAATCACTGCTCTGTGTCCCCAGATGCCGGACCTCCCTATGCCAGAGAACTTTCAGCTACAGTGCCCAGACCTGGATGAATGCTCTCCCCAGCTCCATTTCCACTGAAAGTAAGATCGGCCATTTCAAATCCCTTCTTAGGGACCACCTCCGCTCTGCCAGTATTTGTGACTGTTACTGAATTTGGCTCGGCATATCCCCTTCCCCCTCCTGTCACCCTTTCCTGCCCCATACCCCTTTGACAATGGATTTCCTCCTGCCTCTCCATTCCAGTCTTCCTTTCCTGACCCTGCCTTGCTCCTCCATTATCTACTATGTTCACAAAAGTATTATAGCAGTTTGTCTGCTTTGTAATACACTATGGTTTGCTATGTATAATTTTGTCCAAAAATACCGTTATCTCATGTATCATGATGTACTAAACTTCTCAACGGCTCTACCTGTTCACCCTCTGTATATTATACCCATTATGCTACCTTCTCTGTATATAATCCTGTTGTATTTTGCCTGTTATTGTTTTGTTCTTATGATGTGGAGCCTTTTTAAATAAGTCTCTGACTCAACAGTTGCTTCTGAAACTTCAATAAATAAATAAATAAATATGTTCCCAAGTGTCCTCTGCCCTGCACATACGACTACACAGTCTACAACATCTGTTAGTTCGCACTCCTGCTACCCTGCTCAACACATCACTGCACCCTTTACCAGGCGCTAGGATGGCTCCCACTCTGGTCGATATGACTATAAATTCGGCTATATCATCAACAACACCTTAGAGTCAGCCATGTGTCGCCATTCGCACCATTCCTGAAGGTCAGAGCTTCTCCCAGATGTCTCCGCATGTCCTCGGTTCCCCCCTATCGGAGGTCCCTAAAGTCATGGATTGCAAAGCACTGTCTGTCATTGCCCTTTCACTCTGGAACAGACTCCCTGCATCCCTCTGCTCAGCCGTTACCCACAGCACTTTCAAACCATCTCAGATTCTGGTTGCTGACTGAAGCCAAATGCCTGTGCTCTCCAGGATAATCTCTCTTGACTTGCTATTTTCCCCACCTTCCATTTCTGCCAACCCTGCTCTTCCAATTGTCACAGCACATGGAGTCTGCTCTCCAAACCTATTATCCTATGTGTAATTGCGAATACCTACCGATTTGTGAATTATTTTGGTATGCATTCTGTACTAGCTCAACATGTCCTATATCCCCACTGTGTGTCTGTCACCCTTCCTCCAATTCATTGCAATTATACTGTAGTTATCTAATTCATTGTAATCTGTCTGTATCTCCATTGTGCCAAATTCTTGGCCTAGGTTGAGCCTGGAAATGGTCCTTTGGATCAGTGCACCTACCCCAGTAATCAAAGACTGAAATAAATTAAATGAGATCACGTCAGGCACGTGAGGAAGGTGTTCCGCCGACTGAAGGCTGCAGGGCTGACAGTTAAGGCAGACAAATGCCAAGCAGACATGGCCGAAGTGTCAACCTGGGCACCAGGTGCGTAGTGGACACATTCGTCCAGAGGCTGCGAAGCTTAATGCCATCCAGCCCTGGCCCACCCCTGCCACAAAGAAACATGTAAGGGCATTCTGGGGACAGCCGGGTACTACAGGAGGTTTGTTCCTCACTATAGTGATGTGGCCAAGACCTGACAAAAAAAGAAACTGCCAGAGAAACCTCTCTGGACAGAGGACTGTGAATCTGCCTTCCAACAGTTGAAGGAGGCATTTATGTGGGTCACCTGTGCTTGCTCGCTAGCCCAAATTATGGCCTCAGGTTCATTGTGCGTGTGGATGCCTCAGACCATGGGCTTGGTGCTGTCCTGGCCCAGGTTACACTGCAGGAGGAGGAGCACCGATAGTGTATCTGAGCCAGAAGCTTCTACCCAGAGAGGAGGCATATGCCACTGTTGAGAGGGAGTGCCTGGGGATAGTGCGGGCCCTTCAGAAGCTGTAGCAGTATTTGCGTGGCCAGGAGTTCACTGTGGCCACAGATCACAATCAACAAGGAATGCTCCAGCTCAGCCAGCCTCAGTATAAAAGAAATAAAACTACTCATTAGGGAGAAAATTTGTTTTCCACAAGTGCTGTGACTGCAACTCTTTCTCTGAGCCAGGGATCTCTTCTACTGCTGGACTCTGGTACCTCTAGTGGACTGCCTGTTTTAGGTTTCTACCTGACAGTATCCCATTGCTAACAGAAGTCTCTAGTATTCCTAGCAATTGTGTGCTGCTGTAAGCCCAATCATGCAGGGAATCCCTGTACTCCTCTTACTGACTATCCTTTCCCTTGTACCGGGGATGCTTTACGGGCCCAAACTTCCTTCACAACCTGGGGATCATGTACTCCCTCCAGAATGCCTACTGCAAAATAAGTCAAGCTACAGATAGCTTTATGCCCTTCTGCTCCCTTATCTACTAGCACTCCATGAGGCGGTACCTGTATCGAAAAGTCCTGTCAAGCTATTCCTCCCTCGCACTATGGCACCTGTCCTTCCCTGCATTTCTCTGCCAGAGTACTGGTCTCCTTAGCATTGGGTCAGTACACCCCTAAGGGAAATATCTGGCATACAGTAATTGACAAACTGCACAGGCTAACCATGGCTAAAATACTCAGACTAACTATTGCTGCCCTTTCTAGGATACTCATACTCCTTCTACTATGCTCCGGTAGCGTTGAGCTGAATCCCAGTCCACCTGCAGCCTTGACGACATCTTCTGATACAACAAAGTTGAAAGGTATGAGCTTCTGGCATGTTAATGTCTGCAGTCTCATGAAAAAGTTCACCATGATCCAGGCATGTCTCGCCAGATGTTTTGGTGGCCTCCGAATCATTGCTTAGGCCAGCTACTTTGGACAATGAGATCAACATCCCTTCTTATAATCTCTTCAGAGCAGACAAGACAGAATAGAGGAGGAGGTGTGGCAATCTATGTCAAGGATAAGTACTCCGTATCCTGCCTCGACTCGGCTATGGTCAAAAACAAATTTGAATGTTTGACCATCAAGACTGAGCTATCCACTTCCCTCGTCCTTCGTGTAATAGGTTGTTACAGACTGCCGTCAGCTGGGCTGCTGCTCCTAAAGTATCTTGGATCTTTACTAGAGAAAGGGAACCTCAAAACAATTATCTTAGGGGATTTCAACCATGAATGGCTAAGATTTCAACTCCACTGAATACCTTCTGTGACTCATGGGTTGACACAAATAACTGGTGAACCTCCATGCCTGAACAAAAGGAATCCAAATAATAGTACCCTATTAGATGTTATACTAGTTAATAAGTCCCACTTATTCTCTCATGCTGGCACCTTTTTTCCCGGATGTTAGTGACCACTGTTTCATTGCTGGTGTTAGATCAGTATATAATACAGTACCAGCAGCTAAATTTAACACAAAAAGGTCAAGGAGGAACTTCAGCCAGTTTGCATACATCAATGACCTGAAACATTTATTACTCTGGCAAGACTTCTTAGCCAATACAGTAAATTTAGCATATGATATACTACATGAAATTCTGGCAGGGGCACTAAACAGGCATGCCCCAGTGGTAACTCGTGTAAGGAACAAAGCTTGTCGCTGGTTTTCTGCTGAACTGAAGACCGCATTGCTAGCAAGAGACAAACTCTGGAAGAAGGCTCTCAGAACCAAGTTGGACGCAGACTGGTGTCAGTTCAGGAAGGCACGGAACTTGTGTACAAAAATGATCAGAGAAGCGAAGACTGTATTCTACCGTAATGAACTGGATTCAGAAGCAAAAACCCCTCTAAATTCTGGAATACTATTAAGGAAATGTCGGGGCACACACCTGGCAACTCCCTACCAACAAAAGTCAAATCAGGGAATATTACCATTTGTGAGAAAAAGGGGATTCTTGACTCCTTTAACCATCATTTTGCTACAGCTGGTCTTGCATTTGATAACTCTCCTGCATGCTTGGCATGCTCTCAACTAGAAGTACAAGATGATGATTCTGATGTCCCTGCCCCAGATTTCTCCTTCCAACCTGTATCACTGAAAGAGGTTGAAGATCTTTTACTTCAGTTGGACTCAAAGAAAAGCACTGGTGCTGATTCACTAGATCCCTATTTCATTAAGATTGCCTATTATGTTCTAGTGGTGCCAATCACTCACTTTTTCAATCTATCTCTGTCGCAAGGGTTTATTCCCTCAATATGGAAAATTGCACGTCATTCCTTTATTCAAGTCAGGAGACCCTTGTGATCTGAACAATTACAGACCAATATCTCTCTTGCCAGTTCTATCAAAACTTAGAGAACAAACAGTGAGTAACCAGCTCAGGAATTATCTAGAAGCGAAAAATCTCTTAAATCCCTTGCAATCTGGTTTCAGAACAAGACGCAGCACTACTTCGGCCCTTGCTAAAGTGACCAATGATTGGTATCATGATCTGGATAGTAAAAAAAAAAAAAAATTCATCTGTGCCCTATTCTTATATCTAAGTAAGGCTTTTGACACTGTGGATCACAGCCTGTTTCTCTCATCCTTGAGGAGTATAGGTCTAGACACAGTATCATTGCACTGGATTACCGATTACCTTTCAGGACAGTTCCAGCAGATTAAGGCTGAGGGTGAGCTCTCCCTACTAAAACCTCTCCAAAGGGGAGTGCCACAAATGTCAATACTTGGCCCTCTACTATTCGTTATCTATATTAATAACATTGATGATAGCATAACCATGGCAAATATACACCTGTTCGCAGACAACACTGTTCTTTACCTTAGCCGCCAGACTCCTGAAGCTGCCTGTGCAGACCTCCAGCAGGAATTCAACCGACTTCAGAATCAGTTTCTCTTCAAAAAACTCCTGTTAAACGCTAAAAAAACAAAGGTGATGCTTTTCTCGCCCTATAGTCGTGTGGTGAACCCGGCCAGTACTGGAGCGCTACCTCAGATCACTAGAGTCCTCTGAGAAAATCTGGAGTTTGTCACAAAATTTAAATACCTGGGAGTGTGGTTGGACCAAAATCTCTCATTATCTCAGCATACTGAGGACTTGCTTAAGAAACTAAGGCAGAGACTGGGCCTCTTCTTTAGGATTAACTGGTTCCTGACTACAGATGTTAAAAAGCACCTGGTCCCAACAACGTTCTTATTCCTGGTTGACTATGCAGACTTCTTATATAGTCAGTGCCCAAAAGCTTCTCTTGCTAAACTGGATACACTTTACCACACAGCTATCAGGTTTATAACGGGCCTTCCTCTTTCCACCCACCACTGCTCGTTGTATGCTGCCGTACGGTGGCCCTCCCTCATGCTTAGACAAAATAGAAATGTGGCGCCTTGGACTCTTAAAGCTGTCACAAAAAAAGCTTCCCCAATATATCTTTGACAGTCTCCCACTGAGCACGCCAGGAACATATGCCTTAAAAAGTGTCTCATTTTTCACACTTTGCATTGCTAAGGACTCTTCCTGCTTTGGTAGAGCGGCATTTAGCTTCGTACTGCCATCACTGTGGAATAAATTGCAAGAGTCGTTGAAATTGAGCATCCCCATCGGTTTGGAGTTTTTCAAGACCTTATTTGCTCGGACTGTGAGGGAACACTGTAACCGCTTCCCTCATTCCTTAACTTATCCAGAGTCCTAGGTTCCCAGCTGCCTACAGTGTAGAACAGAGTTACTGCTGGCCCCTATGGATTCACCTCATGTTGTGAGGGAATCCTTGAACTTCTTAACTTCTCTTCGTCCAATTAGGTCACAACTGCACGCTTTCTACCTGTATTCCGGTCTCGGCCTTCAGTCTTCTTCCCCTATGCACTCCCTTATCAATCATGCCTTCCCACCTCCCCACCCTCGCTGTTCCCCTCTGTATTACTCTGTTGCTGCATTGAGCATCTACCTTGTATTTATTTGTTGTCATAAAGATGCATTTGTCACTGCTGTATGTAGTTCTGTTTTGACCTGGTAATAAACCAGGTCCATCTTGTAAATGAGCTTTGTGTTTATTTGTTGCCATAATGATGTATTGTCACTGTTGTATGTAATTCTATTTTTACCAGATATTAACCAGGTCCATCTTGTAAACGAGCTTTGCTCAACGATGTTCGCCTGGATAAATAAAGATTTTGATTGACTGAGTAGCCCAATTCCAATCACAGCACAAAACAGACAATCTAGAAGATTGGAAACAACAGGCTCGCTCACCATATGTATTTCAGTTGTAATTTCTTTTTATTTAGCAAGTAATCAGGTGCAATAGGCAAGTCAAATATATTCTGGCTTGTTTCCAATGTTTTGGAAAAAATTCCTTCATCGGGGAATGCACATTTAATTTACTTGCTAAAAATATTTTTAGTTAAGTTCCATGTTCCCCAAAATGGAATTCTTAAACTCATAGCAGTTGAAGTTCACAGCCCAATAGGCTCTTTAGTATTTAGTTGTCTTGCTTGTTGCAAACACCTTTTTAATAAGCTCACTTTGAGTGAATGCATACATGTATAGGGCCTACAGGCAGACTGGATGGGCCTAGCGATCCTTATCTGCCGACAATTTCTATGTTCTACGTTTTTCTTGCCTTTTCTGGCTGAATGTTTTTAAAAGATAAAGTGACCGCTGTGGTGTTCCTTGCAGCCGCGTTCCTTGTGCAACAAGCAAGACAACTAAATACTAGAGTCTATTGGGCTGTGAACCTTAACTGCTATGATTTTCAAGAATTCCTTCTAAGGGAACATAGAACTTAACTTAAAATAGTTTTAGCAAGTAAATTAAATATGCATTCCCTGATAAAGGATTTTTTCCCCGAAACATTGGAAACAAGCCAGAATATATCCAACTTACCTATTGCACCCGATTACTTGCTAAATAAAAATAAATTGTAACTGAAATACATATGGTGAGTTGAGTCAGTTTCCAATCTTACAGATTATTCACACATCACAATCCCCTGACAGGGCTCCATAGGACTAGTGGGCAAAATACAACATTACTGTGTTGGAGTTTTTTTGATCCTACAGTCTTATAACATGACCATCCAGCACTGGAGTGGTGCGCAAAATGCCAATGCGGATGGACTGTCGAGGCAGGGCTAAGTGCGTGGCATGATCCTTCGAGCGCTCCCTAGTCCCCACATGAACAGCAGTGTTTCTTGGGAGTCACCCATAAGAGACACACCTTCATTGTCTGGAAGGGGGGGGATGTGACAGGATATGTGACCAGGCTCATTTATTCTTTTTCTGTTAGTTTAAATGTTCTTCTGTTACAGGTTCTGTTTGGAATGGACAAGACGGCTGCCAGGTCACATGTACAGGCAGCTTTTGAGAGCTGGTCACCCACTGGGGAGATGCCAACATTCTCAAGGGAAGGTTAGCAGTAACTGCTGATAGGCTAAGCAGGGAGGAGACAAGCCATAATAAAAGTGGTGAGTCTTTCCTGGGATATGTTCTCATGTCAGGTAATGTACCCAAGTGCATGTCGTAAAACT